>CM028327.1:26136457-27468957 GCA_016647705.1 Eucommia ulmoides | reverse complement strand
ACAATTTTATAAATTATATGGATCAAGCAGGTATTTGGGTGAGTTGGTAAAATGAATTTTCAGGGTATTTTGTTGGTTTCTAAAAGAGAGTGGAAAGTAACTAGTTTTCTAAGAATGTTTGGTTTTCTAAAAACTAAGGTGGGAGAAATGATTTTTATTGAAATCGGTGGTACAAAGGTGAAAAAATGGGTTTTACTGAAATTAGTGGTACTTTTAAAAAGGAGAGTGAAAAACATGATTTTGAAAATTCTCCCCGAAACGGGTATGGCTTATATTCTCCCCATAAGGGGTGTGGATTTTTGACGATATGGAGTGAAAATATATTTCTTCCCATAAAGGATGTGTATTTTTAACTATACTGATGATTTGGACGATGCCATAGTTGTTCTCCCCGCAAGGGGTGTGGTTTCTCCCCGAAAGGGGTGTGGATTCTTCCCATGGGATGTGGATAGTTCTCCCAATAAGGGGTATGGATTATAGTTCTCCACAAAAGGGGTATGGATATTTCGTAGGAAGGCATTCCTACGGATGTTACGGTACCGTTGCAACTCCCGATCGTAAGGTTAAAAAGATCACTATAACTAGCCAGTGTGTGTTGTGGTGGAGTGGTGGTTTGAGATGTGTGTTTGAGATGTGATGTTTTACTTATATTGGATGATTTATTATTATTATGGTGACTGGTATTATTTTACTAGATGGGTTGGAATGGAACTTATATTTATTGTTTTATTTTCACTGCTTATATTATGGAGAATTTTACTAGTTACGTGTTATTCCAATACTCACGCTTGATCCATTTAGATGTTGTAGAATGAATTATTATTTAAAAAATATTTTTACTAAGAAAGCAGTGCACTCGCAGGTAAAATAGTTAGGAGTCGGTCGGTCCCCTACTGGCGCTAGATAGAGTTATGCGGGTCACGCAAAGGAGTCATTTGAGGAAAATTTTGGAGATGAGATACCAGAAATGAAATCTAAGTAAGGTTTAGGGGATTTGTTTGATTGTATTTATATTCGGGACGGTGTATCCCTATCAGATGAGACTATTATATGTGTTGTATAGATTTACAATTTTGTTATTGACGTATTGAGGTTGGCTAGTAAGTTGGGAGGTGTCATGTCTACGTCACGCCGGCCCTACATGACGAGTGTCCGGGGTGGCGTGTGATAGACTCAGTGTATAATTATTTGAATGTTTTGATATTGATTATTTAGTAATAAGTTCATGACAGAAAAGAGGAATCTAGAACTCGATTTAGGGTAGACTTGAGGCAAAATCCTAGGTAAGGTAATTCCGGAGGCGTAATTTAGGCCTTCGATTTTTTCGCTTGAACCTTTATAGCTAAACCTGAAAATTTTATCTCTTATTCCCTTGTCGAAGCAGATAATCTTTTCAATTCTAAACTCGTTTCTATACTCTACCAATTAAATTTTTCCAAACTATTGTCGCTAAGCCTAAAAGTCAAAATTGAGTGAAATCAATTAGCATAGACTAATGCTGCCTTGAAGGGAGCGATTGGGGTTTTGGACGAATTTTTATTGGTTTAGTATTAATGTATTTACTTGTCATTCTTTTTCCACGCCTCTAAAATTGTACAAATTCGAATAAGTTTGGGGGTATGACAATGTTATGTTTCTTTTTCTTTTTCTTTTTTTTTTTAAAAATAAATAAATAAATGCACTATTGATCCTCGATCGGTAACTATCGATCTCTTGAGTTCTTACTCCAAGAACCTCAAGAACACCCTACTTAGGGGATATGGTCTTCCCTAAGTAGCTATTCTTTTTTCCTGCTTGATCTCCTTGGCTCGACTTTGATTGATGATCGCCTTCCTCTTGAGTTCTTTCTCCAAGAACCTCAAGAACACTTTCCAAGACTAGATTTTAGTAGAATAATGGCATGTTATTTGAGTGATTTTCTTGAAAATCCTAGCACCAAAGAGTGTTGCGCAAGTTTTGAGAGAGAAGCTAGACATTCAAGGCTTGACAAAAATACAAACAAAGAACCCTTATTTATAGGCTGGGGGCCTACGCATTTGTTAATGTGCAGGCCAGCTCAGCCTCTTCCTTGGGGGTGTTTGGCCTAGGGGACATGCTATCTTGTATTGATCTTGTTTTATGTTGAACGAATTTTGGGTGGAAGGCAAGATCTTCAAAGATTTGGTAACGTCTACTAAATCATTTCAAAGATTTTGAAATGATTGGAAATCATTACCTCCCCTCCAATCACATTTCTTGCTAGTGGGTTGATAGGTGTAAATTACCTATCTATTTCCAATCCGAACGTTGTTACTTTTCGAGTATGTTTAGTATGTTTTAATATGTTTTTATGTGTTTTTGTCTAAATCAGGTGTTTGAGGTGAAAAGGTATGTAAACGGATCGAAAACAATCAAATCGAATCAAGAACGGTGGAAAAATGGCGAAAATATGCAAAGCCGGTACAAGTGCAGTAACTTCAAGGCTATTTTTTACTATGATTCAATCCTATTTTGGAAACACTCAAAACATGGAAGTTGTATATATGTTTCTTAGCTTTCCATAGGTTTTTGAATCACCTCCATTAGAGTTCGGATAAAGAAGTTACAGTCAAAACAAAATGCAAACCTGCAGTTTTTCGGCTATGGCGGAAAATTCTACCGCCTAGGCGAAAATCCGGCAGAGAGTTAACCAACCTACCTGCAAGAACTTCGCCTAGGTGAACCTTCGCCTAAGAAAAAACCTTTGCGCCAGTTTAGATATTATTTTAGACATTTTAATAAATTTTGAGTCTAATTTTCTCCTCCTCTCCTCTCCATTAGGCCAAGAGACCCCTTAGAACATATTGAGGGATATTTTGAGAGGTTTTAGGAGTGCTCAACCAATTCCAAAGAAGACGATCACGTTGTGATAAAGGAGAAGCGATCCCAAAGCGTTTTTAGCGACAAATCTACGGACTAGGCTAAGTTTCTTTCGTTTTTTCTTTTATTTCTTAACTTCGGTAGTTAGTTGAGCATGTTTAGCTTTGTTTTCGTTGTATAACCAGATATGGCCATGAGCTAAACGGGTTTTTGTCTAGGGATTAAAATATATTTATAAAAGTGTTGTTTTGTTGAGTTTGTGTTTGGTTAGCAGTTGTTCTTCGTTATTTTGATTGTATTTGCCGTATTGTTTGTTTATTATGCTTAGATTTATATATCGAGAATACAAGGTTTGACAAATTTTGAATTGGGACTAGAATATACAAACGCCACGATTCTATAACCCGGTCGGGGTTTGGATTGTGGACAATCAATGAGGTTGGGGCAAGACTCACGTGATCTAGGGTCATTAAGACGTTGAGGAAGACTTCTTCGTTGACTCAAAGTCGCGTATTCCCTCATCTTACACTCGGGAGAGTTGGCAAGGGAGTTTTAGAATGGAGATTGTCGATAGGGTAAATACAACGCGACGATTCAATAACTCGGAAGGGAGTTGGACTGTGTGCAATTAATGACGTTGGGGCGAGACTCACGTGACCTATGGTTGTTAAGACATTGATGGGGACTTCTCCGTTGACATGAAATCGCGTTATATCCCTCATCTTACACTCAGGAGAGGTGGCGAGGGAGTTTACGAACTAAGATTGTCGGATAAGTCAAACGCCGTTAATGTAAACTGAAACGAGACCGAACACGTTTTTGTAAACAAATGTTAATCCCTAGGCAAAACTTTCCCTAAACATCTCATAGTAATATTAGTATAGTTAATTTGATTAGATTAATTAACTTAGTATTAGTATAATTAATTTTATTTAATTTATCTTCGCCTAGATAAAATTAGGTTATGATAAACGCGGTATTCAATTATAGTCAAAACCAATCCCTATGGACACGATAACCCTAACTCTCCCGATCTATACTAAAACTTGACCTCGTATACTTGCGAGTGAAAATAGCGGCGTATTTACGTGCTACCAAGTTTTTGGCGCCATTGCCGGGGATTGTGTTTTTGGTTATTTTTGATATTGTGAGTAAGTGACCAGATTTTACTTTAGGCATTTCTTTTGTGTATAATTTTTTTCTTTGTAGTTTTTGTTTTTCTTTTCTCGCAGGGTGCTTGAAGATGGTAGATCAACAGGTACACTTGCAGTTCTTTCAACGGGATTCCGAGCCATTTTACTGTGCTTGGGATTAATACAAGGATTTGCTACTCCGATTTTCGAATCACGGATTCCTGAGGGAGTGTCAACTACTGAATTTTCTCAACGGGTTACAAGCGGCAACCAGAATTTGGGTTGAAAGAGGAAACGGTACCACTTCTTTTGACCAACTAACCGTAGATGAAGCCAATTGAATGTTGGAAGACATGGCGGCCTTTGATTATCAGAGTTACAATTCTACGGCACCATAGATTCACACCCTGGACCAATACATTGAGTCTTCCCCTGGCCTGGAAGAAATACTCACTGATTTTATTGGGGAGACTCAGACATTATGGAGGGAGAAGAATGATCGACTAAATGAGCACGAGGATCGTCTCGACAACATTGAGACGATTTGCACTGAAATCGATGCGACCGTAACGTCTTTACAGACGCACATCGGTCAGCTTATCTGCTTGATTGAGGCTAAGTCAGACGTGGTGGCACCCGGAGATTCACAAGCCGAATCCTATTGCAAAAGCCACCACGAGGAACCAGAGACAAGCGGGAGGTACTGGGATGAGATCGACGGAGATTCATACATTAAGTGTTGTGAATTTTCACTGTTCGAATTTCAGTTGGTGACACCGTACTCGATCCAAGACGATCATATTTATGAGGATCCGATGTGGCTCAATGATCCTTCGTCGCCACTATCAACGTTCTTTTATGCCCACCAAGTACATGAGCCGGTGAGGCATATCATTGAAAGCTCGATCTATACATTGCCACATCTCACCAGTCTTGAGGGCGTATTGAACCAAAACCCATATGTGGTGTTGTACGAAACTTATTATGGGCGGAAGCTGCTCTTTAACCAGCACTTCGGTATGTTAGGCTGACGACCATAAACCAAGCGCTTCTTGGAAGGCAACCCAAGGAAAAGAATAAGTTAGATCCATCATAACCAATTTGATTCAGAGGCGAGAGTCTTTCGCCTCCCAAGTACGTGTTCTAAACCCTAATCTTCATTATAATGCTTTATCATGTCATTGGGATTGCTTACTAGGTTATTATAGGCATTTCCTGTTTGAGTCGGATGTGATATGTAGTATGTTTTTAGTATATGTTTTAGTTAGTATGTTTTATTGTTTCTACGTGTGCATGTCTGTTTAGGATAGTTGTTGTGTTATGTGCTGAGTTTTGACGTCATCTAGACCATTACCCAATGATGAGTCAGTCCCCAGGTTGTTTATTGAGGTCGAGCGTAAAACCCATGCATGTATGTTCTATGTGCTCAATGTTATGTTTTAGTAATAGTTATTATAGATCCTACTTGCACGAGCATGAAAACTTATTATAAAACTGTCTAATTGATTTGAAAATGATTATTTATCACCTAAATTCATGATATTAGGGTTTCTAGAACTTGATTTGGGGGAAATTCGAGGCAAAATCCTAGGCGAGGTAGTTTGGAAGACATAATTTAGGCATTCATTTTCTCACTTGAGCCTTTTTAAGCCAACTTTGTTACATCATTACCTTTCGTTACCCTGTCGAAGCCTAATAGCCATTTCAGTTCTGAACACTTAACCAATACCACGTGACCGATTAAACTTCTTTCCAAACCTAAATCGCTAAACCAACGGCACAATTTGAGAGAATCAAGTTAGCATTCATTATGCTACTTGAAGTGAACGGTTGAGTTTTGGGCGAACTATTAATTGGTTCGGTATTCAAGTACTCACTTGTCATTTTTTTGTTCATATTTCACACACCCCTTAAATTGTACAAATCAAATAAGTTTGGGGGTGTATTTGTTAAAACAAAATTAAAAAAATATATATAAATTTTTTTTAAAAAAATCAAGTGTACATACGGTTTTTATTTTCTATTTCTTTTTGACAAGGAGTGCAAAGTTCTTAAAATTATGTTCAGGGTTGTTTCAGTTATATCTATGGGGTTTCAAGAGTGAGAGAGTGCTAAGCGATATGCCTTAGGTAACGTCAAGTTAACGACGTTAACCCGTTTTCTTTTTCAAATTTACCCTTGGCCATTTGTCCTAAACCGAACCATGACCTGTTGATCTTTTTGAACTTTTGAGCCTACATTAGTGGAAAATAGATCCCGGGTCAAGCCTATGTATTCCCTATACCTTCGGGCTTTTTCTGTCATGCACTTATATGGTGGATAATCCAATCCGATTAACGGACAGTTATATATTTGAGTTTTTAAACGCACATACACACTTTAGCAGGATCTATAACGACATTTACTATTATAAATTTTCAAATTCTAGAAGATTACATGATGTGTTTTATGCCTGAACTTGATAGGATTGGGGGCTGATAAGGGATATTTCGTTTAGCCGGTAGATGATACTCAAAACTTGCACATATTTGTTTATCGTGTTTTTCATTTTTCATTTTTAGTTTTTATATTTTCTTTTATTGCATGGTTGTTTTGCTCGAGGACTAGTAAAATTCCAAGTTTGGGGTTATTTGATAGGTGTAAATTACCGATCTATTTCCAATCCAAACGTTGTTAGTTTTTGAGTATGTTTAGTAAATTTTAGTATGTGTTTATGTGTTTTTATCTAAATCAGGTGTTTGAGGTGAAAAGGTATGTAAATGGATCGAAAACGATCAAATCGGATCAAGAACGGTGGAAAAAGGGCAAAAATGTGCAAAGCCGGTACAAGTGCAGTAGCTTCAAGGCTATTTTGGACTATGATGAAATACTAATTTGGAAACACTCAAAATATGGAAGTTTTATATCTTTTTCTTATCTTTCCATAGATTTTTGAATCACCTCAATCGGAGTTCCGATAAAGATGTTACAGTCAAAACAAAATGCAAACCTGCAGTTTTTCGGCCTAGACGGAAAATTCTACCACCTAGGCGAAAATCCGGCAAAACGTTAACCAACCAACCTGTAGTAACTTCGCCTAGGCGAAAACCTCTGCTCTAGTTTAGATATTATTTTAGATATTTTAGGATATTTTGAGCCTAATTTTCTCCTCCTCTCCTCTCCATTAGGCCAAGAGACCCCTTAGAACATATTGAGGGATATTTTGAGAGGTTTTGGGAGTGCTCAACCAATTCCGAAGGAGAAGATCACATTGCGATAAAGGAGAAGCGATCCCAAAGCATTTTTAGTGACAAATCTACGGACTAAGCTAAGTTTCTTTCGTTTCTTCTTTTATTTCTTAACTTCAGTAGTTAGTTGAGCATGTTTAGCTTTGTTTTCATTGTATAACTGGATATGCTATGAGCTAAATAGGTTTTTGTCTAGGGATTAAAATATATTTATAAAAGTGTTGTTTTGTTGAGTTTGTGTTCGGTTAGCAGTTGTTCTTCGTTATTTTGATTGTGTTTTCCATATTGTTTATTTATTATGCTTAGATTTACATATCGAGAATACGGGGTTTGACAAATTTTAGATTCAGACTAGAATAAACTAACGCCACGATTCTATAACCCGATCGGGGTTTCGATTGTGGACAATCAATGATGTCGCAACAAGACTCACATGACCTAGGGTTGTTAAGACGTTAAGGGGGACTTCTTTGTTGACTCAAAGTCGCGTATTCCCTTATCTTACACTCAGGAGATGTGGCGAGGGAATTTAAGAATGGAGATTATCAATAGGGTAAATACAACGCGACGATCCAATAACCCGAGAGGGAGTTGGATTGTGTGCAATCAATGACGTTGAGGCGAGACTCGCGTGACCTAGGATCTTTAAGACGTTGAGGGAGACTTCTTCGTTGACACAAAGGCACGTTATATCTCTCATCCTACACTCGGGAGAAGTGGCGAGGGAGTTTACGAACTAAGATTGTCGAATAAGTTGAACCCCGTTAATGTAAATTAAAACGAGACCGAACACGTTTTTGTAAACAAAAGTTAATCCCTAGGCAATATTTTCCCTAAACATCTCATAGTAATATTAGTATAGTTAATTTAATTAGATTAATTAACTTAGTATTAGTATAATTAATTTTATTCAATTTATCTTCGCCTAGATAAAATTAGGTCATGATAAACGCGATATTTAATTATAGTCAAAACCAATCCCTGTGGACACGATAACCCTAACACTCCCGATCTATACTAAAACTTGACCTCGTATACTTGCAAGTGAAATTAGTGACATATTTACACGCTACCATGGGTGCATTAATGGCTCGATAGGACACATCTGGTTCGTTTTAGGGGCTAAATACCATTTAGTTTCACTATTTCAGTTTAGTTGCCATTAATGATTTCAAAATGCATTGAACCTAGTCTAAACATATCAAAATTTCATTTAATTCTCTTCGATGATTCATTACTTGGTGAGAACTCGTCCAGTTGGGTTCGGATTAAATCAGTTTAACTTGACTTGTAACCAACGGTTGGTTTTCAAGTTCCTTACTTACCCTAAGATATTTTGGTAAAAATATCTTAATTATTTAAACCTATACATTCCATGTCATTCCAACCATTTATTTCTTGATGGTTTGTGCATTTAATGCGTTGGCTAGGTCACAAACCAATTTGATTTAGTTTTGGTAACGGGTAGTTACGATTCAAGGTTTTCGGTTAACTCTAAGATATTTTGATCAAAATATATAGATACCTTGAATGTGTCATATCCATTTAATCCCTAGAATTTAACTCTTTATAGGGTGGGCATTCAATGCTCATTAAATGCTTAACTTAGCTGGCGAACTAAATCGACTTAGTTTCGATAACAGTTTGTGTCATCCTAAGTGTCTTGGTTCCCTTACTAGATATTTTATAGGAAACTTATATGAATATTTCCTTTTCATTTCAAGTCCTCTTTTGTGGGACTTTATTTATGGCTAGGCCCTTAATTCATTGGTCCTAGGGTGGTTAGTCAAGATAACTTGAATTTGGTGTAATTCCAAATCAAGCGTAGCCCCTTAATCACCTTTGTGACTTAAGGCTTTCCATGACCTTTCCAAGCCTTGATTAAGGACTCTTGGATTGTTTCTTCATGGCATTTTATATAATATTCATAATTGAAATAATTATTTTTGGTGTTAAACCGTCAAAATTCAGTGATGGTATATGTTTCAGGGTCAGGGTAGGTAATCGAGGTAATTGTTTGAAATGTCCTATAATTTAAGGGTATTGCCTAATTTTTATCCATACTAAATATTATTTAATTAAAATCAAAATTTAATAAATCCATTTTAGAGCTCCTTAAATTATAGGAATTTCGAGGTTGACCCGAAATTTTTACTTAACTCAAATTTAACAGTTTTCGTGATTTTCTCATGTTTTTGGGTATTTTTCCATATTATGCAGTATGATCTTAGGTAGAAATTCATTCCATTCAAACCTAAGTCTAAAGTTTATCTGAACTTGTGTTCAATTCGACACTGACTAGGTGAGACAAAATGTGGTGTTTACGGTTGTCCCTATTTGTCATGTGAGTTTACTCGTAATAACAAAGAAGGAGACACTAAAATTTTGTTCCACTAGACATGAAATGTAAATACATGCATTTAAATCAATCCTATAGGATGGAGATATAGCTGATCCTTGAGGGTTCGACGCAGATGACGATTGATCACTTCTACCATTGTATACTTTAGATGATAATGAATAGTTAACGTTGGAAGATTACTACTGGAAGGATGGTGACACATCTGATTCCTTGTCTATCTGCATTCTAGAAAGATGGCGATACACCTGATCCTATAGGGTATGGTGAGGACTGCGGTCTAGTACAAGCCCTCCTAACCACCACATATTATACTATACCCTAGAATAGCTTTGCACCTGGTTCTAAAAGTCATGGTGAGGACGACGATCTAGTACAAGCCCCCCGATAATACATACTACATGATACCTTTGAATAGAAATATGCCTAGTTTGAAAGGTCTTGGTAAGGACGACGATCTAGTACAAGTTCCCCCGATAATACACTACTATACTATACCTTATAATTGTAATGTACCTGATTCTAAAGGTCTTAGTGAAGACAATGGAATAGTACAAGCCCCCCCGATGACATACTACTTTGCTAAACATTAAACGGTGACGTACCTGGTTCTAAAGGGTTTGGTGGGGACAACAGTCTAGTACATGCCCTCCCGACGATTTATACTATACTATAACTTAGAACAACGATGTACCTGGTTCTAAAGGTCTTGGTAAGGATGATGGTATTATACAAGCCGTCTGGTGATATACTACTATACTCTACCTTAGAATGACAATGTATCTGGTTCTAAAGCTCTTGGTGAGGATGATGGTCTAATACAAGGTCCCCCGATGATAAACTACTATACTATACCTTAGAAAGGTGACGTACCTAGTTCTACAGGTCTTGGTGAAAAATAAGGTCTAGCACAACCCCTCCCGATGATTTACTACTATACTATACCTTAGAATAATGACGTACTTGGTTCTAAAGGTCTTGGTGAAGACAATGGTCTAGTACAAGCCCCCCAATCATATTTTACTATACTATACCTTAGAACGATGACATAAATACTTCTAAATTTCTTGGTGAGGACAAGGGTCTAGTATAAGGCCCCCCGATGATATACTACTATAGTACACGGTCTATCTTATTGGATGTGAAGAAAATGACACTCAGTCAATATGCTCCTGGTTGTGTCCGTACCCTTAGGGTTCTCCTAAATATCTCAAACTAATAAGAATCAGGTTACTTGTAGTTCTGACATGAAAAGTAAATCTAGATTATAATATACCTTAAAACGGCATCGTACCTGGTTCTAAAGCTCTTGGTGAGGACGATAGTCTAATACAAGCCCTATTGATGATATAATACTACTACTATAACTTAGAACGATGAAGTACCTAGTTTTAAAGGTCTTGGTGATGACAATGGTCTACTACAATCCCCCCAATGACATAATACTACTATACCTTAGAACGGTGACGTACCTGGTTCTAAATGTCTTGGTGAGAACGAAGGTTTAGTACAAGCCCCCCCCCCCCCCCCCCGGGCGGCGCCCCCGGAAGATATACTATACTACTATACCTTAGAATGGTAACGTGCCTGGTTCTAAAGGTCTTGGTGAGGAAGATGGTCTAGTGTAAGCCCCCTGATGATATACTACCCCCTTACGATGGTCTTAATGATTTTGGAGTTTGTATAGAGGACGTTTTGATATTTTGTGATAATAAAAGTGTTATATGTCTAATTAAGAATCCTACAGAGTACCCACAAACTAAGCACATAGAGATTTGACATCAGTTTATTCGTGATCACATTCAGAAAAGGGATATTATTATTGAGTATATTGATACCTCCGACCAGCTTGCTGATGTTTTTACCAAACCACTAGCGGAAGATCAATTTGTGAAAATCATTCGTGGTTTGGGAATGGCTAGGCATAATGATGTTTACCTAGAGTGACTTACATGTTTGTTGTTTTCATCTTTCCTACCTATATTGTTTTTTTGAAGATGACAATGGGGGGGAAATGAGTGATGTTTTATTTAGAGGGAGTATTCTAATACTGTGTTTTAATCAAAAGGGAGAGAAATTTAAAAATTATGCTTCATGGAGTATTTTTAAATTGTGAATTATTGAAATCTTCATTATGATGTTTACATGAGTTAAAGAACCCGTCCTCGGATTAAAGAGGAGTGTGGTTATATTTTATTTTTAAAGAAAACATCGAAGTTAGTTGTCATCATAAAAAATGGGGAGATTGTTGATCCCAAGATTTTGATGAACAATTAAGTATTGATGTTTTGGTGGAACTAATGTTTGATCAAGTGTTTCAGTGATTTAAAGTTCCAATAATAAAGATGTCAAAGTGAATGGATATTAAATAAATATATCAAGATGATGAAGAAGTATTAAGAGTTTCAAGACATTAGGTAAAACAACCCAGGTAAATATAAACTCTTAATATCCCATTTAGGAACACACACACGGTACAAAATGAATTTTATCTTTTATGTGTGTTTTGGTTGAGTATATTTATTTGCTCCTATATAAATTAAAAAGAAATATTAGTGGATTTATTTGAATATAAATATGGATAAAAGGGCAAAATTGTAAAAGAAAGTAAGTTAAAAATGATAACAGATAAGAGATTTAAGAGGGGGCAGTCGACTGAGGAGTCGACCGGAGAAAGAAGATGAACTCTCTGTATCTGCGAGTCGACAGAGCGGTCGACCGATAGAAGCTTGGCAAACTCTCTGAATCTGCGAGTTGACAGAGCGGACGACCGGTGGAAGCTTGGCAAACTCTTTGAATCTGCGAGTCGACTGAGGAGTCAACCGATCAAGTGCATGGGCTACTTCCAGTATCCTTTAGTCGATTGGGTAGTCGACTGAATGCGCAGTTGAAGGATATTAGTTGATCCGATTTTAAATCTAAAAGTAGCCATTTTTGGTTAAGATTTGAGAGAGATTTTGGGAATATTCTTAACATTTGAGATATGGTTCATATACTAATTAAATCCTTTCAATATGGTTCATTAATTATTAAAGTTTCTCAATTGGTACTTAAAATGGATTCTATACTTATTTGTTTTGATTAAGAAATACTTTGGAGATTTAATTGAGAGTTTGAAAAGTTGTTATTAAGTGAAATTGAACCTAAATGAAGTCCTCATGTTATGAAGGGTCTATAAGAGTATTTTATTGTCATGACACTTGTAAACTAGCCGTTAGGAGGCTGATTACATATACCCTTATATAAACCTGCGAATTTTCTAAGAGAGCTAATTATTCTAATCATTCTAAGAGAAAAAATCAGTTTATATCTTTTTGAGAGAACATTTATAAGAGTTATCATTCAACGATACTGTGATCTATTTTAAAAGTGATTCTGATAATCAACTACGATCAATTTGTGCTAATACCGAAATTGAAGCTACATTGTTTTCATCATTAGTTCTGTGGATTCCAAGTGAGATATTTCCATATTGATTATTACTTGTTTATTATTGTATTTTGGAAATTGATCTTAGAATTTTTTATTTTTTTTTAAAGAAAATATTATTTCAAACAATTTCTTGAATCTGATTACGTACTCCAATTTGCTACCCATATAATGTTAAAATCAGATTTCTGCATCTCGCATAATTCTATCACTAATTGGGATATTAATTGAGTTTATTTATATCTGGGTTGGTAGAACCTCCAAGTGAGATTTACTTATCAATTTTTGTATTGGTGAGTTGTGACGGGTTAAATATCATTGGGGATATTTAATCAAGGATAGTTGGATTTCAGTCTCTTCTTGTAAAGATATTGAGGTAGTGATTCTTCCTGGATAATAATTACATGTTTATGATTGATTTTGTAACGGTTCAATCCTTATCGGGTAAAAGGATATTTGGAGTGTTTTGGTGAGGTTTTGATTCTTGAGCCTAAGTGTTAAAAAGAATTAGGTTATTCTGGGCCTGTAAAAGAATCGGTGTGCGAGTTTGGAGCTCAGGGAACTGGATTAGCCAAGAGTAGCTTGGTGAACCAGTATAAATCTCTAGTGTGTTGCTTTCTTAATTTGCGGTTTGTGTGTACACCTAGTTGATTGATTAATTCTGCTATGTTATAAAGATAATAATTAATTTGGGCATAAAATTAATTATTTGATTTATTGATTTTTATTCTGATTAATTTTTAATTACCCAATTCACCCTCCCCCCCCCCCCCCTCCTAGGTATTCTATTGGGCCAACAACACGTGATCTATCTTATAGGATATGGAGAAGATAACACTCGGTCAATCGACTCTTGGTTGGGACGGTACCCCCAAAGGTTTTCCTATATATATCAAATTTTTGAGAATCAGGTAACATGTAGTTCTAACATGGAAAGTAAATCAATAGTGGGTGGAATAGTTCTAGGTTAGAGAAACCAATTCTGAGGTGTCTAGTCAGTCTAAGATTGAGCTCGACTTTGATTTTCGTGAACTGGCTTGACTGAACCCCTACGAGGGTCCCTACATATCTCAAACATAATTAAGAATCAGGTCAAATGTAGTTCGAACTCATGATGTGCATCAATATTTGGTGGAACAGGTTCTTGGTTAAGAAAAATGATTCCTGGGTCATCATATCAATACACGATCAAAACTGATTGAGAGAATTCACACGGGTGAAGACCCTCAGGAAAACTCAACACCTAGTTGAGTTTAATGGCCATATCTTACCTAGGATTTCCTGACAATGACTAGAAAACTTCCTGGGGAAAGATTAACCTCAAATAACATATGCCCCAATGGTAGACTGGGGCTATGTGATGCTTGTTTATTTCCTGGGATTATAGTTTTCAGTTGATGATTCGTAATAGTCTTATACTAACAAACTCTCTTCAAAGAAGATCTGATATAATGTGCCCTAACTCTAACTGGGGAGACTTCTATCATAGAATCTCAAAGGAGAAATTGGATATAATGTGCCCTAACCCTAGTTAAGGCGAGTCTCATCATAGATTCTAAATGAAGACACCGGATATAATATGCCCCAGCTCTAGTTGGGGCGTAAGACTATTGGTAGCGTGTAAATAACGTCGATACTTTCATCATAAGTGTACGGGTCAAATTTTAGTATAGATTGGAAGAGTTAGGGTTGTCATATCCATAGGGATTGGATTAGAAAGTCGTTGAGTACCGCGATTATCATAATCTAACTTTATCTAGGTGATAAAAATGTAGTTTTTTATATTAATAATATACTAAAATAATTAACTAATTAAACTAATTATACTATATTGAGACATTTAGGGGAATGAATTTTCTAGGGATTAACTTCATTTACTTAAACATGTTTGGTTTCGTTTAGTTAACAATAATGGTATTCGACCTATCCGACAATCTTGGTATCGAAATCTCATTCACTACCTCTCCCGAGTGTAAAGTAAATGAATATGTGACTTTGCGTCAATGCTGAAGTCTCCCTTTAGCATCTATATGACACTTAGTCACATGAGTCTCGCCTCAACATCATGGATTGCATACTTTCTAACTTCCTCAAGGGTTATTAGATCATCGCGTTAAGTTTAAACCCTAATCCGAATCCGGGGTTCCCTCTTCTGAGTATCAAACCTCGTATTCTCAATATATCTAAACAGGCATATAATGAAATTAAAATAATGGTAAACACAATCGAATAGCGAAGAACAACCATTAAAGAAACGCAATTCAAGCAAACGACATTTTCATAAAATATGTTAATCCCATAGATAATTCATATTTAGCCAATGGCCATAACTGTATATACAATAACAAACGGGCTAAACATACTTAAAAAAACTACCAAAGTTAAGAAACAAAGAAAGAAATGAAGGAACTTACTCGTTATCCGAAGATCGGACGCTACAATCACTCCGAGAGTGTTTCTCCTTCTTTGCTTTATGATCTTCTTCTTCGAGTTTGAATGAGTTCCCTAAAAACTCTCAAATCTATCCTATCTATCTCTAATGAGCTCTAATGCCCGAAAATATGAGAGGGAGAAAGGATATGGGAACAAAAATATCTAAAAAACACACTTTACAGGTGCAGGGTTCACTATTGTAAGGGTGGGTATGTCGGTAGTGGTCACCGCTGCAGCGGTGGCTTAATTGCTGCAGTGGTGGTTCATCAATGGGCACTCTGCTGTTTCACCACTGCAGCAGTTAACAACTTGACACTTTTCATCATTTTTCCACCGTTCTTCCACCGCCGTTCTACCGATTAGCTTGATTTTCAACCGTTTTAGCTCATTTTTGTCATAAACACTTGATTTATACAAAATCAAATAAAATCTAATTAAAACAAATTAAAACACGACAAAAATACTCAAAAACTACCAAATTCGGTTTAGAAATAAATGGATAAATTACCCCTACCAACTATCTCCTGAGCGTTTAAAAGATGCGGCAAAGCCCACATGGGTTACCTCTATATCCTGAACTGAGCTCTCGATTGTAATGTTTGTATTGAATCCAAGGTTTTGATGAACAATTAAGTATTAATGTTTTTGGTGGAACTAACGGTTTTATCGAGTGTTTCCAATTTATAGTTCTATGCATGTTATTAAGAAGAAAACCTTATAAAGAAAACATAACGGGTGCATGATGAACGTAATAGAGATGTGAAGAGTTTTGGAGAGCTTGAAGAAAAATATGTTAAAACAACTCTCTTCTTATATACTCTTAATGCAACCTGAATTAGGATCACACTCAACACTTTAAATGTGTTAATTATATATGTGTCAGGATAAGAAGTGATAAGTTTAAGATCCTAAAATGAGATATTGTATGTGCAATTTATATGAAATGAAATTGATAATTGACCTAATTGAAAAATATATTTTAAAGTATAAAAAGTTAAATTTTTAGGTCAATTCAGTTAACTGAGAAAAGCAATCGATCAATCGAATCAAACAGAAAGTTTTGGAGTTAAAATGAGATGCTACTAATCCAATCGGTCAACTGAATGAAATTGGTTCGTCAATAATTTAAAACAGTAGCTGAATTGGGGATGGAAGTGAGCACATTGATCCAATCGGTTAACCGAATAAAATAGGTCGATCAACCATTTGAGTGAATAGGTGGATTGAAGGGAAAATGGATCACACTGATACAATCAGTCAACCAACTCGCCTTAAGCCAATGGTTGAATCTAAATCTAGACAATTAAGTCAACCAACCTGTGGGACTTAGTCAACTGACTGAGTTAGTTGAGATTTCGGGAGATTTGGTCTCTTGGTAAAAACCTATCCATTTTTTATGATTCCAAGAGAGGGATTTGGGAAATTTAAACCTAGTTGAGATATTATCAATTAAGAAAGATCTTAACTTTATTTGTATTAATACCTAGCTAAGAAATATCACATGGCACACCTTATAGGCACTCTAGGTAAGGGGCAGTCTATGCACCGTCTGCCTTTGTTTGCAGGTGAAAATTATTCATTCTGGAAATATAGAATGACCACTTTTCTTCAAGCCACTAATTCTAATGTGTGACTGGCCATTGAGGATGGTCCATCTATTCCTAAGGAGAATGGAGTGATTAAGTAGAAGGAACATCTAACTCCCTCGGATAAACATAAATTAGCTATCAATTCTCAAGCTATTAATATTTTGTTTTGTTCTTTAGATGCAAATAAATATACCAGAGTCTGAGGTTGTGGATCGGCAAAAAAATGTTGGACACATTGCAAATCATACACGAAGGGACAAATTAGGTGAAATAGCCCAAGATCAATGCCTTAGTTCATCAATTCGAACTATTTAGAATGGATGATACCAAATCAATTCCAAAAATGTACACAAGATTCAATAATATCTGCAACAACCTTGGTCAACTCAAAAAGCCTTATTTTATGGAGGACAATATACAAAAAAATATGAGATCGTTGACAAAAATTTGGGAGCCAAAATTTACTGTAATTGAGGAAGCTAAAGATCTCACACTGTATACAATTAATGAACTTATTGACAGCCTAATGACCCACGAGATGACTATTCGAGGATATAAGGATGAAATAGGGAATAGAAGAAATAAGTCCCTGGCATTTTAGGTTTAAAAGACCGAGAAATAAGATAATAGTTATGACATCAGTCTTGATAGTGAGCAAAAAAATAATGTGGCGCTTCTCGTGAAATGTTTTAGAAATATGACCTGACGAACATTCCGTGCAAAAGAAACACTTCAACATGAATAATGTTGAGTGCTTCAATATTCATAAATCGATCATTTTCAATCCGAATGTCCTGAGCCAGAGAAGGAAAAAGAAAAAAAGAAAAAAAAATGGAAAAGAAGAAGGTTAAGAAGAGTAAGAAGTAGTCAATAAAAGCCTCCTGGGTTAACTCGGAGTCAAGTAACTCAAAAAAATCGAGCAGTGACGATTCATCTATGTGTACTTTGATGGCCACTAGAGATAAGGTAAAGAAATATTTTAGTTCTTTCCCATCAGATTTCGATGATTTATTTTATGTTTATCAAGAATTAACGCATGATTATAAAAGCCAGAGTTCTCAAATTAATGCCCCCACAAAGTACAATTAACACACTTAACAACACTTAACAACCAAGTGATGAAATTCAAATCTAAAAACATTGAATTAAAATCCAATGTTTCGTATTTACATTCGATTGTTCTCAAATTCACGGGTGGTGAAAAATAATTTGAAAATACTTTTGGAAAATTCAAGAGGGATTTTTTATAAAGCTAGAATTGGTTTTCAGAAAAATCTTAAATAAAAGATATTTCATAAATTCTTTTTTGAAACTAGGAATCTCGTTATATGTTTTAAACGTAACATTATGGGGTATACCAATTAACAAATATTTTTCAAAAATATCTAAATGCAGATAAGTGTGGATTCCTAGAGAAACTAAAGTTATCCCGGCAAACAAGATCAGACCTACTTAGATTGAGTACCACCTAAGAACTTTTTTTTGTGCTCCTTGTAGGTTAATCTAATAAACATCTATGAGTAAGGACAAATTGTTCTCAGAAAGTGGTTGTTCTCAGCACGTTACCGGGGATAAAAGTAAAAATTACGTCTTTAACACCTAAAGACGATAAGTCATGTGATGTCTGGAGTAAGAAAATAAATTTAAATAAGTTGGTAAGGATTTCTAAGACCTGTGTTATTTTACATATTCTTTTGTTCTCTTAGAATTATTGCATGTTAATCAGATAAACTTACATATTTATTTGTGATTTTTTTATGTTATGCTATATAACATACACTAAAAGCTATGTTTAAAAATATATGTAACATGTTATACGAATTCATGACTTATTCATGATCGAATTAAGTTGATTTGTTAATCTGCATGATCTCTGAATATATATGGCTTATTCATTTATTGATACTATATCACCGGGATATCCTTATAGGTATTAAGTGTCTAGCATTCATCTAATATCTCATGTTTTCTAAATGATTATTATTCTAAACCTCTAGTTAAAGATCAATTAGTAAAAATCATTCGAAGTTCAGGTATGACTAGGCATAACGATGTATACCTGGATTAATATTTTTAACTCTCCGTCCTCACTTTTCGAGATGACAAAAGGGGAGAAGTTGATATTTAAGGAAGCGTTGCATTGATTAAAGAGAGAAGTTATTAAGAGCTTATGTTGACTATCTTTATTATGGTCTAATTGGGCTTCTATTGAATATCCTCAATATTGTTTAATTATGTTTTCAATATTATGCTTAAATGAGTTTAAATACCCATACTCTTCGGATTTAGGGGAGCGTGGTTACATTATATTTTAAAGAAAACATCAAAGTTAATTGTCATCATAAAAAAGAGGGAGATTTTTTAATCCAAGAATTTGATGAGCAATTAAGTATTGATATTTTTGCTGAAACTAATGGTTTCTTTAGTATTTCAGATTTATAGTTCTATGTATGTTATTAAGAAGAAGACCCTATGAAGAAAACATAAATGGTGCAAGATGGACGTAATGGAGATGTGAAGAGTTTTTAAGACTGTAAAGAAAAATAAGTGAAAACAATTCTACACTTATATACTCTTCACACAACCTAAATTAGGATCACACATAACACTTTAAATGACTTAATTATATCTGCATCATGATAAGAAGTGATAAGTTCAAAATCTTAAAATGAGATATTGTATGTTCTCTTTATGTGAAATGAAATTGATAATTGACGTAATTGGAAAATATGTTTTAAAGTATAAAAAGTAGAATTTTTGGGTCAATTCAATCAATCGAGAAAAACAATCGGTTAATCGAATCAAACTATGAGTTTTGGAGTTAAAATAAGGTGCTACTAATCCAGTCAGTAAACCGAAAAAAATTGGTTGGTCAACCATTTCGAACAGTAGCTGCATTAGCGAAGGAAGTGAGCACACTAATCCAATCAATCAACTGAATGAAGAGGGTCAGTCAACCATTTGAGTTAGTAGGTGGATTGAAAAAAAAATAGATCAGGCTGATCCAATCGATCAACCGATTGGAAGTAATCGGTCAACTAACTAGCCTTAAGCTAATAGTTTAATTTGGAGTTGGACTAGTCAGTTAACTGACCTATGGCACTCCGTCAACCGGCTGAGTCAGTTGAGATTTCAGGAGATTTAGTCTCTTGGTAAAAAATAATCCATTTTTTATGATTCCAAGGGAGGGATTTGCAGGATTTCAACCTAATTCAGATATTATCAACCTATTATGATATTCTCCTAATTTAAATAGTTTAATACTTCATATTTCTATGGTTTTAAATTGAGAATAGTTTTATGAACTTATATGAGAGAATTGAAGGTTATTTTTAAGTAAAATACACCTTAAATGTAAGGTAATCATATATGGGGTCTAAGTGTGTCATTAAGTGGCATATTTTTATGAAATAGCCGTTGGAAGGCTTGATATTTATCTATTAATATATACCTACGGGAATTGAGTTGAGTACATAAAAAACAATCAATTTGAACTATTTTAAAAGTGATATTTACACTGAGATTTTTGTGAGAGATTTATTCTAAGTTCTTGATCCAAAGCGCTTGTAGTTTGACATCACCGACTTGAGTTCTATTGCTATTCTATAATTATCGTTGATGTTTCCTAGTGAGATCTATCCAAGATTTATCATTTACTTTAAAGTTATATTTTTGTTGATTGCTTCGTATAGAATTGATTTGAAAATCGTTATAAACTTAAAAGCCTGGAAAGTTCTTTTAAACGATTTTTGTTTGATTATCTGATTACGTCCTTAAATTGTGCTACCCATTGTATTAATTAATAAGATTTTATTTGCCTCACATAGTAATTATTTGGGTCATTAATTGAGCATATTCATATTAAGGTGATAAAAACTCCTTGTGGGAATAAACTTGCATTTTTTTCATATTTATGAGTTTGAGTAGATTAGACATGTTTGGGACGATGTCCAATCAAGGTAGCTAGGTTTCGATCTTTTTCTTGTGAAAATGATTAGGGTTTGATATTTGTTCTAGTAAAAAGGTTAGGTTATTCTTTTCCCTGAAAAAAATTATATTTTAATTCATCCTAAAATTGAATTATTTTTTGAGTAAATTGTAAAGGTTCATACTTCCCTGTGAAAAAGATAAGTAAGAGAGTGTTAGATTTGATCTTTAGCCTATTAAAAGGATTGGGTTTTGATTCTCCCTGTAGTCGAATTATGTTAGTCTTGAGCCTGGTAAAAAGATAGGGCTCTTCCTAAGCCTGTAAAAAAGATAATTGTAAAGGTTAATTCTAAGCATGTTAAAAGAATCGCGATTGTAAGGGTTTAATTTCTACCTACTAAAGGAATTAGGGTTTTAGTGGATTGTAAATCTCCGTGGAGCTCGAGGGACTAGATGTAGGTAAGAGTAGCTTACCGAACCATGATATATTGTTTTGTGTTGCATTATTTATTTTCTTATATTGTGTTTGGGTGTGCATTTAGTATTAAACACATTTTTGCTGCATAACAAGATAATAATTAATTTAGGGAAATTGGTTATGTGTGTTTAGGTGTTTAATAATTTAAATTTGGTAACTACCCAATTCTTCCCCTCTTGGGTAGCTTTTTGGGTCCCCGTTAGGTTATTTATGTATATTGGTATTACTGTTCTGGATGGTGATCACTGGATAACCGAAACCCACTTGGGTTACCTACATGCACTGAGTTCATAGGTTAGGAATCTAGTTAAAATATAGTTCGACCCTCCCTGTGCTATCTCAGATTGTCAACCATACCCACAAGGGCTTTCTACATACTTTGGTAATCTACCAAAGATCAGGTCGATGCATACTTCGAGCACATGTATCCTATGTTGTCTATTTAACAAAATGATTTGGCTTCTCAAGAAAGTCAAAGGACATCTTGGGATATGCCCCCTAATTCAAGGTTGAGAGAATGTCATGATGCTGACCTCTCTTTGGCTTCCACCAGACCTACTTGGGTCTCTTAT
This sequence comes from Eucommia ulmoides, assembly GCA_016647705.1. Lineage (NCBI taxonomy): Eukaryota > Viridiplantae > Streptophyta > Magnoliopsida > Garryales > Eucommiaceae > Eucommia > Eucommia ulmoides. The sequence goes on along the minus strand of CM028327.1, from coordinate 27,446,972 downwards.
GTACCTTGGTGATTTACCAAGGACAGATCGAAGCGTAGTCTACTGGGGATGGAGGAATTTTGTTTACGAGAATGAACCAACCTATAAAGGTTTCACATATCCTGGTATTTACCGAGACTTAGGTCGACACCTAATTCTTTCTTAACTAGTTAAAGTTTAACATGGTTAAATATGGATTGGTGGGCTATTGTTATATTTGATATGGTTTAATTCCAATTGATTAGGGGATTTATTATTGAGCAACTCTGTGGAGATTTTATTGTTTGTCATGATTTCAATCCCAATTGGCCTAGGATTTTGTTAATGGCGATCGAAGAAGGTTTCCTATGTATCTTGGTTACTAAGAATCAGGTTAGAATAGTAGTTTGGCACCTATTAGTTTGTTAACCAAACCCAACAAGGGTTTCCTATGTATCCCGAGCTTCGTCGGGAGTCAGGTTGATGTGTAGTTCCTCGTTAAGCATACTCTATTGTTTGGTAAACAAGGAGTGTATGTATGGATTTCTCAAGGGAGACAAAGGATTATTCCTAGATATACGCCCTGTTTTAGGACTGAGAGAGCATCATAAAGATGATATCCCTCTTCCTTTTTTATTTCAACCGAACCCATTTAGGTTTCTTAGGTACCTTGGTGATCTACCAAGGATCTGGTCGAAACATTACTACGTATTCTTAGTTGTTAATCGAACTTTGTAAAGGTTTCCTAGTTACCCTTGTTTTCATAGGGAATCTAGTTGATGCCTAGTTCATTGTGCATGAATGTTTTTTTTTTTTAAAGGGAACGATCGAACCCATATATGGGTTGCCTACGTATCTCAGATAAATGAGAATCAGGTTGGCACGTAGTTAAATTCAATTGATAAGTTTAAGTTTATCAACCTAACCCACAAGGGTTTCCTATGTATCCCAGGCTCTGCCAGGAATCAGACTGACACATAGTTACTACGCTTTAAATTGTCAACCGAACTCATGAGGGTTTCCAATGTATCTCGGACTTTGCCGAGAATCAGGCTGACATGTAGTCCTTATTTTTTTTGGTTTAATGAAATTAATTAAGTTCATTATGATTCGGGCATTTCATTTCACGTCGTAAGATGAAATGAATGTTGTTTCCTTGAGAAAGACATGGATAGAATGAAATGTGCCCCAGTTGTAGACTAGGGCAGTGACAGGATAAGTTTTGTTGTGGAATCTAATCCGACACTTCCTATCATGCAATTCATGATTACTAATAGTGTAAAATATGTCCCAGCCTACGGTCTCGGAAGGAGACTAATTAGCTACAGGATAACAAAGCTAAATCGGTTTGTCTCGCTATTTATTGGGGTGATGAATTCGGAATTTTACTGATTTAAATCCCAGAATATACCTGTCGACGGGTTTATTATTATATTATTGAAATGTGAAACTAATATCTTAAGAGTTTTCCCATTGGTGCAATCATTCTGGTCGTACAATTATTTATAATATCTATACATAAATTGATAAGAATGATTAATTGTATTGCCAAGGCTTATAGATGGTTTGTTGGAATTGGATGGTGAACCTCCTCCTTCGATTTAGTCGTCTTTGCTTCAAATATTTTACTTTATATATTAGCATATAGGCAAACTGTGTTTATTTTCTGCATTTTGGACAGTTAAAGTATTGTTAGAAAAAAGCAAAACCCCGTCTTCGTTCCTTGATCTAGTTGTATAAACGGTGTATATTTGCTTCTTTCTATGGGAGTTGGCAAATATTCATCTGGCATTGGTCTCCTTCTTTTGTCAAGGATCCTTCATGGAGGTAACTTTAAAGTGTACCGCACTTGTGCTATAGTTGAAAACTCGGCATCCTATGGTGCATGATGGTTTTCTGGTTGTATGGTTTCTTAATGAATTTGGATAACAGGATAGTATCCCATAAGGTTGTATTATTAATGGCGGGAATCATGGGAATTAAGGGTGTTGTGTTTAATTGGTTCGATGATGACGTCAAACCTCTCTTCCAATTGAATTGGGTTAAGGGTAATTTGTAAAGTTTTATCTTGCTTTAGTTGCTTTGCTCTTATGTTGTTTGCCTTTTCTGCTTAATCTATATTGAAATGTTAGTTATGAAAGAAACATAACATATAAACAATCAGAAGTTAGAGTTACCCAACAAAATCCTACATAGTTAAGTATATCATCTATTTTTAGAAATTATTTCTTCCTCAAGAGTACAAATTTAGACTTGATCATTTATCGGAGACTTCAAGATTTCTAGCAGCTTCCAACTTCTCTTCCTTCGAATCCCAAAGTAGGCAGAATTACTAGTCGAATTCTTTGATTTACTCGACCTTAGACACTACATTTTGTCCCGCTCAGTTAGTTTCGAATCAAGTATAAGTTCAGATAAACTTTAAACTTATGTTTAAAGGGAATGAATTTCTACCTGAGATCACATTATATAATATACAACAACAACAAAAAACATGACAAAAACGCAAAAATTTTAAATTTGAAAAAATACAAATAAAAGTTTCGAGACAAAATTGAAATTCCCATGATTTAAGGAGGTAAAAATGACTTTACTAAGGTTTGATTTTCCTCAAATCATCTTTAGTCTAGATAAATCTTATTTAGTACCCTTAAATCATAATAGGACATTTCAAACTATTAACTCGATTACCTTACCTCGACTTTGAAACATTGACTTTTCACTGAATCTTATCAAATTGAACATCCAAAACAATTATTTAACTCATGCATACCACATCACATACCACCAAGAAACAATCCAAGGTACCTTAATCAAGGCTTGAAAAGGTAACAACAAAACCCTAAATCACAAGGTGATTTAAGGATTGGGCTTGACTTGGATTTTCACCAAATTCAAGAAGTCTTGACAAACCACCCTAGGCCCAAGCAATCAAAGGGCCTAGCCATCATTTAAGGCCCACAAACCAATCCTTATGACAACCAAGGATCCTTCCTATAAGTTTCCTACCAAATGGCAAAGGAAGGGGACAAGACACTTACGGGGCAACCAACTGTTATCCCGATTTGGTTCCCCACCAAAGTAAGGCATTCAGTAAGCATTGAATGCCCATACCATCATGAATTAAATGTTTGGTTTGACACGTTAAGACCACATTCAAGGTATCTAGATATTTTAAGCAAAATATCTTAGAAACCAACCGAGAGCCTTGAATCGTGACGACCCGTTATCGAAACCAAACTGAATGAGCAGCTTCCAAGCGAAGAATTTAATACACATCCCATCATGAATTAAATGTTTGGGATGGAATGTCTAGGTTCAAAGGATCTAGATATTTTGACAAAAATATCTAAGGGTAACTAGGAAACTAGGAAACCAACTGACGGTTGGTAGCGCATAAATACATCGCTACTTTCACTGTAAGTGTACGGATCAAATTTTAGTATAATCGGAAGAGTAAGGGTTATCGTATCCATACGGATTAGTTGAGATTATCATTGAGTACCGTAATTATCATAATCTAACTTCATTTAGGCGATAAAAATATGCTTTGTTTTTAAATATAAATACTAAATTAAATACTAATTAATCTAATTACACTATTTATACTATATTGAGACGTTTAGGGGAATGGATTATCTAGGGATTAACTTCATTTACTTAAATGTGTTTGGTTTCATTTAGTTAACAATAACGGTATTTGACCTATCCTACAATCTCAGTATCATAAACTCATTTACTCCCTCTCCCGAGTGTAAAGCGAATGAATATGTGACTTCGCGTTAACGCCGAAGTCTCTCTCTAGCGTTTTTCAGAATACATAGTCACATGAGTCTTGCCCCAATGTCATGGATTGCATACTTTCTAACTCCCTCCTAGGTTATTAGATCATTGCGTTGTGTTTAAACCCTAGTCCGAATCCATGGTTACCTCTCCCAAGTGTTAAACCCTGATTTTTCAATATATCTAAACAAGCATATAATAGAACTTAGCCCATAGATAATCTATGTTTAGCCAATGGCTATAACCATATATACAATAACAAACAAGCTAATCATGCTCAAGCAAACTACCAAAGTTAAGAAATAAAGAAAAAAACGAAGGAACTTATCCCTTATCCGAATATACGACGCTAAAACCACTCCGAGAGCATTTATCTTTTTTCGCTCGGTGTTGTTCTTCTTTGGTTTGGTTGAGCTCTCTTCAAAAGCTCTCAAAACTAACTTATATATCCTCTAATGAGGTCACATAGCCGAAATTGGAGGAGAGAAGATATGGGAACAAAAATATCTCAAATATCTAAAAAACATACTTCACAAGTGCAGGGTTTACTGCTACAACGGTAGGTATGTCAGTAATAGTCATCGCTGTAGCGGTGGCTTGATCGCTGCAGCGATGGACTCACCGCTGCAGCGGTGGATAGATAGAGCTAAATTTCACTCTCTGTTGTTTCACCGCTACAGCGGTGGATAACTTGGCATTTTTCATCATATTTCCACCGTTCTTCTACCACCGTTCCACCGATTAGCTTGATTTTCAACTGTTTTGGCTTCTTTTTGTCCCAAACTCCTGATTTATACAAAATAAATAAAAGCTAATTAAAACAAATTAAATCACGATAAAAATACTGAAAAACTACCAAATTCAGTTTGGAAATATATAGATAAATTACCCCTATCAAATATCCCCAAACTTAGAATTTTGCTAGTCCTCAAGCAAAACACCCACACAATACAAGAAACTACAACGACTAATTACGAAATTTAAATACTAAAAATAAAAAAAGCACAAACAAACTAAAAACAACAAGGTGCAAGTTTTGAATTTCATCTACCCGGCCAAACAGTTTTCCCTCATTGGCCTCCAATTCGATCAAGTTCAAAAATAAAATGCACTATGTGGTGTTCTAGAATTTTAACATTCAATAATAGTAAGTGTTATTCTAGATCCTTTTAAAGTGTGTGCGCAAAAACTCAATTATACAAATATCCACCGATCAGATTGAATTATCCACCAATAAAGTTCAAGACTAAAACCAATAAGGTATAGGAAATTCATATACCTGATAGGGTTCTATTCTCCACTAATGTAGGCTAAGAAATTCAAAAAGATCAATAGGACTTGGTACGATTTTTGGAAAATGGCCAAGGGTATATCAGGAATAGAAAACAGGTTAACGTTATTAACTTAATGATACTCGAGGCATAATGCTTAGCTCAATCACTCTCATAACCCCACATAGATCAATTTGAAACAACCCCGAACTTATATTTGAAAACGTAGTACTTACTGGTCAACACAAAACAAAAATAAAACTATATTTATTCTTTTTCTCTTTTTTTTTTTTTTTACTCACCCCCAAACTTATTTGATTTGTTATAATTTGATGGGTGTGGAAATATGATAGAAAAAATGACAAGTGAGTACTCGAATACCGAAATAATCAATAGTTCAACCAAAACCCAACCGCTCACTTCAAGTAGTATAAACAAATGCTAGCTTGATTTCACTCAAATTATAACTTAGATTTAGTGATAAAGGTTCAGAAAGAATTCAATTGGCTAGGGTATTTGATACATGTTCAGAACTGAAACGGTTTTCCGGCTTTGACAGGGCAACGAGGGATAAATGATATTATATGGTAAGCTTCAAAGGCCCAAGCGATCAAAATGAATGCCTAAATCATATCTCCTAAACTCTTCACCTAGGATTTCGCCTTGAATTTCCCCCAAATCAGGTTCTAGAATCCCTATTTTCATTAACTTGGCTAATGGATAATTATTTTCAAATCGATTGGATAGTTATACATTGAGTTTATGTGTTCGAGCAAGTAGGATCTACAATAACTTTTACTAAAACGAAACATCAAGCACACAGAACACACATGAATGAGCATTACGCTTGACCTCAATAAACAACTAGGGGACAAACTCATTATTGTGTAATGGCCCAGATGAAGTACAAAACTCAGCACACAAAAACTAAAACATAAACAAACTAAACCTGAACAAACATGTATACATTGAAACAATAAAACATAACTAACAAGAATAGAACATAATAACATACTACACAGCACCCCCAAACTTAAAACAGGTAGTGTCCACATTGACCCATCAGCGATCCCAATAAAAGCATATAGCATGATAATGAAGATGGGGGTTCAGAACACGTACCTGGGAGGCGTGAGAATCTCGCCTCCGAATCAAGTCGGCAGTGATGGATCTAATTTATTATTCACTTGGGTTTCCTCCCAAGAAGCGCTTGGTTTATTGTCCTCAGCCTGACATAGAGAATGGCTCGTCAAAGAGCGGTTTCTGCCCGTAGTATGTGTCGTACAACACAACATACGGGTCTTGATTCAGAACACCCTCAAGACTGGTGAGATGTTGCAATGTATGGATCTATCTCTATACTAGATTCAGCCCCGTCTTATGTGTTTGGGAAGCATGAATGTACTAAGCTAGAAATGGGGTAGGATAGGTGAGCTACATTAGATCCTCATAAATGTGATCGTCTTGGATCAGGAGCGGCATAACTAATTGGAATTCAAACGGTGAAAAATCACAACTATTAACATATGATTCTTCATCGCCAATCCATACTTGGGTTATGTCAATATTAGCATGATTGTCTTTGATCTCGCCCAAGTTCATCTTGCTTGCATTCGGTTCCTCATGGTGGCTTTCACATACGGATGTGACATTTGTTTCTCTTAGTGCCACGACTTCTGACTCGGCCTTAACATAGCAGATAAGCTGACCAATTTGCATCTAAAGAGATGTTACGGTCACATCAATTTCAACACAGACCATCTCAATATTATCAAGACGATCATCGTGCTCGTTGAGTCTATCATGAGTTTCTCGCAAAAACATCTGAGTCTCCCCCATAACTGTGACGAAATTTCTTCCAAGGTAGGGTAAAACACCATATCTTGAATTGGAGTGTCAATCCATGGTGCTGAAGTGTTGGAATAATCCCCCAAGCTTTCGTAACTTGATGAATAATTCCAACTTTGATAATCAAAAGCCGTCAATCCCTCCAACGAGCAAAAGGCTTCATCCACGGTTAGTTCAAAGAAAGAGATGGTACTGTTTCCTCTTTCCACCCACGTTTTGGTTGCAGCTTGTAACCCATCGAGGAAATTCAAAAGTTGACACTCCCTTGGGAATCCATGATTCAAGAACTAGTAGCACGCAAATACGTCGCTACTTCCCCACAAGTTTATGAGTCAAATTTTAGTAAAGATGAGAAGAGTAGCAGTATCGTGTCCACGGGGATTGGTTGAGATTATTATCAAATACCATGTTTATCATGACCTAATTTTATCTAGGAGACAAAAGAATGTGTAAAATTTATTTTAAACTAAACTAATTAACTAAATTATCTATACTAATATAATGAGATGTTTTTGGGGAAAGAATTGTCTAGGGATTAACGTTGTTTACAAATACGTGTTCGATCTCGTTTAAGTTACGTTAATGGTGTTCGCGTATCCAACAATCTCGGTTCGTAAACTCACTCGCCACCTCTCCCGAGTATAAGATGAGTGAATACATGACTTCGCATCAACGAAGAAGTCCCACTCAATGTCTTAACGACACCAGGTCACATGAGTCTCGCCCCAATGTCATTGATTGCACACTTTCTAACGCCCTCCCGGGTCATTAGATTGTCGTGTTGTGTTTACCCTAATCCGAATCCAGGGTTACCTCTCCCAAGTGTGAAACCCCATATTCTCTAATTATCTAAACAAACATAATATCAAAGAATAACGGTAAACACAATCAAAATTATTATAAAACACACATTAGCGAAACACCAAAATCAAAATAACCACATATTTATAAATGTATTGTTAATCCCTAAAAAAATCCACGTTTAGCTAGCGGCCATAACCATATTTACAATAAGAACGAGCTAAACATGCTCAACAAATGCCTAAGTTAAAGAAATAAAAGAGAAAATGAAAGAACTTAGCCTAATCCGAAGATTATGCCATAAAATGATCACTTCCTTCAAGTTCTCCTTCTTCGGATCGTGAGCTCTACCTAAAAAACACTCTAACCTCTACCCAAAATATGTTCTAAGTATTTTAGGGGTATTGGAGATCCAAGGGCCCGAAGAAAGGAGAAGGGATTAAATAGCAAAAATATTCTAATAATATCTTAAATATGTGCAGAGGTGACCATCGCAGCAGTGGGATTCACCACCGCGGCGGTAAGTAGGTCGGTTTGATCTTCACCTAAATGGTAGAGTCAGCGGTGGATTCAGGGTCTTCTCTGTATTTTCACCGCCGCGACGGTGGGCTTCTTTTCAGAATATTGACCTCATAACTGTTTTTCCACCATTCTTAATCCGATATCAGCGTTTAGCATTCATTTTCATATTGTTTCACCCCACACACCTGATTTAATACAAAAAGAATAAAAACACATTAAAATGTATTAAAACGTAATAAACGTACTCAAAAACTAACAATTTCGATTTGGAAATATATAGATAATTTACACCTATCAAATACCCCCAAACTCAGAATTTTGCTAGTCCTCGAGCAAAACATCTACACAATACGAGAAAATATGAAAACTAGTAGGTGTAAATTACCTAACTATTTCTAAACCGAAATTGTTAGTTTTTGAGTACGTTTAGTACGTTTTTATTTAGTTTTAATATGTTTTTATTCTTTTTGTATGAAAATAGGTGTGTGGGTGAAAATGTATGAAATCGAAGCGAAAATGATCAATTCGGACCAAAAACAGTTAGAGAACGGTAGAAAACAAGCAAGGAGGCAAGATTCTGAAAATAGCAGCCCACCGCCTAGGCGGTACAGATACAGAGAGACCCCATTCTTGCTGAATACCCAACGCCACGGTGGTGAAACATCAGGATGGTCCTTATTGTAGCGCCTTCTCCACCGTCTAGGTGAACCTTAAACCGACATACTCCACCGCCTAGGTGAACCTTAAACCGACATACTCCACCGCCATGGCGTTAAATCCCACTGTCGTGGCGGTCCATCCCACTGTCGTGGCGGTCAGCTTTACACAGTTTTAGATATTTTGCCTATTTAAACCCCTCTCCTCCCCTCTCTTTGATCTCCCCACTTCTATTACAGCCCTTAAGGCTTAGTTTAGGATATAGAGAGAGTATGAGGAGTGCTCAAACATATTCAAAAGAGAAGATCAACATGCAGAGAACGAGAATCGTTCGATGGACGGTTTTAGCGACTAATCTTCAGATATCAGTTAAATCCATCCATTTTTCCTTTTATTTCTTAACTTTTATGTTTGTTTGAGCATGTTTATCTTAGTTTCAATTGTATAAACGGCTATGGCAATAGGTTAAATGTGGATTATGTATGGGATTAATATCGTTTATAAAAAAATGTAGTTTTGGTTGAGTTTCGTTTCTTTGATGATTGTTCTTTAATGTTTGAGTTTGCTTATCATATTGTTTGGTTATTATGCTTAGAATGATAAATGGAGAATATGGGGTTTGACAAATCCCAGATTCAGATTAGAATAAACAAATACCACGATCCAATAATGAGGTCGGGGTTAGGATTGTGGACAATCTATGATATTGGGGCAAGACTCACATGACCTAGGGCCGTTAAGACGTTGAGGAGGATTTCGGCATTGATGCGAAGTCACGTATTCCCTCGCCTTACACTCGGGAGAGGTGATGGAGGAGTTTTAGAACTGAGATTGTCAATAGGTTAAACACAACACATGAAATCAATGACGTTGGGGCGAGACTCACGTGACTTAGGGTCATTAAAATGTTGAGGGGGACTTATTTGTTGAGATGAAGTTGCGTTATATCCCTCTTCCTACACTCGAGAGAGGTGGCGAAGGAGTTTACGAACTGAGATTTTATGTGCAATCGATGACGTTGGGGCAAGATTCACGCAACCTAGGGTCGTTAAGACGTTGAGGGGGACTTCTTCGTTGACATGAAGTTGTGTATTCCTTCGTCTTACACTTGAGAGATGTGGCGGAGGAGTTTTAGATACTGATATTGTAAAATAGGTCGAACACCATTATTGTAAACTAAACAAAATCAAATGCGTTTAAGTAAATAAAGTTAATCCCTAGATAATTCATTCCCCTAAACTATCTCATATTAGTAATTAGTATAGTTAAATTAGTATTTTAGTATCAGTAATAAATTATAAATACCATTTTTCTCGCCTAGATAAAGTCGAGTTATCACAATCGCAGTACTCGATAGTAATCTCAACCAATCTCTGTGGATACGATACCCGACCGAAAGGTCTATTATACTAAAACTTGATCCGTACACTTGCGGTAAAAGTGGCAACGCTTAAATATGTGGCCACCAACAACTAATTACGAAATTGAAAACTAAAAACGAAAAAAACAATAAAAATAATAATGTGTAAGTTTTAATTATCATCTACCGACCAAACAAATATTCCATCATCGGCCCCCAATCCTATCAAGTTCAAGCATAAAAACACACAATGTGATGTTCTAGAATTTCAACGTTCAATAATAGTAAGTGTCATTCTAGATCATGTCAAAGTGTGTGTAATTAAACTCAAATATACTACTATCCATTGATTAGATGGGATTATCCCTGAATAAAGTTCATTACTTAAACCATTAAGGTATAGGGAATACATACGCCTGACCCGGGATCTATTCTCCACTAATGTAGGCTTAGAGGTTCAAAAAGATCATTAGGACTTGGTTCGGTTTTGGGAAAATGGCCAAGGGTATATTGGAAATAAAAAATGGGTTAATGTTGTTAACTTAACGTTACCTGATACGTGTAAAATACCTATCTACTTCTAATCCGAATTTGGTAGTTTTTGAGTGTATTATTAATATCTAATTGTGTTTTAGTTTATTTTTATATAATTCAGGTGTAGGGACGCAAACAAGTGACAAACAAACAAAAACGGTGAAGAAATGATGAAGAAACAAGGTTTCAAGATCACAAGACCCACCGCTGCAGCAGTCAGAATGTAGAGAAGAGGTTTTTCAGCATAAAGTCCCACCGCCACAACGACAGGCCACCGTTGCGGTGGTGAAAGATCAGAGAGTAAACCGACTAACCCACCACCACGGCAGTCAGCTCTGCACAGAATTAAGATCTGTATAGATATTTTCAGATATTTTGAAGCCTTGCACCTATAAATACCCATTCTCCCACTTCCATTGAAAAGGTTGGACGTCCCTAACCTTAGGAGGTGATCATTAGCCATTTTTTAAGAGCTCAAAGAGGAGATTCATCATTTGGAGAAGAGGAAACACTAGCGGATCGATCGTTGGCGAAAGTGGACCACTCCACTTCAAGATTTGATCCTTCTCTATAACAAAATATAAATAATGCAGCACATAGAAATTTATACAGGTTCTCTAAGCTACTCTTAGTTAGTCTAGTCCCTCGAGCTCCGTAGAGAGTCAAACGCACTAAACTCAAGATTCCTTTAAAGGTAGGAACAAACCCTCACAAATATTCTTTTACAGGCTCAAAATAAACCTTTACAATTTCTTTTCACAGGCTAAGAAATAACCTCTATCTTTTTAGCAAGCGGAAGATTAACCTAATTTTATTATAGGGAGAATCACGACCTAATCCTTTTTATACCTTAGGCTCAAGAATTAAACCTCACGCAAACATGCTCCAAATATCCTTTTACCCAGTAAGGATTGAACCTTTACAATTCACTCACAATTCTATAAAAGAAGATTTAAAACCTAATCTTTTTATACTCTAGGCAAAGATCAAAACCTCAATCTCTTTACCGGAAGAGATTGAAACCTGCTACCCTTGATTAGGATCAACACTAACGTTGCAATGGCATCAGCGAAATCATTCCTAAGTCATGGTACATGCTCGATCTTGATCTTTGAGAAATCTTCACAAAGGTTAAGTAATTAATTATTGTACTGAATCAACTTGGCATCTTTCATCCCATATTTATCAACGATCTGATTTATAATGAGGTCTGCGTCCCTGTATACTATCAACTTTTTGATCTTTAAGCTCTTGGCCAACTCCAAACCATGATTCAAGCTTCGTACTCGCTGATGTTGTTGGTATTGGCGAACATTAGTTTAACTATAATTAGAAAATGTTGACGTTGCAGAGAGATTAGGACAGCATCAATGTCGGCCTTCGAATGGGTAGCTCCGTCAAAGTATATTTTCTATATATACTCATTCTTATCTCTAGTTATAAATGCAACATGTTCATAAGGAAACTCAGTCTCCATGGACCTTTCGTCGGCTCTTGGGTTATCGGAAAGTTGGTCGGCAATTTCTTGGCCTTTGACTACTTTTTGAGTCACATGTACAATGTCTAACTCAGTCAGCAGCATTTTCCACTTGGATATTCTTCTGGTAAGTATACGCTTCTCAAATATGTACTTTAAAGAATCTATTTTAGCTATCAAATAGTAAGTAAATTACAGCAGATAGTGACGTAAACTTTGAGCGGTCCAGCTAACGCACATCAATTTTCTCTAATACCAAGTACATTTCTTCATACGAGGAAAATATTTTGATAACATAGTATATGGCTCTCTCTTTTTTACTTGAACTATCATGTTGTCCCAACATTTCCCCCATAGAGATTTCTAGGATGGTGGGGTATAGGAATAGTAGTCTTCCTTGTTGGGGTGGTACCATAATATGAGGGTTCAATAGATAGGCCTTGACTTTCACCAAGGCATCCTGACATTCTTTGTTCCATTTCACTTTTGACTACTGATAGGTGTAATTTGTTTATATATTCCTAAGTCAATTTTGGTAATTTTCGAGTATTATTATAGCATTTTAATATGTTTTAATATGTTTTTATTTGTTTTATCATAAATCAGGTGTTTAAGGTGAAAAGGGATGAAACCGGTTCATAATCTAGTAAATCGATGGAACGTCAGTGGAAGAACGGTGGAAAACGAGCAAAAAGATAAAAGTTCAGAACCTGCAGCCCACCGCTGTAACGATCAAAATGCAGAGAGTTGCTAAATTCTCCACCGCTGCAACGGTCAAAATACAGAGAGTTCCTAAACCTTCTGATTGTTCACCACTATAGCGGTGAACCTCACCGCTACAATGGTTAATCAAACAGAAGCCTACTAACTTCCCCACCATTACAGCAATCAGGCGCCAGACAGTTTAGATATTTTGGGATATTTGTTGATATTTTTGGATCCTTTTATATCTTCTCTTTAGCCCAACACATAAAAAATGTTTTTGGTAGGTCTTGAGAGCTCTAAGACTATTTAACCAAGAGAAGATCACAATTCCAAAAAGGAGGAAATGATCTCAGAGCAGTTTTAGCGTCGGTTCTTCGGATAACACCCAGTATCCTCGTTTCTCTCTATATTTCTTATTTTGGTTGATTGTTTTGTATATTTTTATCTTGTATATTGTTGTACATGTGGTTATAGCCATGAAAAACTAAGCATTTATTGTCTAGGGAGCGATTCGTTTATAAAACCGTTGTTTGGTTAAATCTTTGTTTCGTTCATGGTTGTTCATGTTTATCCGATTGTGTTTACCATTTTAATACAATCTTAATATTTTTGTTATAGTATTAGGGTTGATTTTGAGAATATGGGGTTTGACACTCGGGAGAGGAAACCCCAGATTCATACTAGGGTTTAAATACAATGTGACGATCTAATGACCCAAGAGGGTATTAGAAAGTATGCAATCCATGAGGTTTGGGCGAGACTCATGTGACCAAGTTTTATATAGATGCTTGAGGGGGACTTCGACATTGACGCGAAGTCACAAATTTATTCACTTTACACTCGGGAGATGTAGTGAGTGAGATTTCGATACCTAGATTGTCGAAATGTGAATGTTGTTAATATAAACTAGATTGAATCGAATATCTTTAAGTAAATGAAGTTAATCCCTAGATGATTTACTCCCTTAAACATCAATATTAGTATATTAGGTTAATTAGTTTAATTAGTAAATTAGATTAGTATATTATTTATAAAACAAAACTATAAATTGAGTCACCTAGATAAAATTCAATTTTGAAAATTGCAGTACTCAATGACAATTTAATCTAGTATCTGTGGATATGACAACCCCTACTCTTCGCACTCTATTAAAACTTAACCCGTACACTTGTGGTGAAAGTAGCGACGTAATATTCCGCTACCATGTTTTTGGTGCCATTACTGGGGATTAGTTTTTAGATTGTTGTTGATATTGTGAGTAAATAAATTGATTTTAATTTAGGCATTTATTTTTTTTATAATTTTTGTTTTTAGTTTGTTTTGTTTTTCGATGTACTTGGAGATGGCGCATCAACAAGTCCTCTTAAATTTTCCTCAGTGGGATTCCAATCCATTTTATTGTGCTTGGGATCAATATAAGGAGTTTCTTATTCAGTTCCCAAACCATCGTTTCCCAAGGGAGTGTCAACTACTAAACTTCCTCGATGGGTTACAACTCGCAACAAGAAATTGGGTTGAAAGAGAAAACGGTACCACCTCATTTGACCAATTAACCGCAAACGAAACCTATTGGTTATTGGAAGATATGGTCGAGTTTGATTTTCATAGTTAGAATTATTCAACAAGCTACCAAAGGTTGGGGGGTAATTTCATCGTTTTGACGCCATGGATTGACACCCCGGACTAAAATGTGGAGTCTTCTCCCACCCTAGAGAAAATGTTCGTTGAATTTATGGGGAAAACTCAGGCTTTCTGGAGGGAGATAAATAACCATCTCAATGAGCATGAGCTTTATCCTGACACTATTGAGACAACCTGAGCTGAAATTAATGAGACTGTAAAGTCTTTTGAGACTTAAATCGGTCAACTTATTTGCAATATTGAGGCTGAGTTAGAAATGGTGGCGCTGAGCGACACACATGCCACATTCAATGAAAGCCACCAGGAGGAACCGGATACAAGCGGAAAAAGCTTAGGAGCATTCAATGATGATTATTTAAATGAGACAAAAACCCAAGTATGGATCAACGATTGTGATTCTTCACCATTTGAGATCCACATTGTGATGCCACCACCGATCCAAGACGATCACATCTACGAGGATTTGATGTGGATCACTTAACCTTCACCGCCTTCAGCATCGTTCTTTCATACCTACCAAGCACACGAGACGGTAATGAGTCAAGTTGAAAGCTTGGGCTAATCATTGCCAAATCTCGCCAGTCTTGAGGTCGTTCTGAACCAAGACCCATAGATAGTGTTGTATGACACATACTATGGGCGGAAGCCGCTCTTTGACGAGTCTTTCTCTGTGTCAGGCTGAAGACAATAAACCAAGTGCTTCTTGGGAGGCAACCCAAGGTTTCAAAATAAATTAGATCCATCACCGCCGACTTTATTCAGAGGTGAGATTGTCTCGCCTCCCAGGTACATGTTCTAAACCCCCTTCATCGGCATACTATATTTCAATTGTTGAAAACGATGATTGGGTTGTTGTGGACACTACCCATTTTAAGTTTGGGGGTGATGTGCAGTATGTTAATATGTGTTCTTTTTGTTAGTTGTGTAGTTTAGTTTATTATATGCATGTATATTAGTGTAGTATGTAAACTTGTTTGTAGATGTATTGTTATGTGCTGAGTTTTGCGTTCATCCGGGCCATTACCCGATGATGGTATTATCTCCTAGTTATTTTGCGAGATCAAGGGTAATACCCATTCATGTGTGTTGTGTGTGCTTGGCATGTCGTTTTAGTAAAAGTTATTGTGGATCCTAATTTGCACAAGCACGTAGAATCAATGTATAGCTATTCAATTGATTTCAGGCCGATTATCCATTAGCCAAATTCATGATAATTTTAAGGATTCTAGAACCTGATTGGGGGAAACTTGGGGCAAAATCCTAGGCAAGGTAGTTTAGGAGATATGATTTAGGCATTCACTTGATCACTTGAGCCTTTCAAGCGTACCTTGTAAAATGTTTATCCCTCGTTACCCTATCGAAGCCAATTAACCATTTCAATTCTGAACACGTAACAAATACCCTGGCCAATTGAACTTTTTCCAAACCTATATCACTAAACCAAAGGCACAATTTAAGTGAATCAAGTTAGCATTTGTGTATGGTACTTGAAGTGAGCGGTTGGGTTTAAGGGGAACTTTTGATTGGTTCGGTATTCGAGAACTCACTTATCATTTTTCTTTCGTTTTAACCACACCCATGAAATTGTAATAATCAAATAAGTTTGAGGGTGTGGTTCACGTTAAGGGAAAAAAAACATATGTAAATATAGTTCAATTTTTATTTCTTTTGACAAGTGAGTACATCGGTGTATATGTTTAGAGTTGTTTCAAAATTATCTAAGGGGGTTTGAGTGTGATTGTGTGCCAAGCGTTGTGCCTTGGGTATCGTTGAGTTAATGACGTTAACCCGTTTTATATTCCCAATATACCCTTGGCCAAATGTTCCAAACTGAACCAAGTCCTATTGATCTTTTTGAACTTCCAAGCCTACATTAGTGGAGAGTAGAACCCAATCAGGCGTATGGAAATCCTAATCCTAATCGGTTTAAGTCGTGAGTTTTGTTGGTAAGTAATCCAATCTAGTTGTTAGATTGTTATACTATTGAGTTTCGCACACACACGTTGAAAGGATCTAGAATGAAATTTACCATATTGAATGTTGAAATTCTAGAACATCACATGGTACGTTTTACTCCTGAACTCGATATGATTGGGGGTTGTTGAGGGGAAAATGTCTTGGCCGATAGTTGAATTCAAAACTCGCATATCGTTTTGTTTAGGTTGTTTGTGTTTTTATTTGTTGCTTAGTTTTTATGTAAGTTAATTTCGTTGTGTTTTTTATTTTTACTGTGAGTGTTTTGCTCGAGGACTAGCAAAATTCTAAGTTTGGTATTATTTGATAGGTGTAATTTGTCTATATATTTCCAAGCTGATTTTGGTGATTTTTAAGTATTATTATAACATTTTAAAAAAATTTAATACATTTTTATTTGTTTTGTCATAAATCATGTGTTTAGGGCGAAAAGAGACGAAAACGCTTCATAATCGAGTAAATCGGTAGAACGTCGATGGAAGAACGGTGGGAAAATGAGCAGAAAGATAAAAGTTCAGAACCTATAACCCACCACTGTAGTGCTGAAACCACTGCTGCAGCAATCAAAATGCAGAAAGTTGTTGAATTCTCCACCGCTACAGTGGATAATCTTACCACTGCAGCGGTCAATCAAACAGAAGCCTACTGACTTCCCCACTGCTGCAGCAGTCAGGTGCCAGACAGTTTAGATATATTGGGATATTTTGTTGATATTTTTGGATCCCTTTATATCCTCTCTTGAGCCCAACACACAAAAATTATTTTTAGGAGGTCTTGAGAGCTCCAAGGCCATTCAACCAAGAGAATATCACAATTCCAAGATGGAGGCAACAATCTCGGAGCGGTTTTATTGTCAATTCTTCAGATAACGGCTAACCTCCTCGTTTCTCTCTTTATTTCTTAGTTTGGTTGATTGTTTGGTATATGTTTAGCTTGTATATTATTGTATATGTGGTTATGTCCGTGAAAAACTAAACATATATTGTCTGGGGAGCGATTCATTTACAAAACTGTTGTTTGGTTGAATCTTTGTTTCATTAATGGTTGTTCATGTTTATCCGATTGTGTTTACCATTTTATTACAAACTTAATGTGCTTGTTATGGTATTAGGGTTGATTTTGAGAATACGAGGTTTAACACTCAAGAGAGGTAACCTCGAATTCGGACTAGAGTTTAAACACAATGTGACGATCTAATGACTCAGAAGGGCGTTAGAAAGTATGCAATCCGTGAGGTTGGGGCAAGACTCGTGTGACCAAGTGTCGTATAGACGCTCGAGAGAGACTTCGACATTGACGCAAAGTCACATATTCATTCACTTTACACTCGAAATAGGTAGTAAGTGAGATTTCGATACCTAGATTGTCGGATAATGTGAATGTTATTAATGTAAACTAGATTGAATCAAAGACGTTTAAGTGAACGAAGTTAATCCCTAGACAATTTACTCCCTTAAACATAAATATTAGTATATTAGGTTACTTAGTTTAATTACTAAATTAGATTAGTATATTATTTATAAAACAAAACTATAAATTGAGTCGCCTAGATAAAATCCAATTATGACAATTGCAATACTCAATGAAAAATTAATCCAATCCCTAAGGATACGACAACCCCTACTCTTTCCACTTTACTAAAACTTGACCCGTAAATGTGCGGTGAAAGTAGCGACGTAATATTTCGCTACCAACTACTTTCTCAGCAACTTGAGGATTGGCTCACAAGTTACTGTCAGTTGCAAAATAAAATGGGCGATAAAATTCACTCTCCCAAGGAACCCCATGAATTTCCTTTTATATTTGAGGTACAAGCATTTTGACTATGGCCTTAATATTGGTGGGATCGAACATCTTCCTTAAGTGATCTAGATGGTCTTCGTCTTCCTTGATTTTACTATCATGTCATCCACGTATACATCCATTTCTTTGTGGATCATGACATGGAACAAGGTCATCATGACTCTTTGATAAGTTGCTCCAACATTTCTTAAGTCTGAGTGGTATGGATCGATAACAGAATATACCCCAATATGTTGTGAAGGCGATCTTATGCTTGTCTTCCTCATCGACTAGGATCTGGTTATACCTGCAGAATCTATCCACAAAGGATGAAATCCTATACCTTGCAATGTTTTCCACGATGATCTGAATATTTGGCAGTGGGAAGTCATCTTTCGGACTTACCCTGTTGAGGCCTCTATAGTAAACACAGACTCGAATCCTTCGTCTTTCTTGTTTATTGGCTCTATGTTACTCAACCATTCATAGTAAGTATAGACTTTGATGAAGCGAGCTTAGAACTGCTTCACGATCTTGTCCTTAACTTTCAGGCTGATATTGGGTCGCATCTTTCGGAGCTTCTACTTGATTAGTCTGACTCCCTCCTTGATGGGAAGCTGGGAAGCCTGTGCGTCACGATGTCAGTTGATAGTCTTACCATGTCATCATAGGACTATGAAACGACATCCTGATATTTCTTTAGCAAGGATATCAGGTCTTGTCTCTCTTGACTACTAATCAACTTCCCAATATTCATTTCCCTCTGATTTTCTGGATATCCTAGGTTCACTGTTTTGGTCTCGTCTTGACTTGGAATAGGTCGTTCCTCAAATCTTTAAGGCTCCTTGGACTTCCTTGGTGTTCTCAAAAGTATAATCATCTTTCATTTTGATTTCTATTAACTCCCAATTTATTTCCTTATATAGATTGTACTCGTTAGGAAGAGGTGATTTATTATTATATGGAATATATTCAAAATTATTTAGGCACCTGAAAATTAAACACAAAATTTAAATTTTAAATATGTTATTATCTTAGCATAACTATTATTGCAATACAAAAAGAAAAATTCAAAAGTCAAAAGAAGCCTAGAAATATCATAATCTCTACTATCTGGTGGCTGATCACATAGGAGATGTTACAGATGCTTGTTGTTTACCAAGTTCCTCGTCGCACTGGGATTGGATGAACTTCTCAATTGTAGAGACTTCTAGCCAACTCTACAGCTCCAACATTATTCCCTTCCTCGTTGATCATAGAGACAAACTCCTCTAACCACGATGTAGGAAGGTTAGGCTTAGTTTGGTAAGTAATTATCATGAAGTTTAGTTTGTCTTTCTTATTTTCTTTCTTAGCTTGGACTATGCCAGTGGAGAACGAAAATTTGACTCGGATATGGGGTATTATCCTCAGTTCTCCATTCTTTCCAGGCTATTTGTCGAATCCCCTATTTAGGCTTGGAACGAAACCTAGTCCGTAGGTGCCTAGCTTTTGTCTGATCCCCAACAAGGATCACAATCTTGCTTCACCTTCATCAACTTCTATCTTCGGGTCGAAGATTATAATGTTCGTGTGAGTGGTTAACAAAATGGTAGTAGCAGACAGTCTGGGTATTGGTGGTAGACTTCATTCTCGAACATATAAAGCACTAGGAATGTCGAATGCTTGGAAAGAAACTGCCTGATTGACATGCTTGGATACTATTATAGGTTCAATAGCGGTTCAGTAGAAGGCATGGTCTTCCTCAAATATAGATGGAGATAATACTATCCTCAAAGACAAACTCCATTTTCGGGTTGGGTGATGAGGGAACTGCCCCAGCTGAATGTATCTAGGGCTTTCACGAAGCACATTATATACAGTTGGTATGTCTGAGACATGCAGGTCCACTTGAAACATGATCAGGCCTATAACGATTGGTAGCGTAATTTCTCTCATAGACTCTCTCTTTTCACCATCGAAAGCCCTAGTAGTAATAGCAGTGGTCCGAATTCGGTCATTGTTTACCACAATCTTTTTTAACGTACTTAGAGGACATATGTTGACACGGACCTATTGCCTACTAGAACTCTAGAGAGGATTAAGTCTTGATACTACATTAATATGTTAAGAGGCTTGATATGCCTAGTTCTTTCAGAGGGTATCTCGTCATCAGTAAAGGTTACAATATTGGTACTGAGGATATTCTCCACTATATTAGTAAAGTGATCCTATGATATGGAACTTGGTGCATGGGCCTCATTAAGGTCTTTCAGTAGTGCATTTCGATGTACCCCGAAGGTCACTAGCAATGACAGGATTAAAATCTATACCGGTGCTTTGCTTAATTGCTCTACAGCCTTGTACTCAGTGTTCTTAACTATCTTTAAGAACTTTTGTTTGTCCTCCTCAGTGACAGCCTTCTTAGGTATACCCATGTGTTCTTTGTCTAGTAGCTTCAACAAATCTAGGGCGGCAAAGATTCTCCTACTCTAAGTAATACCTCTGATCTCATCTACTTGGTCCTCTATCTTTATGAAATTGGTTTTAATCCTCGTATATTAGTTTCAAGGTACCTCTTTCAAGTCTTTCACCGGTTCTTGCTTTGGCATCTTGAAGGTTAGAACAGCTTTTGGTCGGATCATTATCAGGTTCTGACACGCTTGTGGCTATATGGTGAAGTGAGAAACTTCTACGCCCCAAGCCTAGTTGAGGTTTAACTTCATAAATCTACTATCAAGAATGTTAATCCAGGGATTATCTTGGATTGGATAACTTGGTCGTCTACCATAGGTGCTAAAATTCTCCTTGGTAGAAGGATTATTTTGCCACCAGGTTTCTGAGGTTTGGTTGGATTCATCCTCACCGTCATCCAGACTTGGGTAATTGAGGTCAAATATTTTCTTAGGTAGGAGCAACACTTCATTTCTGGGAGGTTTCTTCTTAGGTGGTTGATATACGCTCAAGACCTGTTTGACTACAACGGCTATATTGGTGATGTTCTTATTCAGCGTATCATTTTCTCCCCATATCTGGTCTAATTTGTTTCTCCCTTGAGAGGTTACTTCTTCTCCACCAATTATTTCTGGACTCTCGTCTACCATAGGTGCCTTTCCTTTATTATTCTTTTTCTCAAATTCACTTCCCCAACCAGTACGAGAAATAGGTCTATCATTCATTCTTGAAGTTAATGATGACATATCTATCTAATAGGCTTTAAGGAAAGTTTTGGCTTCTACCCATATTGCTTCAAGTGGTTTGGGATCAGTTTCCCATATTCCGGTATAGTCGTTCAAATCGGTCTCCCAATCTCGTTCGACCATGTTGACATTTAGAGTTGAGTTATCATGCTTGGGCAATAGGTTTTGCTGATAGTTAGATTGAGATGTCTTCTCCTCTTTTGGGAAATATATCACCTTGGCTTGTATTAGATCCTTTATCTTGTTTCTCATACCATAGCAATTGTCAGTAGGGTGACCTGGTGCTCCAGAATAATAAGCACAAAACATGTTTG
Organism: Eucommia ulmoides; assembly: GCA_016647705.1. NCBI lineage: Eukaryota > Viridiplantae > Streptophyta > Magnoliopsida > Garryales > Eucommiaceae > Eucommia > Eucommia ulmoides. Next base: position 27,425,166 of record CM028327.1, on the reverse strand, counting down.
GGCTATAGTATGGGCTATTTATGTTTGGTCGTTTTGGGATTACAGGTTCAAGTGTTTTGTTTTTAACACATTACTTAAGGATTCGAGAAAGGGTTATAAGGAGAGGGGTAAATTGCCTTGGTTCTGTGTATAGTGCATTGGGTTTATAATTTTGTTAGTAGTTGGATATGTTTGGAGGCTATGGCAGAGCTTTATAAGGGGATTGATATGGATACGAGTTATATCCTGGAGCTGGGAAAAGAGAAAATTGAGGCAGCGATGTGAACTAAGGTAGTGGTGCTAGCTGAAGTCGTAGTGTGAATTGAGGTGGTGGTGTGCATTGAGGTAGTGGTGTATATTAAGGTGGTTGTGTGTGTTAAGATGGTTTCTTCTGGAAGACTTAGTTTTCAAACTTGGGAGGATTGGATTACTGAGGTTTATACTGAGGTTGGAAGTTCTGTTGGTTCTTTTGACCCTAGCCTACAATTGCCACTTCAGGGTCTTTCTTCTTAGTTGCTACTCTCTTATGTTCGTTCTTAGTCGGCTTTTGAATATTTCTGATCCTAACACCTTCTTCTATATATTACCCTCATAGGATTACATTAGAGAATGGGTCAATCAGTGTGCTTAGTAAAGGCTCGAAACAAGGGTGAGACAGAGCCTGGATGAACATTTGGACCATCTCGACCTCCTTCATTTGTGGTACTACTTGTGCAGATCTATCCCCTCATCGGAAAGTATATTCCTGAAAACTTTCTCACTCTTCCTAGTCATGGTTCAGATAGAAATCTTATCCACCAACACTTCCTGATTATAGTCGTACTACTCACAGAAGTCCTTCACTATGTCAAGGAATATCTTCATCTTTGAATATTCTATTTTTGAATACCAATGAGCGGCAAGTCCTCTAATGATTGTTAGAAGAGCTGAATGGCTAATGCTTTGTTGTGGATATATGCCCCCATCTCATTCTTATAGCTTTAGATATGCCAGTTTGGGCACCCTGATCTGTCGTATTTCATTAATATGGGCACGACAAAGTGGTTAGGGAACTTTACTTGAAGTCTAGAAGACAGGTCAATATATCGGGCATTAGTTCCATATTCTTCCTTCTTTACTTCCTGGAGTTCCTTTTCTATTTATAGTAGCTTTTATGGTAGTAAGGTTGTCTTATCAAATTTTTCTTTCACCTCTCTTTTGAATTGGTCATTGATTTCTGGTATAACTAGGTAAGTATTTGGTTTAGCTGAGTTGGTACTTGGGTTTGGGTTAGTCACAGTCGAAGTGACTTGTGGCTGAGGTTCAACAGGGAATGTTTCTCTGGTAACCGGGTTAGGGCCTTGGGAAATGGATAGTTGATGGTTGGTTATTAGTTCCATTGGGTTCGAGGGTTTTAACAGGTGTTACAGGGTTAGGCTGAGAGTGGTAGTGTTGCTACAAGAGTTCATAAATCTGACCCAAGGACTGTTTCAACACAACCATATCTTCTTTCAGTTGGATTAACCCGATAGGTTCACTCAACTATTCCTCTATATCCTCTATTAGGATAGGTTGTTGTACCTGCGTACGAGTGTAAACTGGTGAACCGAAGACAGGTTTTTTCTTACACCAAGCAATCTTCCTACTTAGACGATAGCCATTTCAGTATTTTGCTTACATAGGCATTTGTGGTTTAACTATTACTCAGTTTGAGACGAGATTTCCATTACTTCTAAATTTTATAATTTACAACCATATCGAATTTTGTTATGGCTACTCCACAGATAGAGTGTACATTGATTATATTTACAGACTCGATTTGACATTTACTTGATTTTAATGGAAATCTCAAATCAACTCTTAGTCATTATCGACCTCAAACTAAAGCAAGACTTGAATCCAAACAAAATGAAGTTTCCATATCTAAAAAAGCCTCGTATAGTCATAATAAGGATTTTCTTTACTCTTTTCTAATGGTTTGTTCAACAATCAATTTATTCGGATACAATTCTAGACCGTCAACAGGCTCATCGGTATAAGGGAATGAAAATTTAGAGGTACACTTTTTGTAAGGTTTCAGGGTAATGATATACTGATTGCAAAATTAAATGTCACTCCCCAACATTGTCCTAAGTAAATCCGGTTATTAATAGTTATATAGTTACTATTAATAGTTATAAAGAGTCGGTATAAAAGTTTTGAGAAAATCGTAGAGAGTATCCACAACTCATGGTGTGATTGTAATTTTTTTTGAATCCTCACATGTTGTTAACATGTTCTTGGATGATTTGAGACCTCACATGTTCTCAGACATTCTTGAGATGCTTGGAATGATTTTGTATGATTTGAACATAGTTTGGTTGTTATAACAAGAATTAAGTATTTGTTTGGTTGTTATGATATGTATTAAGTGTTTGTTTGGTTGTTTATGGGTTTTATGTGTTATGTACATGAAATTAAAGTGTGTTAAATACATGATTATGCTATGTACAAACAACATACACAAGATTAAACAAAGATCAGAGGGTTTTTTGAAGAAACATACTTACTTAGGGGATGTGGTCTTCCTTAAGTGATTACCTCATTTTCCTCCTTGATCTTCTTGGTTGATCCTTGGTCGGTGACCGTCAATCTCTTGATTTCTTTCTCAAAGAACCTCAAGAACACCCAACTTAGGGGATGTGGTCTAACCTAAGTAGCTATTCCCATTTTCTCCTTAATCTCCTTAGCTCCGCTTTGATCAGTGATCGCCTTCCTCTTGAGTTTTTGATACACGAACCTCAAGAACACCCTCTGACACTAGATTTTAGCAAAATATTGGTTTATTATTTGAGTGATTTGCTTGAAAAATCTAGCACCGGAGAGGGTTGCTCGAGTTTAGAGAGAAGCTAGGCATTCAAGGCTAGAAAAATATGAGAACCAAGCAACCCTATTTATAGGCTGGGGGCCAGCATATTTGTTAATACGCATGCCAACCCAGCCTCTTCTTTCAGGGGTGTTTGGCCGAGGGGATATGCTATCTTATATTGATCTTATTTTGTGCTGAACGAATTTAGGGTGGAAGGCAAAATCTTTAAAGATTTGGTAATTGTTGGCCTAGTGAGCTACCCAAGAGGGGGGGTGAATTGGGTAGTATTAAAAAATTATTCAAATAATAATAACACTTCAAAAATTCAAACAATTAATGTTACCCTAAAATTAATTATTATTTTTATAGCAGCAGATATGTGTTATCAACTAGGTGCACACCAAACAACAATATAAGTAAAATAATCCTGGTTCACCAAGCTACTCTTGGCTAATCCAGTCCTCCAAGCCCCATGGAGATTTGCACCCACTAAACTCAAGATTCCTTTAAAGGTAGGAACCAAACTCTCACAAAGATTCTTTTCACATGCTTAGAATCAACTTTTACAAATTCCTTTTCCTAGGCTCAGGAATAACCTCTACTTTTTACAGGCTCAAGAATAACCTAATTCTATTACAAGAAGAATCAAGACCTAATTGTTTTTATATCTTAGGCTCAAGAATCAAAACCTCACAAAAACACTCCAACTATCATTTTCCCAAGTAAGGATGGAACCTTTACAAAATCACTCACAAATTCAATCAAGGAAGAATTAACACATAATCTTTTTATACCTTAGGTAAATATCAAAACCTTAATCTCTTTACCGGAAGATATTGAAACTAGCTACCCTTGATTAGACACTCTCAGTAGTATTTAATTCGACACTCAACTCACCAATTACAAACAATTGATAAGTGATTTTCCCACTCGGAGCTTCTATCACCCCAAATAAATTTTGAACTCAATTAATATCCCAAAACTAGTAATAGGAAAGTGAGATATTCAAAATCTGATTTTAAACAAAAATTAGGTAGCACATAATTGAACACGTAATCAGATTTCTTCAAGAAATTATTTCAAAAATATTTTTCAATAAAAAATCAGAAAACAATTTCAAAGATCAAATTCAAAATATAATCAAGCAATATTAAATAGAAAGTAATTTGGAAAGATCTCACCACAATTCCACCGAATAAATAATGATTAGCAATGCAACTTCAAATCGGTTATCAACAATAATTTTCTTCAATATCTCAATAATGATTTTCAAGACAATTCTCACAAAACTCTCAGTATGATAACTCTTAGAAAACACAAGAGCTGAATCTCTCTCTCTCTAATATGAAAACGCATGTCTATATAAAAGGGAATAAAATAAGCTCTCTAACGGCTTCTCACTTGTTATGACATTTAATTTCTCTTTGATAGGTGTAATTTACCTATCTACTTTCAAAATGAACTTGTTAGTTTTTGAGTATATTTATTTCGTTTTATTACATTTTAATTCTTTTTGGTATAAATCAAGTGTGTGTGGTGAAAATGTATGAAAACGGATCATAAACGAACAAATCGAATCAAGAACGGTGGAAGAACGATAGGAAAACAAGCATAAGGGCAAAACTCTGAAATGCAGTCCACTACCGAGGTGTCCGGACCACCGCCGCAGTGGTCAATATGCAAAGAGGACCAAATGTTTATTTAGATATTTATTTAGATATTTTTGGATGTTACTGAAACCCACCGCCACAGCAGTCACTCTGAACACTTTTTGGATATTTATTTAGATATTTTGAGCCCCTATTTATCCTCCTGGCCTTTATTTCTGCCAAGAGAGAGCACATTAGAGACTCCTTAGGGTTAGGATATTTTGAGAGTGTTTTGGAAAGTGCGCAACCAATTTCGAAGAAGAAGAATACGTTGCGAAGTAAGAGAAGCGATCATTAAATGGTTTTAGTGGCAAACCTTCGGACTACAGCTAAATTCTTCCGTTTCTCTCTTTATTTTCTTAACTTCGGTAGTTTGTTGAGCATGTTTAGCTCGTTTCTTACCATATAAATGGTTATGGCCATTAGATAAACGAATTTTGTGCAAGCTCTCTAACGGCTAGTTCCCACTTGTTATGACATTTAATTGCTCTTATAGACCCCTTATATCATTAAGACTTCATCCTAGTCCAAATCACTTAATTATAGCTTTTAAACATCTCAATTAAACCCCCCAAATATTTCTTAATCACAATTAAAGAGGATAGAAAGAATTACATGTGCCAAATTGAAAAATATTCAAACTTAATGAACCATATCTATAGGGATATCATAATATATGTTGCATATCTCAAATAACATCAAATCCCTAATATATCCCGTGAATCTTAACCATAAAAATGCTAGTAACGGCTACTTTTAGAATAAAATCCAAAATTTCACAAAATCCTGAAACAGTGCTATAAGTCGACTTACCAAGGATTACCGGTCGACCGCTCGATTCAGGATGTAGCCAAGCCAAAAATCCATCACCCATCTGTCGACCTAGAGATTTAGAGAGTTATATTTTTTGTCACAAGTCGACCGCTCTATCGACTTATCGATTCAGAGAGTTCACCATTTAAGCTCAAGTCGACCAACCTATCGATTGAAAGATTCAGATATTTTTCCTTCTATGCGCCGGTCAACTTATCGGTCGATTTGTCAATGCTGGGAACCTATTCTAAATTCATTTTTAATTCATTCTCATCGACATTTTCGCCTCTTTAACCGATTTCTTTTCTCGGTTAGCTCCGCTATATTCTTAAATTCAATTTTAATTAATTTTCAATATTTCTTTTTCAATTTCACATGGGAGCACATAATTCAACTAATTAGGATCCCATAAAAAAAACACATATTTATAAAAATCATTTAAAAAACTTTTTGTGTCGTGTGTGATCCTAATTAAGATATTAAGAGTTGAAATTTAACCTGAGTGATTTTTCCTAGGTTCGTCAAATTCTTCATGATCTTTGTCATCATCTTTTAGCATCCATTCATTACTTGTCATCATATATTCATCATTGAAACTAATAAACTGAAACACGTAATTAAACCGTTAGTTCCACCAAAAACATTAACATTTAATTGTCCATCAAAATCTTAAGATCAACAATCTCCCCATTTTTTATGATGATAATTAACTTTGATATTTTCTTCAAAACAATAATGTAACCACACTCCCCCCTAAATTCAAGAATGGGTTCTTTATCTCATTAAAGCAAAGTAATGAAGATAAACAAAAGATTTTCAACAAATAACAAATTTCAATATATATAAAAAAAAAAAAAAAAAAAAAAAATCCCCCTTAATGTTTTCTTCAAAACAATAATCTAACCACACTCCTCCTAAATTCAAGGACGGGTTCTTTAACTCATTAAAGCAAAGTAATGAAGATAAACAAAAGATTTTCAACAAAGAACAAATTTCAATATATATAATTAAAAAATAAAAAATAAAAAAAAATAAAAATAAAAAACAACTCCCCCTTAATGTTTCTTCAAAACAATATTGTAACAACACTCCTCCTAAATTTGAGGACGGGTTCTTTAACTCATTACAGCAAAGTAGTAAAGATAAACAAAAGATTTTCAACAAAGAACAAATTTAAATATATATATATATAAAAAATAAAAAAAATAAAAAAATCCCCCTTAAGATATTCATTAAAACATCAATTAATTCTCTCCCTTTGTCATCTCACAAAAAAAATAAATTGGGGAGGGGGGAATACAGAAACATTACTACTCTAAGCAAATGATATGAACTTTAATTTTCTGCTAGAGATTTAGTAAGTATACCAACAAGCTAATTGAAACTATCAAAATCTTCACTATCATCTTTTAAATATGACTTCTAGTAGATCTTATATAGCATAAAGATATCACATATAAGTATGTAATCTTTTCTGATAAACATGCAATAATTCTAAGACAGCAAGAGAACATATAAACCAACACAAGTCTTAGATATCTTACCAACTCATTTAAGCTTAATTTCTTACTCATGGCATGGTCTCCAGAAATCACATGAATTTCATCTTTAGGTGTTAAAGACGTAAATTTTTACTTTATTCCCTATCACGTGTCGAGAACAGCTACTTTCTAGGAACAATTTGTCTTTGAAAATAGATGTTTATTTGATAACTTGCAAGAAGCACCTCAAAGAGTTCCTAAATGGTACTCAATCTAAGTGGGCCTGATCTTATTAGTTGGGATAATTTTAGTTCCCTTGTGAACCCAAACTTGCCTGTAATTAGATATTCTTGAAAAACATTTATGAATAGTATACCCCACAATATTACATTTAAAACAACTAACAAGATCCTTGGTTTCAGAAAAGAATTTATAAAAACCTTTTTGCTTAAGATTTTTCTGAAATCCAATACCAGCTTTATCAAAGATTCTACGTAAACTTCCCAAAAGCATTTTCAAATTATTCTCACCGCCGGTGAATTTGAGAACTATTGAATATAAATCTAACATCTTGCATTTTAATTCAATGTTTTCAGATTCATAATCCATCACTTGCTTATTTAATATGTTAATTGTACTTTGAAGGGTATTAATTTTTTAACATTGAATTTTATAATCATGCGAAAGTTCTTGATAAACATCAAATAATTCATCAAAATCTAAAGGGTAAGAATTTAAACATTTTGGTACCTCAAATTCAATGGTCATCAAAGCAAACATAGACGAGTCATTACTACTCGATTTTTCTGAGCTACTCGACTCCGAGTCATCCTATGCAACTTTTGTTGACTTTTTTGTACTCTTCTTCACTTTCTTCTTCTCTTTTATTTTTTTCTCTTTTTCTTTGTCTTTCTTCAACTCAGGGCATTCAGTTTAAAGGTGGTCAGTCTTATGACAGTTGTAGCATTCCACATTGTTCATGTTGAAGTTTTTTCTCCCATGGAATGTGCGCCAAGTCATTCATCTAAAATTCTTTATGAGAAGCGCCACATCTTTCTATTGATCACTGTCAAGACTTTCATCATCATTGTCATAATCTTCTTCAATTTTTTGAGCTTTTAGCGCCAAGGATTTTCTCTTTCTATTTCCGGTGTCTATCTCATATCCTTTAATCGCCGCTTCATGAGTCATCAAGTTACCTATGAGATCATCAATTTCATATTTTTCAAGATCCTTAACTTCCTCAATTACCGTCACCTTTGACTCCCATACTTTTGTTAAAGATCTTAGGACCTTTCGAACTCTATCCTCATGGAGTATGACTTTCCAAGTTGACTCAAGTGATTGCAAATCTTGTTGAAGCGAGTATACATCTCATGAATCGATTCAGTTTCTTCCATTCTGAGCAATTCAAATTTTCTCATAAGAGCATTAATTTTCGATTGCTTCACTTGACTTGTCCCTTCGTGGGTAACTTGTAGCTTGTCCCACATCTCCTTTGCAAATTTACAACCTGAAACTCTAGAATATTCATTAGCATCTAACGAGCAAAATATAATGTTAATAGCCTAAGAGTTTATAGAGGGTTTCTACTTATCAGAAGCAGTTAGTTGTTCCTTCTTCTTCTCGACTCCATTTAACATTGAAACAAACGGGTCATCCTTGATTGTTAGCCACACATCGTAATTTGTAGTCTAAAGGAATGCTATCATTCTGTCTTTCCAAAACGAATAATTTTCACCTACAAACAACGGTGGTCAGTGTATAGACTACCCATCAGCTAGTGTGCATATTATGTGCGACATCTGATCTTTGTTAGCTAAGTGTGTTGAGCTAAACCAGCTCTAATGCCAATTGTTGGCCCAGTGAGCTACCCAAGAGGGGGGCGAATTGTGTAGTATTAAAAAATTATCAGAATAATAATAATAACACTTCAAAAATTCAAACAATTAATTTTATCCAAAAATTGATTACTATCTTTATAGCAACGGATATGTGCTATCAACTAGGTGCACACCAAATAATAATATAATTAAAATAAATAAAGCAGCAAACCACAATATATGTTGGTTCACCAAGTTACTCTTAGCTAATCCGGTCCTCCGAGCCCCACAGAGATTCGTTCCCACTAAACTCAAGATTCCTATAAAAGTAGGAGCCCAACTCTCACAAAGATTTTTTCATAGAGTCAGAATCAACCTTTAAAAATTTCTTTTCTCAGGCTCAGGAGTAACCTCTCCTTTTTATAGGCTCAAGGATAACCTAATTCAATTACAGGGAGAATCGAGACCTAATTCTTTTTATACCTTAGGCTCAAGAATCAAAACCTCACAAAAATACTCTAACTATCATTTTCCCAGGTAAGGATGAAACATTTACAAAATCACTCACAAATTCAATCAAGGAATAATTAACACCTAATTTTTTTATACCTTAAGTAAAAATTAAAACCTAAATCTCTTTACTGGAAAAGATTGAAACCAGCTACCCTTGATTAGACACTCCTAGTAGTATCTAATCCAACACTCAACTCACCAATTAAAAACAATTGATAAGTGATTTTTCTACTCGGAGCTTCTACCATCCCAGATAAATTAGAACTCAATTAATATCCTAAAACTAGTAATAGAAAAGTGAGATATTCAAAATCTGATTTTAAACAAAAATTGGGTAGCACGTAATTAAGCACGTAATCTGATATCTACAAGAAATTATTTCAAAAATATTTTTCAATAAAAAATCAGAAAATAATTTCATAGATCAAATTCCAAATATATTCAAGCAATACTAAATAGAAAGTAATTTGGAAAGATCTCACCAAGATTCCAGCGAATAAATAATGATTAGCAATGCAACTTCAAATCGGTGATCAACAATAATTTTGTTCAATATCTCAAGAACGATTTTCAAGACAATTCTCACAAAACTCTCAGTATGATAGCTCTTAGAAATCACAAGAGTTGAATCTCTCTCTCTAATATGAAAAACGCATGTCTATATAAAAGGGAATAAAATAAGCTCTCTAACGGCTAGTTCTCACTTGTTCGGACATTTAATTGCTCTTATAGACCCGTTATATCATTAAGACTTCATCCTGGTTCAAATTACTCAATTATGGCTATTAAACATCTCAATTAATCCCCTCAAATATTTCTCAATCACAATTAAATAGGATAGAAAGAATTACATGTACCAAATTGAAATATATTCCAACTTAATGAACCATATCTATAGGGATATCATAATATATGTTGCATATCTCAAATAACATCAAATCCCTAATATATCTCGTGAATCTTAACTATAAAACGGCTAGTAATGGATACTTTTAGAATAAAATCCAGAATTTCACAAAATCCTAAAATAGTGCCATAAGTCGACTTACCAAGGATCACCGGTCAACCGCTCGATTCAAGATGTAGCCAAGCCAAAAATTCATCTCCCATCAGTTAACCTATCTGTCTACCTAGAGATTTAGAGAGTTATATTTTGGGTCACAGGTCAACCGCTCTGTCGACTTATCGATTCAGAGAGTTCACCATTTAAGCTCATGTCGACCTACCTATCGACCGAGAGATTCAGAGACTTTTCCTTCTATGCGTCGGTTGACTTATCTGTCGACTTGTCAATGCTGGGAACCTCTTCTAAATTTGTTTTTAATTCATTCTCATCGACTTTTTCACCCCTTTAACCGATTTCTTTTCTCGGTTAGCTCTGCTAAATTCTTAAATTCAATTTTAATTAATTATCAATACTTTTTTTTTCAATTTCACATAGGATCAAATAATTCAACTAATTAGGATCCTATAAAAAACACACATATTTATAAAGATCATTTAAAAAACTTTTTGTATCGTGTGTGATCCTAATTGGGATATTAAGAGTTAAAATTTAACTTGAGTTATTTTTCTTAGATTCTTCAAATCCTTCAACCTCTTAATTTTTCATGATCTTTGTCATCATCTTTTAGCATCCATTCATTACTTGTCATCATAACTTCATCATTGGGACTAATGAACTGAAATACTCAATTAAACCGTTAGTTCCACCAAAAACATCAACCTTTAATTATCCATCAAAATCTTAAGATCAACAGTAATGATTACCAAATCTTTTCAAAGATTTGGTAATGATTGGATATCATTACCAATAATTACCTCCCCTCCAATCAAATTGCTTCCACATGGGTGCATAATGGCTCGATGTGACATATCTAGTTCGATTTAAGGGCTAAGGACAGGTTAGTTTCACTATTTCAGTTTAGTTGTCATTAATGATTTCCAAATGAATTGAACCTAGTCTAGAGATTTCATCATTGCATCTAATACTCTTTGATGATTCATTGCTTGGTGAGCACTCATCCGGTTGGTTTCAGATTGAATTGGGTTAACTTACCTTGTAATCGATGGTTGGTTTTCAAGTTCCTTAGTTACCCTAAGATATTTTGGTTAAAATATATTGATTCTTTGAACCTAGCCATTTAATTTTATCCCAAGCATTTATTTATTTATGGGATGTGCATTTAATGCATTGGCTAGGTGGCAAACTGATTTGATTTGGTTTCGGTAGCAAGTAGTCACGGTTCAAGGTTTTCGGTTAACTCTAAGATACTTTTATCAAAATATCTAGATGCCTTGAATGTATCCTATCCATGTCATACCAAGAATTAATTCTTTATGGTATGGGAACTTAATGCTCATTAAATGCTTAACTTAGGTGGCGAACCAGATCGGTTTAGTTCCGATAACGGTTTGTCTCATCCTAAGTGTCTTGGTTCCCTTTCTATATATTTTGTAGGAAACTTCTAAGAAGGTTCTGTGATTATTTCAAGACCTATTTTGTGGGACTTTGATGATGGTTAGACCTTTAATTCATTAGGCTTAGGGTGGTTTGTCATGACAACTTGAATTTGGTGTAATTCTAAATCAAGCCTAGTCCTTTAATCACCTTTGTGATTTAGGGATTGTCATGATCATTCCCAGACTTGATTAAGGTCTCTTGGATTATTTCATGGTGTTATTTAATATAATATTCATAATTGAAATAATTGTTTTTTGTGTTAAACCGTCAAAATTCAGTGATGGTAAATGTTTCAGAGTCAGGGTAGGTAACTTAGGTAATTGTTTGAAATATCATATAATGTAAAGGTACTGGCTCATTTTTATCTATTCTAAAGATGCTTTAATGAAAATAAAACTTTAATAAGCTCAATTTAGGTCTCAATAAATTATGGGAATTTTGAGATTGACCCGAAACTTTTACTTAACTGCGTTTTGTCAAATTTAACAGTTTTCGTGTTTTTCCTATGTTTTTTGGTATTTTGGTATATTATGTAGTGTGATCTCACGTAGAAATTCATTCTCTTTAAACAAAGTCTGAAGTTTATCTGAACTTGTACTTGATTCGACATTCATTAGGAGGGACAAAATGCAGCGTCTACAACACCTTTTCCCTATCACCGCAGGAAGCCGGAAAGGGAGCTCCCATACTCCTCGATAGCTGACCACCACCAGAGAAGTCTCTTACAGGCTCTCCACCCGCGGAGAAAAAAGATTAGGGTTCATCGTAAACTAACGACTAAACATTTCACTGGCAGAACGAAGGACTTCCTCTTTCGCTTCCGCCGTTACCCTCGATTGCTGGAGACCCTCTAACTATAGCCTGACCGGCCACACCCCATTGTCCTCCAAGCTTCCTAGAATGATAGGGAAACTGTCGTACATGAAGACAAAAAGAACTCCAAATTGTTTTGGACAACAGGAGCATCGAAGCCATCGATCATCTACTCTCAACAGCTAAACAAAGACCTCCGTCTTTTAGTATTTATTGACCTGATCATCTTCAAGGCCCATGTAAGGGCTCATTGCAAAAAAGTAAGGGGGATAAAAGAAATAATTCAGGGATGAAGAAATAAGGCAACAAGACGCTCCTTAAATAGGCATCCCAAATGAAATGCCAAGAGACACATGTCATTAATGACAACAGATAAGCATGCGGCATTAACGACTGACGGATAAAATGATCGCCGAATCCTCAAAAGCCTGCACAACGATACACTTCATAAAGAGTGTCTCTAGATATGTCTCAGAGAAGCTGCATTGAGACATGCATTAATTATCCCCACCTTGGAAGCAAGTAAAATCTGGCACATGACTAGAGGATGACCAACAAAACTAACACAATGAGGGCTCTCGCCTAGATCATTCTGGCTGACGACTCCACCTGGGAAACGAAATGGCCAAAAAGGCGCAGACAGACCATGAAATGAAGCAAAAAGTAAAAATTTATTAAAGTTTATGTACATGACAGGGGGTATAACTTGCAGATCTGAAGGAAGAAAAAGAGAGAAAGTACAAAATTACAGCAAAATATATATGCCCTTCAAGTTAGAGAAACTCCAATGCAAAAGAGCCATTTAAAATAGGCAAATCAATAAGTGCCTATTTGAATAGTAATTTGCCTACCCAAAATCAATAAGTGACTCCAACCCAAATAGGCATTTATGTTAGCCATTTTTATTTATTACTTTCATTTAAATTTTTCAACCAAATACTCACATAATTAAATAACCCAATACACTTAAACTCACTTAAACATTTGCCCAAACGAAATAACCCAATACACAAATTGAATATATGAAAAAATAACATTAACTAACTTTCAAATTATTAAAATTTGAACAATAAAAACATAATGAGATATAATTAAATGAAATAATTAAAAAAAAAAATGAGTATTAAATAATATATTTTAATTAAATAACCTAGACAAATCTAATTAAAATAGCTCATTTTAATTTAATAACCAAATTAAATAACCCAATAATCAAATTAACTAACTTTTTTAGAGACAATTTTTTTTTCCTAGAGGAGATGAAACTCTCCAAATATAGCTTAAGTATAAGGGAAGAGGCATTTTGGCAACCATGATGGTTAGTAGGTTGGAGTTGTTATTTCTATTCTTTATGAGCCAAAATGGTAGTTAATCCATTTGCCTAGCCTTTTGGCTATTGAGTCAGAGTTGCTCTTAGAGGTATCCTTCTCGAAAAGGCCCTTCATCTCGTCTCCATCTTTCTAGTGTAGTAGCAGCATGCCCTAGGGTATTCTTCTCACCATGGCTCCTCACCACCACTTGAGACTCGAGAGACCGTCGGAGCTGCCGATCTAGTGACATGATCTTCTCCACAACATCAACAACTCTCTTCTATGCAGTAGAAACTTCCTACCTTGATCTCTTGGCCTCCCAGAGAGCCTTAAAAGCTATGCACTCAGCCTCCGCTGCCCTACGCTCCTGTTCTTGAAGCTGGGCCAGTGTCTCAACTGTTTCTTGCTCCATAACATCGAGTTAGGATATGATCCTCTCTCCACTCCTCAAATAAAGCAAAGGAACTCATTGCAACCCGAAAATTGACTAAAAAAATTAAACGAATTCTAAAAGCAATCATCAAAGTTATAGAAAAGCGAAACATCATTATCATGACGGTTGATTGTAGCAAGGTCAGCGCTGGATCATTGCCTAACTTTGGGATAGCCACCTCGAAATACCTTGGAGAAAACACAACTTGAGCCCACCTTGTTGTATCCTTCGGGAAGAGAAAAATCTCCTCACCAACCAGGGACCCCTCAATCTTGGGAGCCCGTTATATCGTATCACAGGACCACAACCTCTTTCCATAAGGTTTTCCTATCTTCTTGTTGGCCCAAAGAGCTACCTAGGGGGGTGAATTGGATAGTTACTAAAATTTAACAATTAAATGCTCAAGCACAAATAATTAATTTTCCTAAATCAATTATTATTTTTATACACAACAGATATGTGTTTAATATTAAGTCTACACCCAAACACAAGATGAAAAATAAATCAATGCAACACATAAGAATTTATCCTGATTCGGTTAAGCTAATCTTACCTATGTCCAATCCCCTGAGCTACATGGAGATTCGCAATCCACTAAACCCCTCGATTCATTTACCAGGTGGGAACTAAACCCTTATAATTTACCATTCTTTTACAGGCACACAATCAACCTTTACAATTTATCCTTTTCACCAGTCAATAATGAACCATATCTTTTTACCAGGCTAAAGATAAACCTAACTCTCTCTCACTTATCATTTTCACAGGGATTGATGAACCTTTACAAATTACTAAAAAATAGTTCAATTACAAGATGAATCAAAACCTTATTCTTTTCAAAGAAAAAGAATAACCTAGCCTTTTTACCAGGACAAAGATCAAACCCTAATTTTTTTCATAGAAAAAAATTGAAACCTAGCTACTGTGACTAGACACCATCCCAAACGTGTCTAATCCACTCAAACTCATAAATACAAAAAAATATGAGGTTTTTCCTACATGGAGCTTCTACTACCTAAATACGAATATACTCAATTAATGTCCCGAATAATTACTACGTGATAGATACAATGTGAGGCAATTCAAATTTGATTAATAAATAATGTGGGTAACAAAAATTTAGCACTTAATTAGATAAACAAGCAAAAATCGCTTAAAAAAAAATTTGGCTTTTAAATTCAAAAACAATTTTTATAACAATCCTAAACCAAGTAATCAAGATAAATATAACTTTAAATAAAATAATAAAACTTGGAAGGATCTCACCGGGAAAACACCGAAGACAAGACAATGATGGAATAGTGATAGGTGTGATCTACCTATATATTTTCAAACCGGTTTTGTTAGTTTTAGAGTAGTTTTATAGTTATTTTTATATGTTTTTATTCCTTTTGTATTAAAACAGGTGCGTAGGATGAAAAGGTATAAAATCGAAGCATAAACGGTGAGATCGAACCAGAAGCAGTCGAAGAACGGTGGAAAAACAAGCTCAGAGGCAAAATTGTGAAACAAGCCCACCATCACAGTGTCCAGACCACCGCCGCGGCGGTGAAGGTGCTAAGAAAGACCAAAGACTACTAATGAACCACCACCTAGGCGGTGAATCCACCGCCTAGGCGGTAAACCAGCAGAAAGTTTTTCTAAAGCCACTGCTTTCTTCATCGCCGTAGCGATCACCAACCGACATACTCACCGCCATGGCAGTGGCTTCTACACAGTTTAGATATTTTGTTTGATATTTTTAAGCCTATAAACACCCTTCTCTCCTCCTCTCTTCCGACTTCTTCGGCCCTTAAGGCCTTAGGCTATATTTTAGGGTTAAGATAAAGGATTTTTGTAGGAGTGCTCTCAACCCCAGGTGGAAGATGAAGAGGGAAGCGATTGTTCGATGGTTCTAGTAGCTATTCTTCAGATATTGGCTAAGTCGCTCCTTTCTTCTCTTTGTTTTCTTTATTTTGATAGTTGTTGAGCATGTTTACACCATTTTACATTGTATACATGGTTATGGCCATTGGCTAAACATAGGTTATATAGGGATTATTAATATAAGTTATGAATACGTTGTTTAATTTAGTTTATGTTATTGTTTGCGGATGTTCTTCGTTATGTTGATTGTGTGTGCCGTATTATTTATTTATCATGTTATGGGAATGATGTTATGAGAATACAGGGTTTGACAAATCCCTGATTTGGACTAGAATAAATGAACGCCATGATCCAACAACCCGGTCGGGAGTTGGATTGTGGACAATCGATGACGTTGGGGCAAGACTCACGTGACCTAGAGTCATTAAGATGTTGA
Organism: Eucommia ulmoides; assembly: GCA_016647705.1. Lineage (NCBI taxonomy): Eukaryota > Viridiplantae > Streptophyta > Magnoliopsida > Garryales > Eucommiaceae > Eucommia > Eucommia ulmoides. The sequence goes on along the minus strand of CM028327.1, from coordinate 27,408,759 downwards.
GGGGGACTTTGGCATTGACGTGAAGTCACGTTTTCCCTTATCTTATACTCGGTAGAGGTGACGGGAGAGTTTTAGAACTGAGATTGTCAATATGGTAAACACAACGCGACGATCCAATAACCCGGGAGGGAGTTGGATTGTGTGCAATCAATGACGTTAGGGCGAAACTCACGCGGCCTAGGGTCGTTAAGACGTTGAGGGGGACTTCGGCGCTGACATGAAGTCGCGTATACCCCCATCTTACACTTGGGAGAGGTAGCGGAGGAGTTTACGAACTGAGATTGTCATATAAATCGAACACCATTAATATAAACTAAACCGCGATCGAACACGTATTCGTAAACGAAACTAATCCCTAGACAACCTATTCTCTCAAAACTATCTCAATATAGTAATTAGTATAGTAAATTAGTATTTTAATATTAGTATTAAATTATATTCCATTTTTGTCACCTAGATAAAGTTGGGTTATGACAATCGCTGTACTTGATAGTAATCTCAACCAATCCATGTGGATACGATACCCGACCGAAAGGTCCATTATACTAAAACTTTATCCATACGCTTGTAGTGAAAGTGGCAGCGCATAAATTGCGGCCACCAAATAGCAATTAGAACCCAAATCGATGACGCCAAACAATTAGCACTTTAGATCAAGAACTTATAACAAAATTCTCGTAAAAATATTTGTATAAATCTCACTCTTATAAAAGCTCAAACTGATGTTCTTGATGTGCCAAACTCATTTCCCATAGGTCTACATTAATATACCAATAACTAACCATCCAATGGTTAGTTTTTCAAAGATTTGCCATAAAATAATACTCTAAGACCCCATATATCATTTACCTTTCATTTAAGGTATATTCCACTTAAAAAGCTTTCAAATCTCTTACTTAAATCCATAAAACTCTTCTCAATTTAAAATAATAAAAATAAGAAGTATTAAATCATTTAAAATAGGAGATTCTCAAAATATATGGACCATATCAATAGGGATCACATAATAGGTTATTAATATCTCAATTATATTCAAATCCCCCAAATATCTCTCTTAGAATCATAAAAAATAAATAGTTTATGACCAAGAGACCAAATAAGCCAAAATCCCAATTGAATCAGTCAGTCGATTAATCCCTACCAATCGGTTAACTGACTTGTGACTACTTCCAATTAGCCGTTGGCACAACACGAGTCAGTTGACCGACCATATCCAGTCGGTTAACTAACCATCTACTGACTCAAATGGTTGACCAACCATCTTCATTCGGTTGACTAATTGGACTAGTGTGGTCACTTCTTTACCCATTTCAGCTAATTGTTTCAACCGGTTGATCAACCATCTTCATTCAGTTGACCGACTAGATTAGTAGCACTTAACTTTAACTCCAAAACTCATTGTTTGATTCAATTAACCGATTATTTTTCTCGGTTGAGTTAATTAACCCCAAAAACTCAACGTTTTATACTTTAAAACATATTTTTCAATTAGGTCAATTATCAAATTCATTTTGCATAAGGAGCACATACAATATCTCATTTTAAGATCTTAAACTTATCGCTTCTTATGATGACGCACTTAGAATTAACTCATTTTAAATGTCGTGTGTGATCCTAATTTGGGTTGTATTTAAGAGTATATAAGTAAATAGTTGTTTTCATCTATTTTTCTTCAAAGTCTTCAAAACTCTTCATATCTCCGTTACATCCATCATGCACCCTTTATATTTTCTTCATCAGATGCATGGAAATATAAATTATAAACACTCAATGAAACCATTAGTTCCACAAAAAACATCAATTCTTAATTGCTCATCAAAATCTTGGATTCAACACTTCTCTTTTCTCTTCCCGGAAGCAGCCGAAAGAGACAACCATGCTTTCTTTGCTACCAGCTAGTCGCGGATCACAATGCCAATGGTAGGATGTTGCAGAGTCGAGGCCAAGATAAGGGGTCACCTCTAGGGAAGCCGCGAACGAGACAATCGCCGCCACCACTCCCTAGGCAACAACCGCGAGTTTGCTGGCAAAGGGAATAGAGCTACAACAACCCTAACATCCACCGAGACCTCCGGCTCAGCATCCAACAACTTCGCATCAACAAAATCATCAACCATTTCTAGAAGATAAAGCAAAAAACAACTCAAGGAGATGAGAAGGGGGACCAAACCTCTTTCCTTAGACGACACATCCGAAAGAGACAATTTAGACCCTGACGAAGAATCTGAATCGGATAACTAGCTGCCTCAATAGGGGAGACAAATAAAAGATCGAATGAAGTGTCTTTGAGGTATAAAAAATCATTCTCGGCCTCCAAAAGCCCCCCGCAAAAAAGAAACTACTACTTCCTCTACCTCATCAAGTAGTGGACGGGCGGGAGGCTCTACAAAAAAAGAATAAGAAAGTTAGAGGGGGAACAATTTGGTACGAAAAGTAAGTAAATGAACAAACTTGCCCAGATCTCGCCATCTCCTCAGCACTAGGTGGGACCTATCTCCTCTCAATGATCGTTCCTAGGACCCCTTCACCAGGACGCACATGTTTTTACATCTCAGACTAACCTCTGGGATCTCTATAATGAGCCACCCACTCCAGGCCCAAAATTGGTACCAGCAGTCAGATGGCCCAGCAGTCCTAACAAACTGGTAAAAATAGAAGAACAAAACAAATGAGGGAGGGATGTTATTCTGCAAGCATAGGATGGAGAACTCTACTATTAATCTCCATGCATTGGGAACTAACAGCAAAAGCGCTAACCAGACCGCATGGAGGGCACAACAAATGAAGATGTGAAGTGGAAAATGCACCTCTCCATGGAAGACTTCATTGTAGAAGGCAATTCATCTAGTTGGACATTAGAGCACGTTCTACAAAGGATTAGGAGCGATCATATACACGGTCATGGGAATGTAGAACTCCATATGCATCTCATGAACGTAGAAGTCCCTTAGGTGACTCACCACGCATCGGGCCACTACCCACTCTTGCTCTCCTACCGGTACTACCTCAAGAGCAACCTCAGCCTCGAGAGCAAGAGGCAACGGGTTTTCGCTGGTTTAGTCCCCTTAGCTCAGGCTACAACCAAATCATCTACCCTAGCACCATCAACCACTGGAACTTATACCTGCGGGTCTCATCGGGAAACCCTACAGGATTCACCTTGACCCTCAACATGGGGCACCCTAGATGAAAGAACCACGTCAGCATCGTTGCCGTATACTCTAGACGACAACCCAGCCTCGTCATCACCTTCGTTTCCTGAAAAATTGGAGGAAGATCCAAAATCTCTTGTCATTACGAATTACGTAAGTTGGATACAACAAATGCTTAGAAACATAAGCAACATACCAGATAACACAACTAAAGAGTTCACAAACGCCTTCCTTTAAACGGGTCCAACACAACTCCCCACAAACTGTCATCTAGGAAACTGAATCAATCAATTATCAAATCGAGTCATGCAATAGTTAATTCGTAGAATTCTCTAAAGACCAAAAGTTATAACGTTAAGCCGCCAACAGTGTGCTGACACAGTGCAAACCACGTAGAGACTACAAAATGCTAAATCATCATAAAACGTCTAAGTATTCCCAAGGTGTAAAATCATTGCACCCTTGGGAATAGGGAGCATCTAATGAGGAAAAATTCGGCCAGAAGAGCTAGGGTGCCACGTTTCCTCAAACACACAACCAACCTAGGAATTCCAGAATTGGCTAGTCGGATGATTGCATCTATACACGCGCTCCGGGTCGCCACACCTACTCTAGGTCTCCATATCCATTCTAGATCTCTATATGTGTTTCAGGTGGTTATTCCTAGGGCATGAGCGCCTTCATGCTATCGCTCCAAAGGCGGTCAGAGCCGCATCTCCCACAAGGAAAACATCGTTGCCATAACGGTCCTACAATCCCCGCCTGCCATCCAACTATCTCTAAGGAAAGGTTACCAAGATTTGCGCCACTTACCATGCAAGTAACCATAGAATCTCGGAAGACTTTCTGAACGAGTCTTCTCCCTTCCTATATAAAGGCCAAAACCTTAGAGGTCTGAGGAATGAAAAATCTTATACAATATCGTATACTTTTTACCGCTCTACATTTCTTTTCTCTCAATAACCTGTACTGATTCTTATACTGCAAGTACAACATTAGCAAACCCACCTGTAGTGTATTATTTTACGAAAATCCAACAAAGAGAAAGCAAGATAACCACTGTCGTCCATTACTTCCCCGATCTCAGAAGTCGACGTGTCCAAAAATACACTTTCAGGCATCATCAAATATTATTGGCCAAGTAGAATACCCAAGAGGGGGATGAATTGGGTAATTCAAAATAATCAGAATAAAAATCAATAAATCAAGTAATTAATTTTATGCCTAAATTAATTATTATCTTTATGACACAGCGGAATTAATCAATCAACTCGGTGCTCACAAAAACAGCAAAAATAGACAAATTAAGAAAGCAACACACCAGATATTTATACTGGTCCACCAAGCTACTCTTGGCTAATCCAGTCCCCCGAGCTCCACGGAGGTTGACCCACTAAAATCAAGATTCCTTTAAAGGTATAAACCAAACCAGCATACCGATTCTTTTACAGACTCAGAATCAACCTTTATAATTTCTTTTTCAAAGGTTAAGAAATAACCTCTACTTTTTACAGGTAAAAGAATAACATAATTCTTTTTAACACTTAGGCTCAAGAATCAAAACTTCACCAAAACACTCCAAAAATCCTTTTACCCGGTAAGGATTGAACCGTTACAAAATCACTCACAAACACGTAATTCTTATCCAGGAAGAATCACTACCTCAATCTCTTTACAAGAAGAGACTGAAACTCAGCTACCCTTGATTAAATATCCTCAATGATATTTAACCCGACACAACTCACCAATACAAAAATTGATAAGTAAATCTCACTCGGAGTTTCTACCACCCCAGATATATATAAACTCAATTAATATCCCAACTAGTGATAGAATTATGTGAGATGCAGAAATTTGATTTTAACAATATATGTGTAGCAAATTGGAGCACGTAATCAGATTCAAGAAATTGTTTGAAATAATATTTTCTTTAAAAAATTAAAAATAATTTCTAAGATCAATTTCCAAAATACAATAATAAAAAAGTAATAATCAATATGGAAATATCTCACCCGGAATCCATAGAATTAATAATGAAAACAATGTAGCTTCAATTCCGGTATCAGCACAAATTAATCGTAGTTGATTATCAAAATCACTCTTAGAACAACTCACAGTATCGTTGAATGATAACTCGTATAAATGTTCTCTCAAAAAGATATAAACATATTTTTTCTCTTACAATGATTAGAATTATTAACTTTCTTAGAAAATTCGCAGGTCTATATAAGGGCACATATAATCAGCCTCCTAACGGCTAGTTTACAAGTATCATGACAATAAAATACTCTTATAGACCCTTCATAACATGAGGACTTCATTTAAGTTCAATTTCACTTAATAACAACTTTTAAAACTCTCAATTAAATCCCCAAAGTATTTCTCAATCAAAACAAATAAGTATAGAATCCATTTTAAGTACCAAATTGAGAAACTTTAATAATCAATGAACCATATTGAAAGGATTTAATTAGTGTATGAACCATATTTTAAATGTTAAGAATATCCCCCGAAATCTCTTTCAAATCTTAACAACAAATGGCTACTTTTGGATTTAAAATCAGATCAACCAATACCTTGAAACTTCGCGTTTAGTCGACTGCCCAGTCGACTGAAAGATACTTGAAGTAGCCCATGCACTTGATCGATCAACTCCTCAATCGACTCGCAGATTCAGAGAGTTTGCCAAGTTTCCACCGGTCGACCACTCTATCGACTCGCAGATTCAGAGAGTTTGTCAAGCTTCTATTGGTCGATCGCTCTCTCGACTCGCAGATTCAGAGAGTCATCTTCTTTCTTCGGTTGACTCCTCAATCGACTGTCTTCTCCTGAATATCTTCTCTGATCTTGTTTTTAATTTACTTTCTTTTACAATTTTGCCCCTTTAACCATATTTATATTCAAATGAACTCCACTAATACTTTTATATTTTATTTCAGTCATTCAAAAATATTTCTTTTTAATTCACATAGGAGCAAATAAATATATTCAACTAAAACACACATAAAAGATAAAATTAATTTTGTGCCGTGTGTGTATTCTTAACTGGGATATTAAGAGTTTATATTTATCTGAATTGTTTTCTCTAATATCTTCAAACTCTTAATACTTCTTCATCATCTTAATATCTTCATTTAACATCCATTTACTTTGACATCTTCATTATTGGAATTTTAAATCAATGAAACACTTGATCAAATATTAGTTCTACCAAAATATCAATACTTAATTGTTCATCAAAATCTTGGTATTAATAGATATTATTTGAAAAATTATAAATTTATTTGAAAACGTAAGAAAAATAGAGATTAAAAATCATAAATAACTTGTTTTAGGTGGAATCAAATAATTTATGTTATTTTAAACGAAAAAGAAAAAAGAAAAAAAAAAAAAAAAAAAAAAAAAAAGGAAAAGATTTGAGAGAATCTCATTTCTTGAAACTGAGTCAGTAACTCGGTGACTTTGACTCCGCCCCGTTTCCATCTCTATACGTGGGTGGGTTCGCTCTCCCCCACCGCTCTCCCTGCGCAATCGAATCTCTCTCTGCTTTTTCATTTTCAACTATTCGGATAGATAGACACGAACGGTACACAAAAAAGCCAATACCAATTTCCAAAATCCAAATTAAAGCCTCCCCCTACCCCCGTAGAGCGAAGACGGCTTTGATTTTCATCTCGCCATCTTTCCTTTTCGATCCCTTGTACTAATTTTACATCCACACCACCACCGAAGAACAAAAGCCCACCTTTACTTTATTCTCTTCTTCGCTGTTGTTAAAGCTCGATACTCTTAATACTTTTGGTGTATGAAGAATAACGACCCAGTAAGCTATGGAGTCGTTGGCTCTCGATAATATCATCAATCGATTGCTTGAAGTACGGGGAAAGCCAGGGAAGCAAGTGCAGCTTTCGGAGTCGGAGATCAGACAGCTCTGTCTTCAGTCTAGGGAGATCTTCTTGCAGCAGCCGAATCTTTTGGAGCTCGAGGCGCCGATCAAGATCTGTGGTATAATTTCGATTTTCTTTCGTTCTTACTGATGATGGGTTTAGTTTTAACGTTGATTATTCTAGTTGTCGATTTCGTTCGAGTTGATTACTTTTTGCGGTGGATGTTGTTTGATTTTATGTGTCCGTAATTGTTCTTCTTTCAATTTGAAGTTGGATTTTGTCCAATTGTGATAGAGTGGAGGTGAGATCCAATATTCAGATTTTTGACCTACGTAGAGAATTCCCTAATTCTTTCTTGCTCTGAACCCTAATTGAGAATTTCTTTACCCCTCTTCCGCCCTTCTTTTTGAAAATTAACCTTGATATGTGTATAATTCCACAAAATTGAGTAATACAGGGTTAGAAATGTGTGTAGAAGAGTTATTTTTGCCTTGAAAAATGTTAAGATCTTCTAAAACCCTGCAAATAAATCCATTGAAACTGTAGAAAATGAAGCAAGTTTCACAGGCGCTGATGGTGTCTCCAGTGTAGTGGTTGGAATTGCGTCATTCAATAATTTCTTATGATTCTTTCTTGGAACTTCTACTTTTCATGAATTTTGCTTCATGATTTCCATTGAGTTCAGGATATTCCTCTATGCATGATGGTTTCAAATTGCTATTGTTTCAATTTGATATGACTTGATTAGGGAGAGAGAGAGAGAGAGAGATGATGTACTTGTGCATATACTCATCTGGAGAAATGTTTATATTAACTTATTTGAAATAGAACGCATGAATAATCCAAAGTAAAGAGACTTCCTATACATTTTGCGTTCGAAGGTGAACTTGTATCATAGTTCATCTTCTCTCTCTATCTCTTTACACACACGCACATATGTATCTATACGTTCAGATTTCTCCATTGTGACCTAGCGGTCACAGGTTTAAATCTTGAAAATAGACTCTCTACATGCATAGGTAAGATTGCATTTGCGTACATCTGACTCTCCCTTGATCCATAATGGTGGGAGCCCTCGTGCACTAAGTTGCCTTTATATATATATGTGTGTGTGTGTGTGTGTGTGTGTCCATGTCTCCCTTGGTTTTAGACTTGTATATATGCATTGAGATATGTATTTGTGAAAATCTCAAACTCTTGACCTCTAGGTAAAGTTACTCAGCTAACCGTAGCCCAATTTGGTTGACTGTTCTATTTCTGTAGCAACTACATAAAAATGAATGAAAAACATTGTACATGTGAAGACGACAAATGACTAGCTAATGCGCCGTTCGATAGGACTTTTTTATGTATTTTCTATATTTAAAAAAAGTTAATTAAAAAAAAATACTTTACTTAAAATCAAAAGTGTATTTGATAGTGTAAAGGCGGTATCTTAGTGTTATCTATATAAACGATCTCTTAATTGAAATGAAACCATAGATAGTTGAGAAAATTTATTAAAGAGATCCTAGTCCATCAAGTACGTAAAATATTAGATGCAATTTCAAATAGAATACTTTTACATTCTAGATTTTTAGAAGTACTTTTTGAAAATGCAAAACAAATGCTACTTTTATTTGTAAGTATTTTTTTTTTTTGTTTTGTTTATCAGAATATCAATCTAATACAATTTGTCTTTTTTAATATTTATAGGAGATATTCATGGCCAATATTCCGATTTGCTGAGGCTTTTCGAATATGGGGGATTTCCACCAAAATCCAACTACTTGTTCTTGGGTGATTACGTAGACCGTGGAAAACAAAGCCTTGAAACGATTTGTCTTCTCCTTGCCTATAAAATAAAATACCCCGAAAACTTTTTCCTATTGAGGGGCAATCACGAATGTGCTTCCGTCAATAGAATTTACGGGTTTTACGATGAATGTAAACGGAGATTCAATGTTCGGCTATGGAAAATTTTCACGGATTGTTTTAACTGTTTGCCTGTGGCGGCTCTGATCGATGATAAGATACTATGTATGCACGGGGGACTTTCCCCAGACCTTCACGATCTGAATCAGATCAGGAATATGCAGCGTCCGACCGATGTTCCGGAATCAGGATTGCTTTGTGATTTGCTCTGGTCAGATCCAAGCCCCGATGTCAAAGGGTGGGGGATGAACGATAGGGGAGTTTCGTACACTTTCGGTGCCGATAAGGTGACAGAGTGTCTCCGGAAGCACGATCTCGATCTTATTTGCCGGGCCCACCAGGTTTGACTTTATTTCACTGTCATTTGTGCTTCGTTTGGTACTGCTCAAGTTAAAAACTTGAATTCATTTTATTTATTAAACTCTCGTTTTTATAATGGGATTCTTTTGAGAAATGGTCTGATTTGAGAAATCTTGTTTGCTTTCCGTAATATTTGAAAAAATCGAAAAACATGCTTTTAATTTGACAAAATTGATAGGATAAAACCTACATGTAAGACCTATATTTGTATTTGTTGCCAAATTTGCCCTTGTTTTTTTTTTTTTTTTTTTTTTTTGGGGGGGTGCGCGCTAAATCGCACTTGGCACACTTCCAGTTTTAGTTTGTTTTTTTTTTTTTTTCTGATGAACCCCTCAAATTTGATTTTTGGCTCTAATGAACCCAATTGATGTATCTTTCCATTTCAATTGCCAAACCTGCAACATGTGCGTTACATTTGAGGGCAAATTTAGTAGGAAAAAATAACTCATGTGATGTGCAGAATTGATCATTCATACCATTTAGACATGACAATAGAACTTCAAGAGTGCATTGCAAAAATTGAAACTTCACAGGCACATTGAGACCGCACTCAAAAATTGAACTTGCCTGTTGAAGAAGAGCTACCCGTTAGTCCCTTTGAGAATTTGTTCTTGATCCAATTTCTTTTTTAGGGCGTATTCCATTTGAAAATTTGTTCAGAATGTATTTTTGAAAAAATGTATTTCAAAGTTGAAATATTTGATGATGTGATTAGGGTGGGGTTAATTTGAGAATATGTATTTGATTTGATTTCTTTTCAGGTTTATTCCAATCACAAAATAGTATAGAATTCAATCAAAATAAGAAATATTTGCACTTATTTTTCCTAGGTTGTGGAAGATGGGTATGAGTTTTTTGCCGATAGAGAACTTGTGACAATATTTTCGGCTCCTAATTACTGTGGAGAGTTCGACAATGCCGGTGCTATGATGAGTGTGGACGAGACATTGATGTGCTCTTTCCAGATACTAAAGCCTCCCGAGAAGAAGCCAAAGTTTGGGTTCGGGAGTACAACTACAGTTAAACCAGGAACCCCTTCGGGAAAAGCTAAGGTAACAATTCAAAAAATAAATTAAGGCACTCTTTGGTCACACTTTTTGAAGTATTTTTTGCTTTTAAGGAAAAAGAAGTAAAATTAAAAAATTAGTGTTTGTTTGGCACTTGAATAAGTACTTTTAAAACTAAAGAAAGTAAAAAGGGAAAAAAATTGATTTTAATTATTTAAAAAAAAAATAAAAATACGACGTAGTTATTATTTATTTGACTTTGATATTTTAAAAAAATTGATGGACTGTGATCTATCTCCACCAAAAAATTTTCAACCATGTATGAAGGTTCTTTGGATTGATTTTTTTTTTTTTTTTTTTTTTAAGGATGACACTTAACATCAGTGGATCAGCCACATTGGACTCAGGACTAAAGGGCCCCTTCCACTTTTTAAAAATTTACATTTATATTCCCATCATTTTAGGAAATATCAACTGAAACCCTTAAACTGTTCCTACAATTTATGATGTGTGGGAACCTCTATCTTTTAATCAAGTGAAGTAAGGCCGTTTTCATTCTCGAAAAATCGATACAAGTTCATTGGACGCGAAACATTTCCTTATGGGTTTCTAAATCGAATCTTAAGGTATTGTAATTATAAGGTGGCATTTGATTATTGTTGTTTCTGTTTCCTGAAAACTTCGAACAGAAACAGAATAACATAATCTTGGAACATATGTATATGTTATTATATATATACTGTTACACCATTTTTCAGAACCAAAACACTAATTAATGATTCTCTATGCTTTTCCATCACAAATTAAGTATACTTGTAACTTGGTCTGGGCAGGCATTCCTCGGTGCGAAAGTATGAATGATGTTTGAATATGCTCCAGAAAGATGGTGTTAGACAAGATAATGTAGGGGATCTCCATCAGTCGTTGATCGGTCAATGATGTAATAATAATAATAATTTTCTTCTTCTTCTCTTTTTTTTGGGGGGTGGTGGTTTCTCTATGTATAATGAAAGGTGTTGATAGTGAAGGTGTTGCAGAAGGGAAGAAAATTGCACTCATCAAAGGTAAACATAACATTTGTTGGAAACGTAAAGACATTATTGCTATGGTGCCTATTGTTGGTGATATAGCCTTTCAGACAAACAACCTTATTTAGTAGCGAAGAACCCTAATGTAACCTAGGTTTCAAATTGTGTTTTTTGTTCCTTCTTCACTAATTGATTGTGGGTTCATTGTTTGGTAGGTATTAGGATAGACAAGTGAAAGGGATGAATGAGAGTTGGATGGTTTTGATTTGTTTGGAATAGGGAAAATGGCAAGGAGTAAAAGGAAAATTTGAAGGAAGTTGTCTTAAAGGAAAAAAAAGAGAAGAAAACTTTCTTCAATTATCCTTTTAACAAAAAGAAAATGTGGTGAAGGTTATACTTGGTTTTTTCTATGTGTTTTATGTTGTCTCACCGGTCAAGCGGTCCAAGTGAAAGGTTTTTTTTTTTTTTTTTTTTTTCTTTTTTTAAAAAAACAAAAAAGAAAAAGAAAATTTCAAATCTAATACGACTTCTATTTTTTTTTTTATTGTTTTTTTTGTAAAACCAAGTAGAGCAAACCACCTAATTGCCCACAAACTTTACATACCATTTGTTTAGTGTTTTATTTTCTCTTTCTAATGGGATGAAAATTATGTTTTTGTTATGGATAATTCTGACAATAGAAATACGTTTGGTAGCTATCATTGTTTTGAAATGGAAAAATGAGTTTTTGGGTCCTTCAGGTATGGGGTGGGTGTTTAAGTGAATTCCGATATTTAGAACTTGACATATTTGGTTTAGGAACAATTAAAATGGTTTCAATATGGTCCAAATTTTCTATTTTACTCTTAAAAGTAATTATATATATTTCTCTATAAACTTTTGCTTTTATAGTTAACTTTCCTTTCTTTTTTCCCTTTCTTCTCTGATGAAAATCACCACCAGCACGACCAACGCTGATAGCGTTGACATCTCTCTCTCTAGAAAAAAAACCCTAACCTTGCAACTTTCGACCACCACCACCCCACCTCCTTCTCTGCCCCATCTGTAGTCGTCAGCCATCCATGTCATGATGTTCCCCTCCTCCTCCTTCTTCTTCTTACACCCATTTCTCTCTCTCTTTATATATATCTATATATATATGTATGTTTGCATGTATTATAATATTATATATAGAGTGAGAGACAAAGATTGAATGGGTATCAGAAAAGAAGAAGATGATGTGGATAGGGGAGATGACGAGACATGGATGGATGACAAGTGATGGCAAACAGTTGCACCGGGGGTATAGGAGGTGGGGTAGCACTGGAAGTTGTAGGTTGAGGGGTTGAGGGTGGGGGATTGTTAGTTTTATTTTTTTTTATGTATTATATTATTTTTTTGAGAGAGAGAGTCGGCAGAGCTATTACCAACTGCCACCTCGGTGGTGGTTTTTGCCCGAAAAGAAGGGGAGAAAGAAGAGGGAGAAAAAACATAAAATAAATCATGAGGAAATATGAGTAATTAATTTTAGGGATTTTTATAATGGGCCCGAAGGCCCATTAGTTTTTCATCCCTATACCAATACATGAATTAAAGTTTATAGAAAACCCCAAGAGTCATGCTTGAGCCCCCAACTAAAAAATAAGCTCGTGTGACCAAACAATCAAGAGGCTATTTAAGTGGGTCAAATTCCCTAATTTCCTTATCGATTCAAAATTTGAGCTTTAAACCCCTGGAAGATTGTTGTGCAGATTTGCGAGGGATGCGACAAATGTATGGACGACACGATGATTCTAGGTTTATTTGCGACAACCACCGGCATTGTTGTGCAGAATCGCCGCGGCGAGGACAAATACAGTGATTTGGGCAATGATTCTAAGGTTATTCGGCAACAGTGACGACATGTGTCAACTTTTGCTTTGGTCTTAGTCTTTGTTTGCTAGGGTTACTCGATTTTGGTCTTAGTCTTTGTTTGTGGAATGTGTCAATTTTTGCTTTGGTTTTGCCAATTTGAGTCAAAATTTTGGGTCGTTAAAAACAATTTTAAAGTTTTAAATGCATTGTCAGGATTCCTCATGCTTTGGAATTTTACTACACATCAATTTAAGGGAAACGTTACTATATATTAATATTTTGTGAAAAGATTATTGTAAAGTAAAATAGATATGCTTAATCATAACAATATGAATCTATATGAAGTACTGTAGTATATCTATTCATGGTAGTGTAGTTCATTTTCCTTTTTATATGATTAGCTAGAGTAGCTCTTGATGTGTTATGCAAAATACTCGTCCTTGTGAAAAGGTTACTGCACAGTCAAATTTCGTGAAAAGTTGCAGTCTATCAATTTTTTTTTAATTTTTTTTTGTGAATTTATTGGAAAACATATTTATTTTTTGTTGGCTTTGTAGTTGGTGTGTGGCAATCACACCATATGATTGACCTTTTTGTGTGAAACTTGCTTAATGATGTTGTTTTCCTTTGAGATTGCAAATCATGGGTTGCTTTTTGTGGAATTTCTGGATTGTTCAAAACATTTTTAGGGTTCTAAAAATATTTTTTTGTTTGTCAAATATGTCAATTTTCATGATTCCTTATTTTTGTCAATCAAATATATCAATTTTGATTTTGGGTTTTGCCAAGGTAATTCAAATTCTTTAGTTATTAGAAGTAATTTTACGGTTAATAATACATTGTTGTGTTTTTCTAATTCGTGAAGAACATCTCATCGTGATTTAAAAAATTGATAGATAATAATTTCCGTAAAAAGGTACTTCATAGTAAAATTTTATAAAAGTTACTGCACAATAAATTTTGTTGTATAGTAACATTTGATGTGAAAATTACTAACATTGCATTTTCTTGTCAAAATGAGAAAAGATGAAATCTAGTGGTAGTAAAAGATTTTATTGTTGCGCAACAAATATTGCTTCCTACAATATTCTTGTGCTGCAATTATCACAGCGGTGATTTGATTTTGGCCGTGTGTTGCCAATTTTTGGTATTTGAATTTTCATCAATGGAGGATGGGAATAAGTTGATTAATTATTTTTAGCTATGTTGAGTGTTTTTTCAATGTTTTTGGTCCATCTATTATACCTTGATGATTCGAGTAAAAATCTCATTTGAGTAAATATCGTTATACAATAACTATTATCGATTTCATATGAAATCCACACTCATTATTATTTGTCGTATGTCAATACCGTATAAAAGTTGTTGCAATACAATTTTAATGCATGAATTTTGTGTGTTTGTGAACAAGAAATGAGGGGATGGAGTAAAAGCATAATTTTGCTATTAATGAAACAAAATTCAAATTCATTTTTTCTATAAATTCAATTTTCTCCGTACGATTGTTGCTATATAATAATTAATTGTTAATAATTGTAGGCTTCACACAAAAATTGAATGCCAAATGTTAATAGTTACTGTATAGTAACTTTCGTAAAATGATTAGTACAATTGGTTCTATAGATAGTAAACACACATTTTTTTGTTATCAATAAAGCAAAATCAATCCCGTTAATATTGTTATTGTTGTACAATAATTAACCTCTCTAATACGATTATTTTTTAACAGTAGGTATTAAACATTGAATGCGATAATAGTTGTTATATAGTAACATTTGTTATATAGGTAGTAAAGATAAATTTTCACTATCAATGAAGCGAAATTCAAATTTAATTTTCTGCAAAATCAATCTTACCAATACGATTTATAAGCACGGTATTATGATTGTCTTCCTCATAAAAATAAAATTATAATTTTATATTGCAATTTGTTTTGAAAAAAAACATAAAACAAAAAAAAAAAAAACAAGAATAAAAATAGATAAACAAAAAAAAAAAGAGGAAAAAAAAAAAAAAATAATAATAATAATAATAATAATAATAATAATAAGGATATATATATACATCCAAAGAGAGAGGTGGGGCCCACTAGAGAGAGAAAAAAGGGAAAATAAATTGAGAAAGCGATGCGTGTTTTCTTGTTGGTGAGTTTTTCTTAAATAAAAAAAATAATATGTAGGTGTTTCATTGTATTGGGCCATGTTTATGAGGCCTATTTTAAATTATTGTTTGGAAATGGGTAATTCTCTAAAAAAATTCTGAATTTTAAGGTTAAAGAACAAAGAATTTGGACCACATTGAAACCAAGTTAATAGTTTAAGTATCAAATGTGTTGAGTGCTAAACATCAGGTAACTTAATCACTTATCCAAACTAGAAGGACCAAAAAACTGATCTTCCCTTTTTAAATTGTTTCCTTTCATTTATGAAAATACATAAAAAAAAAAAAAAATGTTTAGTTGTCAAATTTGTTCTCAATTTTTTATTTCTTTAAATGTATAATAATAAGATAAAAATTTTATATACAATTGCAACTTATATTTTAATCTCGAGCATTAAAAAAAAAAAAAAAAGCGGAATGCCCAATACACGTGTTGCACTCTCGCTGTTGAACGTATCTAATTGACTTGTATATAAAATATTTGTTAAATGTAACAAATATTACACAAGTACATGTAGTCTAGTTATATGTAATTTGTAACCTATAACTAATATTAAATAGGTACATGTAACTAATGTTACATTGGCGTGAGCAAATACGAGAATAATACGAAAATAAAAATCAATTTAAATGACTAAATTAAAACTTATGTTTTAAATTGGACCAATAACAGATTATACCCGTTAGTTAGGATTAATCACCAACTATCCCTAATACTAAACGTACATTTTTCTAGACAAATCATATGGTGAAAAAAAAAAAATCTCAGCAGACAATTTTAATTAAAAGCAAATATCTGAAGTTTAAACATACTAAATACAAACATGTCCTTACATAAATTCTACAACAAAATAAGAAATCATTCAAATTTCACAAATATATATTTAATATAATAAAGTAGATGTCCAATTTTATTTTATTTTCTGCTTTAATACAATAATTACAATAAAAAAAAAAAATACAAGTAACAAAATAATAATTAAAATAAAAATAAGATTAATTATACTTTATCCATCTATAATTTAGACGATTTGTACTTTATCCCCCAATAGTTTGGACGTCACCATTTATTTCTTGTGGTTGTGAACTAAAGTGAAATTGAGGATAAATTTGTCATCTCAATTTGAAATTAAAGGTTACCTTGTCATTTTACAAAAACTGATTTAATGGGTTAATTAAAAATATCATCCAAAACTTTAAGGGTTAAAAATGTATTTTTTTCTTCTTCATTCTTCTCCCCCAAGCAGTTCACCACCCTACACCAAACCACCATCAACCTTGCCAGCCAACCCCAACCAACCACGCCGCACCACCACGTCGTTCCACCTCCAGCAGTGTTCCCCTTCGCCAAACTCACAGTGCCGGTGCTCGGCTACACAGTCTAAACCAAAGCAAACCCATTACCTTTCACTCTCCTCTACCGATCATCTTCTTCCCTCAAACAAACCCATCACAATCCCCACCTCACCTCTTCCTCCTCCACCATGACGTCGACGGCGACTGGGTCCCCGACAAATCGGGCCCTCTGTACAACGCCACCACTTGCGGCACAATCAAAGACGGCCAGAACTGCATTGGCCATGGCCAACCGGACACGGGCTTTCTCAATTGGCGGTGGAAGCCCCACCGTTGCTCTCTGCCCAGGTTCGAACCAGACCTTTTTCTCAACCTAATGAAGAATAAGCACTTGGCGGTCGTCGGCAACTCCATGGCCAGAAACCAGATGGGATCGCTCCTCTGTATGCTCTCTGCCGCCTTCTCCCCGAAACTCATCTTAACGAACGGAGAAGGCAACAAGTTCCGGCAATGGATCTTCCGCTCTCACAATCTCACCATCTGAATCTACTCGTCGCCGTTCCTCGTCTAAGGTGTTGAAAAATCGAAAACTGGCTCCGATCAAAACGTCCTCCACCTGGCGGAAGCGGAAGAAATTTTGTCATTTTACTAAAACTAATTCAATGAGTGAATTAAAAATATCATCTAAAACGTTAAGGGTAAAAAGTGCATTTGTTTTCTTTTTCATTCTTCTTCCCCAAGCAGTTCACCACCCTACGCCAGCCACCATCAACCTTGCCAGCCAACCCCAAGCTACCACGTTTCTCCTCCGACAGTGTTCCCCTTCCCCAAACTAACGATGCCGATGCTCGGCTACACAGTCTAAACCAAAGAAAACCCATTACCTCTCCCTCTCCCCTACCGGTCATCTTCTTCCCTCAAACAAACCCATCACAATCCCCACCTCACCTCCTCTTCCATGACGCAGATGGCGATTGTGTCCCCGATGAATCAGGCCCTTTGTACAACGCCACCACTTGCGGCACAATCAAAGATGGCCAGAGCTGCATTAGCCATGGCCGACTGGACACGGGCTTCCTCAATTGGCGGTGGAAGCCCCACCGTTGCTTTCTGTCCAGGTTCGAACCAGACCTTTTTTCTCAACCTGATAAAGAATAAGCACTTGGCGTTCGTCGGTGACTCCACGGCTAGAAACTAGATGGAATTGCTCCTCTGTATGCTCTCCGCCGCCTCGTCCCCGAAACTCATCTTCACGAACGGAGAACGCAACAAGTTCCGGTGATGGATCTTCCGCTCTCACAATCTCACCATCTGGATCTACTGGTCGCCGTTCCTCGTCAAAGGGATCGAAAAATAAAAAATCGGCCCCGATGACAATGTCCTCCACCTGGATTCCGCCGAAGAAAAATGGGCATCCGAATTAGGTCATTTCGACATGATTGTTCTCTCCGTTGGAGAGAGAAAGAGAGAAAATTCGTCGGAGAAGCCTCGCCGGAGAGAGAGAGTTCACCGTAGGAGGCGCCTTGTTCCAATAAAGAAGAAAGAAGATAAAATAAACAAAATTCACAATAGGTCCTTAAGTTTTTGAATATATATACAAGCAAGTCATTGCTAAAATGTTTTAAGGCTAAAAATGTCATTTAACACTATTTAACGAATTTCAGTTGACTTTTGCAAGTTGACCGTTAGATTTAACGGAAAATTTAATCATTGCACTTTAGTCCACAACGACTCGGGGGTTAAGTGGTGATGTCCAAATTACAAGGGGATAAAGTGAAAATCGTCCAAACCATAAAAGAGCAAAGTATAATTAACCCATAAAAATTACAATTAACAAAATAAAATTATAAAAAAATTACCACAAACAATCTTATAGTTTATAAATATTCCTCCGACAAACTTTGACAATTAAAAATTATCACAGGAACCCCTTATCGAAAAAAACAAAATGTATGAAATGACTGTTATACCCTTATTTTTAAATACATTTAAAAAATATATATATTTCAAATAAAACTTTGCAATTATAACATTTATTTTTTAAAAAACTACCCTCAATAGTATAATTTATATAGAGAGAGAGAAAGAGAGAGACACACACACACTAGCATATAATCTGTGACTAAAGACACGAATTTTAATTTTTTTATTGTAAAATTTATAATTAATTTTATTGGTGCATAAAACTGGTACACAATTCGAGTATGATCTAGTCGGATAACAGGTGAGTCATCTTGCTGACTTGGAGTCATCGGTTGAAAAGTCCTTGCGTGAGCTGTGCTGAGTCCTGGGAGGACTAACCTGCTGTGCCCAGTGTTTTGCTCCCCAGGGAGTGTACCTGCAGAAGGCTCAGACCGAGGTTTGTCCCGGTGAAGCCCCTTCGGCGTGGTAATCAGTACTCAGAGAGAAAAGGTACAGAATATAGCAAGTAAACAAATGAACTCACGCGTAATGTAAGTGTATTCAAGCGTACCTCGGGCTTACATAACCCCAGATATATATAGGCGTTGGAGATGATTAATCGGGCCTAAACATGATTCATTAGTCAAAACCCTGTGTTTAGCCGATAAGCCAAGGCGTTTAGAAGATAATCGTTGGGCTTGGGCTTTTGGGCCCATTTGATGAAGCCCGCGGGCCATTGTCAGGCTTTGTGGCGGTGAGCTGGTGGAGGAGAGCGGAGATCTGTGAAGCCCCGGGAGAAGAAACAAGGTGAAAAGGGGAGTTGGTCAAGGTGAACGACTGAGTCCCTGAAACTGATCACCAAGGGTGTGGCGCAGAGCTTAGAGCGGCACGTCCTTGCGGGGCTTCTCGCTCCTCCCTGGGTGCCAATGAGATTCCAGGGAGGAGCCGTAGTTGGCGTATGCTCCAGCGTAGCGTTGTGGATTTCATAATGCGTCCTTGTCATTGCGAGAGTTGACACATGGCTGAGTCCCAAGTATTCACTCAGAGGTGCCCAAAAATATCCTCATCAAATTTAATATAAAAAATGACATAATTTAGGCAAAAAGGAAAAAAATGATATATTTCCCTTTATTTCTATAACATCCCAAATTATGAACTTCTATGTTGTAATTAACACGACATAAACAAACACGATCAATGAAAATTTTAAAATATTTTGACATAATCCCCTTTGTTTATACAATACTCCAATTTTTTAACATTATTTTCAAATGAACAGAACCAATAATTAATACACAAAAAAAATCGACATAATCCTTTTTATTTATATGACATTCCAAATTTTAAACACATGTTTTATAATAACATGACACTAGCAAACATGACACAAAACAATCAAAGATGACAAAAACTATTACAATAATAACCAATTATTTTTGAATGAACAAAAATACCATAGTTTACAATATCAACTTAACAATGCGATTAATAATATTCATGATAAACTTAGTAAAATAGGTCCACCACTTAGAACATTGGAGTCGACCATCTAGGACTATTGGGACTTAACCTTAATTATCGATTGTCAAGCCATAGATTTTCTTCACTTGTTTTTGAAATATTTGAAATGCCACGTGTTTGTATCTCGACTAATGAAAAACAAACACAATGATTATCATATTTCTTTTCCATTGCCAATTGTTTACTCTTAAAGGAATGACACGTATAACCATTAACAGTTAAACGAAGATTTGAAACAATAAAATAATTACCAAACAAAGTTATAGCATGCTTATGCTAGAAATATACATTCCATTCTATCCCTATTCGATGTGAAATTCAACTTGCAACATTTTTTCTTGTAGAATAAATTGAACCGGTTGAAATTTATATATCGATATAATATGATAATATTCAAATAACAATATAAGGTGAATTACTTTCAATAAAGAGTTATGCAACCAAACCATTTCCTTCAAGTCAACAGTTTATTATAAGATAATATAAAAATGACTATCCTCGTTATTAAAGAAATTAAATATCATATATGTATTTTATATTGTCAAATAAATGATTATCAAGGTTCTTGAATTCATTGTAATTTTCTATTGTTTTGACAATGTAATGCTTCCTCAGTTTTCAAGTATTTTTTTTTTAGAAAAATAACATAATAATTCTCAAATCAATACTTTTATTCATGTTTTCAGAGTACATAAACAAAAACAGAATATTTAGGATAAAAAATAAAAATAGAGAACATAAATAAAATTTTTAGGACATAAAATAATTTAGATAAAAAAACAATTACTTGTGAGAGAACTAGAGAGAAAACAATTATTTGTGAGAGAACTAGTAACAAAACCCAAACAAAAACCACTTAGAAAGAATGAGCTAATCCAGAGAGAGAGTACGAGAGAGAAGTATATATTGGAAAAGAGTTTTGGGTGAGCAAAACACCTAATATTAGTCATCGTGTGTTGTATTCTTTTAAATAAGACAACACGCATATATCTTAATATTAGTCATGTGTGTTGACTTGATAAAAAGGAGACACCTCCCTCCTTTAAGGCCACACATGCATGCAGAGTTGTTTACCAATTAAATATTAAAAAAAAAAAAATTACTGAAAGAGAATACTTTTTAACTTATTTACGTGGATAATGCATTTCGCCATTGTGAAGGGCAAAATCGAATTTTTTTTTTTTTTTTTTTTATCCCACGCTTGTGAACAGCGGGATAAAAAAAAATTAATTTAATTTGATCCCGCCCTTGCGAAGGGCGGGATCAATAATTTTTTTTTTTTTTTTTTTATTTGATCCCGCCCTTCACAAGGGTGGGATCAAATGAATTTTTTTTTTAAATGTGATCCCGCCCTTGTGAAGGGCGGGATCACCAAACAGCAACCAGCCGTTTGCTTTGGCCGGTCAAACGACCGGCCAAAGCTGCAAAGAAGGCAGCCTTTTTAGCCTGCCTTCTTTTCCCCTTTTTTTTCTGCAAAGAAGGCAGCCTATTCTCTTTTTTTTATAGGTATAGGTAAGGTTTAGCTTTAATTTGAAATTTTAAAATCTCGATATATGTGCACAATTTCGCCTATAAATATCACTTACCGGATTTCATTAAAATTCACACTTCTTCATTTGCTCCTTCTCTCATTTGTTCTTCATTTTGATATTTTTTTGTTCTAGTTACACTTCTTCTATTCAGACTTCTACTCCTCTATTCACAGGTTAGTATATTTTTAACGTTTTTTTAATTTATTTGTTAATTTAATTAGTATATTTTTTACCTTTATTTATTAGTTAGTTGGTTAGTTTAATTTGTTAATTTAATTGTTAAATTAAAAATTATACTTTGGTCATTTTCACATGTTTAAGAAAATATAAAATAATATATTATTTCAAAAAAAATATTAGTTAGTTAGTTTAATTTTTTACTCTAGCTATTTAATTAAAAAAATATGCACTTTGACCCCTAAAAGTATAACAACTAGAAAAATATAAATTTTTAATATATTATTTTAAAATAAATTATTAGTTTGTTTGTTTGTTTTGTTAATTTAATTTGTTGGTTTAGTTGTTTAATTAGTTGGTTAGTTTAATTTGTTAATTTAGTTGTTAAATTAAAAATTACACTTTGTCTCCTTTCACATGTGTAGAAAAATTAACACTTTGGTCCCTGAAATGTTTTCAATTACAAAAATATAAAATTTTCAACCTATTCTTTTAAAATAAATTGTTAGTTAGTTTCATTTTTGAATTTTGTTATTTAATTTAAAATGTATTTATTTAATTTGTTAATTTAGTTGTTAAATTAAAAATTACACTTTCGCCCCATGTGTAGGAAAATATAAATCAACATATCACATTTTTAGTTAGTTTAATTTTGTAATTTAGCTATTTAATTAAAAATATACACTTTGGCCCCTTAAATTTTGATAATTAGAAAAATATAAAATTAAAATACCTATTATTTGTTTAATTTAGTTGTTAAAATAAAAATTACACTTTCGCCGCTTTCACATGTGTAGGAAAATATACACTTTGGCCCTTGAAATTTTTTCAATTAGAAAAATATTAAACATTCAACATATTGTTTTAAAATAAATTGTTAGTTACTTTCATTTTTCAATTTCGTTATTTAATTTAAAATGTATTTATTTAATTTGTTAATTTAGTTGTTAAATTAAAAATTACACTTTCGCCCCTTTCACATGTGTAGGAAAATATAAATCAACATATTACATTTTTAGTTAGTTTAATTTTGTAATTTAGCTATTTAATTAAAAATATACACTTTGGCCCCTTAAATTTTGATAATTAGAAAAATATAAAATTAAAATACCTATTATTTGTTTAATTTAGTTGTTAAATTAAAAATTACACTTTCGCCCCTTTTACATGTGTAGGAAAATATACACTTTGGCCCTTGAAATTTTTTCAATTAGAAAAATATTAAATATTCAACCTATTGTTTTAAAATAAATTGTTAGTTAGTTTCATTTTTTAATTTCGTTATTTAATTTAAAATGTATTTATTTAATTTGTTAATTTAGTTGTTCAATTAAAAATTACACTTTCGCCTCTTTCACATTTGTACGAAAATATACACTTTGGCCCTTGAAATTTTTTCAATTAGAAAAATATTAAATATTCAACCTATTGTTTTAAAATAAATTGTTAGTTACTTTCATTTTTTAATTTCGTTATTTAATTTAAAATGTATTTATTTAATTTGTTAATTTAGTTGTAAAATTAAAAATTACACTTTCGCCCCTTTCACATGTGTAGGAAAATATAAATCAACATATTATATTTTTAGTTAGTTTAATTTTGTAATTTAGCTATTTAATTAAAAATATACACTTTGGCCCCTTAAATTTTGATAATTAGAAAAATATAAAATTAAAATACCTATTATTTGTTTAATTTAGTTGTTAAATTAAAAATTACACTTTCGCCCCTTTCACATGTGTAGGAAAATATACACTTTGGCCCTTGAAATTTTTTCAATTAAAAAGATATTAAATATTCAACCTATTGTTTTAAAATAAATTGTTAGTTAGTTTCATTTTTTAATTTCGTTATTTAATTCAAAATGTATTTATTTAATTTGTTAATTTAGTTGTTAAATTAAAAATTACACTTTCGCCCCTTTCACATGTGTAGGAAAATATAAATCAACATATTACATTTTTAGTTAGTTTAATTTTGTAATTTAGCTAGTTAATTAAAAATATACACTTTGGCCCCTAAAATTTTGATAATTAGAAAAATATAAAATTAAAATACCTATTATTTGTTTTATTTTTCGTTAATTTAGTTGTTAAATTAAAAATTATACTTTCGCCCCGTTCACATGTGTAGGAAAATATACACTTTGGCCCTTGAAATTTTTTCAATTAGAAAAATATTAAATATTCAACCTATTGTTTTAAAATAAATTGTTAGTTACTTTCATTTTTTAATTTCGTTATTTAATTTAAAATGTATTTATTTAATTTGTTAATTTAGTTGTTAAATTAAAAGTTACACTTTCGCCCCTTTCACATGTGTAGGAAAATATAAATCAACATATTACATTTTTAGTTAGTTTAATTTTGTAATTTAGCTATTTAATTAAAAATATACACTTTGGCCCCTTAAATTTTGATAATTAGAAAAATATAAAATTAAAATACCTATCATTTGTTTAATTTAGTTGTTAAATTAAAAATTACACTTTCGCCCCTTTCACATGTGTAGGAAAATATACACTTTGGCCCTAGAAATTTTTTCAATTAGAAAAATATTAAATATTCAACCTATTGTTTTAAAATAAATTGTTAGTTAGTTTCATTTTTTAATTTCGTTATTTAATTTAAAATGTATTTATTTAATTTGTCAATTTAATTGTTAAATTAAAAATTACACTTTCGCCCCTTTCACATGTGTAGGAAAATATAAATTAACATATTACATTTTTAGTTAGTTTAATTTTGTAATTTAGCTATTTAATTAAAAATATACACTTTGGCCCCTTAAATTTTGATAATTAGAAAAATATAAAATTAAAATACCTATTATTTGTTTAATTTAGTTGTTAAATTAAAAATTACACTTTCGCCCCTTTCACATGTGTAGGAAAATATACACTTTGGCCCTAGAAATTTTTTCAATTAGAAAAATATTAAATATTCAACCTATTGTTTTAAAATAAATTGTTAGTTACTTTCATTTTTTAATTTCGTTATTTAATTTAAAATGTGTTTATTTAATTTGTTAATTTAATTGTAAAATTAAAAATTACACTTTCGCCCCTTTCACATGTGTAGGAAAATATAAATCAACATATTACATTTTTAGTTAGTTTAATTTTGTAATTTAGCTATTTAATTAAAAATATACACTTTGGCCACTTAATTTTTGATAATTAGAAAAATATAAAATTAAAATACCTATTATTTGTTTAATTTAGTTGTTAAATTAAAAATTACACTTTCGCCCCTTTCACATATGTAGGAAAATATACACTTTGGCCCTTGAAATTTTTTCAATTAGAAAAATATTAAATATTCAACCTATTGTTTTAAAATAAATTGTTAGTTAGTTTCATTTTTTAATTTCGTTATTTAATTTAAAATGTATTTATTTAATTTGTTAATTTAATTGTTAAATTAAAAATTACACTTTCGCCCCTTTCACATGTGTAGGAAAATATAAATCAACATATTACATTTTTAGTTAGTTTAATTTTGTAATTTAGCTATTTAATTAAAAATATACACTTTGGCCCCTTAAATTTTGATAATTAGAAAAATATAAAATTAAAATACCTATTATTTGTTTAATTTAGTTGTTAAATTAAAAATTACACTTTCGCCCCTTTCACATGTGTAGGAAAATATACACTTTGGCCCTAGAAATTTTTTCAATTAGAAAAATATTAAATATTCAACCTATTGTTTTAAAATAAATTGTTAGTTAGTTTCATTTTTTAATTTCGTTATTTAATTTAAAATGTATTTATTTAATTTGTTAATTTAGTTGTTCAATTAAAAATTACACTTTCGCCTCTTTCACATTTGTACGAAAATATACACTTTGGCCCTTGAAATTTTTTCAATTAGAAAAATATTAAATATTCAACCTATTGTTTTAAAATAAATTGTTAGTTACTTTCATTTTTTAATTTCGTTATTTAATTTAAAATGTATTTATTTAATTTGTTAATTTAGTTGTAAAATTAAAAATTACACTTTCGCCCCTTTCACATGTGTAGGAAAATATAAATCAACATATTGTATTTTTAGTTAGTTTAATTTTGTAATTTAGCTATTTAATTAAAAATATACACTTTGGCCCCTTAAATTTTGATAATTAGAAAAATATAAAATTAAAATACCTATTATTTGTTTAATTTAGTTGTTAAATTAAAAATTACACTTTCGCCCCTTTCACATGTGTAGGAAAATATACACTTTGGCCCTTGAAATTTTTTCAATTAAAAAAATATTAAATATTCAACCTATTGTTTTAAAATAAATTGTTAGTTAGTTTCATTTTTTAATTTCGTTATTTAATTTAAAATGTATTTATTTAATTTGTTAATTTAATTGTTAAATTAAAAATTACACTTTCGCCCCTTTCACATGTGTAGGAAAATATAAATCAACATATTACATTTTTAGTTAGTTTAATTTTGTAATTTAGCTATTTAATTAAAAATATACACTTTGGCCCCTTAAATTTTGATAATTAGAAAAATATAAAATTAAAATACCTATTATTTGTTTAATTTAGTTGTTAAATTAAAAATTACACTTTCGCCCCTTTCACATGTGTAGGAAAATATACACTTTGGCCCTAGAAATTTTTTCAATTAGAAAAATATTAAATATTCAACCTATTGTTTTAAAATAAATTGTTAGTTAGTTTCATTTTTTAATTTCGTTATTTAATTTAAAATGTATTTATTTAATTTGTTAATTTAGTTGTTCAATTAAAAATTACACTTTCGCCTCTTTCACATTTGTACGAAAATATACACTTTGGCCCTTGAAATTTTTTCAATTAGAAAAATATTAAATATTCAACCTATTGTTTTAAAATAAATTGTTAGTTACTTTCATTTTTTAATTTCGTTATTTAATTTAAAATGTATTTATTTAATTTGTTAATTTAGTTGTAAAATTAAAAATTACACTTTCGCCCCTTTCACATGTGTAGGAAAATATAAATCAACATATTGTATTTTTAGTTAGTTTAATTTTGTAATTTAGCTATTTAATTAAAAATATACACTTTGGCCCCTTAAATTTTGATAATTAGAAAAATATAAAATTAAAATACCTATTATTTGTTTAATTTAGTTGTTAAATTAAAAATTACACTTTTGCCCCTTTCACATGTGTAGGAAAATATACACTTTGGCCCTTGAAATTTTTTCAATTAAAAAAATATTAAATATTCAACCTATTGTTTTAAAATAAATTGTTAGTTAGTTTCATTTTTTAATTTCGTTATTTAATTTAAAATGTATTTATTTAATTTGTTAATTTAATTGTTAAATTAAAAATTACACTTTCGCCCCTTTCACATGTGTAGGAAAATATAAATCAACATATTACATTTTTAGTTAGTTTAATTTTGTAATTTAGCTAGTTAATTAAAAATATACACTTTGGCCCCTAAAATTTTGATAATTAGAAAAATATAAAATTAAAATACCTATTATTTGTTTTATTTTTCGTTAATTTAGTTGTTAAATTAAAAATTATACTTTCGCCCCGTTCACATGTGTAGGAAAATATACACTTTGGCCCTTGAAATTTTTTCAATTAGAAAAATATTAAATATTCAACCTATTATTTTAAAATAAATTGTTAGTTACTTTCATTTTTTAATTTCGTTATTTAATTTAAAATGTATTTATTTAATTTGTTAATTTAGTTGTTAAATTAAAAGTTACACTTTCGCCCCTTTCACATGTGTAGGAAAATATAAATCAACATATTACATTTTTAGTTAGTTTAATTTTGTAATTTAGCTATTTAATTAAAAATATACACTTTGGCCCCTTAAATTTTGATAATTAGAAAAATATAAAATTAAAATACCTATCATTTGTTTAATTTAGTTGTTAAATTAAAAATTACACTTTCGCCCCTTTCACATGTGTAGGAAAATATACACTTTGGCCCTAGAAATTTTTTCAATTAGAAAAATATTAAATATTCAACCTATTGTTTTAAAATAAATTGTTAGTTAGTTTCATTTTTTAATTTCGTTATTTAATTTAAAATGTATTTATTTAATTTGTTAATTTAATTGTTAAATTAAAAATTACACTTTCGCCCCTTTCACATGTGTAGGAAAATATAAATTAACATATTACATTTTTAATTAGTTTAATTTTGTAATTTAGCTATTTAATTAAAAATATACACTTTGGCCCCTTAAATTTTGATAATTAGAAAAATATAAAATTAAAATACCTATTATTTTTTTAATTTAGTTGTTAAATTAAAAATTACACTTTCGCCCCTTTCACATGTGTAGGAAAATATACACTTTGGCCCTAGAAATGTTTTCAATTAGAAAAATATTAAATATTCAACATATTGTTTTAAAATAAATTGTTAGTTACTTTCATTTTTTAATTTCGTTATTTAATTTAAAATGTATTTATTTAATTTGTTAATTTAATTGTTAAATTAAAAATTACACTTTCGCCCCTTTCACATGTGTAGGAAAATATAAATCAACATATTACATTTTTAGTTAGTTTAATTTTGTAATTTAGCTATTTAATTAAAAATATACACTTTGGCCACTTAATTTTTGATAATTAGAAAAATATAAAATTAAAATACCTATTATTTGTTTAATTTAGTTGTTAAATTAAAAATTACACTTTCGCCCCTTTCACATGTGTAGGAAAATATACACTTTGGCCCTTGAAATTTTTTCAATTAGAAAAATATTAAATATTCAACGTATTGTTTTAAAATAAATTGTTAGTTAGTTTCATTTTTTAATTTCGTTATTTAATTTAAAATGTATTTATTTAATTTGTTAATTTAATTGTTAAATTAAAAATTACACTTTCGCCTCTTTCACATGTGTACGAAAATATAAATCAACATATTACATTTTTAGTTAGTTTAATTTTGTAATTTAGCTATTTAATTAAAAATATACACTTTGGCCCCTTAAATTTTGATAATTAGAAAAATATAAAATTAAAATACCTATTATTTGTTTTATTTTTCGTTAATTTAGTTGTTAAATTAAAAATTATACTTTCGCCCCGTTCACATGTGTAGGAAAATATAAATCAACATATTTGATTTTAATTAGTTTAAGTTTCTAATTTAGCTATTTAATTAAAAATATACACTTTGGGCCCTGAAAATTTGACAATTAGAAAAATATAAAATTAAAATACCTATTATTTGTTTTATTTTTCGTTAAATTAAAAATTATACTTTCGCTTCTTTCACATGTATAAGAAAATATAAATCAACATATTACATTTTTAGTTAGTTTAATTTTCTAATTTAGCTATTTAATTAAAAATATACATTTTGGCCCCTGAAAAGTTGATAATTAGAAAAATATAAAATTAAAATACCTATTCTTTGTTTAATTTGTTAATTTATTTTATTTTTTGAATTTCGTTATTTAATTTAAAATGTATTTGTTTAAACTTATATAAAATAATTTTTGGTTAGTTTATTAAACTTGTTATATTGGTAAGTAAAATGTTAAGATTGAAAATAAATTACTGAAATCCATAAAAATTTACACTACAAACATTGGAATATGATGTACAAATTGTGCACTTTCATTCCTCAAATTAATTGAATCTATTTAGTTGATATTAGCTTGACGTGGAATTTATATTCGATTTAGAGTTAAAGTTAAAATAATTATTGAATAAATTCAAAATAAGTAAAATATTAAGGATTGAAAATAAATTACTCTAACCCATAAAAAATGAACACTATAAACCAACATACTTTTGTGATTGAGTTTTAGTTAACGATATTATTTTCTTGTTTTGTTTTGCCTTGTCAAATGATAGCCGCTTGAAATGGATCACGTTCGGTTGTTATTGTATTGGGGTGGTAGAATATTGGAAGGTACGGAGTTCGGGATTTGTTATAGTACATCAGTTGTAAAATCTTTGGTTGTCCGTAGGGGAACAAGCTTAAATGAATTAATTGAGATGCTAAAACCATGTGTTCTTGAAGATGGGGTTACTGGAATTTTGAAACTAAAGTGTAGGATGCCGATGGCTCTTTTCGGGTCGAACTATAAATATACCTTGTTTTTTATCGAGGATGACTCAGCATTAAACCAAGTGCTTGAGTTACCTCTTTATATACCCTCCCATCTTGCTGTTGAAGTATATGTAGAGATAGAACGGGCATTTGATGATGGTCCAAATTTTTTTCCCCCAAGTGGTCATTTTACCAACTTAATGGCCCAGAGTTTAAATCCGTACAGTACCCAATCTGACGGATAATTTTTCGGCACCGTTCCCCAAGCAGTCCAATCTAATTACACCATCCCACCCCCTTACAGTCTAGAACAATATCATTCCCACAATACTCCTATGCTGCACCCCTAATTACTTGAGTCTAATTACACCGTCCCACTCCCCTATATTCCAGAACAAGATCATTCTCATAGTATGATTGACCGTGGTCATGGCACCAGCTCTGCTCTTCCACATCCCCATTATTCACCAAGTAGTCCGCCGCAAGATAACATAAGTAATTATGGTGGAGACTTTGATACAATTGATAGTCGCCACGATGTGTCAGAAGAAGAGTTAGATGCGGATGTTGCGTTTCAGCCAGACGAAGATCTAGATGCTGGGCCTAGCGGGCAAGAGGGTGAAAATCAGCAATTGGAGTTGGACAATGTAATTTCATTTTTCAATAACTTGGAATGGGGTGACGACGATGACTTGGCGAAATACGAGCCGAAGTTGCGGAAGAATTTTTGGACACCGGAGATGGACGAATTCCGTACTGGTATGGTCTTTAAGGACAAGGAACATCTCCAGCAGGCCATCAAATTTTACCACTTGAAAAAGAACAAAGAGTTTTATGTCTCGCAAACGAACAAGAAGTTCTGGTTGATTAATTGTTCGCATGGATGCGATTGGAGGTTGCGGGCGGGGAGGAAAAAAAGTCACGGTATGTTTGAGATTACACAGTATGAGGGGAAACACACATGTTTCTATAATCATACTGCTGTAGATCATAAAAATTTGGATTCTGCACTCATTTCGAACCTAATACTTGGACAAGTAGAACAGGATCCAGAATTGAAGATTGGCGTCATTGTGGCTTATGTGAAGGAGGCTCATGGATACACTATCTCCTATAGAAAAGCTTGGTTGGCTAGATCTAAAGCCATTGAGACCTTGTTCGGAGATTGGGATGAATCATATCGGAAGTTACCGAGGTTTATGGTCGATTTGTAGCACTACAATGCAGGTACGATTGTCGAGTGGAGCACTGTGTCGACTGATATGCCTGACTATAGGATGTTCGACATGGTATTTTGGGCATTCAAAGCTTCAGTTGACGGATGGCGTTATTGTCGCCCTGTAATCACTATTGACGGGACCCATTTGTATGGTAAATATGATGGAAAGATTTTAATCGCCATAGGAATGACGTCGTCCAACAAGTACTACCCATTGGCTTTTGCAGTCGTACCGACGGAGGATTACCGATGTTGGCGTTTGTTCATCTACATGCTTAAGCGTCATATTGTCGGTGATCGTCTTGAGGTTACATTGATATCTGATAGACACGCCGGCATTATTAGTGCAGTTGACAATATTTGGCTTAATCAACATAACAAGCCCCTCCGATATCATCGATTTTGTTTGCGGCACCTTTGTAGCAATTTCAATAAGATTGCTAAAAATCAGCATCTCAAAGATATTGCTTGGAATGCAGGTGCTGCAACACAAATTCGAAAATACGATGCTATCATGGAAGAGATCAAAAAGATTGATGTTCAGGCGCATGCATGGTTGAGCAATCATGCACCTTACAAATGGACCAGGGCACACGACAATGGTAAGCGTTGGGGAGTCATGACAACCAATTATGCAGAGGTATTTAATAACTGTTTAAAGGGTGCAAGAAATGTTCCAATAACTGCAGTCGTCAAGATTACGTTCTACAGGATGGTTAAATACTTTGATATTGGTCGACAACAAGCTTTAAAGGACTCAGCTGACGGTTACGTATATGCTAAACACGTCGTTGATAAAATACAGAAATCTCAAGCCAAGTTTAAAACATACGAGATTCAAATATTCAATCGGTAATTTAGTATTCATTATTATTTTTTCACGTTACATATAATTGTTACGACATAATTTAACAACTAAATATTTTTTTTTCTAGAGAGAATATGATCTTCCATGTGAAAACTAGGAAGACTCTTACTGGGGGCTTGATTCCTCATGAAGTCACACTAGGAGATAACCCTGATTGCACATGTGGGAAGTTTAAAATTTGGCGATATCCGTGCTCCCATATGCTTGCGGCCACGGAGTATAGTGGAGTTAATGCATTCCGCTATATTGCTGCTGAGTATACAATGACAAACCAATTGATGGCATGGGAGTCTTCGTTTCGGCCGATTCTACATGAGGACTATTGGCCAGAGACCAATTTTCCGAACCTCATTCCAGACCATGATAGACTTTGAGTTGTGCATCGTGGTCGACCCAATTCCACTCGCATTCAAAACAAGATGGATCAGTCACGCAGAACAATGACAAATCGTTGCGGTTTATGTTCCCAAACTGGACATGATAGGCGAAAATGTCCATTCCGACCCCGCCATGCACCCAATTGATCTTATCGGTTTATTGTAATGAATGTTTATGCTATTTGTTTTTTGTTATGTCAACTGTTATGTATTATAAATTCTATGCACTTGTTGCGCATATTGCCTTTATAATGAATCTTATATTTTGTTTATAAATATGATTAAATTTTAATTTCGTACTAAAATTAAAAGGATTGAAAATGTACACGGTGAGAGATTTGTATCGTTCAATGGGACGTAACTGGCTTTTGGAAGACGAATTCTCATACTCTTTAGATTCAAGAGTTCGTTACTCTTCACGGTCGGTTGCAAGGATGCGGGAGGAATACACTTATCGTGTCAACCAATCAGAGGTTATGGTGGACGGATGCAGGCAATATAATATTCCAATAATGCATCAATTGGCCAGAACAATGCCAACAGACACGCCGCATAATCTTCAAATGGCGTTGCATCGCTACCGTGAAGAAAATAACCGAATGCAAATTCGAATTTTTTGACATGAGCTTAAAACGACGGCACGTGAGCATCTTGAACAAGGTTTGTTCGCCGAATCGCGTACTTACATGAGACACGCAAAGAATCCTCAATATCAGTCAGATATTGAAATGTCTGATGATGAGAGTAATGTTTAATGTTTTCACGTTGGTGAATTGTAGTTTAATTATGTATTTCCTTTGAAATCTAATGTATCATTTCTACGTTAAATTATAATAACGTTACTTCTACCAAACAACTGACTTTTTCTCTTTCAATTGATAGGTAATGTTGGGTTAGTTTTTTTTTTTTTTTTTTTTTTTAATTTAAGGCTCGTGTACATAAGTTATAAAACATAATTTTTCATTAATTATCTTTTTAAAAAACTAATTTTTTTGTGAACTCTTAATTTGCAGTATAATATTTGTAAAGAAACTGTTCAGCCTATAATTTTCGTAATGTCTTCACATATTAATTCAAGTGAAGAAAGTTCATATGGTTTTTCAAGTGAGGAGAACTCATATGGTGTTTGGGGTTGGCATGGACCGTGGGATCACCAAAGATGTTGGGTTTTAAAACCATATTATGATGATTACTGGAGTGATCAAGAGACCAACCCGATAGAGTATCGCGTCGGTCTACGCCAAGAATGAGAATACAGGGTGAATGAGTCTAACAACCTTGTATTTTGTTTGAGAAATCTTAATGCACCAGTTCCGCATCGTCGAAGTCTTCAGATGCCTCGACGATGTATAATTGATGACACAACCGAGATTGAAGATGCTATTACACGAATTCGCCTGGAGAATAATCGAATGTTGTTGCGCAGAAATAGATATTATCTACTACAACTAGCCAATGAAATGGCTGCCGCAAGCAACAGAGCACTCTCTCCAAACGAATACCATAACGTGATAAATAACAATGAATATTTGTCTGAGGGGTACATGTCGAATGAAGAATAATTAATTTTTTACTCTGGTATTTTATTTTGGAGTGTTTTTATTGTCACTATTTTCATGATATTATGTACTGTATTTCTTATATACTGTCTTTGTTATGAGTTTTGTAACAAATATCGTTAAATTTGTTTCCGTCTATGTAATATTTTTTTAATATAATATTTATGATTATTTTAACTTTAATTGCCTTTAATATTATACTGTTACGAGTTGTTTTTCCTTTTTAAGAATCTTTCCGGAATGTTAGACACATTGCTCGATCTCCCATTCAAATTCTGTATCTATTTGCGAAGCAATATATACGGTAGATCAACAACTTTCTAAATCTCCAGACGTTACAAAAAAATGTATTTACTAACTACATAAATTGCTATATAATTATATATTTACAAAAAAAATGTATTTACATTTCTATAACTAAACTATCAACTACATAACTAATTATGTACCGCAAGGCCTCCGACGGACGTTTCTCCGCCCTCGTCGTTGTGCAACAGGAGGTTCCTCAGCCTCCTCATGAACTTGTGTAACTTGTCCGAAGTTCGTGAACGCCTGATGCATACTCCCCGGGATAGCATCGACGTCGTTCTCGAACCACGGCACCGGCGACACTTGTCTTTGCAATCTTGTGGGTTTGGCAAATGCCATCGGAGGAATGATGCCTGAAGTTGAAATAAATTCATCCATCTCCGGAGTGACGAATGACGATGACGGGTGTGTACCTAGCTGCGATGCATAATGCGAATAAGGGTCATGCATCTGGTATATGTTGGATGGCCCAGCATCGTCACCCATGCCGTACGAACTAGATGATTCGGCATGAGCGCCCATGCCGTACGTACTAGATGATCCGGCATAAGCGCCCATGCCGTACGATGTAGAAGGTTCAGCATCGCCCACACTACCTGGACGATAGGCATCAGAAGTCCATGGCTGAGAAGAAGGCTGAGGAGCAGCCTGAGGAGATGAAGGAACGTCAGCTGCCACATGGCGTGGTACTCCTCGATACATCCTCCCAATGGTGCCATCATTGATGGCATGAGCCAACTTGATACCCGATTCTGCAGTACCGGACCGCAGGGTTAGATCACTCAAGCGTATCAAGTTTGATACCTCCGTATCCTACGAAACACATAAATTGGTTTAATTAATACATGAATAATAACAACATAATCTAACTCATATAACTAAACAGATGGTACAGTCAATGTGATCATACATCTAATCCCAGTCGTCCTCCTATTGGTAGATACCCAAACTGAGGTTGGTACGCCGGGTTGACCAAAATTCTTCGTGTGATTCGCCAATACCAATCTATGTATTCTTGGTCAACCCTATCCCTTGCTCAAAATTGCCGACATCTGGTGCTTGCCGATTATTCCACGCAACTATATGTGCATGGTGATGGTCAGCCCAATTTGCACGGAAGTATCCTCGTCGAGTAATTTTGTGCAAGTTCCTGTCCCACATTACCGGTTCAGGAACCCCTTGGCGATAACCAAACTGTCGTAGCACGTGGAGGGGATACGTGTACTCGACAATCTCATAGCATATTAGGGGCAACTTTGCCATCCAAATATCTTCTCCATCTTTAGTATATGGAGGCAAAGTCGGCAAGGTATAGGGCATCCAAATGACCTGTAAAATAAAATATAAACAAACAAATAAAAAATTAAAATTTCGATATAAGTAAATAAATAACCTCGTCATTCTTCAAGCGATCTAACTGATCGCGATACACCACCAAAATATGCATCGGCAAATTATCCAAATTAAATTGAAGAGTCCACCTGTACACTAAAAATATAAATCATAAGTTTAATATCCATAAATAAATATCTATTACATGATAAATGAAATTAAAAAGAAAATACTAATTACTTACCAAGAACCCCTCGGAGCAGTTGGGAACTTCAAGTTGCCGCTATAGTCGAGCTCTCCGAATGATATATTATAGTCGGGGAGAGGGACTACTTTAGGCCGAAGCCTTGGAAATCGCTCCCAAGCCCAACACTCCAACAAAAATAGGCACCCGGCAATGTGTTTCGTGTTGGGCTTCGTCGCCTTACAGAGCTCGCGGTAGAGGATCGCTAGGGTCGCACTGCCCCAGCTATACTTGACGAAAGGTGTCAAGTCACGCAGCAGTAGGAGGTAGGCTAACTTAACTCTGTTGTGTGATTTATCAGAAAACAACATCTCACCAAGCATAAGCAAGCAATATGCACGTGCGTAGCAATGCATAACCTCCTCGTCGGCCTCGTCAGGAACTATAGCAAAGGTATCCCGTAACCACTTCAGCGTCAAAGACCCATTCCTAATCTTATCCACTGGTGGTTGCACTCCGAGTAGCTCACCGCAGAGTCTCTGCCAGATGGTATCCTCATGCGAGTCATCATTCTGGATAACTGGCAACCCATGCACGGGTAACCCCAATAAGACGGTCACGTCCTGCAATGTGACAGTCATCTCCCCGACATGTAGATGGAAAGTGTGCGTCTCCGGACGCCATCTCTCTACCAACGCGGTTATGAGGGCCCTATCTAACCGCTTCGGCCACAACCTAAATGGGCCGTACAAACCGACTGATTCTATTAACTGTATAACTCTAGGGGGGACATTTTCTCTCCATTCCCCTACATCGTGTCCAACACAGTCAAAAGTATTGATATCCTGAAACATTTAATAAGACATAATAAATAACATTAAAAAATTAAAAAACTTAAATAAAAAATAAATAAATGCAATAACCTAAATGTTTACCTACGCTAACCAAACTAGTTCGGACCTGTGCTGCCCCTGTTGGTGTAGAACTGAAGTATCTTCAGGCCCAGGATGCATAGCTGAAATTTTTTTCCACAACACTCGTGGTAAATTTGTTAGTACGAAATTAAAATTTAATCATATTTATAAACAAAATATAAGATTCATTATAAAGAAATGTGCGCGACAAGTGCATAAAATTTATAATACATAAAAGTTGACATAACAAAAAAATAAAGTAGCATAAACATTCATTACAATAAACCGACAAGATCAATTGGGTGCAAGGCAGGGTCGGGATGGACATTTTCGCCTATCAAAATTTAACAACTAAATTAACAAATTAAACAAATAATAGGTATTTTAATTTTATATTTTTCTAATTGTCAAATTTTCAGGGGCCAAAGTGTATATTTTTAATTAAATAGCTAAATTAGAAAATTAAACTAACTAAAATTGTAATATGTTGATTTATATTTTCCTACACATGTGAACGGGGCGAAAGTGTAATTTTTAATTTAACAACTAAATTAAACAAATAATAGGTATTTTAATTTTATATTTTTCTAATTATCAAAATTTAAGGGGCCAAAGTGTATATTTTTAATTAAATAGCTAAATTAAAAAATTAAACTAACTAAAAATATAATATGTTGATTTATATTTTCCTAAACATGTGAAAGGGGCAAAAGTGTAATTTTTAATTTAACAACTAAATTAACAAATTAAATAAATACATTTTAAATTAAATAACGAAATTATAAAGTGAAACTAACTAACAATTTATTTTAAAACAATTGGTTGAATATTTAATATTTTTCTAATTGAAAACATTTCAAGGGCCAAAGTGTATATTTTCCTACACATGTGAAAGGGACGAAAGTATAATTTTTAATTTAATAACTAAATTAACAAATTAAACAAAATAATATGTATTTTAATTTTATATTTTTCTAATTATCAAATTTTCACGGGCCAAAGTGTATATTTTTAATTAAATAGCTAAATTAGAAAATTAAACTAACTAAAAATGTAATATGTTGATTTATATTTTCCTACACATGTGAATGGGGCGAAAGTGTAATTTTTAATTTAACAACTAAAACAAATAATAAGTATTTTAATTTTATATTTTTCTAATTATCAAAATTTAAGGGGCCAAAGTGTATATTTTTAATTAAATAGCTAAATTAGAAAATTAAACTAACTAAAAATGTAATATGTTGATTTATATTTTTCTACACATGTGAAAGGGGCGAAAGTCTAATTTTTAATTTAACAACTAAATTAAACAAATAATAGGTATTTTAATTTTATATTTTTCTAATTATCAAAATTTAAGGGGCCAAAGTGTATATTTTTAATTAAATAGCTAAATTAAAAAATTAAACTAACTAAAAATGTAATATGTCGATTTATATTTTCCTACACATGTGAAAGGGGCAAAAGTGTAATTTTTAATTTAACAACTAAATTAACAAATTAAATAAATACATTTTAAATTAAATAACGAAATTGTAAAATGAAACTAACTAACAATTTATTTTAAAACAATAGGTTGAATCTTTAATATTTTTCTAATTGAAAAAATTTCAAAGGCCAAAGTGTATATTTTTCTACACATGTGAAAGGGGCGAAAATGTAATTTTTAATTTAATAACTAAATTAACAAATTAAACAAAATAATAGGTATTTTAATTTTATATTTTTCTAATTATCAAATTTTCACGGGCCAAAGTGTATATTTTTAATTAAATAGCTAAATTAGAAAATTAAACTAACTAAAAATGTAAGATGTTGATTTATATTTTCCTACACATGTGAAAGGGGCGAAAGTGTAATTTTTAATTGCTACACATGTGAAAGGGGTGAAAGTGTAATTTTTAATTTAACAACTAAATTAAACAAATAATAGGTATTTTAATTTTATATTTTTCTAATTATCAAAATTTAAGGGGCCAAAGTGTATATTTTTAATTAAATAGCTAAATTAAAAAATTAAACTAACTAAAAATGTAATATGTTGATTTATATTTTCCTACACATGTGAAAGGGGCAAAAGTGTAATTTTTAATTTAACAACTAAATTAACAAATTAAATAAATACATTTTAAATTAAATAACGAAATTAAAAAATGAAACTAACTAATAATTTATTTTAAAACAATAGGTTGAATATTTAATATTTTTCTAATTGAAAAAATTTCAAGGGCCAAAGTGTATATTTTCCTATACATGTGAAAGGGGCGAAAGTGTAATTTTTAATTTAATAACTAAATTAACAAATTAAACAAAATAATAGGTATTTTAATTTTATATTTTTCTAATTATCAAATTTTCACGGGTCAAAGTGTATATTTTTAATTAAATAGCTAAATTAGAAAATTAAACTAACTAAAAATGTAATATGTTGATTTATATTTTCCTACACATGTGAAAGGGGCGAAAGTCTAATTTTTAATTTAAAAACTAAATTAACAAATAAAACAAATAATAGGTATTTTAATTTTATATTTTTCTAATTATCAAAATTTCAGGGGCCAAAGTGTATTTTTAATTAAATAGCTAAATTAGAAAATTAAACTAACTAAAAATGTAATATGTTGATTTATATTTTCGTACACATGGGGCGAAAGTATAATTTTTAATTTAACAACTAAATTAACAAATTAAATAAATACATTTTAAAGTAAATAACAAAATTCAAAAATGAAACTAACTAATAATTTATTTTAAAACAATAGGTTGAAAATTTTATATTTTTGTAATTGAAAAAATTTCAGGGGTCAAAGTGTATATTTTTCTACACATGTGAAAGGAGACAAAGTGTAATTTTTAATTTAACAACTAAATTAACAAATTAAACTAACCAACTAATTAAACAACTAAACCAACAAATTAAATTAACAAAACAAACAAACAAACTAATAATTTATTTTAAAATAATATATTAAAAATTTATATTTTTCTAGTTGTTAAACTTTTAGGGGTCAAAGTGCATATTTTTTTTTAATTAAATAGCTAGAGTAAAAAATTAAACTAACTAACTAACATTTTTTTTAAATAATATATTATTTTATATTTTCTTAAACATGTGAAAATGACCAAAGTATAATTTTTACTTCAACAATTAAATTAAAAAATTAAACTAACCAGCTAACTAACAAATAAAGGTAAAAAATATACTAATTAAATTAACAAATAAATTAAAAAAACGTTAAAAATATACTAACCTGTGAATAGAGGAGTAGAAGTCTGAATAGAAGAAGTGTAACTAGAACAAAAAATATCAAAATGAAGAACAAATAAGAGAAGGAGGAAATGAAGAAATGTGAATTTTAATGAAATCCGGCAAGTGATATTTATAGGCGAAGTTGTGCACATATACCGAGATTTCAAAAATTTAAAATTCAAAAATTCAAAAGGGGGAAAGAAGGCAGCCTAAAGGCTGCCTTCTTTGCAGCTTTGGCCGGTCGTTTGACCGGCCAAAGCAAACGGCGACCAGCCGTGTTAACGGCTGGTCGCCGTTTGGTGATCCCGCCCTTCACAAGGGCGGGATCACATTTAAAAAAAAAAAAAAATTTCATTTGATCCCGCCCTTGTGAAGGGCGGGATCAAATAAAAAAAAAAAAAAAAAATTATTGATCCCGCCCTTCGCAAGGGCGGGATCAAATTAAATTAATTTTTTTTGATCTCG
The DNA here is from genome assembly GCA_016647705.1 of Eucommia ulmoides. Classification (NCBI taxonomy): domain Eukaryota; kingdom Viridiplantae; phylum Streptophyta; class Magnoliopsida; order Garryales; family Eucommiaceae; genus Eucommia; species Eucommia ulmoides. Next base: position 27,368,477 of record CM028327.1, on the reverse strand, counting down.
CTGTTCACAAGCGCGGGATAAAAAAAAAAAAAAAAAAAAAATTCGATTTCGCCCTTCACAAGGGCGAAATGCATTACCTACGTAAATAAGTTAAAAAGTATTCTCTTTCAGTAATTTTTTTTTTTTTTTTAATATTTAATAGGTAAACAACTCCATGCATGCATGCTTCCTTACTTTTTTTATTTTTATTTTTTATAAGCTTTATTCACTTGAAGTCTTGAACCAAAGGATATTTTGACAATTTACATTAACTACCTTACAAGAATCTCTAAAGTATTATTTAGGGTCAAAAGATAGAACTTAACATTATAAAATAACAATTGACCCCTAAAATTTTTAAAAGTCAAACTAAAGTTAAAAAATTAACACCAAAGTTTTTAAAATTAAATTTTTAAATATTAAAATGACCCCTAAAAATTTAAAGTAAAATTTAAATTATTACACTACCCAAATATTTTCTAAATACTACAAAATACAAATTAAAAATATGCACATGCAAAAATTAGGTCTTATAATCCTTTCTCCCTAGAAGAAAGTTTGTCCAAAAATTTAGTTTAAAAAAAATAGTTCAAAATCACATGATTGTATTAGTTGCACTCGAGAATCTTATGTAAATATTTTCATTACGCACTCTGATTACACCTAAAACTAGTAATAACTATAATATATCTTTTTTTTTTTTTTTTTAATGCCAATTTAATTTTGTAAACATATCTATATCAACACAGGCTTGCAATAAAATCAATTAAACAATTATTTTTAATAAATGCAAAAATAGTTTAATCCTCTAATTTATGGCATAAATTTCTTCCAAAACAAATTCAACACATTTTGTGCATGACATATCATTAAAAAAAAATTCACAACTAATGATGCCAATTTGTGTCCAACGAACTAAAGTTTTGTGCATACTTCCACATAATTAATTTACACTACACATGTATCCATATTATATCATAAATAGGACAAATATTTCAATAATCAAGTACCCTAATAATCTCAACAATCATACCACACTCCGAACCTACCTAACACTAGTAGTGAACTAATAATATTTTTATCAATGTATTATTTTTATAATACAAAATAATTTATGGATCAAGTAATTTTATCAAAATTTAATTTAAAAAATATATAGCCTCAATATAAAAAGTTGAATGGATATCATCATAATAGAACAAGTAAATTTAAATCAATTCATCATTTTTACTTTTATATACTAAAATACCACACATATTTCCTTGCCACTCATAGGATTTGATAATCAATAACAATATATCAACCACGTGATATAAACCACCACATCATCAACTACCTGCAGGACTTTCCCTCCTCTTAGGTCTCACAACATTATACTCATAATCAACAATATATTCAACTCCACTACATTATATTGTCTATATTATATTCAACTCCACCATATTGATAGTTGTTGATCCTAAAATTTTGATGAACAATTAAGTATTGATATTTTGGTGGAACTAATGTTTGATCAAGTGTTTTAGCGATTTAAAGTTCAAGATGTCAAATTGAATGGATACTAAATGAAGATATCACGATGATGAAGAACTATTAAGAGTTTGAAGAAATTAGGAAAAACAACCCAGGTAAATATTAACTCTTAATATCCCATTTTGGAACACACACATGGCACAAAATGAATTTTATCTTTTATATGTGTTTTGATTAAGTATGATTATTTGCTCCTATATGAATTGAAAATAAATATTTTTGAATGACTAAAATGGAATATAGGAATATTAGTGGAGCTTATTTAAAGATAAAAATGGATAAAGGGGCTAAATCATAAAAGAAAGTGAGTTAAAAACGAGATCAGAGAAGAGATTTAGAAGGAAACAGTCGATTGAGGAGTCGATCGGAGAAAGAAGCTGAAATATCTTGAATCGAAGAGTCGACCAACAGGTCGACCGGTAAAAACAACTTAACTCTTTGAATCTGCGAGTCGACCAAGCAGTCGACCGGTGGAAGCATGACAAACTCTCTAAATCTGTGAGTCGACCGGGTGGTCGACCTATGCTCGCTGCGGCAATGGTTTGGCTGCAAGCTGAATTGGGCAGTCGACTGATCAGTTGACCAATGGAGCTGTTTCAGGATCTTGTGCATTCCGAAATCATATCTAAAAGTAGCCATTTTTTTTATTAAGATTTGAGAGAGATTTCAAGGATATTATCTATATTTAAGGTATGGTTCATATACTAATTAAATCCTATTAATATGGTTCATCAAATATTAATATTTCTAAATTTGGTACTTGAAATTGATTCTAGTCTATTTAATTGAGATTGAGAAATACTTTGGGGATTTAATTGAGAGTTTTGAAAGTTGTTATTAAGTGTAATTGAACCTAATTGAAGTCTTTATGATATAAGGGGTCTATAAGTGTTTTTAATTGTCAAGACACTTGTAAACTAGCCGTTAAAAGGCTAATTACATGATCCCTTAAATAGACCTGCGAATTTCATTAGCAAATTTAAGCAGTAAAGAAGAGAAATCATATCATATCATAAGAGTAAACTTTTCTAAGAGTTATATTTCTGAGAGTTTGTGAGTAATTCTAAGAGTGATCTTGAAGATCAATTGTGATTAATATTTGCTGCTATCAGATCTGAAGTTACATTGCTTTATTTGTTTATTCTGTGGATTCCGTGTGAGATCTTTCCAATTATATTCTTTCATTGCATTACTTCTTTATATTTTGGAAATTGATTTTAGAAATGATTTCTGATTTGTTAAAGAAAATATTTTTATAAACAATTTCTTGAATCTAATTACGTGCTCTAATTTGGTACCCATATCTTGTTAAAATCAGATTTTTTATCTCACGTTTTTCTATCATTAGTTCGGATATTAATTGAGTTATTATTTATCTGGGGTGGTAGAAGCTCCGAGTGAGATTTCCTACTTATCATTTTGTATTGGTGAGTAGTGTGATGGGTTAAATACTGTTAGGGGTATTTAATCAAGGGTAGTCGGGTTTCAGTCTCTTCTTGTAAAAAGATTGAGGTAATGATTATTCCTGGATAGAATTGCATTGCGAGTGATTTGTAAAGGTTTCATCCTTACTTGGGAAAATGATAGTTGGAGTATTTTGTAAGGTTTTGATTCTTGAGCCATTGTAGACACAGTATTTTTGACCGCCTCGCAAAAATATTATACTTTATTTTATATTTACCTTTGTTTTATTTTCCTGTTTATTTTGTTTTTGATTGTACCGCATTTGTGCGATTTAATACCGCTAAATTAAGTTTTGTTAATCTCTTAAGTAAATTAAATATTAGTAATAGATTTATTTTTCTTTGTTTTTGTAGATTTTTCGAAGTGAAATAAAAACGCATTAATTCGGAATAAAATGGACAAGAAACAGACGAGAACGAGAGAAGCCTGGACAGATCACGTCCAAGGGTGATGGGGGCATGCACACTGGTCACACGTGCGACCAGAGTTGTTGGCCGCATATGCAGCCAGTAGGGTAGAGAGCAAAGCTTTCTGTCCAGTGCACTTTTGGGTGCACCAAATTTCAGGGCACCCACTCTCTTTTTTGCTTTCCTTTTCTACCATTGCCGGACGAGTTTTTCGTACTGAATTCCTATAAATAGATGAAGGCTCAGACAAGAAGGAGAAAAAATTTTTTGGGGAGGGAAGAGGAGAAATTTTGTAGAAAATAATATTATTTTCATTTTATTGTAATTTTTGAAGAAGAAGAAGAAAAATAAAAAACAATCTCCAAGTTAAGGTTGTAAACTTTCATTTGTTGTAAATCTTACTCTTGTTTTTAAAATAAATTGTTATTATACTAAATTTTGATTATTTTATTTTTTTGTAAATTAGATTTTTTTTTTTTATATTTTTTTTTGAGTAAATAAAACGAGGTAGAAATATCTCTGCCTTCCATTGGAACTGTTTAGGTTTAGAAAGGAGATTACTCCCCTCGATATATAAATTGACCTAATTTAAGTGCGTATATATATATATATATGTGTGTGTGTGTGTGTGTGTGTGTGTGTGTGCGTGTACGTGTGTGCGTGTTTCTTTAACTTGTGTTAAATATAATGTGATAACAATACGAGGTGGAAAGCTTCTGACCTTCCATTGGAATAGTTTAAGTTTAGAAGAAAATTACTCCCCTCGTGGTGTGTGCGCGCGCGTGTGTTTATTTAACTTGTGTTAAATATAAATGTACTAACAATACGAGGTGGAAAGCTTCCGACCTTCCATTGGAACAATTTAAGTTTAGAAGGAAATTACTCCCTTTGAGGCGTGTGTGTGTGTGCGTGCGGGTATTTCTTTAACTTGTGTTAAATATAATGTACTAACAATACGAGGTGGAAAGCTTCCGACCTTCCATTGGAACGGTTTAAGTTTAGAAAGGAATTACTCCCTTCGATGCATGTGAGTATGTGTGTGCGTGTGTTTTCTTTAACTTGTGTTAAATATAATGTACTAACAATACTAGGTGGAAAGCTTCCGACCTTCCATTGGAACGGTTTAAGTTTAGAAGGAAATTACTCCCCTTGAGGCGTGTGTGTGCGTGCGCGCACGCGTGTGTTTCTTTAACTTGTGTTAAATATAATGTACTAACAATACGAGGTGGAAAGCTTCTGACCTTCCATTGGAACGGTTTAAGTTTAGAAGAGAATTACTCCTCTCGATGCGTGTAAGTGTGTGTGTGCGTGTGTTTTCTTTAATTTGTGTTAAATATAATGTGATAACATTACGAGGTGGAAAGCTTTCGATCTTCCATTGGAACGGTTTAAGTTTAGAAGGAAATTATTCCCCTCGAGGCGTGTGTGTGTGTGTGTGTATGTGCGTGCGTGTGTTTTCTTTAACTCGTGCTAAATATAATGTGCTGACAAGATGAGGCGAAAATTTTTCAACCTTCCATTGGAACGGTTTAGGTTTAGAAGGGAGATTACTTCCCTCGATGTGTGTGTATGTGTATATGAGGAGGATTTCTAAATAAAATAAAAATATTCGGATTTAAATCTTAATTGGACTTAATTGGATAAGGTACTGTCTTTGGACAGGTGTCTTGGGTGCTTGACACCTTTCTAGAGCGTAACTGACCCCCGAACTCTTTAAACGGATCTCTGGTCGGACCATGTTATTTTGGAGTCAAAATTTTACTTAAGTCATTTTTTTAAAATTGTTTTCAAAAAGAAAAATCTGGTGACCTAGCACATCATTTAAACTCAATGTTAGGTGGCGACTCCTTTTTTAAAAACAGGCTTAAGTATTTTAATGAGAAAATTGACGTTTTTAAAAACCTTTCTCATTTTACCAGTGTATGTCTATTTTGATTTTCTTTGGAAAATCGGGGCGCACTCAGCTGGCGACTCCACTACGGATCAATATTAGAAGGTCGAGCCTAATATGTCTGAATAAGTCCAACTAATCCAAAGTCCGAATGTTAAATTTTATTTTATTATCTTTTCTTTCAATTCGGTAAATAAGTTGTTATTTTTTTTATATATATTTTTTCTTCTTCTTTTCTTTCTTTCCTCTTAGGCTCTTATATCATTGTAAATCCTCTGACAAAAGCACAATTGTCTTGTATCCATATTGTCCTCTCAGGATTCTATGATACAAGACGGGAAAGAGGTTTAGTACTTGATGGATTGATGACGTCTTGGGAAGTCTTAAAAAAAAAAAAAAAAACAAAAAAAAGAAAGAAGAAGACTAAAAACCAAAACGAGTTCAAAGTTTTCAATATCGGTGGGAATGACAAAAAAAAAAGAAAGAATTTTCATAAACCATCATTTGTTTTAATTGGTCGTTATCGAAATTGAAATCTTCGAACTCGAATGGGCTTTAAGGCCACCTAAGACCCACGTGGACTAATAAAAGGATTTTTGTTGTAGAACATGACGAGACAAAGAAAATTGGTCCCAGAAAAGCAAATCCAGTTCCCCCCATTCGAAGTCTGATCTTTACACGCAGTCGAGCACAAACTCATTCCAGGATGACATCAGAAAGCAATCCCGAACGACCCAGATAGCTCAGATGTAGGAAACTATTGACAGGTTGATGGAAATGATCAACAAATTTAGCCGACCTCAGGAGGTGTCTATTCCTCCGTCTAACGGGACTCATGTGACTGAATCCCCAAATGGAAACCCTACAAGTATTGGGATGGAGAACTCAGAGCTGAATCTGAACCACGTCGGCCCGAACTTTGTAGTACTGGTCTACTATGGACCTCAGATGGGCCCTTATTCTTTTGCCTATGGAGCGCCGGCATATCCCATCCAGGGGCATGTCTATCAGGCCTCACCAGAGGGCTCGGCCCCCACCGCACCGCAGATCCTCATTTACCCGGAGAGGGTCGTTGCTCCACCAAATAATTCAAATGATAACCAACCAGCCCCGGCCATTGAAACTGAAAACAAAGAAGAGAATGGCCCTCCACCGGCTTGGTTTCTAAAAATGGAGAAATTGGAAAAAACTATGGAAGAATAGTAAAAGGAGAAGCTGTCCAAGAAAGCGACGTATAAGAAGTTGTCAGCACCACCCGGGGTTGTGTACCCAAAATTTTTTGTAGTTCCGGAGTTCACAAAATATGATGGCACTGGCCCTCCAGAATAGCATGTCAGCATTTACAAAGAGGAGTTAGGAATTCATGTTTGGAACGAAGACCTTTGCCTAAAGATGTTTCGGAGATCGTTGAAATGACTGGCTCTCAACTGGTACATTACCCTAGAGCGATCACAGATTAAAACATTTAAAGATCTGGTGGAGGTCTTTTGTGAGCAATATGTGTATAATAGGAATGCCGCGCCAGACCGTAATACCCTCTACTAGATACTGAAGAAAAAAGATGAAAGTTTCCGGAGGTATACTGCCCGTTGGAGAAAGGAGGTTGCCAAAGTTGTCCCTAGGCTGAGCGAAGAGGCTCAGTTAGAAATATTCAAGTTAATTCAGTCGCCGCCGTTCTATTGAGATTTCTCGAGCATAGCAGTAGTTTCTTTCGGCGATGCGATCAAACAGGCCGAGGTGACAGAAGAAGGAATAAGGAGCAAAAAGATTAAAGGGGCCCCATCTAATCTAAAGAAAAGGTCAGCCCTGCTAAAGATAAAAGAAAATGAAGTAGCCGTCGTCGTTTCCCTTCGACAAACCTATTACCAGAACTACCGCCAAGCTTCCTATCCCCAAAACTACCTGAACCAGAACAACCAATATCACAACTACCTTCCTCAAAATCACCAAAACCAAAATTATCCCCAAAACCAACCCTATTCCCAAAGCCATCCCCGCTATTACCAAAACGTACTTCTCCCTTATCAAAACCATATTCCCTAATATTATCCCCAAGCCTACCCAGCATCCCCTTACCATACCTATCATCCACACCCGAACACCCCACCTCAAATTCCTAACCACACTCCAAGGTCAAGAAGCCAATACCACCAAGGCCATCTAACTCATGCTACTGGGAAAAATTTCTAGAACGACAACAGAGAGCTGTAAGACCTTTCGGTCTCGATCAGCGAGTTGTACCAAAATCGTTTGAAGCAGGGGATGCTGACACCCCTTACATTCTACGAAGTTAAACCTGGGAGTAAAACAACTTCTTCAAATGCTTTTTGTGAATACCACTCGGGAACTAGAGGACATGCGACTGAACAATGCTTTCAGCTAAAAGACAAAATCCGGGAGTTCATATGGACAGGAGCCATCACGTTTCCTAAAAAACCTGAGACCGGTTCGCCAAACTGTCAGCAAAATCCGTTGCCTGAACACGCCTCATCAGGAAGTGGCGTCAATCTAATTTTCACAGAGGAGGTCAAGGAAGAAGTTGATGTGATCGACATCGATGGTGTTTATTTACACCCGGAGGTTCTCTACGGAGGGTTCGAATTACATCTAGAAAGGGTAGCCGAAAAACTGGAAAAATCTCTAGTTCTGTCTTTCCCAATCCAAAAGCTGGTGGAAAATCTCAATAAGGTTCCATGGAATTATGAGATCATCGCTAAAACAGGAGAAGAAGGATAATTTCCAATCTCAGTAGGAGAAACCAGTGGAATCACTCGGTTTGGAAGGGTGTATACGCCACAGGATTTGATCAGGATTCCTGTGAGGGAACCAAGAGGGGCTCTGAAAAAGCTGGTGTCAGAACCGGAGGCTCACGACTTCCTAAAGGCAATGAAGAATTCAGAATACAAGATAATGGAGAAACTCAGCAATACACCGGCGCAAATCTCGATGCTCTCACTACTCCTATCTTCAGACGTACACAGACAGGCATTGCTGAAAGTCCTAAATGAAGCCCACTTGCCTAGCACGATCTCCGGAGAAGTTTGTCACTCTGGTCGAGTAGGTCCTAGGATCTAACATCATCACTTTCACAGATGACGAGATAGACAATGATGGAACAAGTCACAACAAGCCTTTGAATGTCACGGTCGAAAGTCATGGAATATTCATAGCTTGGGTGCTGATTGACAATGGATCAGCACTGAATATTTGCCCTTTGTTGATGCTGGAAGAAATGGGGATAGATTTGTCACAGGTTCGATCGTCTAAGATGGTTATTGGAGCATTTGATGGGGGCTAGGAGAGATAGCATTGGAGAGATTAACCTGCCAATTGAAATTGGTCCAATACAGTTCAATACAAAGTTCCAAGTGCTTGACATACCTGCATCGTACAACCTGTTGTTGGAGAGGTCGTGGATCCATAATGCTGGGGCAGTGCCTTCGTCTCTACATCAGAAGATCAGGTTTATTGTTGATAACACACTGTACGTTATCAGGGCTGATTCGAATATCATACCTTTCCATCAAGCGATAAGTCAGCATGTCCCGTTAATAGACGACGGAAAAGAGAAGGAGAAGATTGAAGCCTCCTATCACGTGTTCGACGTCACGAATGCTACCTTTGTGAAGGAAGGAGGACACGAGATGATACCATTACTGTCTAATACTATGGCCTTCATTGCTAAAGAAATGAAGTCCCTGGGTTGCATTCCCAGGAAAGGTTTGGGCAAGAATCTAGACAGAATTACAGAGCCGATAGCAGTCAAGGAGAAGAGGGGGAGATTCATATTGGGATACGAGCCAACAAAAATAGACAGGGCGAAGTTCTTTTGGAAGAAGAGGGATGGATCCCTAGACAACCAGCCGATGAAAATTCTGCATATCTGGGTCACCTTTCCCTATCCAGCAAAAACCAACAACAAAGGGAAGGAGACTGCAGGATTCGAGTTGCATCCTGAGAGAGTGATGATCAAGGAAGCTGTGAATGTAATCATGGGAGATGAGGCAATGCTAAGTCATGGGTTTGGTATTTGAACCAAGGGAAAAGAAAAGTACAGAATTAGGATTCTTGTTCTCTCCCGATTTGCCAGGCGTTTCGGTAAACTTGGGGAGATTTTCTGTTGTTCATCCCTTTATCCACCTAGCCTTCTGGATGGAAAATGATTTTGCTTTGTAATGGTTTTTTATATTTAATGAATGCAATTCTGCTTTATCCAACATATGATTTAAATATTTAAATTTTATGCTTTCAGGATGCCTAAATTACCAATATACGATGCATACGATATAACTAAGCTAGAGTGCGATAAGTATGATTTCAATGCAGAACTAGACCATAACCTGATAGGGGTGGAAATAGAAGATGACTCTTGCTAGCCAGATGATGGTGAGATCCAAAAAGATTTTACAAAGTTAAAAAATAAGCCGATTCCTAGTAACGACGAAACCGAGTTGATAAACTTGGGGACCTTGGAAGAGTTGAAGGAAGTAAAGATTGGATCAGCCCTCATGGCTCTGGAAAAGAGAGAGTTGACAACGTTATTAATTTCCTACCAAGATATCTTTGCCTGGTCCTACGATGACATAGTAGGACTAGACAAGAGTATCGTGGCCCATAAGCTGCCGCTAAAGCCGGGGAGTGTACCAGTCAAACAAAAGTTGAGAAAGCTGAGGCCCGCTGTCAGCCTCGAGGTCAAGGAGGAGATTGTGAAGCAATTCAATGCCCGAATTATTGAAGTTTGTAACTACAGTGAATGGATCTAAAATGTCATTCCCATGCCAAAGTCCTCGGGAAAAATCAGAGTCTGTGTGGATTATCGTGATCTCAACCGGGCAAGTCCAAAAGATGATTTTCCACTGCCAAACATTCGCATCATCATCGACAATACTGCGGGGCGAAAGCTCTATTCTTTCGTCGATGGGTTCTCTAGCTATAATCAGATTCTGATGGATGAGAAAGATTGAGAAAAGAAAGCCTTCACTACACCATGGGGAGTCTTTTGCTATAGGGCGATGCCTTTCGGTCTCAAAAATACTGGGGCAATATACCAAAGAGCAATGACGACCCTCTTTCATGATATGATGCATAAGGAGATGAAGGTATATGTAGATGACATGATCGTTAAATCGCAGGAGAACGATGATCATCTCTGCCATTTGAAAAAGATGTTCGACAAACTTCGAATGTACCAGCTCAAGCTCAATCCAGCAAAATGCACATTTGGGGTGGCTTCTGGAAATTTTCTTGGTTTCATGGTAAATCTCCATGGAATCGAGATTGATCCTGCAAAGACGAACGCCATTCGTGAGATGCCACCATCGAAAAATGAGAAAAAAATCCGAGGTTTTCTGGGGCGATTGAATTTCATAGCCCGATTCATCTTCCAACTTACTGCCACTTGTGAGCCAATCTTCAAGCTACTTCGAAAAGAAAGTGACAGGCGATGGAATACAGATTGCCAGAATACCTTGGAGAAGATTAAAATCTATCTAACAAACCCTCTAGTTCTAGTGCCGTCTCGAGAGAAAGTTCTATTATTACTATTTTGTCAGTTCTCAACTCCTCCATGGGAGCTATTCTTAGGCAACTCGATAAATCTAGAAAGAATGAGCAAACCATTTACTACCTCAGCAAGCGCTTCACGAAGTATAAGGAAAATTATACCTTGCTGGAGAGGACCTATTGTGCATTAGCCTGGTCTGCTTAAAGACTGCGCTATTATATGCTCCCACTGACTACCTACTTGATAGCCAGGATGGATCCCTTAAAGTACATCTTCGAGAAGCCAATCCTGGCAGGAAAGTTGCAAAATGGTAGATGTTGCTGACGGAGTTCAATATCATCTACAAGACCCAAAAGTTAGTGAAGGGTCAGGCAATAACAGATCAGTTGGCTAGTTGTCCAGCTCAAACGGATCACCAGCCTCTTGAGACGCTATTCCCTGATGAGTTGATTCATGCGGTAGATGAATAAAATGAGGAAACAATTTGGAAAATGTATTTCGATAGAGCAGTGAACTCTCGAGGGGCCGAAATCAGAGCCGTTCTGGTTTTTCCAGGCAAGCAGCATTATCCAGTGGCTTCCAAGTTGAAGTTCCAGAGCACAAATAATCGAGCTGAGTACGAAGCTTGTATTTTGGGACTCCAGTTGGCTATCGACATGAAAATCAAAGAATTGCTAGTGTTTGAAGATTCTGAGCTGATAATCAATCAGGTGACGGATAAGTATGCCACGAGAGATCCGACTTTGATAGCCTATAACAATTACCTCCTGTATTTATGCGAGCAATTTACAATGATAGACTTTGAAAGCATACCAGGGCTCAAGAATGACTTCGTCGATGCCTTAGCTACCGTGGCGTCTATGATCTCTATCACTCGGGAGAAGGATGATATCATTCCGGTGGTAATCCGAGTTCAGTATTGACCAGCCCACTGTTGCCAGCTTGAATCTGAACCAGCCAAAGACCCATGGTACCATGACATAAAGAACTTTCTGAAAACTCGAGAGTATCTGGAAGGGGCATCGAGTGTTGATCGAAAAACTCTCCTGAGGTTAGTAGGCCAATTCTTCCTAAGCGGGGAGACACTGTACAAACGATCCCCTGACATGGGCCTGTTGAGATGTGTTGGAGTTAAAGAGGCCATCTAGTTGATGAAAGAGGTCTATGGTGGCATATGTGGACCTCACATGAGCGGCTTAATGCTCGCAAAGAAGATCCTAAGGATCGATCATTTTTGGCTAACGATGGAAAGCGACTACATACAGTTTGTTTGAAGATGCCATATGTGTCAGATTCATGGTGATCAAATCCATGTCCCACCATCGCACCTTCATTGCTTGGTGGCCCCATTGCCCTTCTCAATGTGGGGTATAGACGTTATTGGGGAAGTTACCCCTAAGGCGCCGAGTGGTCATCGTTTTATCCTGGTGGCAATTGATTATTTTTCCAAGTGGGTAGAAGCTGTTTTCTTAGCCCGAGTAACTCAAAAGACAGTAGCTCGGTTCATTAAAGAAAATATTGTATCGAGATACAGTTTACCGTAAACATTGATAACCGACAATACTAAAAACCTGAAGGGTTCAGAAATACAGGAAATATGTCAGCAATTCAAGATCGAGCACAAAAACTCAGAAATACAGGAAATATGTCCGGAAGATGATTGATAATTATAAAGAGTGGGATGATATGCTGCCATATGCTTTGATGACTTATCGGACTTCGGTTCGGACCTCGACAGGGGCAACCCCCTATTCTTTGGTCTATGGCACAGAAGCGGTGATACCGGCCGAGGTAGAAATTCTATCTCTGCGAGTGGTCATAGAGGCCGAGCTTGATGAAACTGAATGGGTATAACAACATTTGGACCAACTTTGTTTAATCGATGAAAAACGAATAATAGCGATATGCCACGGATAATGTTACAGACAGAGAATTGCTAAAGCTCATGATAAACGGGTATACCCTAGAGTCTTCAAGGTCGGTGAGTTAGTATTGAAAAAAATCTTTCCTTTCCAAGATGAAGCCAAGGGTAAGTTCGCGCCAAATTGGGAAGGTCCTTTTGTTTGTTCATAAGGCTTTGAGCGGTGGAGCGTTGATTCTCTAGGAAATGGATGGTGATGTATTTCCCGAGCCTCTAAACTCGGATTCTATAAAGAAATACTTTGCCTAGTAAATATCCTTCTTTTCCAAGTAAGTTTATTTCGATTTTTGATTATCTGTTGCTTAAAAAAAAAAGAAAAAAGGTATGGTTGAAAATGGTGAAAACTCGAAAGAGTGCCATAGAAAAAATGTAGAGACCATGTAAAAAAAAAAGAAAAGAAAAATAAAATAAGAAAATATGGTACGGCTCGAACATGGTGAAAACTCGAAAGAGCGCCATGGAAAAAAATATAGAGACCGTGTTAAAAAAAAAAAACAACAGTTAGATCACTCCTAGGGACATTTTTGGAATTTCTACTACGGTTGACTTTCATTGACTGTAAGACTTTTTCGTGTTCAGAACTTGATGGATTTGAGCAAGAGTTGGAATCTGTGAAAAGGAACATCAAATATGGCTCAAATTTGCATTGAAATCATACTTGTCAGATAATCCGACTTGAAATTTCGCAGTCAACATATCTGGTGATAAAGATACCTGTTTGGGGTAAGGTTTTACACATTTTCTCCATATTTGGCTAAATCTATTTTGCAGGATTTGAGAAATACAAAACAAGCAGGAGTATATGATTCTCTTAAACACTGAGGATGCTTAGTAGAAGAGAGAAAGTGAGAATCGACGGGTGCAGAGAAATAAAGGTTGATAGGGATGTTGTCCAAAACCAGACCCCGCCAGCAACCTGGAGAAAACCTCCAGAAAGTATATCTCTAAAATTGACGGAAGGATGAGACGGAAAAATCTCCCGATACTGTCTCGAGAAATTCAAGCGCTATCAAACGAGGGATTGCGACGGAAAAGGGGGAAACGGAATTGCGAGTCGTCAAGGGTGACAAGTTTTTCAGACTAAATTTTTGTGTTGCATGTGTTTTTTTGTCAAATTATAGGTATTTTAAAGGGCTTGGAAGCATGGATTTCTCTATCACAAAGACCTCTTACCTTCCGGCTCAAATTGGAAACTCTTATTGCTAAAAGTTCAAAAGCTCTAAATGAGCGTCTAGGTATACGTTTCGCCCTGAAAGGGGCGAAAAGTGAATTACGAAGAACTTGATCCTCGGCGTAATTCTAAGGTACGTTGGTAATCTGTAAAGGTTTGGTCATCTGAGAGTTTAGCTGGGGCACATTTTATGTCTTTGCTATCTCATTCTTGCCTAGTCACAAGTTAGGGCATATTTTATACTTCTGAACTTTCTTTGGGTCCCTGGCCAAGAGGGCTGGGGCATGAATAATTTCTCATTACTCTAAACGATCCTTTAAACGGACACTTGTTCGTCATGAGTCTCTTTTTTATTTCTGTAAACGATCCTCTAAACAGACACGCGTTTGATATAAGTATCATCATGAGTCATTTTTATTATTACTCTAAACAATCATCTTAACAAACACTTGTTCTTCATGAGTATAATCATGAGTTATTTTTTTATCACTCTAAACGATCCTCTAAACGGACACTTGTTCGTCATGAGTCTCTTTTTTATTGCTCTAAACGATCCTTTAAACAGACACACATTTGTTATGAGTATCGTCATGAGTTATTTTTATTATTACTCTAAATGATCCTCCAAACGGACATTTGTTTGTCATGAACATCATCATGAGTCATTCTTTTCTTTCTCTAAACGGACACTTGTTCATCATGAGTCTTCTTTTATTACCCTAAATGTATATTTGTTCGTCATGAGTATCGTCATGAGTCATTTTACTTTATTTATTCTATTATTGAAAAATGCACTAAAAATAAAAAATAAAAAAAATGGGACGATCAAAATAACGTGGTGTTTTATCTTGGTCAAGCAAGTGAAACTTGCATGACAAAGAGGGGCAGCTGTAGACACGGCATTTTTGACTGCCTCGCAAAAATATTATACTTTATTTTATAGTTACCTTTGTTTTATTTTTCTGTTTATTTTGTTTTTGATTGTACCGCATTTTTGCGATTTAATACTACTAAATTAAGTTTTGTTAATCTCTTAAGTAAATTAAATATTAGTAATTGATTTATTTTTCTTTGTTTTTGTATATTTTTCGAAGTGGAATAAAAACGCGTTAATTCGGAATCAAATAGACAAGAAACAGACGAGAACGAGGGAAGCCTGGACAGATCACGTCCAAATGGATGGGGGGCATGCACACTGGTCGCATGTGCGACCAAAACTGGTCGTACGTGTTGCACGGCGACCAGAGTTGCTGGCCGCATATGCAGCCAGCAGGGCAGAGAGCAAAGCTCTCTGCCCAGTGCACTTTTGGGTGCACCGAATTTCGGTGCACCCAAAAGGGAATTGGGTGCATCAAATTTCGGTGGACCCACCCCATTTTTTGCTTTCCTTTTCTCCCATTAGCAGACGAGTTTTTCGCACTGAATTCCTATAAATAGATGAAGGCTCAGACAGGAACGAGAATTTTTTTTTTTTGGGAGGGAAGAGGAGAAATTTTGTAGAAAATAATATTATTATTTTTTTATTGTAATTTTTGAAGAAGAAAAAGAAAAAGAAAAAAAAAATCTCCAAGTTAAGATTATAAACTTTCATCTGTTGTAAATCTTACTCTTATTTTTAAAATAAGTTGTTATTATACTAAATTTTGATTTTTTTTTTTTTGTAAATTAAATTTATTTATTTATTTATTTATTTATTTTTTTTGAGTAAATAAAACGAGGTGGAAATATCTCTGCCTTCCATTGGAACGGTTTAGGTTTAGAAAGGAGATCACTCCCTTTGATATATAAATTGACCTAATTTAAGTGCGTCTATATATGTGTGTGCGTGTGTGTGTGTTTCTTGAACTTGTGTTAAATATAATGTGCTAATAATACGAGATAGAAAACTTCCGACCTTCCATTGGAACGGTTTAAGTTTAGAAGGAAATTACTCCCCTCAAGGTGTGTGTGTGTGTGCATGTGTTTCTTTAACTTGTGTTAAATATAAATGTACTAACAATACGAGGTGGAAAGCTTTCGACCTTCTGTTGGAACGGTTTAAGTTTAGAAGGAAATTACTCACCTTGAGGCGCGTGTATGTGTGTGTATGTGTGGGTGTTTCTTTAACTTGTGTTAAATATAATGTACTAACAATACGAGGTGGAAAGCTTCCGACCTTCCATTGGAACGGTTTAAGTTTAGAAGGGAATTACTCCCCTCGATGCATGTGAGTATGTGTGTGCATGTGTTTTCTTTAACTTGTGTTGAATATAATGTACTAACCATACAAGGTGGAAAGCTTCCGGCTTTCCATTTGAATGGTTTAAGTTTCGAAGGAAATTACTCCCCTCGAGGCGTGTGTGTGTGTGTGTGTGTGTGTGTGTGTGCGCGCGCGTGTGTTTCTTTAACTTGTGTTGAATATAATATAGTAACAATACGAGGTGGAAAGATTCCGACCTTTCATTGGAATGGTTTAAGTTTAGAAGAAAGTTACTCCTCTCGATGCATGTGAGTGTGTGTGTGCGTGTGTTTTCTTTAACTTGTGTTAAATATAATGTGTTAACATTACGAGGTAGAAAACTTTCGACCTTCTATTGGAACGGTTTAAGTTTAGAAGGAAATTATTCCCCTTGAGGCGTGTGTGTGTGTGTGCATGTGTGTTTTCTTTAACTCGTGTTAAATATAATGTGCTGACAAGATGAGGCGGAAATTTTCCAACCTTCCATTGGAACGGTTTAGGTTTAGAAGGAAGATTATTTCCCTCGATGTGTGTGTATGTGTATGTATGTGTATATGAGGAGGATTTCCAAATAAAATAAAAACATTCGGATTTAAATCTTAATTGGACTTAATTGGATAAGGTATCGTCTTTGGACGGGCGTCTTGGGGTGCTTGACACCTTCCCCGAGTGTAACTGACCCCCGAACTTTTTAAATGGATCTTTAGTCGGACCATGTTATTTTAGAGTCAAAATTTTACTTAAGTCATTTTTTTAAAATTGTTTTTAAAAAGAAAAATCTGGTGACCTAGCATATCATTTAAACTTAATGGTAGGTGGCGACTTCTTTTTCTAAAACAAGCTTAAGTATTTTAATGAGAAAATCGACGTTTTTAAAAACCCTTCTCATTTTACCAGTGTATATCTATTTTGATTTTCTTTGGAAAATCGAGTCACGTTTAGCCATAGTGATAAAAAGAATTAGGTTAATCTTTAGCCTGTAAAAAGTAGAGGTTATTCCTTAGCCTGAGAAAAGGAAATTGTAAAGGTTGATTTTGAGCTTGTAAAAGAGTCGGTGTGTGGGTTTGCTTTCCACCTTTAAAGGGATCTTGGAAATTAGTGGGTGCGAATCTCCGTGGGGCTTGGAGGACTGGACTAGCCAAGAGTAGCTTGGTGAACCAAGATACATCTTGGTGTCCTACAATATTTACTTTGCTATTTTTATTGTTTGGGTGTGCACTTAGATTGATAATATTATTCCACTGTGTTATAATGATAATAATTAATTTAGGAATAAAATTAATTATTTGATTTATCAAGTTTTATTATGATATATTTTTTAATTACCTAATTCATCCCCTTCTTGGGTATTCTAATGGGCCAACAATAGTTAACAACATGTTCAACCACATCATATTGATAATTACAACACGTGATGAAAACCACCATATCATACAGATAATCACAACACGTGGTGAAAACCACATCATATTGATAGTCACAACACGTGGTAAAAATCACATCATACTGATAATCAGAACACGTGATAAAAACCACATCATACTAATAATCACAATCACAATATATCAACCACTTGCAAGATATGCCCTCCTATTAGGTGAAACAACATCCCGCATGACATGTCATCCTATATGAATCACATCATGGCATAGTAGGGTAATAGAAAAAATCAATTCCCATATATAAATTTTGCTCGATCTATTTAACATTATAAAACTATCTATTTCATTTAATTCTATTTTTTAGTACAAAAATATAATTTGACCATTTACATAGAAGATAGTACACTCATATTTAAATTGATCTTTTAACTCGACGACGTATCCTATAATCCACTACTAAAACTGCACTCACTAAATCTACAAAATCTATTATCTAAGCTCTGATACCAAAAACTATCACACCCTATCCCGAGCCTTAGCCCAAGGTTAGGCTTGACCTTGACTTGATATTACCCAACTAAAAACAAATATAATTTAGATAATTTATATAACTAACTTGGAATTTTTAAAATGTTTACCAACTCAAAATACAATGATTATACATATGCACACAAGAGAGAGAATTTTGAGAGAAAGTAATTACTTGTGAGAGAACTAGTAACAAAACCCGAATAAAAATCACATAGAGAGAGTGAGCTAATATATGTACACACACACACACACACACACACACAGAACATGAGAGAGGTATATATATAGGGATAGAATTTTGGGTGAGCAAAACACTTAATATTAGTCATTATGTTTTTCTTCTTTCAAATAAGATAACACACATATCTTATTATTAGTCATGTGTGTTAGTGGCTTGATAAAAAAATAAAATAAAATAAAAAAATAAATAAAACAGAAACACCTCCCTACCTAAAGGCCTCACATGCATGCATGCTTGTTTACTATTTTTTTTTTTTTTATAATCTTTATCCACTTGAAGTCTTGAACCACCAAAGGATATTTTGACAATTTAGATTAACTACCCTACAAGAATCTCTAAAATACCATTTAAGTTCAAAAGATAGAACTTAACATTATAAAATAACAATTGACCCATAAAACTTTTAAAAGTCAAACTAAAATTAACAAATTAAACCCCAAATTTTAAAATTAAATTTTTAAATATTAAAAGGAATCCCAAAAAATTTAAAGTAAAATTTAAAATATTGCACTATACCTAAATATTTTTCAAATGCTACAAAATGAAAACTAAAAATCTGCACATGGAAAAATTGGGTTTTACAAGCAAGGTCACTTGTGTATCTATACAAGAATGCTAAGGAAGCTTGGTGTAAACTCCAAACTACCTATGCTAACAAATCCAACACTCGAATGGTTGGTCTTATCAACTCTCTCACCATCGTTAGTCAAGAAGGAAAAATATTTCTGAGTTTAGGAAGTAAGTTAAAACTATTATTGATGACCTTGCTATGATTGAGAATGATTTGAGTGATGGAGAAATAGTAGTCCATATGCTCAATTGCCTCACCAATGACTATAAGGAGCTGAAAGCTACCTTGTGTGCAAAAGAGTCGCCTATATCTTTTGAAGAACTAGTTGAAAAGTGAAAAGCTTTCAAACTATGAAACTAGTCTAAAGAGCTCAGAATCCACAAAGGAAGACTCTTCCATCACTGCTCAGTATTCACAAAAGTAACACAACAGAAAGAGTAGAAACAACTACTTCAACACCTTTCAAAAGCAAGCAAACTACGGAGGAAACAATAATGGCCACCGTGGAAACTATGGTGATCAACTCCAACAGAATTCATATGGGAACTGGGGAAACCATAATTATTCCAACAACGCATATACTCAAGGATTGTTATCCCACCAGTGAAATCAAAATTGGCGACCTACCTTCAACGGGAATTAACCTCGAGTTGTTTGTCAATTATGTGATAAGCCTGGCCATGTTGCTAATGTATGTCGATCATTCTCCTCACCTTCCACATAGCCACAAGACAACTTCACAACTCATGAGACACCTGGAAATAAATTAGGTTGGATAGTTGACTCTGAAGCCTCTCATCACATCACCTCAGATTTGTAGAACCTATCCATTTACACTGAGTATGATGGTAATGAAGATATCATGGTTGGAAATGGTAATAACGTCCTTATTACTCATATAGGATCTACTACTCTTAAATCTTATGACTCAACTTTCAAACTCAATAATGTTTTGTGTGCACCCAACATTAAGAAAAATCTTCTATTTGTTTCTCAATTTTACTCTCACAATAACACCTCCATTGAATTCTTTCCTAATTTCTTTCTTGTGAAGGATCTAACTACGTGGGCATCTTAGGTGCGAGGCCGAAGTAGAGGAAACTTGTATGAGTGGCCAACCTCAATGACCAGACCATATTTTTCACCACAAAACTCAGCCCTCACGGCAACCAAGTCTAGTTCTCCATCTCCAACCATTAACATCTGGCACAATTGCCTTGGTCACCCATCTTCCAAAATCCTTCATCAAATTATTGCTTCTCATACTCTACCATTTTCTAATTCTAGCTTCTCCTCCAATTCTTGCTATCCATGTTTATGTAATAAAAGCCACAAACTTTCATTTGGCATTTATTTATTAAATTATTATAGACCACTAGAAATTCTCTTTATGGATGTTTGAGAATTTGCTCCTCCCACTTCATTTGATAATTTCTTTTATTATGTTATCTTTGTGGATTATTTTATAAAATACACATGGTTTTATCCAATAAAAAATAAATCTGATGTTACTTCAGTGTTTGAACGATTTAAATCCCTTATTGAATGTTATTTTTCTACATCGATTCAAGCTGTATATACAGATGGAAGTAGCGAAGCCACAAGTCTCGGTAATTTTCTTTCTAATGTTGGAATTCAACAAATCAAATCCCTTCCCCACACTCTAAAATATGTTGGTGCAATTGAGCATAAATATCGTCATATTGTTGAAACTGGACTTACTTTACTTTATTATGCTTCCGTTCTGCTCAAATATTAGTCCTTAGCATTTCAAGCTACAGTTTATCTCATTAATCAAATTCCATCTTTGGTCACACATAAAAAATCCCCTTTCTTTCATATCTTTTAGCAGTCACCAAATTACAACACCCTATAAGTTTTGGTTGTCTTTGTTGCTCATGGTTAAGACCCAACACCTCTTACAAACTCAATCTAGATCCCGTCCCTGTGTGTTCATTATTGGCTATTCAATCCCTCATCATGTGTATCTCTGTCTTGATTCCTCGACAAATAACCTATTCACCTCTCGACATGTGGTCTTTGTGGAAAATACATTTAATTTCCACAATAAAACTTACCATATTGAATCTCCCTACTCCTTGCCTTCCTTAGATACTTGGTTAACCAAACCTATTTATGAACTATCCAAATGTTCAACTCCCGTCTATTCCATTAACATTACCTCTAACTTTTTCCCGTTAACTTCAGATCCTCAAAATGTCTTTCATTTTCCATCTCCCCCACTCTCCAAACTAAGAACATACCTTCTTTCACGCCTCAATCTCATAGGTCTGACTCTCTAAACCAGGACACATTATCCTTGGGCCCATCCTTCACGCCTCAACCTCAGGAAGCATACCATACTTCACAAGTAAATGTCTCATCTCCCATTATAGTCGAACCTCATCCTTATAACACTAGGCTACGTAATAATATCACAAAGTCAAAACAACTACTTGACCTTCTCACCACTACAATTTTCCCAAGCATTAAACCCTCAACCTTCAAACAATCCCAACAGCCTCATGCTTGGCATCAAGCTATGAGTGATGAATCAATGCCTTACTTTCCAATCAAATTTGGTCTCTCATTCCACAAACCTCCACACAAAATGCTATTGGGTGTAAATGGGTTTATAAGATTAAAAGAAATCTTGATGGGTCAGTAGCTCGTTATGAAGCTTATTTTGTAGCTAAGGGGTTTCATCAAAGACTTGGGGTTGATTTCTTTGAAACCTACAGTCTTGTTGTCAAGTATGCAACTGTTCAGTTATGACTCTCACTATGACGAACAGGTGGCCTCTTTGCCAACTTGATGTGAATAATGCATTCTTGTAGGGTTCTTTATTTGATAAAGTCTTCATGGACCAGCCTCCTGGTTTTGCAAATACCGACCTTCCTAATCATGGTTGTAAGTTGCGAAAGGCTATATATAGGCTTTGGCAAGCCCCTCGTGCTTGGTACCATGACCTTCATAATTTTTGTATCTCCAAAGGATTCACCAATTCTCATTCAGATGTATAATTGTTCATGCTTCACTCTCTGACTTTAATTCTTTGCCTATTGGTTTATGTTGATGACATCATTATCACCAGATCATCCATTGCTCATGTGACTGACTTTATTTCTATACTTGCCCGAAAATTTTCCCTAAAGGACTTTGGAAATATTTCATACTTTCTTAGGGTTGAGGCATACTTCAGCTCCAATGATTTTTAGAAGAAATATATAAATGACCTCTTGGATCAGGCCAACATAACTAATGCCAAGCCTGTTTCTATGAGTCATGCCACTACTTAGCACTTAGGCTATCTGATGCTTCTCCATCGGCCGATACTACTTTGTATCGCCAAGCCCTTGGATCCTTACAATTTCTCTCATTGACTAGTCCAGATGTTTCCTTCACCATCAACAAGCTGTCTCAATTCATGCATTGCCCTTCTACACTTCACTGATTTGTAGTTAAATGATTACTCTGCTATCTAGTTGGGACATTGGACTATGGCTTAATGCATTGCAAGCACTCCCCTTGGACCCTTCATATATTTGTGGATGCCGATTGGGTAAGTGATCCTAATGGTTGGATATTAACCTCTGCCTATGTTGTTTTTCTTGGAGAAAATCCCATATATTGAAGTTCCAAAAAGTAAAAGACCATTGCTCGCTCTTCTACCGAAGTAGAATACTTAGCTATTGCATCTACTGCAGTTGAGGTGAGTTGTGTAATAAATCTTCTTCAAGAGCTACGTGTACCCATATCTCCTATTCCAGTCATCTTCTATGACAGTGTAAGTGCTACATATGTTTGTACCAATCCAGTCTTTTATTCTCCTATAAAGCACATTGCTATTGACTTTCATTTTGTTTGAGATCAATTACTACGACTAGCCTGCTGATAGGTGTGATCTACCTACATATTTCCTAACCGATTTTGTTAGTTTTAGAGTACTTTTTATATTTATTTTATTATTTTTTAATTAGTTATTATACTTTTTGTATAAATCAAGTGTGTGAGGCAAAAAGATAGGAAATTGGAGCGTAAACGATGAGATCGAACCAAGAATGGTCGAAGAACGATGAAAAAATGAGCAAGGCAGAAATATTCTGAAAGAAGCCCACCGCCGCGGCGTCCAGACCTTCCTCATGATGGTGAAAATGCAGAGAATAACTTATCCTTGTTGAACACCCACCGCCGCAGCATCGGAGATACAGGATGTCAACCTAATCCACCGCCTTCTCCACCGCCAAGGTGATCAACCAACCGACCTACTCACCACCGTGGCGGTGGCCTCTACAATAGATTACATATATTTTTAGATATTTTGCTTATTTAAACCTCTCTCCTCTCCCTTCCTCTTGCTCTCTTCGGCCATTAGAGCCCTTAGGGATTAGTTTATATTAGAGAGAGAGAGAGAGAGAGTATGGGGAGTGCTCAAATAAATTCGAAGGAGAAGATTACCATGCGGAGAAAGAAAATCGATCAGTGGATGGTTTTAGCGGCCAATCTTCGGATATCGGCTAAGTTCATCTATTTTTCCTTTTATTTCTTAACTTAGATATTTGTTTGATCATGTTTATCTTTGTTTCAATTGTATAAATGGCTATGGCCATAGGCTAAATATGGATTATGTATGGGATTAATATTATTGATAAAAACATAGTTTTGTTTGAGTTGTGTTTCTTTAGTAATTGTTCTTCGCTATTTTGATTGTGTGTGCCGTATTGTTTGTTTATCATGCTTAAAATGATATTAAGAGAATACAGGGTTTGACAAACCCCAAATTCGGACTAGGGTAAACAAATGCCACGATTCAATAACCTGATAGGGAGTAGAATTGTGGGCAATTGATAACGTTGGGGAAAGACTCACGTGACTTAGGGTTGTTAAGATATTAAGAGGGACTTCTTCATTGACTCGAAGTCACGTATTCTCCCGTCTTACACTCAGGAGAGGTGGCGGTGGAGTTTTAGAACTGAGATTGTCAAAAGGGTAAACACAACGCGATGATCCAAAGACTCGGTCGGGAGTTGGATTGTGTGCAATCAATGACGTTGGGGTGAGACTCACATAACCTAAGGTCGTTAAGACGTTGAGGGGGACATCTTAGTTGACATGAAGTCGCGTTATATCCTTCGTCTTACACTCAAGAGAGGTGGCAGGGGAGTTTACGAACTGAGATTGTCGAATAGGTCGAACACCATTATTGTAAACTAAACGAAATCAAATGCGTTTAAGTAAATAAAGTTAATCCCTATATAATCCATCCCCTAACTATCTCATATTAGTATAATTAATATAGATTAATTTAGGTTATATTAGTATTAGTATTAATTAGTTAAATTACATTTGTTTTTATCAGAGATAAAGTTAGTTCATGATAAACACGGTACTCCATAATAACGAACACCAATCCCTATGGATACGATACCCGATCTTAAAGATCATATTATACTAAAACTTTGACCTCGTATATTTGCGAGTAGTCAATATGTGAGCGAGTAACAAACACTATGCTGTACAAGTTTTTTGGCGCCATTGTCGGATGATTGGTTGTTGTCAAATTTAGTTTTCTGCAATCATCACCAAGTTTTTGATGACATTTCTTTAGGCATTTCTTTTGTATATAATTTTTGTTTGTAGTTTTGTTTTTGTTTCTTATGCAGGGAACTTGCCGATGTTAGATCAATAGGTATTGATGCATTCCTTTCAATGGGATTCCAAGTTGTTTCATGGTGCATGGCCACACACATAATCCGGTGTGGCATGTCGTTGAAAGATCGAGCCGACCAAAGCAAAACCTCGCTATGCTTGAGGGCGTTCTGAATATGTCGGGTCGAGGACATTAGACCACGCGCTTCTTGGAAGGCAAACCAAGGTCAAATAAATTAAATCTGTCACAACCGAATTTATTCAAACGCGAGATTCTATCACATCCCAGGTACGTGTTCTAAACCCCTTTTGTCAGCATGCTTTAATTTCATATATTGAGAATGATGATTGGGCTGCTGAGGAACACTGTCCATTTTGAGTTCGGAGGTGATGTTTAGTATGTAGTATGTTAGTTATGTTTTATTGTTTTCTTGTGTGCATGTTTGTTTAGGTTAGTGATAGGTGTAAAATACCTATCTAATTCTAAACCGAATTTGCCAGTTTTCGAGTATTTTATTGAAGTTTGAATACCGTTTTAGCTATTTTTATTAGTCAGGAGCAGGGAAGTAAACAATTGGTAAACCGAGCAAAATGGTGCGAAAGGGGTAGCCAAAAAGATGAAAAAAAAAGGTTTCAAATAACATAGCAAATCCGCCTAGGCGAAGTTTCCACCGCCTAGGTAGAAATCCACCAGAACGCTGGAAGTACTGAACTTCTGGATAGAGCTGCACTGCTGTAAATTCGCCTAGGCGAAGTAGCTACCGCCTAGGCGGAATTCCGTCAGAAAGATAAGGAGCCAAGAAGTTAGTCCTCCGCCTAAGCGAAGATTCTATCGCTTAGGCGAAATTCTAACCGACTTAAGCACCGCCTAAGCGAAGTTTCCACCGCTTAGGCAAAAATTGCAGAACAGGTCAAAATATCTGTTTAGATATTTTTGAACCCCTAAACCTATAAATACCCTTTGGCCACGTCTGAAACTAGTTGTTGAAGAACCCTAACCCCAGAAAAGAGCTCTTAAGCTATATTTGGAAGATCAAGAAGGAGGTTAATCATTCGGATAAAGAAGGATAACTTGCGGACCGATCATTAGTGACAGTGAACCGTTTCACTTCCAGATTTGATCGTTTCTCTCTTGTTTTATTCTTTTTAATCACTTTTTCATATCTAAGAATATTGAATCCCTCTTATTTTGTATGGTATATGGCTAAGAACTTGTAGTAGTAGTTAAATGTTACTTAGGTGTAGTCAAAATCATGTAATCGTTTAGTTGAGTAAATTTATGTTACTTTAACGAGTAGCTTATCTAAATCCGATTGTGTTTATCATTATTTTTGTCATTATGATTGTATTGATAAACCGAGAATGCGGGGTTTGACACTCGGGAGAGGTAACCCCGGATTCAGACTAGGGTAAATACAACGTGACGTTCTAACGACCCGGGAGGGCGTTAGAACGTATGCAACCCATGACGTTGGCTCAAAACTCACGCGACTTAGGATCATTAAGGCATTGAAGGGGACTTCTTTGTTGACACAAAGTCATGTAATTCCTCGTTTTATACTCGGAAGAGGTAGCGGAGGAGTTATTGATACAGAGGTTGTCGGATTAGATAAAAACCGTTATAGCTAACTAAATGAAATTGATTATGCATTATATGAAAGAGATTTACACCTAAGTAATTAGTGTAATTAAAACTAACTTTATATTTGTCATTTATCTTAGTATAGTAATTAGAAAACAAACAAAATTTGATTAGTCGAGATAATATGAAACTATTAAAATCGCAATACTCACCTGAATTACCTGCCAGTTCCAGTGGAACGATATCCAATCCTAAAAGATCCATTATATTAAAACCAGACCTCGTATACTTGCGAGTAGTCAAATTACCGCGAGGAGAAAACAAAGTAGTTGAATCCGAGCGCGTAACAGTTAGAATGTGTTTAAGTTTTTGTGTTGTTGTTGTGCATGCTGAGTTTTGCGTTCATCTGAGCTGTTACCCGATGATGATATTATCTCCTGGTTGTTTTCGAGGTCAAGGGTAATACCCATGCATGTGTGTTCTGCGTGCTTGACCATGCATTTTAGTCAAAATTATTGTAGATTCTAAGTTGCACGAGCACATAGACTCAATGTATTTCTATTCAATTAATTTGAGGCAAATTATTGATTAGCCAAACTCATGACAATTTAAGGATTCTAGAACCTAATTGAGGGGAAGCTTGAGGTGAAATCCTAGGAGAGGTAGTTCAGGAGACGTGATTTAGGCATTCGTTTTGTTGCTTGAGCCTTTTTAAGCTTACCCTATTAAATGTTTATCTCTCATTACTCTATCGAAGCCTAAAATGCCAATTCAATTCTGAACACATAAACAAATACCCTAGCCAGTTGATCTTTTTCCAAACCTTTATTGCTTAACCAAAGGCACAAATTTGAGTTGTTGATCCTAAGATTTTGATGAACAATTAAGTATTGATGTTTTAGTGGAACTAATGTTTAATTGAAGTGTTTCAGTGATTTAAAGTTCCAATATTGAAGACGTCAAATAGAATGGATGCTAAATGAATATGTCAAGATGATGGAGAAGAATTAAGAGTTTGAAGAAATTAGGAAAAACAACCTAGGTGAATCTTAACTCTTAATATCCCATTTTGGAACACACACATGGCACAAAGTGTATTTTATCTTTTATGGGTTTTGATTAAGATAAATTATTTACTCCTATGTGAAATACGAAGAAATAATTTTGAATGACTAAAATGGTATATAAGAATATTAGTGGAGCTAATTAAAAGAAGAAAATGGATTAAGAGGCAAAATTATAAAAGAAAATGAGTTAAAAACGTATTCAGAGAAGAGATCCAGTAATAGCAGTCGACTGGACATAGAAGGTGTAACATCCTGTATCTCTAAGTCGACTGACAGATCGACCATCCAAGAAGGGCTGGACTCTTTGAATTAATAAGTCGACCGATAGGTCAACCAGTGAAGGAGTGCTGAACTTTCTAAATCTATGAGTCGACCGGGCGGTTGACCAATGCACACAACAGTGATAGCTGGCAACAACCTGAATTGGGCAGTCGATTGGGCAATCGACTGAACGCGCTGTTTCAAGATACTGTTTGATTCAAGATTATATCCAAAAGTAGTCATTTTTGGTTAGGATTTGAGAGAGATGTCGGGGATATTCTCTATATTTAAGATATGGTTCATATACTATGGTTTATTAAATATTAATGTTTCTCAATTTGGTACTTGAAATAGATTCTATACTTATTTATTAAGATTGAGAAATACTTTGGGGATTTAATTGAGAGATTTGAAAGATGTTTTTAAGTGGAATTGAACTTAAATGAAGTCCTTATGATATAAGGGGTCTAATCATTCTAAGAGAGATAACTTATGATATAAGGGGTCTATTCATTCTAAGATATGATTAATGTAAACTAGCCGTTATAAGGTTGATTTCATATTCTTATATATATACCTATGAATTTTTATTTATAACTAATCATTCTAAAAGAGAGAACTCATATATTATCAAAAGAGATCAGAATATATCAATTGAGTGAGATTTTCTAAGAGATATCTTATTGAGAATTGAGTGAGCTTTTCTAAGAGAATCATTTGCTGATCATTGCTGCTACCGATTTTAAGTTATATTGCAATACTATTTTCTTTCGGTGGATTTCGGGTGAGATCTTTCTAAATTGCTTATTATTTGTTTATTAATTTTATATTTGAAAATTGATCTTAGAAATTGTTTCTGATTTTTGAAGAAAATATTTTTTACAAACAATTTCTTGAATCTGATTACGTGCCCCAATTTGCTACTCATATCTTGTTAAAATTAAATTTTTGTATCTCACGTATTTCTATCACTAGTTAGGATATTAATTGAGTTATTATTTATCTGGGGTGGTAGAAGCTCCGAGTGAGATTTTACTTCTTATCAATTTTTGTATTAGTGAGTTGTGACGAGTTAAATACCATTGGGGGTATTTAATCAAGGGTAGTCGGGTTTCAATCTATGGGGTACGAGAGTGAATGTGCCAAGTGTTGAGCCTTGAGTAACGTTAAGTTAACAACGTTAACCCATTTTCTATTTCGAAATACCCTTGGTAAAATATTTCATAATAGAACCAAGTCCTTCTAATCTCTATAAACTTCCAAACCTACATTAGTTGAGTGTGGACCCCAATCAGGCATATGAAAATCCTAGTCCTATACGGTCTAAGTTATGATTTTTATTGCTGGATAATCCAATCCAGTCATTGTATAGTTATATTATTGAGTTTTGCACTAACACGTTTACAAGATCTAGAATGGTATTCACCATTATTGCATGTCGAAATTCTAGAACATCACATGATGTGTGTTACCGCCTGAAGTCGAAATGACTGGCGGTTGTTGAGGAAAACAATGACTAGGCTGTTAGAAGAATTTAAAATATGCATGTCGTTATATTTATATTATTTTAGGTTGTTTGTTATTTCATTTAGTTGTGTTTTTCATTTTCGTGTGTGTGTTTTGCTTGAGGATAAGCAAAATTCCAAGTTTGGGGGTATTTGATAAGTGTGATCTACCTACATATTTTCTAACCGATTTTGTTAGTTTTAGAGTAGTTTTTATATTTATTTTATTATGTTTTAATTAGTTTTTACACTTTTTGTATAAATCCTAGTCCTATACGGTCTAAGTTATGATTTTTATTGGTGGATAATCCAATCCGGTCATTGTATAGTTATATTATTGAGTTTTGCACTAACACGTTTACAAGATCTAGAATGGTATTTACCATTATTGCATGTCGAAATTCTAGAACATCACATGATATGTGTTATCGCCTGAACTCGAAATGACTGGCGGTTGTTGAGGAAAACAATGACTAGGCTGTTAGAAGAATTTAAAATATGCATGTCGTTATGTTTAGATTATTTTAGGTTGTTTGTTATTTCATTTAGTTGTGTTTTTCATTTTCGTGTGTGTGTTTTGCTTGAGGATAAGCAAAATTCCAAGTTTGGGGGTATTTGATAAGTGTGATCTACCTACATATTTTCTAACCGGTTTTGTTAGTTTTAGAGTAGTTTTTATATTTATTTTATTATGTTTTAATTAGTTTTTACACTTTTTGTACAAATCAGGTGTGTGGGGACAAAAAGATAGGAAATTAGAGCGTAAACAATGAGATCGAACCAAGAACGGTGGAAAAATGAGCAATGCGATAATATTCTGAAAGAAACCCAGACCACCGCTACGGCGTCCAGACCTCTACTGCGGCGGTAAAAATATAGAGAATGACTTATCGTTGCTGAACATCTATCGCTGTAGCATGAGACCACCGCCACAGTGCTGGAGATGCAGGATGTCAACCTAATCTACCGCCTTCGTCACTGCCAAGGTGATCAGCCAACCGACCTACTCACCGCTGTAGCGGTGGCCTCTGCAGCAAATTAGATATTTTTTTAAGATATTTTGCCTATTTAAACCCCTCTCCTCTCCCTTCCTCTTGCTCTCTCTGGCCATTAGAGCCTTTAGGGCTTAGTTTATAGTAGAGAGAGAGTATGGGGAGTGCTCGAACAAATCCAAAGGAGAAGATTACCATGCGGAGAAGGAGAATCGATTGGTGGACGGTTTTAGTGGCTAATCTTTGGATATCAGCTAAGTTATTCTGTTTTTCCTTTTATTTCTTAACTTCGATATTTGTTTGAGCATGTTTACCTTTATTTCAATTGTATAAACAGCTATGGCCATAGGCTAAATGTGGATTATGTATGGGATTAATATTATTTATAAAAATGTAGTTTTGTTTGAGTTGTGTTTCTTTAGTGATTGCTCTTCGCTATTTTGATTGTGTTTGCTGTATTATTTGTTTATCATGTTTAGAATGATATTCAGAGAATATGGGGTTTGACAAACCCTGGATTCAGACTAGGGTAAAGAAACACCACGATTCAATAACCCAAGAGGGAGTTGGATTGTGGGCAATCGATGACGTTGGGGCAAGACTCACGTGATCTAGGGTTGTTAAGACATTAAGGAAGACTTATTCATTGACTCGAAGTCATGTATTCCCCCCGTCTTACACTCGGGAGAGGTGGCGGTAGAGTTTTAGAACTGAGATTGTCGAAAGGGTAAACACAATGCGACGATCCAATGACCCTGTCGGGAGTTGGATTGTGTAAAATCAATAACGTTAGGACGGGACTCACGGAACCTAGGGTCGTTAAGACTTTGAGGGGGATTTCTTCGTTGACACGAAGTCACGTTATATCCCTTGTCTTACACTCGGGAGAGGTGTTGGGGGAGTTTATGAACTGAGATTGTTGAATAGGTCGAACACCATTATTGTAAACTAAATGAAATCAAACGCGTTTAAGTAAATAAAGTTAATCCCTAGATAATCCATCGCCTAACTATCTCATATTAGTATAATTAGTATAAATTAATATAGGTTATATTAGTATTAGTATTAATTAGTTAAATTACATTTGTTTTTAACCTAGATAAAGTTAGGTAATGATAAACACGGTACTCGATAATAATGAACACCAATCCCTGTGGATACGATACCCGATCTTAAAGATCACATTATACTAAAACTTTGACCTCGTACACTTGTGAGTAGTCAATTTGCAAGCACAAAACAAATGCTATGCCGTACACCTGCACGTTTCTCATGTCCATACTACTAATCAACTTGTTGATTCTCTTATTAAGTTGTTGTCTTGTCTGCACTTTCTTACGCATCGAACAAAGATTGGTGTCCTTAATGGCCAGTCAATCTTGCGAGGGGCATGGTAAGACTAAAGAAAAGAAAGTCATATTAGCTCAGCAAAACAAATGTCGCAAATCTAATCAGCAGATCAGTAAACTAGACTTGACAGATCAGATCAACTCAGTAGACCAGACGTGGAAGATTAGAGTAGCTTATGTAGATCAGATCTGCTTAACATACTAGACGTGGTAGATTAGGTCAGCTCAAGAAAATAAGATCAACTCGCCAGACCAAACGTGATAGATCAGTTTCGCAATACCTAAGTGGATAACAACACTATCAGATCAGATTCTGATAGTGCTGCAATTTCTGATATAGCCAAACAATTCTCAGTCACGTGTCAAGCTCCACACGTATCAGAAAATCTTTCGCCTTTCCTTTTAACCTGCAAAACCATGAATTCTAATGGGAGACATCAGTGTGGTATCAGCCAACGAACCTCTGTCATGAGAATACGTTAATCTAAATATAGTAAGAATAAATTGCACACTTCAATCTGAGCCTATATTATTAATTACCTTCTACCCTTTTTATAGAGTGATTAACGGGTTTCCGTATGAATGGAGAGATCATTCAGTTACTCGTATCTCCCTGCCATTACATATAATAGCCATTATTCCCATAATTATGGGAGAATCTCTGTAACGGTCCCCATCACTCACGGGCCGTTATAGTTAATTCAGACTTATTCTAATGTATACAGGTTTGATCGAAACTCTAAGATGATTGACTTCCTCTTTGGATTTTGACACCTTGGGCTTATACATACCCAAATATGGTCCTTATCAAGTGGCTGCCCATGTATTCATAGAGATCATCAAATTAGTGTTTGAATCATGAGCTTATGTTACCCCAGCCCACTTAATAGGCGGGTTTACCTGACTCCAATTCGGAGCCTATATAACGAATCCAACCCGTTTAGGATTTTATACCTAGGTCAGTTTGGGGCGGGAGTTTTACACATATCATTTTCCCTCCTAACTTTCGTGACGATTTAGACGAAGAGAACCGAAAGATCACTTCTTTTTTAAGTAAGTTCTTCCTTTCATCCCTTCGATTCTTGACATTGTTCTTTGCATTTTGGGTTGCTATTCATTATTTTACAAAATGTCATTAAATCAATCAATTATCTCCATCGAAGAAGGCTTATCGTCAAATCCTGCAATGGAACAGACGACGACTGCTCAAGCTCCTTCGCATTCTAACCCCGATATAGATCTAGAGGCAAGTAAGTTCCCAATAGAATGGCTTTCAGCATTTAGGGAACAATATATTATTCCTTCATCAGTGTCGATTAGGGTTCCATCTAAGGATGAACGTCCTCAAAATTCTAGAGAAAATGAAGTTTGCCTTTATCTCTAGATATTCGAGTATGGACTCACTCTTTCTTTTTCCTTATTCCTCCGCAATCTTTTTCGCCAAATGGAAATTACTTCAGCTCAGCTAACTCCAAATAGTTTTCACCAAATTATGGGAGCCATAATTCTAGCTAGGCTAAATGACGTTATCCTTTCTGTTGATATAAGTAGAAGCATAAGACAACTTAAATACCTCGCCAAAATCGATAGATATTACCTTTCTATTCCCAAGGAATTTTCATTTCTTATAGACCATCCAGCTAAGGTCAGAGACTGGCAACCATGGTTCTTCTTCTTTTCTAGAGATTGGGAATTCTCTTCTAAGGAAATAGGACAGTCCTCAATGGTGCCAAAACGCTTCAGCTCCTCAAGTAATGATATACCTAACAGTCTATTCCTTATTTGAAATTCTGTTGAAGTAATTTTGATCATATTTATTAATTTATCAAATGCAGGTGATAACGCTTGTTGGAAACTCGGTCTTACTCCAAGAATTAAAGAAGAGTTGAATAAGCTTCTAATCCCCAAAAGACCGTCTTTACAGAGAATTAGCATATTGGCAATTCGTTCGACCGACAACGGATCTATTAGCCCAGTAGAATACCCAAGAGGGGGGTGAATTGGGTAATTAAAAAATAATTAGAATAAAAATTAATAAATCAAATAATTAATTTTATGCCTAAATTAATTATTTTCTTTATAACACAGCGTAATTAATCAATCAACTAGGTGCACACACAAACAACAAAAATAGACAAATTAAGAAAGCAGCACACCAGAGATTTATATTAGTTCACCAAGCTACTCTTGGTTAATCCAATCCCCCGAGCTCCATGGAGGTCTCACCCACTAAAACTAAGATTCCTTTAAAGGTAGGAACCAAACCTACACACCTATTATTTTACAGGCTCAGAATCAACCTTTACAATTTTCTTTTCAAAAGCTAAGGAATAACCTCTACTTTTTATAAGCTAAAGAATAACTTAATTCTTTTTAACACTTCGGCTCAAGAATCAAAACCTCACCAAAACACACTAAATATCCTTTTATCTGGTAAAAATTGAACCGTTACAAAATCAGTCACAAACATGCAATTCTTATCCAAGAAGAATCACTACCTCCATCTTTTTACAGTAAGATATTGAAACCTAGCTACCCTTGATTAAATATCCCCAATGATATTTAACCTGTCACAACTCACCAATAAAAAAATTGATAAGTAAATCTCACTCAGAACTTCTACCACCCTAGATATATATAATCTCAATTAATATCCCAACTAGTGATAGAATTATGTGAGATACAGAAATATGATTTTAACAATATATGGGTAGCAAATTGGAGCATGTAATCCGATTCAAGAAATTATTTGAAAGAATATTTTCTTTAAAAATCAAAAACAATTTCTAAGATCAATTTCTAAAATACAATAATAAACAAGTAATAATCAATATGGAAAGATCTCACCCGGAATCCACAGAATTAATGATGAAAATAATGTAGCTTCAATTCCGGTATTAGCACAAATTGATTGCAGTTGATTATCAGAATCACTCTTAGAATAACTTACAGTATCATTGAATGATAACTCTTCTAAACGCTCTCTAAAAAAGATATAAACTGATTTTTTCTCTTAGAATGATTAGAATGATTAGCTCTCTTAGAAAATTCGCAGGTCTATATAAGGGTACATGTAAACAGCCTCCTAATGGTTAGTTTACAAGTGTCATGAAAATGAAATACTCTTATAGACCCTTCATAACATGAGGACTTAATTTAGGTTCAATTTCACTTAATAACAACTTTTAAAACTCTCAATTAAATCCCCAAAGTATTTCTCAATCAAAACAAATAAGTATAGAATCCATTTTAAGTACCAAATTGAGAAATTTTAATAATTAATGAACCATATTAAAAAGATTTAATTAGTATATGATCCATATCTCAAATATTAGCAAAAAATAGCAACTTTTTGATTTAAAATCGGATCAACCAATATCCTGAAACTGCGCGTTCAGTCGATTGCCCAGTCGACTGAAGGATACTGGAAGTAGCTCATACACTTGATCGGTCGACTCGCATATTCATAGAGTTTTCCAAGCTTCCACAGGTCGACCGCTCTGTCGACTCGCAGATTTAGAGAGTTTGCCAAGCTTCTACCGGTCGACCGCTCTGTCGACTGCCCCCTCTTGAATCTCTTCTCTGATCTCGTTTTTAACTTACTTTCTTTTACAATTTTGCCTATTTATCCATATTTATATTCAAATGAACTCTACCAATACTCTTATATTCTATTTTAGTCATTCAAAAATATTTATTTTTAATTCACATAGGAGAAAATAAATATACTCAATTAAAACACACATAAAAGATAAAATTTATTTTGTGCCGTGTGTGTGTTCTTCAATGGGATATTAAGAGTTTATATTTACCTGGGTTGTTTTCCCTAATGTCTTCAAACTCTTAATACTTCATCATCATCTTGATATATTCATTTAGCATCCATTCACTTTGACATCTTCATTATTGGAATTTTAAATCACTGAAACACTTGATCAAACATTAGTTTCACCAAAACATCAATACTTAATTGTTCATCAAAATTTTGGGATAAA
Source organism: Eucommia ulmoides (assembly GCA_016647705.1). Lineage (NCBI taxonomy): Eukaryota > Viridiplantae > Streptophyta > Magnoliopsida > Garryales > Eucommiaceae > Eucommia > Eucommia ulmoides. The sequence goes on along the minus strand of CM028327.1, from coordinate 27,333,265 downwards.
CAATCTCTCCCTTTTTGATGATGACAATTAGTTTTGATGTTTTCTTTAAAAATAAAATATAACCATACTCCCCCTGAATCCGAGGACGAGTTCTTTAACTCATTTAAACATCATAATTAAGATTTCAGTAATTCACAATTTAAAAATACTCAATGAAGCATAACTTTTAAATTTCTCTCCATTTTGATTAAAACACAATATTAGAATTCTCCTCCTAAATAAAACATCACTCATTTCTCCCAATTTGTCATCTTCAAAAAAACAATATAGGTAGGAAAGAAGAAAACAACAAACATGTAAGTCATTTTAGGCAAACATCATTATGCCTAACCATTCCCAAACCACGAATGATTTTCACAAACTGATCTTCCACTAGTAGTTTGGTAAAAACATCAGCGTACTGGTCGGAGGTATCAATATACTCAATAATAATATCCCTTTTTCCGAATATGATCACGAATAAAGTGATGTCTAATCTCTATGTGTTTAGTTCGTGAGTGCTGTGTAAGATTCATACTTAGACATATAGCACTTTTATTATCACAAAAGATCGGGACCTCCTCTATACAAACTCCAAAATCATTTAACTGTTGTTTAATATATAAAATTTGAGCGCAACAGTTACCAACTTCCATGTATTCAGACTCAGTAGTGGATAAGGCTATCAAATTCTGTTTCTTACTTGACCAAGAAACCAAAGCATGTCCTAACAAATGACATGATCCTCTTGTGCTTTTATGCTCAACTTTACAACCGGCAAAGTCAGCATCGGAGTAACTTACCAATTTAAAATCACTCCCCCAAGGATACCATAATCCTAGGTTAGTCGTCCACTTTAAATAACGAAAAATTCGCTTAACCGCAGTCAAGTGCAATTCTTTAGGACAAGACTGAAATCTAGCACAAAGACAGACACTATACATATTGTCAGGTCTACTAGCAGTTAAATACAACAAGCTACTAATCATACCTCGATACATCTTTTCAGTAACGCTTTTGCCCGTATCGTCTTTTTCAATTTTTGTAGCCGTTGCCATGGGAGTTTTGTACTCTTTAGCTCCTTCCAAGCCATATTTCTTTAACAGCTCCTTGGTGTATTTAGCTTGGTTTACAAATATCCCTTCTTTGGTTTGCTTAATTTGCAATCCAAGAAACAAATTCAACTCTCCCATCATACGCATTTCAAATTCAACATGCATTATCTTAGCAAACTCTTGGTAAAGATCCTCATTAGTAGACCCAAAAATGATATCATCAACATATACTTATACGAATAGAATATCAAAATCACTTTTCTTTACAAATAGTGTTATGTCACAAATACCCATTCGAAAATTATTTTTGATCAAATATCGGCTAAATCTCTCATACCAAGCTCTTGGAGCTTCTTTGAGCCCATACAAAGCCTTGTGAAGTTCAAATACATGATCAGGAAATTTGTCACTTTCAAATCCCCAGGGTTGTTCCACATAAACTTCTTCAGCTAGAAAGCCATTTAGAAATGCACTCTTTACATCCATTTGATATAGCTTAAAATTACGTGAACATGCAAAGGTGAGTAGCATTCTAATTGCTTCTAGGCTAGCAACATGAGCATAAATTTCATCATAATCAATTCCTTCCTCTTGATTATAGCCATGTGCCACTAATCTTGCTTTATTTCTAATTACCATACCAGATTCATCATTTTTGTTTCTAAATACCCATTTAGTACCAATAACTGGATGAAAATTCGGTCTCAGAATAAGACACCATACTTTGTTCCGCTCAAATTGAACTAATTCATCTTCCATTGCGAAAATCCAAGATTCATCAATTAGCACCTCATTTATATTTTTAGGCTCAATTTGAGATAAGAAAACAAGATTAATTATATCTCTAAGAGAAGATCGAGTACTTACACCTTTTCGAAATTACCGATGATTTCTTTAATTGAATGGCCTGGTACTTTCTTTATAGCTCTTGGTAAAGTCGAATCCTTCTCCTTAGGTTCCTTCTCTTGTTGAGACTCCTTTGTTGCATCATTACCTTGGTTTTGGTTATTTAAGATACCTGCATCATCATCATCCAAAACCTTTCTTGATAAGTATAGATTAGCTTCCTCAAAAACGACATGCATAGTTTCTTCTACTACTAAAGTACGTTTATTATAGACTCTATAAGCTTTACTGTTAGTAGCATATCCAAGGAAAATCCCATAATCAGATTTAGCTTCAAATTTACTAAGATTATCCTTATCATTCAAAATAAAACATTTACATCCAAAAACTTTAAAATATGAGATATTAGGAGTCATACCATTCCAGATTTCAAATGTGGTTTTGTTATACCCTCTACGAATTGATACCCGATTTACCACGTTGATAAGTGGTACTTACTGCTTTGGCCCAGAAGTAGGTTGGTAAACGATTTTCATTTAACATTGTTCTGACCATCTCTTGAAGCGTTCTGTTCTTTCTTTCCACTACACCATTTTGTTGCGGTGATCTTGGTGCAGAAAAGTTGTGAGCATAACCATGCTCATCACAGTAACTTATCACTTCATCATTCTTAAATTCTCTTTCTCTGTCACTACGAATGTCAATAATAGAACATTGCTTCTCATTTTGAACACCTTTACAAAATTTAGCAAGAACGTAAGCAACTTCACTTTTCTTAGCAAGAAAGTATACCCAAGTAAGTCTAGAATAATCATCAACAATAACAAATGCATAGAACTTACCACCAAAACTAGCAGCAGAGTTGGGCCCAAATAAATTAAGATGCAATAATTCAAGACATCTAAACGTGGATGTGTGTATCTTTTTCTTAAATGATGATCTAACTTGCTTGCCTAATTGACATGCATCAGATACTTTTTCCTTCACATATTTCAAACCAGGTAGGCCACGTACAAGACTTTTCTTAGATAAGTTAGAAATTGACTCCATACTAGCATGCCTAAGTCTTCTATGCCATAATCAACTATTCTCAGATAAATCATTCAAACAAGATAAATTTTAAGAATTAAAATCATTAAAAGAGCAAGTATAAACATTCTCAAAATATGATGCAACTAACAAAATACTACTATCATGACTATTCTTAATGATGCATCTATCATGATCAAATATAACATTGTATCCCTTGTCACACAGTTAACTAATACTAAGCAAATTATGTTTAAGTCCATCAACTAGTAATACATCTTTAATCACAGTAGTACCATTACCGATATTACCTATACCGATAATTTTACCCTTTGCGTTGTCTCCGAAAGTCACATAACCTCCATCTTTAGGTGTCAAAGATGTAAATTTTCTTTTATCTCCCGTCATGTGTTGAGAACAACCACTATTCAAGAACCATTTTTCCTTACTTACTGATACTTTTATAATAACCTGCAAGGAGCACCTCAAATAGTTCCTAAGTGGTACCTAGCCTACGTAGGTCCGATCTTGTTAGTCGGGACAATTTGTATTCCTTTCGGAACCCAAACTTGTCTACAGTTAGATAGTTTTGCAAAATATCTTCGAATAGTATACCCCACAACATTACATTTAAAACATCTTACGAGATCCTTGGTTTGAAAAAAGAATTTATAAAAGCGTTTTTGTTTAAGATTTTCTGAAATCTAACACCGGCCTTATAAAAAACTCCACATGAACTTCCCAAAAGAATTTTCAAATTGTTTTCACCACTGGTAAATTTGAGAATAATTGATTTCCAATCCATCAATTTAGATTTCAACTCATTGTTTTCAAATTCATAATCCACCACTTCCTTGTTTAATGTGTTAAGTGTACTTTGAAGGGCATTTATTTTTGAACACTGGTTTTTATAATCATGTGAAAGTTCTTGATAAATATCAAATAATTCATCAAAATTTAAAGGACAAGAACTTGAACAATTGGTTACCTCACCACCGGTGGCCATTAAAGCAAGCATAGATGTATCATCACTATCTGATTCTTCCGAGCTACTTGAATCGGTATCATCCCAAGTAGCCTTCATCGATTTTTTCTTACTCTTCTTTGCTTTCTTATTTTCTTTCTTCTTCTTCTCCTTTTCTTTATCCTTCTTCAGTTCGGGACAATTATTTTGAAAATGACCGATTTTACGACAGTTGTAGCATTCCACTTTGGGCATGTTGAGATTTATTTCCCCACGGAATGTGTGCCGAGTCATTCTTCTAAAGTTGTTTGTGAGAAGTCATACATTCTTCTCTTACTCATTATCAAGGCTTTCATCATCACTGTCATCCACTTCTTCAATTTTTTGAACTTTTAGTGCCAAAGATTTCTTCTTGCTATTTCCGGTATCATCCTCGTAGTCTTTGATTACCGATTCATGAGTCATCAAATTAGCAATTAGATCATCGACGTCGTATTTGCCCAGATCATTGGCTTCCTCGATTGCCGCCACTTTTGACTCCCATATTTTCGTCAAGGACCTTAGGACCTTTCGTACTCTATCCTCCATGGAGTACGGCTTTCCGAGTTGGTACATACTATTACATATGTTGTTGAAACAATTGTAAATCTCATGAATCGATTCATTCTCCTCCATCCTGAACAACTCAAAATTTTCTCATGAGTGCATTGATCTTTAACTGCTTCACTTGACTTGTCCCTTCGTGGGTAACTTATATCTTATCCCACATCTTCTTTGCAGATTTACAACTTGAAACTCTAGAATACTCATTAGCATCTTAAGCACAAAAGAGAATATTGATAACTTGAGAATTAATAGAGAGTTTCTGCTTATCAGAAGCAGTGAGTTGTTCCTTCTTCTTCTCAACTTCGTTTTCCATTGGAATGAATGGACCGTCCTCAATTGTTAGCCACACATCATAATTTGTAGCCTGAAGAAAGGCTATCATCTTGTCTTTCCAAAATAAGTAACTTTCACCTGCAAACAAGGGTGGTCGGTGCATAGATTACCCCTCACCAAGTGTGCCTACTACGTGTTCCATATGATCTTTGCTAGTAAATAGATTTGAGCTAAACCAGCTCGGATACCAATTATTGGCCTAGTAGAATACCCAAGGAGGGGGGGGGGGGGGGGAAGGTGAATTGGGTAATTAAAAAATTATCAGAATAAAAATCAATAAATCAAATAATTAATTTTATGCCTAAATTAATTATTATCTTTATAACACAGCAGAATTAACCAATCAAGTAGGTGCACACACAAACAACAAAAATAGACAAATTAAGAAAGTAGCACATCAGAGATTTATACTGGTTCACCAAGCTACTTTTGGCTAATCCAGTCCCCCGAGCTCCACGGACGTCGCACCCACTAAAACCAAGATTCCTTTAAAAGTAGGAACCAAACCCGCACACCGATTCTTTTACAGGCTTAGAATGAACCTTTACAATTTTCTTTTCAAAGGTTAAGGAATAACTTCTACTTTTTACAGGCTAAAGAATAACCTATTCTCTTTAACACTTCGGCTCAAGAATCAAAACCTCACCAAAGCACTCCAAATATCCTTTTACACGGTAAAGAATGAACCGTTACAAAATCACTCCCAAACACACAACTCTTATACAAGAATAATCACTACCTCAATCTGTTTATAGGAAGAGACTGAAATTTAGCTACGCTTGATTAACCCGTCGCAACTCACAAATACAAAAATTGATAAGTTAATTTCACTCGGAGCTTCTACCACCCCAGATATATATAATCTCAATTAATATCCCAACTAGTGATAGAATTATGTGAGATGCAGAAACATGATTTTAACAATATATGGATAGCAAATTGGAGCACGTAATCAGATTCAAGAAATTGTTGGAAAGAATATTTTTTTTTAAAAATAAAAAAAAAATTCTAAGATCAATTTCCAAAATACAATAATAAACAAGTAATAATCAATATGGAAAGATCTCACCCGAAATTCACAGAATTAATGATGACAATAATATAGCTTTAATTTCGGTATCAGCACAAATTGATCGCAGTTGATTATCAGAATCACTCTTAGAACAATTCACAGTATCTTTGAATGATAACTTTTATAAACGCTCTCTCAAAAAGATATAAACTGATTTTTTTCTCTTAGAATGATTAGAATGATTAGCTCTCTTAGAAAATTCACAGGTCTATATAAGAGCACATGTAATCAGCCTCCTAACGGCTAGTTTACAAATATCATGACAATAAAATACTCTTATAGACCTTTCATAACATGAGGACTTCATTTAGGTTCAATTTCACTTAATAACAACTTTTAAAACTCTTAATTAAATCCCCAAAGTATTTCTTAATCAAAACAAATAAGTATAGAATTCATTTTAAGTACCAAATTGAGAAACTTTAATAATTAATGAACCATATTGAAAGAATTTAATTAGTATATGAACCATATCTCAAATGTTAAGGATATCCCCAAAGTCTCTCAAATCTTAACCAAAAATGGCTACTTTTTGGATTTAAAATCGAATCAACCAATATCCTGAAACTGTGCGTTCAGTCGATTGAAGGATACTGGAAATAGAGCATACACTTGATCGGTCAACTCTTCGGTCGACTCGCATATTCAGAGAATTTTCCAAGCTTCCACAGGTCGACCGCTCTATCGACTCGCGAATTTAGAGAGTTTGCCTAGCTTTTACTGGTCGACCGCTCTGTCGACTGCCCCCTCCTGAATCACTTCTCTGATATCATTTTTAACTTACTTTCTTTTATAATTTTTCCCCTTTATCCATATTTATATTCAAATGAACTCCACTAATACTCTTATATTCCATTTTAGTCATTCAAAAATATTTCTTTTTAATTCACATAGGTGCAAATAAATATACTCAACCGAAACACACATAAAAGATAAAATTTATTTTGTGCCGTGTGTGTGTTCCTAAATGGGATATTAAGGCCCCATTTGGTAATCGTTTCCATTCCAAAAATTCTCATCTCATTCCTAGATTTTTGGGAATTCTGTTTGGGAATAGCGTTTGGTAATATTTGTTTCTGTTTCTGTTTCTATTTCATTCTCATTTGAGAATTGTGCCTACTTTTTCTTAAGAAAGGAGAAACAAAAATAAGTTGTTTTTCATTATTCCCATTCCATTCTCAAAACACACGATCACTGTTCACCCGTTGACCAACCACCATCCGTCGTCGCCGGCGGTGGCCATCTCCGGCGACCGTCGCCAGTCATCGTCCGGTCAAAAAAAATTCCGGCCACTGTCACCTACCTGCCATTGATGCTAGAGTCATTGCCGTCCGATCATCGCCGGCGCCGGAGTCACTACCCTCCAGTCATCACCGGCGGGAGCCACCGTCGTCCGCCGGCGCTGAACCACCCTCGTTCGGCTGGCAAAGGCTCCATTGCCGTCCGGCCAAAATAGAAAAAAAAATATATATATTTTAGGATAAAATCGTTACCAAACACAATTCTCTTCCCAAAAAAAAAAATAAAAAATAAAAAAAATTATCGTTTCCAAAGGCGATTCTACTCCCAAGAAGAAAACAAAATTTCTATCCCATCCCATCCCATTCCCATCCCATTGTTGGAATGGAAATAGAAATGGTTACCAAACGCCACCTAAGAGTTTATGTTTACGTGGGTTGTTTTCCCTAATGTCTTCAAACTCTTAATACTTCTTTATCATCTTGATATCTTCATTTAGCATCCATTCACTTTGACATCTTCATTATTGGAACTTTAAATCACTGAAACACTTGATCAAACATTAGTTCTACCAAAAGATCAATACTTAATTATTCATCAAAATCTTGGGATCAACATGATCCATCTCGTCTTCAAGAATTAGCTGAACTTCAGATCAATACCCGGATAAGGAAAAGACCGGCAAAGAGACTCGCCAAAAAGACTGATCAATCATCATCCCAACCTCCTTGCAATGTTTCTAGAAACCTAACCATCCGTCAAGTTATTTCTCATGATGATCCTAAAGTAGCAGTATCGGATGATGACTGCTAACCTCTTATCCTTCGCCGAAGAGGTGTTATTCCTGTTGCAGTTCCATCATTGGTTCCCACCAACAAGCAAGCTCAAGGTGAACTAGCTTCCGCTTCCAGGTTAGTTTCTCTTTCTAGATCAATTGATATCCCTACTGCATAACCTCCTATTTGATCCTCCAGTAGCTAGTCATCAGTCCTCCCCAGTCCCTACTTCTAGCCAAAGAACTATTTAAGGAATGACTAAGCAACAAATATGCCAGCTTATTGATGAAGTTGGTCCTTCTGTTCCAGGTCGTTATGCTATTTTCAACGACGCTATTAAATTCCTGTATGATCAATCTTGGGACAAAGGCAAGAAAAATACTGAAGGCAAGAATAAACCTAAAATCTTTTGAATGGTGATATGTGCCCTTCTCCAGGTATTTGCACCATTTTACTCTATCTTTTACTTTCAAATAATCTGATTATTCGACCTCATCTGATAACAACCTTATCATATTAGTGTATGCATATGTCCTCTTCTCTGGTCAATTGTACTGAGGACGAGAATGAGCTGGATGCCCAACTGATGCATCAAATGACTGAGCTCAGCAAGGTTGAGGCTAAAGTATGAGAATTGAAAAATGAGAAGTTAAGGCTTGCCACCGATCTTGCCTTGTATAAATCTTCTCAAGAACAGTTCAGGGATGAATTGCAATCTGCCAACGAACAAAGGGAGGCTCTTCGAAAGAGTAATTCACTTTTCTACTCTAAGAATAGAGAGCTTAGAACATCAATCACTGTGATTAGAGAAGAATGCACGGCTCTCAGATAAGAATCCCGCAATCTTTCAGGGGAGCTTGCCTCAGCCCGTCTGATAATTGAACAGAAGGATGCCAAGATCAAAGAAAAAGATGATGCCCTGCAGATAAGTTATGATCAGTTCCAAGAGAGAGAGGTTGCTCTTCAAAGGCTTCAGTCTGAAAAAGAACAAATATCTACTGAGCTGTCAGCTGCACAAGATAAGGCCAAAAAAGACATTGACAACCTCTGGTCTTCTTTCAAGAAAGAATCAAAGAGGCTTCAAAAGGTCGGCTTTGCATTTTGTCAAAGGCTGGTGTCAGATGAGTTTTCTGAGGTCAATCTTTCCTTCCTGGATCTTGATGACGAAACGGAGGAAGTTACAGAAGAACATCAAAATTTACCCAGTTCAGCAACTGAGCTGCCAGCAGGGAGCTCAACATGGATTGTCGCTCCTGATAACGCCGTCTGATAACTCAACCAAACTTTGGTCAAATCAATTAATTGCTGCTAATCTGCATATTGTTTTTATTAATTTTCATATCTTTTTACCTTTATCTTCTGTCGGCCTGTAATTAACTTTATTAATGATAATATCTTTGATTATCATGACCTGTAACTGAGTAGTCACCGCCGTTACAATTTTCAAGATTTATTGTGATGATTACAGTATGTTTTTATCAACGCATGTCATTTCCTCATTTAATGTGTATTTTTTTCGATGCTTCAATTATCTTCCCCCATTCCTCTTGCTCGACTATTTAAAGGCACCACTGGTTCTTTATTTCTTCAAGAAACCATTCCTTGCACCAATATCAGTACCTTCAAAAATTCTTTTGACAGTTATGGGCTCCACCATATGGATTAACAGCCCTTCTGCCTATTCAAGAACCCAAGTTGAGAGACACAACGAAATCGAACTAGGGTAGCATTTATGTTCTTTAATGCAGACAACCATGAATGCCAGAGATAAGTACCCACGCCTTCGCGCCTTGGAAAAAGCTTCTGCCATCTTTACTGCCATGGAATCGGCCCATTTTCAAGCCATCTCTTACTATCTTGAAGCGAAAGATGAACTAAGAGATGCTGAAAAAAGCAAGAAGGACCTGGTTGCTAACTTCAACTACCAAAGTCTTTGTGCTAATGTCATTAAAGCGAAAAGTGATAGGCTCTTGGAGAAAAACGAGGAGAAAAGAGCTAAAATTCATGAACTGATCCGAAAACTCAACCAATATGAGGACCATGAATTTTTCCTTTCTAATCCTAACTCGGAGGATTTTGGCTCTCCCGCTTCTCCAAAGTCGGATTGAAGCGCCTCCCACTTAGCCTCAGATGAAGAAGAAGAAGAAGAAAAACCTTTTTTTTTTTTTTTTTTTGTAAGAACAATTTATATCTATTTTTTTATTTTTTTTTGAAAAAGACCCATTTATCATTTTTACTTATAATATGAATGGGTTTTTATATATAATACCTTGTCTTCCCTCATTTGTAACAAAATTAGGATACATAATTTAGTTACGAATCTTTGAGCAAGCATATGACAGTAGAAGGATAAACTCTGGAATAATACCTTGAACAAGTACTTGCTGATCCAACACACCCTAATAGAATACTAAGTTGATTCCAAGTTAGAGAACTCAGTTATGTGTCAGTTAAAATTAGAGTTTAAAAAACTCAATTGCAAGTTGGGCTGAAGAGCCCAGTTAAATGTTAAGCTGAAGTGTTCAATCAAATTCTGAGTTGGAGAACTCAGTTGTTTGTTGGGCTTAGATGCCCAGTTAAATGCTGAGCTGATATGCTCAGTTAAATTATGAGTTAGAGAACTCAGTCAAAGAACGTAAATCTCATGGAATTAAATGTTTATTTCTTTTATTTAAAAAAAAAATACATTGAGGAGACAAATAATTTCAAAATTTTGAAAAGAAACAGAGATTAAAGATAAAGAACTCATACAAAATATTTTCGTAAATGGGAGACGTTCCAAGGTCTAGGAACAACAACTCCATCAAGTACTTCAAGCTAATAAGTTCATGGTCTATTAACTTTAATGACGCGATAAGGGCCCTCCCAGTTTAGAGCAAGCTTTCCTAGACGAGCTTCTGGTCGGTGAGGTATTACCCGTCGAAGTACCAGTCTCCAATGGTGAAACTCATTGGGTGAAATGCATGATTAAATCTACATGCCATCTTAGTCTTGTAGGCTGCCATACGCATTAATGCCTTATCATGCTTTTTGTCAAGTTGATCCAATTCCTCTCGTATGCGGCCTTCGTTCTTCTTTAAATCAGCAGTGGCAACTCTTCTGGTTAGCAACTCAATCTCCACTAGAATGATAGCTTCAGTTCCGTAAGGTAAAGAAAAGGGTGTTTCTCCAGTTGTAGATGTCGGGGTGGTACGATAAGCCCATAAAACACCGGGGCATTCTTCCACCCATTTGTCTTTAGCATCATCCAAATGTTTTTTGAGCGCCTCTTTAATTGAATGGTTGGTCACCTCTGCTTGTCCGTTTGCTTGAGGATACGTCAGACTGGACGTTCGATGTTGTATCTTGAGCTCATTGTACATCCAACCAACTTTTCCTCCGGTAAATGGGGTTCCATTGTTAGATATAAGAACAACAGGTATGCCAAAATGGTAAATGACTTGCTTTTACAGAAAATTCGTCATTTCATTTTCACCAACGGTTACTAAAGCGTTTGCTTCAACCCATTTGGTAAAATAGTCGATCACCACCAACAAATATTTTTTGTTTCCAGGAACTAGAGTAAAAGGACCCAGAACATCCATTCCTCACTGAGCAAATGACGAAGGACTAGTGATTGGAGTTTGTTGCTGAGCAGGGACCTTGATATCATTAGAGAATCGTTAGCACTTATCATACTTTTGCACATATTCTACCACATCAGTGCGCATGATTAGCTAATAATATTCCACTTTCAACACTTTATGAATCAAGGATCTTCCCCATTGGTGATTACCACACACACCTTCATGTATTTCTTGTAGAACATAGCTATCTTATTTTGGTCCTAAGCACAACAACAAAGGTTGGGAAAAAGATCGCCTATACAGTTTATAGTCAGATAACACATACCTTGACGATTTATAAACAATTTTCCTAGCAACACCTCTGTCGTCTGGTAAGACTCCTTTCTTCAGATAATGAACTATAAAAATCCTCCAATCAATTTCTTCATCTAGCTGACCTATACATGCACACTGAGAGGTTGGAGTGATCGACGACTGGTCTAGAAACTCAACCATTTCAGACTTCTGATCTAATCCCAAAGTCAAAGCAAGTATAGATAAAACATCAGCCTTGTCATTTTCAGTTCTTGGGATGGCTTCAAATTTATTGCTTTGAAACTGGGAAGTGAAGTCTTTTACTTTTTCTACATAAAGGCGTAATTTGTCTTCATTTAGAAGAAACAGGCCATTGATCAGATTGATCACCACTTGAGAATCTAACTTTACTTCTAGATGCTGAGCACCTAATTCCTTGGCAAGAGTTAGCCCGAGAACCACTGCTTCATACTCCGCTTCGTTGTTGGAAGCTTGGAAACCTAACTGCACGGTTTTTCAAGCTGATCTCTCTCAGGTATTTGTATGACTATTTCCACTCCCCATCATTTCATGTTTGAGGCTTCATCAACCCATAACTTCCACTGGGAAACTGAGTAGGATGTTGTTTCTTCATTCAATGGAGGAGTAAATTCAGCAATGAAGTCAGCTAAAGCTTTCTCTTTGATTGTTGTCCTAGGTTTCTACTAGATGAAAAATTCACCCAACTCAACAGTCCACTTTATTAAACGTCTAGATGCTTCTGGTTTGTGTATTACTGCCCTGAGTGGGTATGAAGTCAACACGGTTACTACATGTGCTTGAAAATAGGGTCGGAGCTTCTTAGCAACAATTACCAAAGCTAACGCTAGTTTTTCCAACTCTGTATAACGGGTTTCAACCGAAACCAATGATTTGTTGATGTTATAGACCGGCCTCTGCCCTCCTGCGAGTTCTTAAACCAGTGCAACACTTACTGCTACAGGGGTTATTGCCAGATATAACTTCAACTTTTCTCCCGGTTATACCTTGGCCAATGTTTCCATTGAACCCAAGTAATCTTTAATAGACTGAAAAGCACACTCACAGTCATCATCCCATTGAAAGATCTTGTTTTTCCTCAAAATTTTGAAGAAAAGAGCACAACGATCAGTAAATTTTGAGATGAATATGTTTAAAGCCGCCAATCTTCCAGTCAATACTTGAACTTCTCGTATAGAAGAAGGGGACTTTAGATTTTTGACAACTTCTATTTATCCTGAATCTACTATAATGCCGAGCTGATTAACTACGAAACCAAGAAACTTGCCAGCAGTGACCCCAAAAGCGTACTTTTCAGGATTCAACTTCATATCGTACATTCTTAGAACAGAAAAAGCTTCAGCTAAATAGGAAAGGTGATCTGCTAGCTTAGAACTTTTGAACAACAAATCATCTATATAAACCTCCATGGTTGTCCCAATTTGATCTTGAAAAATACGATTCACCAATCACTGATAAGTAGCACTTGTATTTCTCAGACCGAAAGGCATTACTTTGTAACAATAAGTACCTTTTGGTGTGATAAATGATGTTCCTTCCTCATCTTGCTGATCCATGCGGATTTGATTATAGCATAAGTAAGCATCCATCATGGACGTTGGTGCCCGGCAGCAGCATCAACCATCTGATCAATCCTTGGCATTGGATAACAATCTTTAGGGCATGCTTGATTCAGATCGGTAAAATCTACAGACATCCTCTATTTTCCATTCTTCTTTTTGACAATAACTGGATTAACCAACCATCTGGGTTATGTCACTTCCCTTATGTGGCCAATAGCAAACAATTTTTTCATTTCAGTTTCAATTATTTGTTCTTTCTCAAGACCGAACATTCTTTTTTTTTGCCGAACTGAAGGATACGATCTGCAAATGTCCAAATGATGAACAACAACATCAGTACTTAATCCTTTCATATCAGCCGGCGACCAAGCAAAAATGTCTAAGTTCATTCGAAGCAGTTCTCTGGTCTCCGCTTCCTCAATCTGGCTTAATGATTTTCCAATCATAAGCTTTTGAGTTCCGTCATTGAAAGTTATTTATTTTACTTGCTCAGTAGGTTGAATCACACTTGCGTGTTCTCTGAAATCATCGATCTCTCCTACCGAGTCTATAGATTAACCTACTTTATGAACTTTCTTTGATTGCTATAAATGAGAGCTTTTCCCCTTCATAACTATGGCAAAGCACTGCCTTGAAGAGGATTGATCACCTCTTATAACAGCCATTGAATCTCTTCTGGAATACTTCACATATTGGTGATATGTTGATGCGATAGCTCTCATTGCGTGCAACCATGGACGGCCCAAAATAGCATTGTATGGTGATATGGAGTTTATCACCATGAAATCCGTGGCCTTCATGTACCCTTGCTCCTCCTTATTAGAGGTGATTGACAAAATAATTTTTCCACAAGGGGATGTAAGCTCACCATTAAATCCTATCATAACAGTCTGTGTTAAGCTTATTGGTAGGGGCGATTTTGTGCATGCCTACTTACGCTCGCAAGTATACGAGGGCTAAAGTTTTAATATAGTGGATCTTTGAAGATCAGATATCGTTCCCATAGAGAAAAGTGTGAATAATTGAATTGAATACCGCAATTGACGTAGTCTCGTGTTATCCTGACGACGGAAGACGTGAATTGAATTTAAACTAAGCTAAACTACAATTAGTGGGTTAATTCTAACTAAGTTGATTAATTAGGGACTGATTTCATTCACTTAATACACGTTTGATTTCGTTCGGTTAACAATAACAAAGTTTAGGTATCCGACAATCTCGATTTGTAAACTCCTCTGCCACCTCTTCCGAGTGTAAGACGAGGGAATACGCGACTTTCGTGTCGACGAAGAGGTCTCCCTCAATGTCTTAACGACTCTAGGCTACGTGAATCTTGACCCAACGTCATCGATTGCATACTAACTAACGCCCTCCCGGGTCGTTAGGTCGTAACGATGTGTTTACCCTAGTCCGAATCCAGGGTTACCTCTCCCAAGTGTCAAACCCTAGATTCTCAAATCCAACCCTAATATCGTTACATGCATATTAATATCTTCATCAAATGATAAACACAATCGAAATTAAAACAACAACCATTAAAGAAACGTATATTAAACCAAACGAGTATTTACACAACTACACCTTTCCCTAACTAATCTCTAAATTACACTATCATGTTCTTAGCCAATACAACATTAAATCAAAAGGAGATCATCATCATCAACAACAAACATTAAATATAAAGATGGAAACAAGGGAAGAAAATCCAAATCTCAAAGTGGAGTAGTCCACTTTCGCCAAAGAACAGTCCTCCCGAGCTTCCTCTTCTCGCTTGATGAACTTCCTCTTCTAGCTCTTCAAGGATTGGCCAAGAACACTCTTTACAACTAATCTAATCTACTTACTAAACTATTCTAATCTAACTACGGTGGAAGAGAGCTCCTAAGAACAACTAAGCCCTCTCCCACGCCTAAGGAGTGTCTAAGGTGTAAGGGTTCTCTATTTTGAAAATATCTTCAAAATATCTAAAAATAGATATTTCTGTGCAGAGTGTTACCGCCTAAGCGGTGGTTCACCGCTTAGGCAGTGGACTTAAGTCGGCTAAGTTCTGTCGGTAACTTCGCCTAAGCGGTGGTTTTACCGCTTAGGCGGTAGCTGCTGGCAAGATATTCAGTTGTTTTCTCGCCTAGGCGGTGGTTCAGCCCTTCAGCACTCCAACATTCTGCCTCTTTTCTGCCTAAGCGGTGGAACTTCCGCTTAGGCAGTGGTCTTTATTCATCGAAACCCTATTTTGCACATTTTGTTCACCGTTTCTCTACCGTTTTCACTTGTTTCTCTCCCTTTGATGTCCTTTCACCTGTTCTACACTAAAACACACTAAAACACAATTAAATATAACTAAAATGCTTGAGAACTTAAAAAATCCGGTTTAGAAATAGATAGGTTTTTCACACCTATCACTCATGTTGGAGCTCGACAGTCCCATTTGTTTCAGAGTACTAACAAAGATAATGTTTCCTAAGCTACCATTAATAGGTGAGAACGTTTCTTGATAGTCTACGCCAAAGGTTTGCGTATAGCCCTTTGCCACCAGTCTTTCTTTGTACCTTTTAACTGATCCATCGGCTTTGTACTTGGTGGAGAATACCTACTTATACGCTACTATTTTTTTACCTTCTAGTAGGGGAACAAGAGTCCACGTCTCATTTTTCAGTAACACCTCTATTTTTTCCTTTATAGCTCGGATCCACCTTGGGTCTTTCAGAGCCTCTTCAACACTTGTGGGAATCTGATGCGAGGAGAGTTCATTCACAAAGTTCTTGAGGGGTTTGAACAACTTTTTTGTAGAAACATAATTGGCAATTGGATATCTCGATTTTTGGTTCTCCAGTTTCGAAGAATATCTGTTTGGTTGTTTGCCCCGATTGTGCCTGAATGGTAATTCATAGCCAATAGGAGTATGTATGTTATTAGAAATGTAAGGTGTGGTAGGGGAGCTTACCTCAATGATATTATCAGGAGATGGGACATTGGATACTGGAAAGTGGAAGGGCATTGCTACGTCAACTTATAAAGATGTCAGTTCTAGAGCTTCAGTTTCTAGAGATGTCGGCTCTAGAGCTGGAGCTTCTAGAGATGTCGGCTCTGGAGTCCGCTCCTTAATGGTCGATTGAGGAGAAGTTGGTGTCATATCAGTGTCCTTGTTAACTAATTCAACTATTTTTCTTGTGTCTCCCCTTGAAGAGAAGAATTGGATGTGGCAGGAGAGTAGAAAGTGTCAGATTCAAGGAACGTGATATTCATAGTCACATAGGTCTACCAAGTAGGTGGGTCGTAACATCGGTACCCTTTTTGGTGTACACCATATCCCCCAAAAAAGATAACGAATGGCATAGGAATCAAGCTTTGTGCGTTGGTTCTTATGGAGGTGAACAAACGCAACACAACCAAAGACACGAGGCGGAAACATCAGTATTGTGGGTAATGACATATAGGTTGACAAGGCCTGTAGTAGAGTCTTGAACCCAGGACCTTTTGAGGGCATACGGTTAATGAGATGGATGGTTGTGGTAACAATATCAGCCTAGTGGTGGCTCGATATGTGAGCTCCAAGTAAGAGAGCTCGAGTAGTTTCAAGAATGTGGCGATTCTTGCGCTCTGCAACATCGAAATTACTGCGGAGTCTGGGGGCATAAAGTCCCATGAATTAGTCCATGGTACTGGAAATAACCACAAAACTTTTGATACATATACTTTCTACCATTATCAGATCGAAAAATACAAATCTTAGCAGAGAACTGAGTCTGAATCATTGTATGAAATGATTAAAACACTCGAAAAACCTCATTTTTATGTTTCAACAAATAAAGCCAAGTCATTCGAGTACAATCATCAACGAATATCACAAACCAACAGACACCAGATATAGTAGATTTTGGGAAAGGACCTAATACGTTATAGTGAATCAGAGCAAAAGGAACATCGTTCTTATTCATATTCAACGGATAAGTGACTCGATGACTTTTGGCTAAAATGCAAGTCTCACATTTAAAATCCAAAGTTGAGAAACCCAAAAATAAATAAGGAAACATATGTTAAAGATAACCAAATGACGGATGGCCTAACCGATGGTGCCAAAGCAAAATCTATTCCACTTTGAGGTTACTTGGGCGGTGGATGTGGTGTTTTCAGCCAACACTAAAACGTTCCACAAAATAGAGCCCCCTCTTTTAGTTCCACACCCAATGACCTCCTTAGTAAGAATATCCTGAATAAGACAAAACGCAAGATAAATGAGCACACCACAATTCAAAATCTTTAGTAACTTAACTCACAGATAGTAACTTTTGAGAGAGAGAAGGCATTAATAAAGTATTAGGTAATGGTAGGGTTGGTGACAACATCACCGTTCCAGCCCCTGTTACCAAAGAGATGCCTCTATTAGCATTGATAATTCTCGTTCGCCGAGGAGGGGAGTGTTGAGAAAAATCATTTGCATCAAATGTCATATGGTCCGTTGCTTCGGAATCAAGTATCCAATCATTGTACTAAGCCTCCCGATTAGAACTAAGTAGAGTATTACATAGGTTAGAGTTTGGACTATCAGTTAGAGTAAGGGAAAGATGTGGTTCTACTGCAGCCACCGCAGCCTTGGCGGTGCTATCATTATTCCCACCTCCATGGTGCTTCTGAGCCTGGAGTTTATGCCACCAATAGGGATACCCATGAAGCTTGAAATAGGTCTCACGAGTATGCTTTGTACTCCTATAGTGAGAGGATTTAGTGCCATCAAAGATGGCTTGGGATTTGCAGTTATAACCAAATTTGCCACCATAAAGAGAGAGAGACCCGGAGGATGTTTGAGGCTGTGAGCTATGCTTGAGACTTTTGGATGCCAGACCAGCTCCTAGTATAGCAGTAGGGCTATTTGTCGTCATCACTGCTTGACGAAGAGCTTCTCTCTAAACATGTGCATAGACTTGCTCTATTGTTGGAAATGGATTTATCTGTAGGACATCACTCCTGATATGGTCTAAGTGGTCATCAAGACCATCCAGGAATACATGTACTCAATCTTCCTGAATTAGGGTATTATAGTGTTGAATATCGGTTAGGCATTCCATTGTGTTTGGACGACGGAAATCGATTTAACGCTAGAGGCCTTGAAGATCATTGTAGAATTTTTCAAGAGAACTACCAACCTGTTTTAGGCAGGTCACGCATCACCGAGGGTTATACACCTAGGAGGTGTTGTTGCCATCAAAGTATGTAGTAGCAATTGCATCTTACACCAACTTGGCTGTTGGGAGGTGAATGAAGTTACTAAGAAGAGATGAGTCAATTGAATTAATCAACCATCCTTTAATAATAGTGTTGTTAGTACACCATTGTTGAAAGGTAGGGTCCATATGAGAAGGTTGGGGTAGATCTCCGTTTATGTATCCTAGTTTGTCTTTGCCTAAGATATACATCTTGACCACTTTCAACCAAAGAGCATAGTTGGTTCCATCCAACTTAAAGCCGATTGGTTCAGTAGCAATATTGGAGGTTTGGGTTGGGGCTGAAGCTTTGCTTAAAACTTCAGCCATTTTCGTGGTTAACTCAGCTAAGATAGAAGAAGATAGAGATTCATCAGTATGGGAGTCTGTATTAGCCATGGATGGAGATGATATTGGTTAGAAAATAGTATCCGAATCTCAAGAGGTGGTCTAAAAAGATAACGGCAAAGATACCAAATAATACGTGTAGTTTTAAAGGAAACTATATTGTATAGACAGAATTCTAAAAATCCACCACCATGGTTGGATTCGGAACACCCAAAATAACCAAGAATGGGTATAAACCATTGGGAAACCAGGAAAATTGGTACTGAACCAGACATAATAAGTTAACAGTGAACCGGTCTGTATAGTTATAAAATAAACTATACTTTATAAATAGAATTTTGCAAAACCGACACAACGGTTGGAATTAGGGCACTGAAAAACTCTAGGAACTAGTTTGAACCGATCAAGAACTGGCCTAAAAAATGGTGAACCGCTCCAATGAATATGGCTGAAAAATCGGTCTAGGCATCGGGAAGTTTAGCGGTGCATGAATCTGAAGCTAGTAACTTCATAAGGCGAGTGAGAGCGCATCCGACTTCAAAAATTGACGTGCGATATGTCGTTGGAATCGTCTTTGAAATAGGAATTCATATTTGGTCTTGTATTTGTAATCAGAATTCGAAAAGTTTATGAAAAAGTTCGATCTGTGTGCGAAACAGTAAATTTTCTGGGTGGAACTTCAAATGATTTTATTTCCATTTCTATTGTCTTTCATTTGATAATTTACACCCATATATATAGATACAAAACTACATTAAATTAGACGGTTGGGAAGAGCTCATTAATGAGCTGGTTGGGGAAGATAGTTAATGAGCTTGACTCATAAACTCATGCCAACAATACGTTGTATTTTGTTATTCCTCTTATTGCCTTTTGGTATTCCCTGATATGTCTATTTATACCTTGCATGATCTTCTCTGAGTCAGTAACTTACCCTGTTTGTTCCAGTTTGTATTTTTCCCATCCCATACTTTTCTGGCTAGAAATGTCTGCTCATGATTCCATTGAGATTTCTAGGGAAAACAAAAACATGAAATGCTACTTGTTTAAAAACCTCATTCGCAGCGCCAATACCGAGAACATGGAGCATCCCCCTCTCCAAATGCTTTAACAGGACCAAGCCCTATATTTCTCCCACGATGTTGCCCATTACACCACTGTCTTCAAGCTACTAGAAGTTAAGGAAAAGTTGATGGATAAAACAGAAGAGGCGGACGATTTTTAAGCCTGATGGGAACCAAGCTGTAAGGAGTCTAAGAATTAGAGGCCTAATTAAGGATTTCTGATTAGCGCTATGAGCTCTGAATGATGTGAAGAAGATAAAGATTAGAGAACTCATCGACAAGCTTAAAGCGTTTATGGAAGTCGACGATTTTTCTTCCTTTAATAATGATGAGTCTCTGCCCCGATTCTGATGCCTTCTTATAGTCTCTGGCTAGCGTTGCTCCCCCATCGCAAAGATAAAGCTGATGATGAAGTAAATTATTACTTTTTTGGGTAGTATTTTGGGGTTTTTTACCTCTCTTGAGCAGCCTATGGGCTATTTATATGTGTATCTCTTTTCGAATGAATGGGCATGGCCTTCTTGGCCTTATTTTTCTTACCTCTTGTTGTGTCTTCTCCTCTTTCTTTTTGTGAGTTGCTATGTTTAGGTGTTTTTAGTTGGTCTTGTCTCCGAATAGGTACAACCTTCTGAACTATTGGCTTTTCAGTTCAGTTGATATGATAAGCCAACTTTTCCCTTCAGCAAAAATAACTAAGTTGTTTTTGGTCCACTTGATTGTTCTGTAGTTTAACCCTTAGGCAGGAATTGCAGAATTGTTTTCATAAACAGTTTTAAGTCTTCATAAGTTTACCTTTGATGGGAACTATTAAAATGTTTTAATGAATAATTTCATGTCTTTATAGGTTCCCCATTTGATAGGAACTATTTAACTGTTTTGATGAATTGTTTTTCGTATTCATAGCTTTACCCTTTGAAACGAACTACTGAATTGTTTTGATGAAGAATTTTATGTCTTCGTTGATTTATCTTTTGAAAAGAACTACTGATTGTTTTGATGAACATTGTTTTTTTTTTTTTGTATTTGTAGGTTTACCTTTTGTTAGGGGTGGTCATGGGCCAGAGGTCCCCCCAACCCGTCTAGCCTATTACCTTTTTTTTTAAGGGTTTGTGCTTGATTTTTCAACCTAAGGGAAGAGTTAGGGCCCCAAAATTAATTACTTAGTAGAAGGCACAAAACATTACCACTGTTGTCATACAAGGTTTTCTAACAAAACTTGGCATCATTAGTTGTAAATTTTTTATGGATATATCGTGCAATATAGTGAGTATTTAATTTGTTTTGGTGCAAATTTATGTGATATAAATTAGAGGATTAATTTTTTTTTACATCCACTACTTTAAACTAAAGGCAATTATTTGCTTATTTCCAGAGAGTTCTATTATTGAAAGCCTATGTAGATATTTGATTTGAGGGATACGTTTACGAGCTTATGAAATTAAATTAGAACTAAAAAAATAAAACAATATTGCGGATATTCGAAATTGATGATTTTGGGCTCATGGGACAATCAATAAGAAAAAGAGTTATCTGGTAATTATAATTTTTGATGAGTGTAAAAATGCACGCTGTAACGCAACCAATTAAAGACCGTCATGCGTCCGCAACTCCCTACAGAGTTTAAATCACAAAAAATACTAAGTATGAAAAATGTATCGAGAAGAAAGATGTCTCCAACTGCACCAATCGCCCCAAATGATTCAACACTCTCCAGGGTGACCAGCAAGTCATCACTGGGATGGGCGACCACTCCCCATATCAGTGTTCTCTGTTGCAGCAATGCTTACCCCTCCCCGTTTATGTCCGCTCGGGAAGGGTAAGAGTCAATCTCCTCATCATAGCCATAGCAGGGTAGTGTCCTCCTCAGTTTGTTTACAAGATTTACTCTGTTTTCCACCTTTTAAACACCCTAAAATATCTCAAAATATCCCAAAATATATTCAAAATATCCCAAAATGTCCATAAACATCATTGTGGTTCTCTTCCATAACCAAAATATCTCAAAATACCTCTTAAACATGGCCAACATCATAGCCCCTTGGCACATTTTCATTGGCTACATGCAAAGTTAACACCATGATGTGATCTTGAGGAGACATTAAACCCATGCTTAGCCCCTAAACTAATTTCCACCTTGTCTATAAAAAAGAGAGCATACAATTGCTCAAAGGTAGATGAACTTTGCTCACAACTTACCCTTTAATCTTCTCGGCAATTACACTATAAATTCTTCCCCCTTTACGCTGATTCTCACGCCGGAGGGTAAACGCCAAGAAAACATCGGCAAGTCCTTTGTGTAGGATTCCAGGTGCTCATTCTTCCTGGAACTACTCAATTTCAAGTGCTAGTTCATATCTCCAAGGATCACGAAGTAGTCTGCTCCTTCTCCTTCCCGACTAGAGGTTTCTCCATGGATCAGAAGCTACACAAACCAAAGATCTCCACTGCAGGGTTCTTTAACACCCTCCAAGATTGACCAGACCATACCGCTGGTGTAGACCAAAATTAAACATCAATAGTTTGGCGTCGTCAGTGGGAAGCACTACTAAAAGCCTTCATCCAATCATGATTTTCTCTCCTCTTGGGAAGAGGTTATATGAATACAAGGTTTAGTCAGTCTCTATGGCCAAGAGACGCTAATAGCATGGTAGATAGCAACCCCACTGGCGAAATGTCATACAACCCTAGGTCGGATGCGAGGATCATTGTCCCTATCCCGAAAGAAGAAGAACATACAGTGTGACTTGATAGCTTCAAATGTCAACTATTTCAATTTCAAACCTGCATCGACACCATCCTCTCTCGTCTATCACCAGCCGTGAATCAGTGGGGACCGGTTCTCTAGAACATAGAGGGAGAGGAATGCCACTTGCCACCGGCTCCTGACCGAGGGAGACCAATTCTTCGGCACGTAGGGGGTGAGAATCCTCACCAGGAATTAGACCGTGTCATCCATTCTGAAGGGTATGCGTCAAGGAAACAACTTTATCCGCTCGATCGATCGATTAGAGAATAGCTTTTGGCTCCACCAGCCATTTTTGATTTTGCATCTTTGCCCTTGAGGGCACGCTTGAAAGAGGATCGTCGTGGTTACCAGATGGGAAGAACTTATAGTAACGTCACCCTTGAAGATCGTTGAGCTCTCTGTGCACGGGATCAAGAGTGCCTACAAGCCATGTGGCAGTACTGCCCAGGGGAACAACGACATTAGAAAGGTGTGTTGTTGATATAGAGGCAACGCTTATACAGATACGGGGCTCTAGGGGGCTGTTGGGCTCTCTTTAGGTATAAGATCCCATTTTGTTGATGCCATAACATTTAAAGTGGTCCCTTATAGGTTCCCCAATCCACAAATAACCCCCTACACTAGGACTATTGACCCTAGCGATCACCTCTCCATTTTCATTGCATTCATGGACATATACATAGTATCTATAGCAGTAAGATGCAAATCATATCCCTTCACTCTTACTAGGATGGCCAGCACCTGCTACCGAGAGTTGACTACTGCATTGATCCCCACATTTACTCAACCAGAATAGCTATTTTTTAACCCGATTTGATTGTTTCTGGAGATGACCTAAAACAGCAGCTCACCTTCTCACTCTCCAACAAAAAAACACTGAAACATTGAGTGATTTTGTCACACGATTCCAGAATAAAAGTTCAAGCTGTAGTAACATTCCAGATGTTATGGCCTTAAACGCCTTTATTGACAGACTAAGGCACTTGAGACTGACATACGATTTGTGCTCCTATCCTACGCCAAATCTAGCTACTGCCTTTGCCCCGGGTACAAGCTTTGACCAAGCTGACCTCAGACACGCTATAAAAAGAGAGCGAAAAGGGAATCAGAAGTGGAACGGCCGACCAAAGGAAGGGCTGAGTAGGGCACAAAGATCGTGAAGGCTATAGGCGGAGGTAAGGATCGGAGACATCCTCCACCCCCAGAGAATCGCCTAAGGCTGACGCCCCTCACTAAATCCATAGCCACAATTGTTGCTAAAAATTCAAGGAAATGATTCTTTCCACCAGCTCCTCCCCCTAAAGGAAGGCCTATAGTGAAAGCTGTCTCCAAATATTGTGAGTTCTATAATGACTGTGGTCATTCCACGGATGAGTGCTTCCATCTCTGAGAAGAGATCGAGGCCCTCATAAAAAAATGGCACCTTGGTTATTATGTTCGCAAAGAAAACGCAAGCTCTAAAGTCGGAGAGAGTAGTCGTTGCGATGAATGAAGGGATCAGCCGAGAAAGGTTAACCGCGGCCGACCCCCTCCGAGATAAGAAACTAAGGAATTTGATGATGAAATGCGTATTGATGGTGAAATCAATATGATCATTGTGATAGATGGCAGCCTCAACCTCAGGAGAGCAATTACTTCTTCCCGAAAGAGGCATGAAGGTAAAGCAAAGTGGAAGTGCAATGAGGACGTGTACAACGTGAGCACGATTGATGCTGCCTTGTACAACGTCATCTCCTTCAGTAAAGCTGATCTTCGAGGGCTTCATACCCCTCATGACGATGCCTTGGTGGTATCTGCCTTGATCTACCACTACAAGGTTGGATGAATCTTGATTGATGGTGGAATCTCCGCAGATATCATTTTCAAGTATGCTTTCAATCAAGTGAATGTAAGTTCAAGTTCCGTGAGACCCACTGCCTTATCTCTTATCGGTTTTGGTAGGGAGGTGGTGAATTCCATGGGTTGGACCTCCATTCCCTTTACGGTTGGTGTTGTGCCCACTTCGGCCAATGTCTAGGTTAAATTTCTTACAGTGGACCAACCTTCTTCTTATAATGCAATCATTGGGCAACCCACCTTGGCGGTACTAAAAGCCGTATCCTCCCTTACCACCAATTAATGAAATTCCCTATGAAAAGAGTGGAAAGAGTGGTGAGGGGAGACCAAGAACCTAATCGTTCTTACACCAGGAGGGCACTTGAAAAGAACATAATAGAAATTAACGGCTGAAACCAAGAACAGTGAAGTTGAACTCATGACCATGATCAATCTCAGAACCGTGCCTATTGACGGCCCCTAAGAT
Organism: Eucommia ulmoides; assembly: GCA_016647705.1. Classification (NCBI taxonomy): domain Eukaryota; kingdom Viridiplantae; phylum Streptophyta; class Magnoliopsida; order Garryales; family Eucommiaceae; genus Eucommia; species Eucommia ulmoides. The sequence goes on along the minus strand of CM028327.1, from coordinate 27,308,247 downwards.
GAGAAACCCCATCCACATCCTCATGAAGACCTGATAGAAGTTCTTATTCATCCTACCATTGAACAGAGAACCATTTGAATTGGTGCTAAACTCGATCCGACATAGCAAGAAGAATTACCCGATCTCCTTAGAAGAATTTACAATGTGTTCGCTTGGTCCCATAATGAACTTCCTGGGATCGATCCAAGCATCACCATGCACCGACTCCATGCTAACCCTCACCATCCCCTTGTGAGGCAAACAAGAAGAAAATTCCACCCGGAGCGTCAAAAGGTCATTAAGTAAAAAATGGATAAGTTAGTGAAATCTACTATGGTGGAAGAGGTGGAATTTCCTGAATTCCTCTCTAATGTTGTTAGAGCACGTAAATACGTCGCTACTTTCGCTCACAAGTATACGAGGTCAAGTTTTAGTAAAGGTGGGGAGAGTAAGGGTATCGTGTCCACAGGGATTGGTTGTGATTATTATTGAGTACCGCATTTATCATGACCTAACTTTATCTAGGCTAAAACAAATGTATATAAAATTAATATAAACTAATACTAAAATACTAATTAAACTATACTAATACTAATATGAGATGTTTAGGGAAAGTATTTCCTATGGATTAACTTTTGTTTACAAAAACGTGTTTGGTCTCATTTTAGTTTACGTTAACAACGTTCGACTTATCCGACATTCTCAGTTCGTAAACTCCCCTGCCACCTCTCCCGAGTGTAAGATGGGAGAATACGTGACTTTGTGTGAACGAAATAGTCCTCCTCAATGTCTTAACTACCCTAGGTCATGTAAGTCTCGCCCCAACGTCATTTATTGCAAACAATCCAACTCCCAACCAGGTTATTAGATCGTCGCGTTGTGTTTACCCTATCGATAATCTCAGTTCTAAAACTCCACCGCCACCTCTCCCGAGTGTAAGACGGGGAAATACATGACTTCGAGTCAACGATGAAGTCCTCCTCAACGTCTTAACGACCCTAGGTCACATGAGTCTTGCCCCAATGTCATCGATTGGCGTTATGTTTACTTTAGTCTGAATCCGGGGTTACCTCTCTCAAGTGTCAAATCGCGTATTCTCGATATAACTATCTAAGCATAATAAACATAACAATGCAATAAACACAATCAAAATAAAGAAGAACAACCGCAAACGAAACATAAACTCAACAAAACAACATTTTCATAAATATATTAATCCCTAGACAAAAACCCATTTAGCTTATGGCCATGGCTGGTTATGAAAACTAAGATAAACATGCTCAAACAACAATCCAAGGTTAAGAAATAAAACAAGGAACAAGAGAAACTTAGTTTAGTCCAAAGATTTATCGCTAAAAATGTTTCGAGATCGCTCCCCCTTCTTGGCAACGTGATCTTCTCCTTAGGATTTGAAAGAGCACTCCCAAAACCTCTGTCTAAAATATCCTAACCCTAATGGAGCTCCAATGGCCAAAAGTGAGGAGAGGAGGGGGTATTTATAGGAAAAATATCTAAAATAAAAATCTAATATGTACAGAGGTCACCGTCACGGCGGTGAGTAGGTCGGTTAGATGATTGCCTAGGTGGTGTAGTCGGCGGTGGATTTGGTGACATCCTGTATTTTCACTACCGCAGCCATGGATCTCAGCGTCGCAGCGGTGGACATTCAGCAAGAAAATAAACTCTTTGCATTTTCACTGCTGCGGCCATGGTCTGGACGCCATGGCGGTGGGCGTCTTTCAGAATATTACCATCGTGCTCGTTTTTCTACCGTTCTTCGACCGTTCTTAGTTCGATCTCATTGTTTACGCTTTGTTTTCCTACCTTTTCACCCCCACACATCTGCTTTAGTACAAAAAGAATAAAAACACATCAAAATATATTAAAATGTACTAAACATACTAAAAAACTAACAATGCTCGGATTGGAGATAGATAGTTAATTTACACCTATCAAATACCCCCACACTTGGAATTTGGCTAGTCCTCGAGCCAAACACACGCGAAAATTTAAAATACAACTGAATTAAATAACAAACAACCTAAACACAATCTAAACATAACGACATGTCTTTATTCTTCTAACGGTCAAGTCTTTATTCCCTCAACCACCGCTAGTCATATCGAGTTTAGGCGGTAAAATACATCATGTGGTTCTAGAATTTCGACATGCAATAATGGTGAACGTTATTCTAGATCCTATAAATGTGTTACTGCAAAACTCAATAATATGGCTATATAATGACCGGATTGGATTATCCCCCAAAAACATTCATGACTTAGACTGTATACGACTAGGATTTCCATATGCCTGATTGGGGTCCACTCCACTAATGTACGTTGAGTAGTTTTAGTATAATGGACCTTTCGGTTGGGTATCATATCCACAGGGATTTGTTGAGATTACTATCGAGTATGGCATTTGTCATAACCTAACTTTATCTAGGCGATAAAAATATTATTTAATTAATTAATACTAATACTGAAATACTAATTTACTATACTAATTACTAATACGAGATAGTTATGGGATGGATTATTTAGGGGTTAAGTTTATTTACTTAAACGCGTTTGATTTCATTTAGTCTACAATAATGGTGTTCGACCTATTCGACAATCTTGGTATCTAAAACTCCTCTGCCACCTCTCCCGAGTGTAAGACGGGGGAATACGCAACTTCGTGTCAACATCTTAACGACCATAGGATGCGTGAGTCTTGTGATAGGTGTGATCCACCTACGTATTTCCAAACTGAATTAAGTTAGTTTTCAAGTGTTTATATAGTATTTTATTATGTTTTAATTAGTTTTCTTACTTTTTGTATAAATCAGGTGTGGGGGGCAAAAAAATAAAAACTGGAGCAAAAACGATGAGATCGAACCAAAAGTGATCGAAGAATGGTGGAAAAAATAAGCTTGGAGGCAAAATTGTGAAACAATCCTACCGTCGTGGCATCCAGACCACTGTCACGGCAGTGAAGATGCTGAGAAGACACAATTATTGCTAGACGACCACCGCCTAGGCAGAAATCCAGCAGATTGTTTTCCTAGTCCACCACTGACTCCACCGCCTAGGTGAACCTTAACCGACATACTTCACCACCACGGCGGTGAATCCCACTGCCACAACGGTCAGTCTCTGCGCAGTGTTAGATATTTATTTAGATATTTTGTCTTTTTATACCCCTTTCCTTTTTCCTCATTTGCTTCTCACCAGCCATTAAAGCCCTTAAGGATTAGGTTATGATATAGAGAGAGTATGGGGAGTGCTCAAACATATCCGAAGGAGAAGATCAACACGCGGAGAAGGAGAATCGTTCGGTGGACGGTTTTAGCGGCTAATCTTCGGATATCGGCTGAGTTCACCCATTTTTCCTTTTATTTCTTATCTTCTATGTATGTTTGAGCATGTTTAGACTAGTTTCAATTGTATAAGCGGCTATGGCCATAAGTTAAATGTGGATTATATATGGGATTAATATCGTTTATAAAAACGTAGTTTTGGTTTAGTTGCGTTTCTTTGATGATTATTCTTCAATGTTTGAGTGTGTTTATCATATTGTTTGTTTATTATACTTAGATTTACATATCAAGAATATGGGGTTTGACAACTCCCATATTCGGAATAGAATAAACAAATGCCACGATCCAATAACCCGGTCGGGGTTAGGATTGTGGACAATCTATGACGTTGGGGAAAGACTCACGCAACCTAGAGTCATTACGACTTCGAGGGTGACTTCTGTGTTAATTTGAAGTCATGTATTCCCTCTTCTTACACTCGGGAGAGGTGGCGATAGAGTTTTAGAACTGAGATTGTCGATAGGGTAAACACAACGCATGAAATCAATGACGTTGGGGAGAGACTCATGTGACCTTTAGTCGTTAGATGTTGAGGGGGAATTCTTCATTGACATGAAGTAACATTATATCCCTTGTCTTACACTCGGGAGAGATGGCGAAGGAGTTTGCGAACTGAGGTTTTGTGTGCGATCAATGAGGTTGGGGCAAGACTCACGCAATCTAGGGTCGTTAAGACATTGAGGGGGACTTATTTGTTGACACGAAGTTTCATTACATCCCCCGTGTTACACTCAGGAGAGGTGGATGAGGAGTTTTAGATACCGAGATTGTCAAATAGGTCGAACACCATCATTGTAAACTAAACAAAATCGAACGCGTTTAAGTAAATAAAGTTAATCCCTATATAATCCATCCCATAACTATCTTGTATTAGTAATTAATATAGTTAAAGTAGTATTTTATTACTAGTATTAAATTATATTCCATTTTTGTCGCTTAGATAGAGTCAAGTTATGATAATCGCGGTACTCGATAGTAATCTCAACCAATCCCTGTGGATACGATACCCAACCGAAAGGTCCATTATACTAAAATTTGATTTGTACGCTTGCGGTGAAAGTGGAAACGCTTAATTAGCAGCCACTAAGTTTTTGGCGCCGTTGCCGAGGATTGATTTGTCAGATTCAATTTTTGTCAATGCCTACCAAGTTTTTGGTGCCGTTGCTGGGGATTGTTTTGATGTTATTACCGGAGAAACTCAGTAACGGCCGGAGACTTAAATAGGAGAAACAAGTGTATCGTATTTAAGGATTGGAGAAGTTGTTATTATTGATATTGTGTATAAATAAGTTAATTTTACTTTAGGCATATATTTTGTATATAAGTTTTGTTTGTAGTTTTGTTTTTGTTTCTCATGCAAGGTACTTGGTGATGTTCGATCGACCGGTATTGATGCATCCCTTTCGATAGGATTCCAAACCATTTTATGTTGCTTAGCCAAGCACATAAACCGGTGAGACATTTCGTTAAAAGATTAAGCCATTCAAAGAAAAACCTCACTAATCTTGAGGGCGTTTTGAAAATTTTAGGCTAAGGACATTAAACCACGTGCTTTTTGGGCTAGGTAACCCAAGGTTAAATGAATTAAATCCATCTCCGTTGAATTTAAACGGAGGCGAGATCCTCTCGCCTCCCAGGTAAGTGTTCTAAACACCCTTCGTCAGCATGCTTTAAATTTTATATGTTGAAGAATGATGATTGGGATCACTGAGAACACTATCCATTTTAAGTTCGGAAGTGATTTGTAGTATGTAGTATGCTAGTTTTTGTGTTATTATTTTCTCGTATTGCATGTGTGTTTAGGTTAGAATGTGTTTATGTTTTTGTGTTGTTGTTATATGTTGAGTTTTGTGTTCATCTGGGCCATTACACGATTATGATAATTACCCCTGGTTATTTTCGAGGTTAAGGGTAATACCCATGCATGTGTGATTCTGTGAGCTTGACTATACGTTTTGGTAAAAATTATTATAGATAATAATTTGCACTAGCACATAGACTCAATGTATTTCTATTCAATTGACTTGAGGACGATTATCGATTAACCAAATTCATGACACATTAAGGATTCTAGAACTTGATTAAGGGAAGCTTGAGGGGAAATCTTAAGCAAGGTAGTTCAAGAGACGTGATTTAGGCAGTCATTTTGTCACTTGAGCCTTTTGAATCCTACCTTGATACATGTTTATATCTCGCTTCCCTATCGAAGCCTAAATGCAAATTCAATTCAAAACACATAAACTAATACCATAGCCAATGGATCTTTTTGCAAACCTAAATCGTTGAATTTAAAGGCACATTTGAGTGAATCCAGTTAAACATTGCAAAGGCAACTTGATGTGAGCCGTTGGGTTTAGGGTGAACTTCTAATTGGTTCGGTATTTGAGTACTCACTTGTCATTTTTCGTTTTCATTTCACACACCCCTTCAATTGTAATAATCAGATAAGTTTGGGGGTGTGTTCGTTGAAAAGAATCAAGGGTACATATGTTTTTAATTTCCGTTTCTTCTTGACAAGTGAGTACGTCGGTCTTAAAAGCATGTTAGAGATTGTTTCCAATCTTTCTATGGGGGATCAAGAGTGAATGTGCCAAGCATTGAGCCTTGGGTAATGTTAAGTTAACAACATTGACCCATTTTCAATTCTGAAATACCCTCGGCCAAATATTCCTTAACTGAACCAAGTCCTTCTAATCTCTTTGAACTACTAAGCCAACATTAGTGGAGAGTGGACCCCAATAAGGCTTATGGAAATCCTAGTCCTTCACGGTCTAAGTCATGAATTTCGTTGGGGGATAATCCAATCCAGTCGTGGTATAGTTATATTATTGAGTCTCTCACAAACACATTTACAGGATCTAGAATAGTGTTCACCATTATTGCATGTCGAAATTCTAGAACTACATGATGTGTTTTACTGCCTGAACTCGATATGACTGGAAGTTGTTGAGGGAAAAAAATAAATAGGCCGTTAGAAAAAGTCAAAATTCGTATGTCGTTATGCTTAGATTGTTTTTAGGTTGTTTGTTATTTAATTCAGTTTGTTTATTTTCATTGTCGTGTGTGTGTTTGGCTCGAGGATTAGCCAAATTCCAGGTTTGGGGGTATTTGATAGGTGTGATCCACCTACGTATTTCCAAACTGAATTAAGTTAGTTTTCAAGCGTTTATATAGTATTTTATTATGTTTTAATTAGTTTCCTTAATTTTTGTATAAATCAGGTGTGTAGGGGCAAAAATATAGGAAACTGGAGTGAAAACGATGAGATCGAACCAAAAGCGATCGAAGAATAGTGGAAAAAACAAGCTCGGAGGCAAAATTGTGAAACAAGCCAATCGTCGCGGCGTCTAGACCACCACCATGGCAGTGAAGAAGCTGATAAAGGAAAATATTACTGATGGACCACTGCCTAGGTGGAGAAATCCACCGCCCAGGCAGAAGTCTAGTAGAGAAAACAAAGATATACTACTAACAACCCACCACCTAGGTGGAGAATTCCACCGCCTAGGCAGAAATCCAGCAGAATGTTCTTCTTAAGACACCATTGTGTTCATCATCGCGACAATCACCAACCGACCTACCTCTGCCTAGGCGGAGGATCCCTCCACCTAAGCGGAGAGCCTTTGCAGAACCTAGATATTTTTAGGATATTTATTTAGATATGTTGCTTATAAATACCATTCCCTCTTCCCCTATCTTGAACCCCAGGCCATTTGGGCACCTTAATCTATATTTAGGCTAGGGTTTAGGAGTTTTAGAGGTGGATCTCACATCCCGAAGTGGAGAAGACGGCGAAACAATCGTTGAGCGTTCTTAGCGGTGTATCTTCGGATGAGGCTAAGTTCTTTGGTTATTTTTCCTCATTTCTTTATCTTAGGATCATGTGAGCATGTTTAGCTTGTTATTTCATTGTAAATGCGGCTATGGCCTTAGCTAAACATGGATTGTAGTAGGGATTAACACTACATTTATAAATATGTTGTTTGAATGATTTCGGTGTCGCGTTTATATTTGTTCTTCGTAGTTTGATTGTGTTTATCGTGTTGTTTTTATTTATCATGCTTAGTTAGATAAATGGAGAATATAGGGTTTTGACAAATCTCGGGTTCAGATTTGGATAAACAAACGCCACGATTCTATTACCCGGTCGGGCTTTGAATCGTGGACAATCGATGACGTTGGGGTAAGACTCACGCAACCTAGGGTCGTTAATACATTGAGGGAGACTTCTTTGTTGACATGAGGTAGCATTATACCCCTTGTATTATACTCAGGCGAGGTGGCGAGGGAGTTTTAGAACAGAGATTGTCGATAGGGTAAATACAACGCATGATCCAATGACCCAGTCGTGAGTGGGATTGTATGCAATCAATGATGCTAGGCGAGACTCACGTGACCTAGGGTCATTAATACATTGAGGGGGATTTATTCATTGACTCAAAGTCATGTATTCCCCCGTCCTACACTCGGGAGAGGTGGTGGTGGAGTTTACGTACCGAGGTTGTCAAATAGGTGGAACACCGTAAACGTGAGTAAATCGAGATCGAAAACATATTTGTAAACACGTTAATCCCTAGACAATTCTTCACCCTAAAACATATTAGCATATTAGTGTAGTTAATTTAGGTTATATTAGTATTAGTTTAATTAATTAAATACATTTGTTTTTCGCCTAGATAAAGTTAGGTCACGACAACCACGATATTCGATAGTAATGACACCAATCCCTGTTGATACGATACCCCGATTTTAACGATCACACTATACTAAAACTTATACCTCGTATACTTGCAAGCATAAGTAGTGGCGTATTTCTTTCCCCTACCAAGTTTTTTTATTTGATAGATGTAAATTACCTATATATTTTCAACTCGAATTTGTTAGTTTTCAAGATAGTTATATTTATATGTTTCAATATGTTTTTATTATTTTTGTATTAAAACAGGTGTGTAGGATGAAAAAGTATGAAATCAGAGCATAAACGATCAAATCGTATCGAGAACAGTATAAAAATGAGCAAGGCGGCAAGATTCTGCAAACAAGCCTACTGCTGTGGCGGTGAAGATGCTGAGAAGACACAATTGTTGCTGGAGGACCACTGCCTAGGCAGAAAAACCACCGCTTAGGCAACAATCTAGTAGATTGTTTTCCTAGTCCACCATTGACTCCACCGCCTAGGCGAACCTTAACCGACATACTTCACTGCCGTAGCGGTGAATCCCACCGCCACAACGGTCAGCCTCTGTGCAGTGTTAGATATTTATTTAGATATTTTTTCCATTTATACCCCTTTTCTCCTTTCTCCTTTTCTCCCCTCCGACAATTACAACCCTTAAGGCTTAGGTTAGGATATAAAGAAAGTATGGGGAGTGGTGAAACATATCCAAAGGAGAAGATCAACATGCGGAGAAGGAGAATTGTTCGGTGGATGGTTTTAGCGGCTAATCTTTGGATATCGGCTAAGTTCTTCCGTTTTTCCTTTTATTTCTTATATTCTATGTATGTTTGAGCATGTTTAGCCTAGTTTTAATTGTATAAATGGATATGGCCTTAGGTTAAACGTGGATTATGTATGGGATGAATATTATTTATAAAAACGTAGTTTTGGTTTAGTTGCAATTCTTTGATGATTGTTCTTCAATGTTTGAGTGTATTTAACATATTTCTTGTTTATGGTGCTTAGAGTTACATATCGAGAATACAGGGTTTGACAAATTCCAGATTCGGATTAGAATAAACAAACGCCACGATTTAATAGCCCGGTCGGGTTTAGGATTGTGGATAATCTATGATGTTGGGGCAAGACTCACGTGACCTAGGGTTGTTAAGACATTGAGGGGGACTTCAGCGTTTCACGTATTCCCCTGTCTTACACTCGGGAGATGTGGTGGTGAAATTTTAGAACTGAGATTGTCGATAGGGTAAACACAACGCATGAAAATCAATGACGTTGGGGCAAGACTCACGTGACCTAGAGTCATTAAGACGTTGAAGGGGACTTCTTCATTGACACGAAGTCACGTTATATCCCCCATCTTACACTCGGGAGAGGTGGCGAGGAAGTTTACGAACTGAGATTTTTTGTGGGATCAATGAGGCTGGGTCAAGACTCGTACAACCTAGGGTCGTTAATACGTTGAGGGAGACTTCTTCGTTGACATGAAGTTGCATTACATACCCCATCTTACACTTGGGAGAGGTGGCGGAGGAGTTTTAGATACCGAGATTGTCAAATAGGTCGAACACCATTATTGTAAACTAAATGATATCAAACACGTTTAAATAAAGTTAATCCCTAGATAATCCATCTCATATTAGTAATTAGTATAGTTAAAGTAGTATTTTAGTATTAGTATTTAATTTTATATTCTATTTTTGTCGCCTAGATAAAGTCGGGTTATGACAATCGCGGTACTCGATAGTAATCTCAACCAATCCTTGTGGATACGATACCCGACCGAAAGATCCATTATACTAAAACTTGATCCGTACGATTGCGGTGAAAGTTGCAGCGCTTTAATTGAGGCCTCCAAGTTTTTGGCGTCGTTGCCGGGGATTGGTAAAGTGGATTACTATTGATATTGGGAGTTAATAACTTGATTTTAATCTAGGCTTCTTTAGTGCACATAATTTTTCTTTGTTGTTTTGTTTTTGTTTTCCTACAGGATGCTTGAAGATGTTTGATTGACAGGTACTTCTGCGTTTCGTTCATTGAAACATCTCGCTAGTCTTGAGGGCATGTGTCGAGTCGAGGACATTAAACCAAGAGCTTCTTGGGAGGCAACCTAGAGTCACAAATAAGTTAGATACATCTCCGTCAATTTGAGTCGGAGGCGAGATTCTCTCGCCTCCCAAGTATGTGTTCTATACCCCCGTCTTCAATATCATGCTATATTCTATCTATTGGGATCGCTGACCAGTTGTTTTGGACATCACCTATTTTAAGTTGGTGGTGATGTGTTAGTAAGTTTTAATATGTGTTTTAATTAGCATCTTTTATTGTTGTTAACGTGTGCATGCTTGTTTAGGATTAGTTTGTTTAGTTTAGTTGTTATTTTGTGCTGAGTTTTGACGTCATCTAGGCTTTTACCCACTGATGAGTCTGTCCCCTGATTGTTTTGAGGTCGAGCGTAACGCTTATTCATGTGTGTTCTGTGTGCTTAATGTATCATCTTAGTAAAAGTTATTGTAGATCCTAAATCACGAGCAGGTAAACATAATATAGCACTATCTAATTGATTTGAAATCGATTATCCTTCAATCAATTTCATGACAATAGGGATTCTGGAACTTGATTTGGGCAAAATTGGAGGCGAAATCCTAGGTGAGGTTGTTTAGGAGATATGATTTAGGCATTTATTTGATCGCTTGAGCCTTTTTAAGCCTTCCATGATATATCATTATCCCTCGTTACCTTATCGAAGACTAAAATCCATTTCAATTTTGAACACTTAACAAATACCCTAGCCGATTGATTTTTGTCCGAACCCATATCACCGAATTAAAAGCACAATTTGAGAGAATCAAGTTCGTAGTTGCAAATGCTACTTGAAGTGAGCAGTTGGGTTTAGGGCGAACTTTATATTGGTTTGGTATTTGAGTACTCACTTTTTGTTTTTGTTTGTTTTTCACACACCCCTTAAATATTACAAATCAAATGAGTTTGGGGGTGTGTTGTGTAGTTAAATTAAAAAATAAATAAATAAATTTGGTAGGGGCATAAAATACGGTGCTACTTATACTCACAAGTATACAAGGTCTAGTATAGTGTGATTGTTAATATCGAGTTATCATATCCACAGGGATTGGTGTCGTTACTATCGAATACCGTGGTTATCGTGACCTAACTTTATCTAGGTGAAAAACAAATGTATTTAATTAATTAAACTAATACTAATATAACCTAAATTAACTAAACTAATATGCTAACATGTTTTACGGTGAATAATTACCTAGGGATTATCGTGTTTACAAATACGTGTTCAATCTTGATTTACTCACATTTACGGTGTTCGACCTATTTGACAACCTCGGTACGTAAACTCCACCGCCACCTCTCCCGAGTGTAAGATGAGGAAATACATGACTTCGAGTCAATTAAGAAGTTCCCCTCAATGTCTTAACAACCCTAGGTCACGTGAATCTCGCCTAGTGTCATTGATTGCACCCAATCCGACTCCCAACCGGGTCATTGGATCATGCGTTGTATTTACCTTGTAATCTTCGTTCTAAAACTCCCTCGCCACCTCTCCTGAGTGTAAGACGAGGGATATAACGTGACTTCATGTTAACAAAGAAGTCTCCCTCAATGTATTAACAACCCTAGGTTGCATGAGTCTTGCCTCGACGTCATCGATTGTCCATGATTCAAACCCCGACCGGGTTATAGAATCGTGGCGTTTATTTACCCAAATCTGAATCGGGGGTTTGTCAAAACCTCATATTCTCCATTTATCTAACTAAGCATGATAAAAAAAAATAAGACGATAAACACAATCAAACTAGGAAGAACAAATATAAATGCAACACTGAAATCATCCAAACAACATATTTATAAATATAGTGTTAATCCCTACTACAATCTATGTTTAGCTTAGGCTATAGCCGCATTTACAATAAAATAACAAGATAAACATGCTCACATGATCCTAAGATAAAGAAATGAGGAAAAACAACTGAAGAACTTAGCCTCGTCTGAAGATAAACCGCTAAGAACGCTCACCTATCGTTTCGTCGTCTTCTCCACTTCGGAATGTGAGCTCCACCTCTAAAACTCCTAAACCCTAGCCTAAATATAGCTTAAGGTGCCCAAATGGTCAGGGGGTTCAAGATAGAGGGATAGGGGATGGTATTTATAAACAAAATATCTAAATAAATATCCAAAAAATATGTAGGTTGTGCAGAGACTCTCCGCCTAGGCAAAGGTAGGTCGGTTGGTGACCATCGCGGTGATGAAGACAACGGTGGCTTAGGAAGAACATTATGCTGGATTTTTGCCTAGGCGGTGGCCTGTCAGTATCCTATCTTTGTTTTCTCTAGTAGACTTCTGCCTAGGCAGTGGTCCATCTGTAACATTTTCCTTTCTCAGCTTTTTTTCACCACCACGGCAATGGTCTGGACGCTGCGGCGGTGGGCTTATTTTACAATTTTGCCTTAGAGCTTGGTTTTTCCACCGTTCTTCAATCGCTTTTGGTTTGATCTCATCATTTTCGCTCTAATTTTCTATCTTTTTGCCCCACACATGATTTATACAAAAAGTATGAAAACTAATTAAAACATAATAAAATACTATATAAATGCTTGAAAACTAACTTAGTTTGGAAATACGTTGGTGGATTACCCCTATCATCTTGCCCCAACGTCATCGATTGCACACAAAACCTCAGTTCACAAACTCCCCCGTCACCTCTCCCGAGTGTAAGACAAGGGATATAACGTGACTTTGTGTTAACAAATAAGTTCCTTTCAATGTCTTAACAACCCTAGGTCACGTGAGTCTCGCCCCAACGTCATTGATTTCATGCGTTGTGTTTACCCTATCGACAATCTCAGTTCTAAAATTCTTTTGTCACTTCTCCCAAGTGTAAGATGGGGGAATACGCGAATTTGTGTCAACGAAAAAGTCCCCCTCAACATCTTAACAACCCTAGGTCACATGAGTCTTGCCCCAACATCATAGACTGTCCACAATCCTAATCCCGATTGGGTTATTGGATCATGGTGTTTGTTTATTCTAATCCGAATCTGGGATTTGTCAAACCCCATATTCTCCATTTATCATTCTAAGCATAATAAACAAACAATATGATAAACACACTCAAACATTAAAGAACAATCATCAAAGAAAGACAACTCAACCAAAACGACATGTTTATAAATAATATTCATCCCTAAGATAATCCAAATTTAGCCTATGGCCATAGCCGTTTATAAAATTTAAACTAGGATAAACATGCTCAAACATATATTGAAGATAGTAAATAAGAGGAAAAATGGATGAAGTTGGCCAATATCCGAAGATTAGCCGCTAAAATTGTCCACCGATCGATTCTCCTTCTCCACATGTTAAAATGTATTAAAAATGTAATAAACGTACTAAAAAACTAACAAATTCGGTTTGGAAATATATAGGTAATTTACACCTATCAGTTGTCTTTGCACCTAAAGTAAAAAACAAATGGTCTCTTTGCGTGGACTTCAAAGAACTTAATAATGCATGCCCCAAAGATTTCTTTCCCTTGTCGAGAATAAACATAGTCATCGATGCTATGGCGGGGCATGAATTCTTGAGTTTTCTTGATTCTTACGCTGGATATAATCAAATACCCTTGTTTCCTCCCGACAAGGAAAATACCTCGTTCATTACGGACAGAGGCATTTACTGTTACAAAGTGATGCCCTTCGGTCTTCACAATGCCAGGGCTACCTGCCAAAGTCTTGTCAACAAAATGTTCAAGGAAGAAATTGGCTCGATGATGGAAGTTTATATTGATGATATTCTCGAAAAGATCACCAAAGCATGCGATCATCTCGGCCATCTCCAAAATTGCTTTAACAAGCTCCGAACTCACCGCATGAAGTTGAACCCCACCAAATGTATCTTCAAGGTTTCGCAGGGAAGTTCTAAGGCTACATGGTGTCCCAGAGAGGCATTTATGCCAACCCTGATCAAATCAACACTATTCTCAAAATAGCTTCTTTGTGGACAAAAAATGAAGTTCAAACGCTCACGGGAAGACTGGCTGCCCTAAATCATTTTATTTTACAAAGAAGGTATTTGAGTGGACGACGGGATGTGAGGCTACCTTCCAAGAGCTTAAAACTTACCTCTCCTTGGCACCACTGTTGAGTACTCCCAAGTACAGAGAAGAATTGTTCATGTACATCGCTGCTTCAAACACCACAGTCAGTACGACACTGATCCGAGAAAAGGAAGGAGTTCAATTACCAGTATATTATGCGAATCAGGTGTTAACCGATACAGAAACAAGATATCAATGCTTTGAGTAGTTGGCCTATACCCTTCTCATTGTATTACAGAAATTGAGGCAATATTTTCAAGCCCATGTGATCGTTGTGCTTACTGACCAACCCTTGTGACAAGTTCTACACTCACATACTGTTTTTGGCTAGATTATGAAATACGGCCTTGAACTAGGACAATTTCACATCGAATACTGGCCGAGGACAGCTACCAAATGGCAAGTCCTGGCCAACTTTATTGTTGAAATAACTTTTCCAGAAGTGCCAATCCCGGATGATCATGACCCTACCCGATCGGAGCCCCATCTCGGCCAGGCAGATGTGCTAGTTCTGGAAGGGGAACATCCTTATCCCGGAATAAGAGACATATTTGGCCTACGCAATTGGCAATTATTCACGGATGGTTCCTTCAACGTAGGGGGCTGTGGGGTCGGAATGGTCCTAGTAGCCCTTGATCAGGAAGAAATTGAATATGCACTCTAACTGGGATTCAGAGCTACCAATAATGAAACAGAATATGATGCCCATCTTACCGGACTCAGATAGGCAAGAGAATTTAATGCCAAAAACCTACAAGTCTTTTATGACTCACAACCTTTTGTAAATAAAGCCAATGGTGAGTACACAGCCAAGGATCTAAGTTTGACCACCTACCTCGGAAGGTCTAAGGTGCTTATGGAAAGTTTCAAAAAAATCTAAGTATGCCAAATCCCCCAAGAAGAGAATTGACATGTTGATGCTTTAGCCAACCTGGTCTTTGCCGTGCAATTCACCTTGAAACGGAGCATCCACGTAGAGTGTTTCGAGGAACCAAGCACCGTGATCTTGGATCAAGTTACCACCATATGTGCTCTTTCCGATACACCGACTTGGATGGATCCAATAAGGGAATACCTCTTGAATGGAGAACTTCCCTCTAACCGAGCAGAGGCTAGGCGAATGCGATATAAGGCATCTTGGTACACTATCATCGATGGAGTATTATAGGTGTAATTTATCTATTAATCCCAAGCCAATTTTAGTAGTTTTTGAGTATTTTTATAGCGTTTTAATTTGTGTTAATTAGTTTTTATTTATTTTTGTATAAATCAAGTGTTTGGGGGAGAAAAGGGACTAAAATGGTCCATAAACGAGCAATTCGGTGGAAGAATGGTGGAGAAAAAGAGCGAAATGGACAATATTCAGAACCGGCATCCACCGTAGCAGCGGTGAGAATATAGAGAGTTGTTGAACTCTCTACCGCTGTAGCAGTCAAAATACAAAGAGTTGCTAAACTCTATACTACTGCAGCGATGAAACCACCGCTGCAGCAGTCACCCGCCAGAAAGCCACCGACCTTTCCACCGCTACAGCGGTGAACCCACCACTGCAGCCGTCCGACAACAGACAATTTAGATATTTTAGGATATTTTGAGATATTTTTGAATCCTATTTATATCCCCTCTTCTCCTCCCCACAAAAAGGGAACATTTTCGAGAGTGTCTTGAGAGCTCTAATGCCTATCAACCAAGAGAAGATCACAACGCGAAGAATAGGAAATGTTCTCGGAGTGATTTTAGCGTCGATTCTTTAGTTAACGGCTAGTCTCCTTGTTTCTCTTTTTTATTCTTAGTTTGGTTGATAATTTTGTATATCTTTATCTTGTTTATAGTTGTATATTTGGTTATGGCCATGTATAGCTAAACATATATTGTGTAGGGAGCGATTCGTGTATGAAAACGTTGTTTGAATAAATCTATATTTCATTAATGGTTGTTCGTGTTTATCCAATTGTGTTTACCATTCTTCCACAATTATATGCTTGTTATGATATATTGAGAATACAGGTTTGACACTTGGGAGAGGTAACCCTGTATTTGGACTAGGGTTTGAACACAACGCGATGATATAATGACCCAGGAGGGCATTAGAAAGTGTGAAATCCGTGATGTTGGGGCGAGACTAATGTGACCAAGTGTCGTATAGATGCTTGAAGGGGACTTCAGCGTCGACGTGAAGTCATATATTCATTCACTTTACACTCGGGAGAGATAGTAAATGAGATTTCAATACCGAGATTGTCGGATAGGTTGAACGCTATTAATGTAAACTAGATTGAAATGAACACTTTTAAGTGGACGAAGTTAATCCCTAGGAAATTTACTCCCATAAACGTCTCATGTTAGTATATCAGAATAATTAGTTTAAATAGATTAGTTTATTTTATTTTAGTATAAAAACCTATTTTTTATTGCCTAAATAAAGTTAGGTTATGACAATTACGGTATTTAACGAGAATATAATCCAATCCCTGTGGATACCACAACCCTTACTCTTCCCAATCTATATTAAAACTTGACCCGTCCACTTGTGATGAAAGTAGCGACGTAATTTACGCGCTACCAGAGTGTTTTACTGGATATGATTCTTGGGCCCATACTCTTGTTGCCTCAGAACAGAAGAGTCTGAGTACGTGATGAAGGAAGTATACGAAGGGATGTATGGAAACTACTCAAGAATAAGGTCCATGGTTCACAAGCTCATTCGCCACTGATACTTTTGGCTAGACATGTACAAGGAATCCATGGAGTTCGTAAAAAAATACGATAAATCTCAGAGATTTGCCTCTCATCCTGAATGACCTCCAACCGTTTTCATCCCTATGACGAGTCCTTGACCCTTTGCCCTTTGGGGCACGACCTTCTCGGTCCATTTACCCAAGGGACTGGGTAGAGAAAGTTCCTCGTTATCACAATCAACTATTTAACAAAATGGGTAGAAACTAAGCTACTTGCACGAATCACCAAAGAGAGGATCAGAGATTTCGTATGGAAAAGTGTTGTGTGTCGCTTTGGTATACCACACCACAGCAAGAACCCCTATAGGGAAAACTTCTTTCCCAATGACTTTCGGGTCAGAAGTGATAATTCACACCGAGATCGGCGTGCCCTTTTCCTTGATAGCAGTAATCTTCAGCCAAGATGAAAATGACGCATTATTCTCCTTTAACCTTGATCTTCTTGAGGAAAAAAGAGAATGTCCCCGTGTTCGACAAGTAGCTTATCAATAAATGGCGGCCAGATATTAAAATAGAAGGGTCTGTCCTCGAGCATTGGACATTGGAGACCTTGTCCTCCGAAAAGTAATATTAGCCACCAAAGATATAACTGCCGACAAACTCGCTCAATCCTGGGAAGGGCCATATCGCGTTACTCGTAATGCCCATCCTGGCACCTATGAGTTGGAGACCGAGAAGGGTGTCCCCCTAAGGCACCATTGGAATGCAGAACATCTAAAATGATACTACCTCGAAGAGGAAGCACTGATGGACTTGTTAAGTTTTTTATTTTCAAAGTTTGTAAAGTATCTCCTTATGAATGGAAACAATACTTTGTTCAACTATCACTCCATTCTCCAAATTTTGTTGGTGGCGGTAAAGTGCAACCCCGATCCTATTTTGGATTGGGATGAGCAACCCTCCCCACAAATCTCCCAAATACGACTATGACATGATGAGCAGCACTCCATCCCATCTCGGATGAAAATATGCTGCCCCCAGTGTTTTATCAACCCAAAATAGTGTCCTGACGCATAGCGTCAGGGATAATCTCCACAAAGAACCTTATCCCGGAGTACTGCATTAGGGGTGTAACTATACCCTCTCCGTAGGTCGGTAGTATTGGCCCAAGGATTGATAGCTATCATATTCTAATGATGATTGCACTGATCGAGTCTAAGGACCTATAGGTAAGCATCTTACCCCTCACAACTGGGCCCAGCTCAAGCGACATAAAGGGGGGATGTCCCTGGCAGGGAACTTTTGAGATAACCTGAATGAGCTAAGAGATGATCCCCACCACTAAGAACCCACCTATGATCGGCCATAGGGGGCCAACCTGGTGATAGGTGTGATCTACCTATCTATTTCCAAATAGAACTAAGTTAGGTTTTTAGCGTTTTTATAGTATTTTATTACGTTTTAATTCATTTATATTCTTTTTGTTATAAAACAGGTGTGTGGGGGGTGAAAAGGGATGAAATCGGACCAAGAACGATGGGAAAATAAGCGTAGAGGCCTAATTCTGAAAACCAACCCATCGCCTAGGCGTCCAGACCACCGCCTAGGTGGTCAATATGAAGGATTGGACCAAATAGTTACTGACATCCCACCACCTAGGCGGTTGAAGAATAGGATGGTCCTTGATTCTATTGCTGACTTCACCGCCTAGGCAGTGCCATAACCGATATACCCACCGCCTAGGCGGTGACTCTACACAATTGTTTTGATATTTTTAAATATTTTTGGGATATTTTCCTTATTTTAAACCATTCTCCTCCCTCATTTTCGAGCTCTCTTGCATGCTACGACCCTTGAGATATACTTAGAGTTTGTTTGAGGAGTTTTAGAGGGAGAGCTCACAACCCGAAGGAGAAGAAGAAGGAGAAGCGATCGTGGAACGGTTGTAGCGGTGAATCTCTAGAATACGGCTAAGTTCTTTGGTTTCTTCCTTTATTTCTTTAACTTTGGAATTTGTGAGCATATTTAGCTCGTTCTTTATTGTAAATAAGATTATGGCTATTAGCTAAACATGGATTGTTTAGGGATTAACAATATATTTATAAATATGTGATTTATAAGATTTCGGTGTTTCGTTTATGATTGTTCTTCGAAGTTTGATTGTGTTTATTGTTATTCTATGTATGTATTCTTGTTTATATATATCGAGAATACGGGGTTTGACACTCGGGAAAGATAACCCCAGATTTAGACTAAGATTTAAACACAACGCAATGATCTAACAACCCGGGAGGGCATTAGAAAGTGTGTAATCACTGACATTAGGGCAAGACTCATTTGATTATGTGTTAGAAAAAGGCGTTTGAGGGGGACTTCGGCATTAACACAAAACCATATATTTTCTCGCTTTACACTTAGAAGAGGGAGAGAGTGAGTTTACGATACAGAGATTATCAAATAGGTTGAATACCATAAACGTAAGTCAAACGAGATCGAACACGTATTTGTAAACAAAGTTAATCCCTAGACAATTTTTTCCCCAAAACATGTCATATTAGTATAGATTAAATTATGTTATATTAGTTTAGTTTATATTAATTTTAAAATCATTCTTGTTTGTCTAAATAAAATTAGGTTATTATAAACACGGTACTCGATAATAATGACAACCAATGCCTGTGGACACGATACCTCTACTCTTCCAATTTATACTAAAACTTAACCTCGTATACTTGCGAGTAGTCATACGTGAGCGATTAAATTCACGCGTACACCTGGGGTCACCCCCTTGGGGACCGCGAGGGCCAGATTCCATACCGATACCACCCTTGGATTTTTAACCTACCACCCGACCTCCACTTGGATGTTAGGCTAAGGGTCAGGGAGGTTGTGGATATGGTGAAATAGGATGAAATTGTGATTCCCAAAGGGGAAGAACGATTTCTTCGGGAGAGTTAATTCCTAAAAGAAAAGTGTGACTTTGCGAACATCATCTCTATTCCTGATAGGTGTAAGTTACCTATCTAGTTTCAAACCGAACTTGTTAGTTTTTGAGTATGTTTATTTCATTTTATTATGTATTTTTTTTTTTGGTAAAAATTAGGTGTGTGGGGGTGAAAAGGCATGAAAACGGATCATAAATGATCAAATTAGATCAAGAACGATAGGAAAACAAGCATAAGGGCAAAATTCAGAAATGTAGTCCACCACTGTAGTGGTCAATAGGTAGAGAAGGCCAAGACTTGAAAGAAACCCATCACCGCAGTGGTGAGATCCATGGCCGTGGCAGTGAAATAACAGAGAGGTCTCTGATCCCACCGCTGAGGCTGTGACCCAGCCGATATACTCACCGTTGCGGCGGTGAAACCCACCACCGTGGCGGTCATTCTGCACACAGATCAGATATTTATTTAGATATTTTGGCTCTCTATTTATCCTCAGCTCATCTATTTCGGCAAGGCGAGATCTTATGAGAGAGCTCCTAGGGTTAGGATATTTTAATAGTGTTTTGAGGAGTGCTCAACTAATCCCGAAGGAGAAGAACATGTTGTGAAGTAGGAGAAGCGATCGTTGAATGGTTTTAGCGGCAAATCTTTGGACTACGACTAAGTTCTTCCGTTTCTCTATTTATTTTCTTAACTTCGATAGGTTATTGATCATGTTTAGCTCAGTTTTCATTGTATAAATGGTTATGGCCATGAGCTAAATGGATTTTGTCTAGGGACTAATAATATTTATGAAATCATTGCTTGTTTGTGTTGTGTTTCGTTAATGGTTGTTATTCGCTCTTTCGATTGTGCTTACCGTTATTCTTTGATATTATGCTTGTTTAGATAATTAGAGAATACAGGGTTTGACACTCGGGAGAGGTAACCCTGAGTTTAGACTAGGGTAAACACAACGCAATGATTTAATAACCCGGGAGAGAGTTAGAAAGTGTTCAATCAATGATGTTGAGGGAAGACTCATGTGACATTGTGTCATTAAGACATTGAGGAGGACTTATTCGTTTATCCAATGTCGTATATTCACTAGGCTTACACTTGGGAGAGGTGGCAAGTAAGTTTACAATACAGAGATTGTCGGATAAGTCGAACGTCGTTATTGTAAACTAAACGAGAACAAACACGTTTTTGTAAACAAAGTTAATCCCTAGGCAATCTTTTCCCTAAACATCTCAATATAGGTTGTTTACCCTAATATGAATCGTGGCGTTTGTGTTGTGTAAGCTAAACATGCTCACGTGATCCTGAGTTAAAGAAGTAAGGAAAAGAATCGAAGAACTTAGCCTCGTCCGAAGATAAATCGCTAAGAACGCTCAATGATCGATTCGCTGTCTTCTCCACTTTGAGATGTGAGATCCACCTCTAAAACTCCTAAACCCTAGCCTAAATATAGCTTACGGTGCCCAAATGGCCGGGGGGTCCAAAGATGGGGAGAGGGAATGGTATTTATAGGCAAAAGATCTACCAAAGATCTAATAAATATCTAGGCTATACAGAGGGTCTCCGCCTAGGCGAAGGGATTTCCACCTAGGCAGAGGTAAGTTGGTTTGGCTGATCGCCTAGGCGAAGAAGTAGTTTGTGGACTTGGAAATACATTCTGCTGCTTTTCTGCCTAGGCGGTGATCCGTCAGTAACATTTGTTCTTTCTCAACTTTTTCATCGCCTAGGCGGTGGTTTGAACGCCTAGGCAGTGGGCCTCTTTTATAATTTTGCCTCCGAGCTTGTTTTTCCACCGGATTCGGAATAGAGTAAACAAATGCCCTAGGCAATCTTTTCCCAAAACATCTTAATATAGGTTGTTTATAAACTTCATTTTTGTTGCCTAGATAAAATTAGGTTATGACAATCGCGATACTCGATAATAATCTCAACCAATCCCTGTGGATACGACAATCTCTACTCCTTTACATCTATACTAAGACTTGACCCATACACTTGTGGTGAAAGTGGCGACGTAATATTCCCCCACCAAGTTTTATGGTGCCTTTGTCGGGGATTGTGTTTTAGATTATTGTTGATATTGTGAGTAAATAACTTGATTTTAATTTAGGCATGTTTTAGTGTTTATAATCTTTTTTGTTTGTAGTTTTGTTTTCTATTTCTTTCAACGGGATTCCGAGCCATTTTATAGTGCTTGGAATCGATACAAGGATTTTCTACTTTGGTTTCCAAACCATTATTTCCCGATGGAGTGTCAACTACTGAACTTCCTCTACGGGTTACTAGCCGCTACCAGAATTAGGTTGAATGAGGAAACGATACCACCTCTTTTGACCAATTAACTACAAATGAAGCCTATCGGTTGTTGAAATACATAGACGAGTTCGATTTTTAGTATTGGAATTATTCACCAAGCTATCAAAGCTTAGGGGATAGTTTCAATCTTTTGGCGCCATTGATTGACACACCGGACCAATATGTTGAGTCTTCTCTCGCCCTGGATGAAATATTAGCTTACTTTATTGGGGAGACTCAAGCATTTTGGAGGGAGACAAATGACTAAATCAATGAGCATGAAGATCGTCTGGACAACATTGAGACGATTTGCATTGAAATCGATGTGACCATAATGTCTCTTCAGACACAAATCGGTCAGCTTATCTACTTGATTAAAGCTGAGTCCGACGAGGTGGTACTGGGAGATACACAAGATATATCATGCGAAAGCCACCGTGAAGAACTGAATGCAAACGGAAGGCACTTGGGTGAGATCGAAGATGATTACGCTAATTGGGAGAGAACCCAAGTGTGGAATGGCGATGGAGATTCACATATTAATCGTTGTGAGTTTTTAACTTTTGAATTCCAGTTCGTGATGCCACACTCAATCCAAGACAATCGCATCTACGAGGATCTGATGTGGTTTACCTATCCTACCCCATTTTTAGCTTAGTACATTTATGCTCCCCAAGCACATGAGGTGGATCAAAATCGAGTTGAAAGCCCGAGTCGAATAGAGCCATATCTCACCAAGCATAAGGGCATACTGAACAAAGACCTATGCGTAGTGTTGTTTGACACTTACTACGGGAGAAAGTCGCTATTTGACGAGCACTTCGGCATGTTAGGCTGATGACCATAAACCAAGTGCTTCTTGGGAAGCAACCCAAGTAAAAAATAAGTTAAATCCGTCACAGCCTACTGGATTCAGAGGTGAGATTCTCTCACCTCCCAAGTATGTGTTCTAAACCCCCGTCATCATTATCATGCTATATGCTGTCATTGGGATCGCTGATGGGTTATTTTGGGCACTACTTGTTTTAAGTTCAAAATTGATGTGTAGTATGTTAGTACTAGCATATAACCCGTGCCTGAAGGCACGAACGAAAAAAAATAACCATGATATTTAGACAATTAAGCGAAAAAAAAATCAATGGACTTAACAACAAAAATATAATTAGAGAATAAAGTCAAAACCCAAAACTCCAAACATCAAAAATCAATAATCAACAGTTTAGTTACTAACACGTATTTTCAAACGAACAGCACACTTCTACTATAATTCTAAAACTTTAGAAGAAATGAACAACACTTTCTCCATTTATACAATATAGTAATTGTCCGAGTCTAAAGGCAATTTATAAAAATATATGATCGCGCAAAACTAATGCCAAAACTTATAAATAAATAAAATATGAACAAATTTCAAAACCAGTGAACTACAATTAGGCACATTAATAATACATGTACAAATACAAAAAATGACAAATTTCTCAATGTTTATACATTCTCAAGGCCTCACTTTTGATTTCAAATTAATAGAATAATAACCAACACAACCAATAATAATAAAGATAACTAACACTAAAGAAAAATGACAAAGCACTTCTTCTTTCATTGGTTCTCAACTTGCATTTTCAAATGAACATAATTAAAAAAAAATTAAAAAAATATGGCATAACTTAATTTATTTATAAGACATTCTTATTTTTAACAATCCGTTTTCAAACCAACACAACAATAGCCAAGAATATAAAGGTAAAAATTCATTCTTTTGAAAAAACATTTGAAAAAATAAGGTGATAGTCCTATTTGTTTGTACAACATTTCCACCAAAATTTCAATAATTGAACGCTTATTAAAAACAAAAATCGTATGCAAACAAAATTACACTAATTGAGCTCAATTGCAATCAAAATTTTAAAAAATAAATCTAATGTAAGGGGTTTGGGTACTTATTAAGAGCAATGGAGACAATAGCCACGCAAGGCACGCCTCAAGATCAAGACACGTCTTGCTGCGCCTAGCGCCTGGGTGCATGTCCAGGCTTAACAACTATGCCCTTACCAACCTGCTCAACAATCCAATTGACAGACAAATCAACCTAAATTCATTTATTTTCAATTTATTTTTCTAGCAGAAGGGGTAAGTCATACCTCAGAGGCAAAAATTCATCCAAAATATCAGCTACGTGGAATTTCCTTAATTATCTTTGTTTATACAACATTCTACACATATTTCATCTGAATATCAATAATAACTAACAATTAAACATCAATAATAACTGAGAATTATGAGAAACGTTTACTGATATGGTAGTAATAAATAAATTATGCTATAAATAACTAAAAAAGAAACCCATGCCTTCACCATTATTATTGATTCCTAATAAAAGAAATAAATATAATACATTCCTTATAAATACACTCTGTATATACCTACATAGAGTTTTAAATAAATTCTCCTTTCTGCATCATCTACACCCTAAATAAAATTAAAATACCAAAGAAACAAATTTAGACAGAGAAAAAAGAGAGAATTTAGGGTTATAAATTTTATCACCGATTAAGATTATTAAATTCAAGAAATATCCCCTAACCGTCTTAAGAATTAAAAAATATGGGCCAACAAACGCATTATGTTCTATCTCACGATAATCATGAATATCTTAATTTACTGGCAATATATCATATTTAAAAAAAACATTAATATGAAAAATAAATTCAACAATTACAACACAACTTTACTCGGAGAAACATTTGAAAATTGAAAAAAAAAATTATTCATGTCTTAATTTTACTTTATCAAACTGATATATTGCGATAGAATCAATGAAAAAAAATATCAATTCAAAATTGATATTGAAATATATATATATATATAATTTTCAATCAATGAAAATTGAAAAAAAAAATATCAATTGAAAAAAAAAATCACTACAACACAACTTTAATTGGAGAAACATTTGAAAAATGTGGGAAAAAAATCTATTAATATCTTAATTTTTACATTATCAAATTAATAGATTGCAATAACAATCAATTATTGTCTTGGCACATGAATGATACCACATCCACATTTCATAATTCGTGTATACAATTAAAGGAAAAACTTCAATAATCATGAAATCAAAATAGAAACCTATGATAAAAATAGATAAAATAATCTTAATAAACCAAAAATTTCAGAGACTTCATCTATTTATCTTTGGATGTGCCAAGAAAAACAAAATCAATCTAATAAAATATGTTTCCCTATCTCAACGAATTTGCATTAGAAAAAGAAAAATTGACATCTAACATCCTTCCCATTAAAACAAATACAGAGAAAAAAAAAAATAGATTGGAATAGAGAATAATATAAAAAGATAAAAAAAACATGAAAAAGAATTAAAAAGGCACAAAACAGAAAAAAAAAGGAAAAGAACAGAAAATAAAAAGAAAGAAAACATAAAAGAAAAAAAATAATTAAAAAGCAAAAGCCAAAAAAAAGTCACATGATCAAAATATCTGATTTCAAATAGTAAAATTCAGCAACAAATAATTGATTTTTAAGCTTGATTAAAATGACCCATGATCAATAAAATAGTGATCATTTCAATAGTAGATGGATTTCAAGCTCAAATCTAAATTAAAATAGTGAAATTCAATAACGAAATCTGGATTTTAAGCCTGATTAGAAGACCAATGATCAAGAACATCTCAATTTGAATAGTGGAATTCAACTAAAAAAAAATTAATTTTTTGAAATTGCAAGGTTGTGCCCTAAAACTAACTTCATTTGCAGTTCCACTGCTGCTGCTGGACTTCATTTGCAGTTCCACTACAAAAACTAAATTTTAAGCTTGATTAAAAAAACCAATGAGCAAGAATTTGAATAGTGAATTTCAACTGAAAAATCTTAATTTTTAGAAATTGCAAGGATTTTCCCTAGAATTTCTTCCTTTGCATTTCAATAACTGATGGATTTCAACAACTGATGGATTTCTTCCTTTGCATTTCAACAGGGCAATTAATTTTATGTCTCCACCAGCAGTAGGGAAAATTCTAGCCGCATACATTGAAATCCGAGCCGTGTACCATGATTTCCACAAAATTTGAGTAACAAATACAAACTATTAGTGAAACAAAAAACAAAAATGGGCTATGAATAAACAAAAAAAGGCGTGGAACACAATTAAATCAAACAAAATTATAATGTAAACAAAATTGAAAAACACTGTAACTTTTACTTTTGACTATCGAATCCATGTAACTTTCGAATACACATTTACTCAATCAATAGGTTCACAAAATACTGATAATTGTCATTCTTAAAAGAAACATGTTACCCTTTCTATGGAACAAAAGTCTTCTAATATTCAGTCAACAAAAGCAATAATGGTGAAAAAAAAATATGAGTAATATATATATATATATATCAAAGAAATGACACTTAAAGAATCAGCATTCTCATCAAGATATCATATGTCAAAGTTATTCACTTCAAAGACATCCCAAAAAAAAAAATAGACAAACACCCCAAGCAAAAATTAACAGCCATTTACTCTCTTTTATTTTGGGAACTCCAGGGGGAGCCAAAGCAAAGAGAAAATAGGAGGCCAAGGGAGAATCCAATAACTATTAATGTATCAAATTAGAAATCTTAAACTCAAATTACATCAAATACCATACATACCTATATATATATATATATATATACATACATACATAGGTATATATAGGTAGTCCAAATGTTACTAAAACAATAACATGGAAAAATAACACTGAATCCCTGCTAGTTAATTGAGATAGATACCAATAAAAAGTATGTGTAAGTTAACCCTTAAATTAAATCCAAATTCTAACCTTCAACTCGAAATATCACTCTCTGCTTCCTATTTCAGCACAATAATGGACTTCGAAACTGTTAAAG
Source organism: Eucommia ulmoides (assembly GCA_016647705.1). NCBI lineage: Eukaryota > Viridiplantae > Streptophyta > Magnoliopsida > Garryales > Eucommiaceae > Eucommia > Eucommia ulmoides. The sequence goes on along the minus strand of CM028327.1, from coordinate 27,281,288 downwards.
GTGATTCTTTAAACTTCCAAAACCATGCTTATTCTGGGCAAAAGAATCAAGATAAAATGATTCCCTCTCGATCGACTTTGCAAGAGAAAAAAAAAAAAACAGTGTTGTGGCATCTGAGAGAGGGAAAGAGGAAGCAGTGCCAAATCAATGGTGTTGTGGCGTGTTGGTGGCTAAGAGAAGACAAAGGGAGCGAAGAAGAGGCGGGACAGAGCCACCCCGACCATCACCATCCAGATCCGCCCACCGCCAACCATCACCATCCAGATCCGACCACCTCGAACGTCATCGCCCCCAAATCCGACCACCGCAACGCATCACCATCCAAATCCGACCTCGCCACGATCACCATCGGATATCGCCAGCCAGACCGTCGCCGAACTTCACCGCCTTCAAATTCGACCACCGCTGTCTCGATCTGGCCATTTTGAACCAGATCGGGAGTGATATCGACAGTGAGATTGGGATCAGTGAGTGAAACGATGGTGAGTGGTGAGATCGGCAGCCAGATTTGGCGGCGAAGGTAATAGCGAGATTCGCCGATGGAGACGATGAGCTGCGGATTCGATTTCGGCGACGGCGGGGGGACGCGAAGGCGATGGAGACAGAGATGGCGACGGCGAGCGACTGGGATGGCGATGGCAGAAGATCGGCGATGGAGGAAGATCAGGTGAGAGTGAGGGCGAGGCAGAGAGTTAACAAAGAGAGTGAGATGGGTAAGAGTGGGTAGGGGCGACCAACCCTAATTTTGATTTTCAATTTATATGTAGATTAAAAATGATCCAATGGTGAAGAATATCTTTAATGTTTGTCTCTTGATCCGATGACCCTCTTTATAAGTGAGCTGATTTATTATATAGATTGTTAGCTTATGTTGTTTTGTTTTTATTGTATATTTGTTTGTTTAGGATTAGTTTGTTTAGGTTAGTTGTTGTTATGTGTTGAGTTTTGAATTCATCTGGACCATTATCTGATGATGAGTCTATCCCCTGGTTGTTTATTGAGGTCGAGCTTAAAGCTGATTCATGTGTGTTATGTGTGCTTGACATATCGTTTTAGTAAAAGTTATTATAGATCCTAAATGCACGTGCACATAAACGCAATGTATAACTGTCTATTTGATTTGAAAATGATTATTTGTCAACCAAATTCATGACAACAGGGATTTTAGAACTTGATTTGGGGGAAATTCGAGGCAAAATCCTAGGCAAGGTAGTTAGGGAGATATGATTTACGCATTCATTTTTTTATCACTTGAGCCTTTTAAGCCTACCTTATAAATGTTTATCCCTCGTTACCCTGTCGAAGCCGGAAAACCGTTTCAATTCTGAACACGTAACAAATACTTTGTCCAATAAAACTTCTTTCAAAACCTATATCCCTGAGCCGAAGGCACAGTTTGAGTGAATCAAGTTAGTAGTTGCAAATGCTACTTGAAGTAAGCGGTTGGATTTAGGGCAAACTTTTTATTGGTTTGGTATTCAAGTACTCACTTGTCATTTTTCTTTCATTTAAAACCACACCCATGAAATTCTAATAATCAAATAAGTTTGGGGGTGTAGTATGTTTGGAAAACAAAATGTATGTAAATATTTTTTAAATTTCAGTTTCATTGACAAGTGAGTACGTAGTTCTTAAATGTATGTTCAGGGTTGTTTCAATTTTATCTATGGGGTTTCGAGTGTGAGAGTTCCAAGCGATGTGCCTTGGGTATAGTCAAGTTAATGATATTAACCTGTTTTCTATTTCCAACATACCCTTGGCCATTTTTTCAAAAACCGAATCAAGTCCTAATGATCTTATTGAATTGCTTAGCCTACATTAGTGGAGAATTGAACCCAGGTCAGGCTTATGGATTCCCTATACCTAAATGGTTTTAGTTTTAGCACACACACTTTAAACAAGATCTAGAATGGCCCTTACTATCATCAAATGTTGAAATTCTAGGATATCACATGATATGATTTATTCTTGAACTCGATAGGATTGGGGGCCGATGAGGGAAAGATCGTTTGGCAGGTAGATGATATTCAAAACTTGCACATTATTATTTTTAGTATCTTTTGTTTTTTGTTTTTAATTTCATAATTACTTGTTATATTTATTTTTTTGTATCGTGTAGGTATTTTGTTCGAGGACTAGCAAAATTCCAAGTTTAGGGCTATTTGATAAATGTAAGTTACATATCTATTTCCAAACTGAACTTATTAGTTTTCAACTATGTTTATTTCGTTTTATTACGTTTAATTCTTTTTGGTATAAATCAGGTATGTGGGGGTGAAAAGGCATGAAAACGGATCATAAACGATCAAATCGGATCACGAACGATGCGAAAACAATCATAAGAGAAAAATTCAGAAATGCAGCCCACCGCCGAGGCGTCCAGACCACCGTCGTGGCGGTCAATATGCAGAGAAGTCCAAAACTTGCTGGAAAACCACTATCGAAGCAGTGAAACAATAGAGAGGTCTCTGATCCCAATGTCGTGTCCACTGTCGAGGCCATGACCTAGTCGATATACTGACCACCGTGGCGGTGCAACCCACCGCCGTGGTGGTCACTCTACACACAGATTAGATATTTATTTATATATTTTGGCTCCCCATTTATCCTCCTCTCCTCTATTTCGACCAGGAGAGAGCTCAAGAGAGAGCTCCTAGGGTTATGATATTTTCAGAGTGTTTTGGGGAGTGCTCAACCAATTCCAAAGGAGAAGAAAACGTTGTGAAATAGGAGAAGGGATTGTTGAATGGTTTTAGCGGTAAATCTTCGGATTACGGCTAAGTTCTTCTGCTTCTCTCTTTATTTTCTTAACTACAGTAGGTTGTTGAGCATGTTTAGCTTAGTTATAATTGTATAAATGGTTATGGCCATGAGCTAAATGGATTTTGTCTAGGGACGAATAATATTTACGAAATCGTTGTTTATTTAAGTTGTATTTCGTTAATGGTTGTGCTTCGCTATTTCGAGTGTGTTTATCGTTATTCTTTGATATTATGGTTGTTTAGATAATTAGAGAATACGAGGTTTGATACAAGAGAAAGGTAACCCCGAATTCGGACTAGGGTAAACACAACGCGATGATCTAATAACACGGGATGGAGTTAGAAAATGTGCAATCAATGACGTTGGGGAAAGACTCATGTGACCTAGTGTCGTTAAGATGTTGAGGAGGACTTCTTCGTTGATGCGAAGTTGCATATTCACTCATCTTACACTCGGGAGAGGTGGTGAGTGAGTTTACGATACAGAGATTGTCGGATAAGTCGAACGCCATTATTGTAAACTAAACGAGACCAAACACGTTTTTGTAAATAAAGTTAATCCCTAGGCAATATTTTTTTATAGGTAGATTAATTAACTTAGTATTAGTATTTATTAATTATAAACTTAATTTTTGTCGCCTAGATAAAATTATGTTATGACAATCGCGATACTTGAAAATAATCTCAACCAATCCCTATGGATACGACAACCCCTACTCCTTCCTAGTTATACCAAAACTTGACCCGTACACTTGCGGTGAAAGTGGCGACGTAATATTCCGCCACCAGTTCCTATCCAATAAGAGGTGTAAAACCAAACGGTAAAGAGACTTGACTTTTTTGAAGCAAAAAAATCGTAAAAATTGCCTATGTTTTGTGGATTATCTGCCCAGGGCACATTATTTCCAAGATCAGGAAGAAAGCGTGTATCATAGCCTAAAATGACCAAGTCTCCAAAAACAACTAAGAATGGGACAAAGTGGTCAGAGAAAGATCCAAAAATGTCTCAAGTCTTCAAATCAGACTAAGCAGAGGCTCAGGTCCTTCTACAAGATAATTTTAAAGAAATTCCCCAAGGAGGAATTGAACATCACATTCCGTTAATTCCCTAAGCAAGGGCATCTTCCTACCTTAGTGTGACCGATACGATGGTGGAAGTAAAACTCCACCATTGGGAAGAGGAATCTTCTTCACTTCCAAGGAAGTAACTCTCCATCGGTGGACAAGTTAAACAAGAACAAAAAGATGTCAAGGCATGTATTCACAAACTTAAGAAGCAATAAGGGAAAATCACAAGTGTTCAGAATCTACTAGGAAGCGATAAGGAAATATTCATTCATTCAGTGTTCAACACATACCCAAAAGGAGTACTAATGCCTATTATAAAAAGGCCCTTATCCAGGCAAAGGAGGTCGGGATGCCAAACAGTCCAAAGAAAAAAAACAAGTCAAGTTCAATTTTTTTGATTCAGGATTGAGGGGTTGGGGCTGAGGTTTGTTCTTGATTGATGGAGGAAGAATCGGATTCACCTTCACCAATGGGGGCTTAATCCTACCCGGCTATGATGTTCCCTGGAACGGTATCCGTTTAATCCAAGTCGGCGTTTACTGCCCCTATTTCGATTTCGGCATCTCCTTTGTTGGCTCCAATATCCCCTATCTCGACACCAATTGCGGCCACTACTTCTTCACTTCCTTCTTCGAATGAAACATTCCCCATCTCGGGGATGGCACCTTCAGCCCTAGAATAGCCCATTCCAATGTCATTCACCGAGAACTCAGGGTGTTGTCGGCATACATTTCGAATTGTGTATTTTCACTTGAGTATAGTCATCAGACTCTTTTTATTTTCTTATTGAACTCTACCTAGCTCTGGTGATGACGGGGTCATGTTTTTTTCTCATCTTTTCCATCATCTCCATGACGATGGCGAGGTCAGCCTCAAGCATGTTGCAACGAGATTTGAGAGTTGTCTTCTTCTCAGTCACCTTCCTAGCCTCTGCCTTAGCACTTTTCTCATTATCCATCATTATCTTTCTCTGCTCGTGCCACCGCTTTGCCTACTCTACGTGCTCCCAGTGCTACTCGAAGAGTTGTCTACGTTCTTCATCGAGAAATATTTAGGGCCTACTTGAAGAAAAACATTTGGGGCCATCCCAGAGGTAGTAAGCCCCAACACTGATTCAGTAGCAAAAGAAGATAAAAAAGAAGTCGTTTTAAGGAAATTGGGAGTTACCTGCCGGAAAGGTCGGTGCTCCGTGAAGGCAAAATCGCGAAAGTGTGAACAAGGGTTGAGGGTGCCTCCTTTATATATAGGTGGACACCCATCCATCCCAACCGTTGCACCTGATAATGCTATAAAGGCATCAAAGAAAGGCGCATCGTTTAGAGGCCATATAGCCATATGTCTTCTCCCCGATGGTTAGGCAGGCGACATGTCTGTTTGCATTAAAAAGGCACCACCGAATAGGCACCGCCGAAGAATAGCTAGTGGAGATACATAAACACGATGGGATGTATGTGTGACCATTCGCAGCTTTTCACACCAATCTAGGGAGGGTCACTCATTGTTGTTCTCAGCCCACCCTTTTGAATTCTCGGGTCGTCCTTTCTGTTCTCAGACTGACTGTTCGCGTCTCGAAATCACTCATCTTCTTCCCAAAAAAAAAACCTTGACCGTTACATGACACCCTTCGAAGGATAAATAAGGTTACTAACACCTCAAAAAGCTTCGATAAGAGCATCAAAACTCCAGAAATAGCTCACAATAGAGTTCCCAACCTTTTGAACTTCTTTTCAACACTAGGGATGGGGAGGCTATTGATTAGTTTGAAAATGATCACTCCGATGCAACCAATTAAAGACTGCCACACGTCCTTAGCTCCCTACAAAGTTTAAAGCACGGAAAAGACTAAGTATAACAAAATTTACCAAGAAGAGAGACGTCTCCAACTACACCAATCGCCAAAAAGAATTCAGCATTCTCCAGGGTGACCAGCAAGTCATCACTGGGATGGGCGACCACTCTCCGTCTTGGTGTTCTCCGTCGCAACAATGCTCACCCCTCTCCATCTCCGTCCACCAGGGAAGGGTAAAAGTTAATCTCCTCATTCAAGCCGCAGTAAGGTAGTGTCCTCCTAAGTTTGTTTACAATATTGGCATGGTTTTCCACATTTTAAACACACTAAAATATCCCATAATATCTCCAAAATATCCCAAAATATCCATAAACATCATTGTGGCTCTCTTTCCTAACCAAAATATCTCCAAATACCTCTTAAACATGGCCAAAATAAGAGCCCCTTGGCACATTTACAATGGTTACATTGAAAGTTGACACAATGATGTGATCTTGAAGAGACATTAAACCCATGCTTAACCCCTAAACTAATCTCCACCTTACCTATACAAGGGAAAGCATACAATTGCTCAAAGGTAGATGAACTTTGCTCACTACTTACACTTCACTCTTCTCGATAATCACACTATAAATTCTTTCCCCGTATGTTAATTGTCCCGCAGAAGGGGACACCCCAGGAAAACCCTGGAAAGTCCGTAGTGCAGGTTTCCAGGTGCTCATTCTTCTCGAAAGTACTCAATTCCAAGTGTTAGTTCATCTCTCCAAGGATCACGAACTATTCTGCTCCTCCTCTTCTCGGCTTCGAAGGTTGTCAGGCCCTTTCTGATATTGGCCTTCCCCTTCCCAGCTAGAGGTTTCTCCACAAATTAGAAGCTACACGGATCAAAGATCTCCATTCCCGGGTTCTCCAACACCCTCCAAGGATGACTGGACTAGTGTCGACCAAAATTCGACATCGACAATTTTGATACTGAGATATGACTGTGGATTTGAAATGTCAAGTGTGAATTTGAGGTCATGGACCTATTGGTGCAAAGATAGACCCAATCAAAGTCAGATTACCATAAGGTATACATATATATATATAATGACGAGGGTATTTTTGGGCACCACTGAGTCAGCACCTGGGACCTAACAACGGATCCAACCTCGTAGTAATATGGATGCATTCTAGAATCTGCAGCACCACGTTAGAACATACGCTGACCACAACTCTTCCCTAGAATCTCATTTTCACCCAGGGAGATGAAAAGTACCCCGTAGGGACGTGTCTCCATGAGCTTTGTGCCGTGCCCTAGACGGCCAACTTCAGGGACTCAGTTGTTCACCATGACCGGCTCTCTATTCCAGCTTATTTCTTCTTGATCTCTACTCTCTTCTACCAACTCACCACCACAGGCTTAGCAGAGGCCCGGGCTTTGCCAAATGGGCTCAAATGCCCAATCCCGGTGATTATCTCCTAAATTCCCTAGATTATCAGCTAAACACATTGTTTCACCTAATTAACCATGTTGAAGCCCGACTAAACATCTCAACACCTATATATACCAGGGACTTTGTAAGCCAGAGGTACAATTTATTCCATGCAAAACACCCACACAATAAAAGAAAATATAACAACTAAAAACTAAAAATAACAAACATGAAAAACAAATATGTGCAAGTTTTGAGTATCATCTATCGGCCAAACGAAATATCCCTTATCAGCCCCCAATCCTATCGAGTTTAGGCATAAAAACACACCATATAGTGTTCTAGAATTTCAACAATTATAATAGTAAGCACCGTTATAGATCCTACTAAAGTGTGGGTGTGTTTAAAACTCAAATATATAACTATCCGTTAATCGGATTGGATTATCCACCATATAAGCGCATGACAGAAAAAACACGAAGGTATAGGTAATCCATAGGCTTGACCCGAGATCTATTCTCCACTAATGTAGGCTCGGAAGTCAAAAAAGATCAATAGGTCTTGGTTCGGTTTAGGACAAATGGCTAAGGGTAGTTTTGAAAGATAAAACGAGTTAATATCGTTAACTTGACGTTACCCTAGGCACATCGCTTGGTACTCTCATACTCAAAACCCCATAGTTAAATTGGAAACAACCTTGAACATACGTTAAGAACGAAGCATTCACTTGTCAAAAACAAACGAAAATAAACCATATATACTTAGTTTTTTTTTTGCTTTTTTTTTTTTTTTCATTTTTTTTTTCAAACAATCTCCCCCCAAACTTATTTGATTTGTATAATTTAAGGGGTGTATGAAATATGAACGAAAAACAACAAGTGAGTACTCCAATACTGAACCAATTAATAGCTTACTTACAACCCAATCACCTACATCAAGAAGGCGATATAGGGTTGGATAAGGTTCAATCGACTATGGTATTGGTTAAGTGTTCAGAATTTAAACGACATTTAGGCTTCGACAGGGTATTGAGGGGTAATGATATATCAGGGTAAGCTTTAAAGGCTTAAGCGAGAAAATGAATGCCTAAATCATGTTTTCCAAACTACCTCGCCTAGGATTTCGCCTCAAATTTCTCCCAAATCAAGTTCTACAAACCCTAATGTCATGAATTTAGGTGACAAATAATCGTTTTCAAATCAATTAGACGATTACATAATGAGTTGTCGTGCTCATGCAAGTAGGATCTATAATAACTATTAGTAAAACATAACGTTGAGCACACATAACATACATGCATGAGTTTTATGCTCGACGTCAATAAACAACCAGGGGATAGACTCATCATCGGGTAATGGCCCAGATGATGTCAAAACTCAGCACATTCACAACAACTAAACTAAACAAACTAATCCTAAACAAGCATACATACTTAGAAAACAATAAAACATAACTAACACATCACCACCAACTTAAAACATGTGATGTTCAAAACAACCCATCAGTGATCCCAAGAGACAGAATATAGCATGAAAAATGAAGACGGGGGTTTAAAACACGTGATTGGGAGGTGAGAGAATCTCACCTTCGACTCAAATTGGCGGAGATGGATCTAACTTATTTCTCCTTGGGTTGTCTTTCAAGAAACACTTCGTTTAAGCTCGTCAGCCTGACAAGCCAAAGTACTCGTCAAATAGCGGCTTTTGCCTGTAGTAAGTGTCGTACAACACCATATATGGGTCTTGGTTCAGTATGCCCTCAAGACTGGCAAAATGTGGCAATGTATAGCTCGATCTTTCAACAAGATGCTCCACCGACTCATGTACTTGGTGGGTATAGAAGAACATTGCTAGCGACGAAGAGGAACAATTGAACTACATTGGATCCTCATAATTATGATCGTCTTGGATCGATGGTGGCGTCACCAGCTGGAATTCGAATGGTGAAAATTAACAATAATTAATATGTGAATTTCCATCAATCTCACTCAAGTACCTCCCGCTTGTCTCCGGCTCATCACGGTGGCTTTCATTGAATGTGTCTTGTGAATCTCCGAGTGCTACCACATCTGACTCGGCCTCAATAAAGCAGATTAGCTGACCGATTTGCGTCTGAATAGATGTTACCGTTGTATCGATTTCAGTGTAAATCATCTCAATTTTGTCGAGACGATCCTGAAGATCATTTAGCCGGTCATTTGTCTCCCTCCAAAACGTCTGAGTTTCCCTAATAAAATCAACGAGTATTTTCTCCTGGCCGGGGAAAGTCTCAACGTATTGATCCGGGGTGTCAATCTATGGCACTGTAGAATTGAAACTCTGATAATCAAAGGCCTCCATATCTTCCAACATCCAATGGGATTTGTCTACGGTTAGTTAGTCGAAAGAGGTGGTACCGTTTTCACTTTCAACCCACATTCTGGTTGCAGCATGTAACCCATCAAGGAAGTTCAATAGTTGACACTCCCTCGAGAATCCTTGATTCAGAAACCGGAGTAGCAAATCCTTGTAACGATCCTAAGCATAGTAATATGGCTCGGAATCCTATTGAAAGAAATACAAGAATACTTGTCGATCTAACATCTTCAAGTACCTTGTAGAAAAACAAAAAACAAAAACTACAAACGAAAAAGTTATAAACAAAATAAATGCCCAAAGTAAAATTCGGTTATTTATTCACAATATCAATAATAACAAAAAAAAAAAAAACACAATCCCCAACAACGGTGCCAAAAACTTGGTAGCCGCAATTACGCGTCAGCACTTTCACCGCAAGTGTACGGGTTAAGTTTTAGTATAGATTGGGAGATTCAGGGTTATCGTGTACACAGGGATTAGTTATGATTATTATTGATTACCACGATTATGATAACCTAATTTTATCTAAGCGAAAATAAATTGAATAAAATTAAATACTAATACTAATTTAATTAAACTAACTAAATTAACTATACTAATATTATATTGAGATAGTTTTGCGGGAATAGATTGTCTAGGGAGTAACTTCGTTTACAAATACATGTTTGATCTCGTTTTAGTTAACGTTAACGGCGTTCGACTTATCCAGTAATCTTAGTTCCTAAACTCTCCCGCCACCTCTCTCGAGTGTAAGACGAGGGAAAACATGACTTCGTGTCAACGAATAAGTCCCTGTAAACGTCTTAATGACCATAGGTCACGTGAGTCTCAACCCAGTGTCATTGATTGCACACAATCCCACTCTCTCCTGGGTTATTGAATCATCGCGTTGTGTTTACCCTATCGACAATCTCAGTTCGAAAACTCTCCCGTCACCTCTCCCGAGTGTAAGACGGGAGAATACATTACTTCGTGTCAATGAAGAAGTCCCCCTCAACGTCTTAATGACTCTAGGTCACGTGAATCTTTCCCCAACATCATCGATTGCCCATAATTCAATTCCCTCCCAGGTTATTGGATTGTCGCGTTGTTTACCCTAGTCTAAATCCAGGGTCACCTCTTCCGATGTAAAACCCCAAATTATTGATATATCTATCTATGCATAATAAATAAATAATACAATAAACACAATCAAAATAACAAAGAACAAACGCTAACGAAACATAAACTCAAACAAACAACGAATTCATAAATATTGCGTTAATCCCTAAACAACCAATGTTTGTCCAATGGACATAACCATATATACAATGTAAAATGGACTAAACATGCCCAACCACTACCTAAATGAAGAAAACAAAGAAAAGAAATGAAAGAACTTAGCCGATATCCGAAGATTTGGCACTAAAACCGTTGAATGATCACTTCTACCTTCTTCCAACTTGGTTTGTGAGCTCTCCCTAAAAAATATCTCAAACTTACCCTAAATATGTTCTAAGTAGCTTAGGGGGTTATAAAATCAGAAGAGATGAAGAGAGAAAGGGTTTTATAGGGATCAACATATCTAAAAATATCTATTTTTGTGTGTAGAGAGACCGCCGCGGTAGTGGATGTTTAGCAAGATAGGGTCTTCTCTATATTTTCACCACCGCGGTGGTGGGTTTCTTTCAGAATATTGCCTCCTTGCTCATTTTTCCACCGTTCTCGATATGATTTAATTGTTTATACTTGGTTTTCCTACCGTTTAACCCCATACACCTATTTTAATACAAAAAGAATAAAAACATATTAAAATGTACAAAACATACTCGAAAACTAACATTGTTTAGTTTAGAAATAGATATGTAATTTACACCTGTCAATGATCATAAGGTCTGGTCGGATAGATAGACCCAGAATAGAAGAGAACCAGGAAAGTTAAGAACTCCAAGGATACACCCCCTAGCTCCCACCAACGAGGATAATTGTCCCTCCCAAAACCAGGCAAGACCGTCCACTCTACCACCTAGGGCTACGGGACAGACCTTGGGAGTTGATGAGTGATTTATTTAGTAAAAAATCAAGTACTTTTAGATTCAAATATTTGTGCATTTTCAGACATTTTTGTTAGTTTAATATGTGTTTGTATTGTTTTATAGGTTTTTGAATAAATGGGTGAAAAAATGCAAATTCGGTTCAGGTGCAGTAACTTCAAGACCATTTTCGACAATGATACAATCCGAGTTTAGAAAATCTTAAAACATATAAGTTGTATATCTATGTCTTAGATTTCCATAGGCTTTTGAATTAACTTAATAAAAGTTTAGAAGAAAAAGTTACGGACAAAAGACCACCACTGCAACGGTAACGGGTTAGTGGACCTACTGATTTCCCACCGCTGTAGCTGTGCTTCCCACCACTGTAGCAGTTTGGATCTACCTGGATAATATATTTTGGGATATGTTTTCAGATATTTTGGATCCCTATGATATCCCCTCTTCCCCCAACACCTAAGGCACATTTTAGGAGTGTCTTGAGAGCTCCAAGACATACCAACCAAGGAGGATTATCCATTTGAAGAGGAGAAAATGAGATTGGAGAGGACTTAGTGCACGTAGAATCACCGTTCTTCAGATTTGTCTATTCTTCTTTGTTTTCCTCTTTTATTTTTAGCTTTTGTTGGTAGTTTTGATCATGTTTAGCATATTTGTTATTGAATATTTGGTTATGGCCATGTATAGCTAAACATATATTGTCTATGATTTGATGTACTTCATGAAAACGTGGTTTGAATAAATCGATGTTTTGTTAATGGTTTTTTATCTTTATTCAATTATGTTTACCGTTATTACTTCCATTATATGTTTGTTATGATATATTGGTTGGTTTGAGAATACGGGATTTGACACTCAGGAGAGGTAACCTTGGATTCGGACTAGGGTTTAAACACGACACGACGATCTAATAACTCGGGAAAGTATTAGAAAGTGTGTAGTCCATGAGATTGGGGCAAGACTCATGTGATCAGTGTCGTTAGACGCTAGATGGGGACATCAGCATTGATACGAAAGCACATATTCATTCACTTTACACTCGGAAGAGGTTGTGGGTGAGTTTTTGATACCTAGATTGTTGGATAGTTTAAATACAATTAATGTAAACGAGATTGAAATGAATAGCATCACTGTGGGATAGACCTTAGGAGCCATTGACGCATCTCAGGTTGATCTCCTTGAATGCTAAATGCAAGAGTTCAAGTCATGTGTACAACTCCTCCCCGTGCGCTTGCCACTACCTCCCATTCATGGTGGACCAGCCCTCTAGGTTGCAATTCCAGAGGATCCAACCCAAGACCGTGATATTCTCATGACAACTTCGAATGGGTATGTGCCTAACGGCCACCCTTTGACTTGTAACCTCAAGTTTGCGGGATAAAAGAAGGCCCTCCTGGCAATGCCAATATCTCTACTTCCTCCACCGCGTGAATTTGTGCCAAGGGACCTATTAGTGTGAATGTGAAGTTGGCTCTTACTTACCTCCCTCCCGTTACACTGCGACTCGAGCTACGACCATTCGTGTACCAGGGGAGCCCTGAGCAGAAGAGGTTGTGGAGTACCGTCTGGCTGACATGCAAGCCCATCTCTAGGAGGTACAAGGAGGTTAGGTAGGACTGAATGTTATAGTGGAGGTGAGGTATCCTTTTGTCAAGGAGATTTTGCAAGAAATAGCACCGAGGCACTTCACTCACCCCCAGATGAATCCATATGATGGGATGTCATATATCATTGATCCCCTGTCTATGTTCAAGTCTCATATGGATATACAAGTGGCCTTTATATCTCTGCGGTACAGATCCTTTCCCATCACCCTCATAGGTACAACGAGGTTTTGGTTCCAGGGTCTAAAGCCAACATCCATCTACACCTTCAGGGAGATTGAGCAGTTGTTTTGGACTTATATTCTCACTCTTCAGTAGCTTCAACCCTTCTCCTACTCTCAATCAAGCTCGAGATAGTAGGGATGGATTCTATAGTTTCGACCTCCATGCTACAACCCGGAAACAGAGGGAACGAGTAAACAAGCTAAAGGAAGCAAGGAATAGAGATTCAAATCAAATGCAAGGCTCAAGAATATTACAGGAAGAAGGGAGATTCGGACTCTCACCTGGGGAGAAGGAGACCAGTTCTTTCCCCGGGCGCCTCCAGCAAGGGTTTTGTCCTACTAACCACCTTGGTAGTTTCCATCTTTACAGATAACTCAGGGTGAGACTTTTTTTCTCCTCCACGGTTCCTGAGAGAAAAATCAGCCAGAAGTGTAATAACTAAGTTCTGTAAGGTCCATCAAGGCCGGGGGCACTCTATTTAAGATTGCTTCCCGCACTGGCAGGAAATCAAGGCTCTCATCCAAAGAGGATATGTTGTAAATTATGTCCGAAGAGAGAAGTAGAAGCGCCCCATCGAGGAAGAACTGCTGGTAGAGCCTCGGGCTAAGAGGAAATGGGAAAACCTCGCCTGTCCACAATCCCAAAGGGCTGAGACTGGGGTCTATCAATAACGCATAGATGGAGAGATCAATGTCATCCACGGAGGATTTGGTCCATATTAGAAACATCATCATCCAAGAAGAGGCATGAGCAGAGGGCCAAACGGGAGGCTGATGAGGAGATGCATGAGGTAAGTGCAATTGACGCTGCCTTACACAATATTATCTCCTTTAGCATGGCAGACCTCCGAGAAGTACATATTGCCCATGATAACAGCCTTAGTAATCACTTCCCCGGTCAATCATTTTAAGAAGTTCAGTTCACACCATCTTTAAATAGGCCTTCGACAAGCTGAAAACAGAGGCAGGCACTCCACAACCCACGAATTATCCCCTAGATGTTTTTGGGAGAGAGGTGGATAACTACCTCGGATTGGTCTCTCCACCCATCACAATTGGGACAGGTCTAAGGTTTGAGATGGTATAGACCAAGTTCTTAATTTGGGACTAACTGTCGCCCTATAACACTATCATATTGTGACCGACCGTCTCAGTGTTCAAGTCTGTTTACTCTCCATACCATCAAATCATGAAATTCCATACCAATCAAAGGATCAGAAAGGTCAGAGGTGATTAGGACATGTCACGTACTTGTGCTCGGAGGGCATTTGAACAAAAGAAATAGCAACCATGGATGAAAATCCAAGCCCCCACCCACATGAAAACTTGGTTGAAGTTTCGATTCGCCCAACTCTTGGAAAGCAAACTGTCATAGTAGGAGCTAAGCTCACCACAGGACAACGGGCTAAGCTTACAAAGCTGCTATGAGATAACATTGATGGCCAAACATAGGTTCCCAGAAATTGATCCAAAAGTGGCCATGTATAGGCTCCATGCAAAATCACACCATCCTCTAGTCAGCAAAAAGAAGAGGAAGTTCCACCCTAAATGCCAGAAAATTATCGAGGAAGAAACGAAGAAATTGATCAAGTCTGGCATTGTGGAGGAGGTTGCATTTCCAGACTAGTTGTCTAATGTCACGATCGCCCCTAAATCCAGAGGCAAATGGAGACTTTGTGTTGACTTTAAGGATCTCAACAAGGCCTTCCCAAAAGACTTTTTTCAACTATCGGGGATTGATCTTATCATCAATGCCACGACAGGTCACGAGCTTCTTAGGTTTCTAGATGATTATGCTGGCTACAACCAAATCACCTTGTTCTCCCCTGACAAAAGCAAAACGTTATTCATCATGGACAGGGGAACATACTGTTACAAGGTAAATCCCTTCAACGATGGAGCCACCTATCAGAGGTTGGTTAACAAAGTTTTTAAGAAAGAAATCGGTAAAACTATAGAAGTTTGTGTTAATGATATGCTAGTGAAGAGCTTGCAAGCTCCCGATCACTTGGCGCACCTCCAGAAATGTTATAAAATGTTTATGACTCACTGGATGAATCTCAACCCCACCAAGTGTATCTTCGGTGACTCTGTAAGAAAGTTCCTTAATATATGGTCTCTCAGTGTGGAATTGATGCCAACCTAACTAGATCACCTCCATACTTGGCATGTCCCCACCCCGATCAAAGAAGGAAATCCAAATGATGACCGATAGGCTTGCAGCCCTAAATTGGTTCATCTCGGAGTCCTCAGAATGGTATTTTCCCTTTTTTAGGGTTCTCTATGGGAACAAAGACTTCACCTAGACAAGTGAGTGTGAAGTTGCATTTTTATGATCTGAAACATTACCTCTTCTCAACTTCCCTACTTAGCACCCCCAAGGGGGGAGGAGTTGTTCTTGTACATTTCATCTTCCTCAACCATGGTGAGCGTAGCCTTGGTGAGAAAAGAAAATAGTGTTCAGAACCCAATGTACTTGATTGGTGTAAATTATCTATCTATTTCCAAACTGAACATTGATAGTTTCCGAGTACGTTTAGTATGTTTTAGTACGTTTTAATATGTTTTTATTCTTTTTGTATTAAAACAAGTGTGTGGGGTAAAAAGGTAGGAAAACAGAGCATAAACTATCAAATCGTATCGAGAACGGTGGAAGAACGGTGGAAAAACAAGCAAGATGGCCATATTCTAAAAAGAAGCCCACCGCCGTGGCGTTCAGACCTCCGTCGTGGTAGTGAAAATGCAGAGAAGACCCTATATTGCTAAACATCCACCACCATGGCGGTGAAAATGCAGGATGGTCCCCAATTCCACCGCCTCCTACACCGCTGCGGTGATCACTAACTGATATACCCACCGCCGCGGCAGTCATCTCTACACAGACTTAGGATATTTTTTAGATATTTTGATCGCTATAAAACCCCTCATATCCTCATCTCTTCCGATTTTATCACCCACTAAGGACTTTAGAATATATTTAGGGTGAGTTTGAGAGATTTTTAGGAAGAGCTCACAACCCGAGGTGGAAGAAGAAGAAGGAAGTGATCGTTCAATGGTTTTAGCGCCCAATCTTTGGATATTAGCTAAGTTATTTCATTTATTTTCTTCGTTTTCCTCATTTTGATAGTTGTTAGGCATGTTTAGTACATTTTACATTGTATATATGGTTATTGCCATTGGCTAAACATAGGTTGTTTAGGGATTAACACTATATTTATGAATATATTGTTTGATTGAGTTTATGTCTCGTTAGCAGTTGTTCTTTGTTATTTTGATTGTGTTTATCGTATTGTTTGTTTATTATACTTAGATGGATATATCAAGAATTTGGGGTTTGACACTCAGGAGAGGTAACCCCAGATTCGGACTAGGGTAAACAACGTGATGATCAAATAACCTTGGAGGGAGTTGGATTATGGGCAATCGATGACGTTGGGGCAAGACTCACATGACCTAAGATCATTAAGATGTTGAGGGGGACTTCTTCCTTGACACGAAGTCATGTAATCCCCCGTCTTACACTCGGGAGAGGTGGCAGGGAAGTTTTCGAACTGAGATTGTTGATAGGGTAAACATAATGTGATGATCCAATAACCCGGGAGGGAGTTGGATTGTGTGCAATCAATGACGTTGGAGTGAGACTCACGTGACCTATGGTCGTTAAGACATTGAGGTTGACTTCTTCATTGACACGAAGTCACGTATTCCCTCGTCTTATACTCGGGAGAGGTGGCGGGGGAGTTTACGAATTGAGATTGTTGGATAAGTCGAACGCCGTTAACATGAACTAAAATGAGATCGAACACATATTCATAAACGAAATTAATCCCTAGACAACCTATTCCCTAAAAAGTATCGCAATATTAATATTAGTATATATAATTTAATTAGATTAGTGTTAGTATTTAATTTTATTCACATTTATTTTTTCCTAGATAAAGTTAGGTCATGATAAACGCAATACTCAATAATAGTTAAAACCAATCCTTGTGGGCACAATACCCTTACTCTCCCCACCTTCACTAAAACTTGACCTCATATACTTGGGAGTGAAAGTAGCGGCATATTCACGCGCTATCAAGTTTTTGGCACCATTGTTGGGGATTGTGTTTTTTATTATTATTGATATTGTGAATAAATGATCAAATTTTACTTTAGGCATATCTTTTGTGTATAATTTTTTCTTTGTAGTTTTTGTTTTTGTTTTTTCGCAAGGAGCTTGACGATGTTAGATTAACAAGTGCTTTTGCAATTATTTCAACAAGATTCTGAGTCATTTCACTGTGCTTAGGATCGTTACAAGGAATTATTGTTCTGATTTCTGAACCATGATTTCCTGAGAGTATGTCAGCTCCTGAATTTCCTTGATGGGTTACAAGCCCCAACCAAAATATGGGTGGAAGGAGAAAATGGTACCCCATCTTTCTACAACCTAACTGCAGAAGATGCCATTTGGTTGTTGGAGGAAATAGCGGCCTATGATTATCAGAGTTGGAATCATTCACCGAGTCACCAAATCTCGGGGAATTTTTCCAATACCCTGGTGCCATGGATTGACATTTCGGATCACGACGAGGAGTCTTCCCCCAATCTACAAGAAACGCTCGCAACCGTTATAGGGGAGACTCAGAGATTATTGAGGTAGATGCATGACCAGATCAACGAGCATGAGTATCATCTTGATCATATCGAGACGGTCTGCACTGACATCAATAAGGCCATAACGTCTTTGCAGACGTAAATCGGTCATCTTCTTTGCTTTGTTGAGGCCGAGACGAAAGTAGTGGCACTGAGAGGTGAGCAAACTGAATCCAATTATGAAAGCCACCATGAAGAACCAGAGATGAGCGAAAGGAGCTTGGGAGAATATGTTGAAGATTCGAATGAAGAGGAGACCCAAGTATGGTTCGGCGATGAAAATTCACATATTAATCGTTGTGAATTTTCACTATTCGAATTCCATCTCGTGACACTGTAGTCGATCCATGACGATCACATCTACGAGGATCCGATATGGCTCAATTGTCCTCTACCGCCGACAGAAATGTCCTTTCATGCCCACCAACTACATGAACTGGTGAGGCGTGTGGTTGAAAGCCTGAGCCATCAAAAGAAACATCTCGCCAAGCTTGAGGGCATGCACAACCAAGACCCGTACATAGTGTTATTTGACACTTACTACGTACGGAAGCCTCTCTTTGACGAGCACTTCAGCGTGTCGGGCTGAGGACAATAAACTAAGCACTTCTTGGAGGCAACCCAAGGAAAAAATAAGTTAGATCCAACTCCGCCGATTTGAGTCGGAGGTGAGATTCTCTCGCTTCCCAGGTATGTGTTCTAAACCTTAGTCTTCATTGTAATGCTTTATCATGTCATTGGGATCGCCGACTGGGTTATTATTGGCATTTATTGCTTAAGTTGGTGGTGATATGTAGTATATTTAGTATATGTTTTAGTTGTAGTTTATGTTTTACTGTTTTTGTCATGTGCATGTTTGTTTAGGATAGTTATTGTTTTGTGCTGAGTTTTGACATCAACTGGGCCATTACTTGATTATGAGTCTATCCCCTGGTTGTTTATTGGGCCGAGCGTAAAGGTCATGCATGCATGTTCTGTGTGCTCAACGTTATGTTTTAGTTATAGTTATTATAGATCCTAATTGCACGAGCACAAAAACTCATTAGATAATCGTCTAATTGATTTGAAAACGATTATCTATCACCTAAATTCATGACATTAGGGTTTCTAGAACTTGATTCGGGGGAAATTCGAGGCGAAATCCTAGGTAAGGTAGTTCGGAAAACATGATTTAGGCATTTGATAGGTGTGACATACCTACATATTTCCAAACCGAATTAAGTTAGTTTTCGAGCGTTTATATAGTATTTTATTATGTTTAATCTATTTTCTTACTTTTTGTATAAATCAGGTGTGTGGGGCAAAAAGAGAGGAAACTGGAGCGAAAACGATAAGATCGAACCAAAAGCGATCGAAAGAACGGTAAAAAAACAAGTTCGGAGGAAAAATTATGAAACAAGCCCACCGCCGCGGTGGTGAAGATGCTGAGAAACACAGAATGCTACTGACGGACCACCGCCGCAGCTGTGAAGAAGCAGAGAAACCGAAGTAGGCTACTGACGCCCACCACCGCAGCGGTGATCCAGCATAATGTTCTTCCTAAGCCACCGCTGTCTTCATCGCTGCAGTGATCAACTAACCAACCTACCCACCGCCACGGTGCTGAATCCCACGGCCACGGCGGTGACCCTCTGCACAGCCTAGATATTTTATTTAGATATTTTGCTTATAAATACCCCTCTCTTTCCCCCTCCTTTGATCCCCATAATCCATTTGGGCACCATAGGCCATATTTAGGCTATGGTTTAGGAGTTTTATAGGTGGAGCTCACATCCCAAAGTGGAGAAGACGGAGAATCGATCGTTGAGCATTCTTAGCAGTTTATCTTCGGACGAGGCTAAGTTCTTCAATTGTTTTTCCTTATTTCTTTATCTTAGGATCATGTGAGCATGTTTATCTTGATTTAAATGTTTATGTGGCTATAGCCACGAGTTAAATTTGGATTGTAATAGGGATTAACGGTATATTTATAAATATGTTTGTTTGGATGATTTCGGTGTTGCAGTTATGTTTATTCTTCATAGTTTGATTGTAGTTATTGTATTTGTTTGTTTATTATGCTTGGATTGATAAATGGATAATACGGGGTTTTGACAAACCCTGGATTCGGGTTAGGGTAAACAAATGCCACGATTCTATAACCCTGTCGGGGATTGAATCCTGGACAATCGATGACGTTGGGGCAAAACTCATGCGACCTAGGGTCATTAAGACGTTGAGGGGGATTTATTCATTGATTTAAAGTTGTGTTATATCCTCCGTCTTACACTCAGGAGCAGTGGCGAGGGAATTTACGAACAGAGATTGTCGATAGGGTAAATACAACGCACGATTTAATAACCTGGGAGGGAGTTGGATTGTGTGTAATCAATGATGCTGGGCGAGACTCACATGACCTAGGGTTGTTAAGGTATTGAGGGGGACTTATTCATTGACTCAAAATCATGTATTCCCCCATCTTATACTCGGGAGAGGTGGCGGTGGAGTTTACGTACCGAGATTGTCAAATAGGTCGAACACCGTAAACATGAGTAAATCAAGATCAAACACGTATTTGTAAACACGTTAATCCCTAGGTAATTCTTTACCCTAAAACATATTAGCATATTAGTGTAGTTAATTTAGGTTATATTAGTAATAGATTAATTAATTAAATATATTTGTTTTTCACCTAGATAAAGTTAGGTCACGACAAACGCAGTATTCGATAGTAACGCCACCAATCCCTGTGGATACGATAACCCGATCTTTCACGATAACACTATACGAAAAACTTTGACCTCATACACTTGCGAGTAGTCATATACTTTGAAGGTGTAAATCCTCGGTGTAAGGAATTCATTTTCTTGCTTGAGCCTTCTAAACTTACCCTGATATATCATTACCCCTCAATACCCTATAGAAGCCTAAATGTCATTTCAATTCTGAACACTTAACCAATACCATAGCCAATTGAACCTTTTCCAACCCTACATCGCATAACCAATGGCACAATGTGAGTGAATCACACTAGCAGTTGCAAATGCTTCTTGATGTGAGCGGTTGGGTTGTGGGCGAGCTATTAATTAGTTTAGTATTCGAATACTCACTTGTTGTTTTTCGTTTATATTTCACACACTCCTTAAATTGTACAAATCAAATAAGTTTGGGGGGTATTTGTTTGAAAAAAATAAAATAAAACTAAGTATATATGGTTTATTTCCGTTTGTTTTTTACAAGTGAGTACGTCGTTCTTAACGTATGTTCAGGGTTGTTTCCAATTTAACTACGGGGTTCGACTGTGAGAGTGCCAAGCGATGTGCCATGGATAACCTCAAGTTAATGACGTTAACCCATTTTCTCTTTCAAAATTACCCTTGGCCATTAGTCCTAAATCGAACTACAACCTATTGATATTTTGGGACTTTTGAGTGTACATTAGTGGAGAATAGATCCCGGGTCAAGCCTATGGATTCCCTATCCCTTTTTTTTTTTTTTTTTTTGTCATGCGCTTATATAGTGGATAATCCAATCCGATTAACGGATAATTATATATTTGTGTTTTAAACAGACACACACTTTAGTAGGATCTATAATGGTGCTTACTATTATAAATGTTGAAATTCTAGAATACTACATAGTGTGTTTTTATGCTTGAACTCAATAGAATTGAGGGCCGATGAGGGATATTTCGTTTGGCCGGTAGATGATACTCAAAACTTGCACATATTCATTTTTCGTGTTTTTTATTTTTAGTTTTTAGTTGTTATATTTTCTTTTATTGCGTTGGTGTTTCGCTCGAGGACTAGCAAAATTCTGAGTTTGGGGTTATTTGATTGGTGTAAATTACCTATCTATTTCCAAACCAAATATTGTTAGTTTTCGAGTACATTTAGTACGTTTTAATATGTTTTTATTCTTTTTGTATTAAAACAGGTATGTGGGATTAAAAGGTAGGAAAATGGAGCATAAACGATCAAATCGTATCGAGAAAGGAGGAAAAACAAACAAAGTGACAATATTCTGAAAAGAAGCCCACCGCCACGGCGTCCAGACCTCCACTACGGCAGTAAAAATGCAAAGAAGACACTATATTGCTGAACGTCCATCGGCATAGAGGAGACATCCATCACCGCTGCAATGAAAATGAAGGATGGTTACTAATTCCACCGCCTTCTCCACCGCTGTGGTAATAACTAACCGACATACCCACTGCCGCGGCGGTCATCTCTGCACAGACTTAGGATATTTTTTGGATATTTTGAGCCCTATAAAACCCTTTATCTCCTCCTCTATTCCAATTTTGTCACCCCCTAAGGCCTCTAGAATATATTTAGGTTGAGTTTGAGAGATTTTTTAGGGAGAGCTCACAACCCGAGGTAGAAGAAGAAGAAATAAGTGATTGTTCAACGGTTTTAGCACCAAATCTTTGGATATCGGCTAAGTTCTTTCATTTTTTTTTCTTTATTTTGGTAGTTGTTGGGTATGTTTAGTCCATTTTACATTGTATATATGGTGATAGTCATTGGCTAAATATAGGTTGTTTAGGGATTAACACTATATTTATGAATATGTTGTTTGATTGAGTTTATATCTCGTTAGTGGTTGTTCTTCGTTATTTTGATTGTGTTTATTGTATTGTTTGTTTATTATGCTTAGATGGATATATTTGGAGTTCGGGGTTTAACCCTCGGGAGAGGTAACCCCGGATTTGAACTAGGGTAAACAATGCGACGATCCAATAGCTCGGGAAAGAGTTGGATTTTGGGCAATCGATGACATTGGGACAAGACTCACATGACCTAGGGTCGTTAAGATGTTTAAGGGGACTTATTTATTGAAACGAAGTCATGTATTCCCCTGTCTTACACTCGAAAGAGGTGGCGGGAGAGTTTTCAAACTGAGATTTTCGATAGGGTAAACACAACGCGACGATCCAATAACCCGGGAGGGATTTAGATTGTGTGCAATTATTGACTTTGGAGCGGGACTCACGTGACCTAGGGTGGTTAAGACATTGAGGGGAACTTCTTCGTTGACATAAAGTCACGTATTCTCTCATCTTACACTCAGGAGAGGTGGCGAGAGAGTTTACGAACTGAGATTGTTAGATAAGTCGAACATAGTTAACATGAACTAAAACGAGATCGAACAAGTATTAGTAAATGAAGTTAATCCAAAGAGAATCTATTCCTTAAAAACTATCTCAATATTAATATTAGTATAGAAAATTTAATTAGATTAGTATTCGTATTTAATTTTATTCATATTTATTTTCGTCTGGATAAAGTTAGGTTATGATAAACGCGGTACTCAATAATAGTCAAAACCAATCCCTATAGACACGATACCCTTACTCTCCCCACCTTTACTAAAATTTGACCTCGTATACTTGCAAGTGAAAGTAGCGACGTATTCACGCGCTACCAGTACTACTCCACCAGGGTCCTCCTGGATGCTGAGACCAGGTACTCAAAATTCGAAAAGTTGGCCTATGCCCTACTGATTGTCTCCAAAAAAACTCCGACAATAGTTCCAGGCTCACACTATTGTGGTTGTGACTCACCAACCCCTAAAGCAGATCTGGCACTCTCCTGATGTCTCAGGAAGGCTGATGAAGTATAATTTTGAGCTGAGATGGTTACATATTAAATATCGACCGATAATGGCCATTAAGGCCAAGTCCTCGCCAATTTCATCGCAGAACGTAGCTTCCCGAAAGAGTAGGATCTAGAAGTGAATTGTTAGAGACCACTATCCCTGGGTGACCCGAGGACCTCCTCCAACTCTTGTAACGTCGACCTGATAGCATGGTGGCTCTGCATAGATGGATCGTCTAGTGTGAGCGACTGTAGGGCAGTGATGATTCCAGCCCCAGATAAAGAAGTTGTGGAATACGCTTTCCAACTCAGATTTAGGGCTATGAACAATAAAGCTGAATACGAAGCCTTGCTCGTTGGTATCTGCTTGGCAAGCAAGTTTAATGTGCAAGCTCTCCTAGTCTTCTGTGACTCATAACTCATGGTTAACCAAGTGAGCAGCGACTACATGATGAAAGATTCAAGTATATCGGCATACTTGGAGGGGGTTAGGGCACTTATGGAAAATTACAAAAAAAAAAATCCAAGTGTCTCAAATCCCATAAGAAGAGAACAGTCACACTAATGCCCTAGTGAATCTTACCTCAGCGGTAGAGTGGACTCTAAAAAGAAGCATCCATGTAGAGTACCTTAATACTCTGAGCATTGCACCGTTAAATCCAGTGGCCACTATCTATGAACTCACTAATCAACCAACTTGGATAGACCTAATCAAGTAGTACCTAGAGCGAGGTACCTTCCAATAGGACAGGACGGAGGCTAGGAGGATATGCTACTGGCTAATAAGGTACACTCTCATTGATGGAGTTTTTCAACGAAGGTATTCTTAGGCCCCTATTTTAGGTGTCTCCATCCAGAAGGAGCCAAATATGTCCTGAGCAAGACTCACGAAAGATTATGCAGCAACTACTCGGGGGGCAGGTGCTATTCCGCAAAGGATATTTTCTAGCCCAAAATACATGAGGATGCCATGGAATTCATCAAAAAATGTGATAAGTGTTAGATATTTTCCCCGTACCCTTACACTCCTTGATAGGTGTAAATTACCTACGTATTTCTAATCCAAATTTGTTAGTTTTCGAGTACGTTTATAGCCATTTTTATATGTTTTAATATGTTTTTATACTTTTTGTATAAATCAGGTGTGTGGAGCAAAAAGATAAGAAACTGGAGCTAAAACGATGAGATCGAACCAAAGGCGAGTCGAAGTTACGGTGGATAAACAAGCAAAGAGGCAAAAATATGAAGGAAGCCCACCTCCTAGGCGTCTAGACCTCCGCCTAGGCAGTGAAGATGTTGAGAATGACAAAAGGCTACTGACAGCCCACCGCCTAGGCAGGAAATTCCTCCACCTAGGTGAAAACCACAGTAGAAACATTTCCAAGTCCACCGCCTACTTCTTCGCCTAGGCGGTCACCAAACCTCCAAAGCCGGTACAGGTGCTGTAACTTTAAGGATATTTTGGACTATAATGAAATCCAATTTTGGAAATTCTAAAAACATAGAAGTTGTATATCTTTTTTTTATATTTCCATAGGTTTTTGAATCACCTCAATCGGAGTTCGGATGAAGAAGTTACAGCTAAAACAAAATTCCAAACTTGCAGTAACTTCGCCTAGGTGAATTTTTCTGCGCCTAGGCGAATTTCTGGCAGAAAGTTAACTGACTTAACTTAGCCTAGGCGAAGTTTTATTCGCCTAGGCGAAAATCCTGCAACACACCTTTGATATTTATTAGATATTTTGAGATCTTTTGGGATATTTTTTAATCCCTTGTCTCATATTCTCTTCCCTTTCTTCAACCCTTAAGGCCTTAGGCCATATTTTAGGAGTATAATTAGGGATTTTTGAGGGAGATCTCTCAATCCGAGGTGGAGGATCAACGAGGAAGCGAACGATCGACGTTTCTAGCGGCAAATCTTCGGATATCGGCTAAGTCACTCGTTTCCTCTCTTTGTTTTCTTTATTTTGGTAGTTGTTGAGCATGTTTAGCTTATTTTACATTGTATAAATGGTTAGTTCTATGAGTTAAACATGGATTGTAATAGGGATTAACGAATTATTTATGAAAATGTAGTTTTGGTTGAATTTTTGTTTCGTTTATGGTTGTTCCTTATAATTTCGATTGTGTTGCCGTGTTTTCTATGATTATATGCTAGTTTAGATATATTAAGAATACGGGGTTTGACACTTGGGAGAGGTAACCCCGAATTCGGACTAGGGTTAACACAACACGACAATCTAACGACCTAGGAGGGCATTAGAAAGTGTGCAATCGATGACGTTGGGACGAGACACACGTGACCTAAAGTCATTAAGACGTTGAGGGGGACTTCGGTGTTGACACAAAGTCACGTATTCCCCAGTATTACACTCGGAAAAGGTGGCGAGGGAGTTTACGAACGGAGATTGTCGGATACGCCAAATGCCGTTAATATTAACTAAAACGAAATCAAATGCATTGAAGTAAATAAAGTTAATCCCTAGGAAATCTACTCCCCTAAACAATCTCAAATTAGTATTTATAGTATAGTTAACTTAATTAGTATTTTAGTTTAGTATTAGTATTAAATTAAATTCCATTTTTAGCGCCTAGATAAAATTAGGTTATGACAATCGCGATACTCGATAGTAATCTCAACCAATCCCTGTGGATATAATACCCGACCGAAAGGTTCACTATACTAAAACTTGATCCGTACGCTTGCGGTGAAAGTGGCAGCGCATTATTTGCGGCCACCAAGTTTTTGGCGCCGTTGTCGGGGATTGGAAGGAGTATTACTATTGATATTGTTAGTAAATAACTTGATTTTAATCTAGGAATTTTTGTATATAATTTTCGTTTATAGTTTTGTTTTTGTTTCCGGCAGAATGCTTGAATATGTTAGATCGACAGGTGCTCTTGCGGTTCGATCATTGAATATCTCGCCAGCCTTGAGGGCATGTGTCGGGCCGAGGACATTAAACCAAGCACTTGTTGGGAGGCAACCCAGGGTCACAAATAAGTTAGATACATCTACGTCAATTTGAGTCAGATGCGAGATCCTCTCGCCTCCCAGGTATGTGTTCTAAACCTCCGTCTTCAATATCATGCTATATACTGTCATTGGGATCGCTGACGGCTTGTTTGGACACCACCTGTGTTGAGTTGGTGGTGATGTGTAATATGTTTTAGTATGTGTATTTGTTTTTAGTTAAATTTTACTGTTTTTATCATTTGCATGCTTGTTTAGGATTAGTTTGTTTAGTTTAGTTGTTGTTTTGTGCTGAGTTTCGACGTCATCTGGGCCTACACCCGATGATGATTTTGTCCCCTGATTGTTTTGAGGTCGAGCATAAATCTCATTCATGTGTGTTCTGTGTGCTTGACGTATCGTCTTAGTAAAAGTTATTGTGGATCCTAAATGCACGAGCACGTAAACTCAATATGGCACTATCTTATTGATTTGAAACTGATTATCCGTCAATCAATTTCATAAAAATAGGGATTCTAGAACCTGATTTGGGAGAAATTCGAGGCGAAATCCTAGGCGAGGTTGTTTAGGAGATTGAATTTAGGCAGTCATTTGATCGCTTGAGCCTTTTGAAGCCTACCATGTAATATCATTATCCCTCATTACCCTGTCGAAGCCTAATAGCCATTTCAATTCTGAACACTTCACAAATATCCTAGCCGATTGAACTTTTTCCAAACCTATATCGCTAAACTGAAGGCACAATTTTAGTGAATCAAGTTAGCATTTCTCTACTTGATGTGAGCAGTTGGGTTTAGGCCGAAATTCTAATTTGGTTCGGTATTCGAGTACTCGCTTGTCGTTTGTCGTTCATATTGTTTGCACATTCCTAAGGTTATAAGAATTCGAATATGTTTTGGGGTGTATTAATTAATCATTTTTGCACACTCTTAAAATTGTAGAAATTCGAATGAGTTTGGGGGTGTGTTAAAAAAAAAAAAAAAAAAAAAAAAAAAAAAAAAAAGGGTTTTCTTTTTTACATGACAAGTGAGTACGACGTTCTTAAATGTTTGTTCATGGTTGTTTCTAAAAAAATATGGGGTTTTGAGTGTGAGAATGCCAAGCGATGTGCCTCGGGTAACATTAAGTTAACGACGTTAACCTATTCTCTATTCAAAAAAAAAAACCTTGGCCATTATTCCAAAACCGAACCAAGCCCTACTGATCTTCATGAACCTCTGAGCCTACATTAGAGGAGAATAGATCCCAGGTCAGGCGTACGGATTGCCTATACCTTAAAGGTTTTAGTCATGATCTTTATTTAGGGATAATCCCATCTAATCAATGGATAGTAGTATAATTGAGTTTAATCACACACACTTAAACAGGATCTAGAATGGCGCTTACTATTTTTGAACGTTCAAATTCTAGAACACTACATGGTGTGATTTATGCCTGAACTTGATAGGATTGGGGGCCGATAAGGGAAAACTCTGTCGGCCGGTAGATGATAATCAAAACTTACACATCTTTGTTTTTAATGTTTTTCGTTTGTAGTTTTTAATTTAGTAATTAGCTTGTATACTTTCTCTATTGTGTGGGTGTTTTGCTCGAGGACTAGCAAAATTCTGAGTTTGGGGGTATTTGATAGGTGTAAATTACGTACGTATTTCCAATCCAAATTTGTTAGTTTCCGAGTACGTTTATAGTTATTTTATATGTTTTTAAACTTTTTGTATAAATCAGGTGTGTGGAGCAAAAAGATAAGAAATTAAAGCTAAAACGATGAGATCGAACCAAAGGCGAGTCGAAGTTACGGTGGATAAACAAGCAAAGAGGCAAAAATATGAAGGAAGCCCACTACCTAGGCGTCCAGACCTCCGCCTAGGCAGTGAAGATGCTGAGAATGACAAAAGGTTACTGATAGCCCACCGCCTAGGCAGGAAATTCCTCCACCTAGGTGGAAACCCCAGTAGAAACATTTCCAAGTCCACCGCCTACTTCTTCGCCTAGGCGGTCACCAAACCTCCAAAGCCGGTACAGGTGCTGTAACTTTAAGGCTATTTTGGACTATGATGAAATCTAATTTTGGAAATTCTAAAAACATGGAAGTTGTAGATCTTTTTCTTATATTTCCATAGGTTTTTTAATCACCTCAATCGGAGTTCAGATGAAGAAGTTACAGCCAAAATAAAATTTCAAACCTACAGTAACTTCGGCTAGGCGAATTTTTCTGCGCCTAGGAGAATTTCCAGCAAAAAGTTAACCGACTTAACTTAGCCTAGGCAAAGTTTTATTCGCCTAGGCGAAAATCCTGCAGCACACCTTTGATATTTATTAGATATTTTGAGATCTTTTGGGATATTTTTTAATCTCTTCTCTCATCTTATCTTCCCTCTCTTCAACCCTTAAGGCCTTAGGCCATATTTTAGGAGTAGGATTAGGGATTTTTGTGGGAGATCTCTCAACCCGAGGTAGAGGATCAACGAGGAAGCGATCAATCGACGTTTTTAGCGGCAAATCTTCGGATATCGGCTAAGTCGCTCGTTTCCTCTCTTTGTTTTCTTCATTTTGGTAGTTGTTGAGCATGTTTAGATCGTTTTACATTGTATAAATGGTTAGGGCCATGAGTTAAACATGGATTGTAATAGGGATTAACGAATTACTTATGAAAATGTAGTTTTGGTTGAATTTTTGTTTCGTTTATGGTTGTTCCTTATAATTTCGATTGTTTTGCCATGTTTTCTATGACTATATGCTAGTTTAGATATATTAAGAATACGGGGTTTGACACTCGGGAGAGGTAACCTCGGATTCGGACTAGGGTTAACACAACACGACAATCTAAGAACCCGGGAGGGCGTTAGAAAGTGTGCAATCGATGACGTTGGGACGAGACTCACGTGACCTAGAGTTATTAAGACGTTGAGGGGGACTTTGACATTGATACAAAGTCACGTATTCCCCGGTCTTACACTCGGAAGAGGTGGCGAGGGAGTTTACGAAACCGAGATTGTCGGACACGCTGAATGCCGTTAATGTTAACTAAAACGAAATCAAATGCATTAAAGTAAATAAAGTTAATCCCTAGGAAATCTACTCCCCTAAACAATCTCAAATTAGTATTTATAGTATAGTTAACTTAATTAGTATTTTAGTTTAGTATTAGTATTAAATTAAATTCCATTTTTAGTGCCTAGATAAAATTAGGTTATGACAATCGCGATACTCAATAGTAATCTCAACCAATCCCTGTGGATACGATATCCAACCGAAAGGTTCACTATACTAAAACTTGATTCGTACGCTTGCGGTGAAAGTGGCAGCGCATTATTTGCGGCCACCACTCCTCTAACCATACAGGTTCTAATTACTAGTCCGTGGCCTTTTGCTTAGTGGGGCATTAACCTACTCGAACCCTTTCCTTAGGGGACCAGGCATAAGAAATTCCTGGTCATCGTCATTAATTATTTCACAAAGTAGGTCGAGGCTGAGCCTCTAGCCCGAATCACCAAGGAAAAAATTTGACTTTGCATAGAAGGGCATAGTGTACCGTTTTGGGGTCCTAATAGAAATTGTGTCCGACATTGGCACCCAGTTCGAAAACTTCATCTTCATCACCTTTTGTACAGAGTTGGGGATCAGGATGAACTTTACCTCCCCCCAGCCACCTTTAATCACATGGCCAGGTGAAGGTTACAAATAGAACTATCTTGTATGGGTTGAAAACATGATTTTCTAAGTCAAAAGGATGGTAGGTAGAAGATGTCTACCCTATTCTTTGAGCGTACCACACCACTTCAAGAACTCTACCAGATAAACAACTTTTGCGATGGCCTTCAGTTTCAAGTCCGTCATCCCCACAGAAATTAGCATGCAAACTCTCAGAACTATTGAGGCCATTAATCAAATTAGGAATGATGCGACGCTGTCTCGAAGGATGAAAGGGACAAACCTAGGTTCGACAAGTTGGCTACCAACAAAGGGTAACAGAATACTATGACCAACGAGTCCACCATCGCTCCTTCAACATCAGTGATCTTGTTCTCAAAAAGATCACTTTGGCCACGAAAGAATAAGGCACCGAAAAGTTAGCCCTACTTTGGAAAGGCCATATAGAGTCACCGGGGTCATATGTCCAAGTACTTATGATCTAGAAACAAAGGAATGTGTGCCTCTCACGCACCTATAGAACGCTTACCATCTAAAGCGCTATTTTTTTAGGGAAGATCCACCTTTGTAAATAACTTCTAATTTGTACAAAGTGTAATGGTTTTTGCTTATCAAAATAAAAAATGTGTTTAATGTATTGTGCCTTGTGCTCTCTCCAAGTGAACAGTATCCTGACCCTCAAAGTTGTGGGTGATTTCTATAATGGTATCCTGACACTCAGAGTTGCAGATTAAATTCCAAAAATAGCCTCCTGACACTAAGTAACATGGAGGACTCTCCACAAGCCTTATCTTGGCACTTAGCATCGAGGGTAACAACTAGACCTCCTCTAGGGATCAATAGTTCGAACCCAGTGAAAGACCAAGGTCATCTACCAAGGTTGAAACATTGATCTGATCTGAAGGCCTACAGATAAGTACTTATCCCCTCCAGTCGACTATAAGTCCAACATTTTAAAGGGGAAGATGCTCATGTATACACTAAATAGAGATAACCTGAAAGGGTTCTTGAATGAGCTTGACTATGGAGAACTCCCCGATGATTAGCCATGGGGGACAAATTGTCGCGTTGCGCCCTTGCAGATGGAGAGGACCAGGTACCCTAGGAAGCCCGCCTCCTAAGTCCACGATACGATTTCCTTATAATCAACTCATATCCTAGACTAGAGGGGGACAGTGGTCCATGGTCCTGGGTAGAGACGATAAGTTTTTTTAATTTTTTTAAAAATTTTACAACTCTGAAAACAAGACAAAAAAGAAAGTGATTTGGAAAAAAAGTTAGAAGGAATGAGTAGACTCTAAAGTACCCTAGCTATGCCAGTTAGGAGATTACACGTTCGTGCGTAGAAAACTAGGAATAAGTGAAAAAGAGTCTACAAAATCCTAAGTGTTGAAGAATCAATAGTTTAAAGCTCAGTTCTCCCCACCCTCATTATGTGGGTCGTTCATGCGAGAAAAAAATAGGCTCAATCTTGCCCTCCTTAGGGGCCCCTTGGTCAATACTGTCCTTGGACGCGACTAATTATTTCCACGTCTTAATATACTCACAAGTGAAAGAGATCAAGTTTTAATATAGTGGACCTTTTGATTAGATATCGTCCTCTGGGAAATGTGTTTGACTAATTAAATACCATTATTTACATAGTTTTATATTATCTCGACGGTTCAAGAAATGGTTGAGTTTAAATATTTAACAACTACGTTAAACTAACAACTATTGGGTTAATTCTAATTAAATGGATTACCTAGGGATTGATTTCATTCACTTAATATATGTTTGACTTCGTTTTATTAAAAATAATAGTGTTTATCCTATCCGACAATCTAGGTATCTCAGACTCGCTCATTACCTCTTCGAGTGTAAATTGAGCAATTATATGACTTCGCGTTAATGCCAAAGTCCTCTTTTAGCATTTTATGTAACACATAGCCACATTAGTCTTGACCCAACCTCATGGATTCCACACTTTCTAACACCCTCCCGGGTCGTTAGATTGTCGTGATGTGTTTTACCCTAGTCAGAATCCGCGGTTACCTCTCCCGAGTGTCAAATACTGTATTCTCAAAAGCAACCCTAATACCTTAAAAAGAATATTAAAATTGTAATCAAATGGTAAACACAATTGGATTTAGACAAACAATCATTAAAGTCACATATATTCATTCAAACATGTATTTACATGAGTGACATCAATCCCAAGATAATATTTATCTAGCCTACCATAATTTTAACCATAAATATATTAAAACAACAAGGATTCATCATCATTTGATATAAAAAGTTAAGTTCCAAAGATAGAAACAAAGGAAGAACGATCAAATCTTTAAGTAGAGTGTCGACTGTCGCTAAATACCGGTCCTGAAATGATTCCTCTTCTCCAAATGTTGAATCTCCTCTTTAAGCTCTCAAAATATGCTTAAGATCATCTATCAAAAGTGTGGAACGTTATTGAAAAATGGGGTAAGTAAAGGTTTAAATAGAAGGTTCAAAATATCTTGAGAAAATAGATATTTACAGCACAAAGAGACCGCCGTGGTGGTAGTGAACCAAAAATAAAACTCTATGTACTTTCACCGCCTAGGCAGTGTATGACCATTGTGGAGGTGAAACAAAACCTAGGCTCTTTGGACTTTCACCGCCTCGACGGTGAGACTGGTATGCCCACTGGACTTTCACCGCCTCAGTGGTGACTTGATCACTGGGGCAGTGACTTCTAAAAAATTCTCCCCATATCTGCACCACCTCAATAGTAGCCTGACTGCTGGGGCGGTGGGTTTGCTGTCCTGCAACCTTGCCTCTTTTACCGTTTTTCCACCGCTTCAGTTGTTTGTCACTCGACTTGGTCCCTACACCTGATTTACTTAAAAACAAAAAAAATTGGCACAAAATATTACTGAAACACTCAAAAACTACTAAATTCGGCCTAGAAGTAGATAGGTATTTTCAACCTATCAAATACCCCCAAACTTGGAATTTTGCTAGTCTTCGAGCAAAACACCCTAGCACTAAAATAAACTAACTGTACTAACTAACTAACTAACTAACTACTAAAAATGAATAAATATTATCAAATAAGAAGTAAACGCATGCGAGTTCCAAGTTCAATCAAAGAAACCAAGTTGTTCATCCCTCAACAGCCCTTAATCAGATCAAGTTCGAGAAATAACACACACCAAGTGGTTCTCTAGAATTTAAACAGTCAATATCAATAAAAACCATTCTAGATCCATTTAAAATATGTGTGTGAGAATTCAAATGTATAACTATCCAAACACCGGATTGGATTATTCAATAACTAACTCATGACTTGAACTGTTTAATGATTAGAAAAACCATATGCTTAACTAGGATCGATTATCCACTAATGTAGGTTAGGAAATTCAAAGAGATCAATAGGGCTTGGATAGGCATTGGAGAACAGCTAAGGGTTTCTCAGGAATAGAAAACAGGTAATCGTTATTATTACGATAATTCAACGATACCCAAAGCACAAACGCTTGTCGCTATATCTCTCTCGTAACCCCAAATATTTAAAACATAACCTCGAATAAGACTTGAAGAACTTTGTATTCACTTGTCGGAAGAACGTAAATAAAAACTATATTCATATTTTTTTTTTATTTTTTTATTTTTTTAACTTCTAACACCCCTCCCCCAAACTTATTCAATTTTATACAATTTTAGGGTTGTACAAATAGAATTCAAAGATTGAAAAGTGAATACACTAATACTGAACCAGTAAAAATTTGTCTGAAACCCGCCTGCTCACTTCAAGTAGCATAAAATAATGCTAACTTGATTTCACTCAATTCGTGTATTTGGCTTAGCGACAATGGTTTGGAAAATCTTTAATTGGCTATGGTTTTGATATATGTTCAGACTTGAATAGGTTATCAATTTCAACAAGGTAATGAGGGATAAAATTTTCATTGTTAGATTCAAAGGTTCAAGCAATAAAAATAAAGGCCTAAATCATGCCTCCTGAACTACCTTACCTAGGATTTCGCCTCAAGTTTCCACCAGTTAAGTTCTAGATTCCTCAAATTTGTCATGAACTTATTACTGAATAACCGGCGTCAAATCGTTTGAATGATTATATTGTAAGGCTATTCTATCGAGCAATTTAGGATCACAATGATTTTTACCTAATCGACATGACAAGCACACAAAACACACTTGAATGGCATCACCCCCTGACCTCGATATACAATTAGGGGATAAATTTCATTATCAGGAAATAGCCCCGACAAACTCAACAACTCAACACACGACTACTACTTCACACACAAACATCTCTACATTAAATCTAAACACTAACATTCGTACACTAATCTAAGTATTTTAATGCATAGACACAAAATTTAATTAAAACTTAACTATATGTTAAAGTCTACAATGTACATCTAAGCTTTTACAAAGCGTAACTACGCATACATAAAACATCCAAATATAATATATCAAAATTTTGTTTCAAAAAAATTATTCATCATTTTTCTACGAAAAACAAAAATGGATGAACATCCACCCAAACTTAAACGAGGCAATGTCCACATTGACTGAGCAGCGAACCCAATAGCAAGATATAGCATTCATATGAAAAGATTGGGTTTGAACACATACCTAGGAGATAAGACATAGAAGTCTCACCTCCTACTCTCCACCTGGGGGAACGTCATTTCCACCACTGTCGCATCTGAAAGGAAATTGTGGTGGTTACAAAAGGTGCGGTGGTAATTGCGGTATAGGTGGATAAGCGCTCATGTCAATGCCGAGGCACTCACAAATAATCTAGTGAACTTGATCTTGCTGACTCATATACTGATCTAGGAAAGTCCCGAGCTCAGCAATTCGGAGATCCGTATTATATTTCCATTGGTGAAGAACAGGATAATCGACCCGGACCTCTTATAGCTCCTTATAGACCCTCTCCAAAGTGACCTCACCGCGGGCCTCAGATGGCTCCTCTGCCCCTTACGCTCTGGCTTTCCACATTATATTTATCATAGCAAGATCGAGCGAAATAATTGGGGGGGCAAGGGCTTTCCCTAGTTACCGATACACCGACTCGTCAGAATAGGTCGGTCAAAAGTGAAGAAAATAGAAGATTGGCCTTTGTTGTATTAACGGTATGAAGAATAGAGGAGTAGATCAAGTAGCCAACAGTTATCAGCTTGCCCATCTGGGTTGAATATAGCGTCATAGCCCTTTTTTTGGAGACGTCTGACAAGTGAGATGTCGGGAGAAGGCTTCTGCGAACAAAATGGTGCCATATTTTGGGGATTGGATTGAGAAATTTAGCTGGGAAAGTGGTAAGACCCGGTCATGTGTGATTCCATTGGATATTGCTTGAAGTGATGCCTCGGATCACAGTATCAATGCTCTGATCTCTGCCCCCATATGGTTCGTCAGCAAGTGCCAGGGCCACCAATCCCAAAACTTCATTGAGGAACTCAGGACTGAATGAGATGGGGCTAGTTCCAACCCTTGTCCAATAGTCATTTACCTGGGTGATATTTTCATAGAACTCCTGCACTAGATCCACCTCGCCTCGGGGTGGTGATTTGCAAAACCGTTCCCAACCACTGCTTCTGATCACATCTTGAAATTTCACCGGGAGGCTATCTAATTGCCCAAATCCCCATTATTGAATACAAGTTCATTTATGCTCAAAACGGTTGAAATGGTCCTCGGCTTGTTTGGAAACAAAGTGAACGGAATCATAATTTGCAGCGGTACCTCCGGTGCGAGAACTTGAACCTTCTCCCCTTGCCCTCTTTGATGCAACTCGCTTAGTCATGTCTCCTATCAATCACAATCACAAAACACGGCAACCCAATCATATATGAACAATAAAAATTAATCCCCCAAATCAACACCCTCAAGAACAAGTCACAATCTCAATACGCATACATCAATCACAACAATTTCAACAAAATATCAAGAATGTAGCATGCAATTTTGTATCACACAATGTAAAAATCCATACAAACCTTGTTTATCACCAAAAATCAAACTCAAATCCCATAGATAAAGAAAATCGCAAAAATAGGGTTTAGGGGTTTAGGGCACAATCCAAATTCAATGATTCTTGATATAAATATGCAAATCAATGAAAGATTTCAACAAAGAGATGAAATGTAGGATAAAAAATACTTACTTGATGAAACATTTCAGTCCAAAAGTTTAAAAAGGGAAGAAATCACACCGTTCGTTCCTCAAACCCTAGGATTTGAAAATGGGGAGAAATAATTTTTTGGATGATGATTCGTGGTCGAAATCACAAATTTTGTAAATGGAACGACAGATTTGAGGGTTGGAAATGGTTTGGGAGGATGAAAATAAAGAGATTTGGGATTTTAGAGGAGGTTGTGGTGGGTTAAAATGAGCGGGATGGTTTTCATCGAATAGAGGCTTCACCGCCTAGGTGGTCGAGCGCCTTTTTTAAAACCCAAACATTCTGTCGTTTCACCGCCTTTTAAAAAAAATATAGCAACTTGTTCTTTCACTGCCTCGGCGGTAAAGCGTTATGCTGAAAAACCTTACATCTTGTATTTTCACCACCTCGGTGGTGAAGATCCTACTGGGTTTTCAATATTTCTTCATGTTTTCACCAAAACAACTCCACACCATGCGCTTTCACTTCGCTAGTTCAATGATTTTAAGTGCGAAACATATCCCCGTGTATCCACACTCCTCAATTCACCTCCAAACAAGCTTTGAGAGCACTCTGGCCTCCAAAAAGTACGTAGCAGCAAAAGTCAGGTAAGATCATACCCTTGGTTTCATATCAAAAAGAGTGCTTGATTTACTATCCCTAGCTGGAATTAATGAATACCAAGATTAAACGTCAACGAGGGAGATACTCTCCATAACTCGTTTTTTCATTTCCAAAGTAATGTTTGATCCGCTCCCCATTTACTCGGAAAATTCATCCATCATCGCCTTCCAATTCGATAGAGCCGAATGGAAATACATGCTTGATCAGGAATAGTCCAGACCACCAGGACTTCAACTTTCCGGGAAAAAGCCTCAGGCATGAATTGAACAATATAACTTGTTGACCCGGGCTAAACTCTCTCCTCTCGATCTTCTTGTCATGCCACCTCTTTGTTTTGTCTTTGTAGAGCCTGGCATTTTCTTATGCCTCATTCTGGAATTCTTCTATTTCATTGAGTTGGAGGAGACATTACTCACCTGAAACTTTGAGATCAAAGTTTAATTTCTTAATCGCCCAAAAGGCGCAGTGCTCCAACTCGACTGGCAAGAGACATACTTTTCCAAACACCAACCGATACGGCGACATGCCGATCGGTGTCTTAAAAGTCGTGCAATATGCCCACAATGCATCATCCAACTTCATAGCCTAATCCTTGCGATTAGAATGAACGGTTTTTGCCAGAATGCTCTTGATCTCCCTATTTGATACCTCGACTTGGCCGTTTCTCTGTGGATGGTACGGAAACGCCACCTTATGCCTTACCCCATACCTTATCAACAAAGTGTTGAACATTTTGTTACAAAAGTGGGTTCTTTCATCACTAGTTATGGCTCGAGGTGTCCCGAACCACGTCATGATGTTTCTCTGTAGGAACTTAAGCACCACTTTGGCATCATTTGAAGGCGTCACCACAACTTCAACCCACTTAGACACGTAGTCTTCATCCAATAGAATATACTCCTAACCGAATGACGATGGAAACGATCCCATGAAGTCTATACCCTATATATCAAATGGCTCCATTTCAAGAATAGACGTTAGTGGCAATTCATGCCTTCTCGAAATGTTTCCCACCCGTTGGCATCGATCGCAAGTTTTTACAAAAGTATAAGCATCTCTAAACAATGATGGTCAATAAAAACATGATTAAAGCACTTTTGCGGTAATTCAAGTTGCTCCAAAGTGGTCACCACAAGGTGATGAATGGCAGTGATAAAGAATACTCACCATCTCTTCCTCCGAAACATATCATCAGATCACCTGATCAGCACACTTCTTGAATAGCAACGGCTCGTCCCACATATAGTACCTCAAATCGAACAGGAATTTCTTCTTTTTGGCACTTGTAAGATCTGGTGGTAACACTTTGCAGGGCTAAAAATTGATGATATTCGTAAATCACGAAAGTGTAGTGTCAATTTTGAACAACTACTCATCAAGGAATACCTCCATAATACAGGACTCATCACCGATGTGCTCTTGGACCAGTCGAGACAAATGATCAACAACAACATTTTCGCTCCCTTTCTTGTCTCTTATCTCCACATCAAACTCTTGCAACAAGAGAATCCACTTGATTAGACGTGACTTGGCGTCTTTCTTAGCGAATAAGTATCAGATGGCGGCGTAATCCGTATAAATGATCACCTTAGATCCTATAATATAGGACCAAAACTTATCGCATATAAACACAACCGCCAGAATCTCTTTCCCGGTTATAGTGTAATTCTCCTGTGCATCATTCAACATCTTGCTTGCATAGTAAATGGATCGGAAGATCTTCTCCTTGCGTTAGCCTAAAACTGTTCCAACCACATAGTCACTAGCATCGCACATTATTTCAAATGGCTCGTTCCAATTTGGAGCAACTATTATAGAAGCCATGATCAACTTTTCCTTCATAGCATTAAAAGCTTTCAAGCAAGCTTCGTCGAATTCAAATGGGGAATCCTTCTCGAGTAAGTGACACAACGGTTTTACCGTCTTTGAAAAGTCTTTGATAAAGCTCCAGTAGAAGCCGGCATGCCCCAAGAATCTTCAGACTCCCTTCACATTTATCGAAGTTGGAAGTTTTTCATTTGTTTCAACCTTGGCTCGGTTGACCTCGAGCCCCTTCGAAGAGACTCGATGACCTAAGACTATTCTTTCTTTAACCATAAAATGGTACTTTTCCCAGTTGAGAACCAAGTTTTTCTCTTTGCAACGATCAAGAACAAGCACCAAGTTGTACGAACAATGATCAAAACATGAACTAAAAACTAAAAAATCATCCATGAAAACCTCCATAATGTCTTCCACCATATCCAAGAATATCGCTATCAAACACCATTAAAATGTGACCGGTGTATTGTATAGACCAAACGGCATACATTGGTAGGAAAATGTCCCATAAGAGTATATAAAAGTTGTATTCTCCTGGTCTTCCGGTGCTACAGCTATTTAATTATACCCGGAGTAGCCATCAAGAAAATAATAAGGATCGAAGCCGGCAAGACGATCAAGCATTTGCTCAATGAATGGAAGTAGAAAATGATCTTTCCTTGTTGCCTTGTTCATTCTTCGATAATAAATACACACTCTCCACCCAGTGATGGTTCATGTTGGAATAAGATCATTCTTCTCATTCTTCACGACCATGATGCCGCTTTTCTTTGGCACCACTTGCTCCGAATTAACCCACTCTCTATCGGATATAGCATATATAATTCCAGCGTTCAAGAGATTCAACACCTCCGCTCTAATAACTTCTTTCATTGCTGAACTTAGCCTCCTTTGATGCTCAATAGAGGGTTTTAATGAATCCTCCATTAAGATCTTGTGCATGCATATGGTTGGGCTAATTCTTTTAATGTCGGAAATAAACCACGCAAAAGTAGATCTATGCCGTTTCAGAAATTTTAACAACTTGTATTCTTCTTCCTCCATCAAGGATGATGTGATTATCACCGATTTGGTTAGATTCTGCCCCAAAAAGATATACCAGAGGTGATCCGATAATTGCTTGAGTATTAATCTATCGTGAGGCGGATTAGATAGTTCGGGAGAACTAACTTCTTCTTCAATCAAATCCACATGAATCAGATCATCTACATCTTCAGATTGAGCCTCCATAGTAAGAATGTAGTCCACAATATCAACTTTTGTGGTTGAGCCTTCCTCACCAAAATTCCCCATAGATAAAGAATTTGTAAATGTATGCTCCAAAGGTCCATATCCACATTTTTATGAAATAATTCCCTCACACACGAGTCAACAACATCTACTATGTTGCATTTAGGACATTTATCTGGAAAGTTCATAGTTTTGAAAATGTTGAACTTTATCTCATCTTCATTAACTCGCAATATCAAATTTCCATTATGAACATCAATTAAAGCCTTTCTCGTTGCAAGAAAAAGTCTTCCAAGGATGATTGGAATCTTCCTATCCTCTTCCATTTCTAGCACAATAAAGTCCACCAGGAAGATGAACTTGTCCACCTTCACCAAGACATCCTCAATAATCCCTTTCGGATAGGTCAATGATCGGTCGACCATTTGAAGGAAAATCGTGGTCGGCTTTGCATTACCAAGTCCCAACTTCTGGTAAACAGAAGATGGCATCAAGTTAATGCTAGAACCAAGATCACATAGTGCTTTTTCGAAATAATATTTCCCGATAGTACATGGAATCGTGAAACTATTTGGATTATTCAGCTTTTCAGGCAATTTTCTTGGCAAGATAGCACTACATTCCTCCGTCATTTTCACTATCTCGTATTCCTCCAACTTCTTCTTCTTATCATGATGTCTTTCAAAAACATGCCGTGGTTGGGCATTTGTTCTAACGCATCCGCAAAAGGTATGTTGATTTGTATTTTCTTGAAGATATCAAGAAACTTTGCAAATTGTGAATCCAACTTCTTCTTTTGGAATCGTTGTGGATACGACAAAGGTGTAGTTAGAATTGGCGGATTGTCCGGGAATGTAATTCTCCCCGGAATCACCTTTGGATCTCTTTTCTTCCCTTCTACTATCTCTTCTTTCTTCGTCTCCATTTTCTTCTCCTTCTTCTCATCAACTTCTTTCTCCACATTTCTCCTTGGTTTATTTCGATCAACACCGTAGCTTACCCTTGACTCGTTCTCCACCAGTTTTTTTGCTTCAACCTCTTTCCCGCTTCTCAACGTAATAGCCTTGCATTCTCTTGGGTTAGTTTCCGTGTTGCTAGGAAACTTTCCCTTGGTGTGCTCTTGGTTCGCACTTGCAAGTTGCGCTATCTGAGTCTCCAATGATTTCACAGTAGCATTTTTATTTGTACATGTGGTATTAATAGAGTGATACCTCGTCTTGTGCTTGTTAAGCCTGTTGTGCGTCTCACACAATATTGTTTGCATTTTCTTTATGAAAGATCCCATCATATCCTCCAAGTTTGGCTTTTGATTCAAAATTTAAGGTTGTTTCATTAGACAATTTTGTTGCATCGGATAACCTTAAGCTTGATTTCCATAACCAGGAAGTGGCCACAACGTGTTCTGATTATTTGCATATAAAAAGTTTTAATGGTTGCAAAGTCCAGGATGATAGGGAGTCAGAATATTTACGGCGGGCCTGAAAGTATAGGCCCGATTGTTGATGAAGTGACATTCTTCGAACTCACTATCGACTTCGGGTTGAGAACTACTTGCCATGTTCTCCGCTTCACGACTAGACGAAGCATCTTTAATTGAAAATGCGACCAATTGATTCGAGAATTTAGAGACTTGGGCCGATAAGCTAGAAATATGATCGGCTTCTTGAATTGAAGCTACCTTTCTTCCCTTGTCCCTCTCGTTCGGCCATTGGTAATTATTGGCCGCCATTTCCTCCAATAGTGTATTAGCTTCAGCAGGTGTTTTGGACAACAAATATTCTCCCGAGGTAGCATCAACTACAGTTCTTGTTTGGCCATCCAACCCATTGTAGAAGAGTTAGGTTTAAAACCAACCTTGATACCCATGTTGGGGGCACCGACGCAATAGGTCCTTGAATCTTTCCCACGCTTCGAACAGTGGCTCATAGTCCCTCTCATGAAATTGCGCTATTTCACCTCTTAGTTGAGAAGTCTTTGAAGGTGGGAAAAACTTAGTAAGGAACCTTTGAGCAAGGTCCTCCCAAGTGTTGATACATCCAGATTGAATCGATTGTAATCAACCCCGTGCTCGGTCACGAAATGAAAACAAAAACAACCTCAGCCATATTATATCCTCTACAACACTATTAATCTTTACCGTATCACATATCTCCAGGAAAGTAGCCAGATGGATATTTGGGTCTTCATGCAAATTGCCGCCATATTGGTTATGTTGAACCATATTGATCAGGGCAGACTTTAACTCGAAGTTGTTAGCTTGGATCAGCTGCCTCCGAATTCCAGAGTAGTTGTCAAACATAACTGGTCGATAGTAGTCCCTAAGGAATCGTTTTTGAACTTCTTACTGCGGTTGTGACTGCAGAACCTGTCGTTGTTGAGGCATAGGTGGCATTTGATCATCTCCACCATCGGCCATAGTGTAAGCTTGGCTTCTTCTCTCTCTCCTTATCCTTGTCAAAGTACGTTCGATCTCGGGATCTAGAGTAAAGAATTCCAAACTCCTACTACGTCGCATGCACTGCTTGATCACAATAAATGAAAAAAAAAATTAATGAATTGGAAAAAATAAATAAAACAAAAGAATTGTATGGATTAATATTCAACCACTTGGTCACAATATCAACCAATTTAAATCACCATTATCTGGCAATAGCGCCAAAAACTTGGACGCGACTAATTTTTTCCCTGTCTTAATATACTCGTAAGTACACGAATTCAAGTTTTAATATAGTGAATCTTTTGATCGGATATCATCCTTTGGGAAATGTGTTTAACTAATTAAATACAACGATCTGCATAGTTTTATATTATCTCGACGGTTCAAGAAATGGTTGAGTTTAAATATTTAACAATTAAGTTTGTTAAACTAATAACTATTGGGATAATTCTAATTAAAAGGATAACCGAGGGATTGATTTCATTCACTCCATACGTATATGACTTCGTTTTATTAACAATAACAATGTTTATCCTATCCGACAATCTAGGTATGTCAAACTCGCTCATTACCTCTCCCTAGTGTAAAATGAGAGATTATATGACTTCGCATTAACGCCGAAGTCCCCCTCTAGAGTTTTACGTAACACATAGCCACATAAGTCTTGACCCAAACTCATGGATTGCACACTTTCTAACGTCCTCCCAGGTCGTTAGATTGTCGTCATGTGTTTTACTCTAGTCCGAATTTAGGGTTACTCCTCCCGAGTGTCAAACCCCGTATTCTCAAAACCAACCCTAATACCTTAACAAGCATATTAGAATTGTAATCAAATGGTAAATACAATTTCATTTTGACAAATAATCATTAAAGTAACATATATTCACTCAAACATGTATTTACATGAGTTATATCAATCCCTAAATAATATTTATCTAGCCTACCATGATCTTAACCATACATATATTAAAACAAGATGGATTCA
The DNA here is from genome assembly GCA_016647705.1 of Eucommia ulmoides. NCBI lineage: Eukaryota > Viridiplantae > Streptophyta > Magnoliopsida > Garryales > Eucommiaceae > Eucommia > Eucommia ulmoides. The sequence goes on along the minus strand of CM028327.1, from coordinate 27,237,943 downwards.
TCATTATTTGATATAAAAAGTTAAGTTAACAAATATAGAAACAATGGAAGAACGATCAAATCGTTAAGTGGAGTGGTCCACTATCATTAAAGATCGGTCCTGAAATTATTATTTTTCTCCAAATATTGAATCTTCTCTTTGAGCTTTCAAAATATGCTTAAGATCATCTCTCACAAGTGTCCAACGTTATAGACAAATGGGGGAAAAAGGGTTTGAATAGAAGGTTCAAAATATCTAGAGAAAATAGATATTATCAGCACAGAGAGACCGCCGAGGCAATGGTCGGTAAACTTCACCGCTGCGGTGGTGACTGACCGCTACAGTGGTAAACCAAAAATAAAACTCTCTGTACTTTCATCGCCTAGGTGATGTATGATCACTGCGGCGGTGAAACAAAACCTAGGCTCTCTAGACTTTCAACGCCTCGGCGGTAAGACTGGCATGCTCACTAGACTTTCACCGCCTCGGTGGTGATTTTTTCATAATCCTCCCTTCATCTCCACCGCCTCGGTGGTGGCTTAACCACTGGGGTGGTGGGTTTGCTATCCTGAAACCTTGTTTCTTTCACCATTTTTTCACCGTTTTTCCACCACTTCACTTGTTTGTCACTTGATTACATCCCTACAGCTGATTTACTTAAAAGAAAATAAACACTCCATAAAATATTACTAAAACACTCGAAGACTACTAATCAGCCTAGAAGTAGATAGATATTTTCAACCTATGAGTCCTCCCCAACATCTCTCTACTCGGAGCCTTTGTGCGAGGCACCGTCCTCCGTATTTGAAAACTCCACCTCTGCAAAGCCAGTTTGAAAATAAATAAGCAGGTTCTAGATAGCCACTCAAATAGCCGTCATAGTGATCCTCTCCAAATGTGTCATCCATAAGTTCAGCTTCCGCGCCCCATGACTGTCATTATTGAATTTAGTAGGCACTGCCCTATTGTTCTACTCTTAGTCAACAGGATCCACATGGCGACATTTTGAGGGCAGTGTCAAAATCCCCCCAAGTCTCTAAAGCTAAAATAAATAACCAAGCTTATTGATCTATGGTGCAAGGTGAGCTAATGATCAAAACTTCAAAGTAAAATGGTGGGCAAACTTCAGTACGGTAAATATTTTCAAGATGATAATCAAGGCTCGGAAAGTGATCAAGGTAAATCCCATGACTCAGGGATCCAAAAGAGACGAGCCAATGTGGCCTGGCGACGCTGCGCGTAGTAATGCATCAGTTAGCCCCAAAGGACTAGAAATGAGTCAGCCTCTTGGGGCCAGTGTTGACCAAACAAAAAAACAACGCCCCAAAGGGCCATCCAGGCTGGCCCCCTTGAGCCAAACTATTGGCCCCCTTGGGCTAGCAGGTACTAGCCTTAGTCGGGCCAACGCCCCCGGCCTAGCGGCAGTCGGCACGCCCCTAGTCAGTCAACTAACCACCGCGTGTACCTGGCACCCCTAGGGTACGCAATACCTCGTTGTCCTATCCGTCTACGGCACGTACCCCTCTAGGGCATGCCTCTATTTTCGCCAAGATGAAGGTCGTTCTGTGCTAAAGACTTACTCATGGTGAAAGGGTATCACCTTGAAAAATGAAGAAATTAAAGGACACCCTACCGTGCTTCCTGACCCTAGACCTCGGCCGTACGAGGGCTTATTTGAAATTAGCTCCTCAGCAGAAGTTAACCTTGGGAAAAGTGTCGTCCTAAAAATTGAGGAACTTTGAGGTTGCCTTGGCATGCTACCGAAACCCAAACCCCGGCTTACCTTATGCGGGCCTATTTTAAATTAGTTCCTCCAAAGAAGTTAACTGTTGAAAAACTGTCACCCAAAAATTGAAGAAATTCGGGGTCGCCCTATTGTGCTACCTCACGCCGAACCTTAATCGTGTGGGGGCTTGTTCCAATTTGAATCCCAAAAAAGGTTAACTCTTGAAAAATGTCGATTAGAGGGGTTTCTCATACTTCGAGGTCTCAAGGATGCCCGTTCCAGCCAAAAGTTGATATCCTTAACTGTCTCGCTTCCCTTACCGCATAGTGCTCGGGGCCAACTGATGAGGGTATTTTCGGGAACTATTGAGTTAACACTTCGAACCTAGACACATGTTCATCCTTGTAGTGATATGGATGCATTCCATAATTTGCAATGCTACGCTACAACATACGTCGATCACTGCTCCTCCCTGGAATCTTATTTGCACCCAGGGATGAGCAAGGTGCCCAATAGCGACGTGTCGCCCTAAGCTTTACGTCGTGTCCTAGATGGCCAACTTTAGGAACTTATTCATTCACCTCGATCGACTTCCTATTCCAACTCGTTTCTTTTTCAAGACTCTACGGATTTCTATTATCTTCCACCAGCTCACTACCATAGGCTCAGCAGCGGCCCGTAGGCTTTGCCAAATAGGTCCAAAAGCCCAAGCCTAGTAATTATCTCCTAAATGACTTGGATTATTGGCTAAACACATAGTTTCACCTAATTAACCGTGTTTAGGCTTGACTAATTATCTCTAACACCTATATATACCAGGGGCTATGCAATCCCAAGGTACGTTTTATTACGTGTATGCATTGAGTTCACTACTTAACGTACTTTTGTACCTTTTCTCTTTAAGCTCTTATTCCCATACTAGAGGGGCTTCACCAGGATAAATCTCGATCTGATCCTTCTGTAGGTATTATTCCTTGAAGAGTAGGACTCTGGGCATAGCAGGTTAGTCTTCCCAAGACCAGTACAGCTCACGTAAATAATTGTCAACCGTCGACTCCACCACAACAAAAGGACACATGTCACCCAACTGGACCATATTCGAGGTATGGACCAATTTTATACACCAACAAATATTATTACTATTATTGTTATTATAATTTTTTTTATGTATAATCGGAGTGCGCTACAGAAGTATTTTGAAACATAAGATTCTCTAACAATTAATTATCTGTGTTAGGAGTTACTGATTAAAGTGTATCATGCTGGTGTGTTTTAGTGATACAGTGTTGGCCACCACCAAGGCTGAAGTGATAACCTGTGGCATTAATTAAGTGAGTTATAGATGGAAGGTAACTTTCAGTTATGGGACCCTACATAGAGAACAATTTTAAAAGGTCGAATGTGACTAATATGACTTGGCGACTTTGGATTTTGTTTTTTAATAATATTAATAACAAAAATTAAAAAAAAAAAAAAAAATTCGAGGACAATTTTTTTAAGGGAGAGAGATTGTAACATCCTGATTAATTGAGGGTTAAAGTTTTTTACATTTTTTATGAGGGTATTTTTGGGCTTCTCCGAGTCAGCACCTGAGCCCTGGCCCCGTGTCCACTATTACCAACATCTTTACCATAGGCCTAACAAAGACCCACAGGCTTCGCTAAATGGGTTCAAAATCCCAAGCCTAGTGATTATCTCCTAAACACCCTGGATTATCGGCTAAACACAGGGTTTTGACTAATTAATAGCGTTTGGCCTGATTAATCATCTCCAACTCCTATATATATTGGGGGTCGATATGCTTGAATACGCTTTACATTACAAGCAAGTTCATTTGTTTACTTGTTGCATTATTGTATTTTTTCTCTATGAGCACTAATTACCACGCCGGAGAGGCTTTACCGGGACAAATCCCGATCTGAGCCTTCTGTAGGTAATCACCCTAAGGAGCAAGACTCTAGACACAGTAGGTCAATCCTCCCCAGACCCAGCACATCTCACCCGAAGAATTTTTAACTAACGACTCCACCTCAGCGAGAAGACCCACCTGTCATCTGACTAGACCACACTTGAGGTGTGTGCCAATTTTATGCACAAACAGTTTGGCTCCGTTGGTGGAAAACTTGCAAAACATCTTCCCCTGATCACTGTTCTCTGCTTAGCTGAGCTTGGATGATCACAAGGTCCGATCGGATACATCAAGCTGCAAGATCAACTTCTTGTAATGGATAGAAACTTGAGTAGTCAACTATCCAGAAATATATTGAAAACTACGAGGGCTCACCCATAAGCTCCCACCAATAAGGATCACTATCCCCCAAGACCAGGCAGGATCATCTACTATGCTACCTTGGGTTGTAGGATAAACCTCGGGAGTCACAGATCCATCTTCGGATTGATCCCATTGAGGACCGGATGTCTGAGTTCAAATCGTATGTACAGCTCCTCCTCATGCGCCTACTGCTTACCTCTGTCCAGGGGGGACCATCTCTACAGACCACAGGGCCAAAGGAGTGACCTCATTATCACGACACTCATGTAAAATCTTTGAATGGGCATATACCCGAGGGCCACCCTCCACCTCGCCATCTTAGGGCTACAAGACTAGAAAATCCCCCCTGGCCATATCAATATCCCCTCTTCCATAAAGACATGGTGTCAGGGACCCTAAGGCTACCCTTGGGCTTAGCTACCTGCCACGCAGCAAGAACCAACCAGAGGGCCTGTCATGGGCGGGGACTGGCACCTACTCGTCGACCACGCACTACGGCGGTGTCCTAGCAGTGTCCAACCATACGCGTGTGACTCAAAGGTAGAACTGAGTAACCTTCTATCCCACTGGAGATGGAGACGAGTGCCCTCAAGCCTATCTCCGAGCGAGGCTCAATAGCGGAGACACGTAGCCTGTTGTCCCACTTAAGACGGAGACGAGCAACTTCCAACCTACCTCTTCAATGGTATTTCTCCCCCCTGAGCTATGTCCTAGCTCTAGCATCACGAGTGATTCTCCTTAACGTCATTCTAATGCCCTAAGTCACGAATGATTCTCCAAATCCATGACCCGACTTTGTCGTCATGACTAACTCTCCACAGTAGCATTCTCAAGCCTTAAGTTATGGATGATTATCCAAATATGCATCCCCACTCTAACGTCATGAGTGATTCTCCAAAGCCATACTCCGACCCCTTGAGTCACATCCTAGCTCTAGCGTCATGAGTGATTCTCCATGGCTGTATTCCTACCCCCTAAGTTGTGTCCCAGCTCTCAGCATTACCAATGATTCTCCTTAGCAGTACTTCGACCCCCTGAGTCACGGATAATTCTCCAGATCAACATCCCGACTCTCAGCGTCGTAAGTAATACTCCACAAGCCTCATCACGGTGCTCAACATTAAAGGTGACAACAAGACCCTCTCTGGAAGTCAATAGTTTGTACCTGGGGATAGACCAAGGTCATCCACCAAGGACAAGGCATTGATCGGGTCTAAGGGCCTACAGCCAAGTACCTATCCCCACCATTCGACTACAAGTCTGGCATTCTAAAAGGGAAGTTTCTCCTGTACGGACTAAGTGGAGATAAGATAAAAGGGTTCTTGAATAAGCTTGACTATGGAAAACTCCCCAATGACCGACCATGGGGGTTCAACCTCTGTGTTGCGCCCTTGCGGACCGAAAGGACCAATTACCTAGGGAAACCCTCATCTTAACTCCATAACATGATTTTCTTACAATCAAGTCGTGTCCCAGACTAGGCGGGCTAGTAGTCTATGGTCCTGGCCAGAGACGAGAAATTTTTAAAATTTTACAACTCTAAAAATAGGATCAAGCAGAAAAGTGACTTGGCAAAAACGTCGGGAGGAAGTAGTAGACTCTAAAGTACCCTGGTTAAGTGTTGAAAAAGTGATGGTTCGAGCTTACTCCTCCCCGCCCTCATCATGAGGTTATTCTACGCGATGAGGGGTAACATCAACATTGCCTTCCTCAAGGGCTCCCTCGCTAGTGCTGTCCTCCCCAGCATCTCTCTACCTGGCATCTTCGTGCTCAGCATCATCCTCCAGCTCTAAGAGCTTCAACTCTGCAAGGCTAGCGAGAAAATTCAAATGTAGACACTGGATAGCAGTCATGGTAGTCCTGCCCAATGGTACCATCCAAGTGTTCTCCCTCAATGCCCCGCGACCGGCACTTCTCTGCCATGCTACTCCTTCTCTGCAAGGTCTAAATAGCGATCGACACCTCCCTACTACGCTACTCCTGGCCATCATGGTCTAGATGGCAACAAGCACCTTGCTCCGCCCTCTAAGTGTCCAAACTTGTGCAAGAAGAAAAAACTCTCTAGGTGTCCAAAATTATGCAGGGAGAAAAAACTCTCCCAAGGGTCCAAAATTGTGCAAGCTGAGTGAAGCTCAATGTAAGCCCCTAATTTTCACATACGCATAATTCTAGCTGCATTTTAGAACATTTCAAAAATAACAGGGTGGAATGTGTTATTTCTAATTTAATTAAAAAGTTTAGGGGTCAATTAGCAATTTTAGAAATATTCATTTAAGAATTAGGGATTTAAATGATAACTTAAAGGGATTTGAGGGGAGGTTAATGTAATTTGGGAAAAATTAATTTATATATATATATATATATATATATGCTGTTGGGATTAAAAAGCCAAAAACAAAGATAAGGGAATTGACGTGGCAAATTAAGGGATTAAGTTAGTCCATTCATTCCATACATATATATATATATATGTTCATGCATATAATTCACAGTTCCAACACCTAAAAAAAAAAAGAAATCGAAAAATAGAGAGAGAGAAGGCCGGCGGTGGTGGGTTTTTATCATCGCCGTCTTGTCACCGGCAGAGCATGTATGTGTGTGTTTAGTTGTGGGTATGTGATCGGACATGTGTGTGTGTGATCGTGTGGGTGTGTTGTCATCAATTTCAGGAGAGTGAGGGTGGTCGGCCGTTCGGGTGTGAGTGTGTGATCGTCGCTGTTCGTTGTCATGTGCTGAGGGTGTGTCCATCATCCAACCATTTTTGTCTGTGCATGTGTTCGTTGTGTGTGTGTGTGTGTGGTTAATCAAACTATGTGTGTGTGTGTGTGTGTGTATTACTGATCAGTTGATGATAATTGTCGGAGTGTGTGGGTGATCATCGTTGCTTAGTCGCCGTTTTTGTGTGTGGGTGCTTAGACAAGTGTGTGTGTGTGTGTGTGTGTGTGTATGTGTGTGTGTGTGTGTTCTGTGTGTATGTTATTCGTGTGTTCAACCGTCGGTGGGAGTGTATGTGTACGATCGATGGCGTATGTACATGGTGTGTAGGTGATCGCTGGTATAGGTGAGCGGTGAGAGGGTGGATGGCGATAAGAGGGTGGATGGTAGTGAGTGAGAGTTAGAGAGAGAAAGAGTCGTCGCGGTAGTGAGGTCCAGCGAGCATAACCCAGAATAGAGGAAGAAGGTTGTCGCTGCAGTAGTGAGGTTCAGTATCCAGAAAACAAAATCAGAAAGCATGAAGAAAATAAGGGGGAAAAAAGTCAAATAAAAATTAGAAATCCAAACGAGAGCTTTGGGAATGTGGGACCCCAGAGGTAGGTGGAACCCCAAAAGTCGGAAGATAGGATGCAAGGAAGTTTAGATTCCATCGAGAGGATTTTGTTGGCTGCTGCTTAGTTGACAGAGAAGTAGGAGAAAATAATGGAATTTTAAAAGGTCCAAACTGATACTGCTATGTCCCAGGCAATATTTCTGAAAAGATTCAAGGAGTTGAATCCTCCAGTTTTCACAGGAACGGCGGGTCCAGTTGATGCCGAGAACTGGTTGGAGGCGCAGGACATGTATTTGAGGCCATGGGGATTACTGACGATAGTCGAGTCTTTTGCCATGTTCCAGCTGAAAGAAGAAACCAAACACTGGTAGGAAGAGATGAAGAGATTGATAGTTGTTTCCGACAAGAAGATCACTTGGGATCGTTTTGTTGCAGTATTCAATGAGAAATATTTCCCTGAGTCTTATCAGTTCCAAATGGAGGAAGAGTTTATAGTTTTAAAGCAAGGAGAGATGACCGTCCAGCAGTATGAGCAGTGTTGGTAGTGTTGTCCCTAGTACTGCTCAGGGGTGTCGTAGAGGATCTGCTGGTAGACCTCTGATACGAGGCTGTGTATTTGCTACTACTCGACAGGATGTCCAGGCAACTCCAGATGTAGTTATAGGTATCATATCTTTATATGATAGAGATAAACGTGTACTTATTGATCCCGGTTCTGCACATTCATTTGTTTCGACAACCTTCATGATAAATATAGGCAAATTTTCTACTTTCCTGCTATATAGTATCATTATCTCTACTCCAGTAGGTGAGTCAGTGTTGACAGATAGTGCGTATACAGACAGTCTGCTTCGGATTGGTGATAGAGAGTTATTAGTAGATCTACTACCCTTGAGTATTCACGACTTCGATGTGATACTAGGTACGGATTTGCTATCCGGTTATCATGCCACGATGGATTATTTTAAAAAGGAAGTTATCTTTCAGGTCTCAAGCGAGCCAGAGTTGATATTTTTGGGGGATAGAATCATGACCCCTGTTAGCTTGATTTCAGTCCTGGAGGCTAGGAAGCTACTAAAGAAGGGATGTCAGGGATACCTCGCGCATGTGATTCACACCAGACAGAATGAAGTTTAGGTGGCGGATATTCCAATAGTTAAGGATTTTCTCGACGTTTTTCCAGAAGAATTGCCAGGGTTGCCAATGTATAGGGAGGTAGAATTCACTATCCAGTTATTTCCAAAAACTGGTCCGATATCAATCCCACCTATTCGTATAGCACCTACTGAACTGAAGAAATTGAAGATTTAGTTGCAAGATCTACTAGACTACGGGTTTATCAGACCTAGTGTTTCTCTATGGAGAGCCCTAGTGTTATTTGTAAAGAAAAAGGACAGTACGCTAAGGATGTGTATTGATTAACGGCAGTTGAATAAGGTGACGGTTCGTAATAAATACCCATTACCTAGAATTGATGATCTGTTCGACCAACTACAGAAGGCCAGGGTGTTTTCCAAAACAGATCTTTGATCAGGATATCACCAATTGAAATTCAGAGACAGTGACGTAGTGAAGACGGCGCTCCGGATGAGGTATGGGCATTATGAATTCTTAGTTATGCCATTTAGGTTGACGAATGCCCCTGCTACCTTTATGGATTTGATGAATCGAATCTTCCAACCTTATCCAGATCAGTTTATTATTATGTTCATTGATAATATACTGATCTATTCCCAAAGTAGAGAAGAGCATGCAGTGCATCTCCAGATTATGTTGCAGACGTTACGAGGGAAGCAGTTGTATGCCAAATTCAGTAAATGTGAGTTATGGTTGGATAGAATGGTATTTTTGGGGCATGTTATCTCAGGAGATGGTATTCAAGTGGATCCAAATAAAGTCAAAGTCGTGGTGCAATAGGAAAGGCCAAAAAATGTGACCGAAGTTCGAAGTTTTTTGAGATTCGCGGGTTAATATCGTCGATTTGTGCAGGGATTCTCTATTATGGCTGCCCGATTGACCCGATTAACCTTCAAGGAATCTAAGTTTGAGTGGACTAACAAATATGAGTAGAGTTTTCAGGAGCTCAAAAATAGACCGATATGTGCGCCAATACTTTTCCTTCCGACTGAAGGTGGTAGCTTTGTGATCTACAGTGATGTGTCACATCAGGGACTGGGGTGTGTACTGATGCAACATGGTCACATAATTGCATATGTCTCCCAGCAATTAAAGAATCATAAGCGTAATTACCCGACGCATGATTTGGAGTTAGCGGCGATTGTGTTTGTCCTAAAGATTTGGAGTCATTACCTGTATGGCAAGATTTGTGAAATATACACCGACCCTCAGAGTTTGAAATACTTGTTCACTCAGAAGGAACTAAATATGAGGTAGAGACACTAGATAGAATTGATCAATGACTATGATTGTACTATTCACTATCATCCTGGAAAGGCCAATGTTGTAGCGGATGCGTTGAGTCGAAAATCGGTGAATTCGGTTGCACACATTCAAGTTGTTCATACTGATATGTATGCCGAGTTGAGATCGTTGCGAGTTCAGTTGGTGGTTGGTCAGATGGTAGTGTTGCTTGCGACTTTGACTTTGAGGCCTACATTGATCGACCGTATTATAGAAACGCAGAAGTCGGATACCTAACTGGGGAAGATCAAAGATGAAGTAAATAATGGTCACAGAGCTGACTATCGTGTCAGGGATAATGATGAGGCTTTGATGGTAAAGAATAGACTATGTGTGCCTGATGATGCCAATCTGAGAAAATATATCTTGGAGGAAGCACAAAGCTCAACATACACGATGCACCCGGGCAGTACCAAAATGTATTGGGATCTGCGAGAACATTATTGGTGGAATGGAATGAAGCGAGAAATTACTGAATTTGTTTCCAGGTGTCTCGTTTGTCAGCAAGTCAAGATTGAACACTAACGGCCAGGTGGGTTATTGCAGCCTCTACCTATTCCAGAGTAGAAATGGGAGCATATTACGATAGATTTCATTTTGGGATTACCCCGTACTCAAAAGGGGCATAATTCCTTCTGGGTGATCGTTGATAGGATTACTAAATCTGCTCATGTTTTGGCCGTAAAGACTACGTCTCTTTGGATAAGTATGCCCAACTTTATATTGACGAGATTGTTCAGTTACATGGTACACCGGTTTCCATAGTGTCGGACAGAGATCCGAGATTTACTTCGAAGTTTTGGCCGAGTCTTCAAACTAATTTAGGTACTAAACTGAAATTCAGTATCGCCTTTCATCCTCAGACTGACGGCCAATTAGTGTATATGATCCAGACGTTGGAGGATATGTTGAGGGGTTGTGTTTTGGAATTTCCTGGTAGCTGGGATGATTACTTGACGTTAATGAAATTCGCCTACAATAATAGCTACCATTCGGCAATCGAAATGGCCCCGTATAAAGCGTTGTATGGCAGGAGATGCAGGACTCTAGTCTGTTGGACCGAAGTGGGAGAAAAGAAATTGTTGATGCCAGATATCGCCCAAATAATAGCAGACAAAATAAAGGTGATTCAAGAAAGATTGAAGATTGCTCAGATTCGACAAACGAGTTATGCTAACAAGCATAGGCGGGATTTCGATTCGAAGTGGGCTATCATGTATTTTTGCGTATATCCCCGTGGAAGGGCATAATGAGGTTCGGGAAGAAATGGAAGCTAAGTCCGAGATATATCGGGCCATACGAGGTCCTAAAAGAAGTTGGTGCGACAGTTTATCGATTAGCCCTACCGCCAGAACTATCCCGATTACACGACGTTTTCCACGTGTCGATGCTTAGAAAATATGTGCTAGATCCTTCGCATGTGTTGACTTCTCAACCAATCAAGTTGGAAGATGATTTGACATACGTTAAGGAGCTAGTCCAGATCTTAAGTCGTAAAGATCAGGTGTTGCGGACAAAGACGATTCCATTAGTGAAAGTGATCTGGCATAGTCATTCCATAGAGGAAGTGACGTGGGAGCAAAAAGACGAGATAAGAAATAAATGTGCGCACTTGTTCAATCAAGGTAACAAAAATTTCAGGACGAAATTTCTTTTAGGAGGGAAGGGTTGTAAGACCCTAATTTTCGTATATGCATAATTCTAGCTACATTTTAGAACATTTAGAAAACAACGGAGTGGAATGTGTTATTTCTAATTTAATTATAAAGTGTAGGGGTCAATTAGTAATTTTAGAAATATTCATTTTAGAATTTGGGATTTAAATGATAACTTAAAGAGATTTGAGGGGAGGTTAATGTAATTTGGGAAAAATTAATTTATATATATATATATATATATATATATATATATATATATATATATATATATATATATATATATATGTTGTTGGGATAAAAAAAACCAAAAATAGAGAGAAGGGAATTGACATGGCAACACAAGGGATTAAGTTAGTCCACTTATTCTATGTATATAGATATGTTCATGCATACAATTCACAGTTCCAACACCTAAAAAGAAGAAAAAATCAAAAAACAGAGAGAGAGAGGGCCGGTGGTAGTAGGTTCTGATCGTCGCTGTCTTGTCACGATGAAGCATGTATGTGTGTGTTTAGTTGTGGGTATATTATTGAACATGTGTGTGTTTGTGATCGTGTGGGTATGTCATCATCAATTTCAGGAGAGTGAGGGTGGTCGGCTGTTCAGGTATGAGTGTGTGATCATCGCCGTGTGCAGAAGGTGTGTCCGTCGTCCAACTATTTCTGTCTGTGCATATGTTCGTTGTATGTGTGTGTGTGTGTGTGTGTCTATGGTTGATTAGACTGTGTGTGCGTGTTGCTGATCAGTTGATGATAATCGTCGAAGTGTATGGGTGATCATCGTTGCTCAGTCATCGTCCATGTGTGTGGGTGCTCAAACAAGTGTGTGTGTGTGTGTGTATGTGTGTGTGTGTGTGTGTTATTCGTATGTTCAACTGTTGGTGGGTGGGTGTGTGCAATCAACGGTGTGTGTGCGATCGACGGCGTGTGTGCGTGGTGTGTGGGTTAGCGATGAGAGGGTGGCTAGCAGTGAGTAAGAGTTAGAAAGATAAAGGGTCACCGCAGTGGTGAGGTCTGGCGAGTAGAACCCAGAACAGAGGAAGAAGGTTGTCGCCGCGGCGGTGAGGTTCAGCGTCTAGAATACAGAAACCAGAAAATGAGGAAGAAAATAAGGGAAAAAATCAAATAAAAATTAGAAATCCAAAATTTAATCTCTCAGCAGGCAATTCAGAAACAGGTAAAATTTCAGTCGACTACTATTTCTGTTAATTTAAACTACTAACATTAAAATTCTCATAATCATAATAATATTTTTGAAACCGTTAATCTTAAAAATCGTTGTACAGTATAAATTAATGTAGCGAAATAAACGAAATAACAATTTTGCATAATTAAATTCGAGAAATGGGAAATACGAATTTTAGGGTCTATATTGCATGTTAGGTTATTTTAAATAAAACATTAATTTAGGCCTATCGTGGTTAGGTTCGCAGGCACCAGCATCCCAGTAAGTTTTGGATGGTGACATTTTTTGCAGTGCGGAGAACGAGGTGAGTGTATTGTTTTCTATATAAATTTGCAAATCTTATTTTTGGATAAATTGTGGAAAATGTGTTTACTTAAAATGGACGATTTCGCAACTTATATGAATCAAGTTGGTTTTGATTTTAAAGGTGGAAAATGATTTTTTGATCAAGTGGGTTTTAAAGGTAATTTTTGTCCAACTATGCCATAGCTTTTCTTCTCGTTAAGCGGGTTTGACCTACGAGATGTGGATTTTCTTCTTGTTAGGCGGATATGACCTACGGGATATGGATTTCCTTCTCGTTAGGTGAGTATTGTCTACGAGATGTGGATTTTCTTCTCGTTAGGCAGGTATGACCTACGAGATGTGAATTTTCTTCTCGTTAGGCAGGTATGACCTACGAGATGTGGATTTTCTTCTCGTTAGGCGGATATGACCTACAAGATTTGGATTTTCTTCTCGTTAGGCGGGTATGACCTACGAGATGTGGATTTTCTTCTCGTTAGGCGAGTATGACTTACAAGATGTGGATTTTTTTCTCCTCGGGAGGATATGACCTGCAAGATATGGATTACCTGCTAGGCAAGTCCTGTAGGGTAGTTTGACCAGTCAGGAGTGCAAATCCTGTAAGTGGTACGGTACTGTTGCAACTTCCGATCGTGAGGTAAAAACGATCTTATGGCTAGTAGGAAGGTGGGGTGGGGTATTTTATTATACAATGAACTACTTGGATTGATTTGGTTTAGATATATTATTTTAAAATAGATTGGCGTCAATATATTATTTCGTTACACTAGTTAACTTAAAATATTTAGATTGAGTGTTTTAAATATATGTGTTTATTCCAGTGGTGACAGGGAAACTAGATTTTTGTATGGTATGTGATTATATAATATTATATTTTAAAATGTGGCATTTAATACTTACACTTGATCTATACAAAATATTTATATTATGAAGACAGTACACCGATAAAATTTGATTTCAGGTGCCGCAAATAGGAGTGGATCCACTACTAGCACTAGGTAGAAACAGGGAGGCTGTGTCATTTTGGAGGTGGGCCGGTCAAAGGCGAACCTTGGAAGGTGCAGCAATTTTGGTGATTTTTATTATATATATATATATATTTGGGACGGGTGTGTCCTATATGTTTGGAAATGAGTATGAGGTATTGTTTTGGAATAATAATATTGATAGCAGTACGCATACCTCTGGGTTTGTATATATATATATATATATGGTTGTGTTTGGTTGATTGGTTAGGAATTGTCATGCCGACATCACGCCCCGGCCTCGGGTGACAGGTGTCGGGGATGAGGTATAACACTCAAACTCTAAGAGGTACAAAATAAAACATCAACTAAAAGCTCTAAAAATTTCTAAGTATGAGAAATATGCCCAAGTTGTGCATATTTGCTCTCAAAAATTTAAAAATTAAAAAATTAAAAATAAAAAAATTTAAGGGGGGTAACTTTGCCCCCTAAAAGGCAAATACGGGATAGGGCAGCAACCCCCCTGCTTGCCCCTTTGGGTTCTAGCGGCCCTAGCCCCAAGTGGGCTAGCAACGTGGCCGGCACAATGGCGGTTGGCCTGCTCCTAGCCGACGTGGGTACTGGGCACCCCCTAGGACAGGCCTTGGCTTTCCTCCAATTCAGTTCGCAACACCCACCCCCTTGGACGCGCCTCTATTTTCTCCACGGTGAAGGCCTGTCCGTGATCAAGTCTTGTTCACAGTGAATGTGTGTCGCCCTGAAAATCGAAAAAAAAATTGGGTCGCCCTGTTGTGCTACCTAACCCCAGAAATGTTCCTCAAAAAATGTTCAACCGTGGGAAAATCGACGCCCTAAAAATCAAAAAAAAATTGGGGTTGCCCTACTGTACTACCTGACCCTGGACCCCGTCCGTGTAGGAGCCTATCTCAAATTGGCTCCCCAGAAAAAACTAACCCTTGAAATAGTATCGCCGTGAAATTGAAAAAATTTGGGGTCGCCCTACCATGCTACCTGACCCCGGACCCCGATCGTATGGGAACCTATTTCAAATTAGCTCCTCTAAAAAAGTTCAACTCTTGAAAAATTGTCGTCCTAAAGATCAAAGAAATTTGGGGTTGCCCTGCCATGCTACCCGACCCCGGACCCCGGCTGCATGGGCGCCTATCTCAAATTATCCCTTTAAAATTTTTCTAAGTATGAGACCTGCACCCAACTCCTTCATCCTACCTCCCTGCTGCCAAGCATGAAAATAGAAAATGGAGGGCTCCCCCCCACTAATAAAAAAAGAGGTAGAGAGGGCATAGCCCCACAGCAACGAAAAAGAGAGGGGTTGTTGCCCCTACCATTAAAAAGAGAAGAGGAAGAGCCAGCTGCCCCCCCCCCCCCCCTCCCTACTGGCCCTGCAGCTAGCAGGTACTAACCATAGAGGCCAGCGTGCATGCGGGCCACAAGGCTAGCACCGACGGCTGGTCACCAACGTCGGTGTCGGCGAGAAACTAGTCGACCGATGGGTGTTGGTCAGTCAACCGATTGCTAGTTTCAGGATTTGAGATTTTTATAGTTTTGATCCAAAAAGTAGTCGTTAATAGTCATTTTATGATTAAGATATGTGATATAACTTAGGGATCTGATAGTTTTTGAGCTATTTAGTTAATATTTTAATATTCCTATAGATATGGTTCAAGTATTTTGGATATCTCTCAATTTGGTTCATGAAATTCTTCCTATCTTATCAAATTGAGATTGAATATAAGTTTCAGGGACTAAATTGAATGTTTTAAAGATATAATTAAGTAAATTATACCATGAATGAGTCTTAATGATATAAGGGGGCTATTGGAGTTATTATTTGTTATGAAATGTGGGAACTAGCCGTTAGAGGGCTTGTTCTAATCCCCTATAAATATTTAAACCTGCATTTTTTAGGTTTCAATAATCCCAATCATTCAATTCTAAAGAGTTATTCAGTTCTTATGCTTTCTAAAAGTTATCATACTAAGAGTATTGTGAGAAATTTCTTGAGATATTTTGGAGTGGATTATTGTTGATTGTCGACTTGAGGTTTCATTGCTTATCATAATTTTTTGTAGATTCTTGGTGAGATTGTTCCAAGTTGACTACTATTAATTGATTATTTACTATTATCGTATTCTACTTGGAATTTGATCTTTGAAATTGTTTTCCTATTTTTAAATTGAAAATTATTTTTGAAACAATTTCTTAAGAAAATTTGATTACGTGCTAAATTGCTTCCTACCCATTTTTGTTTAAAATTAGATTTTTAATTTCTCACTATATTTTTATCACTAGTGTTGAGACATTAATTGAGTTCAAATTTATCAGGGGTAGTAGAAGCTCCGAGTGGATAAATCACTTATCAATTTTATAATTGGTGAGTTGAGTGTCGGATTAGATACTATTGAAAGTGTCTAATCAAGGGTAGATAATTTCAATCTCTTCTAATAAAGAGATTGAGGTTTTGATATTTATCGAGAGTATAAAAATATTAGGTGTTAATTCATCCTTGATAGAATTAATTTGAGTTATTTCATAACGGTTTAATCCTTACAGGGTAAAAGAATATTTGGAGAATTTTTGTGAGGTTTGATTCTTAGCCTAAGTATAAAAGAATTAGGTTAATCTTTAGCCTGTGAAAAAAAAAATAGGGTTATTCCTTTGCCTGTGAAATGGAATTGTAAAGGTTGATTCTGAGCTTGCGAAAAGAATCATTTTGCAATGGTTTAGTTCCTACCTGGTTAAAGGGATCATAGAAATTAGTGGGTGCGACTCTCCGTGGAGCTCAGGGATTGGATTAGCCAAGAATAACTTGGTGAACCAATATAAATTTTTGGTGCGATACATTCTTTTATTTATTTATTTTTGTGTTATTTGAGGTGCACCTAGTTGATACTTAATTTCCGCTACTATATAGATAATAATTAATTTAGGATAAAAATTAATTATTTGATTTTTGAATTATTTTATTTGAATTAATTTTTATCTACCCAATTCAACCCCCCCCCCCCTCTTAGGTAGCTCACTGGGCCAACAATTGGTATCAGAGTTTGTTTAGCTCGACACACTAAGCTAACAAAGATCACATGGTGGACACAATTGGCACACTAGCTAAGGGGCAATCCATACACCGACTACCATTGTTTGCAAGTAAACATTATGCATTCTGGAAAGACAGAATGATTACCCTCCTTCGGGCCACAAATTATGATGTCTGGCTAGCAATCGAGGATGGTCAATTTGTCCCAATGGAAAACAGAGTCGAGAAGAAGAAAGAGCAGCTAACTGCTTCCGATAAGCAGAAACTTTCTATAAACTCTCAAGCTATTAATATTCAATTTTGTTCTTTAGATTCTAATGAATAATCGAGAGTTTGAGGTTATAAATTGACAATGTAGATGTGGGACAAGCTACAGGTTACCCATGAAGGGACAAGTTAAGTGAAGCAATCGAAAATCAATGCTCTTATGAGACAATTTGAATTGTTCAGAATGGGAGAAACTAAATCGATTTAAGAGATGTGAACTCAATTTAACAACACTTTCAATCACTTGAGTCAACTTGGAAAGCCATACTCCATGGAGGATAGAGTTCGAAAGGTCCTAAGATCTTTAACAAAAATATGGGAGCCAAAAATAACCGCAATTGAGGAAGCTAAGGATCTTGCCAAATACGAAATTGATGACCTCATAGGAAACTTGATGACGTATGAAACGGAAATTCAAGGATATGAGGATTATACCAGAAATATCAAAAAAAAATCCTTGGCGCTAAAAGCTCAAAAAACTGAAGAAGATGATGACAGTGATAATGAAAGTCTCGACAGCGAGCAAAAGAAAGACGTTGTGCTTCTCACGAAGAATTTTAGAAGAATGACTCAGCGTACTGTACGGTGGAGCATTTGTTACACATTCACGTATTGACTACTTGCAAATGTACGAGGTCAAAGTTTTAGTATAATGTGATCTTGAAAGATTGGGTATCATATCCACATAGATTGGTGTCGTTATTATCAAGTACCGTAATTGTCATGACCTAACTTTATCTAGATGACCAAAAATGTAAATAATTACTTAAACTAAACTAATATAACCTAAATTATCTATACTAATATATTAATATGTTTTAGGGGAAAGAATTATCTAGCGATTAATGTGGTTTACAAATACGCGTTCGATCTCAATTGACTTACGTTTACGGTGTTTGACCTATTTGACAATCTCAGTATCTAAACCTTATCCGCCACCTCTCCTGAGTATAAGACGGGTGATATAAAGCAAATTCATGTCAATGAAGAAGTACCCCTAAACGTCTTAACGACCCTAGGTCACGTGAGTCTCGCCCCAACGTCATTGATTGCAAACAATCCAACTCCCGACCGGATTGTTGGATCGTGCGTTGTGTTTACCCTATCGACAATCGTAGTTTTAAAACTCTACCGCCGCCTCTCCCGAGTATAAGATAGGGGAATACATGATTTCGAGTCAACGAAGATGTCCCCCTCAACGTCTTAACGACCCTAGGTCACGTGAGTCTTGCCCCAACGTCATTGATTGTCCACAATCCAATTCCCTTGCGGGTTATTGGATCGTGGCATTTGTTTACTCTAATCCGAATCTGGGGTTTGTCAAACCCTGTATTCTCCATTTATCTATCTAATCATAATAAACAAACAATACAATAAACACAATCAAACTATGAAGAACAAATATAAACGCAACACCGAAATCATTCGAAACACATATTTATAAATATATTGTTAATCCCTATACAATCCATGTTTAACTAACAACCATAACCTTATTTACAATAAGAATACGCTAAACATGCTCAAAATTTTCTAAGTTAAAGAAATAAGGGAAGAAATCGAAGAACTTAGCCTCGTCCGAAGTTTAGCCACTAAGAACGTTCAACGATCGCTTCGCGGTCGTCCTCCACCTCGGGATGTGATCTCTCCCTCTGAAACTCCTCTACATATCCTATACTAAGCCCTAAAGAGGCTCTAATGTCTGGAGGGTGAAAGAGGAGAGGAGAGGAGTGGATATTTATAGGCAAAATATCTCAAAAATATCTAATAAATATCCTAAGTTATGCAGAGGTCACCGCTACGACGGTGAGTAGGTCGGTTGGCTGATCACCACGACGGTGAAGAAGGTAGTTGATTAGGATGAAATCATGTAGTTTTACCACCTAGGCGGTGAGTGTCCAGAAAGAATAGGTCATTCTCTGCATCTTCACTGCCGCGACGGAGGTCTGGACGCCACGGCAGTAGGTTTCTTTCAGAATATTGCCGCCTTGCTTGTTTTTCCACCATTCTTCGACCATTTTTGGCTCGATCTCATTGTTTTCACTCCAGTTTCCTATCTTTTTACCCCCACACATCTGATTTATACAAAAAGTATAAAACCTAATTAAAACATAATAACATAAATATAAAAACTACTCTAAAACTAACAAAACTAATTTGGAAATATGTACGTACATCCCACCTATCACGTACATTCCATGGAGAAGAAACTTTAACATGAACAATATGGAATGCTGTAGCTATCACAAGTCCAGTCACTTTCAAAGTGATTGTCCCGAACCGAAGAAGGATAAAGAAAAGGAAAAGAAGATAAAAGAGAAGAAGAAATAAAAGAAGAGCAAGAAAAAGTTTATAAAGGCTACTTGGGACGATACCGACTCAAGTAGCTCGAAAAAATCAGAAAGTGAAGATATGTCCATGTTTGGATTGATGGCCACTGGTGGTGAGGATATTTTAAAATCATAAATAAGCAAGGACAAATGGTACCTAGACAGCAATTGTTCTCGACACATGACGGGAGATAAAGCAAAATTCACATCTTTAACACCTAAGATAGAGGTCATGTGACTTTTGGAGACAACGCAAAAGGTAACATTATCGGTAATAGTACTACTATTATTAAAGATATTTTATTAGTTGATGGTCTTAAACATAATTTACTTAGTATTAGTCAACTATGTGATAAGGGCTATATTGTTGTATTTGATCATGATAAGTGCATTATTAAGAATGGTCATGATAGTAGTATTCTGTTAATTGCATCACATTTTGAGAATGTTTACACTTGCTTATTTGATGATTTTACTTCTCAAAATTTATCATGTTTGAATGTTTTATCTGAAAATAGTTAGTTATGGAATAGGATACTTGGGCATGCTAGTATGGAATTAATTTCTAATTTATCTAAGAAGAGTCTTGTATGTGGTCTACCTGATTTTTAATTTGTGAAAGATAAAGTATGTGATGCATGTCAATTACGCAAGTAGTCTAGATCATCATTTAAGAAAAAGATGTTGATAGATGTAATTTATCTATTTATTCCCAAACCGATTTTGGTAGTTTTGAAGTATTTTTATAGAGTTTAATATGTTTTAATACATTTTTATATATCTTCTTATAAATCAGGTATTTGGAGTGAAAAGGGACTAAAACGGTCCATAAATGAGCAAGTTAGGGGAAGAATGGTGGAGAAAAATAGCAAAAAGTCAAATATTCAGAACCTGCATCCACTGCTGCAATGGTCAAAATACAGAGACTTGTTGATTCTCCACTGCTGCAGCGGTAAAACCATCGTTGTAGTGGTACAGAGAGCTCCACTGCTACAGCGGTCAAGTGCCAAATCTTTTAGGATATTTTAAGATATTTTGTGATATTTTGGATCCTATAAATATCGTCTCTTATCCCCCAAAAATAAGGTTGCTATTTTCGGGAGTCTTGAAAACTCCAACGCTATTCAACTAAGAGACGATCACTAAGGCCAAGAGGAGGAAGCACTCAAGGAGCGGTTTTTGCGTCGGATCTTCGAATAACGGCTAGTCTCTTCATTTCTCTCCTTTATTCTCAAGTCAATTTTGGTAGTTTTTGAGTATTTTTATAGAGATTTATTATGTTTTAATACATTTTTATTTATTTTGTTATAAACTAGGTATTTGGGGTAAAAATAGACTAAAACGGTCCATAAACAAGCAAGTAGGTAGAAGATCGGTGGAAAAAAAAAGAGTAAAAAGGCCAAATTATGAACCTGCATCCACCGTTGCAGTGGTGAAAATACAGAGAGTTGCTGAAAGGTCCACTACTATAGTGGTTACCCGCCAGAAACCTACTGACCTTTCTACCATGGCAGCGGTGATCTCACCACTGCAGCGGTCAACGACAAAGTTTTTTAGATATTTTAGGATATTTTGAGATATTTTGATTCCTATAAATATCATCCCTCTTCTCCCCAAACGAAACTAGACATTTTTTAAAGTCTTGAGAGCTCCAAGGCCATTCGACCAAGAGAAGATCATCAACGCGAAGGGGGAAGCGTTCTAAGAGCGGTTTTAGCATCGGATCTTCAGATAACAGCTAGTCACCTCATTTCTCTCTTTATCTCTTAGATTTTGTTGAATGTATGTATATTTTTAGCTTGTATTTAGTAATATTTAAGGCTATGGACATGTGTAGCTAAACATATACTGTCTAGGGCTTAATTGACTTTATGTAAACGTTGTTTATATAAAATCTTTGTTTCGTTAATGGTTCTCTGTGTTTATCTGATTGTGTTTACCTTTATTCCACGTTTATATGCTTGTTTAGATATATTGCGAATACGGGGTTTGATACTCAGGAGAGGTAACCCTGGATTCAGACTAGGATTTAAACACAACGCGACAATCTAATAACCCGAGAATGAGTTAGAAAGTATGCAATCCGTGATGTTAGGGAGAGACTCATATAACTGAGTGTTGTATAGCTGCTAGAGGAGGACTTTGGTATTGACGCGAAGTCACATATTCATTCACTTCACACTCGGGAGAGGTAGTGAATAAAATTTTGATGCCGAGATTGTCGGATAGGATGAACGCCGTTAATATAAACTAGATTGAAACAAACACGTTTACGTGAACGAAGTTAATCCCTAGGCAATAAATTCCCATAAACAGCATACTAGTATATTAGTATAATTAGTTTAATTAACTTAGTATAGTAAATTTTAGGTTATAACAATTATGGTATTCAATGATAATCTACACCAATCCCTATGGATACGACAACTCTTACTCTTTCCACTCTACTAAAACTTGACCTCGTACATTTTCGGTGAAAGTAGCAAAGTATTTACACGCTACCAAGTTTTTGGCGCCGTTGTCGGGGACTGGTATTTAGATTGTTGTTGATATTGTGAATAAGTAACTTGATTTTAATTTAGGCATTTATTTTGTTTATAATTTTTGTTTGTAGTTTTTTTTTTTTTTTTTTTTTTTCATGCAGGGTACTTGAAGATGTTAGATCAATAGGTACTTTTGTATTTCTGTCAACGAGATTCTGAGTTATTTATTATACTTGGGATCGATACAAGGAGCTGTTGTTTCGGTTCCCCAATCATCGTTTCCTGAGGGAGTGTCAACTACTAAACTTCCTCGATGGGTTACAAGTCGCAACCAGAATGTAGGTTGAAGGAGAAAATAGTACCACTTCTTTCTACCAACTATCCACGGACGAAGCCTATCGGTTATTGGAAGATGTGGCGGAGTATGATTTTCACTATTGAAATTATTCAGCAAGCTACCAAAGCTTGGGGGATAGTTTCACCATTTTGGAGTCATGGATTGACACCCCGGACCAACATATGGACTCTTCCCCCGTATTGGAAACCATTTTTGCTGAATTTATGGGGGAGACTCAAGCATTTTGGAGGGAAACAAATGACCAACTTAATGAGTATGAGGTTCATCTTGACACTATTGAGACAACCTACGCTGAAATCGATGCGACCATAACGTCTCTTCAAATGCAAATCGGTCAGCTTATCTGCTATATTCAGGCTGAGTAATAAGTGGTGGCACTGAGAGACACAAGCGCCACATACATTGAAATCACAAGGAACCAAAAACGAGCGGAAGGAGCTTGGGAGCATTCAATTATGATTATTCGAATGAGATGGGAATCCAAGCATAGATCGATAATTGTGATTCTTCACCATTAGAGATCCACATTGTGATGTGTTACGCGCTTAGATTCACACATGTTTCCTCCTCGCGGTAATTGGACTACCCGCAAGTGCACGAGGTCTAGTTTTAATATAATGGATCTTTTAGGATCGGATATCGTTCCACTGGGAAGGGCAGGTAATTCGATTGAGTATTGCGATTTCAATAGTTTCATATTATCTCGACTAATCAAATTTTGTTTGTTTTCTAATTACTATACTAAGATAAATGACAACTATAAAGTTAGTTTTAATGACACTAATTACTTAGGTATAAATCTCTTTCATATAATGCATAATCGATTTCATTTAGTTAGCTATAACGGTTTTTATCTAATCCAACAACCTCTGTATCAATAACTCCTCCGCTACCTCTTCCGAGTGTAAAACGAGGGATTACACGACTTCGTGTCGAAGAATAAGTCCCCTTCAATGCCTTAACGAACCTAGGTCGTGTGAGTTTTGAGCCAAGGTCATGGGTTGCATACGTTCTAACGCCCTCCCGGGTCGTTAGAACGTCACGTTGTATTTACCCTAGTCTGAATCCGGGGTTACCTCTCCTGAGTGTCAAACCCCGTATTCTCGGTTTATCAATACAAGCATAATATCAAGAATAACAATAAACGCAATCATATTTAGACAAATAACACGTTAAAGTAACATAAATTTACTCAACTAAACGGTTACATGATTTCGACTACTCCTAAGTAACATTTAACTACTACTACAAGATCTTATCCATATACCATGCAAAATAAGAGGGATTCAACATTCTTAGATATAAAAAATTAATTACAAAGAATAAAACAAGAGAGAAACGATCAAATCTGGAAGTGAAACGGTTCACTGCCACAAATGATCGATCCGCAAGTTATCCTTCTTTATCCGAATGATGAACCTCCTTCTTGACCTTCAAAATATAGCTTAAGATCTTTCTTCTAGGGTTAGGGTTCTTCAAAAACCTGTTTCAGACATGGCCAAGGGGTATTTATAGGCTTAGGGGTTTAAAAATATCTAAACAGATATTTTAACCTGTTCTGCGATTTTCGCCTAAGTGGTAGAAACTTCGCTTAGGCGGAGGGCTAACTTCTTGGCTCCTTATCTTTTTGACGGAATTCCGCCTAGGTGGTAGGTACTTCGCCTAGGCGGATTTATAGTAGTGCAGCTCTATCCAGCAGTTCAGTTCATCCAGCATTCTGATGGATTTCCGCCTAGGCTGTGGAAACTTCGCCTAGGCGGATTCAATACTTCAGCCCTTGCAACCTTGTGACGGATTTCCGCCTAGGCGGTGGAAACTTCGCCTAGGCGGATTTCAAATCTTCAGGTTTTGCATCTTTCTGCTGAATTTCCGCCTAGGCGGTGGAAACTTCGCCTAGTTGGAATTGCTCTGTTATTTGAAATCTCTTTTTTTCATATTTTTGGCTACCCTTGTTGCACTATTTCGCTCGGTTTATCAATTGTTTACTTCCCTGCTCCTGACTAATAAAAACAGCTAAAACGATATTCAAACTTCAATAAAGTACTCGAAAACTGGCAAATTCGGTTTAGAATTAGATAGGTATTTTACACCTATCAAATACCCCCAAACTTGGAATTTTGCTAGTCCTCGAGCAAAACACCCTAATGCTAAATAACACTAACTACACTAATTAGCTACATCCTAAACTACATATACGTAATCATTAACAATTAAGAAGTACATACCTGTGAGATATAAGTTTAGTCAAAGGAACCATGCTCTTCTTCCCTCAACAACCCGTAATCAGATCCGGTTAAAGAATAACACAAACCACGTGGTGCTCCAAAATTTCAACACTCAATATCAGTTCAAATCATTTTAGATCCTATTGAAATGTGTATGTGTGAGAACTCGGATATATAACAAATCAAACGCCGGATTGGATTATTCAATGAATAAGGTCATGACTTAAACTTGTTAAAACATTTAGGGAAGCCATATGCTTAACTGGGCTCAACTATCCACTAATGTAGGTTCGGACATTCACCGAGATCAATAGGGCTTGGTCAGGCTTTGGATAACAGCCAAGGGTATCGTAGAAATAGAAACTCGTTATAATTTTAACGATACCCGAGGAAAAAATGCTTGTCGCTAAATCTCTCTCATGACTCCCTTATCTTTGAAGATATAACCCTGAACAGGATTTAGTAAACTTGTATTCACTTGTCAAAACAATCGAATTTAAACACTATATTCACATAGGTTTTTTTTCTTTTTTTTTTTTTTTTTTTTTTTGTTTTTCAAGCACACCCTTAAACTTATTCAATTTTATACAATTTTAGGGGTGTTTAGATACAACTATAGGATTGACAAGTGAATACTCTTATACTTAACCAAAAATACTGAAACCCCAATTGCCCGCTTCAAGTTAGCATAATTTAATGCTACTTGTTTTCACTCAATTTTCACTTTTATTCCTAGAGACAATGGTTCTGAAAGATTTACTTGGTTAAAGTATAGAAACAAGTTCAAAAGTGACATAATTTTATGGTTTCGACAGGAGAACGAGGGAATAACTTTTCAGGTTAGTTTCAAAAGGTTCATGCGATTAAAACGAGGGCCTATATCATGCCTCCGGAATTACCTTACCTATAATTTCACCTCAAGCCTCCCCCAGTCAAGTTCTAGATTCCTCATTTCTGGCATGAATTTATTACTGAATAATCGATGTCCAATCGTTCAATTAATTATACAATGAGTTTATGCAATCATGCGATTTTAGGATCAAAATAATTTTTACCTAATCGACATGCTAAACACACAAAACACACGTGAATGGCATTACCCCCGACCTTAAAACACAAATTAGGGGGTGATTTTCATCATCGGGACATGGTTCGGACGAACTCAAAAACTCAGCATGCTTGTACAACTCAATTCATTAAGAATTATATTCTAATTCTACAAACTAATATTACCTATGCTAATTATCCTTACACATGCATAGCTAAACACTACACATGTATAACAAAAAGAATTTCAAAATTTACAAAAAATTTAACATTAATATATAAATTTGTACGCAAAAAGAATTTTTGTCCCCTTTACATCAAAAAAAAAATTTCATCCTTCTTATCCCCCCCAGACAAAAAACAAAAACTACATGCATTGCAGGTCATCCTTCCCCCAAACTTAAACGAGGCAGTGTCCCCACTGCCTAAACAGCGAACCCAATAGCAGAATAGAAAAATATGTATTGAAACTGGGGTGGACACATACCTAGGAAGGAAGACATAGAAGTCTATCCTCCTACCGTTCATTGTGAAAAAGATGACGGTGGCGGCTCATCCGGCTCGGAAAGTGGCACGAGCGTATAACGCGCCATGTCGATTCCAAGATGCTCGAATATGACTCGTTGGTTTTGATCTTGTTGCCGGATATAGGACTCCATGTAGTTCTCCATCCGAGCCAAATTGGCTTGAAGTTGACTCACATCGGACTGGAAACTACGGACATCTCGTGAGATTTGGGTGATTTGGCCCCAGCTGGTTGTAGGCGTTGGCGGCTCCAAAGGACCAGCTTCTTCCTCTTCTTGACCCTCCTCTCCTTCACCTTGTCCGCCTTTCTATAACCTGTTAATCATTTCTAGATCAAGTGGCTTCACAGGAGGAAAGGGGCTTGTGGATGTGATTCGAACTCCAGCTCGTTGAAATAGCGTGGTGAGGAAGGAAGAAAAATGAAGGCCACCCTTTTTCTTCTTGGCAGCATGAAGTATCGAAGAATAAATATGCCAGCCGATGTTTACGGGCGTCCCTCTATTGATGTCGTAGAGCATAAAAGCTCTCTCCTTGGACACGTCAGACACATGGGTCATCGGGAGCAAATTGGCGCAAATAAATGAAAACCAAATCTTTGGGATCAGTTTCAAAAACCGCGACTTGAAGATTGCTTGGCCCTGCCATGTGTTGGTCCACTGTGTGTTTCCTGTCGTCAAGGCTTGAATCACTGCACTTATTGTCGGTGAGGTGGCATCAGATAAATCTCTTGAAGCTTTAGGCCCCGTCAACCCTAACAATTCATTAAAATGATCAGCACTGAAGAGGATGGGAATGTTTCGGACCTGTGGTTGAAACCCTGTGGCCTCTGCGATGTTTGCATAAAATTCTCGAACAAGGGCCAACTCTCCCGTTGGAGGTGGGGCACAGAATTGTTCCCATCGTCTTTGGACGATAACAGTTCTGATTTCTTCAGGAAGATCATTCAAAGGCCCAAATCCTCTTTGACAGATGCCAGGCCGCTTACTCTCATGCTCTTTATACCGATCCTCCGCCTGCTTAGAAACAAATTTAAGGGAATTAAAATCCGAAGCAGACAGAGGTTTGTCTGTTCTTGGGTGCTTGGCAGCCTTGCGCTTTGCCATTTTCCTTGAAAATTAAAATCACCACACCAACCACAAGAATAACAATAGAACAAGTAATTCAAACCTTAGTCAACGAACTAAAGCCAGTCAATACAAAACTCACAAGATATCTCACCAACCATAACAAAATCACATTTTTGTCGCAATGTAGCGCAAACTACATGATTCACATTGTATATCAACACAAAAATATGATAGGGTTTATCATTTAGCATTCCTCAATCCCAAATAGCATGAAAATCCCAACTTAGGGTTTAAAGGGGTTTAGGGTTCCAATCAAATCCAATGTTTTGTTGAAATAAATGAGCAAATGAAGAAAATAATTCAACAACTAAATGAAAAATAGGATCATTGACACTTACTAGTTGAAAATTTTGATCAAAACAGTGGAGAATGGCAATTTCGCATTGTTTCACCCTTCGAACCCTAATTTTTCGAGAATGGGCAGAGAAATTCCTCGTTTGGACGAAGATTCTTGGTGAGAATCAAAGTTTTTGGCACTATAGAATGAATCTTTAACGAGGGGAAGAAATTTGGGATGGTGAAATTGAGAGGTTTCTTGAAATTTTTAGGAGGGAAATGCCGTTTGCGAAGTGGACTGTGGGTTTTAAAAACAGAGTTCGCGTAAATTCGCCTAAGCGGTGGTTTTACCGCTTAGGAGGATTATCGCCTTTTCCTTTTTAAAAACTCTCTGGTGTAAATCCGCTTAGGCGGTAGTTTTTCCGTCGGGGCGAGTTTACACCAATGTAAAACCCTGATTTGGTTGTAAATCTGCTTAAGCGGTGGGTTTTCCGCCGGGGCGATTTTACACCAGTGTGAAAGTTCAACTTTTCTTCAATTTTTGGCCTAGGCGGTGGTTTTACCGCCTGGGGCAAAATTTCGGCAGTGTAAACATACTGACTTTTTCTGTCCAATTTTCACCTAAGCGATAGTTTTACCGCTTGGGCGAAATTACGCCAGAATGTTTTCTCAGCCTTTTTGTCCAATGTTTGCCAAGGTGGTGGGTTTACCGCTTAGGCGAATTTTTGCCAGTATGGACCTAAGCTGGATTCCTTCAAGTTTTCACATTGTTTCTTTATACCTCTTATTTCCTCTTCAATCCTCAAATTAGTTTTAGCATGCAAATCAATCCTAAGTATCTAACCTCATCAATTCACCACAAAAAAATTAGTATTACGAGATCAATACGATCTCCAAAAAGGTATTTATACAAAAGTTGGGAATATTCGTTACCCTCGATGTCATATCAAAAGATGTTGCTTGGTTTTACGTCCCTAGCATGGACGTTTAAGAATTCCGGATTTATCCTTCAACGAGGGAGATGTTCTCCACAACTCGCTCTTTATCCTTGAAGTAATGCTTGATCTGCTCCCCGTTGACTCGAAAAGTTCGTCCATCCTCGGCTTCTAGCTCGATAGCTCCAAATGGATAGATATTCTTGATCCGGAACGGTCCAGACCACCGAGACTTCAACTTTCTGGGAAAGTGCCTCAGCCTTGAATTAAACAATAGGACTTGTTGGCCTGGACTGAACTCCCTCCCGACTATCATTTTGTCATGCCATCTCTTCGTTTTATCTTTGTAGAGCTTAGCATTCTCATAATCCTCGTGCCGAAATTCCTCCATTTCATTCAATTGGAGGAGACGTTGCGCACCAGAAGCTTTTATGTCAAAATTGAGTTTCTTAATCGCCCAGAATGCACGGTGCTCCAATTCAACCGGCAAATGGCAAGCTTTCCCAAACACCAATCGATACGGCGACATACCGATCGGTGTCTTAAAAGCTGTGCGATACGCCCATAAAGTATCATCAAGCTTCACCGCCCAATCCTTGCGATTTGTATGAACCGTCTTTTCCAAAATTAGATTGATTTCTCGATTTGAAACTTTCGCTTGGCTATTTGTCTGTGGGTGGTATGGTAGCTGCTACGCGCGGAAATACGCCGCTACTTACTCTCACAAGTATACGAGGTCTAAGTTTTAGTATAGTGTGATCGTTAAGATCAGGTTATCGTATCCACAGGGATTATTGTCGTTACTATCGAATACCACGTTTGTCGTGACCTAATTTTATCTAGGCGAAAAACAAATGTATTTAATTAATTAAACTAATACTAATATATCCTAAATTAACTACACTATTATGTTAATATGTTTTAGGGTGAAGAATTGTATAGGGATTAACGTGTTTACAAATACGTGTTCGATTCCGATTTACTCGCGTTTACGTTGTTCGACCTATTTGACAACCTCGGTACGTAAACTCCGCCGCCACCTCTTCCGAGTGTAAGACGGGAGAATACATGACTTCAAGTCAATGGAGAAGTCCCCCTCAACGTCTTAACGACCCTAGGTCACGTTAGTCTCGCCCAGCATCATTGATTGCACACAATCCAACTCCCTCCCAGGTTATTGGATCGTCACGTTGTATTTACCCTATCGATAATGTCCGTTCTAAAACTCCCTCGCCACCTCTTCCGAGTGTAAGACGAGGGATATAACACGACTTTGAGTCAATGAATAGGTCTCCCTCAATGTCTTAACGACCCTAGGTAGTGTGTGACTTTCCCTACGCCATTGATTGTCCACGATTCGAACCCCGACCGGGTTATAGAATCGTGGCGTTTGTTTACCTTAATCCAAATTCGGGGTTTGTCAAAATCCCGTATTCTCCATTTATCAATCCATGAATAATAAACAAACAATACGATAAATACAATCAAACTACGAAGAACAAACATAAATGCAACACCGAAATCATCCAAACAATGTATTTATAAATTATATGTTAATCCCTACTACAATCCATATTTAGCTCGGGGCCATAGCCGCATATACAAGAAAATAACGAGCTAAACATGCTCACATGATCCTAAGATAAATAAATAAGGAAAAACAATCAAATAACTTAGCCTCGTCCGAAGATAAACCGCTAAGAACGCTCCACGATCGATTCGTCGTCTTCCCCACTTCGGGATGCAAGCTCCACCACTAAAATTCCTAATCCTTGGCTTAACTATAGCCTACGGGGATCAAAAATGCAAGAGAGATGAGAGATATCCGGCCAAAGGGGAAGAAGAGGGGATATTTATAGCAAAAATATCCTAAAAATATCTCAAGACTGTGCAGGGCAAATTCCCCTAGGCGGTGGAAATTCTGCCTAGGCAGAGTTAGGTGAGTTAAGTCTGATCGCCTGGACGGTGAAGTAGGCGGTGGACTGGAGAACATTTTGTTGGATTTTCGCCTAGGCGGTAGAAATTCCGCCTAGGCAAACGGCTGTCAGTAGCCCTTCTTCGTCCTTTGCTGGATTTTCGCCTAAGCGGTAGAATTTCCGCTTAGGTGGTCGTCCGTCAGTAACATTTTTCTCTTCTCTGCATCTTCACTGCTTAAGCGGTGGTCTGGACGCTTAAGCGGTGGGCCTGTTTCGTCTTTTAGCCTCCGAGCTTGTTTATCCACCGTAACTTCGAACCGCTTTGGTTCGATCTCATCATTTTAGCTCCAGTTTCCTATCTTTTTTACCCACACACCTGAGTTATACAAAAAGTATAAATACTAATTAAAACATAATAAAAATAACTATAAACATATTCGAAAACTAACCAATTCGGATTGGAAATAGATAGGTTTTTTACACCTATCAGTAGCGCCACCTTGTGCCTCACTCCATACTTTGCCAACAAGGCATTGAGAATTTTGTTACAGAAGTGGGTCCCCTCATCACTGATTAAGGCTCGAGGTGTCCCGAACCGTGTCATAACATTATGTTAAAGGAACTTTAACACCACTTTGGCATCATTGGTAGGTGTTGCCACGGCCTCGACCCATTTGGACACATAATCCACCGCTAGCAGAATATACTCCTTCCCAAATGAGGGCGAAAATGGTCCCATGAAATCCAAGCTCCACACGTCAAACAACTCAAGCTCAAGAATTGACGTCAGTGGCAATTCATGCCTCCTTGATATGTTGCCCACCCTTTGACATCTGTCACAGGTTTTTACAAATATATATGAATCTTTAAACAAAGAGGGTCAGTAAAAACCTGATTGAAGTACTTTTGATGCTGTCCGAGTCACACCGAAATGGCCGCCACAAGGTGATGAATGGCAATGGTAAAGAATACTAGCCATTTCCTCTTCCGGAATACATCTCCGGATCACCTGATCAGCACATTTCTTGAATAGCAATGGCTCGTCCCACAAATAATACTTAGCATCAAAAAGAAATTTCTTCCTTTGGGCCCCCGTCAAGTCAGGTGGTAACACGCCACATGCAAGATAATTAACAATGTCAGCATACCACGGAAGTGTATTTTCTACTGAAAAGAGTTGTTTGTCAGGGAACACTTCTGTGATATTAGACTCGTCACCAATGTCTTCTCGGATCAACCTCGACAAATGGTCGGCAACAACATTCTCACTCCCCTTTTTGTCCCTTATCTCCGCATCAAACTCTTGTAATAAGAGAATCCACCTTATCAACCTTAGCTTGGCATCTTTCTTTGCAAATAAGTACCGGATAGCCGAGTGATCCGTGTAGACGATCACTTTTGACCCAATGATATATGAACGGAACTTATCACAAGCAAAGACTACCGCTAGCATTTCTTTCTCGGTTGTAGTGTAATTCTCTTGGGCGTTATTCAATATTTTGCTTGCATAATAGATCGAGCGGAAAATCTTCTCCTTCCGTTGGCCTAACACCGCGCCAACGGCATAGTCACTTGTATCGCACATTATCTCAAATGTCATTTTCCAATCCCGAGCGACCATTATGGGAGCCGTGATCAACTTCTCCTTTATCGCCTTAAACGCCTCCATACAAGTTTCATTGAATTCAAACAAAGTATCCTTCTCAAGAAGATGACATAACGGCTTCACCGTCTTCAAGAAGTCCTTAATAAAGTGCTGGTAAAAGCCAACATGCCTCAAGAAACTTTGAACTCCTTTTACATTTATTGGTGGCGGAAGCTTCTCAATCATTTCTATCTTTGCTCGGTCCACCTCAAGCCCCTTGGAAGAGACTCGATGACCTAAGAACATCCCCTCTTTAACCATAAAGTGGCACTTCTCCTAATTTAGAACCAAATTCTTCTCTTCACATCGGTCAAGAACAAGCACCAGATTGTAGAGACAGTGATCAAAGGACGATCCAAAGACTAAGAAGTCATCCATAAATATTTCCATTTTCTCCTCCACCATATCAGAAAATATCGACATCATACCCCATTGGAAAGTTGCCGGTGCATTGCAAAGGCCAAACGGCATATGTCGATAAGCAAATGTTCCATACGGGCATGTGAAAGTCATCTTCTCTTGGTCCTCTGGTGCAATGGCTATTTGATTGTAACCGAAATAGCCATCAAGGAAGCAGTACTACTCATAACCGGCTAAACGATCTAGCATTTGGTCAATGAAAGGAAGAGAAAAATGATCTTTCCTCGTTGCCTTATTTAATCTCCTATAATCAATACATACACACCATCCTGTGATGGTCCTTGCCGGAATAAGGTCATCCTTCTCATTCTTTACTACCGTCATGCCACCTTTCTTTGGCACCACTTGTACCGGGCTCACCCACTCACTATCGGATATAGCGTATATAATTCCCGCATTTAAGAGTTTCAACACCTCCGCTCTCACCACTTCCTTCATAGCCGGATTTAGCCACCGTTGATGTTCAATGGAGGTTTTGAACATATCCTCCATCAAAATCTTATGCATGCACACCGACGGACTAATTCCCTTGATATCCGAAATAGACCAAGCAAATCGGTGCTTCTTCAAGATTCTCAGCAGCTTACTCTCCTCTTCTTCTATCAGAGTTAATGAAATTATAACCGGATCGGTCAAATTCTCTACCAAAAAGATATACCGAAGGTGTTCCGATAATTGCTTGAGTAATAACTCACCGTGAGGCGGATTTGATTTCTCGGGAGAGTCTTCAACTTCTTCAATCTCTACCACATGAATAGGACAATCTACGTCTTTTAGTTGAGCGTCAAGAGCTAGCATGAATTCCACAACATCAAGGTCCGTGGTAGAGCCTTCCTCACCAAGATCCCTCATAGATAAGGAAGTTGTGAGAATGCTCTCTAAGGAATCCATATCCATGTTTGCAAGAAAGAACTCCCGCACGCAAGAGTCCACAACATCAACTTGATTGCAATTGGGAGATTCATCCAGAAAGTTCATAGTGTTAAAAATGTTGAACCTTATATCTTCATCATTCACTCTTAAGGTCAAATTGCCATTATGCACATCAATTAAGGCCTTTCCCATTGCAAGGAAAGGTCTTCCAAGGATGATCGGGATCTCTATGTCTTCCTCTATTTCAAGAACCACAAAATCCACCGGGAATATAAATTTATCAACTTTCACAAGCACATCCTCAATGATCCCTCTTGGATAGGTTAGTGAACGATCCGCCATTTGAAGAGAGATCATCGTCGGCTTTGCACTTCCGAGTCCTAACTTCCGATAAACGGAAGAAGGCATCAAATTAATACTTTCCCCTAGATCACAAAGTGCCTTATCAAAGTGTGATTTCCCAATAGTACACGGAATCGTGAAACTACCCGGATCTTTCAATTTGGTAGGCAACTTTCTTTATAGTATTGCACTATACTCTTCAGTTAGCTTCACTGTTTCATAATCCTCCAACTTCTGCTTCTTTGTCATGATATCCTTCAAGAACTTGCCATAGTTGGGCATTTGTTCCAATGCATCCGCAAAAGGTATGTTGATGTGGATTTTCTTGAAGATTTCAAGAAATTTTTCGAATTGAGCATCCAACTTCCTCTTTTGGAACCTTTGAGGATATGGAAATGGTGTTACTAGAATCGGTGGATTCTCTGAAAATGTTACTCTTCCCGGTATCACCCTTTCATCTTCTCTTCTCTCCTCGACTTTCTCCTTGTTATTACTCTCATTCACATCTTCACTCACCTTCTCCTTTCCTTCATTGGCCTTTTCTTCAACTTCCTCCTCCGCACTAGTTCTTGGTTCATCATCCGAAAACTCACGACTCACACCCGACTCGGTTTCCATAGGCCTTCTCACTTCCATGTCTCTGTCGCTCCTCAACTTAATCACCTTGCATTCCCGAGGGTTGGTTTCTGTGTTGTTTGGAAACTTTCCCCTTTGTTGTTCTTGAATTGCCCTAGCAAGCTGCGCGATTTGAGTCTCAAGAGCCTTCACTGTGGCATTAGTGTTTGTACATGTGGTATCAATCGAGTCTAGCCGTGTTTCATGTTTATTCAGGAGATTATGTGTCCCACGCATCATAGTCTGCGTCTCTTTCATAAGTGAACCCAGAACTTCATCCAAATTTGACTTCAAATTGTGCATTGGCGGTTGTTGCATTTGTTGATTGGCTTGCATTGGATATCCCGAAAATTAATTTCCATACCCCGGAGGTGGCCGCAAAGCGTTCTAATTATTCGCATATGAGAAGTTCTCATGGTTACGAAGTCCAGGATTGTAGTGAGTTGGAATGTTGGTAGCCGACCTAAAAGTGTAGGCACGGTTGTTCTGAAAATGACACTCCTCAAACTTGTTATCCAATCCGGATTGAGAACTACTTGCTGCTATCTCCTCCCCTTGACTCGCCAAAGAACCTTTTGTAGACAAGGCGACTAATTGGTCCGAGAGCTTGGACACTTGGGTCGATAACATTGAAATATGGTCAGATTCTTGGATAGAAGCAACCCGTGTTCCTCTCATTTGGCCATTGATAGTTATTAGCCTCCATCTCCTCCAATAACGCATTTGCTTTGGTTGGGGTTTTGGACAACAATTATCCCTCGGATGCTGCATCGACTATTGTTCTTGTTTGGCCGTCCAACCCATTATAAAATAATTGGGTTTGAAACCAATCTTGATAACCGTGTTGGGGGCACCTTCTCAATAAGTCTTTAGACCTCTCCCACACCTCAAATAATGGCTCGAAATCTCTCTGACAAAACTGCGCAATCTCGCCTCGGAGTTGAGACGTCTTCGAGGGTGGGAAGAACTTAGTGCGGAACCTTCGTGCAAGGTCCTCCCAAGTGTTAATGCTCCCCGACTGAATCGATTGAAACCATCCCCTTGCTCGGTCTCGTAAGGAGAATGGAAATAACCTCAATCTTATCACATCTTCGGCGACTCCGTTGATCTTTATGGTGTCACAGATTTCCAGAAAAGTAGCCAAGTGCACGTTGGGATCTTCGTGAATGTTCCCGCCATATTGGTTTTGCTGAACCATATTGATTAGGGCGGACTTCAACTCGAAGTTATTAGCTTGGATCAGCTGCCTCCGGATCCCTGAATAATTGTCCAACATAAGGGGCCGATAATAGTCCCGAAGGACTCATTGTGGCCTCTCATGCTCCGGAGGCTGGAGTGCTTGTGGCTCTGGTGGTTGCGGAATATTCTCACGTCCACCGACCATTGCTGTAGCTTTTTCTTCTTTCTACTTAGCTATACGTTGACTCCGTCGCATGCACTGCTCAAATTCAATAGATAAATAAAATAAATAAATGAATTGAATAAAATTTAAAATCAAAAGAATTATCGTGATTAAAATTCAACTACTTAATCACAATATCAACTTAATTGAAAAACACATTGCCGCATCCCCGGCAACGGCGCCAAAAACTTGTTACGCGCTTAGATTCACACATGTTTCCTCCTCGCGATAATTGGACTACTCCCAAGTGCATGAGGTCTAGTTTTAATATAATGGATCTTTTAGGATCGGATATCGTTCCACTAGCAAGGGCAGGTAATTCGGTTGAGTATTGCGATTTCAATAGTTTTATATTATCTCGACTAATCAAATTTTGGTTGTTTTCTAATTACTATACTAAGATAAATGACAACTATAAAGTTAGTTTTAATTACACTAATTATTAGGTATAAATCTCTTTTATATAATGCATAATCGATTTCATTTAGTTAGCTATAACAGTTTTTATCTAATCCGACAACCTCTGTATCAATAACTCCTCCGCTACCTCTTCCGAGTGTAAAACGGGGGATTACACGACTTTGTGTCAACGAAAAAGTCTCCTTCAATGCCTTAACGACCCCAGGTCGTGTGAGTTTTGAGCCAACGTCATGGGTTGCATACGTTCTAACGCCCTCCCAAGTCGTTAGAACGTCACGTTGTATTTACCCTAGTCTGAATCCGGGGTTACCTCTCCCAAGTGTCAAACCCTATATTCTCGGTTTATCAATACAAGCATAATATCAAGAATAACGATAAACACAATCGGATTTAGACAAACAACACGTTAAAGTAACATAAATTTACTCAACTAAACGGTTACATGATTTCGACTACTCCTAAGTAACATTTAACTACTACTACAAGATCTTAGCCATATACCATGCAAAATAAGAGGTATTCAACATTCTTAGATATGAAAAAGTGATTACAAAGAATAAAACAAGAGAGAAACAATCAAATCTGGAAGTGAAACGGTTCACTGCCACTAATGATCGATCCGCAAGTTATCCTTCTTTATCCGAATGATGAACCTCCTTCTTGATCTTCAAAATATAGCTTAAGATCTTTCTTCTAGGGTTAGGGTTCCTCAACAACCTGTGTCAGACGTGGCCAAGGGGTATTTATAGGCTTAGGGGTTCAAAAATATTTAAACAGATATTTTGACCTGTTCTGCGATTTCTACCTAAGCGGTAGAAACTTCGCTTAGGTGGAGCTTAAGTTGGTTAGAATTCTGCCTAAGCGGTAGAAACTTCGCTTAGGCGGAGGGCTAACTTCTTGGCTCCTTATCTTTCTGACGGAATTCTGCCTAAGCGGTAGCTACTTCGCCTAGGTGGATTTACAGCAGCGCAGATCTATCCAGCAATTCGGTTAATCCAGCATTCTGATGGATTTTTGCCTAAGCGGTGGAAACTTCGCCTAGGTGGATTCAATACTTCTGCCCTTGCAACCTTCTGACGGATTTTCGCCTAGGCGGCGGAAACTTCGCCTAGGCGGATTTCAAATCTTCAGTTTTTGCATCTTTCTGCTGAATTTCTGCCTAGGCGGTGGAAACTTCGCCTAGGCAGAATTGCTCTGTTATTTGAAACCTCATTTTTTATCTTTTTGGTTACCCTTTTTGCACCATTTCGCTCGGTTTATCGATTGTTTACTTCCCTGCTCCTGACTAATAAAAACAGCTAAAACGATATTCAAACTTCAATAAAGTACTCGAAAATTGGCAAATTCGGTTTAGAATTAGATAGGTATTTTACACCTATCATGATGCCACCACCGATCCAAGACGATCACATCTACGAGGATCCGATGTGGCTCACTTGTCCTTCACCACTAAAAGCAATGCTCTTTCATCCCCACCAAGTACATGAGCCAATGGAAAGTTTCGTTGAAAGTTTGGACCTTACAATGCCAAATCTCACCAATCTTGAGGCTGTTCTGAATTAAGACCCATAGGTAGTGTTGTACGACACTTACTATAGGCGAAAGTCACTCTTTGACGAGCCCTTATCTATGTCAAGTCAGGGACATTAAACCAAGCACTTCTTGGGAGGTAACCCAAGTCAAAAATAAATTAGATGCATCACCACCGACTTCATTCGGAGGCGAGATTGTCTCGCCTCCCAGGTACGTGTTCTAAACCCCCTTCGTTAGCATGATTTATTTCAAATGGTGAGATTGATGATTAGGACATTCTGGACACTGCCCGTTTTAAGTTTAGCGGTGATGTGTAGTATGTTAGTATATTTTATTGTTTTTAATGTATGAATGTTTGTTTAGTGTAGGATGTGTTTAAGTTTGTCGTTGTTGTTGTGTGCTGAGTTTTGCGTTCATCTAGGCCATTACCCGATGATGATATTATCCCCTGGTTGTTTGTCGAGGTCAACAGTAATGCCCATTCATGTGTGTTTTGTGTGTTTGACATGTCATTTTGGTAAAAGTTATTATGGATCCTAATTTGCATGAGTACGTAGATTTAATGTATAGCTATTCAATTGATTTGGGGTCGATTATCTGTTAGCCAAATTCATGATAATTTTAAGGATTCTAGAACTTGATTGAGGAAAACTTGAGGCGTAATCCTAGGCGAGGTAGTTCAGAAGGCATGATTTAGGCATTCATTTGATTCGCTTGAGCCTTTGAAGCTTACTTTGTAAAATGTTTATCCCTCATTACTCTGTTGAAGCCAATTTTCTGTTTCAATTCTAAACACATAACAAATAACCTAGCCAATTGAATTATTTCCAAACCTATATCGCTGAACTGAAGGCACAATTTGAGTGAAATCAAGTTAGCATTCATGTATACTACTTGAAGTGAGCGGTTAGGTTTAGGGAGAACTTTTGATTGGTTCGGTATTCGAGTACTCACTTTTCATTTTTCTTTCGTTTTAACCACACCCATGAAATTGTAATAATCAAATAAGTTTGGGAGTGTGGTACATTAAATATATATATATATAGATAGATAGATAGATAGATAGATAGATAGATAGATAGATAGATAAATTTATGTTTCTTTGGACAAGTGAGTATGATGGTCTTAAATGATTGTTCAAGCTTGTTTCAAATTTATTTATGGGGGTTCGAGAGTGATTTTGTGCCAAGCGTTGTGCCTTGGGTATTGTTAAGTTAACAATGTTAACCTGTTATATATTCCCGATATACCCTTGGCCATGTTCCAAACCGAACCAAGTCCTATTAATCTTTATGAACTTCTAAGCCTACATTAGTAGAGAGTAGAACCTAGTCAGGCGTATAGATATCTTAATCATTTTGGTTCACATTGTGAGCTTCGTTGGTGGATAATCCAATTTGGTCTTGGATTGTTATATTATTGAGTTTAGTACACACACGTTGAAAGGATCTTGAAGGGCATTTACCATTATTGAATGTAGAAATTCTAGAACACCACATGGTACATTTTACTCCTGAACTCAATAATATTTGGGGGTTTTTGAGGGAAAAATATTTTGGTCGATAGTTGAATTCAAAACTCGCATATCATTATATTTAGGTTGTTTGTGTTAGTTAATTTAGTTGTGTTTTTTATTTTTAGTGTAAGTGTTTTTCTCAAGGACTAGCAAAATTCAAAGTTTGGGGATATTTGATAGGTGTAAATAATTTATCTATTCCCAAACCGATTTTGGTAGTTTCCGAGTATTTTTATAGCATTTTATTACGTTTTAATACGTTTTTATTTATTGTGTTATAAACTAGGTATTTGGGGTGAAAAGAGACTAAAACGATCCATAAACGAGCAATTCGGTAGAAGAACAGTGGAGAAAATTAGCAAAAAGGCTAAATTCTAAACCTGCATTAACCGCTGCAGCGATGCAAATTTAGAGTTTTGTTGATTCTCCACCACTGCAATGGTAAAACCACCGCTATAGCGATCAAAATATAGAGAGCTCCACCGCTGCAGTAGTGAAACCACTGCTTTAGTGTCACCTTCCAGACGCCTATCAACCTCTCCACCGCTGCAACGGTAATTCCACCGCTGCAGCGGTTAGGCGCCAGATCTTTTTACATATTTTAGGATATTTTGTGATACTTTGGATCCTATAAATATCATATCTCCTCCCCCAAACATAAGGTTGACATTTTTGGGAGTCTTAAGAACTCCAAGGCCATTCAACTAAGAGAAGATCATCAAGGTCGAGAGGAAAAAGCGTTCTCAGAGCGGTTTTAGCGTTAGATCTTCAGATAATGACTAGTCTCCTTGTTTCTCTTCTTTATTTCTTAGTTTTATTGATTGTTTGTATGTAATTAGCTTGTTTGTAGTTGAATATAGGGCTATGGCCATGTATAGTGATAGGTGTTAATTATCTATTTATTCTCAAGCTAATTTTGGTAGTTTTTGAGTATTTTTATAGCGTTTTATTATGTTTTAATACATTTTTATTTATTTTGTTATAAACTAGGTATTTGGGGTGAAAAGAGACAAAAAGGGTCCATAAACGAGAAAGTTGGTGGAATAACAGTGGAGAAAAAAAAAAGCAAAAAGGCTAAATTTTGAACCTGCATCCACTGTTGCAGCAGTGAAAATGCAGCGAATTGCTAAAAGATCCACCGCTGCAGCGGTCTGGCCACCACTGTAGTAGTCAAAATACAGATAGCTCCACCACTACAGTAGTCAAACCACAGCTGCAGCGGTTACCACCAAAAACCTACCGACCTCTCCACTGCTGCAGCGGTAATCCCACCGCTACACCACTACAACGATCAGCGACAGATTTTTTTAGATATTTTAGGATTTTTTGAGATATTTTGAATCCTATAAATATTATCCCTCTTCTCCTCAAACGAAAGCAGATGTTTTCGAGAGTTTTGAGAGCTCCAAGGCCATTCGACCAAGAGAAGATCATCAACGCGAAGAAGGAGGAAGTATTCTCAGAGTGGTTTTAGCGTCGAATTTTTGGATAACAACTAGTCGCCTCATTTCTCTGTTTCTCTCTTAGATTTGGTTGAATGTTTGTATATGTTTAGCTTGTATTTAGTTGTGTTTAGGGCTACGGCCATGTGTAGCTAAACATATATTGTGTAGGGCTTGATTAACTTCATGTAAATGTTGTTTATATAAAATCTATGTTTCGTTAATGATTGTTCGTGTTTATTCGATTGTATTTACTATTATTCTACATTTATATGCTTGTTTAGATATATTGAGAATACGGGGTTTGACACTCAGGAGAGGTAACCCCAGATTCGGACTAGGGTTTAAACACAACGCGACGATCTAATAACCTGAGAGGGAGTTAGAAAGTGTACAATCTGTGACGTTAGGGCAAGACTCATATGACCAAGTGTCGTATAGATGCTCGAGGGGGACTTCGGCATTGGCGTGAAGTCACATATTCATTCACTTTACACTCGGGAGAGGTAATGAATGAGATTTCGATACCGAGATTGTCAGATAGGATGAATGTAGTTAATATAAACTAGATTGAAACGAACAAGTTTACGTGAACAAAGTTAATATCTAGGCAATAAATTCCCCTAAACACCATACTAGTATATTAGTATAATTAGTTTAATTAACTTAGTTTAGTATATTTTATTATACAAAACTACATTTTTATCACCTAAATAAAGTTAGGTTATGACAATTACGGTACTCAACGATAATCTACACCAATCGTTGAGGATATAACAACCCTTACTCTTCCCACTCTACTAAAACTTGACCCATACACTTGCGGTGAAAGTAGCGACGTATTTACGCGCTACCATATAGCTAAACATATAATGTCTAGGGTTTGATTGAATTTATGAAAACGTTGTTTATATAAAATCGATGTTTTGTTAATGGTTGTTCATGTTTATTCAATTGTGTTTACTGTTTCTCCACGTTTATTTGCTTGCTTAGATGTATTGAGAAATCGAGGTTTAACACTCGGGAGAGGTAACTCGAATTCAGACTAGGGTTTAAACACAACGCAACGATCTAATAACCTGGGAGGGAGTTAGAAAGCGTGCAATCCGTAACATTGGGGCAAGACTTATGTGACCAAGTGTCGTATAGATGCTCGAGGGGGACTTTGGCGTTGACGCGAAGTCACATATTCATTCACTTTACACTAGGGAGAGGTAGTGAGTAAGATTTTGATACCAAGATTATCGAATAGGATGAACGCCATTAATGTAAACTAGATTGAAATAAACACATTTAAGTGAACAAAATTAATCCCTAGGTAATAATTTCCCATAAACATCATACTAGTATATTAGTATAATTAATTTAATTAGTTTAGTTTATAATTATTATAAAAACTACATTTTATCTCCCAAATAAAGTTAGGTTATGACAATTACGGTACTCAACAATAATCTACACCAATCCTTGTAGATACAACAACACTTATTGTTCCTACTCTACTAAAACTTGACCCGTACACTTGCCGTGAAAGTAGCAACGTATTTACGTGCAACCAATTTTTTTACGCCGTTGCCGGAGATTATTTTTTAGATTGTTGTTGATATTGTGATTAAATAACTTGATTTTAATTTAGGCATTTGTTTTGTTTATAATTTTTGTTTGTAGTTTTTTTTGTTTTTTTTTTTTTTTTGTTTTTCATGCAGGGTACTTGAAGGTACTAGATCAACAAGTATTAATGCATTTCTTTCAAAGAGATTCTGAGCCGTTTTATTGTGCTTGGGATTGATACAAGAAGTTGTTGTTCTGGTTCCTAATATATCATTTCCCGAGGGAGTGTCAACTACTGAACTTCCTCGATAGGTTACTAACCGCATCAAGATATTGGGTTGAAGGAGGAAAAGTTACCACCTCTTTCGACCAATTAACCGCAGATGAAGCCTATCGATTGTTGGAAGATAGGGCGGAGTATGATTTTCACTGTTGGAATTATTCAACAAGCTAACAAAGCTTGGGGGATAGTTCCACAATTTTGGTGCCATGGATTGACATCATGGACCAATAGGAGGAGTCTTTCCCCACCCTAGAAGAGATATTTGTTGCAATTATGGGGAAGACTCATATTTTCTTCAGGGAAACAAATGACCGACTAAATGAGCACAGGGATCATCTTGACAATATTGAGACAGTCTACGCCGAAATTGATGCAACCGTATCATCTCTTCAGACGCAAATTGGTCAGCTAATCTGCTTTATTGACACCGAGTCAGAAGTGGTGGCACTGAAAGATACAAACGCCATATGCATTGAAATCCACCACGAGGAACCAGATACGAGCGGGAGGAGCTTGGGAGCATTCCAAGATGATTATTCGAATGAGACAGGAACCAAAGCATGGATTGATGATTGTGATTCTTCACCATTAGAGATCCACATTGTGATGCCACCACTGATCCAAGATGATCACATCTACGAGGATCCGATGTGGCTCAATTGTCCTTTACCGCCTTTTGCACCGTTATTTCATGCCTACCAAGCACATGAACCGCAACAAATCGAGTTGAAAGTACAGGTGATACAATGCCAAATCTCACTAGTCTTGAGAGCGTTATGAATCAAGACCCGTATATTGTGTTGTACAACACATACTACGAGCGGAAGCCGCTTTTTAACGATCCCTTTTCCATGTCAGGACGAGGACTTTAAACCAAGCGCTTCTTGGGAGGCAACCCAAGTCTAAAATAAATTAGATCCATCACTGCCAACTTGATTCGGAGGCAAGATTGTCTCGCCTTCAAGGTTCGTGTTCTAAACCCCATTCGTCAGCATGCTTTATTTCAAATATTGAGAAGGATAATTGGGTCATTGTGGACACTGCCCATTTTAAGTTTGGGGGTGATGTATAGTATGTTAGTATGGTATCTTTTTGTTAGTTGTGTAGTTTTAGTTAAATTATTTGCATGTTTGTTTAGTGTAGTATGTTTTAGTTTGTAGTAGTTGTTTTGTGCTAAGTTTTGCGTTCATCTGAGCCATTACCCGATGATGATATTATCCCCTA
Source organism: Eucommia ulmoides (assembly GCA_016647705.1). Lineage (NCBI taxonomy): Eukaryota > Viridiplantae > Streptophyta > Magnoliopsida > Garryales > Eucommiaceae > Eucommia > Eucommia ulmoides. The sequence continues at coordinate 27,194,353 of CM028327.1, read as the reverse complement.
GTTGTTTTCAAGGTCAAAAGTAATGCCCATTCATGTGTGTTCTGTGTGCTTGGCATGTCGTTTTGGTAAAAGCTATAGTGGATCCTAATTTGCACGAGCACGTAGACTCAATGTATAGCTATTTACTTGATTTGAGGCCAATTATCCATTAGCCAAATTCATAACAATTTAAGGGATTCTAGAACCTGATTGGGGGAAACTTGAGGCGAATTCCTAGACGAGATAGTTCAGGAGACGTGATTTAGGCATTCATTTGATTCGCTTGAGCCTTTGAAGCTTACCTTATTATATGTTTATCCCTCGTTACCCTGTCAAAGCCTATAAGTCACTTCAATTCTGAACCCATAACAAATACCTTGTCCAATTGAATTCTTTGCAAACCTATATCCTTGAGCCGAAGGCACAATTTAAGTGAATCAAGTTAGCATTAGTGTATGCTACTTGAAGTGAGCGGTTGGGTTTAGGGCGAACTTTTCATTGGTTCGGTATTCAAGTACTCACTTGTCATTTTTCTTTCGTTTTAACCATGCCTGTGAAATTGTAATAATCGAATAAGAATTGGGGTGTGATTGTTGTTGGAAAAAAAAAAAAGACAACCCATATGTAAATATAGTTAATTTTTTGTTTCTTTTGACAAGTGAGTACGACATTCTTAAATAGATGTTCAAAGTTGTTTCAAATTTATCTATGGGGGTTCGAGTGTGATTGAGTGCCAAGCATTATGCCTTGGGTATCATTGAGTTAACGATGTTAACCTGTTTTATATTCTCGATATACCCTGGGTCAAATGTTCTAAACCGAACCAAGTCCTATTGATCTTTTTGAACTGCTTAACCTACATTAGTGGAAAGTGGAACCGAGTCAGGCGTATGGATGTCCTAATCCTTTATGGTGTAAGTCATGAGTTTCGTTGGTGGATAATCTAATCCGATTGTTGGATAGTTATACAATTGAGTTTTGCACACACACGTTGAAAGGATCTAGAATGGTGTTTACCATTATTGAATGTTGAAATTCTAGAATATCACATGGTGCGTTTTACTCCTAAACTCGATATGATTAGGGGTTGTTGAGGAAAAATATTTTGGTCGATAGCTGAATTCAAAACTCGCATATCGTTATGTTTAGGCTGTTTGTGTTAGTTATTTCATTGTGTTTTTTTAATTTTTGTGTGAGTGTTTTGTTCAAGAACTAGCAAAATTCTATGTTTGGGGGTATTTGATAAGTATAATTTATCTATTTATTCCCAAGCCGATTTTGATAGTTTTTGAGTACTTTTATAGCATTTTAATATGTTTTAATTCCTTTTTTATTTATTTTGTTATAAATTAGATATTTGGGGTGAAAAGCGACTAAAACGGTCCATAAACAAGCAAGTCGGTGGAAGAACGGTAGAGAAAAAGAACAAAAAGTTAAATATTTAGAACGTCCATCCACCGCCACAGCGGTGAAAATATAGAGAGTTGTTGATTCTCCACCGCTACAGCGGTCAAAATGCAGAGAGCTCCACGGCTGCAATGGTGAAACCACCGCTTCAGCAGTCACCTGCCAGAAACCAACCGACCTCTCCACTGCTGCAGCGGTGATCCCATCGCTGCAACGGTCAAGGGCCAAATATTTCAGGATATTTTGTGCTTTGAATCCGATAAATATCGTCTCTTCTCCCCCAAACATAAGGTTAACATTTTCGGTAGTCTTGAGAGCTCCAAAACCATTCAACCAAGCGAAGATCATCAAGGCCAAGAAGAGGAAGCTTTCTCGGAGCAGTTTTAGTGTTGGATCTTCGAATAATGGCTAGCCTTCTTGTTTATCTCCTTTATTTTTTAGTTTGATTGATTATTTGTATATGTTTAGCTTGTTTCTAGTTGAAAAATACGGCTATGTCCATGTATAGCTAAACATATATTGTCTAGGGTTTGATTGAATTTGTGAAAATGTTGTTTATATAAAATCGATATTTTGTTAATGGTTGTTCATGTTTATTCGATTGTGTTTACCGTTTCTTCATGTTTATATGCTTGTTTAGGTATACTGAGAAATCAGGGTTTGACACTCAGGAGAGGTAATCTCGAATTGGGACTAGGGTTTAAACACAATGCGATGATCTAATAACCCAGAAGGGAGTTAGAAAGTGTGCAATCTGTGATGTTGGGGTGAGACTCATGTGACCAAGTGTCATATAGACGCTTGAGAAGGACTTCGGCATTGACGCGAAGTTACATATTCATTCACTTTACACTCGGTAGAGGTAGTGAGTGAGATTTTGATACTAAGATTGTCGAATAGGATTAACACCATTAATGTAAACTAGATTGAAACAAACACCTTTAAGTGAACGAAATTAATCCCTGAACAATAATTTCCCATAAACGTCATACTAGTATATTAGTATAATTAGTTTAATTAGTTTAGTTTATAATTATTATAAAACTATAATTTTATTGTCTAAATAAAGTTAGATTATGACAATTACAGTACTCAACAATAATCTACACTAATCCATGTGGATACGACAACCCTTACTCTTCCCACTTTATCAAAACTTGACTCGTACGCTTGCGGTGAAAGTAGCGACATATTTACACACTACCAGATGTACACGTCCACATCTAGATGTCTTGAATTGTTGCATCTTGATTTATTTGGTTTAAATTCTGTTGCTAGTCTTGGTGGTAAGTTTTATGTTTTCTTAATAGTTTATGATTATTCTAGACTTACCTAGGTATTTTTCCTTACCAAGAAAAGTGATGTTGTTTCTGTATTTGCTAAATATTTTAATGTTGATCCTAAGATTTTGATGGACAATTAAAGGTTGATGTTTTTATTAGAACTAACGGTTTAATTAAGTGTTTCAGTTTATTATTTCCAAAAAATGAAGATATGATGATAAAGAAGATGAAATATTAAGAGGTTGAAGAATTTGAAGAACCTAGGAAAAACAACTCAGGTTCAATTTCAACTCTTAATATCTCAATTAGGATCACACACGACACAAAAAGATTTTTAAATAATTTTTATAAATATGTGTGTTTTAATAGGATCCTAATTAGCTAAATTATTTGCTCCTATGTATAATTGAAAAAGAAATATTTATAATTGATTAAAATTGAATTTAAGTATCTGAGCTGACAAAGCTTATCCACAACAAATGACAAGATACTAGTACAAGAAAAAAATCATTTACAAAGTTGTACCAAAGTAGCCTGAAGCACAAAACAAAGACAAAGAAGTTCTTATTGAAGCAGTTCAGAAAATTGTCATTCCTAAGAAGAAAGAAATTAAGGAGAAAAATCAAGTATTGGTGAAGTCAAAGGATTCTAAGTCAGAAATTAGTAATCCATCAAAGGTACACACACCACTTGCTCTCAAAGATGATCCAGGTATATCAAAAAAATTTAAGTTTAAGTTTATTAATTTTGTTAGGGAGACTGAGCCTGTTCATTTTGAAATTTAGATGTTTGTGATACATGTGCGTGTGTGTGTTTAAATGTGTGAGTAATTAAATTTTTATAAAAATATATGTGGATCAAAATAAGAGGTAAAAATTGAGCTAAGTTGATCAAATTAGGGTTTAAATGCACCAAAAATCAAATAGCTCAGAATGAGTAGTCGACTCATGAGTCTACCGACAGTAGCATGTTGGAATACAAAGAGATGCATTGCATTCATCTATCGACCACCTCTAATATGGCAGTCGACTGACCATTACGGGATATAAATACCCTCACTTGTTTATTTCATTTCATTCGAAACTAAAACCCTTTTTTTCTCTAAAACCCTTCATCTCCCAAGTTCGTTCAAGCATAAACCTCACGAAATCAGTTCATTTTGGCTTGGCTTAGAAGATTTTTGGGTTGAATCTAAAGGTCTAAGGCTTGGATCTGAGATTTGATGACTCATTACTCACGAAAAAAAGTTGGTTCTCTTTGATTTCTAAGGTTGCGGTTGGTTCTCTGTTTAGGCTTAATCTCTTGAGTTATTTTGGTTGATTTGTTTTAAATTTGTGTGAAAAATGCCTTAAATCAATAATCGTTCTCAAAGGGTTACGTTCGATAATGAACTTTTTCGAAATGAAGAGGATGAGAAAAAATATAAAGAGGGGTTCATCAACCGAAAGGTTTTAGGTTGCAAACCTATAGATTTTGCTAGTTTGAAAGAGAAAAATATTGATATTGAAGGATATTTTAGGAATTTGGGGTGGGTCAATTTTGTCACCCAAAGGAATGAGTGGATGTCGGTGTGAGTGAGAATGTTCTATAACAATCTCACTTACAATAATATTTAAATTTCATCATATGTTAAAGGAAAATAAATTTGGTTTGATAGGGGGTTATTATGTGATATTTTTGAAATACCTAGAAGAGATGTAGTTCTTTACAATACCCCTCACTAGCTTTCGATAAATTTCAATAGAATGGAAATTTCTGAAAATTTTGATTTAGAGGGAGACAAAGCAGGATCATTATCTCTGGAGCATTGATTCCTTCATTTGGTGCTAACCTATACGGTTGTGCCTAGAAGGGGAAGTCACGTTAATGTAAATGACTTTGATCTTTATTTGATGAATGAGATTGTTGAAGGGATAAAATTGGATCTAGCTCATATCATGATGGACCACATGAAGTATCATGTTCAGAAACCCTCTGGAGTATTACCCAATGTTGATGCACTCTAAAGGTTGTTTGATCATTTTGGAGTTGAAACTGATCATGATGAGCAAACATTCATGACAATCACACCCGGATGGATTAATGTGGGTAATGCTTCGTTAATAGGATATGAGTACAGAGGAAATAGATGGGTAAAGAATAGAAATCAGAAAAGGTAAAGAATGCAGGTTGTGGGCGAAGAAGAAGATAATGAAGAAAAAATGAGCATAAATCAGAAGATGGATTTTCTTCATGATCAGATTGATGATCTAAGGGTACATGCGGATCTAATGGATGATCGAATAACTGGGTTAGAAAATAAAATGGTCCAAATTAATATGAACATGGAAGCTGGATTTGAGAAAATCATAGAGAATCTAAAACAAATGTTTCAGTTTATGCATTCATCTCATCACGGATACCAGCAACAATACAGTGCTCAACCACACTTTATAGGACATCCTTTGTTTGCAGCACAGCAGTCCTTTGGAGGACCAACTGCTATAGGGCCATCTAGAGCAAGACCGTTAACGCTATTTCATCAACAAATGACTCCAGGACCAATTGTTCAGTCAGGAGTTCCATATCCTCAGCAGCCAGCCACAAGTCCAATGGGACTTTAATATCACTTTTCTGTACAAAGCCCTCATTAGACTTTATCTTTTATTCTCTCTTTAAATTTGTTATTGAGACAAGTTCCACATTTACTATTTTGGTCTGTAATAACTAATTTAGGATTTTGGTGAAACTTGATTTCAAGTGTATGAATTTTGATGGATTAACTAGACTTGATCTGCTTAGTTAATTTTTTTATCCCTAATGATGATCCACATGGTATTTGTTGAAAATGATTTTAATGCATATAGTTGATTTTATGGATTGATTCAATGTGTTTTTAAAGAGTTATATATACCAATATTTTGATTTGATTACTTTGGGTTTATTCTTTCAAAGTAAATTATATGTTTACCTAGAGTAGAGTTCTTTTGTGTTCCCCTCTCCCCAATTTTCTGTTTTGAGATGACAAAGGGTAAGAATTAGTTGATGTTTTATTCAATATCTTAAGGGGGGGTTCATTTTTATATTTGTGCTTTGTTGATTATTTTATGAATATCTTTATTACTATGCTTAAATGAGTTATAAAACCCGTCCTTGAATTCCAAGGGAGTGTGGTTATATTATTGTTTTGAAGAAAACATCAAAGTTAATTGTCATCATAAAAAATGGGAAGATTATTGATCCTAAAATTTTGATGGACAATTAAAGGTTGATGTTTTTGTGAAACTAACGGTTTGATTAAGTGTTTAAGTTTATTAGTTCCAAATGATGAAGATATGATGATAAAGAAGATGAAGGATTAAGAGGTTGAAGAATTTGAAGAACTTAGGGAAAACAACTCAGGTTAAATTTCAACTCTTAAAATCTCAATTAGGATCACACACAATACAAAAAGATTTTTAAATGATTTTTATAAATATGTGTATTTTAATAGGATCCTAATTAGCTAAATTATTTGCTCGTATGTGTAATTGAAAAAGAAATATTTATAATTGATTAAAATTGAATTTAAGTATTTAGTGAAGCTAACTAAGAAAAGAAATTGGTAAAAGGGATGAAAACGTCAATGAGAATGAATTAAAAATGAATTTAGAAGAGGTTTTAACATCCATAAGTCAATCAGAGCATAGAAGGAAAAGTCTATGCATCTCTTGGTCAATAAGTAGGTTGAGCGGTGCTTGAATATGAACTCTCTATATTTATAAATCGACAGAACGGTCAACCTATGAAGAGAAATGTAACTCTACGAATCTCTAGGTCGACAGATAGGTCGACTGATGGGTACAGAATCTTTGGCTTGACTACATCTTGAATCGAACGATCGACAATTGATATTGGTCGGTCGACTTATGGGCCTATTTAAAGATATTATGGAATTCTAGATTTTTTGGTTAGGATTCATGAGAGATTTTAGGGATTTAATATTATTTGAGATATGCAACACATATTATGATATCCCTATTAATTTGGTTCATTAAGTTTGAATATTTCTCAATTTGGTACATATAATTGTTTCTATTATATTTAATTGTGATTGAGAAATATTTGGGGGACTTAATTGAGAAGTTTAAAAACTATAATTAAGTGATTTGAACAAGAATGAAGTTTTAATAATATAAGGGGTTTATAAGCGGAATTAAGTGTCATAACAAATGGCAACTAGCCGTTAGAGAATTGATTTTAATCTCATTTATATAGACCTACATTTTTCGTATCAGCAAGTGAGATTAAGAGAGATCAAGAGATTATACTGAGCTTTTCTAAGAGAAATCGTATTGAGAATTGTGAGAGTTTTCCTAAGAGTCATTCTTGAAGAATTATTTGCTATGAATCATTGCTGTCACCGAATCTGAAGTAGCATTGCTATAATTATTCTTTCGATAGATTCCAGGTAAGATCTTTTCAAATTACTTACTATTTAGTATTGCTTGATTATTTTTTGGAATTTGATCCTTAGAAATTATTTTCTGATTTTTATTGAAAAATATTTTTTAAATAATTTCTTGAATCAATCTGATTACGTGCTCAATTACGTGCTACCCATTTTATTTTAAAATCATATTTTGAATATCTCACTTTTCTATCACTAGTTTTGGGATATGAATAGAGTTTTAATTTAGCTGGGATAGTAGAAGCTCCGAGTAAGAAAAATCACTTGTCAATTTTTAATTGGTCAGTTGAGTGACGAATTAAATAATGTTGGGAGTATTTAATCTAAGGGTAGTTGGTTTCAGTCTCTTCCTGTAAAGAGATTGAGGTAGTAATTCTTCCTGAATTGAATTATTTTGTGTGAATTTTGTAACGGTTCCATCCTTACCGGGCAACAGGATATTTGGTGTGGTTGTGAGATTTTGATTCTTTAGCTTTTGTTTTAAAAAGAATTAGGTTATTCTTGAGTCTGTAAAAGGTAGAGGTTATTCTTAAGCCTGTGAAAATGAAATTTTGTAAAGGTTGATTCTAAACCTATAAAAAAAATCTTTGTAAGGATTTGGTTCCTACCTTTAAAGGACTATTGAGCTTAGTGGGTGCGACTCTCCGTGGGGCTCGGAGGATTGGACCAAAATGAGAAGTAATGCTCTATTATTACCATTCGTAGTGATAGAGGAAGAGATTTTAAGAATGATAATATAGTTAGTTACTGTGATGAGCATGGTTATGCTCATAATTTCTCTGCACCAAGATCACCACAACAAAATGGTATAGTGGAAAGGAAAAACAGGACGCTTTAAGAGATGCCAGAATAATGCTCAATGAAAACCATTTATTGACCTACTTCTGGGCTAAAATAGTAAGTACAACTTTCCATGTAATGAATAGGGTATCGATTCATAGAGGGTTTAACAAAACCCCATATGAAATCTGGAATAGTAAGACTCCTAACATTTCTTATTTTAAAGTATTTGGGTGTAAATGCTTCATTTTGAATGACAAGGATAATTTAGGTAAATGTGATACTAAATCTGATTATGAGATTTTCCTTGGATATGCTACTAACAGTAAAGCTTATAGAGTTTACAATAAACATACGTTAGTAGTAGAGGAATCTATGCATGTTGTATTTGAGGAAGCTGACCCATTTTTGTAGAGAAAGGTTTTGGATGATAATGATTCTGGTATTTCAAATAACCAAAACCATGGTGATAATACAACTAAGGAGTCTCAAAAAGAGGTAGAGGCTAAGGAATAGGATTTGACTTTACTACGAGCTATAAAGACAGTACCCGGACATTCGGTAAAAGAAATCATCGGTAATTTTGAAGGAGGTGTAAGTACTCGTTCATCTCTTAGAGATATAGTTAATCTTTCTTTCTTATCTCAAATTGAGCCTAAAAATGTAAATGAGGCGTTAACTGATGAATCTTAGATTTTTGCAATGCAAGATGAGTTAGTTCAATTTCAGCAGAAAACATATGGTGTCCTGTTCCGAGACCAAATTTTCATCCAATTATTGGTACTAAATGGGTTTTTCGAAATAAAAAGGATGAATCTGGTATGGTAATCAAAAACAAAGCAATATTAGTAGCACAAGACTATAATCAAGAGGAATAAGTTGATTATGATGAAACCTATGCTCCTGTGGCAAGATTAGAAACAATTAGAATGCTACTCTCTTTTGTATGCTCATGTAATTTTAAGCTATATCAAATGGATGTTAAGAGTGTATTTCTAAATAGCTTTATAGAGGAAGAAGTTTATGTGGAACAACCCCGAAAGTGATAAATTTTTCAATCACGTATTTAAATTTCGTAAGGCTTTGTATGGGCTCAAATAAGCTCCTAGATCTTGATATGAGAGACTTAATTGATATTTGATCGAAAATAGTTTTCGAATGGGTATTTGTTATATAACACTATTTGTTAAGCAAATTGATTCTGATATCCTATTAATACAAGTTTATGTTGATGATATTATTTTTGGATCTACTAATGAGGATCTTTATCAAGAGTTTGCTAAGATAATGCAGGTCGCATGATGAGAAAGATGAATTTATTTCTTGGGTTGCAAATTAAGCAAACCAAAGAAGGGATATTCATAAACCAAGCTAAATATACCGAGAAGCTGTTAAAGAAATATGGTTTGGATGGCGCTAAAAAGTACTAAACTCCCATGGCAACTACAAAGATAGACGAAGATGATACGAACAAAAGTGTTAATGCAAAAATGTATCGAGGTATGATTGGTAGCTTGTTGTACTTAACTACTAGTAGACCTGATATTATGTATAGTGTTTGTTTATGTCTTAGATTTCAGTCTTATCCTAAAGAATCACATTTGAATGCAGTTAAGCGAATTTTTATATATTTAAAGAGGACGACTGACCTAAGATTATGGTATCCTAGGGGGAGTAATTTTAAATTAATAAGTTGCCCCAATGCTGATTTTTCCAATTACAAAGTCGAGCGAAAAAGCACAAGCGAGTCATGTCATTTGTTAGGACATGCCTTGGTTTCTTGGTTAAGCAAGAAATAAAATTCGATAGCCTTATCCACTACTGAGGCTGAGTATATGGCAGCTGGTAATTTTTGTGCTCAAATTTTATATATTAAGCAACAATTAAATGATTTTGGAATTTGTATGGAGGAGGTCCCGATATATTGTGATAATAAAAGTGTTATTTGTCCAAGTAAGAATCCTACACAGCACCCACGAACTAAGCATGTAAAGATTAGACATCACTTTATTCGTGATCACATTCAGAAAAAGGGACATTGTTATTGAGTATATTGATACCTTCGACTAGCTTGCTGATATGTTTACCAAACCATTAGCGGAAGATCAGTTTGTGAAAATCATTCGCGGTTTGGGTATAGCTAGGCATAACAATGTTTGCCTAAAGTAGTGTTTATTTGTAGTTCCCATTTCCCACTTTTTGAGATGACAAATGAGGGAATTTATTGATGTTTTATTGAATATCGTAAGGAGGAGCTTGAATTATTTTGATGAATATCTTAAGAGGGAGTTAATCATATTTTGAAATTTGTGCTTTGTTAAATATCTTATGATTATCTTCATTACTATGCTTTAATGAGTTATACAACCCGTCCTCGGATTTAGGGGGAGTGTGGTTACATATTACTTTGAAAAAAACATCAAAGTTAATTGTCATCGTCAAAAAGGGGGAGATTGTTGATCCTAAGATTTTGATGGACAATTAAATATTGATATTTTGGTGGAACTAACAATTTTATTGAGTGTTTCAATTTATTAGTTGCAGTGAAGAGATTATCATGAAGATATTGAGAAAAATGTTAAATGGATGTTGTTAGCCTAGTGGAATACCTAAGAGGATGGTGAATTGGATAATTAAAAATATCATAGAGAAAATACTTTAATAAATCAAATAATTATTTTTAATTCTAAATTAATTATTATCTTTATATCACAGCAGAATTATGAAATCAACTAGGTGCACACCAAACAACAAAAATAAATAAATTAAATATTGCAGCACACTAAAAATTTATACTGGATAACCAAACTACTCTTAGTTAATCCAGTCCTCCGAGCCCCACGGAGAGTCGCACCCACTAATACTCAAGATCCCTTTAAATGTAGGAACCAACCCTCACAATGATTCTTTTATAGACTCAGAATCAACCTTTACAAAATCATTTCCACAGGCTAAAGAATAACTTCTACTTTTTACAGGCTCAAGAATAACCTAATTTTTTTTAACACAAAGGCAAAAGAATCAAAACCTCACCAACACTCTAAATATCCCTTTACCTGGTAAGGATTGAACCATTACAAAATTCACACAAATCAATTCTATCTAGAAAGAATTACTACCTCAATCTCTTTACAGGAAGAGACTGAAACTAGCTACTCTTTGATTAAATATACCCAATAGTATTTAATCCGTCACTCAACTTACCAATAAAAATTGACTAGTGATTTTTCTCACTCGGAGCTTCTACCACCCCAGATAAATTAAAACTTAATTAATATCTCAAAGCTAGTGATACAAAATGTGAGATAGTCAAAATCTGATTTTTAACAAAAGATGGGTAGCATGTAATTTCACACGTAATCAGATTCAAGAAATTGTTTATAAAATATTTTCTTCAATAAAAATTAAAAATAATTTCTAAAGATCAATTTCAAAAAATTAAACAAGTAATACAATATAGAAAGTAATTGGAAAGATCTCATCCGGAATCCACTGAAAAAATAATTAGAGCGTAGTTACTTCAGATCCAGTAACAGCAATGATTAGCAGCCAATGATTATCAAGATTATCTCTTAGAATAGCTCTCACAAAAAACTCAGTATGATATCTCTTAGAAAAGCTCAATATAATTTCTTGATCTCTTAATCTCTCTTTATGATATAAAAAAAAAAAAAAAAAAACACAGGTCTAAATATATGGGATATATATCAGCTCTCTAATGGCTAGTTCTCATATGTCATGACACTTAATTTCTCTCTTAGACCCCTTATATCATTATGACTTCATTTTGGTTCAATTCTCTTTATTATAGCTTTTAAATCTCTCAATTAAGTCCCCCAAATATTTCTCAATCTCAATTAAATATAATAGAAACAATTATATGTACCAAATTAAGAAGTATTAAAACTTAATGAACCAAATTAATAGGAATTAAATATCATAAAATCCCTAAAATCTCTCACAAATCTCAACCAAAATCGGCTACTTTTAGATATGAATTCAGAATCCTCAATATTCTGAAACTATGCCATCAGTCGACCGACCAGCCGACTGCTCGATTCAGGATGTAGCCAAGCCAAGAATTTTGTGCCCATCGGTCGATCTATCTGTCGACTTAGAGATTCAGAGAGTTCCATTTATCTTCACCGGTCGACTTAGCTGTCTATTTAGAGATACAAAGAGTTTTCCTTATACGCTTCAGTCGACTTAAGGATACTGGATCTCTTTTCTAAACTCATTTTTAATACATTCTCATTTACATTTTTTCCCCTTTAACAATTATCTTTTCTTAATTAGCTCTACTAAATACTTAACTCCAATTTTAATTAATTATAAATATTTCTTTTTCAATTTACATATAGGAGAAAATATTTCAGCTAATTAGGATCTTATTAAAAACACACATATTTATAAAAATTATTTAAAAATCTTTTTGTATCGTGTGTGATCCTAATTGGGATATTAAGAGTTGAAATTTAAACCAGAGTTATTTTTCCTATGTTCTTAAAATTCTTCAACATCTTAATCCTTCATCATCTTTACCATCAAATCTTCATCATATGGAACTAATAAAGTGAAACACTTAAACAAATTATTAGTCCCACTAAAAACATCAACGTTTAATTGTCCATCAAAATCTTAGGATTAACAGATGCTAAAGACATTGACAAAGATTATTCATGTTAAGAGATCGAAGAATTTGAAAAACCTAGGAATAACAACTCAGGTGAAATTTTTACTCTTAATGTATCCCGATTAAAATCACACACGACACAAAATGTTTTTACAACTATGTGTGTTTTTTATAAGATCCTAATTAGCTAATATATTTGCTCCTATATGTAATTGAAGAAGAAACAATTGATTTAAGAAAGATAATTAATTAAAATTGAATTTAAGGATTGAATGGAGTTAACCGAGAAAAGAAATCAGTTAAAGAGGCAAAAATGTCAAAGAAATTTAGTAGAAAATTAATTAAGGAGAGGTGTTCTAGTTCAATTGGTCGACCTACACAAATTGATCCGTCAACTGATGGAATGAAGAAGGGAAGAAGATTCAGTCCCTGAATTGGTCAATCGACAGCTAGGACGACTTATGGAAATGAGACAAACTCTCTGAATCTTTCGGTCGACAGGTAAGTCGACTTATGGTTAAAAGGTTAACTCTTTGAATCGTTAGGTCGACAAGTTAGTCAACTTATTAAACTCTCTAAATCATTTGGTCGACAGATACAAAATGAGCGGTCGACTTATGGTGAAGGAATTTTGGCTTGGGCTACATCCTTAATTGGGCGATTGACCGATAGTTGTTGGTCGGTCAACCGATGGCCAGTTTCAAGATTTGAGATTTTTATGGTTTGTATCCAAAAAGTAGTTGTTACTAGCCATTTTATGGTGAAGATATGCGGGATATCTTAAGTATCTAATAATTTTTGAGCTATTTACTTAATATTTTAATATCCCTATAGATATGGTTCAAGTATTTTGGATATCTCTCAATTTAGTTCATGAAATTATTTCTATCTTATCTAATTGAGATTGAGTATAAGTTTGAGGGACTAAATTGAATGTTTTAAAAAGATATAATTAAGTTAATTATAACATGAATGAGTCTTAATGATATAAGGAGGCTATTGGAGTAATTATTTGTCATGAAATGTGGGAACTAGTCGTTAGATGGCTTGTTCTAATCCCCTATAAATAAACCTGTGTTTTTTAGGTTTCAACAATCTCAATCATTCAATTCTGAAGAGCTATTCAGTTCTTGTGCTTTTTAAGAGTTATCATATTGAGAGTATTGTGAGAATTTTCTTGAGAATCATTCTTGAGATATTTTGAAGTGGATTATTGTTGATTGCCGGTTTGAGATTTTATTGCTTATCATATTTTTCGATGGATTCCTGGTGAGATTGTTCCAAGTTGATTACTATTAATTGATACTTTACTATTATCATATTCTACTTAGAATTTGATCTTTAAAAAAAAAAAAAAAAAAAATCTGTTTTTAAATTGAAAATTATTTTTGAAATAATTTCTTAAAAAAATCTGGTTACGTACTAAATTGCTTACTACCTATTTTTGTTTAAAATTAGATTTTGAATTTCTCACTATATTTCTATAACTAGTATCGGGACATTAATTGAGTTCAAATTTATTTTGAGTGGTAGAAGCTCCAAGTGGGAAAATCTCTTATCAATTTTGTAATTGATGAGTTGAGTGTCGAATTAGATACTATTGGGAGTGTCTAATCAATGGTAGCTAGTTTCAATCTCTTCCGGTAAAGAGATTGAGGTTTTGATTTTTGCCTAGAGTATAAAAAGATTAGGTGTTAATTCTTCCTTGATAGAATTAATTTGAGTGATTTTGTAACGGTTCAATTCTTACTGGGTAAAATGATATTTTGAGCATTTTTATGAGGTTTGATTCTTAGCTTAAGTATAAAAGAATTAGGTTAATCTTTAGCTAGTGAAAAATATATGGTTATTCCTGAGCCTGTGAAAATGAATTGTAAAAGTTGATTCTGAGCTTGCGAAAAGAATCGTGTTGTAAGGGTTTAATTCCTACCTTGTTAAAGGAATCATAGTAATTAGTGGATGCGACTCTCCCTAGAGCTTGGGAGACTAGATTAGCCAAGAATAATTTGGTGAACCAGTATAAATTTTTTGTATGCTGCATTCTTTTATTTATTTATTATTATTTTTTTCTGTGTGTGCACCTAGTTGATACTTAATTTTCGCTACTATATAGATAATAATTAATTTAGGGTAAAAATTAATTATTTGATTTTCGAAGTATTTTATTTGAATTAATTTTTATCTACCCAATTCACTCCCCTCTTGGGTAGCTCACTGGGCCAACAATACGTTTTACATTACACGTGAGTTCATTTGTTTACTTGCTGTATTATTGTACATTTTCTCTCTAAGTACTGATTACTACGCCGAAGGGGCTTCACTAGGATAAATTTCGGTCTGAGCCTTTTACAGGTATACTTTTTCACAAGCAGAACTCTAGACACAGCAGATCAGTCCTCCCAGGACCCAAAACATCTTACCCGAAGAATTTTCAACCAACGACTCCACCTCGGCAAGAGAACCCACATATCATCTGACTAGACTATACTCAAGGTTTGTACCAACTTTACGCACAAACAGTTTAATAAAATATATATATACACGTGTATGTTTCGCGAGTTACAAAGCTTTCGGGATGCCCGTTTAGTTTAGAAATCGATATCTCTGACCGTCTCACTTCCCTCGCCGCACAGGGCTAAGGGGCTACTGATGAGGGTATTTTTGGGTTTCTGTAAGTCAGCACCTGGGCCCCGGTCTGGTGTCCACTATCGCAAACATCTTCACCACAGGCCTGACAAAGGCCCGTGAACTTTGCCAAATGGGCCCAAAAGCCCAAGCCCAGCGATTTATCTCTTAAACGCCCCGGATTTTCAGCTAAACACAGGGTTTCAACTAATTAATCGTGTTTAGGCTCAACTAATCATCTCCCACTCTTATATATATCGGGGGCTATGCAAACCCAAAATACGCTTAAATACGTTTTACATTACACGCGAGTTCATTTGTTTACTTGTTGCATTACTGTACCTTTTCTCTTTGAGTATTGATTACAACACCGGAAAGGGGCCCGGTTTGAGCCTTCTGCAGGTACATTCCCTAATGAGTAGGACTTTGAACACAACAGATCAGTCTTCCTAGAACCCAACACATCTTACCTAAAAAAAAATTAACCGACGACTCCATCTCAGCAATAGGACCCACCTGTCATCCGACTGAATCATACTCGAGGTGTGTACTAGTTTTACGCACCAACAATTTTATTAAAAGTCAATAATAATTTAATGATTATTTTTAGTAAGATCATTTTTATTGTGCTTGATGAGTATTTTATTCATACAATTCGGATTATATATATCTTAAGGTTACTTGTGCATATATCCTTAGAAGAAAATTATGAGGGGATTAAATGTAATATTGAACTTTGTGTAACCGGTGGATGTGTTCATTTGTGTGATTGGTGTTATGTGTAAGAAATAAAATATATGTGAAATTATGGTGGTGTTAATTGTCTAGTCATATCCCATTGACAAATGTTCCTTGTATGGCAAGATTTCATAGGGTTTAATAATTTATGGTATTTTTAATTATTATATTTTAAGTCACCTGTCATGGCATCAAACTTCTTTATTGCTCTCCACGTGGGCCTACATATGTAATCATCAAAGACTTGAATCGTGGTAAAACTTATCCAACTCTGAGTGATTTTTTATAGTTCATTCTCTAAATATGAAGTTCATCGGTGCTGCTTGGTTAACAAAACTACAAGCTAACACTACGTATAAAATTCTGTGTTAATATTGCCTATGTTCATCACCAAATTATGTTTATAAAGACTTTTCGAATTTCTACTTTACTATTTTTTGAGCAAGAAGTTGGTTGTAATTACATCGTTTATGCTATATTACTTGATTAGTTGTAATTGTTATGATATATATATATATATATATATATATATATATGTGTGTGTGTTAGACAAGCATGTTATAGGTGTAATATGTATGTATGTATGTATCAGACAAGTATGTTATATGTGTAATATGTGCTATATTTGTTTTATGGGATTGATTGAATACATATACTGAAAGGGATAAAGTCTTACTGAGTTTCATCTTATAATCTAACAATTTTGTTGGAAGAATAATTAAATTTAATTTACACCACAGTGGAAGATTGTGATTTTAAATAAAATTTTAGATTAAATAATGCAATTTTGTTAATAATTATAATTCTTCACACAGTTGGGAAAAAAAAATCAGATTTATAGATAATAAAATATTCATTATTCAGTTTTATTTAATTCTCTTTAGGAGAAATTAAGTAACGACTCTAGAAAATCAAGTTATTACATTCAGAACATCCAAAAAATGTTCCTCCACAATACGGCCTTTTTTTTTTACTCAGTCCATTTTTGCCTCAATTCCTTTCTCGAGATGATAGATTCAGACCTTTCTCCAATCCTCTAGCTTTCGAGGAGAAAGTCTCTTAGATCTTGTTTTGCCAAGGTAGGAGACCCCATCCTCTTGTGGGTCTCTTTTGGCCCCTTCATTTACCCGTCGGAGCCTAGGTGGTAATTCTAGTAAATCCATCTCCTCATCGAGACTATTCTCAGTATGATTATTTTTTCCCCAAATTTTCAACATGTTTTCTATCAAAGCTCGCAATTTCCTAACTTGTTTGGTTCAACACCACAATTTCTTCGGTGGGAGGTAGGTTCTCAGGGACGCTGTCATTTTGTATCGTTTTGAATCATGCCTCTGTTAGTTTCTCGCCCCAATCTCACATGTAGCATGAAGTACACAAAAACATTTTGTACAAATTTTTACAAACGACGCCAACTAATATAGATAAAAACTCCGTTCTCTAGAAATGAACACTTACAACAACCGGAAAGCTTAAAGTGATATCATTATAGTGTCGGCCAAAGACCTTTCGTTTCAGTGCGAGAATAAGTTAACATGTTCTTAAAGTATGAAGTAAAAAACTTAATCAAAACTTCATTTTGTATTTGTACCTATCCCCGTATATTGTCTTCCTATTCTTTTTATTATGGGCAACATGGCTATGGGCGGTTGCATGACGAACCTCCCACTTAGAGCATGTAGTGAAACTATCCTAACCGGTTAATGCTAGCTATAGTGGCCAGAGTTCAAGGCACTTATTAGGCCTAGTATTTCTTAAAACAACCCATATGCTAGATGAGCCAGATTATCTCCCTAGTAAATTAATGCTTTTTGGCTGGAAAATTATTTTTAATCTATTGGGCCGACTAATTACGATGTAATTGGTTATTTTTCTTATTAACAACTCGTCTATAGTTCGACCCAACTATCATGTTCCCTTGTAGTTGGAAGGCTCATGAGCGGGAATTCTACTCTTATTAGTTAAGGATAGAGAAATAAAAACGTGAATTGTGCCTTGCAGAAGTTCAATGTTGAAACCTATTTTAGCAATTCAAAAAATGATCATCCCGTATTTGAAAAATGATATGGGAATAATTTTGTGAAAATAAATCAGAATAAATATTTTTTTTTCAATACACTTGAGAACATAATATATTTTTATACATAAATTTTAAAATTTTGGGAGCAAAAGCATAAATTAGGAGTAGAAACACTAAACAAAGAGGACCTTAGTGATTCTATTTCTATTTTTTGGTTCCATAAATTTATTATAAATTATGAAAACAAAACAGGAAAAAGTTTTTTTATTGAAAAAATAAGGGTTTCAGTTTTAAATTTTCAAGGAGCGAAAAACCAAGGACGAAAAAGAAAAAAAACATCAATCAGACACCAATACACCATTTGGCAAAACACGCACCACATAACAAAAATACCCACAAAACTGTGAAGAAAAAGCAAAAGACCGCACACTGCACCCCAACAGCCGCGCACTGTGGATGATATTGATCTAAAATTTCAGTTAAGTTTGTACACACTGCTCACTTCAAGCTTCACTCACTCACACTACTTTCTGCAAAACCAGCATGGCTTCTGCTACTACTAATTTACAGCCACTCACTCATATTAATATCTACATTCATTAAAGTTTTGCCTAAACTTTGCATGACTTCTTCACATAGAGGAAAATCTTCATGCAAGAAGAGCCACGAGTTTAGAAGTCCCCAGTCCTTGTCATCCATGGATGGCCTGTATATTAACAAACCATTAATAACCAACAAGAAGAACAAAAAAATAAAAAATGAGAGAATGTTGATCTATTTACTTCCAAATCAATGTATTAACAATTAATCTCATTTCTTCTGGATTTATTTCAAGATTACAACTTTCCAACATGAAATGTAAAGAAAATTTTTGCCTTTTTTTAAAGCATGAAGAGTTTTAAAAGGACAATATTATACGCGAAGGCGCATAAAATTAGGGGTGCCCCCACCAAAATTCCCAAAAATTAATTTTGTTAGTTGGGTTTCTAAGGAAATTTCTATATGAAGGAAGAATTAAAAAGTAGACTTATTTAAAAGTAAATAGATTTGCCTAGCAACGTAAAAGGGAAAATTGGATTAAATTGTGTGTTTTTGATAGCTAAACATCCAAATTTACCAAGAATTCGTTCAAATACATTCTAAATAGAGACTAATCTGAGCAGTAATTAATCGACTAATCAAGTCGATGATCTTTTGAACATGAGCTTTGGCAGGGGCAGGGGCCTGAAGACACTTACTGAGAACCTGCTCTGCGGTGAATCTTCTACAGACATCTTTACAAAGCATCCTCCGCAGTAAATCCTTGGCCTCGGCCGAAACACCCTGGAAAACCCTAGATGGGAACCTGAGATTCGCACGGAGCACCGCCTGGAAGATCTCCACCGCGGAATCTCCGTAAAAAGGCGGAACTCCAGCCAGCATTATGTACAGAATCACTCCGGCGCTCCACACGTCCACCTTCTCGTTGTATGCCCTCCCGGCGACCACCTCCGGCGCCACATAGTACGGCGTCCCCACCAACCCGGTCATCAGCTCTCCCTCCATGAAACACTCTGCAGATCCGAAGTCGGCGAGCTTTAGCTGGTTCCAGTCGTTGAAGAGGATGTTATCTGGCTTTATATCGCGGTGTGCAACGCCGAGACGGTGGCAATGTGATATGGCCTCCATCAGCGGTACCTATAATAGAATTTATCACCAAAATGCTCTGTTATGCAAAATCATCAGAGTATAAAGAAGATTGCTGCTCCGAATCAATGGAGTTCACGAGTCAAATGTAATTTAAATTAAAAGAACTGCGAAAGAAAGAACAGTTTCGACGATCATTACGCCCAAATCTGAGAGTTAGGTTAAAGATTCAGATAAACGATTCGAAATAACTTATTGTCCCTAGAATTGGTCGTCACCCTCCTTCATTTAAGATTACAAAACAGAGAGGATATTATATAGTACTGCCGAATGTGAAGCACAAACAAAGAAGATAACAGCAATTTAACTCAGAAATCTAACACCAAATTTAAACATTCAGAGCTGATTTTTCGAATGAGCCAAACATGCCTTCACAAATTAATGCCGGAGACATCGGAAAGTACCATCACGCTGAGGGCTTCAGATTCCGAGAAGACCGGTCGATCGGAGAGACGTTGAAACAGATCGGGAGCGTTGCAGAGCTCGAGAACGATGTGGAGGTGATTGTCGTCCTCGTACACATCGAAGATCCGGAGTACGTGAGAATTGGGGGAGACGAGTTGCAAGACCTTGGCTTCGTTCTGGAGGCATTGGCGATCGACGGAGTCGTTGGCGATGAGTCGTTTGTCGATGGACTTGACGGCGAACGACTCTCCAGATTCCGGCGAAAAGCACCGGAAAACGACGCCGAATCGCCCCCGCCCGATCTCTTCGCACACGCAGTAGTGCCTCTTGAGTCCCTCGCTCATCACTTTCTCTCTCTCTCTCTCTCTCTAAATTTCTCTCTTAAGATAATGCTGCAGTGTATTTATGGGGCGGGCTCGGGGAATGTTTGGGACGAATATTCTCTTACACGTGGAACCGATCCGATGCACCACCTGGATAATCCAACGGTTGTGAAATGTCCTTGGTTGCGATCGTCTAATAAGAAGGCTTTGAGTTCTGTTTTATAACCGGAGTGCCATTTAACTGCTCGTACGATTAATAGTCCAGTTATCAGGTGGCTTACTTGCTTATATAATCCAATTATCTTTTTGTCCAAAATATATAATCTAATTACGGATTTGCCACTACCTTGTGATTGTCATCACCTACAACCGGGACCACAGTACTTATTTTGTACCGCGGCAAAAGATGGTAACGTGGGCCAAAAGGTGCCTGTGCGCCCACTAGACAGCCAGCTGCGGCCCACTAATTTTGACCCTTTAGGTAAGACCTCTTTATCTTTCTGGTTGGATAAATGCATCGAAACTGAATATCCATATAAACCAGGAGTATTTTTTTTTTTAATTATTCCTTTTAATATTTTTTATTGAAAAATCAGTGGGTTTGGAATTTAAATTTTTTTTTTATTGAAAAATCGGTGGGTTTGGAAAAATTCCAAACCC
Source organism: Eucommia ulmoides (assembly GCA_016647705.1). NCBI lineage: Eukaryota > Viridiplantae > Streptophyta > Magnoliopsida > Garryales > Eucommiaceae > Eucommia > Eucommia ulmoides. The sequence goes on along the minus strand of CM028327.1, from coordinate 27,173,388 downwards.
ATGTAACCGGAAGTGGCACTCCCGATTTTAATGTAATCAGGAGTAACACACGGCCCATTTTTGGTTAAAGAAAAGTATTTAAAAAAAAAATGAGGAATAACAAATCCAGTGATACGGTTTTGAGATTTTTTTTTTTACATCCAGAGGTAGTACCTCCGGCCTTATAACAATAAAGCCGGAGGTACCACCTCTGACTTTTAAAAATTTAAAAAGTAGAACAAGTTTTTCATTTCTGGTGTTGGTAGGGTTAGAAGATGTCCCATGAATAACTAAACAAAGAACAAGCCATCTTTGGCTCAACGACAAACCCAACTTGACCCAACGCTACAAAGAAGGTGGTGGGCCCACACGCAAACGGGGGTGCAAATGGAAATACAAGTAGACTCATCTCCCTTAATCCCAACCAAAATTGTTGGAGATCCATGAACAAGATGGGAAAAGGGACAACACAAGGTTGGTTGCTCGCGAGATCCACTGAATCAGCATGCTTGTTTTCTTCCCTTGAGATTTGTCTGATGGTCATCTTTTAGAATCTTTGCATCAAGAGTGTGGCTTTACTCAAGTATGCTATCATCTTGGCCCCCTTAAAGGTGTACTCTCCGTTGACCTGATTTGCTATTAAGAGGGAGTCGCAGAAGACTTCTACCTTGGTGGCACCGAGTTATCTGAAGACCTTTAGAGATAAGATCAGGGCCTCATACTTGGTTTCGTTGTTTGTCGCTTTGAAGTTGAGTCTTAGGGTGTACTTCGGGATGTCTCCCTCGAGAGTACGGATCACAACTCCAGCCCCTGAGCTATTGTAGTTCGATAATTTGTTTATGTGTGTCATCCAACACTTAGCCAAAGGTTGGTCCAGATTGCTGGTATCGTCTCTACTTCCTAAGATTGGTCATCGACTTACTTGCTCTTAACGAGCATGTCATTGATGTAAACTTCCATGGTTCTTCTGAGAAACTCGGCGAACATCTTGTTTACTCACCTCTAGTAATTAGCTTCGATGTTCTTTGGACCGAAGGACATGACCTTGTAGCAATAGAGGCCTTTCTTGTGATTAACGTCATTTTCACTTGTTAGGCGGGTACATGCTGATCTGATTGTATCGTTGAGGAAGCTAAGCAACTTGTAGTCGACTATAGTGTCTAAGATTATATCGATCTTTAGGATAGGGAAGCAACCTTTAGGATACGTCTCATTTAGGTTAGTGAAGTCCACGCACATGATCCACTTTGCCATCTTTTTTCTTGAGCAAAACAACATTGGCTAACCAGAGAGGGAAGTTAATTTCTTCAATCGTGTTGACGGCTAGGAGCTTCTTTATTTCTTCTTTAATCAATGTTTGTCTCTCTAGTCTAAAATTCAGTTGTTTCTAATGAACCAGCGGGTAGGCTAGGTCCGTGTGTAGCCAGTGCATAGAGATGTTTAGGTCTATCTCAGTTAGATCCGCATGCGACGAAGCAAACACGTCGTGGTTAGCTCTTAATAACCCAACCAGTTGATTCCTCATTCCTCTAACTAGGGCTCTTCCAATCTGGATTATTTGGTCCGGCTCCGTCGGATGTTCTCATCTTTTTTCCAATTCTTCGTCAAGATGGGGTTGCGGTTAGTTTGGCTACTTAACACGTGAGTCTACTATGTCTACCATCTTAGGGCACTCTGTTATGTCCTCGGGAAAGGAGTCCTTGTCAACCTTCTTGCTCCTTGATTGCTATTTAGCAGGTGGTGCCTCGGGGAGTTTCATCTTCGCCACGAAGCACTCTCTTTCCACCTTTTCGCTTCCAAGCACTTTTCCTACACCGCTCTTCATGGGAACTTCAACATGAGATAGTACACTGAGGTAAAAACCCTCAAGGCATTCAGACATAGTCTTCTAATAATGGCATTGTATACCGAAGGATAATCCACTACCATGAACTGCGCATCGATGGTGGTATGCCGTTGTTCCTTGCCTTTTGTGATCTGCAACATGATCTAACCAAGGGGCTTCATAGTTTCTTCTCTGAATCCAACCAGAGATGTCATCATTGGCTACGGTTGTTCACGGTTGATTCTTATTTTGTTAAACTCAGTTAGGTAAAGAATCTCTACTAAGCTGTCGCTGTCAACTAGTACGTGCCCCACATTGTAGTTGGCGATTTGTAGATTGACCACCACTGTATCGTCGTGGGGGTGTGTGGACCCCGTGTAGATCTTTGTTAGTGAAGGCGATGGCCTCCTCCTTAGTGGGCAGTCTCTTGGAAACCTTGAATACGTGTTCTTCAGCTAGGTGCTTACCATGCCGAGCATGTGCTTTGTGCTCAGTTTGGAAAGTTCATCCGAAGGCAAATCAACCGTAGATCACGTTGATGTTCTTGATTTGTCAAAACTTAATCCCACAAGTCTTATTAAATAGACCTAGAACTAACCCTCCAATGGTTAGTTTTTCAAATATATGTCATAAAATAAAATTCTTAAACCTCATATAACATCACCTTTCATTATAGGTATGTTTCACTTAAAAATACTCTTTAAAACTCTCATTTAAGTCCATAAACCTATTCCCAATTTAAAACCACAAGAATATGAAATATTAAATCATTTAAATTAAGAAAATCTCAAAATATATGGATTACATTAGTAGGGATCATAAAATAGGTTGTATTTATTTGAATTAGATTCAAATCCCCCAAAAACCTCTCTTGGAATCATAAAAAATGAATAGTTTTGACCAAAACAACAAAATAGTTGCTTATTTCACTATAGCACATAGTTAACTGACCAAACCAGTCTGTTGACCGACTGGATCCGTGGTTTCTCATTTTTTCACACACTTCATCCACTAAACCATTCAGTTGACCGACTATACACGCGAAGGATTTCGCACCCTCGGCGTATCTGACTACTCGCAAGTGTACGAGGTCAAAATTTTAGTATAGTGTGATCATGAAAGATTAGTTTATCGTATTCATAGGGATTGGTGTCATTACTATCGAATACCGCATTTGTCGTGACCTAATTTTATCTAGGCGAAAAACAAATGTAATTAATTAATTAAACTAACACTAATATAACCTAAATTATCTATACTAATATACTAATATGTTTTATGGTAAAGAATTTCCTAGGGATTAACGTGGTTACAAATACGTGTTCGATTTTGATTTACTCACGTTTTCGGTGTTCGACCTATTTGACAACCTCGGTACGTAAACTCCACCGCCACCTCTCCCAAGTATAAGACGGGAGAATACATGACTTCGAGTCAATGAAGAAGTCCTCCTCAATGTCTTAACGACCCTAGGTCACGTGAGTCTCGCCCAGCGTCATTGATTGCATACAATCCAACTCCTGACCGGGTTATTGTATCGTGCGTTGTATTTACCCTATCGACAATCTCCGTTTTAAAACTCCTTCGCCACCTCTCCCGAGTGTAAGACAAGGGATATAACACAACTTTGAGTCAACGAAGAAGTCCCTCTCAACGTCTTAACGACCCTAGGTTGCGTAAGTCTTGCCTCAACGTCATCAATTGTCTACAATTCAAACCCCGACCGGGTTATAGAATCGTGGCGTTTGTTTACCCTAATCCGAATCTGGGGTTTATCAAAATCCTGTATTCTCTATTTATCTAACTAAGCATGATAAACAAATAATACTATAAACACAATCAAACTACAAAGAACAAACATAAACGCAATACTGAAATCATCCAAACAATATATTTATAAATTTATTCGTTAATCCCTACTATAATCCATGTTTAGCTAAGGCCATAGCTGAATTTACAATGAAATAACGAGCTAAACATGCTCACATGATCCTAAGTTAAAGAAATAAGGAAAAACAATATAAAAACTTAGTCTCGTCCGAAGATAACCTACCAAGAACGCTCAATGATCCATTCTCCGTCTTCTCTACTTCAGGATGTGAGCTCCACCTCTAAAACTCCTAAACCCTAGCCTAAATATAGCTTAAGGTACCCAAATGGCCGAGGGTGTTGGGGGGGGAGGGGGCAAGAGGAGGGGAGATGAGTGGGTATTTAGAGACAAAATATCTAAAATAAATATCTAGGTTGTGCAGTGGGTCACCGCCGCGGCGGTGGGTAGGTCAGTTAGTTGATCACCGCAGCGGTGAGGACAACGGTGGACTTGGAAATCTTTCTGCTAGTTTTCTACCTAGGTGGTGGGCTGTCAGTAGACTTTGGTCTTTCTCAGTATTTTCACCATCTCGGCAGAGGTCTGGACGCCGTGACGGTGGGCTTATTTCATAATTTTTTCTCCGTGCTTGTTTTTCCATCGTTCTTCGACTGTTTTTGGTTCAATCTTATCATTTTCACTATAGTTTCCTATCTTTTTGCCCTACACACCTGATTTATATAAAAAGTAATAAAACTAATTAAAACGTAATAAAATACTATATAGACGTACAAAAACTAACTTAATTCAGTTTGGAAATACGTAGGTAGATCACACCTATCAAATACCCCCAAATTTGGAATTTGGCTAGTCTTCGAGCCAAACACACACACGAAAATGAAAAATACAACTGAATTAAATAACAAACAACCTAAATATAAACAACCTAAACATAACGAAATGTAAGTTTTAAATTCTTCTAACGGCCTATTTATTTTTGTCCCTTAACAACTGCCAGTCATATCGAGTTCAGGCGGTAACATACATCATATAATGTTCTAGAATTTCGATATGCAATAATGGTGAACGTTATTCTAGATCCTGTAAATGTGTTAGTGCGTGACTTAATAATATAACTATACAACGATCGGATTGGATTATTCCCCTACAAAATTCATGACTTAGATCGTGAAGGACTTGGATATTCTTATGTCGGATTGGGGTCCACTCTCCACTAATGTAGGTTTAGAACTTCATAGAGATCATTAGGACTTGGTTCGGTTATGGATTATTTGGCCAAGGGTAATTTGGAATAGAAAACGGGTTAACGTTGTTAACTTAACGTTATCCAAGGATCAACGCTTAGCACATTCACTCTCGAACTCCCATACTTAGATTGGAAACAATCCTGAATATGCAATTAAGAATGTAGTACTCACTTGTAAAAAAGAAACAGAAAATAAACTATATTTACGTAGTGTTTTTTTTTTTTTTTTTTTAACTAACCACACCCTCAAACTTATTTGATTATTATGGTTTCATGGGTGTGGTTTTAAAGTGAAAGAAAAATGAAAAAGTGAGTACTCAAATACCGAACCAATCTGAAGTTCACCCGAAACCCAACCGCTCACATTAAGTAGCATTTGCAATTGCTAACTTGATTCACTCTAATGTGCCTTTAAATTCAGTGATTTAGGTTTGGAAAAAGGTCAACTGGCTAGGGTATTAGTTTATGTGTTCAAAATTGAATTAGCATTTAGGCTTCGACAGGGTAACGAGGTATAAACATATTACAGGGTAGGCTTCAAAGGCTTAAGCAACAATGAGAATGCCTAAATCACGTCTCCTGAACTACCTCGCCTAGGATTTTGCCTCAAGATTCCATTCAATCAAGTTCTAGAATCCTTAATGCGTCATGAATTTGGTTAATCGATAATCGTCCTCAAATCAATTGAATAACTATACATTGAGTCTATGTGCTTGTGCAAATTAGGATCTACAACAATTTTAACCAAAACGCATAGTCAAGCACACAGAACACACATGTATGGGTATTACCCTTGACTTCGAAAATAACCAGGGGTAATCTCATCATCGGGTAACGGCTCAGATGAACACAAAACTCAACATATAACAACAACAAAAACATAAACACATTCTAACCTAAACACACATGCACACAAGAAAACAATAATACATAAACTAACATATTATACTACACATCACCTCCGAACTTAAAACAGATAGTATTCTCAGTGATCCTAATCATCATTTTCAACATATGAAATTTAAAGCATAATGATGAAGGGTGTTTAGAACACTTACCTTGGAGGCGAGAGGATCTCGCCTCCGAATAAATTCGGCTATGACGGATTTAATTTATTTGACCTTGGATTGCCTCCCAAGAAGCGCGTGGTTTAATGTCCTTGTCTCGACATTTTCAGAATGCCCTCAAGGTTGGCGAGATTTTGCTTGTTCGGCACGATCTTTCAACGAAATGCCTCACCGGATTATGTGCGTGGCCCTGCACAATAAACGGCTTAGAATCCTATCGAAATGGATGCATCAATACCCGACGATTTAACATTGGTAAGTACCCTGCATAAGAAACAAAAACAAAACTACAAACAAAAATTATATACAAAATAAATGCCTAAAATAAAATTAAGTCATTTACTCATAATATTGACAAATGAACAACACAATCCCCGACAATCGTTACCAAAAACTTGGTGATGATCCCCAAAAACTGAATTCGCCTAACGACCAATCCCTGGCAACGGTGCCAAAAACTTGTTCGGCGTTGACAGGACTAGAATATAATACACTTACTTCTCCTATCTAAAACTTAAGTCCTAAGCCATTACTGCATATCTCCGACAATAATCAACAAAACAATCCCCGGCAACGGCACCAAAAATATGTACGTCAGAGAGATTTCGCATCCTCGGTGTATCTCCGACAATAATCAACAAAACAATCCCCGACAACGGTGCCAAAAACTTGTACACGCGGAAGATTTCGCACCCACGGCGTATCTGACTACTCGCAAGTGTACGTGGTCAAAGTTTTAGTATAGTATGATCATGAAAGATCGGGTTATCATATTCACAGGGATTGGTGTCGTTACTATTGAATACCGCGTTTGTCGTGACCTAATTTTATCTAGGCGAAAAACAAATGTAATTAATTAATTTAACTAATACTAATATAACCTAAATTATCTATACTAATATACTAATATGTTTTAGGGTAAAGAATTGCCTAGGGATTAATGTGTTTACAAATATGTGTTCGATTTCGATTTACTCACGTTTACGGTGTTCGACCTATTTGACAATCTCGGTACGTAAACTCCACCGCCACCTCTCCCGAGTGTAATACGTGGGAATACATGACTTTGAGTCAACGAAGAAGTCCCTCTAAATGTATTAATGACCCGAGGTCATGTGAGTCTCGCCTAGTGTTATTGATTGCACATAATCCAACTTCCGACTGGGTCATTGGATCGTGCGTTATATTTACCCTATCGACAATCTCCATTTTAAAACTCCCTAGCCACCTCTTCTGAGTGTAAGATGGAGGATATAACGCAACTTCGAGTCAATGAAAAAGTCCCCCTCAACGTCTTAACGATCTTAGGTCGCGTGAGTCTTGCCCCAACGTCATCGATTGTCCACAATTCAAACCCTAATCGGGTTATAGAATCGTGGTGTTTGTTTACCCTAATCCGAATCCGGAGTTTATCAAAACCCCGTATTCTGTATTTATCTAACTAAGCATGATTAAAAAATAATACGATAAATACAATCAAACTATGAAGAACAAACATAAACACAACACTGAAATAATCCAAACAACATATTTATAAATTTATTCGTTAATCCCTATTACAATCTATGTTTAGCTAAGTCCATAGCCGCATTTACAATGAAATAACGAGCTGAACATGCTCACAGGATCCTAAGTTAAATAAATAAAGAAAAATAATCAAATAACTTTGCCTCGTCCAAATATAAATCGCTAAGAACACTCAACAATCGATTTGCCGTCTTCTCCACTTCGGGATGTGAGTTCCACCTCTAAAACTCCTAAACCCTAGCCTAAATATAGCTTAAGGTGCCCAAATGGCCGGGGTGGGGGGGCAATAGGTGGGGAGAAGAGTGGGTATTTATAAACAAAATATCTAAAATAAATATCTAGGCTATGCAGAGGGTCACCGCCGCGGCGGTGGGTAGGTCGGTTAGTTGATCGCCGCAGTGGTGAGGATAGCGTGGACTTGGAAATCTTTTTGCTGGTTTTCTACCTAGGCGATGGGCTATCAGTAGCCTTTGGTCTTTCTCAGTATTTTCACCGTTGCGGCAGAGGTTTGGACGCCGCGACGGTAGGCTTCTTTCACAATTTTGCCTTCATGTTTGTTTTTGCACCGTTCTTCGACCATTTTTGGTTCGATCTCATTGTTTTTGCTCCAGTTTCTTATCTTTTTTTCCCCCACACACTTGATTTATTGAAAAATTAATAAAACTAATTAAAACGTAATAAAAAACTATATAAACGCACGAAAACTAACTTAATTTGGTTTCAAAATATGCAGGTAGATCACACCTATCACCGACCCTAACTAGTCACTTGATCGAAATAAGCAGAGTGCTCTTTTCCTCATCTATTTTACCCACTATTTCAAATGGTTAACTGATTGCTTTTTTTGGTTGACCGGTTGGATCAGTAGAACTCCATTTTAACTATCTAAACTCACTGTTTCATTAAGTTGACCGACCCTTTTTACTGGTTGGTCGAATTTGCCTGAAAACACAATATTTTATACTTTAAAACACATTTTTTTCTTTTAGGTCAATTATCAAAATTATTTCGCATAATGAGCACATAAAATATTTCATTTTAGTATCTTAAACTTATCACTTCTTATCATGATACACATAGGATTACTTCATTTTAAGTGTCGTGCATGATCCTAATTCGGGTTACATTAAGAGTATAAAAGTAAATATTTGTTTTCACCTAGTTTTTTTTAGTGTCTTCAAAACTCTTTCACATCTTCGTCATGTCCATCTTGTACCCTTTATGTTTTCTTCACCGATTCTTATTCTTAATCAATTACATGGAACTATAAATTTGAAACACTCGATAAAACCATTAGTTCCACAAAAAAATCAATACTTAATTGCTCATCAAAACCTTAGATTCAGCAGTAGGCATCGAGGTGCTTCGCAGCATCGAAATTTCCCTGGTACGTATCGATTTGGGATGACATCTTGATGTTAGACGGGATGGGGTTCCTGTAGCACATGCAAGTTTAAGAGAGAATATTACTTTTCTATCTCGTAAATGTTAGACCAGCTTATCATGGATAGCCCTAACCTGTTCTCGCAGGTCGTTGTCAGTTTATCGGCTAAGGTCACACCATTGGGGCCTTAAACAGGTTGTCAAATAAGCCTCCGTCAAGTATGGTGGGGTTTATCGAGATGCTCCGTGAGTTCTTCCCACAGTACGAGTACGCTGTGCTTCATTCTTTTGTGGAGGAGCCCTACGAGTTTTGTCGCCTAGATCCTTTGAGGATGCTTGTGGACCTAGCCAATAATGGATGTTGGGGGTTTGGTCCGACCTCAAGGGCTCGGTGTCATTCCTACGATATCTAGTCTACTAGCATGGTTCATCCCGTTCTATACGGATCCTTTCCAATTCCTATTAGAGGTATCGTTGCATGTAGAAGCGTTCTTCCTCAAGGCCTTGCTCACATCGGTCCCTTTATCCTTAGCAAGTGGTGGGTCACACCTCGTATATGGGTGGTTCCACCTCTTGCAAGGGGTAGAGGGGATTGTTGAGGGTACTTTTGCTCAAGATGGTTTCGAAAGTTTTGTGCGAGATTTCAGATTTCTCTCACTATCTCCATCAGGAGGATTGGTGACTCTCCTAAGGGGCTAATCTCGAGGGCAGCCGTGTGGAGCGGCTACCTTTTGCTTTTGCCATCGTTAGTCATGATTCTCGATTTCAAAGTGACAATTCAATTGAGAGTGTAAGAACAACTGTACGTTGTTCCCGTAGGCGGGGCTAATCTGATTATGTCTAGAAATGGATCACCGGACACATCAACTCAAATATCAAGGAGCGATGGATTGCTGGGATTTTCTCACTATCCTTTTATCTGGTTACTACAAAATAATGCACCACAAATGGGTTTGTTTGCGTTGTACCTCTGATGTGAGAATTAGTCGAGGGTACTAAAAAAAGTATATTAATGCAGTAAGTGCATAAAGTGGCGTAAACATCACATACCTCATGCCTTTAGGGTTTTGACCGTTATACAAGAAGAAAGAAGACTCATTTGGCAAGTCTTCCCTAATTTTATGGATATCATTATGGTAATGGCGCAGATCTCGTTTCTATTTCCATAGAGATGGCTGGGATGGTAGAAGGAGATTGTGGGACTATTTTGGTAATAATATTTTCCTTTATGGGATAGACGGCTCTGACCACATTTGGTTCAGGACTCTGATGGTGCTTGTACCCTATGAGGAGTAACTGGGGTTGGGTATAGAGATAGGGCCCGACTGACCGAACGGTTATGGAGTTCTCAGGCTGGTCGTGTGTTCAAGGACACGTAGCGCCGTTGTATCTTCTGACTAAATTTTTCCTCATCAGATGGTACTACAACAATAACTTTTAATGCGACAACAGTACCATGGAATGCTATGGATTGTATTTCAGTTACTTCTTTAATGGCTATATTTACACCACAAGTACTTTCTATCGTGATTGAGTATGGACATGCATATGAGATATGGAAGGCTTTAGCAACTTACTATACTTCTCTATTGGATGTTCTACTCAACCTCATCTTCAAATACATCTACCATTTTTTTTATGAAACTAGTTACAAAAACAAACATAACAATTATTTCATCTCAAATCAAATATCTAATTGAATAAAATCGACATAACATTAAAAAATTACATAGAAAAACAACATAATAAAAAGCAACCCTAGATTCTTCGATAAGCAAATTTGAGACACCACTAAGGGACTCTAATTAGACGTTTTGGACATTCTAATGAATAAAATCATAACCAAAATCCATAAAGAAAATGAAAATTGAATCTAGGAGAAGAGAGAAATGATTGAAGTAGTTGTACCGACAAAGTTAACCTCAATTTTTGTGGTAGGCAATGGTAGCGATGCTGGTGATGTTCAAAGGCAACGCTCTTAAAGAAACAGGGGTAGATTATGCAGAGAGATTGAGAGAGAGAAAAAAAAGAAGAGGGACATACAATCGTCACATTCATGACGCTCCCTGATTTTTCAAAAGGAAAAGAATATTAAATAAAAAATATTGCTTAAGGAGATAAGGGTTTTTAAAGCGCCGGTTTTCTCAAAAAATATACTTAGGCCATTTTAAAGAATAATGAGTCACCACCTAGAATTGAGTTTAAATGGTGTGCTAGGTCACCAAATTTTTAGAAAATAATTTAAAAGACCTAAGTAAAAAATTGACTCCAAAAAATACGGTCAAACCAAAGATTCATTTAAAGGCTCGGGGGTTGGTTACGCTAGGGGAAAGTGTTAGGCACCCCAAGACGCCCATTCGAAAACGGTACCTTATTTTCAATTAAGTCCAATTAGTCTAGTCCGAGTGTTTTATTTTATTTTGAAATCATTTCCTTCTTATCAAATCTTTTTGGTATTTTCACAAATAAGGCGGGACAAGTTTTTTGGATTTTTTTGAGAATGTTCCCTCGGTATAACCTCTTATCGAATATTAAAGATTCGATAAAGATGGTCCCCGGGAAGTATTTATATATATTTCCTAAATATTTCTTTAATTTAAATAGGCAAACTAAAATAGGTGAAAAAAAAAAGAATAAAATATGAATGCAAAACTAATATCTATGTGAATTTTATTTTTTATGCAAAAGTGACTAAGAAAAAAAAATTAAAGAATTTAATTTAAATGTGCCAATGCGAAACGATATGAATAAAGGAAATCGAATATGGAAACACTATATGAATTAATGTGATTATGCGTGGCAATTATTTCGTTAAAATATAGAAGTGGTGCACTTGTCATGACTAGATATGAAACAGTAGCGTGGATTCGTAATTTTTTTTTTATATATATATGAAAAGTGTAAGTGGGGAAAGTGTCCTAAACATGTCATCTAAATGATCCGAGAAATAAACATGCTACATGGATGCAAAAAAAATCTACTTTGAGTTTGTCTGATTAATTTAAAGAAATCCCGTTTTGAAATATTTCAAATTCTATGGATAAGAGAATCAAGGGAGGTTCACGGAAACAATTTAGTTGAAATTAATCATTTCGATACTTAAAAGAAATCCCACGAAAAAATTACCAAGGGAAGAGATTTTCTAAAACCATTCATTTCTAAATTCCACTCGAGTCGGGGATTGAAAACGAGGTCACGGAAAACTCTCCCACGATTTATCAAATCGTCAGACCTACTTTAAGGTTCATAAGGATTAATTTCTTCAAATAAAAGATTTTATTATTTATTTATTTTTGGATTTTTTATTTTTTATTTTTTAGGGTTTTGATAAGAAGAATAAAAATAAAAAAAATACAGAAAAATAAACAATGAAAACATTATTCACCTAACGATCGGGGGTTAGGTTTAAGCACGAGAAACCCACCCCGACGTTTTCATTGGATCATCGGACGACTTTATTTTTTTGTGTTTATGAATTTGTAAACAAAACAAAACAAAACAAAATAAATAATGAAAACATCTTTCACCTAACGATCAGGGGTTAAGTTTAAGCACGAGAAACCAATACTAACGTTTTCATCGGATCTTCGGACGACAATACATAAATAAATAAATAAAATTTGCAGAAATTTGAATTGCAAAAAGAATAAAATAAAACTGAAAGAAGAATTAAAAATTAGAAAAATATACCTGTTCTAGGTTAAGAATCTCAATACCTGTATTTTCCTCTCTCGCAGACGGCTTCCTAAAAGAGCTTTGAGAATCACTCTTATAAAGGGGATGGCTCCTCTAAATTTTTGAATGCATAAACTAGGAGGAGGATGGTCCTATTTATAGGAGAAGATTGGGTGTGAAAATCACTTTAGGAAACCCTAAAACTAGGTCTGGCCACCAAGGCCCAGTCTAAATTGGACTGGGAAAGGGTAAAATTGTAAAAAGAATAAAAGAGAAGATTCTGGACGCAGGGCGTGTGTAAAACACGCGCCCCATCACCGCCTCACTAGGCTGCAACACATGGTAGTTTTTTTTTTTTTTTTCAAAAGGGGCCCCCCACTGCATTCTCCCCTCTCTCTTTGGCGCTGTGTAGGCGGCGGGCAGGCAGGCCCCATGCTTGCTCTCTCTTTCTCTCCCTGTCTCCCTCTCTTTCTCATCGATCTCTCCATTTCTCTTCTCTCTCTCTCTCTCTCTTTCTCCCATTTCTCTCTCTCTCTCTATCTCTCTCTCGGTTTGGACCCAAAGAAGGGGTCCCACGCCTTTTCTCCCATTTCATTTTACTCCCTTCATTTTGCACTATTTCAATTTGAAACCCCTATATCTTTATTTTTCAATTTCACACCCTTTATTTTTTTAATTTCATTTTTTTTTTGGAACAAATGAAATAAAACAAAACAATTTCAGCTATAAAATGAAGCATAATTATTTTTATATTTTTTGCGGGACAGTCAAAATGTCGTGTCTACAACTGTCTCTCTTTGTCATTCGAGTTCCACTTACTTGACAAAGATAAAATACCACGTCGTTTTGATCGTCCCATTTTTTCAAAGTGAATTTTAGCAACAGAACAAATAAAATAAAATGACTCATGACGATACTCATGACGAACAAGTGTCCGTTTAGGGAATCATTTAGAGTAATAGAAAAAAGAGACTCATGACGATACTCATGATGAACAATTGTCCGTTTAGATGATCATTTAGCGTAATAAAAGAATGACTCATGATGATACTCATGACGAACAAATGTCCGTTTAGAGGATCGTTTAGAATAATAAAAAAAAGGGACTCATGACGATACTCATGACGAACAAATATCTATTTAGAGGATCGTTTAGAGTAATGAAAGAAAGACTCATGACGATACTCACAACGAACAAAAGTCCGTTTAGAGGATCGTTTAGAGTAATGAAAGAAAGACTCATGACGATACTCATGACGAACAAATATCTATTTAGAGGATCGTTTAGAGTAATGAAAGAAAGACTCATGACGATACTCACAACGAACAAAAGTCCGTTTAGAGGATCGTTTAGAGTAATGAAAGAAAGACTCATGACGATACTCATGACGAACAAATGTCCGTTTAGAGGATCATTTAGAGTAATAAAAATTAACTCATGATGATACTCATGACGAATAATTGTCCATTTAGAGTGATAGAAAATGGATCATGCCTTAGCCTTCTTGGTCGGGGAAAGACAAAAGAAAGTCTAGAGGTGTAAAATATGCCTCAGCTTGTGGCTGGGTAAAAATGAGAGAGCAAAGATATAAAATGTGCCCCAGCCTTTGGCTGGGCCTGATTCTCAAAGGACCAAACCTTTATAGGTTGTCTACGTACCTTAACATTACGCTGAGGATCAGGTTTAGCGTAGTTCACTAGACACCTCTTTCAGGGCAAAACGCATACCTGGATGCTCATTTAAAACTTCTGAATTTTTAGCAATAAAAGTCTCCAATTTGAGTCGGAAGGTAAGAAGTCCTAGTGATAGGGAAATCCATATTTCCAATCCCTTTGAAATCCCTGCAATGAACAAGAAAACGCTTCCAAAACAAAACCATAGTATGAAATTTGTTACCTTTGATGACTCACAGTTCCGTTCCCCCCTTTTTCGTCGCGATCATTTGATTGAGGACGCTTGACTTTCACGGGACAGTATCGGGAGATTCTTCCATCTTATCTTTCCGTCAATTTTAGAGGTGCACCTTCTGGAAGTTCCTCTGGGCTACTGGTGGAGTCTAGTTCTGGACAACATCCCTACCAACTTTTATTTCTCTACACCTGTCGATTCTCACTTCCTCTCTTCTGCCGGGCGTCCTTAGTATTAGGGGAATCATATACTCCTACTTGCTTTGTATTAGTTTTTTAAATCTTGCAAAAGTAATTTAGCTAAAATATGGAAAAATTGTGTAAAACCTTACTAAAATAGATGCATTCATCACCAGATATGTTGACTGCGAGATTCCAAGTCAGATTGTCTGACAAGTATGATTTCAATGCAAATTTGAGCTATATTTTATGTTCTTTTTCACAGATTCCAACTCTGCTCAAATTCGTCAAGTTTCGAACACGAAAATTTTTATGGTCAATGAAAGTTGGCCACTGTGAAAATTCTGAAAATGGCCCGATCTAATCGTTTTGTTTTTTTAGATCACGGTCTCTACATTCTTTTCATGGCGCTCTTTCGAGTTTTCACCATGTTCGAGCCATACCTTTTTTTTTTCTTTCTAAGAAATAGATAGTCACAAATAGAAATAACTTACTTGGAAAAGAAAGATTTTTATTAGGCAAAGTATTTCTTTACAGAATCCGAGTTTAGAGGCTCGGAAAATACATCACCATCCATTTTCTGGAGAATCAATGCTCCACCGCTCAAAGCCTTGTGAACAATAAAAGGACCTTCCCAATTTGGTGCGAACTTACCCTTAGCTTCATCTTAGAAAGAAAAGATTTTTTGTCAATACCAAGTCACCAACCCTGAAGACTCTGGGGCATACCCGTTTATTATGAGCTCTGGCAATTCTTTATCTGTGTCTGTGGCATATCGCTGTTAGCTGCTTTTCATCGATTAAACTAAGTTAGTCCAGCCTTTGTTGTACCCATTCAGTTTCATCAAGCTCGGCCTTTATGAGCACCCGCAGAGATAGAATTTCCACCTCAGTCGGTATCACCGCTTCTGTGCCGTAGACTAAAGAGTAGAGGGTTTCCCTTGTCAAGGTCCAAACCGAAGTCCGGTAAGCCATCAAAGCATATGGTAGCTTATCATCCTACTCTTTATAGTTATGAATCATTTTTTGGAGGATTTTTTTTTATATTCTTATTGGCGGCTTCCACTGCTCCATTCATCTTTGGACAGTAAGACGCTGAGTTTCTGTGCTCGATCTTGAACTGTTGACATATTTCCTGTATTTTCGAGCCCTTCAGGTTTTTAGCATTGTCGGTTATTAGTGTTTGTGGCAAACTGTATCTCGACACAATATTTTCTTTGATGAACCGAGCTACTGTCCTTTGAGTCACTAAAGCTAAGGAAATAGCCTCTACCCACTTGGTAAAATAATCAATCACCACCAGAATAAAGCGATGACCACTTAGCGCCTTAGGGATAACGTTTCCAATAACGTCCATACCCCACATTTAGAAGGGCCATGGGGCTACCAAGCAATGAAGTTGCGAAGGTGGGACATGGATTTGATCGCCGTGAATATGACACTTATGGCATCTTCGAATAAACTGCACATAACTCTTTCCATCGTTAGCTAAAAATGATCGGTCCTCAGGATCTTCTTTGCGAGTATGAAGCAACTCATGTGGGGTCCACATATGCCACCATGGACCTCTTTTATCAACTGGATGGCTTCTTCGACTCCAACACATCTCAATAGGCCCATGTCAGGGAAGTATTTGTACAGTGTCTCCCCGCTTAGGAAGAATTGACCAGCTAACCTCCGGAGAGTTTTCCGATCAACACTCGATGCCTCATCTGGATACTCCCAATTTTTCAGAAAGTTCTTTATGTCATGGTACCATGGGTCTTTGGCTAGTTCGGATTTAAGTTGGCAACAGTGAGCCGGTCGGCGCTGAACTCGGATTACCACCGGAATGATATCATCCTTCTCCCGAGTGATAGAGATCATAAACGCCAAGGTAGCTAAGGTATCGACATAGTCATTCTTGAGCCTCGGTATGCTTTCAAATTCGATCATGGTAAATCACTCGTACAACTCCAGGATGTGATTGTTATAGGCAATTAAGGTCGGATCTCTCGTGGCATACTTATCCGTTACCTGATTGATTATCAACTCAGAATCCCTAAACACTAGCAATTCTTTGATCTTCATGTCGACAGCCAACTGGAGTCCCAAAATACATGCCTCATACTCAGCTCGGTTATTAGTACTCTGGAACTTTAACTTGGAAACCACCGGATAATGCTGCTTGCTTGGAGAAACCAGAACGGCCCCTATTTCGGCCCCTCGAGAGTTCACAGTGCCATCGAAATACATTTTCCAAACTATTTCTATAAGACCCCGATCTCTGATATACGTATAGTTTAAGTCGCGTATAAAAATATTTTGAAAATAACAGGGTTGATGGTGTTATTTATTGTTTAATTTAAAAATTGAAAGGTTAAATTGTAAATTTCCAAATATTAAAAATTAGAGTTGGGTTTAATTAAACAACTTAAGAAAATAGTGGGATGAATGAGTAATTAAAATAAAGATATTTTACACACACACACACACACACACATATATATATATGTATATATATATATATACACGGATGATATTGGAGAGAAGAATCGAGAAACAATTGGAGAAAATAAAGAGAGAGAGAGAGAGAGAGGATCGGCAAAGGAGCTCCGATGTGGAAGGAGGTATCGTTCGATCAATAGTGTGGTCGTCATTCTGGTGTGTGTGTGCGCTCCGTTCGGCTGGTGATCAGGTGGGTATGTGGGTGTGTGTTTTCTGTTTTTGTTTGGTGATGTCTGTAGGTGTGTGTTCTGTTATTGTTAGTGAGTTTGGCCAGTGGGTATGTGGCTCCTTCAATGGTGCGTGCGATTATTTGTCGCCGGCGGTGAGTTAGAGAGAGAAAGCTTGTTGACGACAACCGTCGTTTCTCTGTCATCAGTGGCGGAGGTGTCGTATTTGTCGTATGTGTGTGGGTGTTGTTCTGTTCAAATTGTTGGGTCGCCGGCAGTGAAGGGAGTGTGTGTATATGGGTGTTTGGTCAGATAGGGGTGTGTATATGTGTGTGTCTATTTGGTTTGGTAGTAGGGGTGTGTGTGTGGGCATTCCGTCTTGCTGACGGTGTGTACGGTATATATGTATGTAGACGGTTTCAGGGGTGGTGGTTGGTGTTGGTCGTTTGGCCGGCCGTTGAATTAGAGAGAGAGAGTAGTGGCGACTGAAAAACCCAAAACAGAGCAAAGACAAAGACGATCATCCGCTTAGGTAGTGACGATTTCGCCTAGGTGGTGGCCGTTTTGCTTAGGCGGTAGGCAACAGTAAGCAAGAATTAAAGAATTCGTGAGGAGATCGACAACCGATTTGGAGCGGGTAACGTTTCTCGTTAAAATTTCATGATTTGTTGATTTAATTACTAACGTCGAAATTGTCGAAATGATGAAAAACAAATAATGAGCATTTATATAAACAAAATTTATATAGTAAACCGTAATAGAGAGATGTTAATTAAATGAAAATATTCCAAAAGAAAACGAGGGGAATAGGAAATTACGGAAATAAGGATTTCATATCATGGTTAGATTATTTCTACATAAAATATTAATTTAGGTTCTGTCACAAATAGGTTCACAACTATTGAAAGTTCTGTAGAAGATAGTCGGTGGAGCTTTTGAGAGCGGAATATCAGGTGAGTGTACTGCCTTCTTGCCAAACTATTTTTATATATACATATGATGAAATCTGTGTTTACTTCCACTGTATGATATTATAAATAATATGGATCAAGCAGATTTTTTGGGTGAGTTAGTAAAATGAATTTTCGGGGAATTGCGTTGGTTTTTAAAAAGAAAGATTTAAACAAATTGTTAAGATTTGGGTGCGTTGGGGAAAATGAATTTTCATTAAATTACGTAGGTTTTTAAAGAAAGTCGAAAAATGATTGTCGTTGGTTTTGGTGGTTTTAAAAGAGAGTGGATAATATTTGATTTTCGAAATAAAAATAAAGGGGAAAAATGGTTTCATTGAAATTAGATGGTTTCCAAACAAAGGTGAAAAATATGATTTTCGGATTTAAAAGTTGGTAATTTTGACGATATTAATGAGGTGGTGGTTTATATTATGGTCTGTCCGGAGGATGATCTGGCAGATAGATATTGATTTGTGATATGATGATGATATTATTGAGTTGACTATGCCATAGTTTATGTCATGTCCGGAGGGTGATTCGACAGGTGGTGTTTCATATTATGTCCTGTCCAGAGGGTGGTCCGGCATATAGTGATTTATATTTGGTGATCAATATGATGTGGTGATTTATATTATGGCCTCCGGAAACGTTCGGTAGGTAGTGATCTACGCAGTTAGGTCTGCTAGGAAGGCATATCCTACGGATGGTTACGGTACCATTGCAACTCCTGATAGTGAGGTTAAACGATCACTATGGCTAATCGGTGAGTGGTGTAGTGGTGTGGTGTTTGAGATATGGTGTTTTACTTATATTTGTGATTTATTATATATGTGGTGATTGAAATTATTTTATACTGGATAGGTTTGAATGGAAATTTATACTTGTTGCTTTATTTTAACTGTTTATATACTAGAGATTTTACGAGTTATGTGGTGTTTATATTTTTACGCTTGATCCATTTAAATGTTGTATTATTTAGAATGTATTATTATTGCAAAAATATTTTTATTAAGAAGGTAGTACACTCGCAGGTGGAACAGCTAGGAGTCGGTCCCTTATTGGCGCTAAATAGAGTCCTACGATAGAGTCGGGTGTAGGTTTTGAGATGAGCTGTCTAGGGTGAATCTGTGGGAGGTTCATGGTTTTTATTTTGGTTGTTCCTATATTTGGGGACAGGTGTGTCCCCATAGTATATAATTTGTATATAGATATTTAGATAGTGGTATATAGTTGTATGTCTATTATCGTTCTATGTGTTGGTTTGGCGTTCAGGTGATGTCGTGTTGTCGTCACGCCAACCCCGGGATGACGAGTGTCCGGGACGAGTCGTGATAATTTTGGTATCAGAGCCTAGGTTATAGGTTCTGTAGACTTGTCAGGGGATGTATCACTAGGAAATCATGAGATAGGAGGACGTGTCAGTTGTCTAGTTAGTCAGTTGGGGACATGAGATAGGATGTTGATAGGTGAGGTCATCACGTGATTGTTAGTTCTTTCATTCCGTGAGTTAGTGCACTGGTATCGTGCTTGGTGGATTTGAGTGGTATTGCGATTGTTAGTGGTAAACATAGGCGGATTGCTATTGTGGGAGTGCTAATAGTTGGATGCGAGATTTTAAGTGAGAAAACAATTATATGCGTATTAGGTGGCAATGAGATAATGATTTGTAGCACCCAATAAGTTGTCCAATAATGTCGTTATTGAAAATAGTAGATAATATAGCAGAACACATTTAAATTGGAATATGAAGAGATATGCAAATGAGTATAACATCGCCTTCTAGGCAATATTATTGGCATTTTATAATGATATTAAAAAGAGAGTTGTATTAATTGGAAAAAGATATGAGAAAACTGGGATGAGATGGTAGTACGTTCTAGACTGACAGGAAAGTAGAGCAAAAATTTATGAAACTTGTAGATATAGCAAGTGTAATAGAAAATGGTATGTGGGAAATAGCCGAGAATTTGAGTTTGGATAAAAATAAGTGAGCACAAATAGAGTTCGTTTGTTTGAGGTAGAGACAAAGTTTAAAAGAATCGAAGGGCATATTATTGGGAAGGTGTAATTAGTACCCCACTTAGTTTGATAGTGGGTCTAGGAGGTCAGAAGAGTGTTAATGAATGAATATCAAAATATAGTACGCAGGAGCTAGGCACTAGACAAAACAAGTTCAGGCGATGGATATGGTAGTAGCTAGGGATTTTCCCTATGTAGTTCCGAGAGATGTTGAAGTGCTAGTAAGTGTGATTAGTAATCATGGTTGTTGTAAAACAAGCTCTATAATTTTTAAGAAGTGAACATCTGGCTCATTAAGTTGGTTAAATACGATCGGATTGATAAAATGTGAAAAAGATGGGACTTTAAAGTTGGTCATCATTGTGTAATTGTGCGGATAAATTTTAAATAGAAGATTGATTTTCGCTTGGTTGTATTTAATAAATTTTTGTCGTAAAAAAATTCATACTTAAGAATTTGCTGAATATTGGGAGTTCGAGTGAGTAGTTTCGATTTAGGAAGTTTCTATAAAAGTTGTGTGACGGCCTTGGGAAAACCGGGTCGTTACAATAAATGAGACCTGGTGTTTTTCTCCATGAAGATCCGGTGTTAGTACGGAAGAAGTCTTAAGAGAGATGCATAAAACAATATATGAAATGCTCTGGTAAGATTTAACTATTGAGATTGCGTAAGTATTATTAGTGGATTGGAGCGGAAATGGAAAATCGCAAACATTTGTAATTAGGTGTTTTGTTTGTTATTAAAGTTAAGATGGAGTAATAATATCCAAGTGGGTTATCGTAGCTTTGATCTATTCCAGAAGGGAAAAGGTAAAGTAGCTCGAGGAATATTTCCTGATGCGTATGCCAGTACGCATATTGATGGGATCGTACAAATTGCATGATGCACAAATTCAATGCAAACGGTACATCGAGTTAAGTTAAGATAATCATTCTTTTGAAAGTGAGGATGATTTATTTCTCTTGGTAATTGATTAATCGGTTATTTGGGAAGTTGGAATTTTAATGTTGAAATCATAAGTATTGTCACCATGTTGTGATCTGGATGATAATTGTTATCAAAGTAAAATAAATCGTCAGTGTATGAACCGTCCGTAGGAGGAAACTGTAGTATCAGAAACCAATAGTTATTTTGAACGTGCAGATTTAATATTTTTTTTCCTTACTCCTTTAGTTGCCCTGGGTGGAAGTTGATACCTTGTTCCAGTTATAGATTAACAGTTTATCATAAAATGCGATTCAGGTGTTGAGAGATATGTTGATGGGTTGCGTAGTGGAAGTTTTTGGTAAAGAGGATGATTGTGCAAGGTAAAAATAAATAAATAAATAAATAAAATCTGTTTATGCTAACAACTATCTTGATGTCAATCGTAGTGGCATCACATAAAGCACTATATGAGAAGGGTGCAGGATTCCGGTCAGATAGACAAAAGTTTCATAAGAGAACGTAACTTTTGCGAGATTTAGTAATAGCTCGATGTGGCTACATTTGTATTGGAAATGGGAAGTTGTCGAGATTGCAAAGTAGAAGGATATTTTAAACATCTTTGAATTATTTATATTCAAGATATAATAATTTAAATTCAGTAGCTAGAAATTCTAAGATTATATCAAATTTTTTTGTGGTTAGGGTACACCTATGTTTTTGAGTCGTATATTCGTGGATATATGTTTGAAGCATGTTTAGGTAAATTGAAATAGAATTGAATCACGTGGCCTTATCAGGAACTTGATTAAATATGGAGGCATGAAGAAAATTCTTATAGATGGCCCGTTTGCTATAGTTTGATACGTATCTACGTGGTTTGGCGTATTGTGAAATTTTTTTTAGTTAACGTTGGATTATGGTAATATTTATAGAACTTTTATAAGGAGATTGAAGATTTGATGTCGATATTGAGATTGATGATCTTTTTTAGGCTATCTGTGCTCATGAGATTGGTGGTGAGTATTGTTGGTTTAATTGTTGAATAGAAATAGTGTTGCAAACTGGTTGACTGGAAATGTCGGATGAAATGGATAAGTGTTGGTTATGAAAAAATTATTGTCGGAATAAGATAGGCCCAATCAACTGAGATTACCACGATATTTTAAGTATATATATTGTTGTTGATCGTTATTTTTATCAGAGAAGCGCAGCGGAAGCAGTTAGAAACACGAGATTCTTTAACAATTGGTTGTCTGTGTTAAGTGTAACCGACCAAGTGCACTCTGTTTGTTGGGTGTTGGATATAATATTGACCACTGCAAATGAAAATGTTGCAATGGGTGTATATGATTTGACGAAAACTGTTGGTTACAAATTTTGGGCGACTTGTGATTATGGGACCCTCTATAGGAAACAATTGTGCTAGAATCAAGTGTGACTAATGTGACCATGTGGTGCGACTTGGAATACTATTGTTTGAAGAAAAAAAAAATTAATTTCCGTTTGTTTTGCATGAAAATTTTGGGATGAAATTTCTTTTAGAGGGAAAGAGTTTTAAGATCCCGATCTCTGATATACACATAGTTTAAGTCGCATATAAAAATATTTTGAAAATAACGGGGTTGATGGTGTTATTTATTGTTTAATTTAAAAATTGAAGGGTTAAATTGTAAATTTCCAAATATTAAAAATTAGTGTTGGGTTTAATTAAAAAACTTAAGAAAATAGGGGGATGAATGAGTAATTAAAACAAAGATATTTTATACACACACATATATATGTATATATATATATATATATATACACGGATGAGATCGAAGAGAAGAATCGAGAAACGATCGGAGAAAATAGAGAAAGAGAGAGAGAGAGGATCAGCAAAGGAGCTCCGGCGAGGAAGGAGGTGTCGTTTGATCAACAGTGTGGTCGTCACTCTGGTGTATATGTGCGCTCCGTTCGGCCGGCGATCAGGTGGGTATGTGGGTATGTGTTTTCTGTTTCCGTTTGGTGATGTCTGTAGGTGTGTGTTTTGTTATTCTTGGTGAGTTTAGCCAGTTGGTAGGTGGCTCCTCCAATGGTGCATGCGATTGTGTGTCGCCAGCGGTGAGTTAGAGAGAGAAAGAGAGCTTGTCGACGACAATCGTCATTTCTTAGTTGTCAGTGGCAGAGGTGCCGTATTTGTCATATGTGTGTGGGTGTTGTTCTGTTCAAATTATTGGGTCGCCAGCGGTGAAGAGAGTGTGTGTATATGGGTGTTCGGTCAAATAGGGGTGTGTGTGTGTGTGTGTGTCTATTTGGTTTGGTAGTAGGTGTGTGTGTGTGGGCATTCTGTCTTACTGACGATGTGTACGGCGTGTATGTGTGCAGACGGTTGCAAAGGTGGTAGTTGGTGTCGGTCGTTTGGCCGGCCGTTGAGTTAGAGAGAGAGAGAGAGAGAAAGAGTAGCATCGGCTGAAAAACCCAAAACAGAGTAAAGAGGAAGACGATCGTCTGCCTAGGCGGTGGAACATCAGGAACTAAAATTGCGCGAGTTCGTCTAGGCGGTGGCCGTTTCGCTTAGGCGGTGGGCAGCAGTAAGCAAAAATTAAAGAATTCGTGAGGAGATCGACAACCGATTTGGAGCAGGTAACGTTTCTCGTTAAAATTTCATGATTTGTTAATTTAATTACTGACGTCGAAATTGTCGAAATGATGAAAAACAAATAATGAGACCGTTTATATGAACAAAGTTTATATAATAAACCGTAACGGAGCGATGTTAATTAAATGAAAATATTCCAAAAGAAAACGCAGGGAATAGGAAATTACTGAAATGAGGATTTCGTAGCATGGTTAGATTATTTCTACATAAAATATTAATTTAGGCTCTGTCACAAATAGGTTCACAATTGTCGGAAGTTCGGTAGCAGATAGTTGGTGGAGCTTTTGAGTGCGGAATATCAGGTGAGTGTACTGTCTTCTTGCCAAACTATTTTTATATATACATATGATGAAATCTGTGTTTACTTCCACTGTATGATATTATAAATAATATGGATCAAGCAGGTTTTTGGGGTGAGTTGGTAAAATGATTTTTTGGGGAATGGCGTTGGTTTTTAAAAAGAAAGATTTAAACAAATTGTTAAGATTTGGGTGAGTTGGGGAAAATGGATTGTCATTAAATTACATGGGTTTTTAAAGAAAGTCGAAAAATGATTTTCGTTGGTTTTGGTGGTTTTAAAAGAGAGTGGATAATATTTGATTTTCGAAATAAAAATAAAGGGGAAAAATAGTTTCATTGAAATTAGACGGTTTCCA
This sequence comes from Eucommia ulmoides, assembly GCA_016647705.1. Taxonomy (NCBI): domain Eukaryota; kingdom Viridiplantae; phylum Streptophyta; class Magnoliopsida; order Garryales; family Eucommiaceae; genus Eucommia; species Eucommia ulmoides. The sequence continues at coordinate 27,148,924 of CM028327.1, read as the reverse complement.
AACAAAGGTGAAAAATATGATTTTCGGATTTAAAAGTTGGTGATTTTGAGGATATTGATGAGGTGGTGGTTTATATTATGGTTTGTCCGGAGGGTGGTCCGGCAGATGGATATTGATTTGTGATTTGTGATGATATTATTGAGTTGACTATACCATAGTTTATGTCCTGTCCGGAGGATGGTCCGACAGGTGGTGTTTCATATTATGTCCTATCTGGAGGGTGGTCCTGCAGGTGGTGATTTATATTTGGTGATCGATATTATGTGGTGATTTATATTATGGCCTCCGGAGACGTCCAGTAGGCGGTGATCTGCGCAGTTAGGTTCGCTAGGAAGGCATATCCTACGGATGGTTACAGTACCGTTGCAACTCCCGATAGTGAGGTTAAACGATCACTATGGCTAGCCGGTGAGTGGTGTGGTATTTGAGATGTGGTGTTTTACTTATATTTTTGATTTATTATATATGTAGTGATTGAAATTATTTTATACTGGATGGGTTTGAATGGAAATTTATACTTGTTGCTTTACTTTCATTGTTTATATACTGGAGATTTTACGAGTTATGTAGTGTTTATATATTTACGCTTGATCCATTTAAATGTATATTATTTAGAATGTATTATTATTGCAAAAATATTTTTATTAAGAAGGCAGTACACTCGCAGGTGGAACAACTAGGAGTCGGTCCCCTACTGGTGCTAGATAGAGTTCTACGATGGAGTCGGGTGTAGGTTTTGAGATGAGCTATCTGGGGTGAATCTGTAAGAGGTTTATGGTTTTTATTTTGGTTGTTCCTATATTTGAGGACGGGTGTATCCCCATAGTATATAATTTGTATATAGATATTTAGATGATGGTATATAGTTGTATGTATATTGTTGTTCTATGTGTTGGTTTGGCATTTGTGTGATGTCGTGTTGCCGTCACGCCGGCCCCGGGATGACGAGTGTCTGGGTCGTGACAGTTTTCCCATCTTTTTCATCCATCACTTGAATTGACTCATCAAGGAATAGCATCTCAAGAGGCTAGTGATCCGTTTGAGCTGGACAACTAGCCAATTGATCTACTATCCCCTGACCCTTCACTGACTTTTGGGACTTGTAGATGATATCGAACTCCGTTTGCAGCATCTTCCATTTTGAAATTTTTCCAGACAGAATCGGTTTCTCGAAGATGTACTTTAAGGGATCCATCCTGGCTATCAAGTAGGTAGTCAATGGGAGCATATAATGGCGCAGTCTCTGAGCAGACCAAACTAATGGACAACAAGTTCTCTTTAGCAAGATGTAATTCTCCTTGTACTTGCTTGCTGAGGTAGTAGATGGCTTGTTCTTTCTTTCCGGATTTATCGAGTTGTCCGAGAATAGCTCCTATTGAAGAGTCAAGAACTGAAAAATATAGAAACAACGGAACCCCCTCCTGAGGCGACACTAGAACTGGAGGGTTGGTTAGATAGGCTTTAATCTTCTCCAAGGCATTCTGATAATCTGCATTCCATCACCCGTCACTCTTCTTTCGAAGTAGCTTGAAGATTGGCTCACAAGTGGCAATGAACTGGAAGATAAATCGGGCTATGAAATTCAATCGGCCTAGAAAACCTTGGATCTCCTTCTTATTTTTCAGTGGTGGAATCTCACAAATGGCCTTTATCTTTGCAGGATCAATCTTGATTCTATGGCGGTTAACCATGAAGCCAAGAAGTTTTCTAGAAGTTACCCCGAAAGCGCATTTTGTTGGATTGAGCTTGAGTTGATATTTTCAAAGTCTGTCGAACATCTTTTTCAAATGGCAGAGATGATCCTCGTTCTCCTGAGATTTATCGATCATGTTATCCACATATACCTCCATCTCCTTATGCATCATATCATGAAAGAGGGTTGTCATTGCTTATTGGTACGTTACCCCGGCATTTTTTAGACCGAAAGGCATCGCCCTATAGCAAAAGACTCCTCACAGTATGGTGAATGATGTCTTTTCTCGATCTTCCTCATCCATTAGAATCTGATTATATCTAGAGAATCCATCGACGAAAGAATAGAGCTTTCGCCCCACAGTGTTGTCGATGATGATATGAATGTTTGGCAGCGAAAAATCATCTTTCGGACTTACCCGATTGAGATCACAATAATCCACGCAAACTCTGATTTTTCCCGAAGACTTTGGTACTGGGACCACATTTGACAGCCGTTCACTGTAATTACAAATTTCGATGATTCAGGTATTGAACTACTTCACGATCTTTTCTTTGACCTCAAGGCTGACAGTAGGCCTCAACTTCTGTTTAATCGGCACACTCCCAGGCTTTAGCGACAACTTATGGGTTACGATACTTTTGTTTAGCCCTACCATGTCATCGTAGGACCAAGCAAAAATATCTTTATAGGCAACTCGGAGCGTCGTCAATTCTTTTTTTTTCCAAAGCGGTGAGGACTGATCCAATCTTTACTTCTTTCAACTCCTCTGGGGTTCCCAAATTTATCAATTCTATTTTGTCAGCACTAGGAATCGTCTTGTTTTCAAATTCCGCAAAGGCTTTTTGGATCTCACCATCGTCTGGCTAGTGAGAGTCATCTTCTATTTCCACTCCCATCAGATTATGGCCTGATTCTGTATTAAAATGATACTCATTGCACTCTAGCTCAGTTATATCGCATGTATCATACACAAGTAACTTAGGCAACCTGAAAGGGTAAAATTACAAGGTTGTAGACCATATATTAAATAAAATAGAATTACATTCATTAAATTTCAAGGAAAGCCATTACAAAGCAAAATCCATTTCCATCCAGAAGACTAGCTGAATGTAAGGGTAAGTATAAAAAATCTCCCCAATTTTACCGAAATGCCCAAAGAATCGGGAGGGAATAAGAGTCCCAATTCTGTATTTTTTCAACCCCTTTGGTTCGAATATCGGACCCATGACTTGGTCCTGCCTCCTTTCCCAGAATTACGTTCACAGCTTCCTCAATCAGCACTTTCTCAGGGTGTAACTTGAATCCTAAAGTCTCTTCCCCTTTGTTGATGGTTTCTGCCGAATAGGGAAAAGTGACCTGGATATATGGAATTTCCATTGGCTAGTTGTCCGAGAATTTGTCCCTTTTCTGTCGGAAAAATTTCACCCTGTCTGCTCTTGTTGACTCGTATCCTAACCCGAATCTCCCTCTTTTCTCCTTGACTTCTATCGGCTCTATAATTCCATCCAGGTTCTTGCCCAATTCTCTCCCGGGGATGCAGCCCAAAGACCTCATATCTTTAGCAACAAAGGCTACAGTGTTAGACAATGACAGTGCCAACTCGTGTCCTTCTTCCTTCATAAAAGTAGCATTCGCGACGTCGAACACATGATAAGAGGCTTCAATCTTCTCCTTTCCTTTTTTCTCATTTATTAATGGGACATATCGTCTTATCGCTTGATGGAAGGGTGTGATATCCGAATCGGCTTTGATCACATACAGTGTGTTGTCAACGATGAACTTGATCTTTTGGTGTAGGGACGAAGGCACTGCCCCGGCATTATGAATCCACAGCCTCCCCAACAACAATTTGTACGAAGCAGGTATTTTGAGCACTTGGAACTTTACATTGAACTGGATCGGGCCAACTTTAATCGGTAGGTCAATCTCTCTGACGCTATCTCTCCTGGCCCCATCGAAAGCCCTGATAACCATTTTTTATGATCGAATCTATGACCAATCTATCTCCATTTCTTCCAATGTCGATAAAGGGCAGATATTTAATGCTGAACCATTGTCAACCAACACCCGAGCTATGAACATTCTATGGCTTTCGACCGTGATATTCAGGGACATGTTGTGACCTGTTCCTTCTTTGTCAATCTCATCATCGGTGAAAGTGATGGTGTTAGATCCTAGGTCCTGCTCGACCAGAGTGATAAACTTTTTCGGAGGGATTGTGCTAGGCAAGTGGGCTTCATTTAGGACTTTCAGTAATGCATGTCTATGTACTTCTAAGGACAAGAGTAGTGAGAGCATCGATATTTGCACTGACGCTTTGCTGAGTTGCTCCACCATCTTCTATTATGAATTCTTTATTGCCTTTAAGAAGTCGTGAGCCTCATGTTCTGACATTGGTTTTTTCAGAGCCCCTCGTGGTTCCCTCACAGGAACCCTAATCAAATCTTGTGGCGTATACACCCTTCCAGATCGAGTGATTCCACCGATTTCGCCTACTGAGATTGGAAATTCTTCTCCTTCTCCTATTTTAGCAATGATCTCGTAATTCCACGGGACCTTATTGAGATTTTCCACCGGATTTTGGATCGGGAATGACAGAACTAGAGATTTCTCTAGTTTTTCAGCTACCCTTTTTGGATGTAATTCAAACCCTCTGTCCAGAACCTCCGTGTGTAAACAAACATCATCGATATCGATCACATCAACTTTTTCCTCAACCTCCTCTGTGAAAATTAGATTGATGCCAGTTCCTGTGGTGGCGTGTTCAGTCAACGGATTCTGCTAACAGTTCGGCGTACTGGTCTCAGGTTTTTTAGGAAACATGATGGCTCCTGTCTGTATGAACTCCTGGATCTTGTACTTTAGCTGAAAGCACTGCTCGGTCACATGTCCTCTGGTTCCCGAGTGGTATTCACAAAAAGCATTTGAAGAAGTTGTTTTACTCCCAGGTTTAACTTCATAGAATGGAAGGGGTGTCAGCATCTCCTGCTTCTAACAATTCAGGTACAACTCAGTGATGGAGACTGAAAGTTCTAGTAGCACTTTGTCATCGTTCTGGAAGTTTTTCTCAGTAGCATGAGGTAGAGAGCCTTGGCGGTTTGGGTTCTTGGCCTGAGGGTGTGGTTAGGAATTTGAGGCGGGGTGTTCAGGTTTGGCTGATATGTATGGTAAGAGGGTGATTGGTAGGCTTGGGGATAATACTGAGGAGTGTGGTTTTGGTAAGGGAGAGGTACATTTTGGTAATAGCAGGGATGACTTTGGGAATAGGGTTGGTTTCGAGAATAATGTTGGTTTTGGCGATTTTTAGGAGGGTAGTTGTGATATTGGTTGTTCTGGTTCGGGTAGTTTTTGGGATGGGAAGCTTGGAGGTAGTTCTGGTCATGGGTTTGCTAGGGGAAAATGAAAACGGCTACTTCATTCTCCTTTCTCTTTAGCGAGGCTGACCTCTTAGAAGGATCGGGCGAGGTCCCTTCAATTTTTTCGTTTCTTATTCCCTCTTCTATCACCTCGGCTTGTTTGATCGCATCGCCGAAGGAAGTTACTGCTATGCTCGATAGATCTCGATAGAATCGCGGTGTCTAGATTGACTTGAATATCTCCAACTGAGCCTCCTCGCTCAGTCTAGGGACAACTTTGGCAGCTTCCTCCCTCCAGCGAGCAATGTACTTTCGGAAGTTTTTATCTTTTCTCTTCAGTATCTGGTAGAGGGTATTACGGTCCGGTGCGACATCTTTATTGTACACATACTATTTACATAAGGCCTCTACCAAATCCTCGAACGTCTTAATCTGCGCTAGGTCTAAGGTCATGCACTAGCTGAGAGCTGGTTCTTTCAATGATCGCCAGAACATCTTCAGGCAAAGGTTTTCATTCCAAGCATGAACCCCCAACTCCTTCTTGTAGATACTAACATGCTATTCTGGGGGGCAGTACCATCATACTTCATGAACTCCGAAACTATGAAGTTTTTTGGATATACCACCCGGGGTGGTACTAACAGTTCTTTGTATGCCATTTTTCTGGATGGCTTCACCCTTTTTTGTTCTTCTATGGTTTTCTCCAATTCCTCCATTTTCAAAACCCAAGCTGGAGGGGGTCCATCTTCGTTTCTGTTTGCGGTTTCAATGGCCAGGGCTGGTCGATTAGCATTCGGATCATTTAGCGGAGAAACGACCCTCTCCGGGTGGATGAAGATCTGGGCTGCGCGAGGGGCCGAACCTTCGGGTGAAGCCTAATAGATATGCCCCTGGCTGGGGTATACTAGTGCTCCATAGGCGAAAGGATGAGGGCCCATCTAGTGTCCATAGTAGACTGATCCCGTGAAGTTTCGGGCCGGCATGGTTCGGATTCGGCCCAGAGTTCTCCATCTCGGCACTTGAAGGGTTTTCATTTGGTGATTCAGTCACGGGAGTTCCACTAGACGGGGGAACAGGCGCCTCTTGAGGCCTACTAAATTCGCTGATCCTTTCCCTCAGCATGTTAATGGTTTCCTGCATACAAGCCATCTGGGCTGCACAGGGAGATTCAAGATTGCTTTTTGATGTCATCCTGGAGTGAGTCTGGGCCCAGCTATGAGTAAAGATCGGACTTCAGATGGGGGGAACCAGAATTGCTTTTCTGGGACCAATTTTCTTGTCTCATCATGTTCTATAATAAGCCCATTTATTAGTCCACATGGGTCTTAGGTAGTTTTAAAACCCATCCGAGTTCAAAGTTTTCAATTCCGATAATGACCGATCAAAATAGATAATGATTTATGAAAATTATTTTGTAACTTAATCGGTATTGGAAACTTTGAACTCATTTGGTTTTTAAGACTTCCTAAGACATCATCAATCAATCAAGTATAAAACCCCCCGTCTTGTATCACAAAATCCCAAGGGGATAATATGGATACAAGAAGACCGTACTTGTGTCGGAGGATTTATAACAATATAAGAGTCCGAGAGAAAAGAAAGAAAGAAAAAAAAAAGAAATAAACATCACAACTTATTTACAAAAAAGAGAAGGAAAAGATAACAAAATAAAATATAACATTCAGACATGGAATGGTTAGACTTATTTGGACATATTAGGCTCGACCTTCTTTTGTCCCTAGCAGAGTCGCCAGCTGACGCGCCCCGATTTTTCGAACGGAAAAGAATATTAAATAACAAATATTGCTTAAGGAGATAGAGGTTTTAAAGCACCGGTTTTCTCAAAAAATATACTTAGGCTGTTTTAAAGAATAAGGAGTCACCACCTAGCATTGGGTTTAAATGGTGTGCTAGGTCACCGAATTTTTAGAAAATAATTTAAAAGGCCTAAGTAAAAAATTGACTCCAAAAAATATGATCAAACCAAAGATTCATTTAAAGGCGCAGGGGTCGGTTACGTTCGGGGAAGGTGTTAGGCACCCCAAGACACCCGTCCAAAAATGGTACCTTATGTTCAATTAAGTCCAATTAGTTTAGTCCGAGTGTTTTATTTTATTTTGAAATCATTTCCCTCTTATAAAATCCTTTTGGTATTTTCAAAAATAAGGTGGGACAAGTTTTTTGGATTTTTTTGGGAATGTTCCCCCAGTATAACCTCTTATCGAATATTAAAGATTCGATAAAGATGGTCCCCGGGGGGTATTTATATATGTTTCCTAAAGATTTCTTTAATTTAAATAGGCAAACTAAAATAGGTGAAAAAAAGAATAAAATATGAATGCAAAACTAAATCTATGTGAATTTTATTTTTTATGCAAAAGTGATTAAGAATTTTTTTTTAAAAGAATTTAATTTAAATGTGCCAATGCGAAATGATATGAATGAAGGGAATCAAATATGGAAACACTATATGAATTAACGTGATTATGCGTGGTAATGATTTAATTAAAAAATAGAAGTAGTGCACGGGTCATGACTAGATGTGAAAAAGTAGCGTGGATTCTTAAAAAAACTAAATAAAAAATAAAAACTATATGTATGAAAAGTGTAAGTGGTGAAAGTGTCCTAAACTTTCCGTCTAAATGATATGAGAACTAAACATGCTAAGTGGACGCAAAAAAAAAAACATGCTAAGTGGACGCAAAAAAAATCTACTTTGAGTTTGCCTGATTAATTTAAAGAAATCCCGTTTTGAAATTCCCTCAAATTCTATAGATCAGAGAATCGAGTGAGGTTCACTGAAACAATTTAGTTGAAATGAATCATTTCGATACTTAAAAGAAATCCCACGAAAAATTTACTGAGGGAAGAGATTTTTTAAAATCATTCGTTTCTAAATTCTACTCGAGTCGAGGAATGAAAACGAGGTCACGGAAAACTCTCCCACGATTTATCGAATTGTCAAACCCAATTTAAGGTTCGTAAGGATTAATTTCTTCAAATAAAAGATTTTATTATTTTATTTTTATTTTATTTTTTTTGGCATTTTTTTATTTTTTAGGGTTTTGATAACAAGAATAAAAATAAAGAAAATACAGAAAAATAAACAACGAAAACATCCTTCACCTAATGATCAGGGGTTAGGTTTAAGCACGAGAAACCCACCCTGACATTTTCATCAGATCATCGGACAACTTTAATTTTTTGTGTTTATGAATTTGTAAACAAAACAAAATAAATAATGAAAATGTCCTTCACCTAATGATCGGAGGTTAAGTTTAAGCACGAGAAACCTACCACGGCGTTTTCATCGGATTATCGAACGACAATACATAAATAAATGAATAAAATTTGCAGAAATTTAAATTGCGAAAAGAATAAAATAAAACTGAAAGAAGAATTAAAAATTAGAAAAACATACATGTTCTAGGTCAAGAATCTCAATACCTGTATTTTTCTCTCTCGCAGACGGCTTCCCGAAAGGGCTTTGAAAATCACTCTACTAAAGGGGGTAGCTCCTCTCAATTTTTGAATGCATACACTAGGAGGAGGAAGGTCCTATTTACAGGAGAAGATCGGGTGCGAAAAACACTTTAGGAAACCCTAAAACTAGGTTTGGCCGCCAAAGCCCAGTCTAAATTAGACTGGGAAAGGGTAAAATTGTAAAAAGAATAAAAAAGAATATTCTGGACACAGGGCGCGTGTAAAACACATGCCTCATTACTGCCTCACCAGGCTACGACACGTGGTAGTTTTTTTTTTTTTTTGCAGCTAGTCAAAAGGGGCCCCCACCGCCTTCTCCCCTCTCTCTTTCTCTTTTCTCTCTCCCTCTCTCTTATATCTTCTCTATCTCTCGCTCTCTCATCTCTCTCTAGCGCTGTGCAGGCGGCAGGCAGGCGAGCCGCATGCCTGCTCTCTCTCTCTTTCGTCTCTCTCTCTCTCTCTCTCTCTCGGTTTAGACCCAAAGAAAGAGTCCCACCCCTTTTCTCCCATTTCATTTTACTCCCCTCATTTTGCACTCTTTCAATTTTAAACCCCCATTTCTTTATTTTTTAATTTTACACCTTTTTTTTTTTTGGAACAAATCAAATAAAATAAAACAAATTTAGCTATAAAATAGAGCATAATTATTTTTATGTTTTTTGCGGGCGGTCAAAATATCGTGTCTACAATTCAAGAATGACTGGCGAAGGCTGAATGAAGGGATCGCGAAGAGGAGCGAATAAGAAAGGGAAAATGAGAAGGAAAAAAATAAAAAAGTAAAGAACAAATAGGAAAGTTGGGAATTCTCATAAGGAGAAAGAGAGAGAGAGAGAGAGAGAGAGAGAGAGAACTAAAGAGAGAAATAGGGAATTAGGGGAACGAGGGTGTGGGAATTCCAGGAGAGAAATAAGGGAAAGGGAATTAGAAATTTTTATACAAAATGTCTTTATATAACTTAACCTCATATATATATATATATATATGCATGTGTCCTTATATATGTACTCATATATATAAGACTAGCATATAACTCGTGCCTGAAGGCACGAACGAAAAAAAATAACCATGATATTTAGACAATTAAGCGAAAAAAATAAATCAATGGACTTAACAACAAAAATATAATTAGAGAATAAAGTCAAAACCCAAAACTCCAAACATAAAAAATCAATAATCAACAGTTTATTTGCGCATGCATATTTTTAGTTGTATTTTAGAACATTTAGAAAAAATAATGGGATTCAATGTGCTATTTAAATTTTACTTTAAAAATTTTAGGGACTAATATGTTGATTTTAATTTTGAATTTTAAAAGTGTAAGGATTATTAAGTTATTCAAACCCAAAACTCCAAACATCAAAAATCAATAATCAACAGTTTAGTTACTAACACATATTTTCAAACGAACAACACACTTCTACTATAATTCTAAAACTTTAGAAGAAATGAACACCACTTTCTCCATTTATACAATATAATAATTGTCCGAGTCTAAAGGCAATTTATAAAAATATATGATCGCGCAAAACTAATGCCAAAACTTATAAATAAATAAAATATGAACAAATTTCAAAACAAGTGAACTACAATTAGGCACATTAATAATACATGTACAAATAAAAAAAATGACAAATTTCTCAATGTTCATACATTCTCAAGGCCTTACTTTTGATTTCAAATTAATAGAATAATAACCAACACAACCAATAATAATAAACATAGCTAACACTTCAGAAAAATGACAAAGCACCTCTTATTTCATTGGTTCTCAACTTGCATTTTCAAATGAACATAATTAAAAAATATGGCATAACTTAATTTATTTATAAGACATTCTTATTTTTAACAATCCGTTTTCAAACCAACACAACAATAGCCAAGAATATAAAGGTAAAAATTCATTCTTTTGAAAAAAAAAAACTGTAAAAATAAGGTGATAGTCCTATTTGTTTGTACAACATTTCCACCAAAATTTCAATAATTGAACGCTTATTAAAAACAAAAATCATATGCAAACAAAATTACACTAATTGAGCTCAATTGCAATAAAAAATTTAAAAAATAAATCTAATGTAAGGGGTTTGGGTACTTATTAAGGGCTATGGAGACAATAGCCACGCAAGGCACGCCTCAAGATCAAGACACGCCTTGCTGCGCCTAGCGCCTGGGTGCACGTCCAGGCTTAACAACTATGCCCTTACCAACCTGCTCAACAATCTAATTGACAGACAAATCAACCTAAATTCATTTATTTTCAATTTAGTTTTTCCAGCAGAAGGGGTAAGTCATACCTCAGAGGCAAGAATTCGTCCAAAATATCAGCTACGTGGCACTTCCTTAATTATCTTTGTTTATACAACATTCTACACATATTTCATCTGAATATCAATAATAACTAACAATTAAACATCAATAATAACTGAGAATTATGAGAAGCTTTTACTGATATGGTAGTAATAAATAAATTATGCTATAAATAACTAAAAAAGAAACCCATGCCTTCACCATTATTATTGATTCCTAATAAAAGAAATAAATATAATACATTCCTTATAAATACACTCTGTATATACCTACATATAGTTTTAAATAAATTCTCCTTTCTGCTTCATCTACACCCTAAATAAAATAAAAATACCAAAGAAACAAATTTAGAAAAAAGGGGAACTTAGGGTTATAAATTTTATCACCGATTAAGATCATTAAATTCAAGAAATGTCCCCAACCGTCTTAAGAATTAAAAAATATGGGCCAACTAACGCATTATGTTTCTATCTCACGATAATCATGAATATTTTAATTTAATGACAATATATCATATTAAAAAAAAAACATTAATATGAAAAAAAATCAACAATTACAACACAACTTTACTAGGAGAAACATTTGAAAATTGAAAAAAAAATTTATTCATGTCTTAATTTTACCTTATCAAACTGATAGATTGCGATAGAATCAATGAAAAAAATATCAAATTACATCAAATACCATACATACCCTATATTATATATATATATATATATATATAGGTACTCCAAATGTTACTAAAACAATAACATGGAAAAATAATACTGAATCCCTACTAGTTAATTGAGATAGATACCAATAAAAAGTATGTGTAAGTTAACCCTTAAATTAAATCCAAATTCTAACCTTCAACTTGAAATATCACTCTCTGCTTCCCATTTCAACACAATAATGGACTTCGAAACTGTTAAAGAGGTGAATTTTGTAAACTTCCAAAAGCATGCTTATTCTGGGCAAAAGAATCAAGATAAAATGATTCCCTCTCGATCGACTTTGCGAGAAAAAAAAATAGTGTTGTCGCGTCTGAGAAAGGGGCAGAGGAAGCGGTGCCAAATCAACGGTGTTGTGGCATGCTGGTGGCTAAGAGAAGACAAAAGGAATGAAGAAGAGGCGGGACAGAGCCACCCCGACCATCACCATACAGATCCGCCCACCGCCGGCCATCACTATCCAGATCTGACCACCTCGAACGTCATCGCCCCCAAATCCGACCATCGCAACGCATCACCATCCAGATCCGACCTCGCCACGATCATCGCCGGACATCGCCAGCCAGACCGTCGCCGAACTTCACCGCCTTCAAATCCGACCACTACCATCTCGATCTGGCCATTTCGAACCTGATCGAGAGTGATATCGATAGTGAGATCGAGAGCAGTGAGTGAAACGACGGTGAGCGGTGAGATCAGCAGCCAGATTCGGCGGTGAAGGCAATGGTGAGATTCGCCGATGGAGACAGTGAGCTGCGGATTCGATTTCGGCGACGGCGGGGGACACGAAGGCGATGGCGATAGAGATGGCAACGACGAGCGACTGGGATGGCAATGGCAGAAGATCAGCGATGGAGAAAGATCGGGTGAGAGTAAGGGTGAGGCAGAGAGTTAACAGAGAGAGTGAGACGGGTGAGAGTAGGTAGGGGCGGCTAACCCTAATTTTGATTTTCAATTTCTATGTAGATTAAAAATGATCCAACGGTTAAAAATATCTTTAATGTTTGTCTCTTCATCCGACGGCTCTCTTTATAAGTGAACTGATTTATTATATAGATGATTTCCTTAAAAGGAAAAATGTCCTTATATATATACTAAGATTTCCTTTTCGGTAAACCTAATTTCCTTACATAGTATGTAAATTATGTCTTCTATAATGTCCAAGGCAATCTGTGGTTAAAATGTAACATGTCCTATTTCATATTATATATGTGTGTGTGTTATAATATAATAAACAATTGTTATCCTTATCCTACCATTTTTCTTTTCTTTTTTTCTTCTTATTTTGTTTTTCTTCTTCTTCTTCTAATTTTATTTTATTTTTATCATTCTTATCTTTCACGACACTTAACACATCTTGTTCACTTAACAAGTGTAAATCACTATTCATTACTTTATTATAAAATACACTATTATCCCTCTAAATATATATTAGTATGCATTAACACCCTAAAGTTTTTGTAATATAAAAAATAATCCTAAAAAATATAACTTGTTGGGGGTAATACATAAAGTGTGGATTTTTTAAATCAAGTGTTATAAGAGAAGGGGGGAAAAAAAAAGAGAAGGCAAAATATGAAAAATTCTTAGGACTTCTGAGAGAAACCAGAGATAGTTTTTCAGAGGAAAAATTCTTGATCATTTCAAGCTAATTTTATTTAGTGGACTATGATTATTATTATCTACTTGAAATTCAGTGATCCTTCTTTGATATCACATTCTCTCTTTGAAATTGCTTGTTGATTTATTTTGTGCATTACTTGGAAATATTATTTGATAAGATTTTATCTTGAGAAAGAGAATTGAACTTTGTTTCCTAAAATCGTTTTTGAAAATTCGTAGATCTTAAACTTTGAAATTATTTCTATGAGAACGAGTTACAACGTTTTGATATAATTTATTTGGGCTATCTGATTTTGTGCTAGACTTGTTTTATACCAAGATAGACAACTAACATGATTTTTAAATTAAATATCCTATAATTGTGTGCACTTCTATAACATTTAAGAGTCAGGTTAAATTTTGAATTTGATATTTACAATTAAGTGTTGTTAGAAGCTCTTTGTGGGAAAAATAATATTTTTTTTTTCTTTTTTTTTTTTTTTTTGTGAGGGTGTAGCTCGAACCTACGTGTAACTTGTCTAGGTGAGAGCGTGATTTAGTATGAAGAAACTTTAATAATCGGGATCGTAAGGGGTTTGATTTTCATCTGGTAAGAGAACCAGAAGGATTTTAGTAAATTAAATTCCCTATGAGAGTTTAGGAGAGTGGAAGTAAGAATATCTTGTTGAACTACCATAAAATATATGGTGTCAAATTTCTTTATCATTTTCTCTTTGTATGTGTTTTGTTTAAACTATTAAGCTATTAATAAAGATTAAAATTGACAAGGCTAAATTAATTAGTATCCATTTAACCCCTCTTGAGTAGATATTTGGGTTAACAATTGGTATCAGAGCTAAATTAGTTTATTAGGCTTAATATCCTAGCTAATCGATCATTATGGCACACAAATCACGTGATATATATATATATATACTCTTGAATGTGATAGATGTTTATGTGATAATTTTGATAATGATTCTTATATTACTAGTGGCAATGATAATGATGATGCTGAGGATGTCCATATTCCTGTAGAAAAATTATTTATTTTTAAGCATCATTTTGCTAAAGAAAATATTCATTTTAAAAAGAAAATTGATACTTTCAAAAATGGTGGAATGGGATTTAAAATTTAGAATACAATTGGATATATTAAAAATAAATAAATAAATAAATAAATAATAAATAAAAATTATTGTGAAACAAATGAGTTTTTAGATGTTATTTTAGAAATAAACAATTTTCTTTTTAAAATTTATTGTTTTGAAAATAAAAATAATTTTTTGAAAAATAATATAAATTCTTTAAAAGAAAATGTTTCTATTTTTAGAACTTTTAAGAAAGAAAGTGAGATTTTAAAATATGATCTTTAGATTTCAAAAATTGAACATGAAAAATTAATTTTTAAAAATCAAATGAATTGAAACTTAATATAGAGTTTTGAAAAATGATTTTGTTATGATTTTCAGAAAGTTTAGATGTTGAGATAAATATTGAATTACTTAAGAAAAATCTTGAAAAATCCAAATCCAACCTGAAGAGTATACAAAGTGAACCTAAGTATGTTCACTCGTCTTTCTAAACAAACTATGGAAATGGATATGCTTCATCATCTTATTATTCATCATAAGCCTATAATTGTAAATTAGCTCTTGTTGGATAATACATGCTCTACTTCTCGTGCTAGTTGTCATGGTAATATATTCAATGATCAATCAAAGTTGAGATGCAACTATTGCAACAGAGTTGGTCATTTTAATGTGTCTTGTCCATTCAAAAATACTAAATATGTTTTAACAAAAATAGATCCAATATTAAATGGATAGCAAAGAACGATATACAACAATCTTATGCAGCGTTACATATCGTAAATGCAGGAACAAAAGGTACAAGTAGAAAAGATCTACAAAAACTAAAGTAGAAATCCACCAAGAATCCTCAAGAGACATTTGCCAAGAAAAATGTCATTGATTCAAATGACAATAATCAAAACTCTGGAGCATACACACAGACGAAGCAAATATTCTTATCCAAACTAATAGTTGGTGTGAATGAGGTAAGGAATAAAGTTATTCCCAAGGACATTAGAGGCACTTCTAACCCTTTGCAATTTAATTTCATTAAATTTGTTAAAGAGGTAGGTATTTGGTTGCCAATTAGGTAAGTCGGTAATGGTTTTTAAGACCCTTGCTAGATTTGTGTTTATCTGTTGTTTTAGAAACATAGTATGGTAATTTTGAGAGTCACATATATTTAATTGTATTAACGTGTTTGTATACGATTTAATCATATCATACAATAAGATTCAATAACTTGTGTTTCCAATTATATGATTGATAACACTTAAAAGGTCATGCCACGTGAAAAATTATTAGATCGTAGATCTTTTAGAATTGAGATAGACTCAATCTAGTAAGACTACCATGATATTTTAAAGATATAGTATTATTATTGTTATTTATATCATAGTGGCACAGCGAAAGCATTTAGAAACATAAGATTCTTTGGGAATTGATTATCTATATTAGGTGTTACCTACCAAAGTGCACCTTATCTGTAAGTTGTTGAATATAATGTGGGCCACTGTGAATACGGATGTAATATCCCATAAATTTATATTTTGAAAAATATTATATTTTTAGAGACGATTTTGTAAATTTGTTGTGTACATAAATACCTTATAATTTTTGGAGTTAAATGTTAAATTTATATTTTTTAAAATATTATTTCAATATTTTTGGGTTGTTTTGTACATTTTAAAAATTTGTGGTATAAATAATATTTGATAATTTTTGAAGATAAATGTAATTATTGGGATTAATATAAATTAGTTTATAATTAAAGGGGTATCAAGTGTAATTTCGGTTTCCTTACCTATTAAGGAATAGGCTTTGGGCCATGAATTAAAAAACAAAAAATGAAAAAATAAAATTTCTAGCCACATGTTGATCCTACTCATGTTTGTGGACATATATATATGAGATATGCGTACACACAAGAGGACACGTGTGTTTGGGATAAGGATAACAATGATAGTAATAATAGATTAGTAATAAGAACATAATAAGAATATCTAAGCTGAAGTGATCGACTTATATACGCGGATCAATGGAAATGGAAGAGGAGGAGCTTATATAATCTTATATTAATACAAATATAACGAGAATATATCAAAAAAAAAAAAAAAAGTTACAAATTATGTATTTTGAGTGTTTCGGTTCAGATTCTGACAACGAATTTTAGGTAGAATTTCTACTCTTTTAATATATGTATTTAAGATATCCACGTACTGTGTGGTTCATGTTAATTCGGTTATAATTGTTGTTTTGCATTAAATATTATGATCACGTATTATGTGAAAATTATGTGGGAAACATGTTTACGTGTTTATTTGTGGTTTAATGCGATACACGTATTAGAGGGGTTGAAATTCAACTGAGCGTTGGATCACAACCCCACAGTTTTGATTGCAGGTCCGCTGAGAGCGAAACTAGGCTGGGAATCATAGTTGATAATTGTAATTATTATTTACCGTTGTAAAGTCGAGTCGAAAATTCGTTAATTATAATTATCGTCGTAACTATAGAATCGTGAATAACTGAATATGATAATTATTAGTCTAAGGATCTGATCTAGTCCCTCTGAATATTATGGGTCACTAGATGATAATACCACGTATTGGGTATTATTACTAGGGACAAATAATTAAATCCCCATATAATCATCATATCATATCACCATCCCATATATCCCATATATGCCAAATTCAATATTATTATATATAGATACAGAGGTATATAAATGTTCAATTTTCTCTTTGGTGTTGCACACCATTAATTTTTTTTTTATTGGGAAATTATTTTTTTAATTTGTAATAATTTTATTCATTATTTACTACTTCAAAATTGACTCGGTAAATCAACAATTATAATGATCTCCGTAGTTCATCAAAATTAACCCGATAAATTGAGTATAGTTATCGGTGTCATTTTCTAAAGTTTCTCGAATTTAAAAATAGACAAATTATAATTGTCGTTGTCACATTGTAAAAATTCTCATATTTATATTCAATGAGATATTGGATATTTGGTTTTAGTTTTAATTCTCCAAGGGAGAGAAACCGCGTGGCGGCCTTAGGAAATCAGGTTGTTACAACAGATGTAGCGATATGTGGAATGGATTTTGTCGGTTAAGAAATGTGGGTGACGTTCGTTTATGGGACCCTACATAGAGAACAATTACTCTAGAATCGAGTGTGACTAATATAACTATGCGATGCGATTCTGAATTATTATTATTTTGAATGAAATTTCGAGATCAAAATTTATTTAAGGGGAATAGATTGTACTAACCCGAAAATTTATATTTTTGAAAATATTATTTTATATTAATTCAATATTTTTGGGATTGTTTTGTAAATTTATAGTATAAATAATATTTGATTTTTTGGGGGGAGATAAGTATTATTATGGGTCTAATATGAATTACTTTACAATTATGGGGTGTTAAATATAATTTTTAAATTCTTAACTATTAAGTAATCAATTTGTTGCTAGGAAATTAAAAAAAAAAAAAGGGGATAAATGACGGCCACGAATTCTCATGTTTGTGTGTGTGTATATATATATATATATATATATATATATACCATAATAATAAGGATAAGTTATCAAACACCAAGCCATTATATATATGCATGTATGGTTTGCATGCCCCTAATTACACGTGTAATTGTTATGTTATGTTATGTTATATATAACAACAACAACAACAACTACAACAACAACAATAATAATAATAATAATAATAAGTTTTGATCATTGCGTCATGTTCTTTCTATATGTATAAACATATATTATATGTTTAGCTGGTTGTGGCTCCAGACGGAAGGAAAATTATAGTGATATTTCAAATGTCTTTTTTTAGCGAGAAAAATATTTCGATTGGATTTCGGCTTGGCTCAAATTTCAGGTTGAATTTCTAACTTCTTTAATATTTGTATTAAATTTTAACTGTTAGTTTTCATGAAGAAATATTTATGAATACGTATTACGTAAAAATTATGTGAGATACATGTTTATGTGTTTATTTGAAATTTGATTGTTATGTGTTTATTTTGGGATTGTTTGGATACGCTTATTAGAGGGGTTGAAATTCTACTGAGTATTGGCTGATAACCCCACAGTTTTTATTACAGGGCCAGTAAGAACGAAACGGCACAAAGAATTCTATTTGAATTTCTATTTGTGAAAATTTTATTATTATTTACCGTTGTAATCGGTGAATTTGATAATTATAATTATCGTCGTAATTATTGATTACTCGGTATATATATATATATATATCAACCCGCGCAATACGCGTGTTTGAAAAAACAATATTAGTAGAGATTTAACAATTGAATTTTACCCATACAATTGGAGTCATTGCCAATTTCAATTGCATGAATAGAACCCCCAATTCAACACATGAATTCAAACATTAGATATACCTCACTTCATCAGACATTATTCAAAAGCTAAAATAGAGAGAGTTTAACATATGTCACCGAGTAAATGGAGTTGAAATAAAGTAAACCTTTTCAAATGAGATAAAAGAAGACATTATTAAATTAAATGTGCTGTGATCATTATGATTGCATAAATAATCCGAAGGGGAGCGATCTTTCTTTGTGGTGGAAATTACCGGATCGATCGATCCTCTTGATAATTTGCAAACAAGTTTGCCCTTATTACATGAGTGATTCTATTCCATATCTTGCAATTTGACCCTATTAATGAATATGCAACTTCTATACGTGCTGTCACCGTTAAAAAAACGGAACAAAATATAGTAACAAACTAAAATTGTGAGCTAATAGTGTTGGCCCAGTGGAATACCCAACAGAGGGGGGATGAATTAGGTAATTAAAAAAGTATTAGAATAATAACTTCAATAAATAAAATAATTGATTTTAATCCTAAATTAATTATTATCTTTATATCATAACAGAATTATCAAATCAACTAAGTACACACCAAACAAAAATAATAAAATAAATATTACAGCACACCAGAAATTTATACTGGTTCACTAAGCTACTCTTGGCTAATCCAGTTCTCTGAGCTCTATGGAGAGTCGCACCCACTAATACTTAAGATCCCTTGAAAAGAAGGAACCAAACCCTCACAACGATTCTTTTACAGGCTCAGAATTAACCTTTACAAAAAAAATTTCACAGGTTAATGAAGAACCTCTACTTTTTACAGGTTAAAAAATAATCTAATTCTTTTTAACACAGACAAAAGAATTAAAATCTCACCAACACTCTAAATATCTTTTTACTCGTTAAGGATTAAACCGTTACAAAATTCATACAAATCAATTCTATTCAGGAAAAATTATTACCTCAATCTCTTTACAAGAAGAGACTGAAACTGGCTACCCTTTGATTAAATACCCCCAATAGAATTTAATCCATCACACTACTCACTAATACAAATTTATAAGCAAATTATCTCACTCGGAGCTTCTACCACCCCAGATAAATTAAAAATCGATTAATATCCCAAAACTAGTGATAGAAATATGTGAGATAGTCAAAATCTGATTTTTGACAAAAGATGGGTAGCACGTAATCAGATTCAAGAAATTGTTTATAAAATATTTTCTTTAATAAAAATCAAAAATAATTTCTAAAGATCAATTTCCAAAAATTAAATAAGCGATGCAAAATAGAAAGTAATTGGAAAGATCCCACTCGGAATCCACTGAAAAATAATTAGAACGTAGTTACTTCAGTTCCAGTAGCAGCAATTATTAATAGTCAATGATTCTCAAGATTGTCTCTTAGAATAACTTTCACAAAATATCAGTATGATATCTCTTAGAAAAGCTCAAGTATGATCTCTTGATTTTTTAATCTCTCTTAGCCACACATCTTAATGATATGAAAAACGCAGGTCAATATATATGGGATACAAATCACCTCTCTAACGGCTAGTTACCATATGTCATGACACTTAAATGCTCTCTTAGACCCCTTATATCATTATGACTTCATTTTGGTCCAATTCACTTAATTATAGCTTTTTAAATCTCTCAATTAAGTCCCCTAAATATTTCTCAATCACAATTAAATAGAATAGAAACAATTTTATGTACCAAATTGAGAAATATTAAAACTTAATGAACCAAATCAATAGGAATTAAATAATAGGTGTAGCTTATCTTAAATATCATAAAATCCCTAAACTCTCTCACAAATCCCAACCGAAAATGGCTACTTTTAGATATGAATTCGGAATCCTCAATATCCTAAAACTGCATCATCAGTCGACAGACCAGTTGACCGCTCGATTCAGGATGTAGCCAAACCAAAGATTCTGTGCCTATCGGTCGACCTATCTGTCGACTTAGAGATTCAGAGAGTTCAATTTTTCTTCACTGGTCGACCTACCTGTCAACTTAGAGATATAGAGAGTTCCATTTATCTTGACCGGTCGACTTACCTGTCGACTTAGAGATTCAGAAAGTTTGCCTGCTTTGTCTGGTCGACTAAGAAATACAGAGAGTTTGTTTTATACGCTTCGGTTGACTTACCAGTCGACTTAAGGATACTGAATCTCTTTTCAAAACTCATTTGTAACACATTCTCATTTACGTTTTCGTCCATGAAACCATTTTCTTTAATCAATTATAAATATTTATTTTTTAATTACACATAGGAGCAAATAATTTAACTAATTATGATCCTATTAAAAACACACATATTTATAAAAATTATTTAAAAATCTTTTTGTGTCGTGTGTGATCCTAATTGGGATATTAAGAGTTGAAATTTAAACTTGAGTTGTTTTTCCTAGGTTCTTCAAATTCTTCAACCTCTTAATTCATTCATCATCTTTATCATCAAATCAACATCATTCGGAATGAATAAACTGAAACACTTAAACAAAATGTTAGTTCCACAAAAAATATCAATGTTTAATTGTCCATCAAAATCTTAGGATCAACAAATATGAATCAAATTCCAAACAGGGATATGGCAAGTGAAACTAAATAAAGCAAATTCAACAATTGGAATAATCCATGGGAGCCCTTCTTTTTGTGGTTAACTAATTCAGTGAAATAGAGCATATAAAAAAAATTCAATTTTAATTCTATAGAGAAACATAAATATAATACGTAGTGCAAGAGTGTATTTTGAAAAATGAGGAAGAGGAACACGATGAAGTTGATAATACCAAATTCGGTGAAAACCTGTTGTCTTTTTTTTTTTTTTCCGGTTTTTCCAGAACATGATCATATTGAAATTAAATATACAAAATTAAAACAAAGTTTCTCTGCATCTCATAATTACTTGGGACCAGAAAATTAAGGCAATGTGCTTAAATTTCAGATTGGAAAAATAAATTTCAGTGAAACTAAACAGACAAACAAAGTTTTGTGCCCTCGGCAAGAGATATATTACCGGGATGAAATGCATAAGCAATGTCTATTAAACAGGAACAAAATGTGACAAATTGTATGTCTCTTCAAATTGAATGATGGAAGAAGCTCAAGTGTTTAGAGAATTAAATAGGTGAATAGAGGTTAAGCATTCAAATTGTCGGGATCAAATCAAATGAATTAAAGGAACATCTAGGTGGAGAATTTTGTACAACCGATGAAAAATTAATTATATGAAGAATAAATATTAATCTGTAATTAAAATCCACAAAGGGAAGCGAAGGATATGAAAAATGAAACCAAACAGCAGGGAAAGGCCAACAAACTCATTCTTTCACAAGTATAGGCTTCGTCATTAGGTTTTTTTCTATTAGATTGAAACAATGTTGAATGATGGTTAAGACAGAGGATTGTAAAACTTATATAGTCTCCTCTTTTGTGTAGACACGACATTTTGACCGTCCCGCAAAAAATTTATGATTTATTTTAAAATTAATTTTATTTTTATTTTAAAAAAAATAAAAAAGAAAAAAGAAAAGAAAAAATGAAGAAAGAAAAGAAAGATAAAAGAAAAAAAATGGAAAAAAAAATGTTTCCTTGTCAAAATGGAATTAGGTTTCCTTTTCCCTTTCCTTTTAGGTTTTGTTTCATTTTCCTCATCGAATTGAGACTGGGGTTTATAGGATTTTTTACTCTACATCCTTTCTATAGGGTTTATAGGATTTTTCACTCTACATCCTTTCTATAAATAAGACTCTCCTCATCACAATTTAGACACATAAAAAATTTAGAGAGAAACCCTTCGGGGGACATTAAGAAATTGAGAGAAAAAAACCTTTAGAGAGTGATTCTCATCATAAACCCTTTCGGGAAGCTATTTGCGTGAGAGAAAGGCCCGAGCATCGGGATTAGTGGCCTAGAATAGGTATGTTTTTTGATTTTTAAATCTTTTTTCAGTTTACTTTATTCTCTTCGCAACTTAAATTCCTGCAAGCTTTATTTTTTTATTGTCCGATGACTTGATGAAAAATGCTAGCACAAGGTTCCCTATTCTCGATCTGAATCTTTGGGTGTTTAGACGAGGGCACCCGTATCTTGCTATTTATTTAAATTTTTTTTTATTTTCTATATTTTTTTTTATTATAATAAAGAGGAAAAACTATAAAAGCAAGTCATTCGATGATCTGATGAAAACGCTGGAGTGGGTTTCTCATGCTTAAACCTAACTCCGAGCATTAGTGAAGGATTTTTTATTATTTATTTTGCTGCAATTTTTTTATTTTGTATTTTTATGTATTTTTTTAATTTTAATTTTAATTTTATTCTTCTTATCAAAACCCTAAAAAAAATAAAAGAAAATAATAATAAATTTTTTATTGGTAGAAATTAATCCTTACAAACTTTAAGTTGAATCCGACAATTCAATAAATCGAGGGAGAGTTTTCTGTAGCCTCACTTCCATTCTCCGACCTGAGTAGAATTTAGAAACAAATGGTTTTAGGAAATCTCTTCCCTCATTAAATTTTTCATGGGATTTCGTTTAAGTTTTGAAAAGATTAATTTCAACTAAACGTTTTCACGAACCCCCCTCGATTATCATATCCATAGAATTTGAAGGAATTTTAACTTGGGACTTCTTTAAATTAATCGAGCAAACTCAAAATAGACTTTTTTTTGCATCCACTTAGCATGTTTCTTTCTTGCATTATTTAGACGACATGTTTAGTACACTTCCATCACTCACACATTTGTTTTTACACAATTTTTTTTTTTTTTAATTTCATAAATACATGTTACTTTTTCATATCTAGTCACGACACGTGCACCTTGTACGCGCGGAGGATTCGCATCCTCGGCGTATATGACTACTCGCAAGTGTACGAGGTCAAAGTTAGTACAGTGTGATCATTAAGATCGAGTTATCGTATCCACAGGGATTGGTGTCGTTACTATTGAATACCGTGTTTGTCGTGACCTAATTTTATATAGGCTAAAAACAAATATATTTAATTAATTAAACTAATACTAACATAACCTAAATTAACTACATTAATATACGAATATGTTTTAGGGTAAAGAATTGCCTAGGGATTAACGTGTTTACAAATACATGTTCGATTTCGATTTACTCATGTTTATGGTATTCGACCTATTTGAAAACCTTGGTACATAAACTCCACCGCCACCTTTCCCGAGTGTAAGATGGGGGAATACCTGACTTCGAGTTAACGAAGAAGTCCCCCTCAATGTCTTAAAGATCCTAGGTCACGTGAGTCTCGCCCAACGTCATTGATTGCACACAATCTAACTCCCGACCGGGTCATTGGATCAAGTTTTGTATTTACCCTATCGACAATCTCTATTCTAAAACTCCCTCATCATCTCTCCCAAGTATAAGACGGGGGATATAACGCAACTTTAAGTCAACGAATAAGTCCTCCTCAACATCTTAACGACCCTAGGTCGCGTAAGTCTTGCCCCAACGTCATCGATTGTCCATAATCCAAACCCCGACCGGGTTATAGAATCATGGCATTTGTTTACCCTAATCCAAATCCGGGGTTTCTCAAAACTCCGTATTCTCCATTTATCTAACTAAGCATGATAAATAAATAATACGATAAACACAATCAAACTACGAAAAATAAACTTAAATGCAACACCGAAATCATCCAAACACCTATTCATAAATTTATTCGTTAATTCCTACTACAATCCATGTTTAGCTAAGGCCACAGCCGCATTTACAATGAAATAACAAGCTAAACATGCTCACAATATCCTAAGTTAAAGAAATAAGGAAAAACAATCGAATAACTTAGCCTCGTCCGAAGATAAACCGCTAAGAATGCTCAACGATCGATTCGCCGTCTTCTCCACTTCGGGATGTGAGCTCCACCTCTAAAACTCCTAAACCCTAGCCTAAATATGACCTAAGGTGCCCAAATGGCCCCGGGGGGGGGGGGGTGTCAAAAGAGGGGATAGGGAATGGTATTTATAGGAAAAATATCTACAAAATATCTAATAAATATCTAAGCTGTGCAGAGGCTCTCCGCCTAGGAGAAGGGTTCCACCGCCTAGGAGAAGGTAGGTCGGTTTGGATGATCACCTAGGCGAAGAAGTAGACGATGGATTTGGAAATCTTTCTGCTGGGTTTCAGCCTAGGTGGTGGGCTGTCAATAGCCTTTGGTAATTTCTCATCTTCTTCACCGCCTAACGGTAGTCTGGACGCCTAGGCGGTGGGCCTGTTTCATATTTTTACCTTCGAGCTTGTTTTTCCACCGTAACTTCAATCGCTTTTGGTTCGATCTCATCATTTTCACTCTAGTTTCCTATTTTTTTGCCCCCCACACCTGATTTATACAAAAAGTAATAAAACTAATTAAAATGTAATAAAATACTATATAAATGCTCGAAAACTAACTTAATTCGGTTTGGAAATATGTAGGTAAATCATACCTATCAAATACCCCCAAACTTGAAATTTGGCTAGTCCTTGAGCCAAACACACACACGGAAATAAAAAAACAACATAATGAAATAAAATAACAAACATCCTAAAATAATCTAAACATAACAACATGCGAGTTTTAAATTCTTCTAACTACCTTTTCATTTTTTCCTCAACAACCGCCAGTCATATCGAGTTCAGGCAGTAAAACATATCATGAGGTTCTAGAATTTCGACATGCAATAATGGTGAATGCTATTCTAGATCCTGTAAACATGTTAGTGCGAGACTCAATAATATAACTATCCAAGACCAGATTGGATTATCCCCTAATGAAATTCACGACTTAGACTGTGAAGGACTAGGATTTCCATAAGCCTGATTGGGGTCCACTCTCCACAAATGTAGGTTCAGTAGTTAAAAAATATTAGAAGGATTTGGTTCGGTTTAGGAATATTTGGCCAAGGGTATTTTGGAATAGAAAACGGGTTAACGTTGTTAACATAACGTTACCCAAGGCTCAACGCTTGGCACGTTCACTCTCGAACCCCCATAGATAAATTGGAACAATCCCGAACATGCTTAAGAACGTAGTATTCACTTGTCAAAAAGAAACAGAAAATAAACTATATTTACATTTTTTTTTCTAACTAACCACACCTCCAAACTTATTCGATTAGTATGATTTCACAGGTGTGGTTAAAATAAACGAAAAACGACAAGTGAGTACTTGTATACCGCACCAATCCGAAGTTTGCCCTAAACCCAACTGCTCAAATCAAGTAGCATTTGCAATTGCTAACTTGATTCACTCTAATGTGCCTTTAAATTCAGCGATTTAGGTTTGGAAAAAGGTCAACTGGCTAGGGTATTAGTTTATGTGTTCAAAATTGAATTTGTATTTAGGTTTTGATAGGGTGACGAGGGATAAACATGTATTAAGGTAGGCTTAAAAAGGCCCAAGCGATAAAACAACTGCCTAAATCACATCTCCTAAACTACCTCGCCTAAGATTTCGCCTTAAGCTCCCCCTCAATCAAGTTCTAGAATCCTTAATGTGTCATGAATTTGGCTAATCAATAATCATCTTCAAATCAATTGAATAGAAATACATTGAGTCTATGTGCTCGTGCAAATTAGGATCTACAATAATTTTTACCAAAAATCATAGTCAAGCACACAGAATTACACATGCATGGGTATTACCCTTGACGTCAAAAACAACCAGGGGTAATTATCATCATTGGGTAATGGCCCAGATGAACACAAAACTCAGCATGCAACACAACAACACAAAAACATAAACACATTCTAACCTAAACACACATGCAATACGAAAAAACAATAATACATAAACTAACAATACTAAATACTACACATAACTTCCGAACTCAAAATGGATAGTGTCCTCAGCGATCCCAATCAATCTCAACATATGGAATTAAAGCATGCTGACGAAGGGTGTTTAAAACACTTACCTAGGAAGCGAGAGGATCTCACCTCCAATTCAAGTCGGATGTAACGGATTTAACTTATTTGACCTTGGGTTACCACCCAAGAAGCACATGGTTTAATGTCCTCAGCTTGACATTTTCAGAACACCCTCAAGCTTTACGAGGTTTTGCTTTGGATGGATCAATCTTTCAGCGAAACACCTCACCGGATTATGTGTGTGGCCCTGTACCATAAAACGGTATAGAATCCCGTCGAAAGGGATGCATCACTACCCGTCGATCTAACATCGCCAAGTACCCTGCATTGGAAACAAAAACAAAACTACAAACAAAAATTATATACAAAAGAATGCCTAAAGTAAAATTAAGTCATTTACACACAATATCAACAATAAACGACAAAACACAATCCCGACAATACGATAAACTTGCTTCTCCTATCTAAAACTTAAGTCCTGAGCCGTTACCACCTTTCTCCAGCAATAACATCAAAACAATCCTCGGCAACGGCGCCAAAACCTTGTTCGGCATTGACGGGACTACACTTGATTCTCTTATCTAAAACTTAAGTCTCTGGCGGTTACTACGTTTCTTCGGCAATAACATCTAAACAAACCCCAGTAACGGCACCAAAAACTTGTACGCGCAGAGGATTCGCATCCTTGGCGTATATTGATAGGTGTGAAAAACCTATCTATTTCTAATCCGAATTGGTTTGTTTTCGAATATGTTATAGTTATTTTTATTATGTTTTAATTAGTTTTCATAATTTTTGTATAACTCAGGTGTGTGGGTCAAAAAGATAGGAAACTGGAGCTAAAACGATGAGATCAAACTAAAGCGGTTCGAAGTTACGGTGGATAAACAAGCTCGGAGGCTAAAAGCTGAAACAGGCCCACCGCTTAGGCGTCCAGACCACCGCCTAAGCGGTGAAGATGTAGAGAAGAGCAAAATGTTACTAACAAACGATCGCCTGAGCGGAAACTCTACCGCTTAGGCAGAAATCCAGCAGAGGACGAAGAAGGGCTACTGACAGCCGCTCGCCTAGGCGAAATTTCTATCGCCTAGGAGAAAATCTAACAGAATGTTCTCCAGTCCACCACCTACTTCACCGCCCAGGCGATCAGACTTAACCGACCTAACTCCGCCTAGGCGGATTTGCCCTGCACAGTCTTGAGATATTTTTAGATATTTTTAGGATATTTTTTTCTATAAATATCCCCTCTCTACCCCCTTTGGCAGGATCTCTCTCTCCTCTCTATTGGATATTTGAGGCCTTTAGGATATATTTAAGCCAAGGGTTAGGAATTTTAGTGGCGGAGCTCGCATCCCGAAGTGGAGAAGACGGCGAATCGATCGTTGAGCGTTCTTAGCGGTTTATCTTCGGACGAGGCTAAGTTCTTCGATTATTTTTCCTTATTTATTTATCTTAGGAGCATGTGAGCATATTTAGCTCTTTAATTTCTTGTATATGCGGCTATGGCCCCGAGTTAAATATGGATTATAGTAGGGATTAACCTAATATTTATAAATACGTTGTTTGGATGATTTCGGTGTTTCGTTTGTGATAGTTCTTCGTAGTTTGATTGTATTTATCGTATTGTTTGTTTATTATGCTTGGATTGATAAATGGAGAATATGGGGTTTTGACAAAACCCCAGATTCGGAATAGGGTAAACAAACGCCACGATTCTATAACCCAGTCGAGGTTTGAATCGTGGACAATCGATGACGTAGGGCAAGAGACACGCTACCTAGGGTTTTTAAGACGTTGAGGGGGACCTCTTCATTGACTCAAAGTCGCGTTATATCCCTCATTTTACACATGGAAGAGGTGGCGAGGGAGTTTTAGAATGAAGATTGTCGATAGGATAAATACAACGCGACGATCCAATAACCCAGGAGGGAGTTGGATTGTGTGCAATCAATGACGCTGGGTAAGACTCACGTGACCTAGGGTCGTTAAGACGTTGAGGGGAACTTCTTCATTGGCTTGAAGTCATGTATTCTCCTGTCTTACACTCGGAAGAGGTGGCGGCGGAGTTTACGTACCGAGATTGTCAAATAGGTCGAACAACGTAAACGGGAGTAAATCGGAATCGAACACGTATTTGTAAACACGTTAATCCCTATACAATTATTCACCCTAAAACATATTAACATCATAGTGTAGTTAATTTAGGATATATTAGTATTAGTTTAATTAATTAAATACATTTGTTTTTCGCCTAGATAAAATTAGGTCACGACAAACGCAGTATTCGATAGTAACGACAACAATCTCTGTGGATATGATAACCCGATCTTAACGATCACACTATACTAAAACTTAGACCTCTTATACTTGCGAGAGAAAGTAGCGGCGCATTTTGCGCGCTACCAAGTTTTTTGGCACCGTTGTCAGGGATTGTTTTGATGTTATTGTCGGAAAAAACGCGGTAACGACTCCAGACTTGAGTTTTAGATAGGAGAAGCAAGTGTTTCATATTCCCGGGATTGGAGAAGTTGTTGTTATTGATATTGTGTGAAAGTGACCTAATTTTACTTTAGGCATTTCTTTGTATATGATTTTTATTTGTAGTTTTGTTTTTGTTTCTTATGCAGGGTACTTGGCGATGTTAGATCGACGGGTATTGATGCATCTCTTTCGACGGGATTCCAAGCCGTTTATTGTGCTTGCCCAAGCACATCAGCCGGTGAGGCGTTTTGTTGAGAGATTGAGTCATCCAAAGCAAAACCTTGCCAATCTTGAGGGTGTTCTGAATGTTGGGCCAAGGACATTAAACCACGTGCTACTTGGGAGGCAACCCAAGCAATTCTTTTTGATCCATCACATCCGACTTAATTCGGAGGTGAGATCCTCTCGCCTCCCAGGTAAGTGTTCTAAACACCCTTCGTCAGCATCCTTTAATTCCATATGTTGAGATTGATGATTGGGATCGCTGAGGACACTGTCCACTTTGAGTTTGGGGGTGATGTGTAGTATGTAGTATTGTTAGTTTATGTGTTATCGTTTTCCGTATTGCATGTGTGTTTAGGTTAGAATGTGTTTATGTTTTCGTGTAGTTGTTTATATGTTGAGTTTTGCATTCATCTGGGCTGTCACCCAATGATGAAAATTACCCCTGGTTGTTTTCGAAGTCAAGGGTAATACCCATGCATGTGTAATTCTATGTGCTTGACTATGCTTTTTGGTGAAAATTATTGTAGATCCTAATTTGCTTGGGCACATAGACTCAATGTATAGTTATTCAATTGATTTGAGGATGATTATCGATTAACCAAATTCATGACACATTAGGGATTCTAAAACTTGATTGAGGGGAAGCTTGAGGTGAAATCCTAGGCGAGGTAGTTCAGGAGACGTAATTTAGGCAGTCGTTTTATCGCTTGAGCCTTTTTAAGCCTACCTTGATATATGTTTATCCCTTGTTACCCTGTCGAAACCTAAATGCATATTCAATTCTGAACACATAAACTAATACCACGGCCAATTGAATTCCTTCCAGTCCTTTATCGCTAAACCAAAGGCACATTTGAGTGAATCAAGTTAGCCATTGCAAAGGCTTCTTGATGTGAGCGGTTGGGTTTAGGGCAAACTTCTAATTGGTTCGGTATTTGAGTACTCACTTGTCGTTTTTTATTTGTATTTCACACACCCCTTAAATTGTAAGAATCAAATAAGTTTGGGGGTGTGTTTGTTGAAAAGAAAAGAAAAAAAAATAGAAAAGAAAAAAAAGAATCAAATGTAAATACCGTTTTTATTTCCGTTTCTTTTGACAAGTGAGTATGTGGGTCTTAAATGCATGTTCGGGATTATATTCCAATCTTTCTATGGGGATTCGACAGTAAATGTGCCAACCGTTGAGCCTTGGAGAACGTTAAGTTAACAACGTTAACATGTTTTTCTATTCCGAAATTACCCTTGGCCAAATTAACCTTAACCGAACCAAGTCCTAATGATCTTCATGAACTACTAAACCTACATTAGTGGAGAGTGGACCCCAATCAAGCTTATGGTAATCCTTAACTCATGAATTTCGTTGGTGGATAATCCAATCCGATCGTTATATAGTTATATTATTGGTCTCGCACTAACACGTTTACAAGATCTAGAATAGCATTTACCATTATTGCATGTCGAAATTCTAGAACATTACATGCTGTGTGTTACCGCCTGAACTCGATACTACTGGCGGTTGTTGAGGGAACAATAACTAGGCCGTTAAAAGAATTTAAAACTCACATGTTGTTATGTTTAGATTGTTTTTAGGTCGTTTATTATTTAATTCTGTTTGTTGTTTTATTTTTTTCATTTTAGTGTGTGTGTTTGGCTCGAGGACTAGCCAAATTTTGAGTTTGGGGGTATTGATAGGTGTGAAAAACCTATCTATTTCCAATCCAAATTGGTTTGTTTTCCAAGATGTTTATAGTTATTTTTATTATGTTTTAATTAGTTTTCATACTTTTTGTATAACTCAGGTGTGTGGGTCAAAAAGATATGAAATTGGAGCTAAAACGATAAGATCTTGTTTATCCACCGTAACTTCGAATCGCTTTGGTTCGATCTCATCGTTTTAGCTCCAGTTTCCTATCTTTTTGACCCACACACCTGAGTTAAACAAAAAGTATGAAAACTAATTAAAACATAATAAAAATAACTATAAACATCTTCGAAAACAAACCAATTTGGATAGGAAATAGATAGGTTTTTCACACCTATCAATACCCCCAAACTCAAAATTTGGCTAGTCCTCGAGCCAAACACACACACTAAAATGAAAAAAATAAAACAACAAACAGAATTAAATAATAAACGACCTAAAAACAATCTAAACATAACAACATGCGAGTTTTAAATTCTTTTAACGGCCTAGTTATTGTTCCCTCAACAACCGCCAGTAGTATCAAGTTCAAGCGGTAACACACAGCATGTAATGTTCTAGAATTTCGACATGCAATAATGGTGAAGGCTATTCTAGATCCTGTAAACGTGTTAGTGCGAGACTCAATAATATAACTATATAACGATCGAATTGGATTATCCACCAATGAAATTCACGAGTTAAGGATTACCATAAGCTTGATTGGGGTCCACTCTCCACTAATGTAGGTTTAGTAGTTCATGAAGATCATTAGGACTTGGTTCGCTTAAGATTAATTTGGCCAAGGGTAATTTCGGAATAGAAAAACATGTTAACGTTGTTAACTTAACGTTATCCAAGGCTCAACGGTTGGCACATTCACTCTCGAATCCCCATAGAAAGATTAGAATATAATCCCGAACATGCATTTAAGACCGACATACTCACTTGTCGAAAGAAACGGAAATAAAAACTGTATTTACATTTGATTCTCTTTTTTTTTTCTTTTTTTTTTTTTTTTTTCTTTTCTTTTCAACGAACACACCCCCAAACTTATTTGATTCTTACAATTTAAGGGGTGTGTGAAATACAAATAAAAAACGACAAGTGAGTACTCAAATACCGAACCAATTAGAAGTTCGCCCTAAACCCAACTGCTCACATCAACGGCTAACTTGATTCACTCAAATGTGCCTTTGGTTTAGCGATAAAGGACTGGAAGGAATTCAATTGGCCATGGTATTAGTTTATGTGTTCAGAATTGAATATGCATTTAGGCTTCGACAGGATAACGAGGGATAAACATATATCAAGGTAGGCTTAAAAAGGCTCAAGCGACAAAACGACTGCCTAAATCACGTCTCCTGAACTACCTCGCCTAGGATTTCGCCTCAAGCTTTCCCTCAAT
The DNA here is from genome assembly GCA_016647705.1 of Eucommia ulmoides. Taxonomy (NCBI): domain Eukaryota; kingdom Viridiplantae; phylum Streptophyta; class Magnoliopsida; order Garryales; family Eucommiaceae; genus Eucommia; species Eucommia ulmoides. The sequence continues at coordinate 27,116,660 of CM028327.1, read as the reverse complement.
CAAGTTCTAGAATCCTTAATGTGTCATGAATTTGGTTAATCGATAATCATCCTCAAATCAATTGAATAACTATACATTGAATCTATGTGCCCGTGCAAATTAGGATCTACAATAATTTTTACCAAAAAGCATAGTCAAGCACACAGAATTACACATGCACGGGTATTACCCTTGACTTCGAAAACAACCAGGGGTAATTTTCATCATCGGGTGATGGCCCAGATGAATGCAAAACTCAACATATAAACAACAACACAAAAATATAAACACATTCTAACCTAAACACACATGCAATACGGAAAACGATAACACATAAACTAACAATACTACATACTACACATCACCCCCAAACTCAAAGTGGACAGTGTCTTCAGCGATCCCAATCATCAATCTCAATATATGGAATTAAAGGATGCTGACGAAGGGTGTTTAGAACACTTACCTGGGAGGCGAGAGGATCTCGCCTCCAAATTAAGTCGGATGTGATGGATCAAAAAGAATTGCTTGGGTTGCCTCCCAAGTAGCGCGTGGTTTAATGTCCTCAGCCCGACATTCAGAACGCCCTCAAGATTGGCGAGGTTTTGCTTTGGATGGCTCAATCTCTCAACGAAACACCTCACCGGCTTATGTGCTTGGGCAAGCACAATAAACGGCTTGGAATCCCGTCGAAAGAGATGCATCAATACCCGTCGATCTAACATCGTCAAGTACCCTGCATAAGAAATAAAAACAAAACTACAAACAAAAATTATATACAAAGAAATGCCTAAAGTAAAATTAGGTCACTTTCACACAATATCAATAATAACAACTTCGCTAATCCCGGGAATACGAAACACTTGCTTCTCCTATCTAAAACTCAAGTCCAGAGCCGTTACCGCGTTTTTTCGATAATAACATCAAAACAATCCCCAGCAATGGCGCCAAAAAACTTGGTAGCGCGCAAAATGCGCCGCTACTTACTCTCGCAAGTATAAGAGGTCTAAGTTTTAGTATAGTGTGATCGTTAAGATCGGGTTATCGTATCCACAGGGATTGTTGTCGTTACTATCGAATACCGCGTTTGTCGTGATCTAATTTTAGCTAGGCAAAAAACAAATGTATTTAATTAATTAAACTAATACTAATATATCCTAAATTAACTACACTATGATGTTAATATGTTTTAGGGTGAAGAATTGTATAGGGATTAACGTGTTTACAAATACGTGTTCGATTCCGATTTACTCCCGTTTATGTTGTTCGACCTATTTGACAACCTCGGTACGTAAACTCCGCCGACACCTCTTCTGAGTGTAAGACGGGAGAATACATGACTTCAAGCCAACGAAGAAGTCCCCCTCAAGGTCTTAACGACCCTAGGTCACGTGAGTCTCGCCCAGCATCATTGATTGCGCACAATCCAACTCCCTCCCGGGTTATTGGATCGTCGTGTTGTATTTACCCAATCGAAAATCTCTGTTCTAAAACTCCCTCGCCACCTCTTCCGAGCATAAGACGAGGGATATAACGCGACTTTGAGTCAACGAAGAGGTCCCCCTCAATGTCTTAACAACCCTAGGTAGCGTGTGTCTTGCCCTACGTCATCGATTGTCCATGATTCAAACCCCGACCGGGTTATAGAATCGTGGCGTTTGTTTACCCTATTCTGAATCCGGGGTTTTGTCAAAACCCCGTATTCTCCATTTATCAATCCAAGCATAATAAATAAACAATACGATAAATACAATCAAACTATGAAGAACAATCACAAACGAAACACTGAAATCATCCAAAGAACGTATATATAAATATTAGGTTAATCCCTACTACAATCCATATTTAACTCGGGGCCATAGCCGCATATACAAGAAAGTAACGAGCTAAATATGCTTACATGCTCCTAAGATAAAGAAATAAGGAAAAACAATCGAAGAACTTACCCTCGTCTGAAGATAAACCGCTATGAATGCTCAACGATCGATTCGCCGTCTTCTCCACTTCGGGATGGAAGCTCCACCACTAAAATTCCTAACCCTTGGCTTAAATATAGCCTAAAGGGATCAAAAATGCAAGATAGGGGAGAGAGAAATCTGGCCAAAGGGGGAGGAGAGGGGATATTTATAGCAAAAATATCCTAAAAATATCTCAAGACTGTGTAGGGCAAATCCGCCTAGTTGGCGGAATTTCTGCCTAGGCGGAGTTAGGTCGGTTAAGTCTGATCGCCTGGGCGGTAAAGTAGGCGGTGGACTGGAGAACATTTTGTTGGATTTTCGCCTAGGCGGTAGAAATTCCGCTTAGGTGAGCGACTGTCAGTAGCCCTTCTTCGTCCTCTGCTGGATTTTCACCTAAGTGGTAGAATTTTCGCTCAAGCGGTCGTCCGTCAGTAACAGTTTGCTCTTCTCTGCATCTTCACCACTTAGGCGGTGGTCTGGACGCCTAAACGGTGGGCCTGTTTCAGCTTTTAGCCTCCGAGCTTGTTTATCCACCGTAACTTCAAACCGCTTTGGTTCGATCTCATCGTTTTAGCTCCAGTTTCCTATATTTTTGACCCACACACCTGAGTTATATAAAAAGTATGAAAACTAATTAAAACATAATAAAAATAACTATAAATATATTCGAAAACAAACCAATTCGGATTGGAAATAGATAGGTTTTTCACACCTATCATATATGACTACTTGCAAGTATACGAGGTCAAAGTTTTAGTATAATGTGATCGTTAAGATTGGGTTATCATATCTACAGGGATTGGTGTCGTTACTATCGAATATTGCATTTGTCGTGACCTAATTTTATCTAGGCTAAAAACAAATGTATTTAATTAATTAAACTAATATAATCAAATTTAACTACATTAATATAATAATATGTTTTAGCGCAAAGAATTTCCTAAGGATTAACATGTTTACAAATATGTGTTCGATTTGGATTTACTTACGTTTATGGTGTTCGACCTATTTAACAACCTCGGTACGTAAACTCTACCGCCACCTTCCCCAAGTATAAAATGGGGGAATACATGACTTCGAGTCAACGAAGAAGTCCCCCTCAACGTCTTAACGACCCTAGGTCACGTGAGTCTCTCCCAGCGTCATTGATTGCACACAATCCAACTCCTGACTGGTTCATTGGATCGTGCGTTATATTTACCCTATAAACAATCTCTGTTCTAAAACTCCATCGCCACCTCTCCCGAGTGTAAGACAAGGGGTATAACGCAACTTTGAGTTAACGAAAACTCCTCCTCAACGTCTTAATGACCCTAGGTCCCGTGAGTCTTGCCCCAATGTTATCGATTGTCCACAATCCAAACCCCGACCGGGTTACAGAATCATGGCGTTTGTTTACCCTAATCCGAATCCGAGGTTTGTCAAAACCCCGTATTCTCCATTTATCTAACTAAGAATGATAAACAAACAATACGATAAATACAATCAAACTATGAAGAATAAACATAAACATAACACCGAAATCATCCAAACACCTATTCATAAATTTATTCGTTAATCCTACTACAATCCATGTTTAGCTAAGGCCATAGCTACATTTACAATGAAATAACAAGCTAAACATGTTCACAATATCCTAAGTTAAAGAAATAAGGAAAAACAATCGAAGAACTTAGCCTCGTCCGAAGATAAACCACTAAGAACGCTCAACGATCGATTCACCGTCTTCTCTACTTTGGGATGTGAGCTCCACCTCTAAAACTCCTAAACCCGAGCCTAAATATGGCCTAAGGTGCCTAAATGGACGCGGGAGAGGTCAAAGGAGGGGAGAGAGAATGGTATTTATAGGCAAAAGATCTACAAAATATCTAATAAATATCTAGGCTGTGCAGATGCTCTCTGCCTAGGCGAAGGGTTCCACCACCTAGGCGAAGGTAGGTCGGTTTGGCTGATCACCTAGGTGAAGAAGTAGGCGGTGGACTTGGAAATCTTTCTGCTGGGTTTTCACCTAGGCGGAGGAATTCACTGCTTAGGCGGTGGGCTGTTAGTAGCCTTTGGTCATTTCTCAACTTCTTCACTGCCTAGGCGGTGGTCTGGATGCCTAGGCGGTGGACCTCTTTCATAATTTTACCTCCGAGCTTGTTTTTCCACCGTAACTTTGACCGCCTTTGGTTTGATCTCATTGTTTTCGCTCCAATTTCCTATTTGTTTGCCCCATATGCCTGTTTTAATACAAAAATAATAAAAACGTATTAAAACATATAAAAATAACTATAAATGTACTCGAAAACTAACAAATTCGGATTAGAAATATATAGGTAATTTACACCTATCACACCACTTATGTTTTTGTTATAATTAAATCATTGTCACATATAATCAAGTTAATTCACGTTGTATTCATATCAGTTTGTATTGACATATTTAAATTAAACCCTTTAGTTATTTTTTGGTCATTTTTGCATATAAAATAAATTCATATAATTTTAGTTTTTGCATTCATATTTTCATATTTATTCACTTATTTGAGTTTGTCTATTTAAAGTAAAGAATTATTTAGGAAACATATATAAATACCCCCCCGGGGACCATCCTTGTCGAATCCTTAATATTCGATAAAAGGTTATACCGGGGGAACATTCCCAAAAATCCAAAAACTTGTCCCACCTTATTTGTGAAAAATACCAAAAAGATTTTATAAGAAGGAAACAATTTTAAAATAAAATGAAACATTCAGACCTAAACTAATTGGTTTTAATTGGACATAAGGTACCATTTTTGTGGTAACTCCTTATTTTTTAAAATGGCCTAAGTATATTTTTTGAGAAAATTGGTGCTTTGAAAACCCCTATCTCCTTAAATTATTTATTATCTAATATTCTTTTTCTTTCAAAAAATTGGGGTATGTCAGCTGGCGACTCCGCTGGGGAGGATTAGAGGGTAAAGCCTAATATGTGCAAATAAGTCTAACTATTCCATGTCCAAATGTTATATTTTATTTTGTTCTCTTTTCCTTCTATTTTTGTAAATAAGTTGTGATGTTTGTTCCTTTTATTCTTTTCTTTCTTTTTTATCGGGCTCTTGTATTGCTGTAAACCCTCCGACATGAGTATGGTCGTCTTGTATCCATATTATCCCAACCGGATTCTATGAATACAAGGCATGGAAAAGGGTTTTTAGTTGATGAATTGATGATGTCTTGGGAAGTCTTAAAAACCAAACGAGATCAAAGTTTCCAATACCGATTAAGTAAAGAAAAAAAAATCATAACTTATTATCTATTTTGATCAGTCATTATCGGAATTGAAAATTTCAAACTCGAATGGATTTTAAGACTACCTAAGACTCACGTGGACTAATAAATGAGTTTGTTGTAAGAACAGGACGAGACAGAAAAATTGGACCCAGAAAAGCAATCCGGTTCCCCCCATCCGAAGTTCGGTCTTTACTCGTTGCCGAGCCTAGACTTATTCTAAGATGACATCAAAAAGTAATCCTGAATCTCCCCGAATGGCCCAGATGGCTCAGATGCAAAAAACTATCGACATGCTAAAGGAAAGGATCAATGAACTTGGCCAACCCCAAGGGGCGCCTGTTCCACAGTCCAATGGAACTCTTGTGACTGAATCACTAAATGGAAACCATCCAAGTGTCAGGATGGAGAACTTAGTACCGAATCCAAACCACGGTGGCCCGAACTTCACGATACCGATTTACTATAGACCCCAGATAGGCCCTCATCCTTTCGCCTATGGAGTGACGGCATATCCCATCCAGGGGCACATCTATCATGCCTCACCAGAAGGCCCGGCCCCCACCACACCGCGGATCCTCTTTCACCCAAAGAGGGTCGTTGCTCCACCGAATGATTCGAATGGTAATCAATAGGCCCCGGCCACTGAAATCGAAAATAGAGAAGAAGAAAATGGACCTCATTTGACCTGGGTTCTAAAAATGGAGGAATTGGAGAAAACTATAGAAGAATTGAAAAGGGAGAAGCCATCCAAGAAAGCAGCGTACAAGGAACTGTCAGCACCACCCCGGGTGGTATACCTGGAAAACTTCATAGTTCTATAGTTCACGAAGTATAACGGTACAGGCCTCCCTAAAGTGGCATGTCAGCATTTACAAGGACGAATTGCGAGTCCATGCTCGGAATGAAGACCTTTGTCTGAAAATGTGCCGGAGATTGTTGAAAGGACCGACTCTCAGTTGGTACATGATCCTGGACCTATCATAGATTAAAACGTTCAAGAATCTGGTAGAAGCCTTCTGTGAGCAGTATGTGTACAATAAGGATATCGCGCTGGACCAGAATACCCTCTACAAGATACTGGAAAAAAAAAAAGAGTTTCCGGAGGTATACTGCCTATTGGAGGGAGGTAGCCGCCAAAGTTGTCCCCAGGATGAATGAGAAGGATCAGTTAGAGATATTCAAGTCAATCCAAACTATGTCATTCTATCGAGATCTATCGAGCATAGCAGTAACTTCCTTCGGCGATGCCATCAAACAAGCCGAGGTGATAGAAGAGGGAATAAGAAGTGAAAAGATCGAAGTGACCTCGCCCGATCTGATAAAGAGGTCAGCTTCATCAAAGAAAAGATAAAATAAAGTAGTTGTCGTTGTTTCCCCCCAGTAAACCCATCACCATAACTACCCCCAACCTTTTTACCCCCAAATCTACCCGAACCAAAACAACCAATACCGTAACCACCTCCCTCAAAATTTCCAAAACCAATATTACCCCTGGAACCAGCCATATTCCCAAAACTATCCCCACTACTACCAGAATGTACCTCTACCTTACCAAAATCACACTCTCCAATACGACCCTCAAGCCTACCAAACACCCGCTTACCATATGCCCTCATATTAGCCTAACCAAAACCCTCCACCTCAAAATCCTAACTGTACCCTAATGCTAGGAACCAAATACCACCAAGGTTATCTACCTCGTGCTATTGGAGAAAACTTCCAGAATGATGACAAGGAACCACTAGACCTTCCGGTCTCAATCACCGAGTTGCACCGGAGTTGTTTAAAGCAGGGGATGTTGACACCCCTTCTACCATACGACTTAAGCCTGGGAGTAAAGCAGCTTTTTCGAATGCTTTATGTGAATACCACTTGAGAACCAAAGGACATGTAACCGAGCAGTACTTTCAACTAAAGGACAAGATCCAGGAGTTCATACGGACATGAGCCATCACTATTCTTAAAAAGCCTGAGACTGGTGCACCAAATTGCCAGCAGAATCCACTGCCTAAGAATGCACTTTTAGGGAGTGGTGAAGTCAATCTTTACCAAAACGTTGGTGGAGATAGGAGTGAGTCATGTGCCTGAGGCTCGATTTGAAAAATCTAAAGGCTGCAAAACTGGATTTTTTGGTTTACTTTTAATTTCTAGAAGCTTTGATAAAATTGGGACATTTTCATGTACTTACCTCTCCATCCTATTGGTCTTTTGGATGGAAAGGGATTTACTCTGTAACGGCTTTTTAAATTTCAATAATGCAATACTGTTTATCCAAAATTGTGGTCTAATTTTGAATTTTAATCTTTCAGGTGCCCAAAATCGCCTGCATATGTTGTATGTGATGTGACTAAGCGAGAATGCAAGTATATGATTTCAATACAGAGCTAGATCACGATCCAATGGGAATAGAAACAAAGAAAGGTTATGTTCAACCAAACGATGCTGAGATCCAAAAGGCTCCTGACTAAATTCAACAGCAATTCCAGAGTACTGGAGGATTTAAAATTCAAGATTGGCTTCCATTGCCCTAACTATGCTTTGATATATTGTGGGAAGCTGGTCAAGCTGTCTCTGATGGTCCTCTAGTGAAATTGGGTGTAAACATCCTAGTTTGCCGGCTATCGAACCCAAAGAAAATCAAGTTCATTGATAAGCTCGGCTACCCTTGAACCATTGTAAGTTCGATCATCTATTAAAAAAAAAAAAAAAAAAAAAAAAAAAAAAAAAAAAAAAAAAAAAAAAGAGAGAAAAAAAAATGAAGAAAAGAAAAAACAAAATAGAAGAGGAAAAACGAAAAGTGGGGTAACCGAGCAAGAAACACTGTTGCAAATGTGGAAGAGATTTGAAGAGAAAATAAAGAAGAGAGATTGATTTGTTCAAGTTTTTCGCCTCGGTTCAAATTGGCGGGCAAACGACGTTTTTGGAACCAAAACTTGATGGATTTGAATAGAATCAGAATTTGTGAAAAGAAATATTGGCCGTGGTTTGGAAGTGTACTGGAACCATATTCATTTGTAATCTTGACTCAATCTCACAGACAATCATATCAGGAATTAAAGGTACTCATTTTAGTAATTTTTGACATTTCCCCATTTTTGGACTAAATCAGTTTTGCAGGACTTGAGAAAACACAGAGTATGCTGCAGTATTAAAACCCCAAGCATCGAAGCACCTAGTAATTTAAAAAGACAAGAATTCAGTTAAGCAAGCCAATGAGACCTTGATGAGGTATATTAGGCCTCCCTTAAGTTGAAAAGCGAAATTGCAAAAAGAAAAAAAAAAAAAAAAAAAAAAAAAAAAGGAAGTCCTATTGAATCACCCTAAGGCATGTTAAGCCCTGAGTTGGAAAGCAAAACTTTTAAATTCCAACAGAGGAATCTCTCGATATTGCTCTGATCTAAGCGCCATCAGCCGAAGAGATTATGGCCAAAATGGGGGAACGGAATTGTGATTCTTCAACGGTAACAATTTTTTAAACTAAGATTTTGTTTTGGAAGTGTTTTCTTGTTCATTACAAGGATTTCAAAAAGGCTGGGAGCATGGATTTCCTTGTCATTGGGACCTCTTACCTTCCTGCTGACTCAAGTTGGAGACTTCTACTGCAGAAAATTCAAAAGCTCTAAATGAGCATCCATGTATCCGGTTTGCCTTGAAAGGGGCGTCTAGTAAACTACGCTAAACCTAATCCTCGGCGTAATGCTAAGGTACATAGGCAACCTGTAAAGGTTCGATCATCTAAGAGTTGACTGGGGCACATTTTATATCTTTGCTCTCTCATCTTTGCCCAGCCACAAGCTGGGGTATATTCTATACCTCTAGACTTTCTTTTGTCCCCTAGCCAATAAGGCTTGGGTTTGAGCTATTTTCTATCACTCTAAATGATCCTCTAAATGAACATTTATTCGTCATGATTATCATCATGATTCATTCTTTTATTACACTAAACGATCCTCTAAATGGATACTTATTCGTTATGAGTATCGTCATGAGTAATTCTTTTATTACTCTAAATGATCCTCTAAACGAACACTTGTTCATCATGAGTATCTTCATGAGTCTTTTTTTCATTACTCTAAACGATCCTCTAAACAGACATTTGTTCGTCATGAGTATTGTCATGAGTCATTCTTTTATTACTCTAAACAATCCTCTAAACGGACACTTGTTCGTCATGAGTATCGTGATGAGTCTTTTTTCCATTGCTCTGAACGAACCTCTAAACAAACATTTGTTCGTCATGAGTTATTTTTTTATTACTATAAACAATCCTCTAAATGGATAGTTGTTCGTCATGAGTATTATTATGAGTCATTTTTTTATTACTATAAACAATCCTGTAAACGGACACTCGTTCGTCGTGAGTATCGTCATGAGTCCTTTTATTTTATTTCTCCTGTCATTGAAAAATGCACTTTGAAAAAAAAATCAGAAAATGGGACGTTCAAAATGACTTGATCTCTTATCTTTGTCAAGTAAGTGGAACTCGCATGATAAAGAGGGGCAGCTGTAGACACGACATTTTGACCGTCCTGGAAAAATTTTGTGCTTTATTTTAAAATTTATTTTATTTTTATTTAAAAAAATAGAGAAAAAAGAAAAGAAAAAATGAAAAAATAAAAGAAAAAAAAAATGGAAAAGAATAGGTTTCCTTATCAAAATGGGATTAGGTTTTCTTTTACCTTTCCTTTTAGGTTTTGTTTCATTTTCTTTATCGAAATTGGGACTAGGGTTTCTAGGATTTTTCACTCTACATCCTTCCTATAAATAAGACCCTACTCCTCATAGTTTATACATAGAAAAAATTTAGAGAGAAACCCTTCGGGAGACATTCAGAAATTCAGAGAAAAAAACCCTTAAAGAGTAATTCTTATCGTAAACCCTTTCAAGAAGCTGTCTGCGCAAGAGAAAGGCATGAGAATTAGGATTCTTGGCCTAGAACAGGTACGTTTTCTGATTTTTTAATTCTTTTTTCAGTTTACTTTATTCTCTTCACAACTTAAATTCCTAGAAGCTTTATTTTTTTATTGTCCGATGATTCGATGAAAAACGTCAGGATAAGGTTCCTCATTCTCAATCTGAATCTTTGAGCGTTTAGACGAGCACACCTGTATCTTGCTAAGTTTGTTTTTTTGTATTTTTTTTTTTTTTTTTGTATTTTATTATTTTATTATAATAAAGATAAAAAACTAAAAAAGAAAGTCGTTCGATGATCCGATGAAAACGTCGGAGTGGGTTTCTCGTGCTTAAACCTAACTCTGAGCATTAGGTGAATGATGTTTTATTATTTATTTTGCAGCATTTTTTTATGTTGTATTTTTCTGCATTTTTTTAATTTTTATTTTTATTTTATTCTTCTTATCAAAATCCTAAAAAAAATATAAAAAAATAATAATAATTTTTTTTATTGGTAGAAATTAATCCTTACGAACCTTAAGTTGAATCCGACAATTCGATAAATCGTGGGACAATTTTTTGTAGCCTCGTTTCCATTCCCCGACCCGAGTAAAATTTAGAAACAAATGATTTTAGGAAATCTCTTCCCTCAGTAGATTTTTTGTGGGATTTCGTTTAAGTTTCGAAAAAATTAATTTCAACTAAATTGTTTCCGCGAACCCCCCTCGATTCTCATATCCATAGAATTTCGGGGAATTTCACGTGACTTCTTTAAATTAATCAGGTAAACTCAAAATATGTTTTTTTTTTGCATCCACTTAGCATGTTTATTTCTTGTATTATTTAGACGGCATGTTTAGTACACTTTCATCACTTATACATTTTTTTTACACATAGTTTTGTTTTTTTAAATTCATAAATTCATGTTACTTTTTCGTATCTAGTCACGACACGTGCACCACTTATGTTTTTATTATAATTAAATCATTGTCGCATATAATCAAGTTAATTTACGTAATGTTCGTATCAGTTTGCATTGACATATTTAAATTAGAAAGTAATTCTCATCGTAAACCCTTTCAAGAAGCTGTCTGCGGAAGAGAAAGGCCTGAGAATTAGGATTCTTAGCCTAGAACAAGTATGTTTTCTGATTTTTTAATTCTTTTTTCAGTTTACTTTATTCTCTTCGCAACTTAAATTCCTGGAAGCTTTATTTTTTTATTGTCCGATGACTCGATGAAAAACGCTAGGATAAGGTTCCCCATTCTCAATCTGAATCTTTGAGCGTTTAGACGAGGACACCTGTATCTTGCTGGGTTTGTTTTTTTGTATTTTTTTTTTTTTTTTTGTTGTATTTTTTTATTTTATTATAATAAAGATGAAAAACTAAAAAAGCAAGTCGTTTGATGATCCAATAAAAACGTCGAAGTGGGTTTCTCGTGCTTAAACCTAACTCTGAGTATTAGGTGAATGATGTTTTATTATTTATTTTGCAGCATTTTTTTTATGTTGTATTTTTCTGCATTTTTTTAATTTTAATTTTTATTTTATTCTTCTTATCAAAATCCTAAAAAAAATATAAAAAATTAATAATAATTTTTTTTATTGGTAGAAATTAATCCTTACGAACCTTAAGTTGAATCCGACGATTCGATAAATCGTGGGACAATTTTCTGTAGCCTCATTTCCATTCCCCGACCCAAGTGGAATTTAGAAACAAATGGTTTTAGGAAATCTCTTCCCTCAGTAGATTTTTTGTGGGATTTCGTTTAAGTTTCGAAAAGATTAATTTCAACTAAATTGTTTCCGCGAACCCCTCTCGATTCTCATATCCATAGAATTTCGGGGAATTTCACGTGACTTCTTTAAATTAATCAGGTAAACTCAAAATATATATATATTTTTTTTTTTGCATATAAAATAAATTCATATAGTTTTAGTTTTTCCATTCATATTTTCATATTTTCACTTATTTGAGTTTGTCCATTTAAAGTAAAGAAGTCTTCAGGAAACATATATAAATACCTCCCGAAGACCATCCTTGTCGAATCCTTAATATTTGATAACAGGTTATACCGGGGGAATATTTCCAAAAATCCAAAAATTTGTCCTACCTTATTTGTAAAAAATACCAAAAGGATTTTATAAAAAGAAAACGATTTTAAAATAAAATAAAACATTCAGACATAAACTAATTGGACTTAATTGGACATAAGATACCATTTTTGGATGGGCGTTTTGGGGTGCCTAACACCTTTCCCGAGCATGACCGACCCCCGAGCCCTTAAATTAATCTTTGGTTTGACTGTATTTTTTGGAGTTAATTATTTTATTTATGCCTTTTAAATTGGATATAATTGGACATAAGATACCATTTTTGGATGGGCTTCTTGGGGTGCCTAACACCTTTTCTGAGCATAACCGACCCCCGAGCCCTTAAATTAATCTTCGGTTTGACTGTGTTTTTTGGAGTCAATTTTTTTACTTAGGCCTTTTAAATTGGACATAAGATACCATTTTTAGATGGGCGTCTTGGGGTGCCTAACACCTTCCCCGAGCGTAACCGACCCCTAAGCCCTTAAATTAATCTTTGGTTTGACCATATTTTTTGGAGTCAATTTTTTACTTAGGTCTTTTAATTTGTATTCTAAAAATTCGGTGACCTAACACACCATTTAAATCCAATACTAGGTGGCGATTCCTTATTTTTTAAAATGGCCTAATTATATTTTTTGAGAAAACCAGTGCTTTAAAAACCCCTCTCCTTAAATTATTTATTATTTAATATTCTTTTCCTTTCAAAAATCGAGGTGAGTCATTTTGCAATGTTATTCATAATCTTGACAATCTTCTTGTATTAATATAATTTTTTTAATTATTATAAAAGATTAATTTAAACTGTTATACTTTGAAAGAGGGATTAATAGCATTGGATAATGACCTAGGTCATAGGAGAATAGCTATGGATACCATTCGTAAGCGAACTTGCGAGTAATAGATCGGTTGAGCTCAGCTCTACGCCTACAACGATGAAAATTGCTACACTTGTCAGGTACATATATATATATATATATATATATATATATATATATATAGAGAGAGAGAGAGAGAGAGAGAGAGAGAGAGAGAGAGAGAGAGAGAGAAAGAGAGTGGTAGTTAAATGAACTAAATAATGTCATTGATGAAGGAGATAAAATGCTTATAGGAGTTAGAAGTGGAGGATTTTTTTTATTTTTTTTATTTGAGAGAATCATTAATTGATGGTGTTGTAACATCAATGTGCGGATTGAAAACGGTGAATGGAACTAATGCATGCACCAAATTGGATGAACATTAATGCATTGATGCATGTGTGAATTGATGATCAACTTATTGCATGAATTGGATGAACATTGAATACTAAATGGTGACATGAGTTAATCTCAACCATCCATTTTATCAAAAGAATAGGATTACAAAGATTTACAATTCTCAACTCTTAAGAATTGTCTTCCACTTTTAGTATATAAGATAAGAGATAAGATTATATATATATATATATATATATATATATATATATATATATATATATATATTCGTAATTTATTGGATGTATTTTGAGAAATGGAATCCAACAGTAAAGGTTACTATTGAACCTTTAGTTTGAATTTGAACACATTAGCAAATATATGGAATTTGGAATATGAAATCATTATGGAATATTAAATTAATACAACTATTGATAATATTTATAATTGTCTTTGTGTATAAAATCTCTTAGATTTTATTAATTAAAGTATTGACTATTTAACGATTTAGTTGTAGTATTAATTCTCCGAGGGAAGAAACCGCGTGGCGGCCTTGGGGAACCGGGCCATTACACAGTAGTATCAGAGAAGAATTATTAGTAATACCCATTTATTTATAAATGGTGGAATTTTGGGGGTAGAATTCTTTATAGGAGTAACCTAATAGCGACCCTGGGAAACCGGGTTGTTACAGAAAATGTCACATAAAACTAGCCATGGGAGGTGATCTAATTTTGTGTTGAAATTTGCTGCATTTTCCATTAAATATTCAGATCTAGAGTGTGAAATTTTTAAAATTCAAGTGTTTAGAAGAAAAAAAAATTAAAATAGAAGGCAAAAAATCTAGGGAAAAAAAAAAACTAAAACTTTTGAGGGAAACCGAAGATAGTTTTCCGAGAAAAAACTCTTGATCTTTTGAAGCTTATTTTATTTAGTGGACTACATTGCTCTAATTATTATTATTTTAATTTTATTTAGTGGACTACATTGCTCTAATAATTGCTCTAAAAATTCAGTGGATATTATAAAATAAAATCAATTGGAACGAACATAAGGATATTTATGACATTTTAAAAGAAATTATATATTTTTAAAAAAACAATTAAGTGGAATTTTAACTACACAATAAAATTTCAGTGGAATTTTTGCATATAAATGAGGGACAATTTTGGAATGACAATTGTTTTTGTACATTTGACATAAGTCTAATTCTAGTGGCCCTTAGAAATATTTTTTAAGCAAATTACTGTTTTGGTCCTCGTATTTGTGCGCATTTTTCAATTTAAGCCTCCAATCTTTTTCTTTTTATTTTGTCAAAGTGTTCATAGTATTTACAACCGTTTTTTTTTTTAAGTGGTCCTTCTGTAAAAATAGGTGTTAATTGTGACAGATTTGAGTCATATAACTTGCACATGCAAACTTCAAAGGTAGAAAAGAAATTTTCTTTTGGGAAAAATTAAAATTTTGGTCCTCGTATTTGCACATGTTTTTCTATTTAGCTATCCAATTGTTTTGTTTTCTATTTTTCCTTTTTTTTTTTTTTCCATTTTCTTTTTCTTTTCCGATAACATCAACATTCTTCATCCTTCACCGTCGCCAGCTACCTTTATCTTCTTCTCTCCAGAGCTCAACCCAACTCTTCTATGCTTTTTCGAACCCTGTAAGAGACCCCACCTCTAGCTCCAACATCTTCTCCACCGCGTATTCCCCTACCTCCACGTTGTTATGGGTTTTACAAGTGCTTAAAAGAGCCACCCACACCACCGGCGTCGGATCCATCAACATCTCTCTGATCAATCTCATCGCCTCCTCCAACTGACTGACGCAACCTAACAGATCGACCATGGAAGCATAATGCTCAACATTAAGAACAACTCCGAATGACCCACCTCATATCTTCTTGAAAAACTCAATCCCTTTATCCACTATACCTGAATGACTACAACCATAAAGTAAAACAAAAAATGTCACGCCATTGATTTTTCAGATTGAAATTCCTCATTCGGTTGAATATTCTGATAGTCACCTCTTCCCTTCCATAAATGTCGTACCCCGCCATTAACAACGTCCACGACACCTCATTCATTCAACCCATCAAATCAAACACTACCTTCACCGCATCAACATCGCCGAACTTCGCATACATATCGATCAAACAATTCACGATAAACAAAAAACCATTTCCATAATGGCTACGCAAAACACACCCATGAATCTGCTTCCCAAACCTTAACGATGCAAGACATGCATACACCATTAACGTACAACACACAGTAAACGCATTCGATTTTATAAAGCCATTATGATTAACCATCGCCGATAAAAACTCCAAAGCATCGTTTGCGCCACCGTGTTATGCGTATCCACCAATCATAACTATCCACGTTACCACATTTCGACTATGATCTCCCATGTCATCGAACATTCTCTGAGCAACCTCGTCCTTCTTACACTTTCCATACATGTCTATGAGCCCATTAACCACCATTACTTCGTCCCCTTCATCATTCCCGTCGATATTCAGAAAACATTGTTGGCTTTATCCAGTAATTTACACTTTGTGTACATGTCAACAATGGAGAATATGAAAGACCGTTGGAGACTGTGACGTGCCCCAATTTTTCAAAAGGAAAAGAAATATGAAATATTAATGAAGATAGGGTTTTTTTAAAAGCACAGATTTTCTCAAAAAAGTAATTAGGCCATTTTAAAAACAAGAAGTCGCTACCTAGCATTGGGTTTAAATGGTGTGCTAGGCCACCGGATTTTTAGAAAACAATTTAAAATATCTAATTAAAAATTGACTCCAAGACACAATCACAAAAATTCATTTAAAGAGTTTGGGGGTTGGTTACACTCAGGAAAGCTGTTAGGCACCCCAAAATGCCCGTCCGAAAATGGTACCTTATGTCTAATTAAATCCAATTAATTTAAATCCAAGCGCTTTATTTTATTTTGAAATCCTTTCCTTTTTATGAAATATTTTTGGTATTTTTTAAAAATAAGATGGGACAAGTTTTTGGAATTTTTAGGAATGTTCCCAAAGTATGACTTCTTATCAAATATTAAAGGATTCAACAAGGATGGTCCCCGGGGTAGTTTTATTTATGTTTTTGATGAAATTCTTTAATTTAAATAGGCAAATCAATATTTTCTAAGTGGTATAAAAGTCAACATGCAAATGACATGAAGTATTATATTATCTATATAATAAATTAGGATGACTTTTTGGCTAACTGTGACAAACTTATGACTAGGATAAAAAAAATATTATTAGAACAAACAAAGTTGTTGACGAGGCCAAATAAATTTGCTGACTAGGACAAACATAAAAAAATTAACTCAATTTTGGGTTAATGATTAACTCATTTCCTTAATTTATTTAATTGCGCAATTGAGTTATTACACAATTCCTTAATTTCTGAAGGCTAAATAAATTTGTTGACTAGGATAAACATAAAAAAATTACCTCAATTTTGGGTAAATGATTAACTCCTTTCCTTAATTAATTTAATTACACAATTGAGTAATTACACAATTCCTTAATTTTTTATTATTAAACACAGCAATTAGTGAGAATATAAAAATAAAAATAAATAAATAAAGGGGTTTATTGGGTTTATTGAGCTATAAAAAAGGAAATAGGTCTTTTATATATATATATATATTCCTTAATTCCTTAAATATTGAGATACATATATGGCCCTAAATTAACATTAATTAGTAATGATAATGCCCAAAATAACATTAATGCCTAAACTTTTGGAAAATTTAATTTGATTAGGGCCAAAAGTTTTGGCATTAATGTTATTTTAGGTAACAATTTATCCAGTTTTCTCCAATTAAATTACTAATTAATTTATTTATTTATTTATTTAGACATTGATTCATCCAATTTTCCTTAATTAAACTACTAATTAGGATTCAATTTAATAAAGCATTCCTTAATTAACCCTTCTCTCAGTCTCATTCTCCCTCACGCTCACCTTAAACCCTCATCCCTCCAAACCCCGACACATGATTCTCCTCTCTCCCTCTTTCATCGTCTTTGCGTCGCCGTTGGGTTACCATCGCCACACCTTCGAATCGCCGCTGCATCACTATCATCGCATCGCCACTTTGTTGCCCAATATTTTCCTTCTTATAGCCATTATCGGTCACTACTTTCTGTCTATGCTAAGATATGTTACTTTTGCTCTATGTCTCTCTCTCCCTCATCCCTCCTCCAATTTTCTCTCTCAAAACACAAATTGGAGCTTAATTTGGCTAAATATAAAAGTTCAATTTCTATAAATTTGTGTTTAATTTGTTTAGACCTAACCAAAAATTGTATTAATTTGACCGCGAGAATGGTAGTGGTTGAGCAGTTGACGGAGCTGCGAAGATGCTCGAATCTAGTATTTTACAACAACAACAGGCCTGGTTTTCTCTTCTTCACTCCGCATTCTCTCTTTTTGATCAGGCTATTTTTTTATTCCTATTTGAAATTGAAAATAATTCAATTCTGAATTGAAATGAAGCTCGGTTCAATTCTGAATTGAAATGAAGCTCGGTTCAATTCAATATCTGGATTGAAATACAAGTGTATGCTATGATAAATTTTGATTTATCTAACCAGATTTGGCTTTGATTTTGCCAATTCTAGTTTTGATTTGCCTATAACTTAGGAGTTTCTCATCTAACTCGATCTTCCTCTCTCTCTAATTTTCCTATAACTCAATGTTTCTGTTTTGGAATTATGCAGTGGCTGCAGGAATGGAATTAATCATTGCTCATATTAGTTTGTTTGTATGGAATTTTATAGAAGTATTGGTCAAAGTAAGATTTTTGTTTATTTCTTTCATAATAAATTCAGCTGATGACTATTAAATGCTTACACAAAACAATGAAATCAAACAACAGAAAGAGAATTGCGATTGTGTTGTGTTTTGCCTTGGGGATGAACATGTGCATGCCATTAATTCTTCAGTGAAAGTGTATGACAGTATAACTACTAAATACATTGAATTCTACAACTTTTCTTGCTCAAACCATATGTATGTGTATATATTTTCGTGAGCATTGGTTGGATTCTACAGGGATCAACCTATTCCTATCCTCATGGATCATGATCATGTTGGTCTCTAATTACTCCATGTTATAGATTTAAATAAGCATCTTAAATTTGGACATGAAATTGTGTTGTGGGGTAAGTGTATTTAAAAAAACAAAATGGCTGAATTTGTTGATCGTTATGAGAGATTTCAAATTTTTTTGTTCAATTGATTTGATCATCGTATTCTCACACACAGATAGAATACTTGCATAAATGCCAATAGGTAAAGAGAGGAGTAGGGTCTATTAAAATAGTAGTGGTAGGTGGTGGTGTTTTATTTGTGGAGGTAGCTCCACCCTTATTAAATTATCTATCTATTGCATTGGCCCTTACCCTATATGGTAAAGTGTACTACAATGAAATGTGTCTTATCTATATTTATATTGGCCTATGTAACAAACTCCATTTTTCATAGGCAGAGAGACCAAATGATGATAACTGGGAGCATGATCTTTACGATTATGATGCAGTTCATGTTTTAGGTATGATATTCAGAAACTAAGAGACTGGTTCTCATGTTTGTTAATCATAGTCTTATAAGTGAACAAAATTAAAGTAATAAAGAGAAAAAAAAATTAGATCCATGGGTTTAAAAAAAAATGTAGATAACAAATGTATCCCAAAGGTGATGTGGGTGAACAATAGAATTATGCAAACATGTTTTGCTATTTGCAGGGCCTAGATTAGCTTCTTGAATTGATATTATCATATCATTCTACAAGGAGGTTTCTGTTTTCATCATTGAAGATTGAAAATTTGGGTTACACAAGTCACGCATGGGTACTAAGAACAATGACACAAACGGCCTTCATATGGGATATTTTAAAATGGAAATAATTCAGATTCTAAACTAGAATCTGGAAATTCAGATTTGGAAAACCCTAAACCCAAAAAAAAAAAAAAAAAAATTAGAAAGGGAAAAATGAAATTGATTCTAAACAATAATTTATAAACAAGTCATATCCAGATTTGTTTTCCTCTTAAAAAATGTGACCCGGTCTTACTATTAACAAAAAAAAAAAACAAGATGAAGAACTTTCATTTGGCTTTCACTATTTGAATCGATATTTTTCTTGATCATGGGTCTCTTAAAGATACCAGGTAGGAATTAAATCTAAAGACATTTCAGTTGGTTCATCATTTGTCAGCACACCATGTTCTAATAATGGAGATGAAAAAATTAAGAAGCAGCAAGTGAAGAACTCAAAATCAAAGCTTTCGAGACGAGAAAAATCAAGATTCTGATCGTTCTTCAATCGATTACAACACGATTCATCAAGATCTCATTGAATCAAATCCAAAACATAAACTAAGAGATATATAATTGGAATAGAGAAATATTGGAATAAATAGATTTTTTTTTATTTAATAAGTTTTTTTTTTCATCGGTTTTTATTCCGATTAATTGATTTTTATTTTTTTTTTGGTTTGTCTGTTTGTCTGTAGGCATTATTGAAAAAAGATTTGAATTGTGGAGGTGGTATCATTCACATGCTGCGAGATAATACTTGATTGTTAACACAATTTGTCAATTTGATAAGGTAAGATTAAGGCATTAATTTTATTTTATTTATTTTTTTCAGCTTTTAAATGTATCTTTAAGTAAAGTTATGATGTAATTATTGAATTTTTTTATATTATTATTTTTTTAATATGATATATTGTCATTAAATTAAACATTTTATTCATGATTGTTGTGAGATAGAACATATTGTTTTAGTTTGGCCATATTTTTTATTTGTTAAGATGGCTAAGGGACATTTCTTGAATTTGATTATCTCAATGGGTGATAAAATTTATAACTCTAAGATTCTCTTTACTTTATATGTAATTTTCATGTCTAAATTCATTTCTTTTGTATTTAAATTGTTTTAGGGTGTAGCTAAATAAAAAAAGAGAATTTATTAGAAGTTTTATATAGGTATATGAAGAGTGTATTTGTAAAGAATGTATAATTTTTCTTTCTCTTATTGGGAATCAATAACATTGATGGAATGGTGTGTCTTTTTTAATTATTTATAGTATAATTTATTTAATACTACCATATAACATGTGCTATATTTTTACTCAAAAAATATTGTTTAAATAGAGATCGTGTCAAAAAAATCAAATGATATTATTATAAATTGTTCGTTTTACACTCTGCCTTCAGACACGGGTTATACGCTAATTTTCTATAAATGCAATGTCACAAAAATGCCTATTTTCTTAATTTACCCAATTAATATAAAGAAACTCCAATTTGACATTCCTTTAAATTCTATGAAAATGAAAATCAAGGAAATATCACAAAAACTGTGTTTTGTCAAAATTAATTCCACCAAAACTTAAGTAAAATCCAACTAAACGACTTATCGAAGAAAATGATTTACTAAACCGATTGTTTCTAAATTTTATTTTATTTGGGAAAATCAAATCGTCAGTAAAGAAATATTTCCTTCAATAAATTGATTTGTAGAATTTATCCAAAAATTTGTCAGAATTAATTCTTACAAAATAATTTATTATTTTTTTATTTTTAAAATTTTAATTTTTTAATTTTTTTTTTAAATTAGGTACAGCAACAACTTAAAAAAAATAATAAATAGTAAAAAAAAAATTAAAAAAAAATATAATCATCTCACGCTCGAAGGTTAAGCCTAAAATGAAAACTTCGTCCCGGCGTGTTCATCGAATCATCGGATGATTCTAATGGAAACTAATCTTGTAGGAATTGAAATCATGATAATAAAACAAATAATAAAAATAATTAATCGATAAGAAATATACCTGTCCTGGCAAAGATTTTAGACGTATTGTTTTTATTCTCTCAAAGATGGCTTCCCGAATAGGCTTTCGTAGAGCATCGCTCCCTAGGAGGGTTTTTCTCTGAATTTTCTAAATCTTTAAACTGTGAGAGTGAGAGCCCTATTTATAGGGAAAGATGGGGAATGAAAAAAAATTCTAAAAAACTAGCCATGGCCGTTAAATCCTATTCCTAAATCAGGAAGGAAAAGGATAAAGTAGTCAAAAATGGTTTCTAGAAGGAAGGGTGCACGATTCGTGCGCCCCTTATTTAGTTGAACAAAACACGACATGTGGCAGCATGGACAACTGCCACATGTTCTTTCCTTCTTTTTTGTGCTAACCTGTTTACCGAAGTGGGCCCCATTCCTTTTATTTCTCTTTCACCCACACGAAATCTCTCTCTCTCTCTCTCTCTCTCTTCTCTAACCGTGGACCCCACTTCCTTTATTCTCTCTCCCTTACTCTTTAGGTTCACTTTCCCATTTTTTTTCTCTTTCTCTTTCTCTTTCTCTTTATTTACTCCCTTTTTTTCCTTTGTTCTACTTTTTTACCCCTTTTCTTTATTTTGATTTTTTTCCCACCCTTTTCCTTTTCATTTTTTCATTTTGTATTTTCTGAAAATAAAACAGAATAAAACATAAAATAAAAATAAAGCATAAAATATTTTTGCAGGACCGTCAAAAAACAGTGTCTACAAACCGGATAAGAAAACAGTTGAGGGAGATGGATCTGGGAAAATCGATGGCGGCGATGATGACGATAAGATTGCAGATGTGGTGTTTGACAGAATCATCGCGAGGATATTGTTCTCAGTTGGGGTCTCACTGTTCATCGGCGTGGTTTTCCTGTTCGCAATAGATGCAACAAATAAACTATAATAGTGGAATCCGTCGATGTGGCTGGGTTTCTTGATGGTCTTCATCACATTTGGCAATTTGGCACTCAGATAGGCATACAGCGTGGTGTTGGCTAGTTGGGATCTAGTAAAAGTGGGGTCATATACAGGGTTCGAAGAAGCGCAAAAGAATTAGGTTGAGCTCTGGAGAGAAGACGATGAAGGTGGTCGGCGACGGTGAGGGATAAAAAAATGCTCACGTTGTCGGAAAAGAAAAAGGAAAAAAAGAAATTGGACAGCCAATTAGAAAAACACGTGCAAATACGAGGATCAAAACAGTAATTTGCCTAAAAGAAAATTACTTTTCTACCCCTAAAGTTTGCATGTGCAAGTCACATGCCTTAATCTGTAACAATTAATGCCTATTTTTTTACGGAAGGGCCACTTAAAAAAGACTACAAATACGAGGACCACTTTGACACAAAAAAAAAAAAATAGATGGCCAAATGAAAAAACGTATGCAAATACTAGGACTAAAATTGTAATTTGCCCTAATTTATTTATTTTGAGAGCCCTAAAAAAAAAAAAAAAAAAAAACGCCTAAATTGTTTACCATAAATATGATGTAATTGCCTTCCTAATTTATTCATATATAAATCAATTAAACAAATAGGGATAGTTGGTGGAAAATAGAAATAATAACATTAAAATAATAAAAATTCACAAATAAAATAAGTAATTTAGTTTTATTCTCATCTATTAGAGTTCATAGAAATATTAATGTTCAAATTAAAGTAGTATCACCAACTGCTGTCAGCCACCAAATATCGACCACCATTGATCGTCGGTCACTGAAATTTCGATCACTGATTGCCAAACTTTTTTGGTTCTATTCAACTAATTTTTCAATAACAGATTTTTAATATACTTTAAGTTACATTTTTTTTAGTTCTGTTTAATTAAATTCTCACTTGCTAGTTGCTAAAAAATTACATAAATACAATTGAAAATTTGAAAAATATAACTAAAAAATACATAACTAAAAATACACTAAAAAAATAATATTGATCAATTATCCTAAAAAATATTGGCTAGCAATCTTGTTTCCAATTATTAGCCTCATCATCTATAAATGTTAGTCAAACTCTCTATCATTTCTAAAAGAGTAACACTAGACTTTTTGTTATTTTAAATGTAATTTGTAGATTCTTTCTCATTTCAAGAAAGTAATGTAGGAACACTATCAGAATTATTTTCGATCAAGGAGTGGTCACTAACTTCTTGTCGAATCGGCACCGTTCACCGAATCGGCCGGCATGGTTCTTATGGAATAGAAACTTTTGGGTCCCAAAATCTAGAGAGAGAAGCTTTCCTTGGAAAGATGAGCTTTGTTTTTTTGGTAAGTTTTCTGGCTATGTCCTTCTTGAAACCTGTGCTCAACCTTTTGTTGAGTTGTTTCCAATAATTTTCCTCATTCCCTCCAACATTTACTGAAGCTAGATAAACTCTATTGAAAGAAAAAACCCACCTAAATTATCCTTCATTCAAGAGGAGGACTGCTTGGCAAGGAACAAAAGGAAGGTAAAGCAAGATTCCTCTCGCTTACTTAATTTAGAGATGGAAATCGTTACTCAACCTACAACACAATGCATCGATTTGACTATGGGCAAAATATATGAGGAAATTACTTCATTTTCAACAACGATGAAGGAGATCACTCCTGATGTTTCCTAAAATATGGTGGAATTTGGTTCATCAAGCCTCTCAAGTAGTTCCACTAAGACAACCTCATCAATTAATGTAAGTGCTGAAAACCCAAAATCTTTTAAAGATGTGCTAAATGGGGAAAAAACTTCTTCGATGAACAAGATAAACGATATCTATTTTGATAATGATAAAGATCTAGTGATGAAGACTCTTGATGGTATTGAGGATCCTTCAAAGAGAACTAAAAAAGAGGTTGCTCCTAGATTCAAAGTTCCACCTCAATGGCTTAAAAAAATTAAAGAAAAATGGAAAGATTCACCTATAATTAGACTTCTTGGTAGAAACATTGGTTATAAAAATCTTCTTTCTAAAGTAACGGCCATGTGGAAAACCCAAGGTAATTTTAACCTTATTGATTTGAGCTCTAGTTTTTATCTTGTTAAATTTTCCAAAGTTTCAGACTCATTTCATGTTCTTATGGAGGGCTCTTGTGGTAATCTTTGATCATTATCTAACAGTTAGGAAATTAGAGCCCAATATTCATTCCGAAAAAGCTAGAGATTCTAGAACTTTGATTTGGGTTAGGTTCCTGAAACTTCCTATTGATTTTTATTAATATTCGCTCCTTTATTCAATTGCTAGATCAATTGGTAAACCTATAAAATTGGATGGTAATATTGTTGCCTCAGTCCGTGGGAATTTCGCTAAGGTCTGTATTGAATTGATTTAAAACAACCCTTAACCACTAAATTTGAGTTGGATGGTAAATGGTATAATTTGGAGTATGAGAGTATACATGTTGTTTGTCATTGTTGTGGTAGGGTGTCCTATGGAATGGCATTTTGCCCTTTTAGAAATTCCGGTACTATAATCTCATCGAAATCTAAAGGTCCGGTGAATATCCACGGCACAGCAATTGTCAAACCAACAAATATGCAGAATAATGAGAATAATACTCAAACTTATAAGAATCAATCTTTGAGTGCTAATATTAGCAATGTGGTGATGAAAGTGGGTAGTGATTCAAATTCTAGTACCAAGGACCAAAATGTGATGGAGTCTAATAATACGAATAAAGCTCAAGATGGCGCTGAATTTGGTCCTTGGCTTCTTGTTAAACGAACGAGAAATTTTACCTATGATAAAGCTAAATTAAATGGGCCTCCTAAAACTTATAATAAATTTGTTCATAAATATGGAGATGTTGAAATTGGGCCGACTAGAGGTAAGAAAATTCAAAGGAGTAAAACAAATGATTTTAATATGGGCTCAACCCTTTCTGAACTTAAAAACAATAGTTAGGCCTTAATTAATAAAAATTATAACCCAATTCAAAAACAAAAGTCTATAGTATCTAATGTCTCTAAACAGGTTTCCAATGCTCAAACGGATAAGAAAAATTATAAGTTTGCTAGCTTAAAAGCTAATATGGGGAAATTGATTTCCCTTATTTCTTCTGGCCCTACTCTCAAGAATTTTTATTTCTCCTCAGATGCTAAGGGAATTGCTCCCATGTTGTCTAGAGAACTGGACAGTGCTCCCATGCTGACTAATACCTCAGGCTTTGTACCCATGTCCTCTACTGTTTTGGGCTCTATCTCCATGAATGATGTTGTTTTAGTTTCTCTTAAAACACCTATAAGTGATCCAGAAAACATGCACATTAATATGCCTTCTGGCATCCTAAAAAATGATATTAAATCCCATTCTAAAATTTTTCATGTTTTCTTTTTATCTTTCACTTTTCCCACCTCTTCAAATCCTTTTTATATTCTATCTACCCTTGATTTTGCCTAACCATCCATCCCAAACACTTAGAAGGATGGTGACTCAAAAACCACTTCTCAAGAAAAATCGCTTATTCATCTTCCTAGTTTAGATAGTAGAGACCATACATTTTCTAGAAGTGTTTTGGGTGTTGAAAGAAATCAGGATGACAGTCAGTTTGTCAGGGATGGTGCTACCTCAAACTCCATTCTGGGAGGTGTTTGTGGAGGCAACCAGGGCTTGGGAGTGAAGTCTTAGGAGGTTTTCAATGCTTCTGAGAGCTCAATATATGGACCTCCTTCCCACTATGTCAGGTCTTAGATTAATGAAGATTATCTCCTGGAATTGTAGAGGGGTAGGTAACCCTATTATCAAAGCCACTTTTAAGGATATTTTTATGATGCACAAACCTGATATCTTCATTCTTCTTAAGCCTAAGGTTGATATGTATTCGATGGATAATTTCTTAAGAGTCTGGGTCTTATTAATTTGAGCCACATTGACCCTGTGATAAAGCGGGTGGTATTTGGATTTTGTGGATGCCTGATAAAGTTAGCTTGAATATTGAGGAGTGGCTTATGTCGGTAGTTTATGCTAAACTAAAGCATAAAACAAGAAGTCTAGAAGGATGTGAAAGAGATTTCTCTACAAAATTCTTCTCCTTGGTTGGTGACTAGTGATCTAAATGATATTGCCTCCCAATGTGGGAATACGAGCCCGTGTACGCCATCTGATATTGTCTACGATAATTGCTTTAACTGGAACTTAAATAACTATGGGTTAATGGATTTGGGTTCAAATGGACCTAAAATGACTTGGACAGGTACAGTTAGGAGCGATATCAGAATTAGTAAAAGCCTAGATCGAGCACTTTCTAATGATAAATGGAATGAGATCTTTCCGAATATGGGTGTATAAACCCTCCCGCGTATATACTTGGACCATTCTCCCTTACTCATTAATTGTTGTGATTTTTACTCCCTCCTTGGATTAGACAATTTCGTTTCGAAGCTATGTGGTTAATGCATAATAATTTTAAAAATTTATGGTTGCATAATTGGGTTAATGATGATTCTAGTTTAGATCTGAAACTAAAGAATTTCACCTATATTCTTAAAGAGTGGAATTCTAAAACTTTTGGTAATATTTTTAAAAATTAAAAGAAACCTCTTAGCTAGAGTTAAAGGTGTTCAAAATACGCAAGATAGATTCTTTACTCACAACTTAAGTTGCCTTGAACAGTCACTTCAAAAAAGTATAGAGATATCCTCATTAAAGAAGAAGTTCACTGGCATCATAAATCCAAAATTCAGTGGCTCCAATTTGGTAATAAAAATAACAAGTTTTTTCAGTGTGTGACTCTTAATAGAAGACGAAGAAATAAAATTTCTTTGCTTAAAAAAGACAATGTGTTGATTAGTAACAAAGACGAGCTTAAATTACATATCAGAGAATTTTTTCAAAATCTTTTCTATGAGGATATGTCTTTTGTTACTACTAATCTGCCTAATTTTAACTGCCTAAAATTAATAATTGTTAGCATTCAGATCTTTCTTGTACTCCTACGAATTCGAAAATTTGGAATACTATTAAAGATATGAAAGATTTAAAGGCTCCGGATCAGGATGGATATCAAACTATATTCTTTAAAAGAAATTGGAGTATTGTGGGTCATGATATCAGTAGCTTTGTTAGAAACTGCTTTGTTAATGCCAACATGCCTATCTCTTCTAGCAAAACTTTTGTTGCCCTTATTCCAAAAATTGATATTCCGAAAAAAATTACTCCATTGCGCCCTATAAATCTTTGTAATACCACTTACAAATTGGATACTAAACTGCTTGTTAATAGACTTAGACCTATGTTGGATAATCTAGCAGGCCTGTTCCAAAGTAGCTTTGTTCCTGGTCGGATAAGTACGGACAATGTCATTATCACACAGGAGATTATTCATTCTCTTAGAAAGTCTAAAAACAAAGAGAGTGGTATCATTTTAAAAATTGATCTTGAAAAACCTTATGATAGAATTATTTGGAGTTTCTTTAAAGATACCTTCATTAGCTTTAATTTTCCTAGTCTTTGGGTTAATTTGATTGTGTCATGTGTGATGAATGCCTTCCTCTCTATTCTTTGGGATGGAGAACCCCTTGAGCAATTTAAACCTTCTAGGGGTTTTAGACAAGGGAATCCTCTATCCCTCTATCTCTTCATTCTTTGTATGGAGAGACTTTTTCACTTGATTATTGATAGTACCAATAGAGGTATCTGGAAAGGTTTGAGAGTTGGAAAAAGTGGCCCTATTATCTCCCACTTGTTCTTTGCTGATGATCTTGTTCTGTTTGCAAAAGCTAATTCTGCTAAAATTGATAACATTTTAAATGTTCTAAATATTTTTACTAATGTCTCGGGACAATAAATTAATTTCATTAAATCTAAGATTTATGTTGCTCCATACATTCCTTGGTGGAAAGCGAGACATTTTAGTAGTCACTTGAATATTGGCCTTACGTAAGATATAGGAGTGTATCTTGGTTTCCCATTAGTGCACAGGAGACTTAATAATCTCCATGTCTATCATGTGCTCCAAAAAATTCAAAATAGACTCTCTAAGTGGAAAACTAATTTGTTATCGTGGCAGGTAGAACTACTCTTATAAAATCTTTTATTGCTACTATCCCAAATTATTCTATGCAGATAAGTCCTATCTCACTGAAATATTGTGACACTATTGATAAAATCAATTGAATTGTTTTTATGGGGGATAGGGATAACGTGAAAAAAAAAATCATCTTATGAAATAGGACAAAATCTGTCGTAACAAGGATGATAGGGGTTTGGGTATCAGAAATACCAAAATTAATAATAAAGCTTTTTTTTTTTTTTTTTTTCCCTTTTTGGCTAAACTTGTTTGAAAAATTGCAAATAATGACCAAAGTTTGTGGGCAATGATTATTCGTAACAAATACTCTATTAAAAATAATCCTAATTCTTGGAAGAAAAGCAATAGAAGTTCTCATATCTGGAGAGATATTTTCTCTAAGAATATCCTAGAAAAAGATATTAAATGGAAAGTAAGGAATGGTACCTCTATTAATTTATGGACTGATTGGTAGTGTGGGGACAAATGTTTAGGTTGTCAGGAGCTCCAAAACATGTTTGATTTTAATGTTGCAGATATTGTGGATGACATAGAAGATTGGTTTTTGAATCCTATCCTTCATCTTATTGATACTGATATTGAAGTTAAAATCAGGTCTATGCAGCCTCATTTCTTTTATCTCATCGATAAACCCTTGTGGATGCTTGATAATACTCAAGTTTGTTTCTATTAAATCAACTTACCAACAAGGTATCTTGGGTAATGAGGATAGAGTTTTTTATAATAGTTAGTATTGGATTTGGAAACTCAGGATCCCTCAAAACATTAATTTTTTTTTTATTGGACTATTTTTCATTAAAGACTTGTTACAAACTCTTTTCTTGCTTCTCATGGTGGAAATGCTTCCAGTATATGTCAATGATGTAACAATGCAATTGAGGAGATTGAACATATTATTTGCACTTATCCTAATGCTAATCTTATTTGGGATAAAGTCAATTGTTATAATTTCAAGTATAACCAGTCATCTATGGAGCTTTGGGTTTGGATGAAACATATTCTTAAAGGGAGTTTCCTTAATCACTCCTACTATTTTTTCATCACCACCACTTGGGAAATTTGGAAAGATAGAAATAAAGAGGTTATTGAAGGAGTTTGTCATTCTCCAAGTTTTACCCTTGCAGGAATTATAATCTATGCGAATGATCTCTCTAAATCTGTCTTGGAACCAAATTTCTCCAATAATTTTAAAGGACTTACTACTTTCTGGTTTCCTCCAAAAATAGGAATCCTTAAGCTCAACACGGATGGTAGCGCTAAAGGTAGTCTTAGAAAAGGGGGCATGGGAGGTCTTCTTCTTAGAAAGAACTTGGGAGCTTCGAAGTTAGGCTTTTATGCTAGTATTGACAATTGCATTGCTTTGGAAGCAGAACTCAAAAGTATAGCCATGGGTATCAAAATTACGAGAAATAAAAACTATCCTAGAGTTCAAGTTGAAACTGATTTGGCGGAGGCTATTACCTTGATACAGAACACTTGTCTAGAAAATAATAGATTCAGATACTTGATTGAGTAGTGTATAAACTTGCTTCAGCTCTATCATTACACTCTTTAATTCGCTCCACAGAAGACTAACCGCTGTGCTGATATTTTGACTAAGGCAAGTACTAAGGAAAATTGCAACCTCAAGATTCTTGATATACTGACATTAGACATTGAAGATTTTTTCTTTCAAGAGATATATAAAAGGGTTTTTGATATGTGCCCGGAGCCTAACTTGTTCTAGATTACTTTCTTTTTTTTTTCCCCTACCAAAAAAAATAAATAAAAAATCTATCAGTTGGATTGACATCATTATTTTTTTTGACCAATTTGTTCGAAGTTAATGTTTTTCTTTTTGTTTTTTAATTTCCTCTAACTTTTACCCTTTTTTTTTAAAAGAAGAAAAAATTTGACTTTTTTTAACATAACTTTTTTTGTTTGCTTTTTATTTTTTCTTTATTATTTTATTTTTAATTTTTAATTTTTATTCTTTTATCTTATTTGTCACCAATTTGAATTTGGAATATATAAAAAAACTCTATAGAAAAAAGAAATGAAACTTATAAAACAAAAAAATTAATCAAGAGAAAAAAATTACACAAAAAAAAAAAAAAAAAGAAAGTAAAAAAGAAAAAAAATTGATAAACTCAAAAATAAACACAAAGAAATTCAAAACAAAAAGCATAAAATATAAAACGAAAAATCAAAAAACAATAACCAAATACTTAAAAAACAGAGATATTGGGAAAAAAAAATAAGAAAAAAAAATAAGAAAACGTAAAAAAAAAAAACATGGAATAAAAAAAAAATATAACAAGACTGTAATTAAATATTAATGATTAAACTAATAGAAAATGTTTAAAGAGAAATGACTAATGTTATCATATTTGAAGAAAGGGCAGGGGAGGTACTTTCTAAATGACAGGGGGGTTCAATTGTTATTTTTTGTAAAATAAGAAGTTTGATTGAAATACATCTCTTTATTCAAAGTCAATTTACGCAAAAATCCATTATCACTTAATATAAACTACTAAATATTTAGATCTTACTTTTTCTCCTTTGTTTTTCAGTCAATTAAATTGTTAAAATAATAAAATTTAGGTAATTTTTTTTTTAATTCAAAATGTATGTTTCTTGTTCAAATAATTCTTTTTTCATCTTAACTTATATTTTCATTGTTCAGATTCAAATATTATATTCTATTATTAATACATTATCGCAACCGATACTATTTTTAGGAGAGCATTTTTTTAATTATGTATTATTATTCGAGATCTAATTTTGATGTCATTGGACCCAATTGTTGAATTATGGACATGTTTTGGTTATTTTTCTATTACAATTTAAATAAACTTTTTAAAATATTGATAAAAATATTTTCTTAATAAAATTTCTTATTATGAATAATTATTTGTTTATTTTTCAAAAAATATTATTACAATAGAAATGTGAAATGCATTTTAGAAATTCCATAGCAGTTGATTTTTGTAAATTGACATTTGTATAATTAACTTTAAATAAAGTGAAAGAATGAGCTTATTAGTTGATTTTCGTGGTGCAAATAGCTCAACTCAATAATAGTATTTTTATCTAAAAAAGGTACATTTTTTCCTATAATTGTTTTATTATTATTTTGTAAGAATTAAAGACTAATCACTTGAAATTTTAGAATCACTTGGATACTATGATTTAGTTCATAGTTTAAATTGATAAATATCACTTGGGACTTATAATTTACATTGTAAGTCGATTTGAGATTTCAAAAAGGTAAAAATCAATATTGAGTTGGAGAATCTTTCAGGGTATAGATGAAATATTTTACTCCACATTTTAATTTATTTATTTATTTCTATTGAAATTATATGAGTATTTCAGGCCATCGTTAGATGTCTTTTGGATGGAGTTTTGGGTTAAAAGCAAAGGAAAGTTATTGGCCTTTCAATGTTGGGGAACTCTATGTTAGGGGGATCTTGCACATTTTAAAGTACTACAAATCAAACAATAGTTAGCAGGACAAATGTTATGGTTGATAAAAGACAAAATGTTAATGCTGGCTTACTCCATCACAAATAAATTTGTTGGACCATTTATTGGGGGAGGATTTTATTTTAAATTATACTGTGTTTTTATATTATTTATTTTTGTCAAAAAATAGCAACACTCGTAATTGATCTGGTTAGAGTCCACATTATGTTTCTTTGTTGAGTTGGCGGTTTCTTCTACGGTGTTCTCTGTCCAGTGAGCGGTCCACGGTCAAATCCTTATGATTCGAACAAGTACAAATACAAAAACCTGCTGAGGTGTGCCCAACAAAGTCCCTGCACTTAGAGAGAACTTCTTGCATTGCTTGGAGAATTAATTGATTCACAATTTATAGGAGAGGGACCAAATTAGTTTTTAAAAATTAAGACCCTAAGCCAGGTTAATTAATGTAATCCGGCGCGTGACCAATGAGGAAGCTCGTGGCCTAATTTAAGCCAAGAGGCCTTGCTTTTCGTCCCACTAAGTGAAGTCCACGGACTAACCCAAATGAACAAAGGACGAAGCCAAGCACATGGGGGAGTAGGAGCCTTTTTAGTAGCTTGTGGGACCTTCTCGGTGGCCGTTAGTTAGTGATCAGCCTGGACAGACCTTCTGGTGGGTGCCCGTAAGGTGGTTGGTGGGTAGTGAACGACATAAGGTGTTTGACATAATTCCCTAGACGGTCAACGGTGGGCGGTCAAAGGAGATCGTTGTGGGTACCACCTTGACCGTGTCACAGAGAGAGTTGTCCGGCGTGCTCGTTAGAAATGTTCTTCGTCTTTATTATATTTATTTTTTTCTCTTGTCTAAAAATTAGAAAATATTGTCTATGTGACTGAGAAGCACTATATTAGTCAAGGAAGAGCTATTGTGTGGCAAAGATGCGAGTTAGTTTGACATGCTCTCAAAATTTGCTAAAAAAAATATTTTCCCTCGTAATTTATAAATTTTATGAATTTTTTTCTAAACTATTTTAAATCATTGAATTTATGTTTTCTTTCCTAAATTATAGTATTTTTTTTATTTCTCAAAAGTCATATTTCAGTTTTGTCTTTCTTTATCTTTTATCTTTGCCACCCACTGGTGTTTGTCTTTTAAATTCATAGTCCTCCACTTTTGAAGTTTCTCAATTCGATTCGATTCGATTCTCAAACATGAAAAACAGAGATTTTATAAACCTTTCTGTTTTAAAATTCAGAAATAATCGTGGTCAAATTTTAATTTCTTAAAATATTAAGGACCAATTTGAAAGCTACACAAATATGTACTATGAATTTATATATAATATGCACTCATTCCTATGCATGCAACAAATAGATCATGTTCATTGCCTTGTAGATGTTTGTCTATTTTTTATAATAAAAAATTGTATCTTCCATCATCAATAAAATATTAATTGAACTTGCAATCTGGCAAGATATTTAATTTCTAGCTTATAATAAATTGTTGTGGATAGCTTTCTTCATTTTGTCTTCTTGGTACCTAACAACTGAATTATAGCATTGATTGATTGAAATGTTTAAACATGGAACATTCAACATAAATAACATAAAAGGATGGGGATTAAGTTTATATTTGGTTTTAATTTGCACCCTAAACTTTCAAGTATAACACAATCACACTTTATAATTTGTTAATTGTGCTTATTTCGAGCAATTGCGGTCAACTTCATCAATGGAAAACGTACATATCTCATTAAAATTTGATTAGAATCTCACAAGAAATTAGAAAATACTAATTTTGAATATTTTGGAATACATACGGTGTATGTTTAGTGTTTGTATTTCAAGAATTTGGTTTCTATTAACAAAAGTAGAATGTAGATACAAATGCGGGGGAAATTGGTTTACGTTATGTTTCTCTTAGGAATAAATTTTCGAGGACAAAACATAAACACATTTTTTGGATCCAAATTCCTATTTTAGGTCCCAAAAACAAAAGCCTGAAAATAAAAATATTAACCAAGTTCTTCATTTCTTAATTATTCTTTTTCATCTTTTTATTGAAAAATAGAAAAAATTTCAAACCCATATAAGTCGGGCTTGGTACTCTTGGCTTTAATACTGCCGGGAGTCTCGAATACGACTTACTCATCAATTGTTTTTGTACACCGGAGGTTGTACCTCCAGCTTTACAAGCCATGAAACCGGAGCTACCACCTCCGGCATACAATAAAAAACAAAAATTAACACGATGGGTAAGTCAAAACTTCAGAGTTGGACGATCTTGGACTAACATTGAATCTCTCCTTGTAATGTAAATCAAAACGCACAGATACACACACGAGCCCCCTCCCTCTTCTCTTTCTCTACTTTCTACTCACTCTTTCTCTCTTTAGAATCCGTGTGCTACCACCACCTCTCCATCCATGGACTTCTGCTGCCGCAACCATCTCTCTCCCTCTCTTTCCCTTTCTATCTACCCAGATCCAACTCTAACACCTCCGACTTTAGCCTTTTGATCCATCAGTGCTAGCAACTCCTAAGTTCTGGCCAAAATATCAAGCAACTGATATCTTGTGTTCTGAACCTTAAATGGGTTCAACAACATCTCTTAATTGGGGAGCCTT
Organism: Eucommia ulmoides; assembly: GCA_016647705.1. Lineage (NCBI taxonomy): Eukaryota > Viridiplantae > Streptophyta > Magnoliopsida > Garryales > Eucommiaceae > Eucommia > Eucommia ulmoides. Next base: position 27,082,367 of record CM028327.1, on the reverse strand, counting down.
AGCCATAAATGGATTTCCTTATGTGCCTCTACATTTTCTCTTAAATTTTTTAAGTATGGTTGATGTGCGAAATTTTGCCTTACAAATTAGTAAGTTTTAAAGAGACGAGAGTAGAAATTTTGCATATTTGAAATTTTGCATATCTCCATTTCGATTAACAGCCTAATGGGAAAGGAAGTCAGGAAGTCCTGAATATTGACAAATAATTCTCAGGAGTTAATTACCGGAGGCACAACCACCGGCTTAAAAAATAAAAAATAAAAAATAAAAAATATGCTTCATTTCTAGCTTATAATAAATTGTTGGGGATAACCTTCTTCATTTTGTCTTGTTGGTACCTAACAACTCAATTATAACATTGATTGTTTGAAATGTTTACGTGGAACATTCAACATAAATAACATAAAAGGGAGGGGATTAAGTCTATATATGGTTTTAATTTGTACCCTAAACTTCCAAATATCACACCACACACTTTAAACTTTGTGTAATTTTATTTAGTTAAGAGCAATTGCGGTCAACTTCATTAATAAAAAAACGTTCATTTCTCATTAAAAATTAATTTTGAACATTTTGTGATAAGAATGGTGTTTGCTTAGTGTTTTTATTTCAACATTTTTGTTTCCATTAGAAAAATAGAATATGGATAGTGTTGGTAAAATAATTGAAAATATAATTTATCTATTTATATATTTATTATAGGAAAAGAATATAAGAAATAAAATAGAACAAATCATTGGTTACATAAATATTCCAAATTAATAAATTACAATAGAAAATTGTTGAATCGAAATTTGAATTATAGTGAATTGATGAAATACTAAATGTAAAACAAGATAAAGTTACAAACCTAAAATAAAATACCAAAAAAGAAGATCGAGTCAATCGTTTGATGATTTCTCTTTAAAATAGATTTCGCTCCCGCAACGGTACTTACGATTTTAACTAAGCATTTGCCTCATATTATACAACGATCAACAACTATTGGTACCAGCCCATAAAACAAAAAAAATCAACGAAGAAAAAAGTGTTGAAACTCTGTCTCTTAAGAGCAAAGAAAACGTGAATGGAACTCCTACCAGTTATACATATGAACAACATTCAGATTTCTAACTCTTTGTAGTTACGAATCTGAACAATTAGTCTTTATTTGAATTTAATCTTTTTTTGGATTAATTTTTCTCTAAACGGATACCAAGTCTAAGCATTCCCCAAGACCAGCAGGCCACAAGCCAAAGTCTAGGCCCATGCCCGTCTCGGGTGGTCGATTGGTTGACGACAGCGGTCCAATTGAGGTTTTATTTGTTTGATAACCATTAATCTACTTTTTGTCCATATCAAGTAAATGCCCTAGAGGGCTTACATTCAAGAGATAACCCGAGTATTAATAAATAAATTTTCGTATTTCTCATTATCCAATATAGGACGACCCACACGGTATATCACTCAACAACTTTAAATGAGTACTTTAAGGAACAATTTTAATCCACTTTTAAATATTTTTTTTCTGCAAATAAATATATCACGTTCATTTTCTAATATTTACATATGCAAACCTTTGGATCCCACAAATAATTTAGTCAAAAAATAACAAAAAAATAAAATAAAAAAATCTATATAATAGATAGAAATGCAGGGAAAAATTGGATTATGTTTCTCTTTGGAACAAATTTTCGAGAACAGACCATAAACATATTTTTTGGATCCAAATTTCTATTTTAGGTTCCAAAACAAAAGTCTGAAAATAAAAACATTAAACACACAACATCGATATTAAACCTCCATTCATTTCATATATCAGTTACAAATTCCTTCATTTATTTCATACATCAGTTATAGATCTCTATTCATTTCATAATACTTACAAATATGTATTTTAAGTATTTAGGATTAATTTTATATCAGTTACAAATGTTGTAATTTAGGAACAGTTACAACATTAATCTTATATAAATATGATATTTGTTTATAATGAAAAACACGTAGAATTTGATTACTTACATTGTATCAAAGCAAATAGGTCCAAATCACCGGAGGAGAGATACGGAGGTACCGGAACAGCAGTGAATGTCCAACGGCAGTTGAAGAAACAATTGAATCTAGCGTGGTAAACGAACCACAGAGAGGTTCGAATAGACCACGTCGAGTCGGCGTCGATCGATTCAGATCTGGGCGAAGCTCGGTATGGATTAAATAGCTTTAGATTCTTATGCGGATTTGAGTTACAGTTAACTAAGTAAAGCTCGCCTAGTTACCAAGGGCTTCCATCAACAAGTGGGTATGAACTTTGATGAGACATTTAGTCATGTAATCAAACCTACCACTATTCATATTGTGCTCAGCCTTGCTGTATCCTTTGGTTGGACATTGCACCAACTTGATGTGAAGAATACCTTTCTCCATGGCGTTTTGGATGAAACTGTCTATATGTCAGAATTACTTGGTTTTGTAGATCTGGCTCGTCATCATCATGTCTGTCATCTACAAAAGGCTATCTACGGCCTTTAACAAATGCCTTGAGCTTGGTTCCAATGTCTCAGCACATTCCTCTTACAATATGATTTTACCCAGAGTCAAACTGATCATTCATTGTTTATCTATCGCTTTAACTCTGTTGTGATGTTTCTTCTTTTATATGTCGATGACATTATACTCACTAGCAATCAACCGTCTCTAGTTTCGTCATTCATCACCACTCTTGGTAAGGAGTTTAAGTTTAGTGACTTTGATTCCATATTTTACTTTCTAGGCCTTGAAGCAACTTTCTCCCCTAGTGGCTTAGCTTACGTCTTTCTCAAATCAAGTATACTATCGATCTTCTTACACGTTTCTCGATGACATACTACAAACTATGCAACACCCATGTATGTGCTAAAATTCAGTTATCATCTCAAAGTGGAGATCTCTTGTCATATGCCATTGAGTATCGCCAATTGGTTGGCTCTTTGCAGTATCTCACTTTCACCATACCAGACGTTGTCTATACTGTTCATCATGTTGTTCAGTTCATGAGCCCACCTCGGACATACCACCTTATAGCCGCCAAACGAATCCTTCGGTACCTCAAAGGGACTCTGAACTTTGGCCTCCTCTTTCAGTGTCGTGCTAACCCCTTAACCCTTAAGGCTTATTATGATGCTAACTGGGCAGGTTGCCCTGACTCTTATTATTCTGCCGCTAGTTTTTATATTTTCTTGGGCTTCAATTTGATCCCTTGAACCACCAGGAAACAATCTATTGTCTCTTGATCAAGCGCCGAAACTAAGTATCGATCCATTATCCATGCAAGAGTTGAAAATTCTCATATCTACACTTATCACCTTACTTTGTGATAATCTCAGTACTACATATATATGGCCTCAAATCCTATATTCCATGCTCATACCAAATATATTGAACTAGATTATCATTTCATATGAGAACGCATTCTTACTAGCACACACTGAGTTCAATTTATACCTTCTACTGATCAACTCGCATACATATTTATCAAAGGACTCCACAAGACACTTTCTTTTTCTACGAGCCAAACTCATCTCTCCAAGCAAGTCGAGTTTGCAGGGGAGTATTAAACCTCCATTCATTTCTTATATCAATTATAAATCTCTCTATTCATTTCATACATCAGTTACAAATCTTTATTCATATCATACCTATTACAAATATGTGTTTTAGGTATTTAGGATTAATTTCATATCAATTACAAATGTTATAATTTAAAAAAAGTTACAACATTACTCTTATATAAATAAGATTACTATTTATAATGAAAAACATGTAAAATCTTATATAAATAAGATTACTGTTTATAATGAAAAACATGTAAAATTACAATCGAAACGGATGAAAAACATGTAAAATCTTATATAAATAAGATTACTGTTTGTAATGAAAAACATGTAAAATTACAATTGAAACGGACCAATCCACGACAATTTTGATATTTATCCTCCTTATGGGAACAGTATAATCGGTTCACAAACAACATAAACTTTTTAAGAGTGGCAATAGCATTTCCCCACCATCGCATATATGAAATTAAATCCACAAATTAATAACTTGTAATCAACCCTAATCACATCCGGCACCCACACAATTAACAAGTCTGATCAGCTCTCATATCACTTGTAATGCCCCGATGGCCCGAAGCGGCCCACTAGTCTAATAACATTTGGTTAAATTCAACAAAGACCAACAAGAGAAGTTATCACACAACAAAATTTAGTAAAAATACACCATTAATTTCAAGCCATTAAAATTCACAACCATGACCATTTTGTTTTTCATCAGGAAGCATCATCACAAACAACGAAGCCTTTTTGTGTTCAGCCTCCCAGATGAAAAATTATTAGATGATTAATATACTTAGAAAGTAAGCTTAAGGGCACATTACACACCGTAGAGAGAGAGTTTTTTTTTTTTTTTTTTCTCTCAGTTAGCACGATCTCTGATCACTTCAAGATCCATCTCGGTTGGATCAGTGGCCTGAATCTCGTAGTGTATACCCTCCAGTTCCCTTCTGAATCGGTCTTTTGAAGTGGCGTAGAGCATCTTGGAACGAATTCGAGACACTGAAGGAGACCTGAAAATGGAGAATTTTGATACCAAAAATTAGCAATATTTAGTGTTTTTCTTCCCACATTTCGGTTTCTGTTCCAGGAAAAATTGGAACATAACAAAAAATACGGAACAATTCTATTCTGTTCCCAGAAACTTGTTTTGAAAATTTGAGAGCAAAAACAAAAACATATTTTTTGTTCTCACATTTCTATTTTCTGTTCTCAGTTTTCTCGGAACGGAAACACTGAACAAACAAGGCCTACAATGTCAGTAAGTGGCGAAGGAAAAACTATACCCCATCCCATTGTTACTGTCAATTACAGAACAAAAGCTGCACAAAAAAAGCACACAAATTTCTGTTTCTGTTCCAAGTTTTTTGGGAAAATGAACCAAAAATGGGAACAATTTTTTTTTTTTCTGCATTTTTGCTTATGTTCCAAGTTTTCCTTGAAAAGAAACAGAAACACCAAAAAAAGTAGCTACCTAAAGCAGCTAATAAAGTGTTGTCTTGAGTATAAATATGAACATAAATGAAAATGATATAAACTACTACCTCCATTCCCAAATAATAAACCTACATTCCTTATCACACATACTATATCATTTTTTTTTTTTCAAAATAACCCTCTTCTCAAGCAGTAAGCACTAAGCACACATTCAAATTTCAAAAATTCCATTACTTTAATACCATTCCCAATAAGGGCAGTAAAGTAAGCATATTGAGACACTACCTAAAATTGTGTAAAGTACAATACTTTTGGATAGGAGTGCATTATTTCATCAAGAAATATTGCAGGTGGTGGTGTTTCTCTTTCCCCATCCTTCAACAAAAACTTTAGGCCCCCTTTGGTTATTGTTTTGTTCCCTGATTCCTGTTCTTGCTCCCAAAAGTTTGAGATTAATGAATAGAAACACATTTGGTAAACACGTTTTTGTTCCCAAAATTTTGGGGATAATTTGGAACTATTTCCTGAATTCCTTAAGAATCTGAGAAACAAAAAAAATGTTGATTCTTATTCTCACTCCCACAAAAATATTCCCACTACCATCCCGCCGGCCACCATATATTTTAAAAAAAAAAATGTTGCAACCAAATGTATTTCTTGTTTCTGTTCTCATAAATTAAAAGAAACAATTTCAGGATAATAGTCGTTACCAGACATGTTTCTATTTCCGGAAAACTCTAGAATGGAAACAAATTTCCCATCCCAATTTATTAGAAGTAGAAATAGAAAAAAAGAAACACTAACCAAACACCACCTTAGGCATCGCTTGGTAACGTTTTCTTAACTAGTTTTTATGATAAAAAAGGGTTAATCCATCAAAAAAAGAAAACCTTTTATTTAAGACTTAAAAAACTAAAAAAAAAAAGAAAAAAAAGGCATGTTTCACAGCATAGACTGTAGAGAGAATCCCTATATGATCTCTCTTCGGTCATCATTCAAAAAAATTTCATAGATAACATAGCAAATTTGGATAGAAAGATCCTAATTGATCGATCTCTTGAAATATATGAAGGGGGGAAAAGTAACCTTTTTTTGCTTTTCGAAAAAAGAAATAGAAATAAAAGAACATAAAATTATGGTTTTTGCTTCTTTTATTTTCAACAGTACTTGTCTTAAGTACAAAAGAAACGTTACATACAAATGTTTTCGAATAAAAGCAAAAATTTACTTAAAAAACGTTATCAAGCAGTGCCTCAATAAAATAAGTTGTGTCCACAAGATTGTTGGAAGAACCGATTAATCTAGAATACATGATAATACACAACATCTTGAATAACCTAGGCATTTTTTTTCTTTCATGGTTGGTGGAAATAATAATAGTAAAGAAGAAGAACAAATTATAGAAAAATAAAAAACTAAAAAAAATCTAGTAGGCTCTATCATGTCAGAACAAGAAGATATGATAGCTAGGAAATCATGAAGCATTCATGCTAAGGTCTACCCCAAAAAGTAATCTTAATCAAACGAGGAAACAGAAAACTGACCATGCAATGAAGAAGATCTTGCTCTTTTGGCAGTTCTCGGAGGTCACAAAATCAAAGTCATAGACAGCATATCGGCAATCATTCTCGGGCAATGATGCGGTAAAATCATCGTAGCTCTCAGCTGGACCTCCAGTCTTTTCGACCACAACCTCTTTTTTCTTCTCGTCGATCTTAAAAATCACGTAGCGGTGCACCTTCTTCCTCTGCAGCTCCGAATAAGTAATTTTGCTGTGCTCAGCAACACCCATGCCGGATGATGCATTTGTCTGAAGCCATTCAACAATTTTATATTGAAGTCAAAATGCAAAAATACTCTAAGGGCCTGTTTGGTTGTCCTTCAATTCACAAATTGTACAATTTTTCAATCACTCAACTTATGAATTGTTATAATTTAGTGTTTCATCGTAAGAATTCAAAATACTCAAATTAGCTAGCTAACCATTTTAGTTCTAGTTCATAGGCTATTTTCTCATGTAATTGGTAAAATGTACCTTAAAATTTAACTAAACTAAAACAATTGTATGTTCTTTTTGCTCAAACAAATAAAAAAGACAGTCCGGTGCTACAAATTAATTCATCCAACATAAGATAATTCATAAAACAGGATAGTTAGACAACCAAAAGGTCCTAAATCTTACTCTTGTTCTAGCACTGGCAGTAGAAAGAAAGTCGAGAACAACATGGAAATTAAGCATCAAGATGTAACAAGTAGCCACGGAATCTTTCCTACAAGAAATCTACTTGCCGGACTATTTTTTTAGAATAAAAAGTGTATTGTCATCCTTTTCGCAGGCAAATGAAAAGGAATTAGATGATATAAAGGAAATTACTCAAGAGTTATCTAGTGAGACAAAAACCATTCAACATTTATGTTGGAGTTATGATGCAAGAATACTCTAATCTTTACCCTTGTTCAAGCATTCATAGTAGAAAGAAGTTAAGACCAACATGGAAATCAACCAACCACCGATATGTTAGGCAATAGAAGGGACAAATGACTATCTTTCTTTTTTACAAGAAATCTAGATCATTTTTTACTGCTTGAGAAATACAGATACATGAAGCTTATTCGCATCATTTCTTCAGTTTTTCTTAGGCAAATGAAAAGGAATTAGATAATATAACCCCCCAGAATTTCCATTGGAACCACATCATGTCTGTCTAGCGTGCACATGCAAAATAGTTTTCTGTCTGCAAAGTACTCTAACATCTTCCCAACATATCCAAAAGGTCAATATAATCAGAATCTACCTTACAATTCTCCAACAACAGATACCATGGAGTTGAAATTGACAGCCTGCCAATGGGAAGAGGTGGGTCGTTGGAGAAACTGGCTGAGCTTGTTGATTGGGTAACTAATGTTATGCATGGTGTGCATTAAATATTGTAGAGCACCAATGGCCCTTCTGTATAGAGACGGATTGGGAGAAAATCACCATTAGATGCGGTGAGAACTTGACTAGTAGCTAACGGTGTGGGGCATGCTGACATGTTTCCAAAATTGAACTTTGTCAGAAGATCACTTATTTATGGTAGTCGTGATAGGTAGAACCCTTGTGGGTTGCGATGAACCTCAATACCTAGCAAAAAGTGTAATGGTCCGAGATCTTTGGGTGCAAACTGTTTATGTAGTTGGACAATGAATTCCTGTAAATGAGATACATGGTTGGCAGTGACGATAATATCATCTACATAAATGAGGATAAAAGAATTTTATCCTTATGATGCATAAAGAACAGAGATGAATTATTAATAGAATTTTGGATGAAACATTGATAGAATTTTGGAACCCCCAGGACAACAAGGTGTGGCGCAACTTGTCACACCATGCACAAGGGGCCTCCTTGAGGCCATAGAGAGCCTTGTCAACTTGAAGACGTGTTGAGGAAATTGTTGATCAATAAACCCATCAGGTTGTAGCATGAAGACATCCTCCTCAAGATGACCGTTGAGGAATGCATTATTAATGTCCAATTGTTGGACTGGCTAGTTGACGGAGGCTACCAAGGTGAGAACAATGCGAATAGTTGCAGGTTTAATCACTGGGCTGAATGTCTCTCGAAAGTCAATGCCAGGAATTTGATGAAACCCCTTGGCAACCAAGCGAGCTTTCTGGTGGATGTTGCCATCAATATGATACTTAATCCGAAATATCCATTTGCAACCGACAAGATTCATGTTAGGTGTGACAAGGACAAGGGACCACGTGCAGTTACATTGAAGAGCTGTGAATTCATCAGCCATAGCTTGTAACCATTGGGGTTGTTGAAGAGCAGTTGAAGCTGAGGTAGAGGTTGGTAAGGCTGAGGACGATATGGGATTAGTAATAATTAGACCAGTGAAGGGAAATTCGGGTTTGACAATACCTCGTTTGCTTCTTGTGACCATTGGATGTTTGGATAAGTTAGGTATCGGCAATGGTGGTCGCGCATGTAGAAGGGAGTGGCATAGGTGAAGAAGAAGTAAGAGATGGAGAAGTGGAAGGACATACTTGTGATGGTTGTTCAACTGCAAGGGAAACTTGCAACACATTGTTACCATTTGACGCCATGGTAGGAGGTGAAATCAAGGTTGGTAAGGGGGAGGCAATGGTGAAGAGAAGTGTAATTGGGGAGTTTTTGATGAAGAATGAAATGAGGTGTTTGATCATTGAGAATGGGGGTAAGGAGCCTATTAATGAGAAAAACTGAAGTGTGAAATGTTTACCACCAAAATGTAAGGGGCACGTGAGCTTGGGCTAGTAATGCGAGCCATCTCAGTAATATGACGATGTTTTCTCTATTTAGGGGTAATGTATGGGGACAGAAATGTCTGAAAATAATACCACATTGGTTTACAATGGATGTGAAAGACCTAAATGATATACCAATTAGCAAATAGTTAAGTAAGTATTGAGAAGGTTCTATTCCCTCTGCATTAGTTTTTTGAGTTTGTTAGAGAGTTGTTTGTTAGAGGAGTTCGTTAGAGTTGTTTGTTAGGTTGGGGTGAATAAATAGCAAGTGAGGGCTTGGAGGTAGGGGATCAAAAAATTGGAAAGGAATTGGGAGAGACTAGGCTCTCGAAATCCTAGAAGTGATTTACTATTTTTTCTGTAATTTCATTCCTCATTTACTGTTTCTGTAAGTGTCCTTCATTGTTTTGGAGAAATCAATTACATTTCCTTTCAATTACTCTATTCTTTTCATTCTATCGATTAAATCTTGAGAGTGATCTATCAGTAAACTCCCCTCCCCAGTTACTTTGCACTATTTTAATCCTGTGATTAAATTGCTTTTCTATCATAGTTTTGAACTGAGTAAAGGCATGTCGTGCTTTATTTTATTTTTTTGTTTTAACGGGTATATCAAAGAGTAACAACTGAAGTCAGCCAAAAATAAAATGTAATATTGATAGCCAGTAGATGAGAGAACTGGGGCACGACACCACAAATTTGTGTCAATTAACTCAAGAGGATAAGAAGAATGTGAGGAGGAATGGGAAAAGGGTAGTTTATGGTTCTTGCCATGTTGACAAGCATCACAAAACACAGGGGATTCATTAACAAAAATGCGTTAATTACAAGATTTAAGAACTTGAGTTAAAACATGTTGTGATGGATGACCTAGGACACGATGCCAATCTGCAAGATTTGAAAGATGCTTTTGATGGGAAGAGGATAGCCATTACCAACAAATACTTTTTGCTTACCAGTGTACGTTGTTCGCTGTTGGATCGTATTGGGATTATTTGTCACATGGGTGCTTGTACCACTTTCAACATACCAAGCACTGTCAAGGGTAGTTTCTGGGGTGGCAATGTATGCAGAGTAGGGTGTGGGTGAGTTGGGTTGTTACTGATTTTCAGTGTTGCCAGGTATGTTGCCTATCAAACCTGTAAAAACAAATGGCAACAGAGTGACCCACTTTGCCATAGGCTTGGCAAGTGGGTCTGGAATTGCTTTGTCTTCCTCGACCTCGAAATCTACCACGACCATTATAACCTCTATTTGATCCTCGACCTTTGCCAACTTGAGACTGAGAGGTGTGATATTGGGATTGAGACTTATTCACCATGTTGACTAACAGATGATTCACAATGAGATTTTGAAAGTTGTTAAGTTGGTCAAGTTGGTTTTCAAAAGTCAGAAGTGTTGTTTGAAACTCAATCTAGGATTGATTTTCTTTTTCATTCAACTGGACAACTATTGGGGTGTATTTTGAATCGAGCCTAGTCAATTAAGTCAGACCAAGAGACGGGACTTCCTGCAAGCAAGAGTTTGTCAGCAATACTTTTCATAGAATTCAGACAATCTTCCATCTTACTGCCTCCTTTTTGAGTGAGTTTTAGTTCAGTTTTCAGTAGTGTGATTTTGATTTGGTATGTGCACCAGATAGCTCATGGGCTGTGTTAATAGCAATGTCAATAGACATTGAACTATAAAGCCAACCAAAGAGAAGTTGATCTGTGGTTTTCTATTCATCAAACTTTGGGTTTGATGTTCCTTTTGTGTCGAGGAATTCTTGTGGGCAAGGCTTTGTTCCAAAAACAAAACCATCGAGCCTATTACCTTTGATAATTGGGAAGATCATGGACTTCCACAAGAGGTAATTGCTCCTATCCAACTTGACAAGGCTTACCGAGTTTGGCGATCTACTGAATGGAGTCAATATTTTTGTAGTCTGCACAACAGTCATGGTGGTCATGGCTGGTGAGGAAGAAGCTGAGTTATTTGCTGACTGTTAATTTTGGCCATGGGATCCAAATTTCTGATAGAGCTTTGAGATGCTCTGGTCACAAGTTGAAATTGCAGAAAATTGAGAAGCTCTGCTTCATGCCAAGATGATTCCTCTCATTTTAGATTATATACCATCAGAATACACAAGGAGAAACAAAAATCAAATGAAAAGAGGCCACGTATTACACAAAAATCTAACAAATAACAGAGTTGGTTATTTTTTGTTTCCTGGAATGATCTATTGTTGACAGTTGTTGAGAAGGTGTGACTTGCTTGGTGGAATGATCAGGTGCTTTAGCAGGTATCTATCACATGGAGAGATAGGTTCAACGGGATCAAAGAGAAAAAAAAAAAAACAACTTGAACATACTTCAGCTCATCTAAGTAACAAAGATGAAGACCTAGACAAAATGCAGCTCCATTAGAAGAATATACATGCAATTACGCACTACAATCACATAATTCAGAAACGAATCGGAAAAATTCCGACTTCGGGCAGCAACAAAATATAAATCCATAAAGCAAGTAAAGTGAAGCGAAAAGTTAGAGATGGAACTCGTAGAAACAGAATTCCTGAGATCAGATGCGAAATCAGTACATGCAGCCACTAACATTTACGGATCTAACCAGAAATAAAATGTTGAACAAAAGAAAACTAGCATTAATCAAGAAAATGATTATCATCAACTTACTCCTCTGAAAGACATGGCCAAATGAGAGGGGAGAGAGAGCGAGAGAGCGAGAGAGAAGAATGGGGATTATGGAGAGGAAAGTAGAGTAAAAGGCAATCACCGATAGGAGAATCAAAATGAGAATTTTATATTTAGTTTGACAGATAAATCCACTGAAAATTATATTCTGTCTCTCTCTGGCTTTGTTTTTTCCACAATTTTTTCAGTATTGGTTTTCCTTTTTAATCAAAAAAACTTATTATTGAATTTTTTTTCTTTTATATATATTGTAGTTTTGATCAATTTATATTTATTTCTACGAATTTAATCTAATTAATACCAATTCAAAGAGTAAAAATTTATTAAAAAAAATTAAAAAAATAATAAAATAGAAAACATGATAAATTGATTTACAAGGATAATATAATAAATTTTCAATAACAAGGGCAATTTTTAGAGTCATTCTATTTTTTAAATTAATGTAAGTTTTAGTCCATTAATTTAAATTTAATTTTTTAGTTCTATAATTTTATATGATAAATGTCATTTACCTCCTTTTTTTTTGCCATCATTAACCAGAAATTTCATTTGTTATTTACTAAATAACAGTCATCTCATTATTTTTTGTCAAAAGACACTCAGTTCTCTATAAGTAAAAAATTACTAAAATTTTTGTTATAATAACAACTTTACCTTTAACCATTTAAAAATAATTAAAAATTAAAATAATTAATATTCCTTTAACTTTTTACACATTAATTGGTTAAACAAATTTTGAGAAATGAGTTTTTTTGGTAAATCATTTAGACAACCTTCATAAACTGGGACTGGGACTCCCAACTTATTAAAATCAGGAGTGCTACTCCATGTTTTATCATTAAAAATAAAAAATAAAAAAATCGGAGTTCTCAAACCCGGTTATACGGTTTCAATTTTTCTTTCAGTGACGGTATCACCTTCAGTTGTTAATTGTTAAGCCGGAGGTGATACCTCAAGCAAATATATATTTTTTAAATATTAACAGGCTTCGTTTTCGATGATGACAGTTTTTTTCGGTAACTTTGAGTTAACAAACAATGCCTTATCTATTTCCAAAATTGACTCAAAATTTGTTTGACGTAAACTAAGTTCATAACACTCTGGTAGCGGAATATTACGTCGTTAACTTACACCGCAAGTATACAGGACAAGTTTTAGTATAGGTTGGGAGAGTAGGGGTATCGCGTCCACAGAGATTGGTTGAGATTATTATCGAGTACCGTGATTATCATAACCCAATTTTATCTAGGCGCTAAAAATGTATTTAATTAATAAATACTAATACTAAGTTAATTAAATTATACTAATACTAATATTAATATGAGATTGTTAAGGGAAAAGATTGCCTAGGGATTAATTTCATTTACTTAAATGCATTTGATTTTGTTTTAGTTTACGTTAACGGCGTTCGACTTATCCGACAATCTCGGTTCGTAAACTCACTCGCCACCTCTCCTGAGTGTAAGACGAGTGAATACGTGACTTTGCGTCAAGTCTCCCTTAATGTTTTAACGACGCTAGGTCATGTGAGTTTCGCCCCAACGTCATTGATGTACACTTTCTAACTCCCTCCCGGGTTATTGGATCATCGCGTTGTGTTTACCCTGGTTCAAATTCGGGGTTACCTCTCCCGAGTATCAAATCCCATATTCTCTATATATCATTACAAGCATACAAACAATACAAGAACAATAAACACAATCAAACATCGAAAAACAACCGCTAACAAAACATAAACTCAAACAAATAACTTTTTCATAAATTTATATTAATTCCTAAGACAATCCATGTTTAGCTAACGACTATAACCGTATATACAATGAATAATGAGCTAAACATGCTCAAACAATAATCCTAAATTAAGAAATGAAGAGAACTAGCCGTAGTCCAAAGGTTTGACGCTAAAAACGTTCTAAGATCATTTTTCCTTCTTTGCTTTGTGTTCTTCTCCTTAGGATTTGTTTGAGCTCCTCAAAATTCTCTCAAAATATGCTCTAAGGAGCTATATCGCCGAAAATGATGGGGGATGAAGGATTAAATAGAATAAAATATCCTAAAATATCAAAATAATATTTAACTCTGGTGTAGAGCTAACCACCGCGACGGTAGGTATGTTAGTTTGATCTTCGTCACAGCGGTGGAGTTAGCGGTGGATTCAAGAACTTCTCTATAGTTTCACCGCCGCGGCGATGGGTCTCACCGTTGCGACAGTGGATATTTAGCAAGAAAAGGAGCCTCTTTGCATATTCACCACCGCGGCGATGGAATGAACGCCGCAGCTGTGGGCTACTTTTCAGAAAATTGCCTCCATGCTTGTTTTCCTACCGTTCTTCCACCGTTCTTGATCCCATATGATTGTTTATGATCTATTATCATCCCTTTTTACCCCACACACTTGATTTATACTAAAAACAATAAAAACATATAAAAAGAACTATAAAAAATACTCTAAAACAAACAAAATCAATTTGGGAATAAATAGATAAATCACACCTATCAAATACCCCAAAACTTAGACTTTTGCTAGTTCTCGAGCAAAACACTCACACTAAAATGAAAAACACAACTAAATTAAATAACATAGATAATCTAAACACAAACAATCTAAACATAACGATATGCGAGTTTTGAATTCTTCTATTGACCAAGTCATTTTTCCCTCAACAACCTCTAGTCAGGCAGTAAAATGCACCATGTGGTATTCTAGAATTTCAACATTCAATAATAGTGAACACTATTCTAGATCCTTTCAACGTGTATGTGCGAGACTCAATAATATAGCTATACAACGACTAGATTGGATTATCCACCAACGAAACTCACGACTTAGACCGTAAAGGACTAGGATATCCATATGCCTGATTAGGGTCCACTCTCCACTAATGTAGGCTTGGAAGTTCATAAAGATCAGAAGGACTTGGTTCGGTTTTGGAATATTTGGCCAAGGGTATTTCGGAATAAAAAACGGGTTAACGTTGTTAACTTAACATTACCCAAGGCTCAACGCTTGGCACATTCACTCTCGAACCTCCATAGATAAATTGGAAACAATTCTAAACATGCATTTAAGACCGACATACTCACTTGTCAAAAGAAACGAAAATTTAACGATATTTACATGTTTTTTTTTTCCAAACGAACCACACCCTCAAACTTATTCGATTATTATGATTTCATGGGTATGGTTTAAACAAAAGAAAAATAATAAGTGAGTACTGGAATACCGAACCAATCCGAAGTTCGCCCTAAACCCAACTGCTCACATCAAGTAGCATATACAAATGCTAACTTGAATTACTCAAATTGTGTCTTTAATTCAGCGATTTAGGTTTGGAAAAAGATCAACTGGCCAGGGTATTTGCTTATGTGTTCAGAATTGAAATGGAATTTAGGCTTCGACAAGGTAACAGGGGTTAAACATATAACATGGTAGGCTTAAAAGGCTCAAGCGACAAAAAGAATGCCTAAATTATGTCTCCTAAACTACCTCGCCTAGGATTTCGCCTCAAGCTTCCCCTCAATCAAGTTCTAGAATCCTTAATTTGTCATGAGTTTGGCTAATCGATAATCGGCGTCAAATCAATTGAATAGAAATACATTGAGTCTATATGTTCGTGCAAATTAGGATCCATAATAATTTTCACCAAAAAACATTGTCAAGCACACAGAACACACATGCATGGGTATTACCCTTGACCTCGAAAACAACCAAAGGGTAATATCATCATCGGGTAACGGCTCATATGAACGCAAAACTCAGCATGCACATAACAACAACACTAAAACATTCTACACTAAACAAACATGCAATCAGTAAAACAATAAAACATACTAATATCCTACACATCATCGTCAAACTTAAAACGAACAGTATCCTCAGCGACCCAATCATCAATCTAAACATATGAAATTAAAGCAAGCTGACGAAAGGAGTTTAGAATACCTACCTGGGAGGCGAGAGAATCTCGCCTCCGAATCAAGTCAACTATAACGGATTTAACTTATTTTTTACCTTGGGTTGCCTCCCAAGAAGCACGTGGATTATTGTCCTCGGATCGACACAGAGAACGACTCATCAAATAGCAACTTCCACCCATAGTAAGTGTCGTACAACACTACATATGGGTCATGGTTCAGTACGCCCTCAAGCTTGGCGAGATTTTGCTCTGAATGGCTCAGTATTTCAACATCACACCTCACCAGCTCATGTACTTGGTGGGCATGAAAGGACGTTGCTAAGGGCGGCAAAAGACAAGTGAGCTACATCGGATCTTCGTAGATATGATCGTCTTAGATCGATTGCAGCATCACCAGCTGGAATTCAAATGGTAAAAATTCACAATGATTAATATGTGAATTTTCATCGCTGCTCCACACTTGAGGTGTTGCATCTTTATAATAGTCTTAAATCTCACCCAAGTACCTTCCGATTGTCTTCGGTTTCTCGTGGTGGCTTTCGATGAATGTGGCTTGTGTATCTCCTAGTCCCACCACGTTTGACTCGACCTCAATGAAGCAAATTAGCTGACCAATTTGCATCTACAAAGATGTTACAGTCGTATCGATGTCGGTGTAGACCGTCTCGATATTATCAAGATGATGCTCGTGCTCATTTAGCCGGTCATTTGTCTCCCTCTAAAACGCTTGAGTCTCCCCAATAAAATCAATGAATATTTCCTCCAAGATAGGGGAAGACTTAACGTATTGGTCCAGGGTGTCAATCCATGGTGCCATCGTATTGAAACTTTGATAATCAAAGGCCGCCATGTCTTCCAGCAACTAATAGGCTTCGTCTGCAGTTAGTTGGTCGAAAGAGGTAGTACCGTTTCCTCTTTTAACCCACATTCTGGTTGCGGCTAGTAACCCATTGAGGAAGTTCAGTAGTTGACACTCTCTCGGGAAACGATGGTTCGAAAACTAGAGTAGCAAATCCTTGTATCGATTCCAAGCATTATAAAATGGCTCGAAATCCCGTTGAAAGAAATGCAAAAGCACTTGTTGATCTAACATAGTCAAACACCCTGCAGGCAAACAAAAACAAAAACAAAAACTAAAAAGAAAAAAAGTTATAAACAAAATAAATACCTAAAGTAAAATCGGGTCATTTACTCACAATATCAAAAATAATTTAAAAACACAATCCCAGGCAACGGCACCAAAAACTTGGTAGCGGAATATTACGTCGCTAACTTACACCGCAAGTATACGTGTCAAGTTTTAGTATAGGTTAGGAGAGTAGGGGCATCGTGTTCACATGGATTGGTTGAGATTATTATCGAGTACCGTGATTATTATAACCTAATTTTATCTAGGCACTAAAAATGTATTTAATTAATAAATACTAACACTAAGTTATTTAAACTATACTAATACTAATACTAATATTAATATGAGATTGTTAAGGGAAAATATTGTCTAGAGATTAATTTCATTTACTTAAATGCGTTTGATTTCGTTTTAGTTTATGTTAACGGTATTCGACTTATCCGACAATCTTGGTTCGTAAACTTACTCGCTACCTCTCCCGAGTGTAAGATGAGTGAATACGTGACTTCGCGTTAACGAATAAGTACTCCTCAATGTCTTAATGACGCTAGGTCACATGAGTCTTGCCCCAATGTCATTGATTGTACCCTTTCCAACTCTCTCCCGGGTTATTAGATCGTCGCGTTGTGTTTACCCTAGTCTGAATCTAGGGTTACCCGTCTTGAGTGTCAAATCCTGTATTCTCTATATATCATTGCAAGCATATAAACAATACAAGAATGATAAATACAATCAAACATCGAAGAACAATCGCTAACGAAACATAAACTCAAACAAATAACATTTTCATAAATTTATATTAATCCCTAAGACAATTCATGTTTAGCTAACGACCATAACTGTATATACAATCAATAACGAGCTAAAAATGCTCAAACAATAATCCTAAATTAATAAATGAATAAAGAAACGAGGAGCTAGTTGTAGTTCGAAGGTTTGACGCTAAAAACGTTTTAAGATCGCTTCTTCTTCTTCACTTTGTCTTCTTCTCCTTAGGATTTGCTTGAGCTCCCCAAAATCCTCTCAAAATATGCTCTAAAGAGCTATATCGCCGAAAATGAGGGATGAGGAAGGATTAAATAGAACAAAATATCCTAAAATATCAAAATAATATCTAAATCTGGTGCAGAGCTGACCGCTGCGGCGGTGGGTATGTTGGTTTGATCTTCACCGCAGCGGTGGAGTCAGCGGTGGATTCAGGAACCTCTCTGCAGTTTCACCGCCAAGGTGGTGGGTCTCACTGCTATGGCGGTGGATGTTCAGCAAGAAAAGACGCCTCTCTACATATTCACTACTGCGGCGATAGTTTGGACGCCACGGCGGTGGGTTGCTTTTCAGAATATTGCCTCCATACTTGTTTTTCCACCATTCTTCTACCGTTATTGATCCGATATTATCGTTTATGATCCGTTATCATCCCTTTTTACCCCACACACTTGATTTATACCAAAAACAATGAAAACATATCAAAAGGACTATAAAAAATACTCTAAAACTAACAAAACCGATTTGGGAATAAATAGATAAATCACAACTATCACACACCATAATAGAACTTATAACACTAAAAACGGACAAGTGAA
This sequence comes from Eucommia ulmoides, assembly GCA_016647705.1. Lineage (NCBI taxonomy): Eukaryota > Viridiplantae > Streptophyta > Magnoliopsida > Garryales > Eucommiaceae > Eucommia > Eucommia ulmoides. The sequence continues at coordinate 27,063,764 of CM028327.1, read as the reverse complement.
TAAATTTTAAAAAATTGTCAAAGTTGGCCAGATGGGCTATATCGATGATGACGTAGTTTTTTTCTACAATTTTGAGTTAAAAACAGTGGCTTATCTGTACCCTAAATAGATCCAGCTTTTATTTTATTTTATATATATATATATAAACAAAGTTCTTAACACTCCATGATAAAACTTATAACACATAAAATAGACTGGTGAATGATTTTTAAAAAATTGTTAAAGTTGGTAGGATAGGCTGTTCCAATGATGACACAATTTTTTTTGGCAATTTTGAGTTAATGAATGGTGGTGTTAGCCCATTGATGTACCTGAGATGGGGGTAAATTGGGTAGTAATAAAAATTTAAATAATTAAATTATCAAACACACAAGTTATCAATTTATCTAATTGATTACTATCTTGTATCACACCGAAAACGTATTTAATTAAATGCACAACCAAACAACTAGAATAAATAAATATTACACAATGATTTATCGTAGTTCAGTAGGCTACGCTTACCTATATCCAATCCTTTGAGCTCCACAGGGCTTTCGCAATCCACTAATCCTTGATTCTTTTCCCAAGTAGGAACCAAACCCTTACAATATTTTTTATAGGTTCAGAACTAACCTAATTCTTTTCACAGGCTCAGAATTAAACCTTTATACCATTTTTCCTTTTCACAGATTTAGGAAGAACCTTATTTTTTTTACCAGGCTGAACGCTAACCTAATTCTATTGTAAATAGAATCAACACAAAATCTTTTTCACAAGTTAAAGATGAAACCTAACTATGCTGATTAGACACCATCCCAAATGAATATAATATACTCACACTCATAAATACAAAAAATAAGTAGTTTATTCTCACAGGAGTTTCTACCACCTCAATACAATATAAACTCAATTAATGTCCCGAATACTACGTGATAGAATTACGTGAGAAAATAATATGATTTTAATCAATTTAAGCAATGTGTCTATTTATATCAGTTTGTCAAATAAAATCTTTACACAAGATATTTCAATATAAATAATGATAAAATGATTTTATCACAAAAAATATGTTTTACAAAATATCCAAGATTTTCAAACTAGAAAACGGTTTTTACACAAATACTATTACGAGCTCATATATATATATGCACCAATTGAGTCACAAATATGGAGCACGCATAATAGAATTAAGAACAATCTCACTGGGACTCCTTTGAAAACGTTTAAGACAAGATGTAGTTCACAAATCGGTGGCAAAAACCTTTTCACTCTTTGATCAAGAACACTTTCAAAATCACTCTCTGAAAATTATTTCAGCGGAATAACTCACTTGTTTAAGCAAAGGTTGATGTAAACTCTTTTTTCTTGATTGTTATTGATATATATTTTATTTTATCAAATCCGTAAGTCAATATATATATAATATAAACTATGCCTATAACGGCTAGTTTTCAAAAGATGTATAAAAAAATAAAACATCTGGACCCTATATATCATATAGATTTACAATGGCTATATTTGACCAAAAATATAACTTTTAAAACTCTAAATTTAATCCCAAAAATAATTTGATCTAAGTCAATGAAAGTTAGAAATAATTTTATCACAAAATCAGAAAGTACAGGGATTAAATTGCAAGGTCAAATAAAATCACATAAATCTCTTCCATATCTTTGATCCCAAATATTCTCTACCAAAAAAGTAATATTTAAACTCAAAATTCGTAGGTCTAATTATAGGAGTTTCAAAGATATCCTGTAACGGTTATTTTTCAAAAGATATTATCAAATATTACTCTTTTAGACCCCTTATTTAAGTAAAGCTTAAAACAACTAGTTTGACCATGTACTAGCCTTAAAATATTTTCATATTTTAATTTAAACCTTATGAAATCTGCTCTCTTGAATTTCCAATCCATCAAAGTAGGGTTGAAGATCTTTGAAAATAACCGAGTTAAACATTTTGAAATATACCCTGTTGGTTGACCAGGTTCTTTGTTGATCAACCAGTTGCCTTTCAATAGTTCATTTTTTAACCGTTGTCATACTGGATCGGTCAATCGGCCTCCTTGGTGGTTGACCGTTCAAGCCAAAAGTACAAACCCCAATGCTACTAATCAGGTGATACAATCGACACCTTTGTCTGTTAATCGATAGGACTAGAAGCTTTCCATTCAACACATTGCTTCTGTTAGTCAATTGAACCTTTTGTCAGTAAACTAATCGGCTTTGAAAATTTCTCTTTTTCTAACTTTTTAAAACATTTTCCTAAAACGACACTTTTTAAAATCATTTTAATCTCTTGAATTTATCGCTCCTGATTATATTACACATAATCCAATTATATTCATTGGTGCCATGCGTGCACCTAATTCGGGTTACATTAAGAGTATATAAAGGATTGAGTTGTTTTATCTAGAAATATCTTCAAACATCTTCAATTTATTCATTGCAGCCGTCTTGAGCATCCATCGAATATTATCTTGAAGTTTATCATTTTTCTCATTCTCTCAATTGGAACTCAAATATGATATCACTCAATGAAAATATTAGTTCCATAAAAATATCAACGTTCAATTGTCCATCAAAACATCTAGGGACAACTAGTGGCTTATCCGTATCCAAAATGGAGTTTTTTTTTTTTTTTTTACATAAACTACATTCATAAAACTATATAATGCAATTTACGACACCAAAAACGGGCTAGTGAATGTTTTTTAAGAAATCATCAAAATTGGTAGGATAGAATGTTTCGATGAGAGCGTGAACCTTCAGAACTAAAAGAACCAAGTTGTTGGTGTTGTTGTTTGACCATTGGGTTAAGCTCCAATTAGCATGTGTAGTGCATGTACATCCATGTCAGCCCTTCTGCCACACTTACATCCTTAAAATTATTCAGTTTAAGGGTTAGTTTCATAAGGTTATATTGTTGAAGCATCATTGCGACAAGAGAGCTCTTAATTTATTTATTTGGTAATTTTTTAGTACTGCTTTGCTATTAACCAAAAAGTACTAAAGGGCATCCTAGTATTTGAAATCTCATGACATTGCAAGGTCTAGGAAAGGTCAGATGTACTTAGTCTTATCTCTACATACAAAGAGACTATTTCCAATTTTATGATTTTTACTCAAAAAGTTACATATTTTTTAAAATATTGTTTGTCTTGCACTTCATAAAATATTAAAAAATAAAATAAAATATGATTTTTGAAATCAGGAAACAATATATATATATTTGTTGTTTAAGCAATCGATGGACCAAAACCTTTTTATAGACATTTTTTTTTTCAAACATATATAATTGATTGGGGGTTAAGAAAATATTTATATGGATAATACTGAGATATAATATGTACATTTTTTAAGCAATTGCAATTTTTTTATTTTAAAAATTACTTTTAAAAATGTCTTATGTTTTTAATTAATTTATTTTTAATTTTCAGGATGTAAGTGTGGCGGAAGGGCTGACGTGGATGCACGTGCACCAGATATGACTAAACTGAGTAAGTATGGAAATTCAACTTGAATCGACGGGTAACCAAATGAAACCAAACGTAATGGTTCGATTTTGAAATTGATTAAATGATTTAAAATATGATTTTTGTTTTGAAATTAGAAACCGATGTGGTTTTGGTTTTAGTTCTAGTTTTAGGTTAGTAATAATGAAATCGAACAGCATAACTGAACTGTATAACCAATATTTTAGATATATTTTGTTATATAAATTACCATCACTTTTTTTTATTTATTTATTTAATTATAGTCTAACCCCTAGTATATATATATATATATATATGTGTGTGTGTGTGTGTGTGTTTTATAGGGTTAGGGATTTAATCATTTGTTCATTCTTGAGTTCCCTATTGCCATCCCTCTTTGATTTGTATTGTGGTAATTATCTATCGTTTTAGTTTTTTAGTACATGTGAATTTTTATGTATTGTTGTTTAATTATGGTTGGAATGTTCATTGTAACAATTAATAATTTTGTGGTTTGGTTTTGTTTTTTGGAATTTAAGGTTTATATATTAGTTATGTTTCTATTTGTATATTAAAAACAACGATTTGCAGTTTCACGTTTTTAGGTTTTTTTTTTTTTTTTTTTTTTTTTTTTTTTTTTTTTTTAATTTGAAAACCTTAAACGATTATGTGATTTTGCATTTTTTTTGTTTTGTTTTGGTATAAAATTAAATGATTCAATTTTAAAATCGTCTATAAAAAATTGGCAATTTTGGGTTTGGGTTTGGTATATGCCAAACGATTTTTGTTTCAAGTGAGACTGAAACAAAATTGAACCGTTGTCGACTTTGATGATTTTCAAAAAACTTATTTACTAATCCGTTTTCAGTGTGTAAGTTGTATTATGGAATGTTACTAATAAAGTTTACGTAAAAACAATTGAATCCATTTAGGGTACTGATAAGCCACCATTTGTTAACTCAAAGTTGACCAAAACAATTGCGTCGTCATTGAGACAACCCACCTAGAAAACTTTTTTTTTTCTTAAAAAAAATTATTTATTAATCTGTTTTTGGTGTTGTAAGTTGTATTATGTAGTGTTATGAACGCACTTTATGTAAAAAATAGGTCCATTTTGGATATGGATAAGTTACCATGTTGACCTACAGATCTCCCCAAGAGGGGGTGAATTGGGTAGTAATAAAAAGTTAAACAATCAATTATCAAACACACTAATTACCAATTTTCCAAGTTGGTTATTATCTTTTATTACAGAGGAAATATATTTAGCTAAGTGCACAACCAAACAACCAGAAATAAAGAAAAGGCAAACAACGATTTATTATGGTTCGATATGCTACTCAAATTTCTTTCCCAGGTAGAAATCCACTAACTCTGATTTCTTTCGCAATCCACCAACCCCGATTTTTTTTCTAAGTAGGAACCAAACCCTTATAATCTTTTTCAAAGGCTGAAGACTGACCTAATTCTTTTTCCAAACTTAGAATCAAACCTTTACGATTTTTCTTTTCACAAGCTAAGGAATAACCTATCTTTTTACTAGGTTAAAGACTAACCAAATTCTATTACAGGCATAATCAAACCTAATTCTTTTACATGCTAAGAATCAAACCTATCTACTTAATTAGACACTGACCCAAATGTGTCCAATCCTCTCATACTTATAAATACAAAAAATATCAACTTTCTTTCCATAGGTGCTTCTACCACCTTTATACAATATATACTCAATAATATCATGATAAACTATATGATAGAACTACCTAAGAAAATAAATCCGATTTCACTTAATTTAAGTACACTAATAAATTAATAAGATTTCATAGACAAGAACCATTTTACAAGATTTTCAAGATATTCTAATTAGAAAATGATTTTTCACATAAAATGTAAGACCCTAATTTTAGCACGTGCATAATTTTAGCTGCATCTTAGAGCAATTAGAAAAAAATATGGGGTAGAATGTGTCATTTAATATTTAAATAAAAAGTTTAGGGGTCAATTAGTAATTTTAGAAACATTAATTTTAAATTTTGGGATTTAAATGTCAACTTAAAAAAATTTAGGGGAGGTTAATGTAATTTGAGAAAAGATAATATATATATCCATACATATATTCATACAACCGTGGGGAAAAGAGGAAGAAGGTTGGATGACGTGGCAACGCAAGGGATCAAGAAGATCCACCTAAATCATGCATATATATATATATGCACACATGCAATTCTCAGTCCCAACACCTAAAAAATAGGAAGAAATTGAAAACAGAGAGAGAGAGGATCGGTGGTGGTGAGTGTCGGCTGTGTCGTTGGATTGTCGATGGTGAGGGTGCATTCATCCGGTGAATTGTGTGTGTGTATCGGAGTGGTTGGTTGTGTGCGTCGGTCGTCAGATGGTTGTGTGTGTGTGTGTTCTATTCTATGTCCGTCGATCATGTGCTTATGTGTGATCAGTGAGTGTGTGTGTGTGTTTTGATTGTTGTCATGGGGGTGTGTGTGTGCTGTTTAGTTCATCTGGTAGTGTGGGGGAGGTGATTGATGTGTGAATGTGTATGGTTAGTCGTTGTGTGGGTGATCGTCGGAGTGTGTGTGTGTGTGTTATCGACCTTAGTGATCGTCTGTGTGTATGTGTTACTGCTATCTCTGTGTGTGTAGGTGGGTGTTCGGCCGTCGACTGTGTGGATGTGTGTGTTGTTCGGTTGTTAGTTGGCCGATGAAAGTGTGTGTGGACAGGTTGTAGTCGTTGGAGCTGGTGAGTGAGAGTAGAGAGAAAGGGGGTCGCCGCGATGGTGAGGTCCAGCGAGCAGAACCCAGAGCAGAGGAAAAAAGTGTTTACCACAGTGGTGAGGTTTCAACAGAATAGAGAGAAGAAAAAGAAAGGAAAAAAAAAAAGGAAGAGGAAAAAAAATAAAATTCAAAACCTAATTTCCCGGCCTGCGAACGATTCAGAACAGGTAAAATTTTAAATGGGCATTATTGTCGATTAAATTAAATTGTTAAGTATTAAATTTTTTGCAATCGTAATAATAATTTTTGTAATTGTAATAATATTTTTATAATCGTTAATCTTAAATAAATTGGTACGGTAAATATTAACATAAAGAAACGGACAAAATAATAATTTTTCATAATGAAAATTTGGGGAATGGAAAATATGAAATTTAGGGCCTGCATTACATGTTAGGTTATTTTAAATAAAATATTAATTTAGGCTTATCATAGTTAGGTTCACAGGCGCCAGTGTTCCAGTAGGTTTTGGATGGAGATATCTTTTGTAGTATGGAGAACGAGGTGAGTGTACTACCTTCTATGTAAAATGTGTTTATTAAAATTGGACAGTTTTACAACTTACATGGATCAAGTAGATTTCTAAATATAGAGGGTGATTTTTTTTTTTGGTCCGACTATGCTATAGCTTTGATCCTGTCAGGACGGTATGTCCTGCGGGATGGTTTTGACCTGTTAGGAGGACATTTCCTGTAGGTGGTTTATTATATTATGACATGTTCGGTGGATTACTCCGGCAGGTGGTTGTGGATATTATGACCTGTCCGGAGGATTAGTCTGGCAGGTGGTTGTTGATATTATGACATGTCAGGAGTACCAGTCCTATAGGTGGTTGATTATATTATGACCTATCTGGAGGATTAGTCCGGCAGGTGGTTGGTGATATTATGACCTGTCCAGAGGATTAGTTCGGCAGATGGTTGGTGATATTATGACTTGTCAGGCGGATTAGTCCTATAAGTGGTTAATAGACCTATTAGGAGTGCAAATCCTGCGGGTGGTAGCCCTACCATTGGGGATAATAAATGGCTCTGGCACTGTAGTCACTTAGATGACATAGTGGTACAGGTTATGGTACTGTTGCAACTCCCGATCGTAAGTTAAAAATAATCCTATGGCTAGTAGGAAAGTGGAGTAGGATATGTTTATTATACGATAAACTGTCTGAATTGATTTGGTTTAGATATATTATTTTAAAATGGATTGGCGTCAATACATTATTTTGTTGCACTGGTTGACTTAAAATATTTGGATTGGGTGTTTTAAATATATGAGTTATTTTAGTGGTAACAGGGAAACTGGATTTTCGTACGGTATGTGATTATATAATATTATATTTTAAAATGTAGTGTGTAATACTTATACTTGATCCACACAAAATGTTTTTACTATGAAGACAGTACACTGATAAATTTTTTTGGTTTCAGGTGCCGCAAATAGGATTGGGTCCACTACTGGCACTAGGTAGAGTCCGGGAGGTAGTGTTATGTTGGAGGTGGGCCGGTCAGAGGCGAACCATGGAAGGTTCAACATTTTTGATGATTTTTGTTGTGTATATATTTGGGACGGGGGTGTCCCATATCTATTTTTGAAATTGAGTATGAGGTATTGTTTGGAAAAAATATATTGATAGCGGTACGCGTGCGTCTGAGTTTATATGTATATATATATATGTATATATATATTGTGTTTTGCTGGTTGGTTAGGAAGTGTCATGCCAACGTCATGCCCCGGCCTCAGGTACCGGGGTGAGGTGTGACATTTGTGGTATCAGAGTCTTGGTTATAGGTTCTGTAGACATGTCAATTTGTCGAGCCAGTGGTGGACCTTAAAATAGGGTGTCGGTAGGTAGGTACAGCACGCGAGTGGTAGTTTTATTATTAAATTAAATACTGTTATTTTTCTAGTTGGCCCAACAGTTGTTAAATTCTATTTCAGATAGTGACGATGGAACCTGAAAATGAGAGATCTGGCAGTGTGGGACCCCGGAGGCAAGTGGAACCCTAGAGGCAAGAAGATAGGATGCAGGGAGGTTTAGATGCCATCGAGAGGATTTTACAGGTTGCTGCCCAGTTAACAGAGTAGCAGGCGAAAATAATGGAATGTCAAAAGGCCCAAACTAATACTGCTACGTCCCAGGCGGTATTTTTAAAAAGATTCAAGGAGTTGGATCCTTCAGCTTTCATAGGAACGGCGGGTCTAGCTGATGCCGAGAATTGGTTGAGGGGCGTAGGGCATGTATTTGAGGCCATGGGGATTACTGACGATAGCCGAGTACCTCTTGCCATGTTCCAGCTAAAAGAAGAAGCCGAACACTGGTGGGAAGAGATGAAGAAATTGATTGCAGTTTCTGGCAAGGAGATCACCTGGGATCGTTTTGTTGCGGTTTTCAATGAGAAATATTTCCCTGAGTCTTATCGGTTCCAGATGGAGGAAGAGTTCATAGTTTTGATGTAGGGGAAGATGACCGTCCAGTAGTACGAGGTTAAATTTGATGCCTTATCCCGTTTTGTTCCTAATCTGGTAAAAATGGAAGAGGCAAAATGCAGACGATTCCAAAAAAGGCTTAACTTAGCAATATGTTCCAGGCTGACGAGCAGACAAATTAAGAGTTATGCTGAATTGGTGAATACGGCAAAGTTAGTGGAAATGGATGTTCAAGAAGATGCCGAGAGCCGCGAACAATACAAAAAGAGTAGATTTGAGTCGCCTAATAGATATCTAGGTGGCACTTCTCAGGGAACAGTATCTCAACCGCCAGTTGCTCGGGGCTCACCGATTGGCCAATTTACTAGAAGCCATGGTCCATGATAGTCATACTTCGGGCGACAACAGAGTGTATCTGGATCGAGTGTCGGCCAGCAAGGGCTAGGGAACAATCATCCATCTAGTTGAGCCAGAGTATTTGTTTGCTACCAATGTGGATCACCGGATCACTTTATTAGAAACTGTCCTATGGCGAGTTCTGTATGTTTTCGTTGTCGTGGGCCGGGTCATATTGCTCTGAATTGTCCAAAATTTGTTGTTACATCTACACCTTATGTTAGCAGTGTGGGTAGTGTTGGCCCTAGCACTGCTTAGAGGCGTGGTAGAGGATCTGTTGGTAGATCTCCGACGCGAGGCCGTGTATTTGCTACTACCCGACAGGATGCCCATGCTACTCCAGATGTGGTTACAGGTATCATGTCTTTATATGATGGAGATGCATGTGTACTTATTGATCCCGGTTTTACTTATTCATTTGTTTTGGCAACCTTCATGATGCATATAGGTAAATTTCCTACTTCTCGGCTATATAGTATCATTATCTCTACTCTGGTAGGTGAGTCAATGTTGATAGATAGTGCGTATAAAGATAGTCCATTTCAGATTGGTGATAGAGAGTTGTTAGTAGATCTACTACCCCTAAGTATTTACAACATTGATGTGATAGTGGGTATGGATTTGCTATCCACTTGTCATGCCATGGTGGATTGTTTTAAAAAGGAAGTTATCTTTTGGGTCTCAAGCGAGCCAGAGTTGATATTTTCGAAAGACAGAATCATTACCCCTGTTAGTTTGATTTCAGTCTTGAAGGCCAGGAAGTTACTAAAGAAGGGATGTCAGGGATACCTCGTGCATGTGATTAACACCAGACATAATAAAGTTCAGGTGATGGATATTCCAGTGGTCAGGGATTTTCCCGATATTTTTCAATAAGAATTACCAGGGTTGCCAGTGGATAAGGAGATGGAATTCACTATCGAGTTACTTCCAGGAATTGCTCCGATATCAATCTCACCCTATCGTGTGGCGCCTACTGAGCTAAAGGAATTGAAGATTCAGTTGCAAGATCTGTTAGACCACGGGTTTATCAGACCTAGTATTTCTCCATGGGAAGCCCCGGTGTTATTTGTAAAGAAGAAGGATGATACGCTAAGGATGTGTATTGATTACCGACAGTTGAATAAGGTGATGGTTCGTAATAAATACCCATTGCCTAGAATTGATGATCTGTTCAACCAACTACATAAGGCTAGGGTGTTTTCCAAAATAGATTTTCGATCAGGATATCACCAGTTAAAAGTCGGAGATAGTGACGTGGCGAAGACAGCGTTCTGAACGAGTTATGGGCATTATGAATTCTTAGTTATATTATTTGGGTTGACGAATGCCCCTGCTGCCTTTATGGATTTGATGAATTAGATCTTCCAACCTTATCTAGATCAATTTATTATCGTGTTCATTGATGATATACTTATCTATTTCCAAAGTAGAAAAGAGCATGCCTAATATCTCCAGATCGTGTTGCAGACGTTGTGAGAGAAGCAATTGTATGCCAAATTCAATAAATGTGAGTTCTGGTTGGATTAAGTGGATTCTTGGGATATGTTATCTTAGGAGATGGTATATAAGTGGATCCAAAGAAATTCGAAGCCGTGGTGTAATGGAAGAGGCCGAAAAGTGTGACCGAAATTCAAAGTTTCCTGGTTGCGGGTTATTATCGTCGGTTTGTGCAGGGATTTTCTGTAATAGCTGCCCCGTTGACCTGATTAACTCGCAAGGAATCCAAATTTGAGTGGACTGACATATATGAGCAGAGTTTTCAAGAGATGAAGAATAAATTGATATCTGCGCCAATACTCTCTCTTCCGACTAAAGGTGGTGGCTTTGTGATCTACAGTAACACGTTACATCAAGGACTATGGTGTGTACTGATGCAACATGGTCATGTGATTTCATATACCTCATGATAATTAAGGAATCATGAGCATAAGTACTCGATGCATGATTTGGATTTGGCGACGATTATGTTTGCCCTGAAGATTTGGAGACATTACCTATATGGCGAAACTTGTAAGATATACATAGACCATCACAGTTTGAAATGCTTGGTCACTCAAAACAAACTAAATTTGAGGTAAAGACTCTGAATATAATTGATCAAAGACTATGATTATACTATCTACTATCATCCCGGAAAGGCCAATGTTGTAACGGATGCGTTGAGTCGAAAATCGACGGGTTCGGTTGCACACATCCAAGTTATTCATACTAATTTGTATGCTGAGTTAAGATCATTGTGAGTCAGTTGGCGGTTGGTCAGATGGCAGTGTTGCTTGCGACCTTGACTTTGAGACCGACATTGATCGACCGTATTATAGAAGCACAAAAGTTGGATGCCCAACTAGGGAAGATCAGAGATGAAGTAAAGAGTGGTCATAGAGCTGACTATCGTGTTAGGGATAATGATGAGGCTTTGATGGTGGGAAATAGACTGTGTGTGCCTGATGATGCCAATTTGAAGAAGGATATCTTGGAGGAAGCGCACAGCGCAACATACACGATGTACCCAGGTAATACCAAAATGTATCGGGATCTACGAGAACACTATTGGTGGAATGGAATAAAATGGGAAATTGTTGGATTTGTTACCAGGTGTCTAGTTTTTCAGCAAGTCAAGATTGAGCACCAACGTCGAGGTGGGTTATTGCTGCCTTTACCTATTCCAGAGTGGAAATGAGAGCATATCACGATGGATTTCATTTCGAGATTACCCCGTACTAAAAAGGGGCCTAATTCCATTTGGGTGATCGTTGATGGGTTTACTAAATCTGTTTATTTTCTGTCCGTAAAGACGACGTACTCTCTAGATAAGTATGCCCAACTGTATATTGACGAGATGGTTAGACTACATGGTGCGCCGATTTCTATAGTGTCAGACAGAGATCCAAAATTTATCTTGAAGTTTTGGCCGAGTCTTCAAACTGCTCTAGGTATCAAGCTGAAATTTAGTAACGCTTTCCATCCGCAGACTGACGGCCAATCAGAGCGTACAATTCAGACGTTGGAAGATATGTTGAGGGGTTGTGTGTTGAAATTTCTTGGTAGATGGGATGATCACTTGACGTGGATGGAATTCGCCTACAATAACAGCTACTATTCGACAATCAAAATGGCCCCGTATGAAGCGTTGTATGAAAGGAGATGTAGAACCCCAGTCTGTTGGACTGAAGTAGGAGAAAAGAAATTATTGATGCCAAATATAGCCCAAATGACAACAAAAAAAGTAAAGGTGATTTAGGAAAGATTGAAGATTTCTTAGAGTCGACAAAAGGGTTACGCTAACAAGCGTAGGTGAGTGTTGGAATTCGAAGTGGGTGATCATGTATTTTTGCGTATATCCATATGGAAGGGCATAATGAGTATATTGTCTTGTATATAAATTTACAAATTTTATTTTCACATAAATTGTGGAAAATGTGTTTATTTAAAATGGATGATTTTGCGATGTATTTAGTTCAAGTTGATTTTAAAGGTGAAAAATGATTTTTGGATCAAGTTGGTTTTAAAAGTGGAAAATGATTTTTGGATCAAGTTGGTTTTAAGGGTGGAAAATGATTCTTTTTGTCCAACTATGCCATAATTTTCTTCTCTTTAGGGGGGTATGACCTATGAGATGTGGATTTTTTTTCTCGTTAGGCGGGTATGACCTACGAGATGTGGATTTTTTTCTCGTTAGGCGGGTATAACCTACGAGATGTGAATTTTATTTTCGTTAGGCGGGTATGACCTATGAGATATGGATTTTCTTCTTGTTAGGTGGGTATGACCTACGAGACGTGAATTTTCTCTCGTTAGACGGGTATGACCTATGAGATGTGGATTTTCTTTTTGTTAGGAGGATATGTCTTACGAGATGTGGATTTTCTTTTTGTCAGGAGGATATGTCCTACGAAATGTGGATTACCTGCTAGGCAAGTCCTACAGGGTGGTTTAACTTGTCAAGAGTGCAAATCCTATAGGTGGTACGGTACTATTGCAACTCCCGATTGTGAGGTAAAAACAATTCTATGGCTAGTAGGAAAGTGGTGTGGGGTATTTTAATATACGATGAACTGCCTGGATTAATTAACTTAGATATATTATTTTAAAATGGATTGGTATCGATATATGTTATTTTGTTGCTCTGGTTGACTTAAAATATTTGGATTGGGTGTTTTAAATATATGAGTTTATTTCAGTGGTGAAAGGGAAACTGGATTTCCGTACAGTATGTGATTATATAGTATTATATTTTGAAATGTAGTGTTTAATACTTATACTTGATCCATAAAATATTTTTATTATGAAGACAGTATACCGATAAAATTTTTTGGTTTCAGGTACTGCAGATAAGAGTGGGTCCACTACTGGCATTAGGTAGAGTCCGGGAGGTAGTGTCATTTTGGAGGTGGGTCGGTCAGAGGCGAATCGAGGAAGGTTCAACATTTTGAGATTTTTGTTGTATATATATTTGGGACAGGTAAGTCCCATATTTTTTTTTGGAAATGAGTAATAGGTATTGTTTTTCTGCAAGAAAATATTGATAGTGGTACGCATGCGTTTGAGCATGTATGTATACATATGTATTTGTTTGGTTGGTTGGTCAAGAAGTGTCATGTCGACGTCACGCCCGGTCTCGGGTGACGGGTGCCCAGGGTAGGGTATGACATTTGTGGTATTAGAGCCTAGGTTATAGCATCTGTTGACGTGTCTGTTTGTCGAGCTAGTGGTGGACCATGAGGTAGAGTCCTGAGATAGTGTCGTTTTGGAGGTGAGCTGGTCGGATGTGAACCGTGGAAGGTTCAAGTATTTTTTTGTGTTTTTGATTGTGAATATTTGGGACCGGTATATTCCCAAATTTTGACACAGGTATTTATACATATTTTTGGAAAAAAATTTACAGTAGTGCGAATATGTAGGTATACATGTATGGATGGATATTCATGGATGAGTCAGGTAACATTAGGTCGACGTTATGCCTGGCCTCGGGTGACGGGCGCCCGGGGTAGGGTGTGACATTTTTGCTATGAGAATTGCATGTGTGCATATATATATATATATATATATATATGTATGATTTAGGTGGATCTCCTTGATCCCTTGCGTTTCCATGTCGTCCAACCTTCTTCCTGTTTTCCCTACAGTTGTATGAATGTATGAATATATCCGCACTTATTCGATCGAGGTAATTAAAATTTATGGACAAAATTTCTTTTAGGAGGGAAGGGTTGTAAGACCCTAATTTTAGCACATGCATAATTTTAGTTATATTTTAGAGCAATTGGAAAAAATACGGGATGGAATGTATCATTTAATATTTAAATAAAAAGTTTAGATATTTTCCGTACAGAGGGACCGCCGTGACAGTAGTTCATCGCTACGGCTGTGAGTTAAGTCGATTAACTTTATCGCTGCGGTGGTGAACCAAACCCTAAACTTTCTTGACCTTCACTGCTACGGTGGTGAAGATAACATTGAGCTCTTTGGACTTTTACCGCCGAGGCAGTGAATGACCATTGCGGTGGTGAGACTGGCACAATTCTCCCTGCAACTCCACCACTTCGGCGGTGGTCTGACCTCCACGGCGGTGGGTTTACTGTCCTGAAACCTTATTTCTTTCACCGTTTCTTTACCGTTTTTTCATCGCTTCGCTTGTTTATTACTCGATTACGTCTCTACACCTGATTTACATGAAAACAAACAAAAATGCAATAAAATATTACTAAAACACTTGAAAACTACCAAATTCGGCTTAGAAGTAGACAGGTATTTTCAACCTATCAAATACCCCCAAACTTAGAATTTTGCTAGTTCTCGAGCAAAACACCCTAACACTAAAATAAACTAACTACTAAACTAAAAATGAATAAACTTTAAAAAATAAGAAGTAAACACATGTGAGTGCAAAGTTCAATCAAAGAAACCAAGTTGTTCCTCCCTCAATAGCCCTCAATCAGATCAAGTTCGGCAATAACACACACCACGTGGTGTTCTAGAATTTCAACACTCAATATCATTAAAAACCATTCTAGATCCATTTAAAGTGTGTGTGTGAGATATCAATTATATAACTATCTAAACACCGAATCGGATTATTTAATAACTAAGCTCATGACTTAAACTGTTTAAGGATTAGGAAAACCATATAATTGACTGGGCTCGACATTCCACTAATGTAGGTTCAAAAATTTATAGAGATCAGTAGGGCTAGGATAGGCATTGGAGAACGGCCAAGGGTATCTCAGAAATAGAAAACATAAATCGTTATAATTACAATAATTCAATGATACTCGAGGCACAAACACTTGTCACTATATCTCTCTCGTAACCCAAAATATTTAAAACACAACCCCGAACCAGAATTTAAGACTTTTGTATTCACTTGTCGAAAGAACGAAAATAACAACTATATTCACATAGTCTTTTTTTTTTTTTTTTTTTACAAACTAACACCCCCCAAATTTACTCAATTTTGTACAATTTTAGGGCCGTGCAAATAGAATTTAAAGAATGACAAGTGGATACACTAATACCGAACCAATAAAAATTCGTCCAAACCCGACCACTTACTTTAAGTAGCATAAAATAATGCTAACTTGATTTCACTCAATTAGTGCGTTTGGCGTAGCGACAAAGGTTTGAATTTTTTTTAAATGGATAGGGTATTTATACATGTTCAGAATTGAATAGGTTATCGGCTTCGATAGGGTAACGAGGAGTAAAATTTCTAAGGTTAGCTTCAAAGGTTCAAGCAATAAAAATGAAGGCCTAAATCATGCCTTCGAAACTACATCACCTAGGATTTTGCCTCAAGTTTCCCCTAGTCAAGTTCTAGATTCCTCAAATTTGTCATGAACTAATTACTGAATAATCGGCGTCAAATCGTTCGAAAACTTATACAGTAAGTCTATGCTATCGTGCGATTTTAGGATCAAAATGATTTTTACCTAATCGACATGCCAAGCACACAAAACACACATGAATGACATCACCCCCAACCTCGATATAGAATTAGGGGATAATTTTCATCATCGGGAAATGGCCCAGACAAACTCAACAACTCAACACGCAAATACTACTTTATACATAAACATCTCTACATTAAATGTAAATACTAACATACATACACTAAACTAAGTATTTCACATGCATAAACACAAAAATTAAAATAAAACTTAACTATATTTTAAAATCTACAATATACATCAAAGCTTCTATAAATCATAACTAAGCATACATAAAACATCCAAATATAATACATCAAAATTTTGTTCATCATTTTCTAACAAAAACAAAATTGGATGAACGTCCCCCCAAACTTGAAGTAGGCAGTGTCCACACCGACTGAGCAGTGAACCCAAGAGTAGCATATAGCAATCACAAGAAAAATTGGGTTTTGAACACAAACCTAGGAGATAAGACATAGAAGTCTCACCTCCTACTGTCCACCTAGAGGAATGTCATCGCCACCACTGTCTCGTCGAAAAGGAAAGTGTGGCAGTTTTAAGAGGTACGGCGACAATTGCGACAATGGTGGATAAGCGCTCATGTTGATGCTGAGGCGCTCTCGAATAAGCCATTGGACTTGATCTTATTAACGCATATATTGATCCAGGAACATCCGGAGCTCGACATTTTGGAGATTCGAATTATATTGCCTTTCGCGAAGAACGCAATTGTTGAGCTGGATATTCTATACCTCCTGATATACCCTATCCAAAGTGATCGAATGCTGACCAATCTCTTCTAGAATTGGAGCCTCAGATGGACCTGCCTTTTTCGTTTCGAGCCCTTTCTCTTCTTTAGCTTCTGGCTTCCCTGTCCCATGCGCTCCACCTTTCTACATTCAAGTTATCATAGCTAGATCGAGCGGAACGATAGGGGGGAAAGGGCTATCCCCAGTTATTGATACACCGGCTCGTTGGAATAGGTCGGTCAATAACGATGGAAATGGAAGATTGGCCTTTGTTGTTTGGAATGCAAGAAGAATGGAGGAATAGATTAAGAACCTGACATTGAGTGGCTTACCCGTTCTTTAGAGACGTCTGATAAGTGAGATGTTGGGAGAAGGCTTCCACAAACAAAATGATGCTAGATTTTGAGGATCGGATTGAGGAACTTGGTCGAAAAAGTGGCTAGACCAGGCCATGTGTGAGTCCAATGGACATTGGCTGAAGTTATGGCTCGGATCACAGTTTCCATGCTTAGATCTTTACCCCCACATGGTTTGTCAGTGGGTGTTGGGGCCACCAATCTCAAAACATCATTAATGCGCTTGTGACTGAACGATATGGGGCAAGTTTGGACCCTTGTCCAGTTGTCATTTGCTTCAATGATGTTTGCATAGAATTCCCGCACTAAAGCCATCTCGCCCCGGGGTGGTGATTTGGAAAAGCCTTCCTAACCGTGGCTTCGGATCACATCTTGAAATTCTGCCAGGAGACTTTCCAATTGCCCTAAGCCTCATTGTCAAATGCATGTTCGCTTATGTTCCAAATGGTTAAACTGCTCCTCGGCCTATTTAGAAACAAACTGGGCAGAATCATAGTTGGCGGCGAGACTCCCCGGCGCGAGAACTCGAACCTTCTCCCCTCGGTCTCTTTGATGCAGATCGTTTAGTTATGGTTCCTATCAATCACAATCACAATCACAAACAAGGCAGCCCAATCATATATGACCAATGGAAAATAATCCCCCGGAATCAACACCGTCAAGAACACGACACAATCACAATACACACACACACTAATCGCAATGGTTTCAACAAAAAATTAACAATGTAGCATGCAATTTTGTATCACACAATGTAACAATCCATAGAAATCATTTTCATCACCAAAAATCAAGCCAAAATCCCATAGTGATAAAGAAAATCGCAAAAATGGGCTTCAAGGATTTAGGGCACAATCCAAATTCAACGATTCTTAATATGAATATGCAAATCAACCAAATATTTCAACATATAGATGAAAAGTAGGATCAAAAGTACTTACTTCTTGAAAAAATTCGGTCTAAACGATTGAAAATACGAGAAATCACCCCTTTTGTTCCTTAAACCCTAGGATTCAAAAATGGGGTGGAAATTGATTTTTTGGAGGATGATTCGTGGTAGAAATCATAAATTTTGAAAATGGAAGGATGGATTTGAAGGTTGGAAATGGTTTGGGAGGATGAAAATGTAGAGATTTGGAATTTTAGAGGTGGCTGTGGTAGTTTAAATGATCGATATAGTCTTTACTCGAATAGAGGCTCAACCACCATGGCGGTGGAGTACCTTTTTTTTTTTAAACCTATACATTATGTTGTTTTACCGCCTCGACAGTGAAGCATTTTTTTAAATCATTGGAACCTGAAGTTTCACCGCCTCAGTGGTAAAACGTTTTGTTTAAAACCTTACATCCTATAATTTCACTGCCTCGGCGGTGAGCTGCCTGTTGTTTTTTCAAGATTTCTTCAAGTTTGCACAACAAGGATCCACACCACACACTTCCACTTCGCTAGTTCAACGATTTTAAGTACTAAACACATCCCCAAGTATCCACACTCTTCAATTCACCTTCAAACATGCTCTGAGACCATTTCAGCCTCCAAAAAGTAATTAATAGCAAAAGTCGGGCAAGATCATACCCTCGGTTTCATATAAAAAAGTGCTTGATTTACCGTCCGCAATTGGACTTAGTGAATACCAAGATCTGTCGTCAACGAGGGAGATACTCTCCACAACTCGCTATTCCTTTCCGAAGTAATGTTTGATCCGCTCCCCATTGACTTGGAAAATTCGTCTGTCATCACCTTCCAATTGTACGGAGCCGAATGAAAATATATGCTTGATCCGGAATGGTCCGAACTACCAGGACTTCAATTTTTCGGGAAAGAGCCTCAGCCGTGAATTGAACAACATAACTTACTGACCTGCGCTAAACTCTCTCCTTTCTATCTTCTTGTCATGCCACCTCTTGATCTTGTCTTTTTAGAACTGGGCATTTTCATACGCTTCGTTCTGGAATCCCTCCATTTCATTGAGTTGGAGGAGACGTTATTCACCTAAAGCTTTTAGATCAAAATTCAATTTCTTTATTGCCCAAAAGGCACGGTGCTCCAACTCGACTGGCAAGTGATACATTTTTCCAAACACCAACCAATACGGAGACATGCCAATTGGTGTCTTAAAAGTCATGTGATATGCCCACAGTGCATCATCCAATTTCACCGCCCAATCCTTGCGATTAGAATGGACAGTTTTCTCCAAAATTTGCTTAATCTCCCTGTTTGACACTTTCGCTTGGTTGTTTGTCTGCGGATGGTATGGCAACGCCACCTTATGTCTCACCCCATACTTTGTCAACAAAGTATTGAACATTTTGTTACAAAAATGGGTTCCTTCATCACTAATTATGGCCCGAGATGTCCCAAACCGCGTCATGATGTTTTTCTGAAGGAACTTAAGAACCACTTTTGCATCATTGGAAGGCATCGCCACAACTTCTGCCCACTTAGACACGTAGTCCACCTCCAGTAGAATATACTCCTGACTGAATGATGATGGAAACAGCCCCATGAAGTCTATACCCCATACATCAAACAACTCTAATTCAAGAATAGATGTCAGCGGCAGTTCATGCCTTCTTGAAATGTTACCCACTCATTGGCATCGATCGCAAGTTTTCACAAAAGTATAAGCATCTCTAAACAATGATGGCCAGTAAAACCCTAATTGGAGTACTTTTGCGGTCGTCCGAGGCACTCCAAAGTGACCACCACAAGGTGATGAATGGCAGTGATAAAGAATACTCGCCATCTCTTCCTCCGGAACACATTGCCTGATAACCTGATCAACACACTTCTTGAATAGTAACAACTTGTCTCACATATAGTGCCTCGAATCGAACAATAATTTGTTCATTTGAGCACTTGTAAGATTCGATGGTAATACTTTGCAGGGTAGAAAATTGATGATATCCGCAAACCACGGAAGTGTTGTGTCAATTTTGAACAACTGCTCATCAGAGAATACTTCCATAATACAAGACTCATCACCGACGTCCTCCTGCACCAACAATGACAAATGATCAGTAACAACATTTTTGCTCCATTTCTTGTCTTTTATCTCCGCATCAAACTTTTGCAACAAGAGAATCCACCTGATTGGACGAGATTGGAGTCTTTCTTGGTGAATAAGTACTGGATGGTAGCATGATCCGTATAGATGATTACCTTGGATCCTATAATGTAGGACCGAAACTTATCGTATGCAACTGCAAAAATAACTGCCAACATATCTTTCTCGGTTGTAGTGTAATTCTCTTGTACATCGTTCAAAGTCTTGCTTGCATAATAAATGGATCGGAAGATCTTCTCCTTGCGTTGGCCTAAAACTGCTCCAACCGCATAGTCGCTAGCATCGCACATTATCTCAAATGGCTTGTTCCAATCCGGAGCAACTATTATAAGAGTCGTGATCAACTTTTCGTTAATTGCATTAAAAGCTTTCAAGCAAACTTCATTAAATTCAAATGGGGCTTCCTTTTCAAGTAAATGACACAATAGCTTTACCGTCTTTGAAAAGTCTTTTATAAAGCGCCAATAGAAGTCGGTATGCCTCAAGAAACAATGGACTCCCTTAACATTTATCGGAGATGGAAGTTTTTCAATTATTTTAATCTTGGCTTGGTCTACCTTGAGCCCCTTCGAAGTGACTCAATGACCTAAGACTATTCCTTCTTTAACCATAAAATAACACTTCTCCCAGTTGAGAACCAAGTGTTTCTCTTCACAACGATCAAGAACAACTACCAGGTTGTACAAGTAATGATTAAATGATGAACCAATAACTGAAAAGTCATCCATGAAACCTCCATAATGTCTTCCACCATATCTGAGAATATCGCCATAATACACCGTTGAAATGTGGCTGGTTTATTGTATAGACCAAATGGTATACGTCAGTGGCAAACGTCACACACGGGCATGTAAAGGGCGTCTTCTCCTGGTCTTTCGGTGCTATGGATATTTGATTATACCCCGAGTAGCCATCAAGAAAACAATAATGATTATAGCCGGCAAGACGATCAAGAATTTGATCAATAAATAGAAGTGGAAAATAATATTTCCTTGTTACTTTGTTCAATTTCTGATAGTCAATACACACACACTATCCAGTGATGGTTCGTGTCAGAATAAGATCATTCTTCTCATTTTTCACAACTGTCATGCCGTCTTTCTTTGGCACCACCTACACTGGACTAACCCACTCGCTATCGAATATAGTATAAATAATCCCAGCGTTCAAGAGCATCAACACCTCCGCTTTAACAAATTCTTTTATTGTTGGATTTAGCCTTCGTTGATGCTCAATGGAAGGTTTGAACGAATCCTCCATTAAGATCTTGTAC
Source organism: Eucommia ulmoides (assembly GCA_016647705.1). NCBI lineage: Eukaryota > Viridiplantae > Streptophyta > Magnoliopsida > Garryales > Eucommiaceae > Eucommia > Eucommia ulmoides. The sequence goes on along the minus strand of CM028327.1, from coordinate 27,042,321 downwards.
ATACCAATTGTTGGGCTAAGACCACGCAAAGGCAGATCTATGTCGTGTCAAAATTTTCAGCAACTTGTACTCTTCCTCCTCTATCAAGGATGATAAGATTATCACCGGATTGGTTAGATTCTCCTATAAAAAGGTATACTAGAGGTGATCCGGTAATTACTTGAGTATTAATCCACCCTGAGGCAGATTAGATAGTTTGGAAAAATCAACTTCTTCTTCAATCATAGCAAAACGAATCGTATCTTTTACGTCTTTAGATTGAGCCTCCATAGCAAGAACGTAGTCCACAACACCAACTTTCGTGGTTGAGCCCTCTTCACCAAAATCCCCTATATAGAAGGAATTTATGAGTGTATGCTCCAATGGATCCATATCCATATTTTCATGACAGAATTCCCTTACACACGAGTCAACAACACCTCCTCAGTTGTAATTAGGACATTCATCCGGAAAGTTCATAGTTTTGAAAATGTTGAACTTTACTCATTTTCATTTACTCGCAACGTCAAATTTCCATTATGAACATAAATTAAAGCCTTTCCCATTGCAAGAAAAGGCCTTCCAAGGATGATTAGAATCTCTCTATCCTTCTGATGAGAATCAACGAGCACCATCAGATGATCAGCTACATATTCCAGTTGGGCCAATTACTAGGGCAAGATCCAAGAAAATCGTAGCAGTACATAATGGGCTAATTTAGGAGACTTGGCACATATCTACAATAGTTAAGCCCAAATTAGGCCCATCAGACAATCAAAGTCTAATCCTTTTGATCAAGGCAAGCAAATGGGCTTAGACATGAACTCAAATGGGCTAAATCATGTGGACCACAAAATTCTCAACATATTTATTTTATTTATTAGTGTTTTATTTTTAATTTAGGTTATTTTATTTGATAATTTGTAAGGCAAAATTGCCAATTCATCCTTTTACTTTTTAGATTAGGAATTAGTCTTTTCCTTTTTAGATTAGGTGTAGGGTTTCCTTATTTCTCTTGGATTCCTTAGTCCTCTAGGGTTTTCTTTTATTTCAAGTGTGGCCACCACTATTCATGTACTGTTCACCGACACTGTTCACGTGTACTATTCATTAGCCTAGGGTTTTCTTTTATTGTTGGCCACCTATTTAAGGGACTTGTATCCCATGGAAAACAAAGACATTATTTTTTATTAATAATATTTTGAGAGTTTTCTCTTTAGTTCTTCAGAGAACTTTTATTGAATGTATCAAGAGTTTCTTGTGGCATTCAAACTTATATCTTTGATTCGTGATTCATTATAATCATTGGGTCAAGGTAATCTATCTTTCAATTTCTGTATTTTTAGTTCGCTCAAAATCTGATTTAGTTTCGATCTTCGCGAGGAAACCCTAAGTTGGTTTCGGGTCTCACTAATCCTTGGTGAGGTTCGTATCACCTTCTCCATTTCTAACACGACAAAGTCCACCGGGAAGATGAACTTGTCCGCTTTCACCAAGACATCCTCAATAATTCCTTTTGGATAGGTCAACGATTGGTCTGCCATTTGAAGGGAAATTGTGGTTGGCTTTGCATTACCGAGTCCCAACGTCTGGTAGATAGAAGATGGCATCAAGTTGATACTTGCACCAAGATCACATAGTGCTTTGTCAAAATGAGATTTCCCGATAGTACACGGAAACGTGAAACTATTGGGGTCCATCAGTTTTTCAGGAAATTTCCTTTACAATATAGCACTACATTTCTCCGTTATTTTTACCATCTCGGATTCCTCCAACTTCTTTTTCTTCGTTATTATATCTTTCAAGAACTTTCCATAGTTGGTTATTTGTTCTAACGCATCCGCAAAAGGTATGTTGATTTGTATTTTCTTGAAGATGTTAAGAAACTTTGCAAATTGATGGTCCAACTTCTTCTTTTGGAATCGTTGGGAATAAGGAAAAGGTGTGTATAGAACCGGTGGATTGTCTAGGAATGTAATTCTCCCCGAAATCACCTTTTGATCTCCTATCTTCTCTTCCACTTTCTCTTATTTCTTCTCCTCTTTTTTCTCCTCCATCTTGTCTTTATTCTTCTCCTCCTTTCTCTCATCAATTTCTTCATCAACTTCCTCCTTCACATGTCTCTTTGGTTTATTTTGGTCAACATCATGGCTTACCCCTGGCTCTTCTTCCATCGATTTACTTGCTTCAACCTCTTTTCTGTTTCTCAAAATAGCCTTGCATTCCCTTGGGTTAGTTTTTGTGTTGCTAGGAAACTTCCCCTTGGTCTGCTCTTGGATCGCACTTGCAAGTTGCTCGATTTGAGTTTGCAATGATTTCACAGTAGCATTTGTGTTTATACATGTGGTGTCAATCGAGTCAAGACTCATCTCATGCTTGTTAAGCCTATTGTGTGTCTTACACAATATTGTTTGCATTTCTTTCATGAAAGAACCCATCATATCTTCCAAGTTTGGCTTTTGATTTTTAATAGGAGGTTGTTGCATTTGGCAGTTTTGTTGCATAGGATAACGTTGATCTTATGTTCCATAACCGATAGGTGGCCGCAACGTGTTCTGATTGTTCGCATATGAAAAGTTTTCATGGTTATGAAGTTCAGAATGATAGTGAGTTGGAATATTAGCTGCGGGCCTAAAAGTATAAGCCTGGGTTGAGAACTGCTTGCAACATTCTCCGCTTCACGACTTGACCAAACATCTTTAGTTGAGAAGGCGACTAATTGATCCGAGAGTTTTGAGACTTGGGCCGATAATGTAGCAATAAGACCGACTTCTTGAATTGAGGCTATCTTTTGTCCTGAGTTTCTCTCGTTTGGCCATTGGTAATTATTGGCTGCCATTTCTTCCAGTAATATATTTGCTTCAGCAAGCGTTTTTGACAACAATGATCCTCTCGAGGCGGCATCAACTATGGTCCTTGTTTGGCCATCCAACTAACTGTATAAGAGTTGAGTTTGAAACCAATCCTGATACCTGTATTGGGGGCACCGACGCAATAGATCCTTAAACCTTTCCTATGCTTCAAACAGTGGCTCGAAGTCCATCTGGAAAAATTGTTCCATTTCACCTTTGAGTTGAGAATTCTTCGAAGGCGGGAAAAACTTAGTAAGGAATCTTTGAGCAAGGTCCTCCCAAGTGTTGATACTTTCCAGTTGGATCGATTGTAACCAACCCCGTGCTTGGTCATGAATTGAGAACGAAATTAACCTCAACTGTATTACATCCTCAGCAACACCGTTAATTTTTACTGTATCACATATCTTTAGAAAGGTAGTCAAATAGACATTAGGGTCCTCATGCAGATTCCTACCATATTGGTTTTGTTGTACCATATTGATTACGGCGGGCTTTAACTCGAAGTTATTGGCCTGGATCGGCTGCCTCCGAATTCCTGAGTAGTTGTCGAACATAATAGGCCGATAGTAGTCCCTAAGGACCCATTGTAGAACTTCATACTCTAGAGGCTGCAGTAGTAGTGCCAGTGGAACCGACGATTGTTGAGGCATATGTGGCATACGATCGTCTCTACTGTTGGCCATAGTTTAAGCTTAGCTTCTTTTTTCTCTTCTTATCCTACTCAAGGTATGCTCAATCTCAGGATCAAGATTAAAGAATTACAAACTTCTACTACATCGCATGCACTGCTAGATCACAACAAATGAAACAAATTATAAATAATGAATTTAATTGAAAGAAAATAAAATAAAAGAATTATTTGGATTAATATTCAACCACTTGGTTACAATATCAACCAAATCAAAATACCGGTCCCAGGCAACGGCGCCAAAAACTTGGACGCGGCTACTTTGTCACGTCTTAATGTACTCGCAAGTGCACGAGATCAAGTTTTAATATAGTGGATCTTTTGATCGGATATCATCCATAGGAAAATGTGTTTGATTAATTGAATACTGCAATTTGCATAGTCTTATATTATCTCCACGGTTCAAGAAATGTCTGAGTTTGAATATTTAAAAACTAAGTTAAACTAACAACTATTGGGTTAATTCTAATTAAGTGGCTTACGTAGGGATTGATTTCATTCACTTAATACATGTATGAATTGGTTTAATTAACTATAACAATATTTATCATATCCGACAATCTAGGTATCTCAAAGTCACTTATTACCTCTCCTGAGTGTAAAATGAGGGATTATATGACTTCGTGTTATTGTCGAAGTCCCTCTCTAGCATTTTATATAATGCATAGTCACATGAGTCTTGACCCAACCTCATGGATTGCACACTTTCTAACATCTTCCCGGGTCGTTAGATCGTCGTGATGTGTTTAACCCTAGTTCGAATCTGGGGTTACCTCTCCCGAGTGTCAAACCCCGTATTCTCAAAACCAACCCTAATACCTTAACAAGTATATTAAAATTATAACAAAATGGTAAACACAATGATATTTAGACAAATAACCGTTAAAGTAACATATATTCAATCAAACATGTATTTACATGAGTTACATCAATCCCTAGATAATATTTATCTAGCCTACCATGATCTTAGCCATACAAATATTAAAATAGGAAGGATTCATCATCATTAAAAACAAAACATTAAGTTACAAAGATAGAAACAAAGGTAGAATGATCAAATCTTAGAGTGGAGTGGTCCACTATCGCCAAAGATCGGTCCTAAAATGATTCATCTTCTCCAAATGTTGAATATCCTCTTTGAGCTCTCAAGAAATACTTAAGATCATGTATATCAAGTGTGGAACGTCCTTGATAAATGGGGGAAACAAGGGCTTAAATAGAAAGCTTCAAAATATCTAGAAAATTAGATATTTTCTACACAAAGGGACCGCTGTGGCGGTGAACCAAACCCTACACTCTCTGGACTTTCACTGCCGAGATGGTGAATGACCGTTGTGGTGGTGAAGATAACACTGAGCTCCATAGACATTCATTACCGAGGCGGTGAATAACCGTTGCGGCGGTGAGACTGACACAATTCTCCCTGTATCTCCACGGCCTCAGCGGTGGGTTTACTGTCCTAAAACCTTATTTATTTTATTGTTTGTTCACCGTTTTTCCACTGTTTCGCTTGTTTATTACTCTATTACGTCCCTATACCTGATTTACATAAAAAAAAAATAAAAACGCAATAAAATATTACTAAAACACTTGAAAACTATCAAATTTGGCTTAGACGTAGATAGGCATTTTCAACCTATCACAAGGAAAAATTGTTCCTCGGAAGTGGCTGTTCTCAACACATGACTGGGGATAAGTTAAAATTTATGTCTTTAAAAACTAAAGATGAAAGTCAGGTGATTTTTTGGAGACTATGCCATGAGTAAGAAAATTAGTTTAAATACGCTAGTAAGAATTTGTAAGACTTGTGTTGTTTTACCTGTTCTTTTATTGTCTTATAATTATTACATGATGATCACATAAGTACTATGTTTGAAAATATATGAAGTTTATGTGATGTCAATTATCGTTGAAAAATATTATTCACATAAATTTATTCGTACCATTATGAATATCATGCCTTGATTATATGTCCACGTAGAATTTTATGATTAGATATTCCTGGTTTATTGATTAAAACTATGCCATATAATGGTTATTCCTTGTGTCACATTCTATGAAGAGATGTTTGATAAAATCAATGCAAAGTATGATATCATTTGTCGGCATATTGTATGAATTTAATCTTGCATGGTTGGTATTACTTTATAAATCATATTAATATTTATTTTTTATACCATCTGTAGGATCATCTGAATATATATCAATTTGTTGATACTATAGCACATAGATATCCTTATAGGCATTAGGTGTCTAGTATACATCTAATGCCTCCTATTTTTAAATGAATATTATTCTTGAAGAAAGTTGAAATTTTATGAGATAAATATGCACTTATCCATGTTTAAGCGTGCATTAGACTTCTATCAATTAACATCATAAATTATCATGATTGAGATATAGTTCATGTCATTATGTTTTATTGTTGAAATGAGTTTGATTATTTATAAGGGAGTTATTAATTTGTATCATAAAATAAAGTATGTTGACGTATTTAAATTATATTATTTCATGCTATATTGAAATGTTTTGGTGATCTCTTGAAATTTCCTCAATATGATTAGATTAATCTCAAAAATTGTTCTATTCATGTTCTCGACTTTTTGATAGAATCAATTTTTTTTTTTCTAATATAACTGGGGGAGTGTAGACATCCCATTTTGACCCGCCTATTTAAGTTTGCAAAAGTATCAAGTCTAAAGTGCAAATTCGGATAAACATTAAACTAATGTTTAAAGGGAACAAATTTTCGCTTTAGATTATATTGAATACTACAATAACCCAAAAACACAAAAAAGTATAAAATTTTCAATTTAACCGAATTCGGTATAAGTATAAGTTTCGGGTCAACCACGAAAGTTTCTAAAGTTAAACAAGGGTTAAAATGACATTATTAAAGGTTTAGTTTTCATGAAATCTTTTAATATGAATGAAATTAGTTACTACACTTTAGCCTAAGGAAATTTCGTTGATTACCTTTGTTACGCATTTTGACCTCTTAAACTATTACTACCACTAGTTCCGTCTTCTTAACACCAAAAATATATCTTTAATATTTCATTTAAGGTATAAAATTCCACAAAAAATCAACCCAATGTTCTAGATCAAACCAAGAATTTCCATGATAAATCCAAGTTACCCAAAGTAACTGAGGATTAAGACTCGGTTCGAAATCAACCAAACCGAAATCGTTAGGACTTGCAATCAAAGCCCATCGAATGAAGGTTTCTAAAATCATTAATGACTCATTTAATTAGAATTAAATGACCAAGATCTTTGTAAGATATTTCCCTACCAAAATATCTAATGGAGAACTAAGTTAAGGAGTAAATAATGGTTATCAAACAAACCAATCCAGTTCGCCCCTGTACGACGAGCGTTTGTTACACGCTCGCGTATTGACTACTCACAAGTGTACGAGGTCAAAGTTTTAGTATAATATGATCTTTAAGATTGGGTATCGTATCTACAGGGATTGGTTGTCGTTATTATCGAGTACCGTAATTGTCATGACCTAACTTTATCTAAGATAAAAAGAATGATTTTAAATTAATTAATATTAATACTGATACGAATATAACCTAATTTAATCCATACTAATTATACTAATATGATATGATTAGGGGATGGATCATCTAGGGATTAACTTTATTTACTTAAACGCGTTTGATTTCGTTTAGTTTATAATAATGGTGTTCGACTTATTCGACAATCTCAGTTCGTAAACTCCCTTGCCCTCTTTCCCGAATGTAAGACGAGGGAATATGGGACTTTGTGTCAACAAAAAAGTCCCCCTCAACGTCTTAATGACCCTAGGTTATGTGAATCTTGCCCCAACGTCATCTATTACCCACAATCCAACTACCTCCCGGGTTATTGGATCGTCGCCTTGTGTTTACCCTAGTTTGAATCCAGGGTTACCACTTCCGAGTATCAAACCCCAAATTCTCGATATATCTATCTAAGCATAATAAAAAAATAATACGGAAAACATAATCAAAATAGCGAAGAACAATCATTAAAGAAACAAAAACTCAAACAAAACTATGTTTTTATAAGTAATATTAATCCCATAGATAATCCACATTTAACTCGTTGTCATAACCGTTTATAAATTGAAAATCGAGATAAACATGCTCAAATAATTATTTAAGTTAAGAAATAAAAGGAAAAATAGATAAACTTAGCCGTAGTCCGAAGATTAGCCGCTAACCGCGTGGTAATCTTCTCATTCGAATTTGTTTGAGCACTCCCCATACTCTCTTTCTATTCTAAACTAAGCCCTAAGGGCTCTAATAGCTGGAGATCCTTCAAGGAGAGGAGAGGAGAGGAGAGGAGAGGGGATTAAATAGAGAAAATATCTCAAAAAATTTCTAAATCTGTGTAGAGGTGACCGCCGTGGTGGTAGAGTATGTCGGTTAAGTGATCGGCCCAGCGGTGGAGACAGTGGTGGAATTGGTGACCATCTTGCAGTTTCACCATCGTGGCGGTGGATTTTATTGCTGTGGTGGTGGATGTCCAGCAAGAATTGGCCCTCTCTACATTTTCATCGCCGCGGCGGAGGTCCGACACTGCGGCGGTTGGCTTCTTTTCAGAATATTATCTCTTTGCTCATTTTTCCACCGTTCTTCGACCGTTCTTGGTTCGATCTGATCGTTTATGCTCCGTTTTCCTACCTTTTCACCCCAAACACCTGATTTATAAAAAAAGAATAAAAACTAATTAAAACATAATAAAAACACTATAAAAAAAGAACTCTAAAACTAATAAAACCGGTTTGGAAATATATAGGTAGATCACACCTATCAAATACCCCAAAACTTCGAATTTTGCTAGTTCTCGAGCAAAACACACTCACGAAAATAAAGAAACACAACTAAATTAAATAACAAACAAACTAAAAACAATGTAAACATAATGACATGCGAGTTTTAAATTCTTCTAACGGCCAAGTCATTTTCCCCTCAATAATCGCCCATTATATCGAGTTCAGACGGTAAAACACATCATGTGTTGTTCTAGAATTTCGACATGCAATAATGGTGAATGCCATTTTAGATCCTATAAATATGTCTGTGCGAGACTCAAAAATATAGCTATACAATGACCAGATTGGATTATCCACCAACGAAACTCATGACTTAGACTGTATAGGACTAGGATTTTCGTATGCCTGATTGGGGTCCACTCCCCACTAATGTAGGCTTGGAAGTTCATAAAGATCAAAAGGACTTGGTTTGGTTTTGGTATATTTGGCCAAGGGTATTTCGGAATAGAAAACGGGTTAACGTTGTTAACTTAACGTTACCCAAGGCTCAATCTTTGGAACATTCACTCTTAAACCCCCATAGAAAAATTGGAAACAATTCTGAACAATCATTTTAGACTGATGTACTCACTTGTCAAAAGAAATGTAAACATTTTATTTTATTTTTTTTATTTTTTTATTTTTTTAGGAACCACACACACCCAAACTTATTCGATTAGTATGATTTCACAGGTGTGGTTAAAAAGAAAGAAAAATGACAAGTGAGTACTCGAATACCGAACCAATTCGAAGTTTTCCCTAAATCTAACCGTTCACATCAAGTAGCATTTGCAACTGCTAGCTTGATTCACTCAAATTTGTACCTTCGGTTAAGCGATAAAGGTTTGGAAAAAGATCAATTGCCCAGGGTATTTGTTTATGTGCTCCGAATTGAAAACGTTTTTAGGCTTCGACAGGGTAACGAGGGATAATCATGTTACAAGGTAGGCTTAAAAAGGCTCAAGAGACAAAACGAATACCTAAATCATGTCTCCTGAACTACCGTGCCTAGGATTTCGCCACAAGCTTCCCCTCAATCAGGTTCTAGAATCCTTAAATTTTCATGACTTTGGCTAATCGATAATCATCCTCAAATCAATTGAATAACTATACATTGAGTCTATGTGCTAGTGAAAATTAGGATATAAAATAATTTTCACCAAAACGCATTGTCAAGCACACAGTACACACATGCATGGGTATTATCCTTGACCAAAAAAACAACCAAGGGTAATATCATCATCGGGTAACGGCTCAGATGAACGTAAAACTTAGCATGCAACAACAACAACACAAACACAAACTAACCTAAACAAACATGCAATACAGTAAAAACAAAACAACTAAAACTAACAATACTAAATACTACACATTACTTCCGAACTTAAAATGGACATTGTTCTTAGCGGCCCAATTATTAATCTCGATTATAGGAAATTAAAGCATGCTGACGAAGGGGGTTTAGAACACGTACCTGGGAGGCGAGAGAATCTCGCCTCTGAATCAAGTTAGATGAGATGGACTTAATTTATTTTGGACCTTGGGTTGACTCCCAAGAAGCACATGGTTTAATATCCTCAGCCCGATATATTCAGAACGCCCTCAAGTTTGCCGGGATATTGCTCTAGATGGATCGATCTTTCAATGACACGGCTTACCGGATTTTGTGTGTGGCACAAGCACTATAAATGACTCGGAATCTGGTTGAAAGAAATGCATCCATACCTGTCGATCTAACATTGCCAAGTACCCTGCATAAGAAATGAAAACAAAACTACAAAAAAAAAAAAAAAAAAAAAAAAAATTATATACAAAAGAGATGCCTAAAGTAAAATCAGGTAATTTACTCATAATATCAATAATAAACGAAAAAACAAAATCCCCGACAACGGTGCCAAAAACCTGTACGACGAGCACTTGTTACACACTCACGTATTGACTTCTCGCAAGTGTACGAGGTGAAAGTTTTAGTATAGTGTGATCTTTTAGATCGGGTATAGTATCCAAAGGGATTAGTTACCGTTATTATCGAGTACCGTAATTGTCATGACCTAACTTTATCTAGGCTAAAAAGAATGATTTTAAATTAATTTATACTAATACTAATATAATCTAATTTAATCTATACTGAATATACTAATACGAGATGGTTAGGGGATGGATTATCTAGGGATTAACTTTATTTACCTAAACGCATTTGATTTCGTTTAGTTTCCAATAGTGGTGTTCGACCTATTCGACAATTTGAGTTCGTAAACTCCCCCATCACCTCTCCCAAGTGTAAGACGAGGGAATAAGTGACTTCGTGTCAATGAAGAAGTCCCCCCAAACATCATCGATTGCCTACAATCCAACTCTCTCCCGAGTTATTTGATCGTCGCGTTGTGTTTACCCTAGTCCGAATCCAGGGTTACCTCTTCCGAGTGTCACACCCCGAATTCTCGATATTTCTATCCAAGCATAATAAACAAACAATATAGAAAACACAATCAAAATAGCGAAGAACAATCATTAAAGAAACAAAAACTCAAACAAAACTACGTTTTTATAAATAATATTAATCCCATAGATAATCCACGTTTAACTCATGGTTCTAACCGTTTATACATTGAAAACTGAGCTAAACATGCTCAAACAATTATTGAAGTTAAGAAATAAAAGGAAAAACGGATGAAGTTTTCCGTAGTTCGAAGATTAGTCACTAAAACCATCTACCGATTGATTCTCCTTTTCTGCGTCATAATCTTCTTCTTCGGATTTGTTTGAGCATTTCCCATACTCTAAACTAAGCTCGAAGGGCTCTAATGGCCGGATATCCTTGAAGGAGATGAGATTAAATATAGAAAATATCTCAAAAAATATCTGAATCTATACAGAGATGATCGCCGCAGCGGTGGAGTATGTTGATTAAGTGATCGCCGTAGCGGTGGGGATAGCGGTGGAATTGGTGACCATCCTATAGTTTCACTACTGCGGCGGTAGATTTTACTACTGCAGTAGTGGATGTCCAACAAGAATTGGCCCTCTCTGCATTTTCACCGCCACGGCGGAGGTTTGACGCTGCGGTGGTGGCCCTCTTTTCAGAATATTGCCTCCTAGCTTGTTTTTTCAATGTTCTTTGATCATTTTGGTTCGATTTGATCGTTTACGCTCTGTTTTCGTACCTTTTCACCTCAAACACCTGATTTATACAAAAAAAAAAAAAAACCTAATTAAAACATAATAAACACGTTATAAAAAATACTCTAAAATAACAAAACCGATTTGGAAATAAATTGGTAGATCACACCTATCAAATACCCCCAAACTTGGAATTTTGCTAGTTCTCGAGTAAAACACACTCACGAAAATAAAAAAACACAAATAAATTAAATAAAAAACAACCTAAAAGCAATCTAAACATAATGACATGCGAGTTTTAAATCCTTCTAACGGCTAAGTCATTTTCCCCTCAACAACCACCAGTCATATCGAGTTCATGCGGTAAAACACATCATGTGTTGTTCTAGAATTTCCACATGCAATAATGGTGAACGCCATTCTAGATCCTGTAAACGTGTTTGTGCGAGACTCAATAATATAGCTATACAACGACCAGATTGGATTATCCACCAACGAAACTCATGACTTAGACCGTATAGGACAAGGATTTCTGTATGCCTGATTGAGGTCTATTCTCTACTAATGTAGGCTTGAAAGTTCATAAAGATCAAAAGGACTTGGTTTGGTTTTGGTATATTTGGCCAAGGGTATTTCGGAATAGAAAATGGTTAACGTTGTTAACTTTATGTTACCCAAGGCTCAATTCTTGGCACATTCATTCTCAAACTCCCATAGAAAATTGGAAACAATTATGAACAATCATTTGAGACCGATGTACTCACTTGTTAAAAGAAACATAGAATTTTTTATTTTATTGTATTTTTTATTTTTATTTTTTTTACGAACCACACCCCCAAACTTATTCGATTAGTATGATTTCACAGGTGTGGTTAAAACAAAAGAATAACGACAAGTGAGTACTCAAATACCGAACCAATTTGAAGTTTGCCCTAAACCTAACCGCTCACATCAAGTAGCATTTGCAACTGCTAGCTTGATTCACTCAAATTTGTGCCTTCGGTTAAGCGATAAAGGTTTGGAAAACGAGCAATTGGCCAAGGTATTTGTTTATGTGTTTAGAATTGAAACGGTTTTTTCGGCTTCGACAGGGTAATGAGGGATAATCATGTTACAAGGTAAGCTTAAAAAGACTCAAGAGACAAAACGAATGCCTAAATCACGTCTCCTGAACTTCTGTGCCTAGGATTTCACCTCAAGCTTCCCCTCAATCAGGTTCTAGAATCCTTAAATTTTCAAGAGTTTGGCTAATTGATAATCGTCCTCAAATAAATTGAATAACTATACACTAAGTCTATGTGTTAGTGCATATTAGGATATATAATAATTTTCACCAAAACCCATTGTCAAGCACACAGTACACATATGCATGGGTATTACCCTTGACCTAAAAAACAACCAGGGGGTAATATCATCATCAGGTAACGGCCCAGATGAACATAAAACTCAGCATGCAGCAACAACAACACAAACACAAACTAACCTAAACAAATACGCAATACAGTAAAAACAAAACAACTTAAACTAACAATACTAAATACTATACATCACTTCCAAACTTAAAACAGACACTATTCTTAGCGGCCCAATCATCAATATCAACATATAGGAAATTAAAGCATGCTGACGAAGGGGGTTTAGAACACGTACCTGAGAGGCGAGAGAATCTCGCCTCTAAATCAAGTCGGATGAGATGGATTTAATTTATTTTGGACCTTGGGTTGCCTCCCAAGAAGCACATGGTTTAATTTCCTCAGCCCGACATATTCAGAAATCCCTCAAGCTTGGTGGGATATTGCTCTAGATGGCTCGATCTTTCAACGACACGCCTTACCAGATTTTGTGTGTAGCGCAAGCACATAAACAAATCAGAATCTAGTTGAAATGAATGCATCTATACCTATCGATCTAACATCACCAAGTACCTTACATAAGAATTAAAAACAAAACTACAAAACAAAAATTATATTCAAAAGAAATGCCTAAAGTAAAATCGGATCATTTACTTATAATATCAATAATAAAGGACAAACACAATCCCTGGCAATGGCGCCAGAAACTTGTACGACGAGCGTTTGTTACACACTCGCGTATAGACAACTCGCAAGTGTACGAGGTCAAAGTTTTAGTATAGTGTGATCTTTAGGATCGGGTATCGTATCCACAGGGATTGGTTGTCATTATTATCGAGTACCGTAATTGTCATGACCTAACTTTATCTAGGCTAAAGAGAATAATTTTAAATTAATTAATACTGATACTAATATAACCTAATTTAATCTATACTAATTATACTAATACGAGATGGTTAGGGAATAGATTATCTAGGGATTAACTTTATTTACTTAAACATGTTTGATTTTGTTTAGTTTACAATAATGGTATTCGACCTATTCGACAATCTCAGTTCGTCAACTCCCCCACCACCTCTCCCGATTGTAAGACGAGGAAATACGTGATTTTGTGTCAACGAAGAAGTCCCCCTCAACCTATTAACGACCCTTGGTCACGTGAGTCTTTCCCTAATGTCATCGATTGCCCACAATCCAACTCCTTCCCGAGTTATTGGATCGTCGCGTTGTGTTTACCCTAGTCCGAATCCAGGGTTACCTCTTCCGAGGGTCAAACCCCGAATTCTAGATATATCTATCCAAGCATAATAAACGAACAATACGAAAAATAGAATCAAAATAGCGAAGAACAATCATTAAAGAAACAAAAACTCAAACAAAACTATGTTTTTGTAAATAATATTAATCCCATAGATAATCCATGTTTAACTCATGGTCATAACCATTTATACGTTGAAAACTGAGCTAAACATGCTCAAACAATTATTGACGTTAAGAAATAAAGGGAAAAACGGATGAACTTAGCTGTAGTCCAAAGATTAGTTGCTTAAACCGTCCATCGATTGCTTCTCCTTTTCCGCATGGTAATCTTCTTATTCGAATTTGTTTAAGCACTCTCGAAACTCTCTTTCTATTCTAAACTAAGCCCTTAGGGCTCTAATAGCTGGAGATCCATCAAGGAAATGAGAGAAGAGGAGATTAAATAGAGAAAATATCTCAAAAAATATCTGAATCTGTGCAGAGATGACCGCTGCGGCAGTGGAGTATGTCGGTTAAGTAATTGCCATGGTGGTGGAGACAGCGGTAGAATTGGTGACCATTTTGCAGTTTTACTGCCGCGACGGTGGATTTTACCGCTGCAACTGTGGATGTCCAACAAGAATTGGCCCTCTCTGTATTTTCACCGCCACGGCGGCGGTCTGACGCCTCGATGGTGGGCTTCTTTTCAGAATATTGCCTCCTTGCTCGTTTTTCCTCCGTTCTTTGACCGTTTTTGGTTCGATCTGATCGTTTACGTTCCATTTTCCTATATTTTCACCCCAAACACCTGATTTATACAAAGAGAATAAAAACTAATTAAAACATAATAAAAACGCTATAAAAAATACCCTAAAACTAACAAAACTAGTTTGGAAATATATAGGTAGATCATACTTATCAGCCCCTTACGCAAGGAATTTAATGTGCATTAAATGTCCATCCCATCCATCATTGAATGCTTGGGAAAAAATGGAGGGACTACATTCAAAGCACTAAGATATTTTGAGAAAAATATCTTAGGGAAAACTAGAACACTTGAAATATGACTACCCGTTACTAGGAAAACCCAAACAATTCAATCCAAATTGAACCGATTCCCCGCCTATCAAATCAATCATCCTTGTCATGCATTAAATTCCAAATGACACATCAAGACTATATCCATTGAACCTCCAAAGCATTTATGGCAACCAAACCGAAGTAGTAAAAGTAATTGGTGTTTAGTCCCAAAACCAAACTGAAAACATCACTTCAAGCCATAAATGCTCCCAAGTGTAACCAATCCTATCCAAGATTGTGTACTGATGACTAATGATTTCTCATGATTACAAAATATTTGCAATCATTGAACCTAGTCATGTAATCTTTTAAATATCTTATTGAATCTTACCAAATCTTCAAGATTCATTCAAAATCGTTCAAGATCGAGATAAGAAGGGGTCACCACTAGGCCAACTATGCCCAGAGAACCTTCCTAGAAATTTATATGCATTGGCCAATACGCAAGCAACCCATACACATAAATAAGGGCCCTAGTTTTATTCGGAGCAAGTTTTGAACCCACACTTTCTCTCTCTAGGTTCAAATTGTACTATCGGGTCTAGTGGATTTTTAAGCTTTCTATTCCAAAAATACCTTAAAATTTTATCGAAATATCTTCTTGAAAAGATTTCTGAAGGATCTTGGAGGAAGATCACAAAACGTTATCGAAGAACGATCGAGAACAATCGAGAAGATCCAAAGAAAGAGAAATAGGTAAACGCTTAGGGAAAGACCACTCCCCTAAGCTCGGTATGTCTACTTAAATGCCCTTCGATCTTTATCCTGAATATGGTAGTTTTTCTTGTACATATCATGTTCATATGATTTTTATACTTATATTCCATTTACATAGCATGTGTGTCAAGTAACCAAGTAAAAACATTGAAAACATGTTAAATTTATCAAACCATTTAAGAATTATCCAAATTTATGTCAAGAACATGAAGAATATGTCAAGAACATGAGGAATACGTCAAGAACATAACAAGAACGTCAATTACGCCATGCATGGTACATAGTGTATTTTATCCTCTGAGGAGCAATTGAAACTGAACTCAAATAAACTCAAAACAAAGTTCACCTTGCACAAACAAACTATGTGATGACCTGATTCTCATTAATCTGAGATACGTAGGCAACCCATGTATAAGTTCGATCACCTATCTAGATAAAGTCATACCTCTTACATGTTGGAAGTACATGTCGACTTGATTTCCCGTGTTTACGGGGATGTGTAGGCAACATTTATGAGGTTCGGTCGTTAAATAATACAAAAACATTTGCATTTCATATTATTTTTCATTTTGGAACTACGTGTTGACTTGATTCCCCGTGAAAACAGGGATACATAGGAAACCTTAATAAGGTTCGGTCGTTCAGAAAATACAAAATATTCTATTTCTTATATACTATTATTAGGTGGTCGCTACTAATTTAGTTGTTGTTTACTTGTTTTTCATTACATCATACAAAAATGTATATATATATATATATATATATATATATATATATATATATATATATATATATATATATATATATATATATATATATATATATATAAAGGGAATTGTTTTGTTAACGAAAACAAAAAAATAAAAATAAAAAATTGCATGGATGTTGTTTAAATGTGAACATTGATTTAGACTTAGGTACTATCTTTGAACAGGTGTCTTGGGGTGTTTAATACCTTCCTCGAGCATAACCGACCCCCGAACTTTAAATAAATCTATTTTAAAGACCAAATGTTTTACGAGTCAAAACTTGGGCCATTCTCAAATTAAAAAAAAAAAAACATCCAAAATCCCAATGACCTAGCACATCATTTAACCTCATGCTTGGTGGTGACTCCACTTTTCATATTAATCCTGGCCTAGGTAACGTTTTCAAAACCGGGGCCTAGAAAAGCCCCTGAAAAACATATTTTTGAAAATGAATGGCTTTTTAGGATTTCAAGAGGGAGGAATGGAAATATGTTGTCCTCATTTTCCCGATCTCTACTTTCTCTTGCTTTCAAGGGAAATTCGAGGTGCATTTGCATGTGACTCCACATGGGACAATTAGAGGGTCAAGCATAGTAGGAGTCTAAATTTCTATTCACAGTTAAATAAAACCCAAGAAATAAGTCTTTAATTTTTTAACATAAATACTTCCCTTCCAAAAATAATCAATAATAAATAATGATAGCAATAATAAATAAATAAATAAATTAAATAATAAAAATAAATAATAATAAAATAAATAATAATAATAATAATAAGGACAAATTACATTTTAAACCCTCTAACTATTGACAAATTTCTAAATAGTCTTCCAAAGTATTTCAGTTTTATTTTAAACCCTCTACCTATGAACACAATTTTAAAATGTCCTGTTAGATCTTCCTCCTTCATGTCACCAACCTCTCTTTCTTTTTTTCTCTCTCTCTCAACCACCTTCTTCCACTATCACCACTACCAACACCGTCGCCATCGACGCAACCACCACCCCACCACCACTAATGCTACCAACCACTTGAACCACCCCCATAGTAGGGAATATTTAGGCTAGGAATTAGGTCCCATAAATCAGTTTGGTCTTGGACCATGGACGAACTTGTAATATACTTTATATGGCCCAGCCCGGCCTGGTACATGAACAATCCTATTCATAAACAACCCCTATAAGACAACTTCTACTTGTGGTCCAACCCCAAATGATACCAACATAATGAGTTTTGTTTGTAAGTTCATATACCACAAGAATGAATTAAACAAATGAATTAAAACACATAGAATAAGAGTAGAGAGAGATCATAGGGACTTCGTTCAATTAGCAATAGCATCGATGAACAATCAGTGGGGGATGATGACCAATGCTCTTATATAATGGGGCTATGGTTAAATATTTAAAATTAATGAGGTAAAACATAAGATCATATGGGCTTTTGAGCCCACTTAAAACCATTCAATTTTGGATTAATACCTAGAATAAGCTTTTACACACACACACACACACATATATGTGTGTGTGTGTGTGTATGTGTGTGTTTTAATTCATTTGTTTATTTCATTATTGTGGTATCGTTTGAGGTTGGATCACAACTAGAAGTTGTCTTATAAGGGTTCGTTGTGATCAAGATTGTTCATGCATCGGGCTAGGCTGGGCCATGTAAAGGACATTACAAGCTTGTCCATGGTCCAAGCTCGGACTAGTATTCGGGAAGTACTTACTAGCCTAAACATTCTAGTTTTATTTATACTAGCATGCATACATTTATTGTCGATATTTTTTGTTATTTGCATTTACTATCTTTAAATACTACATTTCAATTACTGTCCTTAAATTTATGCATTCAATTTTTTATACTCTTTCTAACGCATGAGCACACACTTTGCATTGCATGTCACAATGAAAAACCCAAGCTGTAACCCTCTTAGGGATAGAGAGACTAGCAGTAGGGGATGAAGTCAGCGATTTTATCGTGTCGATCTAAACTCTGAAACCCTTAAGATATAAATAAGAGTTAGTAGAAGCAAGGTCGGGTGGATTTCTCCCCCAGGATCCAGCAACGAAACTCGCCTCGCTCGGACCACCGACCAACGATGGACGTTCCTCCGAGGAGGACACCAGAGGTTTGAAGGTCTAGGAACCGAAGCTTTCTAGGATAAGCTAGAAGAAAATCCATAACCCCATATAGTGAACCTGGGTTAGAGAATAACCAAAACCTGGTTGTACTTTGGACACTTATCATGGAGAAAGATTTTATTTTTATCTTCTATACAATTATTTAAATAATTGTTATACTAGGTAGAAAAAAACAAAATTCCTAGGATAAATAAGGACATAATAAACAATGTAAGAAGTCTTGTTCTATCCTAGCATTGCAAGCTTACTTAATATTGAAAAACGTTTTCACAAATTAGAATACGAAGTAAGCTGCAGGAAAGAACAATGATCCTTATTTCACTTAATAAAATAA
Source organism: Eucommia ulmoides (assembly GCA_016647705.1). Lineage (NCBI taxonomy): Eukaryota > Viridiplantae > Streptophyta > Magnoliopsida > Garryales > Eucommiaceae > Eucommia > Eucommia ulmoides. The sequence continues at coordinate 27,023,258 of CM028327.1, read as the reverse complement.
GCCCTCAAATACGAACATTTAATCATAAATGCCCATTGCATCTATAATAATCCAATTAAAACTTACTCTAATAAAATCACAAATTACCTTCATCTTTAAATAAACAAAAAGTCGACCTCAAATAAACATAAGAAAATAGCCTTTGCTAAACAAAGCTGTCTGAAATTCATCTATTGAGACAACATGAAAGAATCTACTTCAACTATGCAAAATCACACATCTTACCAGGACATTAGAAGGTGTAGTCACATAGTTGAATCAAGACTGTGTGATCTAAATGGTAAACATACCTCGGGTCACATTTTCCTTGGAGAAACATGTCACGTCTTAAGCATAGTGTCATTTCCCATAAAGCGTACATAGTAGGGATTATGCACCATAAGAAAGACATTTTGATTTAGGTTGAAAATGCCTTAAGTACTTCACAACCTTTTTTGATATGAAGCCAGTCAAACTAGAAAAACAAATTCAAGCTTAGTGAGACATCAAGATATCAAAGGTGTTTTTGACCATTCATCAAGCCCTAGGAATGATGATCAATCTTTGAAGAATGAAAAGGATAGCATTGCCAGTAATTCCTAGGAGTGATTATCTATCTCTTGAGTAAGAAAAAAGAGAGAGAATCCCATCATTTAGTCCTAGGAAGAATAATCCCCCATTTGAGGAAGGAAAAGAAATGACAAATTCTGTTAGTAAATCCTAGGAGAAATGATCCATGTTTCTGAGGAAGAAAAAAATAGACAAATATGTCCTCAAGTTCTAGTTGCAACGATCCCTACTTTGAAAAAAGATGATAGTTCTATCATTAAGTCTTAGGAGCCATAATCCACCTCTTGGCGAAGAAAATGATGATTTTTTGCCTTAGAGTCCTAGGAAGAACGATCCATATCTTGTGGATAAAAGGTCAGCCATGTCATAGTCTTGAAATGACTAAACTTTTGAGTTTGAGAATAAATTGAAAATCCCAAGTTACCCTCATCATGTGGAACCAAGTCCAAGCCAAGGTCTGTCTAGAATATATCTAAGTATTTCCTACTAGAGCTACATCTTCCTACAATTGAATTAGATATAGTACGAACATAATTATACATTCATATAGACATATTCATACAGATGAAAGAATATAATCATGCATAAGGACAGGATAATTTGCATCCTCAAAATCAAAATCTAGGATTTTAATCAATTAATAAACATATGAAATTTGCTTTAGGTTGTTTTTGCTAGATCACTGTGCAAGATCTGATCGCAAGGTCATAAAATGAACTTAATCCCCCCCTCTACCGTAAGTAGCCAAAACAACTGCAAGATTTCTATATTACAAAGCATTACCTCTCTATGACAATCCCTAAGTTAAATGAACCTAGCTTCGCTATTCCGAGAAAAGAAAAGAAGACACTTTTTATTACTATTTTTTCCTTAACTTCTTAAGTCTCTTCTAATGAATTAGGTATTATCTTATACGCCTATGTATCAGATCCACATATCATTAGGTGCGGGCTCATTTTATCTAAGGTCGACCCAAGTCCTTATAATCCAACTTTAATAAATTATTTTGCTTGTCATAATTTACACACCGCGAATAATCAAATTTATGAAAGTATAATTTCAATACTAAGTTAGCCTATCATCCAAAGAAAATTATTAAAATAAATTTCTTGTTTTAAACAAACGACCGTGAGATTGAAAACAAAATTTGAGAAAGTTAGGAGGAAAACTTAGGAGCCCTATTATGCAATCATTACACATGTTCCAACTCGGGAGTGTTTGAGTAACCATGAAGGAGTATAGAAGACCACCTGAATTGGAGTAAAATGAGAAAATATCAGAAAGATTTATGATGTAAAGGATGAAAGATAAATTCTTAGTGCCTGACCCCGCCAGAGAAAAGTTCTTGAAAGGTCGGGCAGATGAACAAAGGAATAAGAACTAATATAAACTAGGATTTTACCAAAATTAATAAATCCCGAAGCATATGGAAAACCTACTTAAAATGATAGAAGGATGAACATTGTAAGATTAAAGACAATCAAGATTGGAAGAAGGCAACGAGACTTCACCAAGATAATAGCTGATAATGGAAGTATCCAAGATAAGAGAGAAATCAACAAAGACCTTGAGTCTGACTCAAACTACCATAATTCTCTAAAAATTTAAAAATTCTAAAAGTACGTGTTAAGAGAAAAACTATAAAATCAAGACTGGTCTCAAATTTTTTTTCAACACTGAGTCGTCACACGAAACCAATTAGGTAAAGCACGCTCTCATAGGGGTGTCTCAACACCTAGTGACTTGGGCCAACTAGACCAGGATCACTACGCAGAGCTTGCTACATGGATTATATAGGAAATATGAGTCCTTACTTGCTAAAATAAAGAAATAACAAAAAAGAAAAACATAAATAACTCTCTCAACACTACTAGGAAAGAAACAATATTTTTTTTGTCATTATTAACTAACACTTGTTTCTCCATCACTTCTTTTCTCCATTGTTTGAGTCATCTTGGAAAGGCCCATTCTGTTTACCTTCAGTTCAAGACAGAAGAAATTAATCAAAGCCGTCAAAGAAATCTAGGGAAACATACAGGGCCTAGGTGATCTTGATAACAATTTTAGGAAAGATCAATTATCAGAAGTTGATGGAATTAAACTAGACAACCTATTTTACTAATAACCACGGATATTTAGTCTTAATTACTACTGAACTTATCTTTATCATAATTTAGATTAATCCGATGCAAAAATCGTGATAATCATTGATTTGATTGAAGTTTGAATATGATTCCAAGAGTATACTCTAGTCAAAATAAGATTGCACAAACGTGAAAAAGGAAATATACATGGAATATATAGGTATAATGCCTAAAACGTTAGAAACTAACTTGGGAAAGTAGAAGAGAACAAAAGAAGAAGCCTTATTAAATAAACCATTGATTTAAACCCTTTCCCTAAAGTTATCCAAAAGTTATTCAAAGCCCGATCCAGATTAATAAAGATCTCTATTCCCAGCCAAATGTTCCCATTTTGGGATATCTCGAGCTCAACCAAACAAAAGCATAAAATAACCCTCCACAATTACTATTCAAATCTTTCCATATTGCAACCTAAACACAAAGACTGTTCGAAGAAAATCTCAATCAGAATTTTAGTTAAAATGCTAGAAGAAGTAAAGGAGCAGGAAGCCTCTTAGAAGCTCCAATCAGTTTTCTATATGAGAAACAACATGAAAATAATCAGTGGAGATGGCTAATAGAAAAAGGTACCCAGAGCAAGTATTCTAGAAAAATTCTAGGGAAATTGGCATCTTTAGATAGACGATGCATTGCTTAGGAAAACATTCTAGGTAAAAGATTTGGGCATCATAAAATCATAAGTCAGCATCAAAGTACTGCACAAAAATTGTGCGTCACATTTCACTTAGGCATGCATAACTTTCATGAGAAAGACTAGTCATTATGTGTCAAAAAAAGTTGGTGGCATCCTACATATCATCTTGCATGAACAGGCCATCATCGACATAACATTTGCACCCATACACATTATTTAGAAGCCCTAGTAGGCTAGCAACCAATCTTCAAACATGTAATCATGCCTAGTTACCTCACTGATCACCATGCCATTGCCCGCCTTTCATAATGGGTTCAACCAAATCATAAGTAGACAAGGAGTCGATCTCGTCTGAATTTCATCTTGATAATAGATTTTACTCATTTCTGAGTAGCATCGGAGTGTAGTAGAGTGTCATGAGAAAGTCAACCTCACTAGGATCTAACATGATCTTCCTCGAATTGAGTAAGTCATAGAGTCATTCAAAGAACTCTAAGTGCCAAGCCTCCAATAACCCAAAACAAAACAATGTCATTTAAAGACTTAAACAAAATACTAAACAGGACAATGATTGATCTTACCTAGCTAGTGCGCAGGAAAAAGACTCTATCCATTAGACTAGACCAGATTGTTGCGAGTAAAAATATCTATTTACACTAGGTATTGCTCTTAAAATCATCTTGTTGTTCGAAACTACGTTATGACCTAATTTTTGGTAACTTGTCGACATACATAGGAAACCCAAATAGTTTCGATCAAATTCAAGAAGTGACATCTTCATAACATTCTCTCAGCCCTGTATTAGGGTACACCTCAAGAGAAGTCCCTTGACTTTCTTGAGAAGTTGGTTAAGGTTCAGTCATCCAACTATAGAAACCCCAGCCCACAAGTTGGGGCATGTTTTACGCTGGCTAGGATTTTTGTAAATTTTAGGAAATGTTGGATTAGATTTTTCATGGAACTTATTCATTTGCTGCCCCAGTCTAAAACTAGGGCACATTTCACCACGTTCATGATTTTCCCATAGGAATCCGTGTTCGTTTCAGTCCCACGTTGTAGACTAAGATGCTTCGACAAAAGGAATCACCATAAAAAATAGGGAACTCCCATTGAGTAACCTCCATAACTCCCAGTGAATAACCCCCATAACTCCTAGTGAGTAACCTCCACAATGCCCAATGGGTAACCTTCATAACACCCCGTAAGTAACCTCCACAATGCCTACTGAATAACCTCCACAACGCCTAATGAATAACCTCCACAACTCCCAGTGGGTAAACTCCACAACTCCCAGTAAGTAACCTCCACAAATCCTTGTGAGTAGCCTCCACAACTCTCAGTAGGTAACCTCCACAACTCCTAGTGAGTAACCTCCACAACTCCTAGCGTGTAACTCCATAAATTCCTAGATATTAACCCCCAAAATATACCAGTGAGTGATATTAACTAACTCCCACTAAGTAACATCAATAAAGTATCCCCAGCCATAGCTTGGGACATATTTTATATACTATTTGTGGTCCCTAACTTACACCAGCTAAAGGATGGGGCACATTTTGTACTTCATTCCTCTCACTCAAGCCCCCATCCATAGGCTGGGGCATATTATGCAATGTTTGTAGAAAGGTAGTCCAATTCATGATATTAATATTCCAACGAAAACCATCTATTAAATTGATCCTCTACATAGATTTGTTTGTCATGAGGTCGATATAGTGAGTCTCTCAAAAACCGTCCATTGAATCGATCCTTTACAAGAAGTTGTTTGGTATGAAGTCGATATAATTAGTCTCTCGAAAACCAACCACTAAATAGATCATCTACACAAATTTGTTCGTTATGAGATCATATAGTGAGTCACTCAAAAACCATCCACTAAATCGATCCTCTATATGATGTTGTTCGTCATGAGGTTGATATAGTGAGTCTCTAAAAAACCTTCCACCAAAATTGATCCTCTAAACTATGTAATTTGTCATGAAGTCGATATAGTGAGTCTCTCGAAAACCGTCCACTAAATTAATCCTCTACATGAAATTGTTCGTCTTGAGATCGATAGGGTGAGTTACCCAAAAATAATCCACTAAAGCGATTCTCTACACGAAGTTGTTCGTCATGAGGTCGATATAGTGAGGCTCTCGAAAACCATCCACTAAATCGATCTTTTACATGTAGTTGTTCTACATAAGGTTAACATAGTAAGTCTCTCGAAAACTGTCCACTAAATCTATCCTCCACATGAAGTTATTCTTCATGAGGTAGATATAGTGAGTCTCTTGAAAACCATCCACCAAAACAACCTCTACACGAAGTTGTTCGTCATGAGATCGATATAGTGAGTCTCTCGAAAACCATCTAGTAAATCGATCTTCTACGCGAAGTTGTTCGTCATGAGATTGATGTAGTGAGTCTCTCATAAAACTATAAATCAAAGCTTCGATCTACACGATCTTGTCTTTATGAGATCGGCATAGCGAGACCCCCCACCAAATCATCCATCGACACAATCTTGTCTTTATGATATTGGTTTATCAAGACCCCCATCAAAGTGTCCATCTACATGATCTTGTCTTTATGAGATTGGTGTAGTGAGACCCCCCATAAAAGCGTCCATCTGTACGATCTTCCTTTCATAAGATCGGTATGGTAAAACCCTCCACTAAAGTAATCCTCTAGATGAAGTTGTTCGTCGCAAGATTGATATAGTAAGAGCATTCATTTCAGTGGTGGCCTAAAAATATTGTGTGCCTCCTATCTTTGTCTTTACGAGTAAACTTGCATGACAAAGAGGGGAAACTGTAGACACTCAATTTTGACCTGCCTATTTAAGTTTGAAAAAGTATCAAGCCTTAAGTGCAAATTCAAATAAACTTTAAACTAATGTTTAAAGGGAACAAATTTTCACCCTTGATTACATTGAATACTACAAAAAACCCAAAAATACAAAAAGGCATAAAATTGTCAATTTGAATGAATTCGGCATAAGTAAAAGTTTTGAGTCAACATCAAAAGTTCCTAAAGTTAAAGAAGGGATGAAATGACATTATTAAAGGTTTATTTTTCATGAAATCACTTTTAATATGAATGAAATTAGTTACCCATTTTGACCCCTGAAACTATTACTACTATCGGTTTTGTCTTCCAGAAACCAAAAATACTTCTCCTCCAAAAAATCAAGCCAAAGGTCTTGATAAAACCAAGAAATTTACATGACAAATCCTAGTTGCACAAAGTAACTAAGGATTAGTACTCAGTTCGAAATTAACCAATCCAAAGTCATCATGACTTGCAATAAAAGCCCATCAAATCAAGGGCCCTACAAATAATTAATGACTCATTTAATGAGAATTAAATTACCAAGATCTTTCTAAGATATTTCCCTACCAAAATATCTAACGAAGAAACTAAGTCACTTAAGGAGTGACTAACTGTTCTCAAACTAACCAATCTGGTTTTCCACCTAAGCGAGACATTTAATGAGCATTAAATGTCCATACCATCAAGCATTTAACGTTTGGGATGATATAGAGGGAATACATTCAAAACACTATGATATTTTGAGCAAAATATCTTTGGGACAACTAGAACACTTGAAATGTGACTACTTGTTACAAGGCAAACCAAACTGATTCAATCCAAATTGAATCGATTCCAAACCCATCAAATAAATTGTCCTTGTTATGAATTGAATGCCAAAAGACACATCATGATAAGATCCATTGAACCTCCAAAGAATTTATGGAAACCAAACTGAAATAGTAAAAATAACTGGTTTTTAGCCCTAAACCGAACCTGAAACATCACTTCAAGCCATTAATGCTCTCATGTGAAACCAATCATATCCAAGATTTTGTAATGATGACTAATCGCTCATGATTGCAAAAGATTTGATATCATTGGAAATCATTGAACATAGTGATATAATCACTACGAAATATTATAAATATCTTTGAGAATCTTACCAAATCTTCAAGATTCTTTCAAAACCATTCAAGATCAAGATGAGAGAGGGGGGTCACTACAAAGCCAAAAATGCTAAAGGACGTTCTTGCAATTTCTTTTACATTGACCAATGTGTAGGTATGCTATCCCTATAAATAAGGGCCTTGTTTTCATTTGGATGAGGTGTTGAAGCCACACCTTCTTTCTCTAGACTCGAATTCTACTCTTGGGTATAGTGGGTTTTCAAGATTTCTATTCCAAAAATACCTCAAAATTTTGTCACAATATCTTTTCAAAAGGAGTCCTTGAGGATGTTGGATGAAGATCTCAAGAAGTTGTCGAAGAATGATCGAGAACAATTAAGAAGATCCACGAAGGAGAAGTATGTAAATGCTTATGTAATGACCACTCCCCTAATCTTGGGATGTCTTCTTAAACACCCTTCTCTCTTGTCCTAGATATGGTAGTTTCCTTCAACATATCATGTCTATGTGGTTTTCATACTTATATTCTATGCACATAGCATGTGTATCAAGTAACAAAGTAAAAACATTGAAAACATTCCAATTTCGTCAAACCATGTAAGAATTATCTAAGTTTATGTCAAGAACATCAAGAATATGTCAAGAACATGAGGAACACATCAAGAACATGAGATGAACGTCAATGACACCATGGGTGGTACATAGTATATTTAATTCTCTTTAGAGAAAATGAAACCGAACTCTAATAAACTCAAAATAAAGTTAACCTTACACAAACAAACTACATGATGACCTGATTCTCATTAATTTGAGATACGTAGGCACCCACGTATGGGTTAGGTTACCTATCTTAATAAATTAGTTATACCTCTTGCATGTTAGAACTACATGTCTACCTAATTCCCCGTATTTATCGGGATATGTAAACAACCTTTATATGGTCCAGTTATTAAAAAACAAAAAAACATTTGCATTTCATATCATTTTGTGTTTTGGAACTACATGTCAACCTAATTCCCTATGAAAATAGGGATATGTAGGAAACCTTTATAAGGTTCGGTCGTTAAGAAAATACTAAATATTTCTGTTTCTTATGTATTGTTATTGGGTGGTTGCCACTTTTTTAAGTTGTAGTTTACTTGCTTTTCATTACATCATAAAAAAATGCATAAAAACGACAAAAAATATAGAAGGAATTGTTATGTTAATAAAAGCTGAAGAAAATTGCTTAGATGGTGTTTAAATGTCAACATTGATTTAGACTTAAGCACCATCTTTGGATGGGTGTCTTGGGGTACTTAACACCTTCCACGAGCATAACCAACCCCCGAACTTCAACGAAATCTCTGGTAAAGACCAAATGTTTTACGAGTCAAAATTTGAGCCATTTTCAAAGTAAAATTGATTTTTTAAAGTCTCGATGACCTAGAAAACTATAAATCCTGGCCCAGGGAACGTTTTTAAAACTGGCGCCTTGAAAAACCCTTGAAAAACATATTTTCTAAAATGAACGGATTTTCAAGGATTTCGAGAAGGAGGAATGTAAACTTGTTTTTTCTTATCTTCCTAATCTCTGCTTCCGCTTTTGTGGGAAATCCCTAGTGCGTTCAGGAGAAAATATGATGTTATGAATTTTTGTTCTCTTAAGCATGAATTAATGTTTATAATTATATAGGGGGAGAAGTTTTTATTGGTGGAGCAATAATATATTATGCTTAAATTGAAAAGAGCAATTGGCTTGTTGATATTTCTGCTAAACCTCTAATTAAAGATCAATTAATAAAAATCATTCGAGATTTAAGTATGACTAGGCATAACGATGTATGCCTAGAATAATATTTCAATCCTCTGTCCCCACTTTTTGAGATGACAAGGAGGGAGAAGTTGATGTTAAGGGTATTTGTTTTCCTAAGCCTTATATTTATAAAGGAGAAGAAATTGTTCGGACATTATATTGAGAAATTTAATGTTTATGTGTTTTATTTTCACTAATGGTGCTTAAATGAGTTTAAATACCCATCCTCAGATTTAGGAAGAGCGATTATATTTTCTAGAAAACATCAAAATTAATTTTCATCATAAAAAAGGGAGAGATTGTTGAATCCAAGGTTTTAATGAACAATTAAGTGTTGATGTTTTTGTGGAACTAGTGATTTTACTCAGTTTTTCAGATTTAAAGTTCTATGTTTTTTTATTAAGAAGAAGAATTATCACCAGTGCAAGATGCAAATGAAGTAGACATAAAGAGTTTTGAAGACTTTGAAAAATACAATATGAAAATAACTCTTTACCTATATAATCTTAATGCAACCTCAATTAGGATCATTCACGACACATAAAATGAACTAATCTTATGTGTGTCATAATAAGAGGTAAAAAGTTTAATATCCTAAAATGAGATTTTTTATGTGCTCTACTTGTGAAATGGTTTTGATAAATGACCTCAGTGAAAAATTTGTTTTAAAGTATAAAATATTAAGCTTTCAGGTCAATTCGGCCAACCGAAAAAAAGGGTCAGTCGACTTATCAAAATTGTGTTTTGAGAGTTGAAATTGAGACATTCTAATCCTATCAGTCAACCGATGTAGACATCGCATTTTGTCTTGCCCAATTAGTGTCAGATCAAGTATAAGTTCAAACAAAATTTAAACTTGGGTTTAAAGGGAATGAATTTATACTGGACATCACACTATATACTACACAAACACAACCAAAAAACATGACAAAAAAGGAAAGATGTTGAATTTGACAAAATATAGCTAAGTAAAAGTTTCGGGTTAAACTCGAAATTCCCATGATTTCAGGAGGTCTAAAATGACTTTAGTAAAGTTTGATTTTCTTAAAATAATATTTATAGACATAAATATTTGTCACTACCCTTACATTATAGGACATTTAAAACAATTAACTCAGTCACCCACCCTGGCCTTGAAACATTTACAACACCTGAATCTTGTCAATTTAATACAAAACACAATTGCTTCTTTCATGCGTACTACATAAAATACTACCAAGAAACAATCCAATACACCTCAATAAAGTCTTGGAATGGTCATGACAAATCCCTAAATCACAAGGTGATTTAATGATTGGGCTTAACTTGGATTTTTACTAAATCCAAGTAGTCTTGACAAACCGCCATAGGCCCAAGAAATCAAGGGCCTAGACATCATTTAATTCCAACATATGAATCCTTATAATGAACAAGTAACCTTTCTAGAAGTTTCTTACCAAATGGCTAAGGAAGGGAACCAAGACACCTAGGATACAACCAACTGTTACCGAACCTAAACTGATGCAGTTCGCCACCTAAGTAAGGAATTCAATGTGCATTGAATGCCCATCCCATCAAGAATTAAAATATTGGGATTACATGTCAATACCATAATCAAGGAATCTATATATTTTAATCAAAATATCTTAGAACCAACCAAAAATCTTGAATCGTTATGACCCGTTACCGAAACCAAATCGGATGAGTGACCTCCAAGCAATGCGTTAAATGCACATACCATAAAGAATTAAATGATTAGGGATAACATGGATGGGGTGGATAAATTTGACCTAGATGTTTTCAACAAAATATCAAACGGTAACGAGAAGACTTGGAAATCAACCGACGATTACAAGTCAAGTTAACCGGATTCCATCCAAGCCCAACAGTAGGAGTGCCCTTCAATTCATGACTCAAATACTTGAATTAAATATGAATTTACACCTAAGGACTAGATACAATAAACATTGGATGCATTTATGACAACTAAATTGAAATAGTAGATCTAACCAGTACTTAGCCCCTAAACTAAATCGGATCCATGACATCAAGTCATAAATGTGCCCATATGCAAGAATTTTCATTGGAGGAAAGAAAATGATTGGTAATGATTTCCAATCATTACAAAATCATTGAAAACATTTGGTAATGATTACCAAATCTTTGATAATCCCACTTCCCATCTTAAATTCGTTCCAAGCGACATAAGATTAAAGCATGACAAGTAGTCACCTAGGCCAAAGGGAACAACATAGATTGTCCTATTCATTGTCCAATGCATAGTCCCTAAGTTCTATAAATACAAGGACACCGCTCTAATTTTTGCTAGTCTTGAAGGCCTAATTTCACTCTCTGAACTCGAGCAATTCTCTTGGGTCCTAATCATCTCAAGCATATTTATCACATAACACGTCGTTATTCTATCAAAATATAGTATTGGAAGGTGTTATTGAAGTTCCTAGAACAAGAACTCTAAAGATCGACGATCACCGATCAATACTTAGCCAAGAAGGGCAAGGAGAAAAAAAAGGTTACCTACTTAGGGACAACCACATCCCCTAAGTAGGGTGTTATTGGGTTCTTGGCTAAGAACTTGAGGAATCCATGATCATCGATCAACCACTGATCAACCACTAACCAAGAAGATCAAGGAGGAGAAGAAGGTAAACACTTAGGGAAGACTATATCTCCTAAGTAGGTATGTTCCTATAAAACACCCTATGATCTTTGGTTAATCTTGTATATGTCACTTGTATATAATAGAATCAAGTAGATAACACACTTTACTTTCATGTACATAACACATACAACTCATAAAACAACCAAACAAGATTTTGATTTTGTCAAAAACATCAAACAAACACCTATTTTTTAATATAATAACCAAAAGAGGGTCAAATCATACAAAACCACTTCAAGCATCTCAAGAACATTGAAGAACATTCAAAAATATTAAAAAATGTCAAATCATCCACTAACATGTTAAGAACATGTAATAATTCAAACAAAACTTCTATCATACCATGAGTTGTGCATAGGCTATACGATTCCTCTTAGTTATGTGTAAGACTGACCTTCTATCATACCATGAGTTGTGCATAGGCTATACGATTCACCATAGTTATGTGTAAGACTGGAAAAAATATATTGTAAACTCACACACTAACACTAAACTAACCAAAACAAATGAGTTTGTCTGAAGTTCATAACAAAATTAAAAAGGAGTTGTTATATATATATTAGGGTTTTGATTCAGGTTGTTCACAACTCTAAAAATTATTCATAAACTTAATTGGGGTTGTGATTCTAGTTGTTCACAACTCTAAGAATTGTTAATAATAACTAATTAAGATAGTGATTCAGGTTGTTTACAACCAAAACTAACTAAACACACCAGTCTTTAACTAAAACTAACCTAGTGTTAAACTAAACCAACCTAGCTTTTTCAAACATAACAAGACTGAACTAGGTTTGAATTGATATTTGGTAATGACCCAAAGTACTTAGGTAACCCATAAGGGTTCGGCCATACCTCTAATAATGAATCGAGTTTTCAACTAGACAAGAATGAACTACGTCTGACCTGATCTTTGGTAACCACCCAAAGTACGTAGGCAACCCATAAGAGTTCGATCACACCTCTTATAATAAACCATATCATTTACCCTAACCAGAACCAACTACGTGATGGCCTAATTCTCAATCGAGATACGTATGTAACCCACGTGTGTGTTCGGTCGTATATCCAAACAACTTAGTCTTAGTTTGCATTTCATTTAGTATAGCTTGCATATTTACATATCTATTTGTTTATAAACTGTTATTGGGTGTCTCTGACTAGTAGTAGCTATAGTATTTACCTGCTTTCCCTTAAAATCATATAAAAAATATTATAAAAAAAAAAAAAAAAAACACAAAAACTTTTAAAAAATGGGAATTATTTTGTTTAAGTAAATCAAAGAAAACTGTTTGGATAGTGTTTAACAATGAATATCTATTTTGACGGAGGTACCGTCTACGAACATGTGACTTAGGGTGTCTAACATCTTCCCCGAGCATAACCGACTCTCAAACATAAAGAATATCTTTGGTACATAGAACTGTGTAAGTTAAAACACGGGCCATTTCAAAAGGAAAAATAAATTTCCAAAATCCCGAGGATCTAGCACACTATTTAACCCATTCTAGGTGGCGACTCCATTTTTAACAAAACAAAAAAAACTCGGCCCTAGAAGTTTTTCAAAATCGACGACTAGAAAAGCCCTTGAAAAACTATTTTCAAAATGAATGGATTTAGATGACTTAGAGAGGAAGTGATGAAACTTGTTTTCATCATCTTTCCTATTCTCTACTTCTTTTTCTATCAAAATCCGAGGTGCATCAGTTGGGGACTCCACTAGGCACTCTTATAAGAGAGTCAGGACTAGTTGCAGTCTAAATCCTTATTTACTATTTAATAACATCCAAGCATTACGTTGTTGATTTTACGCGTAAACAATTCCCTACCAAAACATAACAGTAACAAGAATAATAGTAACCATAACAATAATAATGAATAACAAAACAATAACAAGCATATTATTTCATATGTACATATCAACATGCATACATATTTATTCTCTTTATTTACTGCATTTACATTTACTGTCTTTAGAGTACCGCATTTAAATACTGTCTATACATTTTTAGCATTTACATTACTGTATACTCTATCCAACACACAAGCACTCACTTTACATTGCTTAACATCGATGGAAAACCCAAGTTGTTATCCTCTTAGGTATAGAGAGGCTGGCTGCAGGGGCTGAAGTTGTTGATTTCATCATGTCGATCTAAGCTCTAAAAACCATTAACTTAGAAAGAGAAGTTTGTTAAAGTAAGGTCGGGGGTTGCAACAAACCTCTTCTCGCTCAGACCACCAACCAAAGATGGATGTTCCCTGACGGGGATGCCGGAGGTTTGAAGGTCTAGGAACAAATATTTTTAGGATGTACTAGAAGAAAAGCGAAAACTTCATATAGTGAGCCATGGATAGAGGAAAGACAAAACCCTATTTTACTTAGGACACAATATTGGAGAGAGACATTTAATTTTACTATCACTATGTCATTATCCTGAAACCTTACAAAAAGAAGTACCTCTGGTACTAATAAAGAACATGATATCCAACTAAGAATTTTTATTCCTCTTTATGTATAAGCCTGCTCATAGCCTCTAATTGTATTTGAATAAATTGATTGTTGAACAAGCCATGGGAAAGAGTAAAGAGAATCATTTTTATAACTATACGAAGCTTTATTAGGCTCAAAAACTTTATTTTGTTCGGATTCAGGCCTTGCTTCCATTTGAGGTTGAGATTGACTAAGAATTGATATGAGATTTCCATTAAAACAAAAAAAAAAAAACAAAAAAAAAATGTCAAATCTAGTCTGTAATTATAAGCGAAGTACACTATGTCTGTGGAGTAGTCTTGACAAAATTTGATATGGTTGTAAATTATAAAATTTGGAACTAATGGAAATGTCATCTCAAACTAAGTCATAGTCAAACCACAAACTCCTATGTAAGCAAAATACTGACACAACCATCGTCTTAGTTGGAAAAATTGCTTTGTGTAAGAAAACACCCGTCTCCCATTCGCCAGTTCATACTCGATTGCAAGTATGACAACCTATCCTAACGGAGAATATAGAAGAACGATCGAGTAAACCTATTGGGGTAGTCTAATTGAAAGAAGATATGGTTGTGTTGAAAGAGTTCGCGGGTCAGATACTTCTGCAGCAACTTTACCACTCTTAGTAGAACCTTATAACCCCCATGTAAACCCCGAACCCAATGGAACTGATAACCAACCATCAGCCCTCCAATTCCCAAGGCCCTAACCTAATTACCAAAGAAATAATCCCTATTGAACATCAGCCGAAAGTCACTCTCACTGTAACTGATCTAAACCCAAGTACTACTTCAGCTAAATCGAATACTTTCCCAGTTACGCTAGAAACCAACGACCAATTCAAAAGAGAAGTGAACGAGCAATTCAAGAAAACATCCCTACTAATAAACAAACTACTATGAATGGAAAGGTAACTTCAGGAGTAAAGATGGAAGAGCCAATCCCTTATTCCTCGGGCTATCCTCTATACCTCATGTAAAGTTCCCCGACAACTTCGTCATACCCACATTCATGAAATACGACGGTTTAGGGTGCCCAGATTGCCACATCCATAGGTATAAGAACAAGATGGGGGTGTATATCCACAATGATACATTAGCTATCCAACTCTTCCAATAATTGTTAGATAGACCTGCCGCTTATTTGTACCTGAAAATAGAACATTTTAAGGTAAATACATTACTTAACAAAGTTAAGGTCTTGTGCGAGCATTATGGATATAATTAGAAAGTGTCATTGGATTAGATTTCTCTTCAAATCCTAACTAAGAAAAGTGGGGAAAGTTTCCGGGAATATATTGTCCAATGGAGGGATAGAGTCACACAAGTAGTACCGCCAATGAAGGAAACTGAGATCATCCAAATGTTTGTCCAAGCTCAATCTGCACACACTGGACAACCCATTCTCCAATGAAATCCTTTGAGAGGAATATATAGTAGAGGGTATTAAAATTGGCAGAATTGAGAAGTCGACCGAGCACGAACATAAGAGACTCTAAAGTGGCAATCATAGGCCAGGGTTAAAGAAACCAGCTGAACTTCCAAACTTGCTATAGACCTTAGCAGCCCAATTGAACACGACTTTTTTACGCCTTGATTTAACTCGCAAGTGAACGAGGTCAAGTTTTAATATAATATACCTCTGGGAAAGGTGTTCGGATTACTTGAATACTACAATTGACATTGTCTTATAATATCTAGACGGTTCAAGAATTGTTTTGAGATTGTTAATTGAAAAACTAAATTAAAACTAACAACGATTGGATTAATTCTAATAAAATGGATTACCTAGGGATTAATGTCGTTCACTAATACATGTTTGAATTCGTTTAGTTTACAACAACAGTGTTTATCTTATCCGACAATCTCGGTATCGTAAACTCGCTCACTACCTCTCCTGAGTGTAAATTGGGCGAATATGTGACTTCACATCAATGCCGACATCTCTGTCTAGCGTTTATTCGACACTTAGTCACATGATTCTTGACTGAACCTCATAGATTGCAAACTTTGTAATACCCTCCCGGGTCATTAGATCGTCGTTATATGTTTAACCTTAGTTCGAATACTGGGTTACCTCTCCAAAGTGTCAAATCCTGTATTCTCAAAACTAATCGTAATACCATAACACGCATATCAAGGATGTAATAAAATGGTAAAAACAATCGAATTTAGATAAACAACCGTTAATGAAATGTGTATTCAATCAAACGTGTATATACATGAACTACATCAATCCCTAGATAATATTTACTTAGCCTACCATGATCACAACCATAGAAAGGGCAAATCGAAGAGTAGAGTGTTCTACTTTCTCCAAAAAATGATCCGAAAATGTTTCCTCTTCTTTACAAATGATTTCTCCTCGTCAAGCTCTCAAAAATAGGCTAAGACAAAGTTTTGGACATTTTCTACAATGGGTTAGCCAAAGGGTGTAAGAAAAGGATCAAAATATCTAAAAATAATATCTTCTCCAGCTGGCCTTTGATTGCTGCAGCGGTGGGTGACCTGTAAGCGTTCTATTCTTTCACCACTGCAGCAGTGAACGATCAAAATGTTTTTTGATTCTCTATTATTTCACCACTGCAACGGTGGGCTTGATCGCTGCAGCGGTGAAGCTGTTGCACTTTACTTTGATCTTCTCTCTCATTTTTCCACTGATTTCCTACTGTTTTTCTTGTTTATCAACCGATTATATCCCTACACCTGATTTATATTAAAAGGAACATAAACACACTAACATATTACTAAAACACTTGAAAACTACCAAATTCAACTTAGAAATAGATAGGTATTTTCAATCTATCAAATACTCCCATACTTTGAATTTTGCTAGTCCTTGAGCAAAACACCCTAACACTAAAATAAACTAACACTACTAATTAACTAACTACAGTACGAAAAATGAAAATAAAACATAAAAAAAAAAAAAAAAAAAAAAAAGTAATGGCATGTGAGTTCCGAATTCAATCTAATAAACCAAAATGTTTTTCCATCAATGACCCCTAATCAAATCAATTTTAGGAATAAAACACACCACGTGGTATTCTAGAATTTCAACACTCAATATCAGTTAAACCCATTCTAGATCCATTCAAAGTGTGTGCATGAAAACTCAAATATACAACTATCTAAGCACCGGATTAGATTGTTCAGTAACTAAGTTCCAGACTTAAACCATAAAGTATTAGGAAGTCCACATGCTCGATTGGGTTCCACTCTCCACTAATGTAGGTTTGGAAGTTCAAAAAGATCAATAGGGCTTGGTTCGGTTTTTGGAAAATGGCTAAGGGTATCTCAGGAAGAGAAAACAGGTGACCGTTATAATTCAACGATACCCGAGGCACAAATGCTTGTTGCTCATTCACTCTCGTAAGTATAAACATTTAAAACACAACCCTAAACGAACATTTAAAAACTTTGTACTCACTTGTCAAAAGAAACAAGAAATAGAACTATATGTAAATTTTTTTTTAAAAAAAAAAAAAAAAAAAGAGAACACACCCCCAAACTTATTCGATTTGTACAATTAAAGGGGTGTATGAATACTATAGAAAAATGACAAATGAGTACACTAATACCAAACCAATAAAAAGTTCGTCCGAAACTCAACCGCTCACTTCAACTAGCATCAATAAATTCTAACTTGATTTCAGTTAATTTGTGCCTTAGGTTCACCGACAATGGTTTGGAAAAGTTTAATTGGCTAGGGCATTTGTTACGTGTTCAGAATTGAAACGACTATAGCCTTCGACAGGGTAACGGGGGATAAAAATTTTACAAGGTAAGATTCAAAGTCTCAAGCGAAAAAAATGAAAGCCTAAATCATGTCTCCTGAACTAACTCGCCTAGGATTTCACTGTAAGTTTCCCCCAATCAAGTTCTAGATTCCTTAAATCTGTTATGAACTTATTACTAAATAATCGACGTCAAATCGTTTGAATAACTATACAATGAGTCTATGTGATCGTGCGATTTAGGATCAAAACGACTTTTACATAATCGACATGCAAAGCATACAGAACACACATGAATGGGCATTACCCCTGATCTCAATATACAACTAGGGGATAATTTTTATCATCGGGTAATGGCCCAGAAGAACTCAACAACTCAACACACAATTACTACTTCATATATAAACATATCTATACTAATTCTATTCACTAATATGCATATACTACACTAAGCATTCACAACATGCATAAACAAAAACTTTATAATAATTAAAAGCTACAACATAATCATTAAAATGTCAACAAAGCATAAAAACTTAACATACATAAAACATCGAAAACAAAAACTAAACATAACTATCCCAATACAAGCAAAAACATCCATCCTAACCATCCTACATGACAAAACAAAATACATTCCCCCAAACTTGAACTGGTCAATGTCCGCACTGACCCATCAACGAACGCAATAACAGTATATAGCACTGTTGACAATAATAGGACAAAATGGATTGTCCACCTGGAGGAATGTTATCTCCACCACCGTTGCAATGGAATGGATTGTGTGGTGGCTACAATAGGTGTGGCAAGAATGGTGGCATCGGTGGGAAGCCGCTCATACCATAGCCTGCCTGATCTCTGAAGTACTGCTGAGCTTATTACTACATCTGAAGATATTGATCCAGGAACCTCTAAAATTTGGTATTTTCATTGCAGATCTGATACTGCTCTTGGTGAAGAACGGCAGCGTCTAGCCGAAGAACTTGGAGCTGCTCCCCTTGAAAAATCACCGGTTGGTGAAGTCTGTCTAAAGTGATCGTTTGGCGTCCTAGACCATCAGTAACTAGGGCCGCAAAAAACCCTACTTCTTCTTCTTCTGACCTTTTTTCTTGTTCCCCTAGGCCTTGAACCTCGATGTTCCATATTCGATGCATTATTGTGAGATCTAGAGGTTTGACAGGGATGCAAGGGCTATCGCCTGAGATCACCACACCGGCCCTCCTGGAAAGTTCAGTGAGAAGAGATGGGAAGGGTAAGCCGGCCTTTGTGGGTTGGACTGCATGCAAAATTGACGAATAGATAAGGTACCCAACATTCAATAGCTTTCCAGTCTCAATAGCATAAAGCGTTAAAGTACAGTCTTTTGAGACGTTGGACAAGTGAGATGTCAGGAAGAGGCTTGAGCATATTTGGTTCTGGAACTTGGACAGAAAGTTGGCGAAACCCGGCCCTGTATGTGTCCATTCAACATTACTAGAGGTTAGGGTCCAGATGACTGTATTTTGACTTGGCTCTTTCTCTTCATCCACGTCTTGAGGTCATGCCAGATGAACCAACCCCAAAATTTAATTGATTTTTTCTGGACCAAAGTTTATTGGATGAGTCCGAACCCTGGTCTGGTTATTCTGAGCTTTAACACAGTTTACATAAAATTCCCAAACTAAAGCAACATCGCCAGGGGCGAATGTCTGCAAAACCGTTGCCAATCTCGAGCCCATATGACGTTCAAAAACTTTGCCAGAAACTCATCTAAGTCAACAAATCCATGTTTTAGAATGAAACTCCACTTATACTCAAACAGATCAAAATGTTGTTCCGTCCGCTTGGAAACGAATCGGCCCGAATCAAAGTCGGAAGCGGGACTACCAGATTGTAAACTGGATCCCTCTCCTTTTAGATGTTTAGTGGAGGCTCTCTTTAGCATTGTCCCTATCAATTTAACACACAACAATAGGCCACCCAATCACAGCCGAACAAGAAATTTTAACCAAAGGATCACAAATTGCCAAGAACACCAAGTTTCCCAATGTACACACATAAAATCACAAAGATTTCAACAAACATTTCAACAACTTAGTATCTAATATTGCATCACACAAATAAATCATCCCTAATAAACATGTTCATCACCAAAAATAACCCAAAAACACAATGTCATGAAGAAATCACAGAAGAGCATTTTAGGGTTTCACAAGAATTATCCAGATTCAACCAATCTTGACATGGACATGAAAATCAACTTGACATTTCAACATAAACATGAAATGTAGGTTAAAAACTACTTACTTGTCAAAATATTGAGTGGCCAAGGTTGAGAAATGTGAAAATCACCCATTTGGTATCTCTAACCCTAAAATCTTGAATTTGTGGTATGAATCTCAAATTTGATGGATGAAATGTTTTTTAATAGAAAATGATGCATTTGAGGTTTGGAAACGGTTTGGGGAAAAAATATTTGAGAGATTTGGGATTTAGGGATTTGGTTGTGGCGATTTAATGAATCGACGTCTCTTAAATCAGAATAGGGGCATCACTACTGCAGCGGTCATTTTCACCGCTGTAGCGGTCACAACCCAATGGGCTTTCTGCCTGCGCAACACTGCAGCATTAAGTTCCACTGCTGCAGTGGTGGAACACCAGAATGTCTATTGAGATTCTAGCGCTGCAGCGGTCATTTTGACCGCTGCAGCGATGATAGGCCTAAACCAAAATGGTTGTTCTGTGCATTTTTTCTTAACAAGGCCTTACACCACTTGCTTCCACTCTGCAACTTTAACGTTTAAAAGAACGAAACACTTCCCCGAATATTCAAACTCCTAAAATCATCCTCAAACACGCTTCGTGACCATTTCGGCCTCCGAAAAGTACTAAATATCAAAAGGCGGACAAAAATCATACCTTCGATTTTATATCAAAAAGTGCGCTTGATTTACCGTCCCCAGCTGAACTTAGCAAATTCCACCTTAGGTGTCAACAAGGGAGATACTCTCTCCAACTTGTTCTTCGTTTCTGAAATAGTGCTTGATCCTCTCCCCATTGACTCGAAAAATGCGTCCGTCATCACCTTCAAATTCGACGGAGCCAAAAAGAAATACATGCTTGATCAAAAAATGGTCCGGACCATCAGGACTTCAATTTTCCAAGAAAGAGTCTCAGTTGAGAAATGAATAACAGAATTTGTTAGCCTGGGCTGAACTCCCTCCTAACTATTTACTTATTATACCATTTCTTCATTTTGTCGTTGTAAAGATTGGCATTCTTATATACTTTATTCTGGAATTTTTCCATCTCGTTGAGTTGGAGAAGACGTTGTTCACCCGAAGCATTAAGATCAAAGTTCAACTTCTTGATCGCCCAGTAGGCACGGTGTTCTAACTCCACTAGCAAATGACATGCCTTTCCAAACACCAACCGATACGATGACATACCGATCGGTGTTTTAAAGGCCATGCGATAGGGCCATAACGCGTCATCCAACTTTACTGCCCAATCTTTGCGATTAGAATGAACCGTCTTTTCTAGAACTTTTTTGATCTTATGATTTGAAACTTCGCTTGGCCGTTTGTCTGTGGATGATATGGAAGCACCATTTTATGCCGAACACCACACTTTGTAAGCAACATATTGAACATTTTATTGGAAAAGTTAGTCCCTTCATCATTGATAATGGCCCTAGATGTCTCGAACCATGTTAAGACGTTCTTCTGAAGGAACTTCAGAACCACCTTGGCATCAATAGTTGGTGTTGCCACAACATTAACCATTTGGACACGTAATCCACAACCAAAAAAATGTACTCCTAACCAAAAGGTGGCGGAAATGGCCCCATGAAGTCAATACCCTATACATCAAATAGTTCTAATTCATGAATGGACGTCAGCAGTAATTCATGCCTTCTTGAGATGTTACCAACCCTTTGGTATCGATCGCAAGTTTTCACCAGTGTATAAGCATCATGAAATAATGTCGGCCAATAAAAACCTGATCGAAGCACCTTAACGGTTGTCTGCATAGCTCAAAAGTGTCTGCCACATGGTGATTAATGGCAATGGTATAGAATACTAGCCATTTCCTCTTTAGGAACATATCTTAGGATCACTTGGTCAGCACACTTCTTGAACAACAACGGTTCGTCCCACATATAATGCCTTGAATCAAATAAGAATTTATTCATCTGAGCATTTGAAAGATCCAGCGACAACACCTTGCAAGCTAGATAGTTGATAATATCAGTGAACCATGGAAATTTGGTGTCAACTTTAAATAATTGCTCATCCCGGAACACTTTTGTGATACAGAACTCATCACCAATGTCCTCTTGCACAAGCCGTGATAAATGATCAGCAACTACGTTTTCGCTTTCCTTCTTATCTCTTATTTTCGTATCAAATTCTTGTAACAAGATAATCCACCTAATGAGACGTGGCTTGGCATCTTTCTTGGTGAATAAGTATTGGATGGTGGCATGATTCGTATAGACGATCACTTCAGATCCTATAATGTGTGACCCGAACTTATCACACTCAAAAACCACTGCCAACATCTCCTTCTCGGTTGTGGCGTAATTCTCCTGAGCGTCATTCAACGTCTTGCTTGAATAATAGATAGATTAAAAGATCTTCTCCTTGTGTTGGCCTAAACCCTCTCCAACCGCATAGTCACTTACATCGCACATGATTTCAAATGGTTCATTTTAATCCGAAGTGACTATGATAGGAGTCGAGATCAACTTCTCCTTCATTGCATTGAATGCTTTCAAACCAGATTCATCAAAATCGAATAGGGTTTCTTTCTCGAGTAAATGGCATAACGGCTTCACCATTTTAGAAAAGTCATTTATAAAATGCCGGAAGAAACCGTCATGGACCAAGAAGTTTCAGACTCCCTTCACATTGATCGAAGGTAGAAGTTTCTAGATCGTTTTAATCTTGGCTCGATCCATCTCAAGCCCCTCGGAAGAGACTCGATGACCTAAGACTATTTCCTCGACCATAAAATGACACTTTTTCTAATTGAGAACTAAGTGTTTATCTTTACAATGGTTGAGAACAAGCGCCAAATTGTACAAGCAATGGATAAAGGATGAACCGAAGATCGAAAAGTCATCCATGAAAACCTCCATTATGTTTTCCACCATATCTGAAAAGATAACCATCATACATCGTTGAAATATGGATGGTGCATTGCAAAGACCAAACGACATACGACGGTAGGCAAATGTTCCATACGGACATGTGAAGGATGTCTTCTCCTGGTCTTCTGGTGCAATGGCTATTTGATTGTATTCAGAATAGCCATCAAGAAAACAATAATGATCATAGTCGGCAAGACGATCTAGCATTTGATCAATAAATGGAAGAGGGAAATGATCTTTTCGAGTAGCTTTGTTCAATCTTTTGTAATCGATACACACTCGCCATCCAGTGATGGTTTGTGTAGGAATGATATAATTCCTCTTATTTTTCACTACAATCATTCCACTTTTCTTGGGCACCACTTGCACTGGACTCACCAATTCACTATCTGAAATAACATATATAATCCCGGTATTTAAGAGCTTCAACACCTCTGCTCATAACACTTCTTTTATGGCCGGATTTAGCCTTCGTTTATGCTCGATAAAAGTCTTAAACGAGTCCTCCATCAAGATCTTATGTATACAAATTGAGGGGCTAATTCCTTTGATATTGGAAATAGACCACGTGAAGGCGGATTTATGTCATTTCAGAATATTCAACAACTTGTCTTGAGTCAAGGATGATGAGATGATCACCGGATTGGTTAAGTTATCTGCCAAGAAGGTATACCGAAGATAATCCAATAATTGATTGAGAATTAACCCACCGTGAGGTGGATTTGATTGTTCGGGAGAACTAACTTCATCTTCAATCAAGGCTACTTGAATCGAATCCTCTACGTATTTAGGTTGAGCTTCCATAGATAAAACGTAGTCCATAACACCGTCTTTTGTGGTTGAGCCCTTTTCACAAAAATCCCCCATAGATAGGGAATTTGTGATAGCATGCTCTAATGGATCTCGATCCACATTTTCATGAAAGAATTCCCTAACGCACAGGTCAACAACTTTCACTTAGTTAAATTTTGGGCATTCATCCGGAAAGTTCATAGTCTTGAAAATATTGAATTTCACCTCATCTTCATTCACCCTCAACATCAAATTCTCATTATGCACCTCGATTAATGCCTTTCCCGCGGCAATAAAAGGCCTCCCAAGAATGATTGGAATCTCCCAATCCTCCTCCATTTCCAAAATGACAAAGTCCACAGGAAATATGAATTTGTGCACCTTCATAAATACATCTTCAATAATACCCTTCGGATAGGTCAACGAGCGATCCTCAATTTTAAGAGAAATTGTAGTTGGCTTTGCATTACCAACTCCTAACTTTTGGTAAATGGATGATTTAATTAGGTTGATGCTAGCTCCTAGATCACATAGCGCTTTATCAAAGTGAGATTTCCCAATAGTGCACGGAATTGTGAAACTCCTTGGATCCTTTAACTTTTGACGCAATTTTCTTTGAAATATTGCACTACACTCCTTCGTTACCTTGACCATCTCATATTCCTCCAACTTCTTCTTCTTTGTCATAATATCCTTCAAGAACTTCCTGTAGTTGGGCATTTGTTCTAAGGTATTCGCAAATGGTATATTGATATGAATTTTCTTGAAGATGTCAAGAAATTTTGCAAATTGAGAATCCAACATCTTCTTTTGGATCCTTTGCGGATATAGTAATGGCGTGGTGAGAATCAGTGGATTATCTAGAAATGTAATTCTTCCTGGAATCACCCTTTGGTCTTCATTCTTTCCTTCAACTAGAACGACTTTATTTTTCCTCCCGACTCTTTCTCCATTGGCTTACTTGCTTTGAATTCCTTTCCACTCCTTAGGGTAATTGCTTTGCATTCCCTTGGGTTAGTTTCCGTATTGCTTGGAAACTTCCTCTTGGTTTGTTCGTGGATCGCATTTGCAAGTTGACCGATTTTAGTTTCCAACGACTTCACAGTTGCATTCGTGTTGGTACACATGGTCTCAATCCTTTCTACCCTCATCTCATGCTTGTTAAGACAGTTATACGTTTCACGTATAATGGTTTGAGTCTCCTTTATAAATGTACCAAGCATGTCCTCTAAGTTTCGCTTTTGGTTTTGCATCGGAGGTTATTGCATTTGAATATTTTGACGCATAGATTGGTATCTTTGAGCTTGTGATCCATATCCAGCAGGCGGTCGCAATGTGTTCTGATAATTCGCATACGAGAAATTCTCATGATTGCAAATTCCATGATGATTGTGAGTCGGGCTATTGGCAGCAGGCCTAAAGGTGTAAGCCTGGTTGTTGACGAAGTGACACTCTTCAAACTCACTATCCACTCCTGGTTGTGAAGTACTTGCAACGTTTTCTGCTTCACGACTCGACGAAGCATCGATAGGTTTAATTTATCTATTTATTCCTAAGCTGGTTTTGGTATTTTTCGAGTATTATTATAGAATTTTAATATGTTTTAATATATTTTTATTTATTTTGTTATAAACCAGGTGTTTGGGGTGAAAAGGGACGAAAATGATGCATAAACGACCAAGTCAGTGGAAGAACGTTAGAGAAAAAAAGCAAAAAGTTAAATATTCAAAACCTGCATCCACCGCTGCAGCAGTCAAATTACAAATAGTTGCTTAATTCTCCACCGCTACAACGGTAAAAATGTATAGAGCTCCACCACTGTAGCTATCATCCGACAGTAACCCTATTGACTTCCCAATCGCTGTAGCGGTGAAACCACCACTGTAGTTGTCCGACACCAGATCTTTTAGGATATTTTGAATGTTATATATATCCTCTCTTCTTCCCCCACACAAAAGAAATGTTTTTGGGAGGTCTTGAGAACTCCAAGGCCATTCAACCAATAGAAGATCAAAAAGTGAAGAAGATTAAATGTTCTTGGAGCAGTTTTAGCAACGATTATTCAGATAACGGCTAGTCTCCTCGTTTCTCTCTTTATTTCTTTGTTTGGTTGATTATTTTGTATATGTTTAGCTTATTTCTAGTTAAATATAGGGCTATGGCCATATATAGCTAAACATATATTGTCTAGGGCTTGATGTACTTCATGAAAACGTTGTTTAAATAAATTAATGTTTCGTTAACAGTTGTTCATGTTTATTTGATTGTATTTATCCTTTTTATTACACAATATATATATATATATATATATATATATATATATATATATATATATATATTCTTATTATGGTATTAAGGTTGATTTTGAGAATACGAGGTTTGACACTCGAGAGAGGTAACCCCGAATTCGAACAAGGGTTTAAACACAACGTGACGATCTAATGACCCGAGAAGGCATTAGAAAATATGCAATCCGTGAGGTTGGGGCGAGACTCATGTGACCAAGTGTCGTATAGAAGCTTGAGAGGGACTTCGACATTGACACAAAGTCACATATTCATTCACTTTACACTTGGGAGAGGTAGTGAGTGAGTTTTTGATACCTAGATTGTCGAATAGATTGGAATGCCTTAATGTAAACTAGATTGAAACAAACACGTTTAAGTGAACAAATTTAATTCCTAGGCAATATTTTCCCATAAACGTTATACTAGTATATTAGTATAATTAGTTTAGTTCATAATTATTATAAAAACGTATTTTTTATTGTCTAAATAAAGTTAGGTTATGACAATTACGGTACTCAACGATAATCTAAATTAATCCCTGTGGATACGACAACCCCTACTCTTCCCAATCTATACTAAAACTTGACCCATATACTTGCGGTGAAAGTTGCGGTGAAAGTAGCGATGTAACTTCACGCTATCAAGTTTTTGGCACCATTGTCGGGGATTGGTTTTTAGATTGTTGTTGATATTGCAAGTAAGTAACTTGATTTTCATTTAGGCAATTATTTTGTCTATAATTTTTGTTTGTAGTTTATTTTTCATGTAGGGTACTTAAAGATGCTTGATCAACAAGTATTGTTGTATATCTTTCAAAAGGATTCTGAGACTTTTTATTATGCTTGGGATCGATACAAGGAGCTGCTTTGGGTTCCCCAATCATCGTTTCCCGAGGGAGTCTCAACTATTGAACTTCCTCAATGGGTTACTAGCCACAACCAAAACATGGGATGAAGAAGAAAATGGTACCACATCTTTCGACCAACTAATCGTGGACAAAGCCTATCAGGTACTAGAAGATATGGCGGAGCTTGATTTTTAGAGTTGGAATTATTCAACAAGCTACCAAAGCTTAGGAGATTGTTCCACCGTTTCGGCACCATGGATTGACATCCCAAACCAATATCTTGAGTCTTCTCCTTCCTCAGAAAAAATGTTCGTTGAATTTATGGCGGAGAACCAGGCATTTTGGAGGGAAACGAATGACCGACTCAATGACCACGAGGACCGTCTTGACAAAATTGAGACGATCTGTGCTGAAATCGACACGACCGTCAAGTATCTTGAGACTCAAATCGGTCTGCTTGTTAGCTTCATTGAAGCCGAGTCAGAAGCGGTGGCACTCAGAGACACACAAATCACATCTAAATGTGAAAGCCACCATGAGGAATTGGAAACAAGCGGGAGGAACTTGGGTGTGTTCAACGATGATTATCCTACGGAGGAGAAAACCCAAGCATGGATCGAAGATTCTGATTTTTCACCATTAGAAATCCAATTGGTGATGCCACCCCTGTTCCAAGACGATCACATCTACGAGGATCCGATGTGGCTCACCTATCCTACCCTGTTTCTAGCTCAGTACATTCATGCTTCCCAAGCACAAGAAATGGAGTTGAGTCAAGTTGAAAGATCAAACCGATTAATGCCAAATCTCGCCAGTTTTGAAGTCATTCTAAATCAAGACCCATATGTGGTGTTGTACGACACTTACTATGGGTAGAAGCCGCTCTTTGACGAGCCTTTCTTCGTGTCAATCCGAAGACCTTAAATCAATCACTTTTTGGGAGACAACCCAAGTATAAAATAAATTAGATTCATCACTACCGACTTCATTCAGAGGCGAGATTGTCTCACCTCCCAGGTACGTGTTCTAAACCCCCTTCGTCATCAAGCTTTATTCTAAATGTTGAGATTGATGATTGGGTCACTGTGGACACTACAAATTTTAAGTTTAGGGGTGATGTGTAGTATGTTAGTATGTGTTCTTTTTGTTAGTTGTGTAGTTTTAGTTAACTTGTTTGCATGTTTGTTTAGTGTAGTGTGTTTATGTTTGTAGATATGTTGCTATGTGCTGAGTTTTGCATTTATTTGGGCCATTGCCCGATGATGATATTATCCCCTAGTTGTTTGTCGAGGTCAAGGGTAATGCCCATTCATGTGTGTTCTGTGTGCTTGGCATGTCGTTTTGGTAAAAGTTGTTGGAGATCCTAATTTGCACAAGCACGTAGACTCAATATATATCTATTCAATTTATTTGAGGCCAATTATCCATTATCCAAACTCATGACAATTTAAGGGATTCTAGAACCTGATTGGGGGAAACTTGAGGTAAAATCCTAGGCGAGGTAATTCAGGAGACATGATTTAGGCATTTATTTGATTCGCTTAAGCCTTTGAAGCTTACATGATTTAGGCATTCATTTGATTCACTTGAGCCTTTAAATCTTACAATGCTATATATATATCCCTTGTTACCTTATCAAAGCCTATAATGCCATTTCAAGTTTGAACACATAACAAAGACCCTGGCCAATTGAATTCTTTCCAAACCTATATCGCTGAACTGAAGGCACAATTTGAGTGAATCAGGTTAGCATTCGTATACTACTTGAAGTGAGCGGTCAGGTTTAGGGCGAACTTTTGATTAGTTGGGTATTCGAGTACTCACTTGTCATTTTTCTTTCGTTTTAACCACACCCATGAAATTGTAATAATTGAATAAGTTTGGGGGTATGGTTGTTGTTGGAAAAAAATCATATGTAAATATAGTTCAATTCTTTTTTCTTTTAATAGGTGAGTACATCATTTTTAAATACGACGTTAACCCGTTTTATATTCCCGATATACCCTTGGCCCAATGTTCCAAACCGAACCAAGTCTTTTTTATCTGTATGAACTGCTTAGCCTACATTAGTGGAGAGTGAAACCAAATCAAGCGTATGGATATCTTAAACCTTTACGGTTTAAAGTCGTGAGCTGCGTTGGTAGATAATCCAATCTTGTTGTTGGATAGTTATATTATTGAGTTTTCCACACACACGTTGAAAGGATCTAGAATGGCGTTTACCATCATTGAATGTTGAAATTCTAGAACATCACATGGTGCGTTTTACTCCTGAACTCGATATGATTGGGGGTTATTGAGGGGAAAATATTTTGGTCGATAGTTGAATTCAAAACTTGCAAGCATCTTTGGTTAAGAGGGTAACTAATTTTTCTGTTAGTTTAGAAACTTGGGCCGATAAGGTAGCAAGAGGATCAGCCTCATGAATTGAAGCTACCTTTTGTCCCATATTCCTCTCGTTTGTCCATTGCTAATTATTAGCCAGCATTTTCTCTAAAAGAGCATTTTCTTTATCCGAGGTTTTTGACAACAACGATCCTCCCGAGGCAACATCCACTATGGTTATTATTTGGCCATCTAACCCATTGTCAAAGAGTTGGGTTAGTAACCAATCCTGGTACCCGTGTTGGGGGCACTTGTGCAATAAATCCTTGAAGCTCTCTTGTGCTTCATGGCTCGAAATCCCGTTGACAAAATTGTGCAATTTCGCCTCTTAGCTGCGACGTCTTTGAAGGTGGGAAAAACTTGGTGAGGAACCTTTGTGCTAGGTCCTCCCAAGTGTTGATGCTTCCCAGTTGAACCGACTAGAACCAACCTCATGCTCTGTCACGAATTGAAAACGGAAACAACCTCAACTGTATTACATCCTCAGCAACCCCGTTGATTTTCACTATATCAAAAATTTCCAGAAATGTAGCCAGGTGGATATTTGGGTCTTCGTGGAGATTCCTGCCATACTGGTTTTTTTGTACCATTTTGATTAGGGTGGTCTTCAACTCAAAATTATTGGCCTGGATCAGCTGCCTTCGAATCCCCGAGTAGTTATCATACATAACGGTTTGATAGTAGTCCTTAAGGACCCATTGTCGAACTTCTGGTTCCGGAGGCTACTGCGGTAGTGCCTATGGAACCGGCGATTGTCATGGCATATGTGGCATACGATCATCTCCTCCGTCGGCCATGGCTTGAGTTTCGATTATTCAATCTCTCTTTATTCTTCTTAAGGTACGCTCGATCTCAGGATCAATCGTCAAGAATTCCAAACTTCTACTATGTCGCATATACTACTTAATCACAACAAATGAAACAAATTCAAAAACAAATTGAAACAAAATAAAACAAAAGAATTTTCAAGATTAATATTCAACTACTTAGTAGTAATATCAACCAAATCACTACACCGTATCGCCAGCAATGGTTTAAAAACTTGAACGCAACTTTTTCACACCTTGATTTAACTCGCAAGTGCACGAGGTCAAGTTTTAATATAATGGATCTTATGATCGAGTGTCGTCCTCTGGAAAATGTGTTCGGGTTAATTGAATACTACAATTGACATAGTCTCATATTATCTAGACGGTTCAAGAATTGTTTTAAGATTGCTAATTGAAAAGCTAAATTAAAACTAATAACTTTTGGAGTAATTCTAAAAAATGGATTACCTAGGGATTAATTTCGTTCACTAATACATGTTTGAATTTGTTTAGTTTACAATAACGGTTTTTATCCTATTCGACAATCTAGGTATCGTAAATTGGCTCACTACCTCTCCCGAGTGTTAAGTAAGCGAATATGTGACTTCGCGTCAACGCCGACGTCCCCTTCTAGCATCTATACGACACTTAGTCTCATGAGGCTTGACCCAACCTCATGGATTTCACACTTTCTAAAACTCTCCCGGGTCATTAGATCGTCGCGACGTGTTTAACCCTTGTCCGAATCCGGGATTACCTCTCTCGAGTGTTAAACCCCGTATTCTAAAAATCAATCCTAATAATATAACAAACATATCAATATGTAATAAAATGGTAAACACAATCGAATTTAGACAAACAACCGTTAAAGAAACGTATATTCAATCAAACTTGTGTATATATGAACTACATCAATTCCTAGATAATATTTACATAGCCTACAATGATCACAACCATAGAAACATTCAAACGATAGATATATATCATCATTTAGGATAAAACATTTAGATACAAAGAGAGAAACAAAGATAGAAAGGGCAAATTTAAGAGTAGAGTGTTCCACTTTCGCTAAAAAACGATTCGAAAAATGTTTCCTCTTCTTTACAAATGATTTCTCCTATTCAAGCTCTCAAAAATAGGCTAAGACAAAGTGTTGGACATTTTCTACAATGGGTAGGCTAAAGAGCATAAGACAAGGAACAAAATATCTAAAAATAATATCTTCTCCAGGTGGCCTTTGACTAATGCAGCGGTGGATTTCACCGCTGCAGTGGTAGGCGACCAATAGGCATTCTGTTCTTTTACCACTGTAGCGGTGAATGATCAGAATATTTTCTGACACTTTGTTGTTTCACCACTTCAGTGGTGAAGCTACTGCACTTTACTTTGATTCTGTTCCTCATTTTTCCACCGATTTCCTACCGTTTTTCTTGTTTATCAACCGACTATGTCCCTACACCTGATTTATATCAAAGCGAACATAAATGCAATAAAATATTACTAAAACACTTAGAAAATACCAAATTCGGCTTATAAGTAAATCGATATTTTCAACCTATCACCAATCCCCCTAAGTTTGAAAGCCTTTTTTTCTAAAAGCAACCACCTTAATGCACACCACCACCTCATTACACACCAATGCCTTAGTTTAAATTTCTGCCTCAATTTGCTCCTTTTTCCAACTACAACATAAAACCCATATCTATATCAACCCCCCTACAAAGATTTTCCATGACCTCCAAATACATCCATCTACCAACAGAACTATAAACCCAATCATCAGTATAGAGAACCAAGGAAGTTCACCCATCTCCCTGTATTTCTCGAAGCTTCGACGAATGTGTTAAAAACAAAATGCTTGAGCCAATAGCCCCAAAGAGACCAAGCATCAATAGCCCATACAACAACCCAAACCAATTATGCCCTTATCATTCTAGAGCATCGGGTCACTACACTAATAATTGCATCACTCTGAAACACAAAATAGAAGATTTAATACAAGCCAAGGTGATATGCTTGGAGGGAAAGAAATCTCAGCCTAATTATCAACAAAACCTATTGCGCAAGCGTGAGAACTTAGCTCCCATTATGAATATGGTCGGATGACATTTAGGAGACGGATTCAAATAACTATACAGGGGTATGGAAAATTGATCCTAAACCACTAGAAGAAGTATGGGTAGAAGCACTAAATTTCCCTAAAGCCTATGGGATAGATATATTGATCTCACTTATGAATGATAGACCTATCTTTCTCACCGGTTGAGAAAGTGAATTCAAGGAAGAAGACAATCATGGTAAGGAACTTGTGATAGAAAAACATCCAGAACTAATAGGTGGAGAATGAGGAACCTTACAAGGGTAAAAAGAACTAGATCAAATGTGGGGATAAATTGGTACGTTAAACAAGAATATTACCGATATAGCCGTCGTAGTTGGACAAGTCTTGAACTTGTACCAGCCACCTAAGAAGGAGCCTCTGAGAAACAAAACGTTGCTCCCACCTAAGAAAATATTTGATCTCAATTACCCGATTCAGGATGAAGAAGAGGATAAATCTAACCAAACCTCAAAAACTTGGTGGCAAAATAATCCCGTAATCAAAGAGAACTTCAGCACCTATGGTAGACATCCAACCTATCTGAATTAGAACAACCTCTAGATTAACATGCTTGATTGTGGCTTCCTGAAGTTAAACCTTAACCAACACTGGGGCTTAGAAGTTTCTCACTTCACCATACAGCTGCAAGCATGTTAGAACCCGATAATGATCCAACTATAACTTGTGTTAACCTTCGAAACACCAAAACACGAACTTGTGAAAGACTTGAAAGAGTTGCCTTGGAACTACTCTACGATGATCAAATCCAATGTCTTACGGATAGAAGACCAAGTAGACGAGATCAGAGGTATAAGTCAGAGTGGAAGAGTATTTGCGACCCCAGACCTACTGAAAGTACCAGATAAAGAACCCAAGGGTATCCTTAATAAGACTGTTAATGAGAAAGAAGTATGAGAATTCCTGGAGGCAGTTAAGAACATAGAGTACAAGGTTGTAGAGAAATTTAATAAAACACCAGCACAGATTTTGATCCTATCATTGGTAATGACCTCCGAAGTACGTCAAAATGCACTACTTAAAGTCGTATGAGGCCCACGTACCAAGTTCCATATCACAGGATCACTTTACTAATATAGTGGAGAATATCTTTAACACCAATCTCGTAACCTTTACTAATAACGAGATACTATCAAATGTCTCAGCATATTAGTGCAGTATCAGGACTTCATCCTCTGTAGAGTTCTGGTAGACAACGGGTCCATACTCAACATATGTCTTTTGAGTCCATTGGAGAAAATAGGGGTAAATAAAGACTGAATTCAGAACACTGCTATTATTATGAGAGCCTTCGACTGTTAGAAGAGAGAGTCTATAGGAGAAGTTACACTACTAATCGTTATAGGCCTAATCACTTTTCAAGTGGACGTGCATATCTTAGACATACCAGTTGCCTATAACCTATGCCTTGGAAGTCCTTGGATACACTCAGCTGGGGTAGTTCCCTCATCCCTCCACTAGAAGATGAAATTTATCTTCGAGGATAGTATTATCACCAACTACACTGAGGAAAGATCATGCCATCTACCTAACCCCTTCTAAACTTCTAATAGTAGCCATGCATGCTAACCAATAAGTTTTTTTCTAAGCATTTGACATTGCTAGTGCTTCATACATTTGATAAGGAAGTTTACAACCAATACACAAATTATCCACTGCTACCATTCTGTTAGCTACCCATATAAACATCATGAACTGCAACTTGAAGATAGACATTGATAAAGGCAAAGCACGACTGCAATCCCTATTGGGGATCGAAAATAAGCTAGAGACCTACGAACCTAGGAAGAATGAAAAATTGGGGATAATACCTATTATCTGAGTCAACGTTCCATTCGCTACTGGCACAGTCCAAGCTGATGAAAGAGAGAATAATGACAAACCAGACTTCGTGATAATCCCCTCTCGAACTAAGCCTAACCTTTCATCGCTGTGATTAGATGAGTTAATTTACATGATCAATGAGGAATAGAATAACGTCAGAGCAACAGAGCCAGCTAGCAGCCTTAGCAATTGGGAAACTCATCCAACCCAAGTGCGACGATGAGCTTGGTAATCAACAAGCATCTATAACATCTCATATCTGACTAGCCAAAAGATAGTAAAGATTATAATATCTCTAGGCTCCTTTTGACTTTTTTAATTTCTCTTTTTGTATCGCAATACTAGACATGCTAAGATAATAAAAAAATTTAAATCAGACTTTTGTTTTTACTTTACAAGTGCCTAAACAAACTTGAATGTAATCCATATAATAATGAACCACTTTTTCCCAACGAGTACGATCTAGATCGGAAATAAATCAAGAGTTATTGGAAATTGAAATGGAAGATAATCTTATTCTCAATAACACCGAGAAGGTACGAAAATCCTTATAAATATACGAGGAATGACCTATCCTAAGTCAAGACGAGACCAAAATAGTAAACCTAAAAGATCCAGAAAACCTAAGGGAAATGAGGATTGGGAAATTGATCACTAGCCATGAGAGAGAAGACTTGATATCCCCGTTAAAAGAATATTAGGGTGTTTTGGCTTAGTCTTATGATGACATGGTAGGACTATCAATCGACATCGTGATGCACAAGCTTCCTATCAAAGAATGAGTTAGACCAATCCAGCAGAAGCTGCAAAAGATGCAACCCGACATCAACCTGTGAGTGGTTAAGTAACATAGTGTTAGTACCCAAGAAAGACGAAAGAATTTGGGTATGTGTTGACTATAGAGGCCTCAATGGGAAAAGTCCAAAGGATGACTTCCCGCTGCCAAATATCCACATCATCTGGAACAATATTTCCAGGTATAGGATTTCATCCTTTATGGATAGATTCTGTGGGTACAACTAGATCCTAGTTGATGAGCAAGATAAGTACAAGACCGCCCTCACAACGCATTGGGAAGGTATTCTGTTATCGATATATGTCGTTCGGACATAAGAACGCAGGAGCAAGTTATCAAAAACCCATGACAACCTTGTTCCACAACATGATCCCCAAAGAAATAGAGGTATACATAGATAACATGATAGTGAAATCAAGGGAAGATGAAGACTATCTAGAACATTTTAAGATAATGTGCAACTGCCTCTGAATGTTCCAACTGAAACTCAACCCGGCTAAGTGTGCATTCGGAGTAGTGTCTTGTAAGCTACTCAGATTTGTAGCTAATCAATGAGGGATCAAAAATGATCCTACAAAGATAAAATCCATAGTTCAAATACTAGCACTTGGAACGAAAAAAAAAATTTGTGGTTTTCATGGGAGATTGAATTTTATCGCCCATTTTATTTCGCAATTGACAGCTCCTTGTGAACCGGTCTTCAAACTATAGAAACAAAAAATCAAATAAGAAATAGAAAAAAGAATGCCAGGACGCCTTAGAGAAATTCTAAGCCTATCTATTAAACCCTCCTATCTTAGTACCACCCTAACAAAGAAGATCGTTATTCCTATACCTAACCGTCCTAAAGACTTCTATGGGTGCAATGTTGGGACAACAAGATAGTTCAGGTAAGAAGGAACAAGCTATCTACTATGGGATAAAAGATTCCTCTTATATAAATAAAGATACTCGGAACTATAGAAAACCTATTGCACGTTACCTTGGACTGCTCAAATGTTACATCACTATCTGTTGTACTTCACTATTTACTTGATAGCTAAAATAGATCCTCTCAAGTACATATTTGAAAAGCCTATGCTCACTAAAAGAATATCGAAGTGGAAAATGCTGCTAACTGAGTTTTACTTTGTATATTTGACTCAAAAGGAAGTCAAAGGCCAAGCAATCACCAACCAACTTGCTGATAACCCAAAAGCCGACGAAATGTCTATGGAGACTGAGTTTCCCAAAAATCAATTATATTACTAACTAGCGATAAGAACGAGCAGATATAGAAAATGTAATTCAGCAGAGCTAGAAACTCGAAAAAGGCCGGCATCGGTGCCGTCCTAATCTCTCTGCAACATTAACACTTTTCAGTTACCGCCAAGCTAAAGTTCACTAACACCAACAACACCGCTAAGTGCGAAGCTTGCATAATGGGTTTAGAGTTGGCCAAGAACTTGAAAATCAAATAACTGATAGTGTACGGTGACTTAGAACTGATTATAAACCTGATCATTGACCAGTATGTGAGAAAAGATGCCAAACTGATCTAGTACGGCTAATAACTTGACCTTTACGGAACTTTCGCGAAGATCGAGTTCGAACACATACCACTGCTTATGAATGATTTAACTAATACCCTCGCAACATTAGCATACATGATATCCTTGATCAATGACGAAGACGAGGAGAATGGATGTCATAGGTCCAATAATGTCAATGACACCAAGCGGATATTAATTCATACTATTGGCTATAGACTACTTCACTTAGTGGGTGGAGGCAATTTTGCTCACTCACATCACCTATAGGACTGTTAGCATTATTTTATACACTTTGAATTTACTCATAAGGGTAAGAGGTCTAGTTTTAATAGTATAGGAAGTGAGGGGTTGTCGTATCCACGGGGATTGGATTAAATTGTTGCTAAGTGATAGGTGTGATCTACTTATGTATTTCAAAACCCGCTTTTGTTAGTTTTAGAGTAGTTTTATAGTTTTTTATATGTTTTTATTTTTTTTTGTATTAAAACAGGTGCGTGGGGTTAAAAGGTATAAAATCAGAGTATAAACGATGAGATCGAACCAAAAGCAGTCGAAGAACGGTGAAAAAACAAGCTCGGAGAAAAAATTATGAAACAAGCCCACCGCCATGGCATCCAAACTACCATCGCGGTGGTGAAGATGCTAAGAAATACCAAAGGCTACCGACGGACCACCGCCTAGGTGGTAACCCAGCAGAAAGTTTTTCCAAAGCCATCGATTAATTCATCAATACAGCGATCACCAACCGACATACTCAACATCGTGGCGGTGGCCTCTATACAGTTTAGATATTTTGTTTGATATATTTTGGCCTATCAATACCCGTTTCTCTTCCTCTCTTGGACGTTCTTCGGCCCCTAAGGCCTTAGTCCATATTTTAGGGTTAGGATAAGGGATTTTTGGGGGAGAGGTCTCAACTCGAGGTGGAGGACGATGAAGGAAGTGATCGTTCGACGGTTCTAGCGGTTATTTTTCGGATATAGGCTAAGTCACTCGTTTCTTTTCTTTGTTTTCTACATTTTGGTAGTTTTTCAGCATGTTTACGCCATTTTACATTGTATACATGGTTATGGACATTGGATAAACATAAGTTGTATAGGGATTATTAATATAATTTATGAAAACGTTGTTTAGTTGAGTTTGTGTTCTGTTTGCGATTGTTCTTTTCTTCGTTATGTTGATTGTGTGTGTAGTATTGTTTGTTTAGCATGCTTATATTTACATATCGTGAATACAGGGTTTAACAAATCCTGGATTCAAACTAGAATAAACAAACGTCATAATCCTATAACCCGGTCGGGTTTGGATTGTGGCTAATCGATGACGTTGGGGCAAGACTCACGTGACTTAGAGTCGCTAAGACGTTGATGGGGACTTCAGCATTGATGCGAAGTTGTGTATTCCCTCGTCTTACACTCGGGAGAGGTGACGGGGGAGTTTTAGAATTGAGATTATCGATAGGGTAAACACAACGCGACGATCTAATAACCCGAGAGAGAGTTGGATTGTGTGCAATCAATGATGTTGGGGCGAGACTTACGCGGTCTAGGGTCATTAAGACACTGAGGAGGACTTCTTCGTTAACACGAAGTTGCGTATTCCCTCGCCTTACACTCGGGAGAGGTGGCAGAGGAGTTTGCGAATTGAGATTGTCATATAAGTTGAACGTTGTTAACATAAACTAAATAGAGAGTGAACACGTATTAGTAAATGAGACTAATCCCTAGACAACCTATTCTCTCAAAACTATCTCATATTAGTATTAGTAATTCGTATAGTTAAATTAGTATTTTAGTATTAGTATTAATTAATTAAATTCTTTTTTTATCGCCTAGATAAAGTCAAGTTATGACAATCGCGCTACTTGATAGTAATCTGAACCAGTCCCTGTGGATACAATACCTGACCGAAAGGTCCATTATATTAAAACTTGATCCGTACACTTGCGGTGAAAGTGACAGTGCATAAATTGCGGCCACCAAGTTTTTGGCACCGTTGCTGGGGATTAGTTTGTCGAATACATTTTTTAGCAATCGTGACCAAGTTTATGGTAATGATTGCCAGGGGTTGTATTTTGGATTACTATTGATATTGTGAGTAAATAACTCTATTTTAATCTAGGCATTTCTTTTGTATATAATTTTTGTTTGTAGTTTTGTTTTTGTTTCTTATGTAGGGTACTTGGCAATGTTACATCAACTATTGATGCATCTCTTTCAACAAGATTCCAAACCGTTTATAGTGTCGGTGCCATGCACATACGCTGGTGAGGCATGGCGTTGAAAGATAGAGCCATCTAAAGAAAAATCTCACCAGTCTTGAGGACATGTGTTGGGCCGAGGACATTAAACCAAATGCTTCTTGGAAGGCAACCCAGGGTCACAAATAAGTTAGATACATCTCCATCAATTTGACTCGGATGCGATATCCTCTCGCCTCCCAGGTACGTGTTCTAAACCCCCGTCTTCAATATCATACTATATATTGTCATTGGGATCACTGACGAGTTGTTTGGACATCACCTATGTTAAGTTGGTGGTGATTTGTTAGTATGTTTTAGTATGTGTTTATGCTTTTAGTTAAGTTTTACTGTTTATATCGTATGCAAGTTTATTTAGGATTAGTTTGTTTAGTTTAGTTGTTGTTTTGTGCTGAGTTTTGACGTCATCTGGGCCTTTACTCGATGATGATTATGTCCCCTGATTGTTTTGAGGTCGAGCATAAAGCTCATTCTTGTGTGTTCTGTGTGCTTAACGTATCGTCTTAGTAAAAGTTATTATAGATCCTAATTGCAGGAGCACGTAAACTCAATATAGCACTATCAAATTGATTTAAAATAGATT
The DNA here is from genome assembly GCA_016647705.1 of Eucommia ulmoides. Taxonomy (NCBI): domain Eukaryota; kingdom Viridiplantae; phylum Streptophyta; class Magnoliopsida; order Garryales; family Eucommiaceae; genus Eucommia; species Eucommia ulmoides. The sequence continues at coordinate 26,983,953 of CM028327.1, read as the reverse complement.
ATCCTTCACTCAATTTCATGACAATAGGGATTCTAGAACTTGATTTGGGGGAAATTCGAGGTGAAATCCTAGGCGAGGTTGTTGAGGAGATATAATTTAGGCATTCATTTGATCGCTTCAGCCTTTTTAAGCCTATATTGATATATCATTACCCTTCGTTACCCTATCGAAGCCTAAAAGGAGTTTCAATTCTGAACACTTAACAAATACCCTAGCCAATTGATTTTTGTCTAAACCTATATCACCAAATTAAAGTCACAATTTGAGTGAATCAAGTTAGCATTTCGCTACTTGATGTGAATGGATGGGTTTAGGGCGAACTTTTAAATCAGTTCAGTATTCGAATACTCGGTTGACGTATGCTATTCATATTTTCGCACACTCCTAAAATTGTAGAAATTTGAATGAGTTCGGGGGTGTATTAGAAAAAAAAATTAAAAAATAAGAAAAATAAAAATCTTTACATTTCTTGTTGACAAGTGAGTACTATGTTCTTAATTGTATTGTTTAGGGTTGTTTCTAATTAAACTATGGGGTTTGGAGAGTGAGAAAGAGCCAAGCATATGCCACAAGTATCGTCAAGTTAATGACGATTAACCTGTTTTGTATTTCCGATATACCCGTGTCCATTATTCCAACACCGAACCAAGCCCTAATGATCTTCATGAACCTTCGCGCCTACATTAGTAGAGAATAGATCCTGGGTCAAGCGTACAGATTCCTTATACCTTAAAGGTTTTAGTCATGAAATATATTTAGGGATAATCCCATCTAATTAATGGATAGTAGTATATTTGAGTTTAATCACACACACTTAAACAGGATCTAGAATGGTGCTTACTATTTTTGAACGTTAAAATTCTAGAACACCACATGGTGTGATCTATGCTTGAACTTGATAGGATTGGAGGCCGATGAGGGAAACATCTTTCGGCCAATAGATGATAATCAAAACTTACACATTTTTGTTTTTAGTTTTTTTCATTTTTAGTTTTCAATTTCGTAATTAGTTTTTATATTTTCTTGTATTGTGTGGGTGTTTTGCTCGAGGACTAGAAAAATTCCGAGTCTGGGGGTAATTGATAGATGTGATGTACTTACGTATTTCAAAACCTAGTTTTATAGTTATTTTTATATGTTTTTATTCTTTTTCTATTAAAATAGGTGCGTAGGGTGAAAAGGTATGAAATCAGAGCATAAACGATGAGATCGAACCAAAATCGGTCGAAGAACGGTGGAAAAACAAGCTCGGAGGCAAAATTGTGAAACAAGCCCACAGCTGCGGCATCCAGACCTTTGCCATAGCGGTGAAGATGCTGAGAAAGACCAAAGGATATTGACAGACCACCGCCTAAGCGTTAAACCAGCAGAAAGTGTTTCCAAAGCTATCGCATTCTTCATCGCCGCAGCGATCACCAACCGATATACTCACCACTGTGGCGGTGGCCACTGCATAGTTTAGATATTTTGTTAGATATTTTTGAGCCTATAAATACCCTTCTCTCCTCATCTCTTCGATATTCTTCGGCCCCTAAGGCCTTAGGCCACATTTTAGGGTTAGGATAAGGGATTTTTTAGGGAGAGCTCTAAACCCGAGGTGGAGGACAAATGAAGAAGCGATTGTTTAACGGTTCTAGTTGTTATTCGTCGGATATAGGCTAAGTCCCTCGTTTCTTTTCTTTATTTTCTACATTTTGATAGTTGTTCAACATGTTTACACCATTTTACATTGTATACATGGTTATGGCCATTGGCTAAACATAGGTTGTATAGGGATTATTAATATAATTTATGAGAACGTTATTTAGTTGAGTTTGTGTTTTGTTTGCGATTGTTCTTTGTTATGTTGATTGTGTATGTTGTATTGTTTGTTTAGCATGCTTTGATTTACATATCGAGAATACAGGGTTTGACAAATCCCAGATTCGGACTAGAATAAATGAACGCCACAATCCTATAACCCGGTCGGGGTTTGGATTGTGGACAATCGATGACGTTGGGGGCAAGACTCACATGACCTAGAGTCGTTAAGACATTGAGGGGGACTTCGGCGTTAACGCGAAGTTACGTATTCCTTCATCTTACACTCATGAGAGGTGAAAGGGGAGTTTTAGAATGAAGATTGAACGCCGTTAACATAAACTAAAACGAGACTGAACACGTATTCGTAAACGAGACTAATCCCTAGACAACCTATTCTCTAAAAACTATCTTATATTAGTATTAGTAATTAGTATATTTAAATTAGTATTTTAGTATTAGTATTAATTAATTAAATTCTATTTTTATCGCCTAGATAAACTCAAGTTATGACAATCGCGGTACTCGAAAGTAATCTCAGCCAATCCTTGTGGATACGATACCCGACCAAAAGGTCCATTATACTAAAACTTGATCAGTACGCTTAAGGTGAAAGTGATAGCACATAAATTGCAGCCACCACTAAGTACCGTGATTATCGTAACCAAACTTTATCTAGGCGATACAATTTTAGGTTTTTGTTATAGAAATATAAAACTAAAAACAATATATACATTATCAAACAACCAATAATAGTTTAGAAATAAAGAGAGAAAGAAGGGAGAATAGCCGATATCTGAAGAATGGATGATTCCACGTCCGTAAAATTCACTCTGATCTTATTTTCTCTTCTCCAATTGATGAACTCTCTTGCTTGGTATAATCTTGAGCTCTCAAAATACTCCTAAAACTTTCTTGGTCTTGTGGGAATGAGTGGGAATCAAGAAAAATGCAAAATATCTAAAAATGTCAATGCTAGCTGGTGTTAGGACGTTGTAGCGGTCAAATTCGTTGTTCCAGTAATGGAAGGAAGAATACTCACTACTCGAATGGCGCAGCAGCGATAGAAATTATCGCTACAACAATATAGGGACAGTTGCTGGCGGCTGATTTGTATTTTCACCGTAATATTGCTGTCCGAACTTCGATTGATGTGATTAAAAAACATATGGAAATATAATACATAGATATACAATTTCCATGTTTTTATATTTTCCAAAATAGTGTTGCATCAATGTAAAAAATGGCCTCAACGTTACTGCACTTGAAACGATTTTGCATCTTGTTTCCCATTTATTTATAAACCTACAAAACAATACAAAAACATATTAAACTAACAAAAGAGATTGAAAACACACAAATATTTGAACCTAAAAATATTTAATTTGTTGGCAAATAAACCACTCATCAAATACCCCCAAACTCAAACGTTTGTTTGTCCTTATGAAAAAATACCAACATAAGAAAACAAACTACCACAACGAATTAACGAACATAAATACTAAAGAATAAAAACTCAAATGAACTAAAAATAATGACGCGTGAGTTTTGAATTTCAACTAATTGACCAAAACGTTTTCCTTCAACGGCCCCCAATCATATCGAGTTCAAGAATAAAATCGCACCATATGGTGTTCTAAAATTTCAACATTCAATAACCGTAAACTCCATTCCAAATCCTTACCAAGTGTGTGTGCAAAAACTCAATTATACAACCATCCAAAGACCAGATTAGATTATCCACCAACAAAGTTTATAACTTAACAACGTATTGATGACTCGCAAGTGTACGAGGTCAAAGTTTTAGTATAGTGTGATCATTAAGATCTAGTATTGTATCCACAGGGATTGGTGTTCGTTATTATCGAGTACCGTGTTTATCATGACCTAACTTTATCTATGCCAAAAAAAAATCTATTTAATTAATTAAACTAAACTAATTAACTAAATTATATACACTAATATAATGAGATATTTCAGGGGAAATAATTGTCTAAGAATTAACTTGGTTTACAAATACATGTTCGGTCTCGATTAACTTACGTTTACGGTGTTCGACCTATTTGACAATCTCAGTTCGTAAACTTCCCCGCCACCTCTCCCGAGGGTAAGATGATGGATATAATGTGATTTCATGTCAACGAAGTAGTCCCTATCAACATCTTGACGACCCTAGGTCATGTGAGTCTCGCCCCAACGTCATTGATTGCATATAATCCAACTCCTAACCGGGTTATTAAATTATCGCGTTGTGTTTACCCTCTCAACAATCTCAGTTCAAAAACTCCACCACCACCTCTACCAAGTGTAATACGGGGGAATACATGAATACAAGTCAATGAAGAAGTCCCCCTCAATGTCTTAACAACCCTAGGTCACATGAGTCTTGCCCCAACGTTATCGATTGGCATTATGTTTACTTTAGTCCGAATCCGAGGTTAGCTCTCCCGAGTGTCAAACCCCGTATTCTCGAAATATCTATCTAAGCATAATAAACATAACAATATGATAAACACAATCAAACTTTTAAGAACAAACATAAACGCAACACCGAAATCCTTCGAAACACATATTTATAAATATATTGTTAATCCTTATACAATCCATGTTTAACTAACGGCTATAACCGTATTTATAATAAAGCATGAGCTAAACATGCTCACAAAATCCTGTGATAAAGATATAAGGAAGAAATCAAAGAACTTAGCCTAGTCCGAAGTTTAGCCGCTAAGAATCGTTCAACGATCACTTCGCCGTCTTCTTCCACCTAAGGATGTGAGCTCCCCCTCTAAAACTTCTCTACCTACCCTTAGATATATTCTAAGGGGCTCAAATGGCTAGAGAAGAGGATAGGAAGGGGTATAAATAGCGAAAATATCTAAAAACTATCTAAAATCTGGTATAGAGTGACGACCTAGAATGATTGCCTAGGCAACGGCTTGAACGCCTAGGTGGTGGAATATTGAACCAAGTCTCTACATTCTGACCGCCTAGGCGATGGTTTCACTGCCTAGGCGGTGGAACTACAGTGAATTTAGGCTTGGCTCTGTACTTTGACCACCGTAGAAATTGCTACAGGTTTTGAATTTTAGCTTCTTTGCCACTTTTCCACCGTTCTTCCACCGTCTTTCATCCGATGTGAACATTTTTTATTCATTTTCATCCCGTTTCACCTCAAACACCTAATTTATGCAAAAACACATAAAACCATACTAAAATGTACTAAACATACTCGAAAACTAACAATGTTCGGATTGAAAATAGATAGGTAATTTACACCTATCAAATACCCCCGAACTCGGAATATTGCTAGTCCTCGAGCAAAACACCCACGCAATAAAATAAAATATAACTAAAAACTAAAAATGAAAAAACACGAAAAACAAATATGTGCAAGTTTTGAGTATCATCTACCGGCTAAACAAATTATCCCTTATCGGCCCCCAATCTTATCAAGTTCAAGCATAAAAACACACCATGTAGTGTTCTAGAATTTCAGCATTTATAATAGTAAGTGCTATTATAGATCATGTCAATGTGTGTGTGCTTAAAACTCAAATATATAATTATCCCTTAATCGGATTGGATTATCCACCATATAAGCGCATGACAGAAAAAACCCGAGGGTATAGGGAATCCATATGCTTAACCCAAGATATATTCTCCACTAATATAGGCTTGGAGGTTCAAAAAGATTAATAGTTCTTGGTTCGGTTTTCGAATAATGGCCACAGGTATATCAGAATACAAAACAAGTTAATCGTCGTTAATGTGATGATACCCGAGGCACATGCTTGGCTCTTTCTCACTCTCGAAACCCCATAGATATAATTGAAACAACCCTGAACATAAATTTAGGAACTTTGTACTCACTTGTCAGAAATAAACGAAAAATAAGAACCATATGTACACTTTATTCTTTTTTTTTTTCTTTTCAACGAACACACTCCCAAACTTATTTGATTGTTACAATTGAAGGGGTATGTGAAATACAAATGAAAAGAAATGAAAAGTGAGTACTCGAATACTGAACCAATATAAAGTTCACCCTAACCCAACCGCTCACTTCAAGTGGCATTTGCAACTGCTAACTTGATTCTCTCAAATATGTGCCTTCGGTTCAGCGATATAGGTTTGGATAGAAGTTTAATCGGTCATGTGGTATTGGTTAAGTATTCAGAATTGAAACAGTGTTTAGGCTTTGACAGGGTAATGAGGGATAATAATATATCAAGGCAAGGTTAAAAAGGCTCAAGCGAGAAAATGAATACCTAAATTATGTTTTCCGAACTACCTCGCCTAGGATTTCGCCTCGAATTTCCCCCAAATCAAGTCCTAGAAACCCAAATTTCATGAATTTAGGCGACAGATAATCATTTTTAAATCAATTAGACAGCTATATAATGAGTTTACGTGCTCGTGCAAGTAGGATCTATAATAACAATTACTAAAACATAACGTTGAGCACACAGAACATACATGCATGAGCTTTACGCTCGACCTCAATAAACAATCAGGGGACAGACTCATCATCAGTTAATGGCCCAAATGAAGTCAAAACTCTACACAAAACAACAACTATCCTAAACAAACATGCACATGTAAAACAAAACATAAACTACAACTAAACATATAATATTATACTAACACATCACACCCGACTTAAATAGGAAATGCCCATAATAACCTAGTCAACGATCCCAATGACATGATAAGCATTATAATGAAGACTAGGGTTTAGAACACATACTTGAGAGACGAGAGAATCTCGCCTCCGAATCAAATCAGCGGAGATAGATCTAACTTATGTTTTCCTTGGGTTACCTCCCAAGAAGATCTTGGTTTATTGTCCCTGGCCCGACAGGCCAAAGTGCTCGTCAAAGAGTGGCTTCCACCTGTAGTACGTGTCAAATAACACTACAAACGGGTCTTGATTTAAAATGCCCTCCAGCTTAGCGAGATGTTGCTTTGGGTAGCTCGAGCTTTCAACGACATGCCTCATCAGCTCATGTACTTGGTGGGCATGAAAGGTTGTTGCTATTTGTGGCAAAGAACAAGTGAGCCATATCGAATTCTCGTAGATATGATCGTCTTGGATCGAGTGTAGCGTCATGAGCTGGAATTCAAACGGTGAAAATTCACAATGATTAATATGTGAATTTTCATCGCCAAACTACACTTGGGTCTCCTCTTCATTCTAATCTTCAACATATTCTCCGAAGCTCCTCCCGCTTGTCTCTGGTTCTTCATAGTGGCTTTCATAATTAGATTCGGCTTGCTCATCTCTCAGTGCCACCGCTTCTGTCTCAGCCTCAACAAAGCAACGAAGATTACCGATTTGCGTCTGCAAAGACATTACGGTCTCATTGATGTCGGCGCAGACCGTCTCTATATGATCAAGACAATCCTCATTCTAGTTGATCCTGTCATGCATCTCCCTCAATAATCTTTAAGTCTTCCCCATAACGGTTGCAAGCGTTTCTTCCAGATTGGGTGAAGACTCCTCGATGTGATTTGGAATGTCAATCCATGGCACCGAGGTGTTGCAAAAATCTCCCAAGTTTTGGTGACTTGGTGAATAATTCCAACTCTGAAAATCATAGGCCGCCATTTCCTATAACGACCAAAAGGCATCTTCCGCGGTTAGGTCATAGAAAGAGAGGGTACCATTTCCTCCTTCCACCCATATTCTAGTGGCGACTTGTAACCCGTCGAGGAAATTGAAGAGCTGACATTTCCTGGGAGATCGTGGCTCATAAATCGGAACAACAATTCCTTGTATCGATCCCAAGCACTATAAAATGGCTAAGAATCCCATTGAAAGAATTGCATAAATACTCGTTGATCTAACATCGCCGAGTACCCTACAAGAGAAATAGAAAACAAAACAACAGACAAAAATTATAAACACTAAAAAATCCTAAAGTAAAATCGGGTCATTTACTCATAATATCAATAATAATAAAATAAAATAAAAAAAAAAAAAAAAAAAAAAACACAATCCCTGGCAACGGCGCTAAAAATTTGTACGGTGAAGCGTTTATTACGCAATCGTGTATTGACTACTTGCAAGTGTACGAGGTCAAAGTTTTAGTATAGTGTGATCGTGCAGATCCGGTATCGTATCCACAGGGATTGGTGTTCGTTATTATCGAGTATCGTATTTATCATGACCTAACTTTATCTACGCTAAAAACAAATGTATTTAATTAATTACACGAAACTAATTAACTAAATTATCTATACTAATATAATGAGTTGTTTTAGGGAAAATAATTGTCTAGGGATTAACTCGGTTTACAAATACGTGTTCGATGTCGATTGACTTACGTTTACGGTGTTCGACCAATTTGACAATCTCAGTTTGTAAACTCCCCTGCCACCTCTCCCGAGTGTAAGACAAGGGATATAATACGAGTTGGTGTCAATGAAGAAGTCCCCCTTAATGTCTTAACGACCCTAGGTCACGTGAGTCTCTCCCCAATGTCATTGATTGTATACAATCCAACTCCCGACTGGGTTATTGGATTATCACGTTGTGTTTACCCTATCAACAATATCAGTTTTAAAACTCCACCGCCACCTCTCCCGAGTGTAAGATGGTGGAATACATAACTTTGAGTCAACGAAGAAGTCCCCGTATTCTCTATATATCTATCTAAGCATAATAAACATAACAATACAATAAACACAATCAAACTTTGAAGAACGAACATAAACGCTACACCGAAATCCTTCGAAACACATATTTATAAATATATTGTTAATCCCTATACAATCCATGTTTAACTAACGGCTATAACTGTATTTACAATAAAGCACGAGCTAAACATGCTTACAAAATCCTAAGTTAGAGATATAAGGAAGAAATCGAAGAAGCCTAGTCCGAAGTTTAGCCACTAAGAACCGTTCAACGATCGCTTCGCCGTCTTCTTCCACCTCGGCATGTGAGCTCCCCCACTCTAAAAATTTTCTACCTACCCTTAGATATATTCTAAGAGGCTCAAATGGCTGGAGGAAAGGAGAGCAAGGGGTATAAATAGGGAAAATATCTAAAAAGTATCTAAAATCTAGTGCAGAGTGACCGCCTAGGTGGTGGGTATGTCGGTTAGAATGATCGCCTAAGCGACGGCTTGATTGCCTAGGTGGTGGAATAATGAACCAAGTCTCTGCATTCTGACAACCTAGGTAGTGGTTTCACCGCCTAGGCAGTGAAACTACAGTGAGTTTAGGCTAGGCTCTGTACTTTGATCGCCGCGATGATGGTTTGGTCGCCGCAACGGTGGCTACAAGTTCTGAATTTTAGCTTCTTTGCCTTTTTTCCACCGTTCTTCCACTGTCTTTGATCCGATATGAATGTTTTTAATCCGTTTTCATCCCGTTTCACCTCAAACACCTGATTTATACTAAAACACATAAACACATATTAAAACGTACTAAACATACTCAAAAACTAACAATGTTCGGATTGAAAATTGATAGGTAATTTACACCTATCAGGTTGGCATTCAAACACACTCCTACCCATAAAGACAAATCCAAAACAACCCTAAACTTACTTTTTAAAACATTGTACTCACTTGTCTAAACAAACAAAACTGAAACCGAACTCAATTTTTTTTTAAACAACCACACCCCCAAACTTATTGGATTTGTACAATTTCATGGGTGTGGAAATACAATAGAAAAATGACAAGTGAGTACTCGAATACCGAACCAATCAAAAGTTCGCCCAAAACCCAACCACTCACTTCAAGTAGCATAAAAAAATGCTAACATGATTTTAACTCAATTTGTGCCTTAGGGGTTTAGCGACAATGGTTTGGAAAAAATTTTATTGGCCAGGGTATTTGTTACGTGTTCAGAATTGAAATGGACAACAGGCTTCGACATGGTAATGAGGGGTAAAACACTATACATGGAAGGCTTCAACGACTTACGCGATCAAAATGAATACCTAAATCATATCTCCTAAACTACCACACCTTGGATTTTGCCTCGAATGTCCCCCAATCAGGTTCTAGAATTCCTAAAATTGGTCATGAACTTGGTTACTAGATAATTGGCGTCAAATCAATTGGATAGCTAGTACATTGAGTCTATGTGCTCGTGCAAATTAGGATCCACATTGACTTTTACCAAAACGAGATGTGAAGCACACAGAACACACATGAATGGGCATTATCCTTGACCTCGATAAACAACTAGGGGATAATATCATCATCGGGTAATGGTCCAGAAGAACTACAAAACTCAACACATAATAACAACTGCTACAAAACACAAACATACTTATACTAATACTAAACAAAAATGTATGAAATTAAACAACACAACATTTAACAACTAAACATGCATAAAACTAAACAACAATTTAACTTAAACTACACAAGATTTAACAACTCTTTAACTTAACTACTTAACCAACAAAAAGTCATTAAACAATAAAAACATAAAAAAACTCAACATCTCCCCAAACATATTGCATGGAAATGAAGGGGGTTTTGAACATGTACCTGGGAGGTGAGATAATCTCGCCTCTGAGTGTAGTTGGCGATGGTGGATTGATTTATTTGAAAACTTGGGTTGCCTCCCAAGAAGCGCTAGGCGACTTGACACAGAGAACGTCTCGTCAAAGAACAGCTTTCGCCCATAGTATGTGCCATATAACACAACATATGGGGCTTGATTCAGAACGCCCTCAAGCTTGGAGAAATGGGACAATGACCGGCACGTGCTCTCAACGTGACTTGTCTACATATCATGTGCTTAGTGGGCTTGAATAAGCGGTGCTATAAGCTTTGGATCACAAGTGAGCCACATCAGATCCTCATAGATGTGATTGTCTTGGATCAGGGGTGGCGTCAAAATTTGGATCTCGAGTAGTGAAGAATCACAATTATCAATATGTGATTCTTCATCTTCAATCCATTCTTGGGTTTTCTTCTCATTCGAATCATTGTCGTTGAATGCTCCTAATTTCGTCCCGCCCGTATTTGATTCCTCATGGTGGCTTTCACATATGGATGTGACTTGTGTGTCTCTCAGTGCCACTACGTCTGACTCGGCCTCAATAAAGCAAATAACCTGACTGATTTGCATCTCGATGGACTTTACAGTTACATCAATTTTAGTGTAGGTCGTCTCATTATTGTCAAGACGATCCATATGCTCATTGAGACGGTCATGCATTTCACTCCAGAAAACCTAAGTCTCACCTATAAATTCAACAAACATCTCTTCAAGGGTAAGGGAAGACTCCACATGTTGGTCCGGGGTGTCAATCCAGGGCTCTGAAATGGTGGAACTGTCGCCCAAACTTTGGTAACTTATTGAATAATTCCAATACTAAAAATCAAACTCCTCCATGTCTTCCAACAACCAATCGACATCGTCCGTGGTTAGGTCGTAAAAAGAGATGGTACCATTTCCTCCTTCAATCAAAGTTCTAGTTGCCGCTTATAACCCATTGAGGAAATTAAATATTTGACACTCCTTCGGGAAACTATGACTGGGGAACCAAATGAGCAACTCCTTGTATCTTTCCCAAGAACAATAGAACGGCTCGGAATCCCGTTTAGAAAATCACACTAGCACTTGTTGATCTAACATTTTCAAGTACCTCGCAAAGCAAACCAAACTATAAACAAAAATTAAAAATAAAATAAATGTCTCAATTAAAATCAAGTTACTTTTTCACAATATCAACAACAATCTAAAAACCAATCCCCAGCAATGGTGCCAAAAACTTGTTAGTGATATTTTATAAGCTTTGATTTTACACGCAAGTGCATGAGGTCAAGTTTTAATAGTATAGGAAGTGATCGTACCCACAGGAATTGGATTAAATTGTTGCTACGTACCGCGATTATTGTAACAAAACTTTATCTAGGCGACCTAAATTTAGGTTTTTGTTATAGAAATATAAAACTAAACTAAACTAATTGAACTAAAATACAAAGAATAACGTCTATGGGAATAAATTATTTAGGGATGAACATCATTTACTTAAATGTGTTTGATTTAGTCTAGTTTATATTAATAGTCATTAATATATCCGACAATCTAGGTGTATAAAACTCACTCATTATCTCTCCCGAGTGTAAAGTGAATGAATATGCAATTTGTGTTAACATCGATATCCCTATCTAACATCTAAAAGATTACATGAGTCTCGCCCCAACCGCATGGATTGCACACGTTCAAATAATCTCCCGAAACATTAAAATGTCGTGATGTGTTTTAACCCTAGTCAAAATCCGGGGTTACCTCTCCCAAGTGTCAAACCCTGTATTCTCAAATCAATTAAAATATCATAACAAACATATAATGGAAGTAAAAGAATGGTAAACACAATCGAATAGGGATGAACAACCGATAACGAAACAACGATTTACTCAAACATGTATATTAGTAAACTACATCAATCCCTAGACAATAAACGTTTAACTCATGACCATAACGAAATATTCAACTAAAAACGATATATACATGATCAAAAACTAACAAGAGTTTAGAAATAAAGAGAGAAATAAGGGAGAATAGCCGATATCTGAAGAATGGATGGTTCCACGTCCATAAAATCCACTCCGATCTTGTTTGCTATTCTCCAATTAATGAACTCTCTCGCTTGGTATGATCTTGAGTGCTCAAAATACTCCTAAAAATGTTCTTGGTCTTGTGGGAATGAGTGGGAATCATGATAAATGCAAAATATCTCAAAAATATCTAAAAATAATAATGCCAGCTAGTGTCTGGGCACTCTAGTGATCAAATGCATCACTGCAGCGATGGAAGGATGAAAACTCAATGCTGGAATGGTGCTGCAGTGATCAAACCATCGCTGCAGTGATACAGGGACAGTGCCTGGCGCCAGATTTATATTTTCGTCGTAACATTCTTATCCAAAATCCGATTAAGGTGACTCAAAAACCTCTAAAAATCTAAGACATTGATCTACAATGTCTATGTATTGATATTTTCCAAAATTGGATTGAATCATTATAAAAAATGGCCTCAAATTTATTGTACCTGAACCAATTTTGCATCTTGTTTCCCATTTATTTATAAACCTACAAAACAATACAAAAACATATTAAACTAACAAAAATGCTTAAAAACACACAAATATTTGAACCTAAAAATACTTTATTTGTTGGTAAATAAACTACTCATCAAGGACCGTAATGAAGTTCTTCAAGGAAAATATCATGTCGTGTTATAAAGTACCTCCATCCTTGATCTCCTACAACACCCAAAACCTGAAAGGAGGTATGGTGAAAGCCATCTGTACTCAGTTGAAGGTAGAACGTAGGAATTTTGTGCCCCATCGGCTGAAAATGAATGGAGCAGGAGAGGTTTCCGACAAAAAACATTAAGACTATCATAAAGAAGATGATAGATAACCACAAGGAATGGGATGAAATGCTCTCATTTACCTTGATGGCCTATTAAACATCGGTCAGAAGATCAACCAAATCCATGCTATATTCATTAGTATATGGAACGGAAGCCGTGATCCCAACAGAAGTAGAAATTCCTTCTCTTAGGATTTTAGTGGAAGTCGAGTTAGATGAAGTCGAATGGGTACAACAAATACTTAACCAACAATGCTTGATAGACAAAAAGAGACTCACTGCTATATGCCATGGACAATGATATTGAAAGGGGATGGCTAGAGCTTACAAGAAGAAGGTCCGTCCAAGAATCTATACTACAGGTGAACCGGTACTAAAGAAGATCTTCTCATTCCAAGATGAAGTTAAGGGAAAATTCACGCCAAACTAGGAAGGACCGGTCGTCATCAAGAAAGTGTTAGAGCATGTGACCTTAATACTTCAAGAGATGAATAGAGAAGAGTTCCCAAAACCCATTATTACTGATGTGGTAAAGAAATTCTACCCTTTGAAAGATAAATTTAGACATTCAACCGAAACGAAGGGAGGGCAAACAATGGTATAAAATTAGTACAACCTAAGGATGTAGTGAAAACCCACAAGGCCGCTACAGGAAAAATAGTAGGGATTGTAGAAAAATACAAAACCACTGACGCAGTGAAAACCCGAAAAGGCGTTGAGGTGCAAAATGTGGTAGCTGGCCTTAGTGAAAACTTGAAAGGAAACTAAGGGAAAAAATAGCAAACACAAACAGTAAAAAGAAAATAACAAGAGACATCGTATTTCAGCCATAACTTCGTTTATCTGTGTATTTTAGATTTATCTAAAGACAAACATACTACAACTGGGCTAACTAAATCGAAGAATTTGATTGATAATTCTGCTGAATTTGGGATTCAAAGGAAGACAGGTTGGAAGCTATTAGAGATCTCGAAGCCTCTATTAAATAACTAGTGGCCACATTTAAGCATCGCCACTTTCACCGCAAGAATACGAGTCAAGTTTTAGTATAGGTTGGGAAAGTAGGGGTATCGTGTTCACGGGGATTGGTTGAGAATATCGTCGATCACCACGATTATCATAACTCAAGTTTACTTAAGCGATAAAAAATGGTATTTAATTAATAAATACTAATACTACAATACTAATTCATCTAATTATACTAATATATTGGTAGGATGTTTATGGGAATTATTGCCTAGGGATTAATATCGTTCACTTAAACATGTTCGTTTAAATCTATTTTTATTAATGGCGTTTATCCCATCTGGTAATCTTTGTATCTATAACTCGCTCACTCCTTCTTCCGAGTGAAAAGCGAATGAATATATGACTTCGTGTTGACGTCTAGGTCCCCCTCGAACATCTTTTCAAACACATAGTCACATGAGTCATGAACCAACGTCATTGATTGCACACTCTCCCACTCTCTCCCGGGTTATTAGATGATCGCGTTGTGTTTACCCTAATCCGAATCTGGGGTTACCTCTCCCGAGTGTCAAACCTCATATTCTCGGTATATCGTAACAAGCATAATAAACAATGCAACATGCAAGCACAATCGGATAAACATGAACAACCACTAACAAAACATCGATTTTATATAAACAACATTTTCATGAATTCAATCAAGCCCTAGACAATATATGTTTAGCTAAACATGGTCGTAGCCCTATATATAACTAGAAACGATCTAAACATATACAAACATTCAACCAAAGCTAAGTGAGAAAGAGAGAAACGAGAAAACTAGCAGTTTATCTGAAGATCCGACGCTAAAACCTTTCCGAGAACGCTTCCTCCTTCTTCACAACGTGATCTTCCCTTGGTCGAGTAGCCTCAGAACTCTCAAGACTTCCCAAAATGTCTAAAACTTTGTTTAGAGGAGAAGGCAGGATATATATAGGCTCAAAAATATCTCAAAATATCCTAAATATCCAAAACTATCTACAGATTGACCGCCTAGGCGGTGAGTATGTCAGTTCATAGATCGCCACAACGGTGGAGAAGGCACTGGAATTGGAAAACATTCTTTCATTTCACCGCCTAAGTGGTGAGCTTTCAGCAAGAATTTGTCTTCTCTACATTTTCACCGCCACGGTGGTGGGCTTCTTTTTCGGAATCTTGTCTCCTTACTTGTTTTTCCACCGTTCTTGATCTGATTTGGCTGCATAAGGACCGTTTTAGTCCATTTTCACCCCAAATACCTGTTTTATGGCAAAAAGAATATAAACAAATTAAAATGTAATAAAACATACTAAACATAATCGAAAACTAACAAGTTCGGTTTAGAAATAGATAGGTAATTTACACCTATCAAAAACCCCCAAACTTAGAATTTTGCTAGTCCCGAGCAAAACACTCACACTAAAATAAAAAACACAACGAAATGACTAACACAAACAACCTAAATATAAACAACCTAAACATAACACTATGCGAGTTTTACATTATTCTATCGACCAACACATTTTCCCCTCAACAACCCCCAAATATTGCCAAGTTCAGGAGTAACACGCACCATGTGGTGTTCTAGAATTTTGGGACTCAATATTAGTAAAAACCATTCTAGATCCATATCAAGTGTGTGTGTGAGACAACAAATATATAACTACCCAAACACCGGATTGGATTATTCAATAACTAAGCTCATGACTTAAACCAATAAGGATTAGGAAAACTATATGCTTGACCGGGCTTGACTATCTACTAATGTAGGTTCAAAAATTCATAGAGATCATTAGGGCTTGGTTTGGTTTTTGGACATTGGCCAAGGGTATCACAGGATTAGAAAATAGGTGATCGTTATTATTCAACGATACCCAAGGCACAAGTGTTTATCGCTATTTCACTCTCGTTACCCCCAAAACATTTAAAATACAACCCTGAATAAGAATTTAAGAACTTTGCACTCACTTGTCAAAAGAAATGAAAATAAAACTTTATTCACATAGTTTTTTTTTTTTAACAAAACATCGCACCCCCAAAGTTATTCGATTATTACAATTTAAGGGGTGTAAGAGATATGAACGAAGAACGACAAGTGAATACACTAATACCAAATCAATAGAAAATTCATCCGAACCCCAACCGCTCACTTCAAGTAGCATAAACTAATGCTAGTTGATTTCATTTAATTTGCATATTTGGCTTAGAGACAATGGTTTGAAATTTTTTTAATTGGATATGGTATTTATACACGTTCAGAATTGAAATGGTTATCAATTTTGACAGGGTAACGAGGGATAAAAATTTTCAAGGTAGCTTCAAAGGAATCAAGCGATAAAAATAGTGGCCTAAATCATGCCTCCGAAATTACCTCACCTATAATTTATCCTAGACTTTCCCCCAATCAAGTTCTAGATTCCTCAAATTTTTCATGAACTTATTACTAAATAATCGGTGTCAAATCGTTCGAATAGTTATACACTGAGTCTATGCGATCGTGCATTTTAGGATCAGAATGATTTTTATCTAATCGACATGCCAAGCACACAGAACACACATGAATAGGTATTACCCTTGACCACGATAAACAATTAGGGGGTAATTTCATTATCGGGTAATGGCCTAGATGAATGCAAAACTCAGCATGCAACAACAAATACAAATAAACACAAACTAACCTAAACAAACATGCACACGTAAAAACAATAACTTTAAACTACAACTAAAACATACGACATACTACACATCACTCCCAACTTAAAATGGGACAATGTCCATATTAACCCAGTCAGCGATCCCAATGAAAGCATAAAGCATTATAATGAAGACTGGGGTTTAGAACACGTACCTGGGAGGCGATAGAATCTTGCCTCCGAATCAAGTTAGTTGTGACGGATTTAAATTATTATTATTTTTTTCCTTGGGGTGCCTCCCAAGAAGCGCCTAATTTAAGGTCATCAGCTTGACACGGTGAAGTACTCGTCAAAGAGCGGCTTCCACCCACAGTACGTGTCAAATAACACAACAAATAGGTCTTGGTTGTGAATGCCGTCAAGCTTGGCGAGATATGGCATTGTTCGGCTTGGGCTCTCAACAAGATTTTTCTCCTTCTTCGGTGCTCGGTTGGCTTGAATGTACGGTACAAATGGTGATGAAGGATAATTGAGCTACATCGAATCCTCATAAATGTGATCTTCTTGGATCGACGGAGGCATCAATATTTGGATCTCCAATGGTCGAGAATCACCATTGTCGATCCATGCTTAGGTTCCCATCTCATTCAATTTATCGCTAATGAATAGGCCCAAGCTCCTTCCGCTTGTCTCCAGTTCCTCTTGGTGGCTTTCACAATCGAATATGGCTTAATCATCTCTTAGTGCCACCGCATATGACTTAATTTCAATGAAGCAAATTAGCTGACCGATTTGCATCTGCAAAGACGTTACGGTCGCATCAATGTCGGTGCAGACCGTCTCAATAAAATCAAGACTATCCTCGTGCTTGTTGATCCAGTCATTTGTTTCCCTCTAAACTCTCTGAGTTGACCCCATGACAGTAGAAAATATTTCTTCCAGATTGGGTGAAGACTCCTCATCGTGTTCCGGAGTGTCAATCCATGGCTCCGAAGTGTTGTAACTCTCCCCCAAGCTTTGGTAGCTTGAAAAAGAATTGCAACTCTGAAGATCAAATAACTCCATGTCTTCCAATAACCAATAGGCCTCGCCCGCAGTTAATTGGTCAAAAAAGGTGGTACCGCTTCCTCTTTCAACCCAATTTCTTGTTGCGGCTTGTAACCCATCAAGGAAGTTCAGTAGTTGACACTCCCTCGAGAAATGATTATTCGGGAACCGAAGTAGTAACACCTTGTAACGTTCCCAGGCACAATATAAGGATTCGAAATCTTGTTGAAATAACCTAAAGAGGACTTGTCGATGATCCATATCCAAGTACTTCGTAAACAAAAACAAAACTAAAAAGAAAAATTATAAACAAAACAAATACCTAAATTAAAATCAAGTTATTTACTCACAATATCAACGATAATCTAAAATACATTCCCTGACAACGACGTCGAAAACTTGGTGGCTGCAATTAAGCATTGCCACTTTCACCGCAAACGTACAAGTCAAGTTTTAATATAGGTTGGGAGAGTAGGGGTATCGTGTTACGAGGATAGGTTGAGAATATCTTCGAGTACCGCGATTATCATAACTTGACTTTAGTTAGGCCATAAAAATGGTATTTAATTAATAAATACTAATACTACAATACTAATTTATCTAATTATACTAATATATTGGTGGGACATTTATGGGAATTATTGCCTAGGGATTAATATCGTTCACTTAAATGTGTTCGTTTCAATTTATTTTCATTAATGACGTTCATCTTATCCGACAATCTCTGTATCTATAACTTGCTCACTCCCTCTTCCAAGTGTAAAGAAAATGAGTATAAGACTTCGCGTTGACGCCGCGGTCCCCCTCGAATGTCTTTTCGAACACATAGTCACATGAGTCATGAACCAACGTCAATGATTGCACACTCTCCAACTCCCTCCTGGGTTATTGGATCGTCGCGTTGTGTTTATCCCAGTCCGAATCCGAGGTTACCATAGGACGAGGGTTTTCAACCACAAGACAACTGCGGTACACTGTAAAGACTACTTCTGGGAAGCATCATTGACAAAAGAAGAAGACCATCCCCAGATGAAGATTTACCAACTCCCAAGTAAACGAGCCAGTATACACTATCTAGACGACAATATTAAGGTATGAAGACGGGGTTCCGTTTTCTTCTAACAATAATTTGATTGACAAAAATACTGGAAATAGGCATAGTTCACCAATATGCCGGCCTACAAGGCTAAAACATTTGAAGTGAATGGGACGAAACCAAAATAAGGAGTTCCACCTTCCAATTCCAAGAAACAGTAAGCCTTGACGATACACGTAATCATTTTTTCTAACTCATTATTAGATACAATACATAATGCTGCACGACCAGGAGGTTGCACTAATAGGTGTAATTTATCTATTTATTCCCAAACTTATTTTTGTAGTTTTTGAGTGTTATTATAGTGTTTTAATATGTTTTTATTTGTTTACGTATAAATTAGTTGTTGGGGAAGAAAAAGGACGAAAACGGGTTCTAATCGAGCAAGTTAGTGGAAGAACGGTGGAGAAAAAGAGCAAAAAGATCAATATTTAGAGCCTATATCCACCACTACAGCGGTCACCCACCAGAAAGCCTACTGGCTTCCCCACCGCTGTTGTGGTCATTTTCCACCAGCAATAGATATTTTAGGATATTTTCTATAATATTTTGAATCCTATTATATCTCCTCTTTACCCGCAAAACCTAACACGTTTTTTGGGAGGTCTTAAGAGCTCCAAGACCATTCAACCAAGACAAGATCACAAAGCCAACAAGGATGAAACGATCTCGGAGCGGTTTTAGTGTCGGTCTTTTGGATAACAGCTAGTGGACGTGGCCATTTAAGATGCCCATGTCTGACTTTACTCACAAGTGCACGAGGTCAAGTTTTATCACAGATGGATCATGAGATCGGATAACGTTCCACTGGGGATAGTGTAATTTAGTTGAATACTATAGTTTGCATGATGTCATATTACCTCGACCTTTCAAGAATTGCTTGTATTTTAGTTAACAACTAAGATAAATTACAACTATTGGGTTAGTTCTAACTATATTGATTACCTAGGTATTGATTGCTTCCACGTAATACATATTTGACTTCGTTTAGTTAGCTATAACGGTGTTTGTCCTATCTGACAATTTCTATATCTATAACTCGCTCACTCTCTCTTTCGAGTGTAAAGTTAACGAATATATAACTTCGCCTTGACGCCGAAATCCCCCTCGAATGTCTTTTCGAACACATAGTCACATGAGTTGTGAACCAACGTCATGAATTGCACACTCTCCTACTCCCTCCCGAATTATTGGATCGTCGCGTTGTGTTTACGCTGTCCAAATCTGGGGTTACCTCTCCCGAGTGTTAAACCTCGTATTCTCAAATTATCTAAACTATCATAATATCAAGAATAATGATAAACACAATCAAATTTAAATAAACAACCATTAAAGTAACATATATTCAATCAAACTAGTATTTACATGACTTACAACAACACCTAAATAATATTTATCTAAACTACATGATCTTATCCATATAAACATACAAAACAAAAAGGATTCAACATCATTAGATAATGAAAAGTAATTACTAAGATAAAAACAAAAGAAGAATGATCAAATCTGAGAGTGGAATAGTCCATTGTCACTAAAGATGGCTCCGGAAATGCTTCATCTTGTCAAATGATGAACCTCCTCTTCTTGCTCTCAAGAATGGCGAAATAACACTATCTTAAGGTTAGGAACATTCAATAACCCTTTTTCATAAGTGAGGGAGAAGTATTTATAGGCTCAAGGTTTCAAAAAGATCTAAAAAGATCTTTATGTCTGTGTAGAGCTGACCGCCTAAGCAGTGGGATTCACCGCCTAGGCGGTGAGTAAGTCGGTTAAACCTTCGCCGTGGCGATGGAGGAGGCGGTGAATTCAGGAACTCTCTATCGTTTCACTGCCTAGGCAGTGGGAATCACCACCTCAACGGTGGAACAGTCTCCAAGCTCCTCTCTGCACTTTTACCGCTTAGGTGATTCGAGTTGTTTATTTTTCAGCTCTTCCTGCATTGTCACCACCTAGGTGGTGAGCCTGCTGTCTTGATCCCTTGTGTTCTTCTACGTTTCTTCATCGTTTTCCCATCGTTTTGCTCATTTATTGCTCGTTTACATTCTTACACCTGATTTACATAAAAACAACTAAAACGCAATTAAAACATTAATAAAACACTTGACAACTAGCAAATTCAGCTTAGAAATTGATAAATATTTTTAACCTATCAAATACCTTCAAACTTGGAATTTTGAAGTTTTAGTAAACTAACACTAAATCAAACTAACTACACCAATTAGCTAATATGTAAACTAAAATAAATAAACATTAACAAATAAGAAGTAAACACATGTAAGATTCAAGTTCAATCGAATAAACCAAGAGGTTTTTCCCTCAACAACCCCTGATCAAACCAAGTTCAAGAATAACACACACCACGTGGTGTTCTTGAATTTCAACACTCAATATCAGTTAAAACCATTCTAGATCCATTTGAAATGTGTGTGTGTGAGATCTCAAATGTATAACTAATCAAACACCAGATTGGATTATTCAGTAGCTAAGATCATGACTTAAACTTTAAAAGATTTAGGAAAGTCATACGCTTAAATGCGCTCAAGTATCCACTAACGTAAGTTCGGACATTCACAAAGATCAATAGGGCTTGGTTTGGCTTTGGAGAATGACCAAGGGTATCGTAGGAATAGAAAACACAAAATCGTTATAGATTGAACGATACCCAAGGCATAAACGCTTGTCGCTATTTCACTCTCTCATAGCCCCACACGTTTAAAACACAACCCTGAACGAGAATTGAAGAACTTTGTATTCACTTGTCACAAGAAACGGAATTAAAAACTATATTCAAATAGTTTTTTATTTTTATTTTATTTTTTTATTTTTTATTTTTTATATTTTTTACAAGCACACCCCCAAACTTATTCAAATTTGTAAATTTTTGG
This sequence comes from Eucommia ulmoides, assembly GCA_016647705.1. Lineage (NCBI taxonomy): Eukaryota > Viridiplantae > Streptophyta > Magnoliopsida > Garryales > Eucommiaceae > Eucommia > Eucommia ulmoides. The sequence goes on along the minus strand of CM028327.1, from coordinate 26,962,148 downwards.
GGCATGCAAAAAGAACTAAGAGACTGACAAGTGAATACTTTAATTCTGAACCAATAAACTTTCGTCCGAAACCTCGATCGCTCACTTCAAGTTAGCATTAGTCTATGCTACTTGATTTCACTCAATTTGAATCTTAGGCTTAGCGACAATGGTTTGGAAAGATTTAATTGGCTAAAGCATAGATATGTGTTCAGAATTGAAAAGTTTATGGCTTCGACAGCGGAACGAGGGAATAAATTTTTCAGGTTAGTTTCAAAAAGGTTCAAGCGATAAAATTGAAGGCCTAAATCATGCCTCCGGAATTACCTCACCTATAATTTCGCCTCAAGCCTCCCCCAAATCAAGTTCTAGATTCCTCATTTCTATCATGAACTTATTACTGAATAATCGGCGTCAAATCATTCAAATAATTATATAATGAGTCCATGCTATCATGCGATTTTAGGATCAAAATAATTTTTACCTAATCGACATGCCAAACACACATGAATGGCATCACCCCCGACCTTAATATACAATTAGGGGATAATTTTCATCATCGGGACATGGCCCAGACGAACTCTACAACTTAACATGCACATACGACTTTATTCATTAACATATCCACTCTAAATCTAAAACCTGGCATGCATACACTAACTAATCATTACACATACATAAACAAAAATTAAAATACATTAACAAAAACTAAACATTTCTAGTTTAATGCAATTACCAAAAAAAAAAAAAAATTCCTTACAAAAATTTTCATCATTCATATCACAAAAAATTCTTCCTTCATGGTCAATAAATACCCCCAAACTTAAACGAGACAGTGTCCTCACTGTCTAGGCAGCGAACCCAATAACAGAACAAATAATTAGAAATGGAAAACTGGGTTCCAATACATACCTAGGAGGTAAGACATAATAGTCTCACCCCCTACCGTTCATGAGGAGGGAATGGTGGCTGCAGCTCATCTGGGTTGAATTGTGGCATTGGCAAATAGAGAGTTATGTCGATGCCAAGACGCTCGTATAAAAGACGTTGGTTCTAATCTTGCTGTCATGTGTAACAATCCAAGAAAATCCGCATGCGAGTAAAACCATTGCGAAGATTGCCGATGTCGGACTGGAGATCCTGGATATCACATTAGTCGAATTTGGTTGGGGGCCGGGGGGCTTCAGGCATTGGGGCCTCAGATGGCCCTACTTCTTCATCTTTCAGGCCCTCCTCTTCTTTCTCTTCCAAAGCAGCCGGGTCTTTGCTCTGCCCTTCCATAATCGATTAATCATTGCTTGATCGAGGCGATGTATAGGGGGCCAAGGGCTATCCCCTTTGATCACGACTCCGGTGCATCTGAATAGTTTAGTCAGAAATGAGGGAAATAGAAGGTCAGTCTTCATTAATTGAACCGCATGAAGTATCAAATAATAGATATGCCACCCGATGTGGATTGGATTCTCCAATTGGATGTCATGTACAATAAAAGCCCTCTCCTTGGGGACGTCAAAATAATGGGATGTAGGAAGCAGTTTCTCACACACGAAGTGGTGCCAGATTTTTGGAACTAGTTTCAGATACCGCGCCTTAAATATTGCTTGACCCGACCCTATGTTTGTCCATTGAACATTGCCAGTGGTCAGGGCCCGGATCACAGTCTCCATAGATGGCGTGTGACTCCCAAACGGATCGTACGAGGGTTCCAGCTCCTTCAAGCCCAAAATTTCGTTGAAGTGCTTCGAATTGAATATGATGGGTTAATTTCTAACCTTTGTCCGGTAGTCAGTGGTCTCAGTGATATTAGCATAAAATTCTTAGACCACTGACACCTCACCCTTGGTGGGTAAACTGTAGAATTATTCACAACCCCGGCTCCTTATGATGTCCCTGAATTCTTCTTGAAGGGCATCCAAAGGCCTAAACCCCCTTTACTGGATGCATGTTTGCTTATACTTAAATTTGTTGACGAGTTCTTCTGCTGACTTGGATACGAAGTGAAATGAATCGAAATTTGTGGCTGAGGATGATGCTTTCTTGAGCGATTTTTTCGATGCAGCATGCTTTGGCATTTTCCTATCAATCAACATCAGAACACATACCAAATCCAGAATAACAGAACAAATCATATCAAATCATACCCACTAAACACACATTGCCATTATAATAACCACATACCAACCAAAACCGAATCAACAATAGTTTTAAAATGTAGCATAATATATACCATTCCCATAATGTATCTAAGCATAATAATGAAAATCGCGAAAATAGGGGTTTAAGGGTTTTGGGGACATTCATTATTCGGTTGGTGGCCTCAACGTGTTCTGATTGTTCGCATATGAAAAATTATCGTGATTGCGAAGACCCAGATTGTAGTGAGTTGGAATGTTTGTGGCGGGCCTAAAAGTATAGGCTCAATTGTTTACAAAATGGCATTCTTCAAAATCACTATCCAAACCTGGTTGAGAACTGCTTGCAAAATTCTCCTCTCCATAACTTAACGAAGCACCCTTAGTAGACAAGACGACCAATTGTTCTGAGAGTTAAGTGACTTTGGCCGATAAGGTCGCAATTTGATCGGCCTCTTGAATTGTAGCGACCTTTCATCCCATATTCCTCTCATTCGGCCATTGATAATTATTGGCCGCCATCTCCTCCAATAACGCAGTTGCTTCAGCTGGAATCTTTGATAACAATGATCCGCCTGAGGCAGCATCAACTGTGGTTCTAGTTTGTCCATCCAACCCATTGTAAAAGAGTTGGGTTTGAAGCCAATCTTGATACCTGTGTTGGGGGCACTTTCGCAACAAGTCTATGAACCTATCCCACACCTAAAAGAATGGCTCGAAATCTTATTGGCAAAACTACGCAATCTCATTTCTCAACTACGAGGTCTTCGACGGCGGGAAAAATTTTGGCAAGAAACCTTTGAGCAAGGTCCTCCCATGTATTGATACTACCCGGTTGGATTGATTGAAACCATCCCTTTGCTCGATCGTGAAGAGAAAATGGAAATAGTCTCAACTGAATTATGTCCTCCGCAACTCCATTAATCTTAATAGTATCACAAATCTCAAGAAAGGTTGCCAAATAAATATTGGGGTCTTCGTGAAGATTTCCACCATATTGGTTCTGTTATACCATGTCAATTAGGGCGGGCTTCAACTCGAAGTTATTAGCCAGTACTGGCTGCCTTCGATTTTGAGAATAATTATCCAGCAGCATCGGCCAATAATAGTCTCTGAGGACTCGTTGTTGATTCTCAGGCACCGGGGGCTGCTAAGGAAGTACCTGCGGCACCGGCGGTTGTTGGGGCACCTTTTGTATAGACTCTTCTCCACCAGTTATAGTTTCTGCTTGGTTTCTTTTCTTTCTCCTTATTTATCACAAAGTTATCTCAATCTCGAGATCCAGAGGGAAAGACTCCAAGCTCTTACTACGTCGCATGCACTGCTTAGTCACAAGAAATAAATCAAATAAACAAATGAATTGAATAAAAATAAAACAAAATAATTATATTAATTAATATTCAACCACTTGGTCACAATATCAACCAAATTAACACATATCCTCGGCAACGACGCCAAAAACTTGAACGCGGCCATTTAAGAGACTCACGTCTGACTTTACTCGCAAGCGTACGAGGTCAAGTTTTAGTATAGATGGATCATGTGATAGGATATCGTTCCACTGGAGATAGTGTAATTTAGTTGAATATTGTAATTTGTATAGTCTCATATTATCTCGACTTTTCAAGAATTGTTTGTATTTTAATTAACAATTAAGATAAATTACAACTATTAGGTTAGTTCTAACTATTTTGATTACCTAGGTATTGATTTCTTTTATGTAATACATATTTGACTTCGTTTAGTTACCTATAATGGAGTTTATCCTATCTTACAATCTCTATATCTATATCTCGCTCACTCCCTCTTCTGAGTGTAAAGTGAACGAATATATGACTTCGTGTTGACGCCGAAGTCCCCCTCGAACGTCTTTTCGAACACATAGTTACATGAGTCGTGAACCAACGTCATGGATTGCACACTCTCCGACTTTCTCCCGGGTTATTGGATCGTAACGCTGTGTTTACCCTAGTTCGAATCCGGTGTTACCTCTCCCGAGTGTCAAACCCCGTATTCTCTAATTATCTAAACTAGCATAATATCAAGAATAACGATAAACACAATCAAATTTAGAAAAACAACCATTAAAGTAACGTATATTCAGTCAAACTAGTATTTACATGACTTACAACAACACCTAGATAATATTTATCTAAACTACATGATCTTAGCCATATAAACATACAAAACAAAAAGGATTCAACATCATTAGATAATGAAAAGTAATTGCAAAGATAAAAACAAAGGCAAAACGATCAAATCTGAGAGTGGAATGGTCCACTGTCACTAAAGATCACTCTGCAAATGCTTTGTCTTGTCAAATGATGAACCTCCTCTTCTTGCCCTCAAGAATGGCTAAAGAACACTATCCTAAGGTTAGGAACATTCAACAACCCTTTTTCACACGTGGGGGAAAGTATTTATAGGCTCAAGGTTTCAAAAATATCTAAAAGGATCTTTATGCCTGTGCAAAGCTGACCACCTAAGCGGTGACTAAGTCGGTTAAACCTTCGTCGCGGTGGTGGAGGAGGCGGTAAATTCAGGAACTCTCTGTCGTTTCATCGCCTCAGCGGTGGAACAGTCTCTAAACTCCTCTGACCACCTAGGCGATGGGCCTGCTATCTTAATCCCTTGTGTTCTTCTACTTTTCTTTCGTTGTTTTCTCACCGTTTTGCTCATTTATTGCTCGTTTACATCCCTACACCTGATTTACATAAAAACAACTCAAACGCAAATAAAACATTAATAAAACACTCGAAAACTGGTAAATTCGGCTTAGAAGTAGATAAGTACTTTTAACCTATTGGCTGGCCTTCTTGTTTCTTTCTTTATTTATTAGTTTGGTTGATTGTTTTGAATATGTTTAGTTTGTTTCTAGTTGAATATAAGGCTCCCGCCATTTATAGCTAAACATATATTTTCTAGGGCTTGATGTACTTCATGAAAACGTGCATTGAATAAATCAATATTTCGTTAATGGTTGTTCTTCTTTATCCAATTGTGTTTACCAATTTATTACTTCCATAGTATGCATGTAATTGTATTGTGATTGGTTTGAGAATACGGGGTTTGACACTCGAGAGAGGTAGTGAGTGAGCTTTTGATACCAAGATTGTCGAATAAATTTAAATGTCGTTAATGTAAACTAGATTGAAACGAACATGTTTAAGTGAACGAAGTTAATCCCTTGATAATATAATCCCTTAAACGTCATATTAGTATAATTAGTTTTGTTGATCCTAAGCTTTTGATGAACAATTAAGTATTGATGTTTTGGTGGAACTACTATTTTAATTGAGTGTTTCAATAATTTAAAGTTCCAGTGATGAAGATGACAAATTAAATGGATGCTAAATGATGAAGTTGAAGATATTGAAGATTTAAGAGTTTAAAGAAATTAGAGAAAATAACCCAGGTAAATTTCAACTTTTAATATCCTAATTAGGAACACACACATTGCACGAAAAGTTTTTTATTATTTATGTGTGTTTTGATTAGGTGAAATTATTTTCTCTAATATGTGATTTGAAAATAAATATTTATAAATGGTTAAAATGGAATTTGAGAAAGTTACTGGAGCTTATTGATAAAAGAAATTAGTTAAAGGGGCGAAATCATAAAAGAAAATGTGTTAAAAACGAGATCAAAAAATAGATGTAGAAGGTAGCAGTTGACTGAGGAGTCAACCGAAGAAAGAAGGTAAAACACCCTGGATTGATAATTCGACTGACAGGGCAACTGGCCAATGGTGGTTGAACTCTCTGAATCGAATAGTCGACTGAGCGGTCAACCGATGAACGCAGCAGGGTACATCCTGAATCGGCCAGTGGTGGCTCTGTTTCAGGATCATGTGGATTAGGAAATCATATCTAAAAGTAGCCGGTTTTTGTTAGGATTTGAGAGAGATTTAAGGGATTTGGTGATATTTAAGATATGGTTCATATATTAATTAAATCTTATTGATTTGGTACATTAAATATTAATGTTTCTCAATTTGTACTTCAAACAGTTTCTATTCTTATTAATTGAGATTGACAAATACTTTAGGGGTTTAATTGAGAGTTTTGAAAGTTGTTATTAAGTGTAATTGAACCAAAATGAAGTCCTTATGATATAAGGGGTCTATAAGAGATTTTAGTTGTCATGACACTTGTAAACTAGCCGTTAGAAGGTTGATTACATGTTCCTTTAAATAGACCAGCGAATTTTATTAAAAAAAAAAAAACAGTAATGAAGAGAGTAAGCTTTTCTAAGAGATATATTTCTGAGAGTTTATGAGTTATTCTAAGAGTAATCTTGAAGATCAATTGTGATTAATATTGGTTGCTACCGGATCTGAAGTTACATTGCTTTATCTGATTATTCTATGGATTCCGGGTGAGATCTTTCCAATTATATTCTTTCATTGCATTACTTGTTTATATTTTGGAAATTGATCTTAGAAATTGTTTCTGATTTGTTAAAGAAAATATTTTTACAAACAATTTCTTGAATCTGATTACGTGCTCCAATTTGTTACCCATATCTTGTTAAAATCAGATTTTGTATCTCACGTTTTTCTATCACTAGTTGGGATATTAATTGAGTTATTATTTATCTAGGGTCGTAGAAGCTCCGAGTGAGATTTCCTACTTATCAATTTTTGTATTGGTGAGTTGTGACGGATTAAATACTGTTGGGGGTATTTAATCAAGGGTAGCCGGGTTTCAGTCTCTTCTTGTAAAGAGATTGAGGTAGTGATTCTTCCTGGATAGAATTGCATTGTGAGTGATTTGTAAAGGTTCCATCCTTACCTGGGAAAAAGATAGTTGGAGTGTTTTGTGAGGTTTTGATTCTTTAGCTGTAGTGATAAAAAGAATTAGGTTAATCTTTAGCCTGTAAAAAGATTGGTTATTCTTGACCCTATAAAAAGTAGAAGTTCTTCCTTAGCCTATGAAAAGGATATTGTAAAGGTTGATTCTGAGCCTATAAAATAATCGGTGTGTGGGTTTGGTTCCTACCTTTAAAGGAATCTTGAGAATTAGTGGGTGCGAATCTCCGTGAGGCTCAGAGGACTGGACTAGCCAAGAGTAGTTTGGTCAACCAGGATATATCTTAGTGTATTGCATTATTAATTTGTTTATTTTTGTTATTTGGGTGTGCACTTAGATTGATAATATTATTCCGCTGTGTTATAAAGATAATAATTAATTTAGACTTAAAATTAATTATTTGATTTATCAAGTTTTATTTTGATATATTTTTTAATTAGCCAATTCATCCCACCTCTTGGGTATTCTACTGGGCCAACAAGTTTAATTTAGTTTAGTATATTATTTATAAATCAAAACTATAAATTGAGTTGCCTAAATAAAGTTCGGTTATGATAATCTTAGTACTCAACGACCATCTAATCCAATCCCTGTGGATACGATAACCCTAACTCTTCCCACTCTACAAAAACTTGACCCGTACACTTGCGGTGAAAGTAGCGATGTAATATTCCGCTACCTTGCACCAACCGACAAACTCCTAAGATACTAACTACACAGTTAAACAAAATAATAAAGAACCTGTGGGCCAAGCATATTCTGGGATCTAGTTAGCAAAATCTCAAATTCATCACCCCGATAAATAGCAAGATAAATAGATTTAGCTTTGTAATCCTATAGCTAATCAGTATCTTCCCTAGCCTGTAGGTTGGGGCATACTTCGCATTATCAATAATCATGAATCACACAACAGGAAATGTCGAATTAGATTCCCCGAGAAAACTTTTTTGGTCGCTGCCCCAGTCTATTAAAAGGGCACAATTCATCCTATCTATGTGTTCCTCATGGAAACAACGACCATTTCATCTCACGACCTAAAGTAAAATGTCCGAATCATAATGAACTTAACTAAACTGACTAAACCAAGAGACTCACGAACTATGTGTCACCCTGATTCCCGGCAACATCCAAGATACATAGGAAACCCTCACAGGTACGATTGAAAAATTTAAACTCATTAACAACGTAGGAACTACATGTCAACTCGATTCTTAGCACAACCTAGGATACGTGGGAAACCCTCACGGGTTCGGTTAACAAAATCCCAACTATGTATGATGAACTACGTGCCGACCTGATTTTCAGTTATCTAAGATACGTAGGCACCCTTTGCAAGGTTCAGTTGCGCCCTTTAAGCTAAGAAACTATTCATGCACATTAAACTAATTGTCAACCAGATTCCCTGTACAAAACAAGAATACCCAATAGCATTTCGACTAGATCCTTGGTGGATCACCAAGTAACATAAGAAACCTAAGTGGGTTTGGTTGAAATAAAACAAAAATATAAGTATTATCGTTGTAACACTCTCTCAGCCCTAGACTAGGGTGGATCTCTAGGAATAGTCCATTAAGGGCATAATTGATAAAAAAAAAAATTAAGTGCTTAAAACTAATTATATTAAGTACTTAATTAATTAAGTTTGTTTAATAAATGTAATTAATATCACTTAATTAATTAAGTTAACTTAAAAATTAAGTCAAAATGTGAGTAAAAAATTAAGTCAAGATTTCTTCACTTATTTCATTTTGCTTAATCCACTCCATTGTTTCCCATTTAAAAAAAAATTATATTTTGACTATTTTAACCTTGATCCCCTATGAACGTTTAATTAGAGTTAAGATTAATGAGAATTAGATTAATTTTGGATTATTTTATACATAATTATTGTTATAATTTAATTTAAGCAATCAAACTATAAAATGGCACCTTGATTTTATTGTTTGGTTCTCAATTTTATTTTATTTTTTCATATTATCTTGATTCAAAAGTAGTTATATAAATTAAACAATTTTCAGCATACAAATTTTGTACTTATCAAACAAATAAAAAAAAAAAATCAACACTTAAATTTTCAGCACAATTTTATCAAACAACCTTCTTAAATTTTCAGAACTTAAAATTTCAGCACTTAATTTTCAGCACTTAAAAATTAAGTCGTTATCAAACAAGCCCTAACTCTCCTGAGAAAGCTATATGCACTATCTTTGTTTACCAAACAGTAGACGATGCTTAACCAGAAAACTATGTCTAACCTAACTCCTAACAAAACTCAGGACATGTACAAATCCTTCTCTGGTCACCATTGACAAAAATCCCACGTCAATCAGGATTGAATCACATCGTCAACACTAAAAATTCCCATGGTGTTATATCAATATTTAAACTCCCATACCAATTTACAATGAATTGTGATAAACAATAAAATCCCCACAGAGCTGCTCAATAATGAATCCCCCAATCAATTGGAATTAAATGATACTAAACATAATAATAACCCACCAATTTGGATCTGACCATAATAGACTTTAACCAATTAAGGAAGAATTAAGTGTCAACGTAAGTCTCAGTAAACACCAGGATACGCGAAAGTTTCCAGGTTAGGTCATCACCTTAAGAAACATTCCTCCATCCTCAGCAAACTACGCTTCGACCTATCCTTGTTAAACCACCAAGGTACATAGGAGGCCCAAGCCGGTCTACTCGAAAATCGAGAGATGTCCGCATCACGACATTCTCTCAGCCTTGTATTAGGGCGCATCTCCCGAGAAGTCCCTTGATTTCCTTGAGAAGCCGACTACTAATTCTTTTGTTAAGCAGACAAAAAAGGATACATGTGCTAGAATTACTCGTTGACCTGATCCTTGGTAGATTACCAAGGTACGTAAGAAGCCCTTACGGGTACGGTTAACAATCTGAGATAGCACAGCAAGGGCTGAATTATATTTCGACTAGATTCCTAACCTAGGAACTTAATTTATGTAGGTAACCCAGCTGAGTTTCAATCATCCGATGATCACCATCAAAAACAATAATAACAATAATGCATAAACAACCTAATGGGGGTTTCCAGACTAAAATAAACACTATAAATCACACGCTCAGCTCAGGATACAAAGGAAACCCATATGGGCTCTACCCCATCACTTAAATGCCTTCGAGATAGTCTCGTGCCCCAACTAAAGCTGGGGCACATTATATCCGATTTCTTAAAACTAGAATTTGAGATAGAACTCGCCCCAACTAGTGCTGGCACACATTATATCCGATTTTTTTATTGAGATTCTATGATAAGAGTCGTCCCAGCAAGAGCTGGGGCACATTATATCAGATCTTTGCCCTGTAGAGTTTCTTGATAAAATACTCGCACCAATATCAATCATAATTAATGCAAAAATTCCAATTGAAATATATAATCCAAGAAAATGTATATGCATTGTCAAGCCCCAATCTATGACTGGGGCACATTTTACCCGAGATTAAATTTTTCCCCGAACATTTTCTATTCCTCATCAAGCAATCCCAAGTGTGATGTAGTCAAGAACCTCCACTAGGTGTTGAGTTTCCCTAAGTGTCTTCACCCATTGTGAATTCTCTCAATCATTTTCAATCCTGTATTGATATGACAACCCAAGAGTCAGTTTTCCTAACCAGGAACATGTTCCACCAAATATTGACCTACTTCACAAATCCAAATTACACAACTAGGAGTCGATTGATTAGGCATCATCCTCCACTCAACCAGGAGTCGATTAACCAGACGTCATCCTCCACGTAGCCAGGAGCCAATTAACCAGGTGTCATCCTTTATGCTACCAAGAGATGATTAATAGAGTGTCATCGTATTCACAACCACTATCCAAAGACGATTGACCAAGCATCATCTTTCTTACTACTATCCAGAGCCAATTGACAGAGTGTTGATCTCTTCCTGGTCTCACAAGATCCTAAATTTCCAACTCGATTGTCCAGGTGTTGATCTCTTCCTGGTCGGAAGCTTTAATAAGGTAAACACAATTTAATACAGATTTGAGTTGATAAATATAGAACTTGATCATCTCCCGGTCTCACAACAAGTATCATCATCTACCCTACCTGGAGATAATTGTCGAGTGTTATCTTCCTCACTACCCAGTGACGATTGACCGAGTGTTACTCTTCTCACAACCCAGAGAAGATTGACCGAGAATCGTCATCCTCCCTACCAAAAGATGATTGACACAGTTTAATCCTCCTCACTACCAGGAGACGATTGACCAAGTGTCATCCTCCTCGCAACCCGGAGACAATTGATCAAGTCTCATCCTCCTAACTCCCATAGGATTGAATGCGCATCCTTGTTTAGGAGCAGTATTTTCAATATTAAACGAGACAATCAGTAAGACTGTATTTTAATTTTTAAATGACACATCTAACAAGACAGTATTTTAATTTCGTAGTATAGTTTAGTTGTAGAATTTACTTTACATGCTAGACCTACATGTAACTTGATTCTCATTAATTTGAGATATGTAGGAGAACCCTTCGGAGTACAGTCACAACCAGGAGTCGATTGATGACATGTCATCTTCTCCACAACCAGGAGTCAGTTGACCAAGGGTCATCTTCTTTGTAGGAGTCGGTTGACCAAGTGCCATCTTCTCTGCATCGCATAAAATTGACCGTACATCACCCTTTAGGAACAATATTTACATTATTAAATTAGTCCACTAGTGACATAATATTAAACGACACAGCCAGTGAGATAATACTAAGCGACACAATATTAGGGACAGGTACTGTTAACATCGTCCTAAGGACCATTACAAAGATAACAACCATTACTATACTAGCAACCAATACTGATAGCAACCAATACCGATACTAACAACCACTACCAGTACTATATTAGTAACCATTACTAAGGAAGTAGCCCGCACTAGAATAGCAGCCAATACTATGTTAGCTACTAAATGAGATAGCATCCAATACAACCATGTAAACCAAAACTATAATAGCAATCAATAATACCATAAAACAGTAGCATAGTCATTGGGAGGGCTTGTTGGTGGCCGCAATTACGCATCGCCACTTTCACCGCAAGTGTACAAGTCAAGTTTTATAATAGATGGGAAGGGGTAAGGGTTGTCGTATCCACAGGGATTGGCTGAGATTATTATCGATTACCGTGTTTATCATGACCTAATTTTATCTAGGCAAAAATAAATGTGTTTAATTAACTAATACTAATACTAATTTAATTAATCTAATTAAATTAACTATACTAATATTAATATGAGATGTTTTAGGGAAAATCTTGCCTAGGTATTAATGTTGTTTACAAAAATGTGTTTGGTCTCGTTTTAGTTTACGTTAATGGCGTTCGAGTATCCGACAATCTTAGTTCATAAACTCACTAGCCACCTTTCCTGAGTGTAAGACGAGTGAATACATGATTTCGCGTCAACAAAGAATTCCCCCCCCCCCCCCCCAACATCTTAACGACACTAGGTCACATGAGTCTTGCCCCAACATCGTTGATTGCACACTTTCTAATGCCCTACCGAGTCGTTAGATTGTCGTGTTGTGTTTACCCTAGTCTGAATTCGGGGTTACCTCTCCCGACTGTCAAACCTCGTATTCTCTAATTATCTAAACAAACATAATATCATTACAACACAGCAAACACAATCGAAATTATTATCAAACACACAGTAACGAAACACAAACTCAAACAAAACTACAGTTTATAAATTATATTAATCCCTAGACAAAAACCTATTTAGCTCATGGCCATAGCCGATTATACATTGAAAAATTAGCTAAACATGTTTAAACAACAATCCTAAGTTAAGAAATAAAAAAAGGAATGAGAGAAACTTAGCCAAGTCCGAAGATTTGCTGCTAAAAACGTTACCAGATCGCTCTCCCTTCTTTGCAACGTGATCTTCTCCTTAGGAATTGCTTGACTTCTCCCAAAACCTCTCTCTAAAATATACTAAAACTAATGGGGCTCTAATGGCTAGAGGAGAGGAGATAAAGGGGTATAAATAGGGAAAATATCCTAAACATAACTAAAATCTGTATAGCGGTGACCGCCGCAGCGAGTAGGTCAGTTTAATCTTCGCTTGAGTGGTGGAGTCAGCAGTGGATTCAGGACCTCTCTGTAGTTTCACCGCCTAGGCGGTGGACATTACCACTTAGGTAGTGACCTTCTAGCAGATTTAGGCCCTCTCTGCATTTTCACCACCGCAGCGATGGTTTAGACGCTGCGACGGTGGGCTGCCTTTTAGAATATTACCCTCGTGATTGTTTTTTCACTGTTCTTGATCTGATATCATCATTTAGCATCCGTTTTCGTACCGTTTCACCCCACACACATAATTTAATACAAAAAAGAATAAAAACACATTAAAATGTATTAAAATGTAATAAACATACTAAAAAACTATCAATTTCGGTTTGGAAATATATAGGTAATTTACACCTATCACTTGTATGGAGTGTCGTCCTCACTGTGCCCTATAGGATCAGGTACATCTCTATCTACCAGGATTGCAGATAGACAAGAATCAGATACTCCACCATCCTTTCAATGTAGTCATCCATGGTTGATTGTTTGTCAACCTATGAAGTATACATGGGTAGAAGTGACCAAATCACCATTACCCTGAAACTCAAACATTTGTTTGTCCTAAAACAAAAACACTTACACAATAAAACAAACTATTTCAACTAATTAACGAACTTAAATGCTAAAAACGAATAAAAACACATACAACCTAAACATAACGACATGCGAGTTTTGAATTCAACTAATCGACCAAAAGGTTTTCCTTCGACGGCCCCCAATCTTATTGAGTTCAAAAATAAAACTGCACCATGTGGTGTTATAGAATTTCAACACTCGATATCGGCAAACGCCATTCTAGATTATGTTCAAGTGTGTGTGCGAAAATGCAATTATACAACCATCCAATAACCGGATTGGATTATCCACCAACGAAGCTCATGACTTAAACCATGAAGGATTAGGATATCCATATGCCTGAATGGATTCCACTCTCCACTAATGTAGGCTTGAAAATTCAAAAAGATCAATAGGGCTTGGTTCAATTTTTGGAAAATGGCCAAAGGTATATCGGGAATATAGAACAGGTTCACATCATTAACTCAATGATACCCAAGGCGTAACACTTAGCACTCAATCACTCATGAACCCCTTTACGATCAATTCAAAACAACCCTGAATAAACATTTAAGAACGTTGTACTCACTTGTCAAAAGAAACTAAAATAGAACTATATTTACATATGGTTTTTTTTTTAAACGTACCACACCCCCAAACTTATTTGATTTGTACAATTTCAAGGGTGTGAGAAAATGATAGAAAAATGACAAGTGAGTACTCGAATATTGAACCAATCAAAAGTTCACCCTAAACCCAACCGCTCACTTCAAGTAGCATAAAAATACTACTTTAATTTAAACTCAAATTGTGCCTTAGGTTGAGCGACAGTAGTTTGGAAAAAATTCAATTAGCCAAAGTATTTGTTATGTATTCAAAAATGAAACAGCTTACAGGCTTCGACAGGGTAACGAGGGATAAAACACATAGCGTGGACAGCTTCAACGACTCAAGCAATCAAAATAAATGCCTAAATCATGTCTCCTGAATTACCTCCCCTAGGATTTTGCCTCAAGTTTATCCCAATCAGCTTCTAGAATCTTTAAAATTATCATGAAGTTAGCTAATGAATAATTGGCCTCAAATCAATTGAATAGCTATACATTAAGTCCACGTGCTCATGCAAAATAGGATCCACAATAACTTTTACCAAAACGACATGTCAAGCACACGAACACACATAAATGGGCATTACCCTTAACCTCGAAAAACAACTAGGGGACAATATCATCATCAGGTAATGGCCCAGAGGAATTACAAAACTCAGCACACAAAAACAACTAAAAATATAAACATACTTGTACTAAACTAAACAATCATGCATACAATTAAACAATAATTAAACTTAAACTACTTAACTAACAAGAAAACATACTAGCATACTACACATCACCCCCAAACTTATAATGGGCAGTATCCACAATGACCCAACATCGATCTCAACAAAAAAAATAAAGCATGATGACGAAGAGGGTTTAGAACACGTACCTGGGAAGTTAGACAATCTCACCTCTGAGTGTGGTTGGCAGTGATGAATTGATCTATTTGAAAACATGGGTCCCCTCCAAAGAAGCGCTTAGTTCAATGTCCTCGGCTTGACACGAAGAAGGGCTCATTAAAGAGCGGCTTCCACGGATAGTATGTGTCATACAACACCACATACGAGTCTTGGTTTAGAACACCCTCAAGCTTGGTGAAATGTGGCAATGTATAGCATGTATACTCAACTTGATTATTCTCTGGCTTATGAGCTTGGTAATCTTGAATGAATGTTGCTAAATACGGATGAGGACAATTCAGCCACATTGGATCCTCATAGATATGTTCTTCCTGGATTGGTGGCGACATCAATATTTGGATTTCAAGAGGTGAGAAATCAAAATCATCTTCTGATTTGTCATCAACGAACAATTTTCGAGCCTCATCCTCTTTCGAATCATCTCCGTTGAATGCTTCCAATTTCCTCGTACTTGTATCTGATTCCTCTTGGTAGCTTTCACATTCGGATGTGACTTGTGTGTCTCTCAGTGCCACAGTTTCTGACTCGGCCTTAATGAAGCAAATAAGCTAACCGATTTGAGTCTCAAGAGACTTTACGATCGTATCATTTTAAGCGCAGGTCATCTCAGTATTGTCAAGAAGATCCTCATGCTTATTGAGACAATCATTCTTCTCTCTCCAAAACGCCTAATTCTCTCCCATAAATTCAGCGAACATTTCTTCCAGGGTGGGAGAAGACTCCACATGTTGGTCCGGGGTGTCAATCCATGGCGCCGAAATGTTGAAATTATCCCCCAAGCTATGGTATCTTGTTGAATAATTCCAAAAGTGATATTCAAACTCCATCGTGTCTTCCAAGAACCAATAGGCTTCATCCGCGGTTAGTTGGTCGAAAAAGGTGGTACCGTTTCTTCTTTCCACCCAAGTTCTTGTTACAGCTTTTAACCCGTCGAAGAAATTCAGTAGTTGACAGTCCCTTGGGAAATGATGATTGGGGAATCAAAATAGAAACTCTTTGTACCCTTCCAATGTACCGTAAAATGGTTCAGAAACCCGTTGAAAGAAATTCATGATGACTTGTTGATAATCCATCTCCAAGTACCTCGCAAACCAAAACAAACTAAAAACAAAAATTATAAAGAAAATAAATGCCTAAATTAAAATCAATTTCCTTACTCACAATTCAACAATAATCTAAAAACCAATCCCCGGCAACAGCGCCAAAAACTTGGTAGTGGAATATTATGTCGCTACTTTCACCGTAAGTGTACGGGTCAAGTTTTATACAATAGTGAATGAGAAGGGTTGTCGTATCCACAGGGATTGGATTAAATTGTCTCTAAGTACCATGATTATCATAACTGAACTTTATTTAGGTGATAAAAATAGGGTTTTTGTTTTTATAATAAACTAAACTAAAATAGTAACTAATTTAATTATAATACTAATATTACGTTAATGGGAATACATTATCTAGAGATTAACTTCATTTCTTATATTTTTTTGATCCAATCTAGTTTATATTAATGGTATTCAAACTATTCGACAATCTAGCTAGCGAAAACACACTCACTACCTCTCCCGAGTGTAAAGTAAATGAATATGCAACATCGCATCAACGCCGACATCTCTGTCAACCATTTAACAAAACCAATCACATGAGTCTCACCCCAACCTCATGGATTGCACAAATTCTAATACTCTCCCGAGTCATTAGATCACCGTGTTGTATTTAAACCTTAGCTCGAATTCAGGGTTACCTCTCCCGAGTGTGAAACTCCGTATTCTCAATATATCATAACAAGCATATAATAGTGGAAGTAAAAGAATGGTAAACCTAATCGAATAAAGAGAAACAACTGTTAACGAAACATTACTCAAACGACGTTTTATAAACCCTATCAATCACTAGACAAAATACATTTAGCTAAACAAGATCGTAACCAAATATTTATTAAAACAAGAGAATAACATTGTTTTACAATTACAAATTTTGAGAACAAAGAGAAAAACAAGGGAGAAAAGCCGTTATCTAAATAGTGGAGTGTTCTACTTTGGCAAAAATTGCTCCGAGATTGTTTCCTTTTCCTCGTTTTGATGTTCTCCTCTTGGGTCTTGACCTTTTGCTCCAAAATCTCCCCAGAAACATATTAAGGTGTTGGGAAAAGAGGTGATTAAGTAGGGGTACAACATATCTCAAAAATATCAAGAAATATCTAAGCTACCTAGTGCCGAACAACTACAGCGGTGGGAAGTCAGTAGTTTCAGTGACTTTTCACCACTATAGCGGTGGTCTTTTGGCCGTAACGTTCTCATCCAAATTATAATTGTGGTTATTCAAAAAGATATGAAAATATAAGATAGATATCTACAACTTACATGTTTTGAGGTTTTCCAAAATCGAATTGCATCTGGTCCAAAATTGGCATTGAAGTTACTGCACCTGAATTGACTTTGTATCTTTTCACCCATTTATTCAAAAACCTATAAAAAATAAAAATACACATTAAACTAACAAAAATTATTGAAACACACAAATATTTGAATCTAAAAGTACTTGATTTGTTGGTAAATAAACCACTCTTCAGCCATCCTCGTCGAATCCTCAAGGATCGAGTATGTTCTATCCTTTTGAATAGTTTTAAATACATGTATTTTCATGGTTGCGTAGAAAAATGTTAGTGTCATATTCTTTTTCATTACTAGTAAACTATCATGACAAAGAGGGGCACCTATAAACACCACATTTTTCTTACCCAATCAGTGTCAGATCAAGTACAAGTTCAGATAAACTTTAAACTTGGGTTTAAAGCGAATGAATTTTTACTTGAGATCATACCATATACTATACAAAAACAACCAAAAAACATGACCAAAATGAAAAAATATTGAATTTGACAAAAATCCTGCTAATGAAAAGTTTCAAGTCAAACTCGAAATTCCCATGATTTTAGGAGGTCTACAATAACTTTACTAAAGTTTGATTTTCATCAAATCATATTTGGTATAGATAAATATTAGTCACTACCCTTAAATTATAGGATATGTCAAACTATTAACTCAGTTACCCACCTCGACATTGAAACATTTACAACCCTTGAATCTTGTCAATTAAACACCAAAAACAATTGCTTCTTTCATGCATAAAAAATCAAATACTGCCAAAAATCAATCCAAGACACCTTGATCAAGGCTTGGAAAGGGTCATCACAAATCCCTAAATCACAAGGTGATTTAAGGATTGGGCTTAACTCAGATTTTCACTAAATCCAAGTAGTCTTGACAAACGACCCTAGGCCCAAGAAATAAAGGGCCTAGCTATCATTTAAGGCCCACAAATGAATCCTTATAATGACCAAGGAACCTTCCTAGAATTTTCCTACCAAATTTCTAAGGATGGGAACCAAGAAACTTAGGGTACAACTAACTATTACCGAACCTAAACCGATTCGGTTCACTACCTAAGGAAGGCATTCAATGAGCATTGAATACCCATCCCATAAATAATTAAATGCTTGGTATGACATGTCAATACCATACTCAAGGGATATATATATTTTAATCAAAATACCTTAGAACCAACCGAAAAACTTGAATCGTTATGACCCGTACCAAAACCAAATCGAATGAGTGACCTCCAAGCAATGCATTAAACTCATATCTCATCAAGCATTAAATTCTTAGGGATGACATGGATGGGTTTGATACATTGGACTTAGATATTTTCACCAAAATATCTAAGGGTAAATAGGAGACTTGGAAATCAGTCGATAATTACAAGCCAAGTTAACCCGATTCCATCTAAACCCAGCCGTAGAAGTGCTCTAGAAGTAATGACTCATCACCTTGAATTAAATTCAAAGTGACACCCAAGGACTAGATACATTGAACCTTGGATGGATTTATGACGACTAAACCGAAATATTAGATCTAATCGGTACTTAGTCCTTAAACCGAACCGGATCCATCACATCAAGTCATAAATGCACCCATGTGCAAGTATTTTGATTGGAAGAGAGAAAATGATCGGTATTGATTGCCAATAATTACCAATGTTTGGCAAATCATTACCAAATCTTTGGAAAGACGCAGTAATGATTACAAAATCTTTGGGAATCCCACTTCCTATCTGAAATTTGTTCCAAGCCAAACAAGATCAAAGCAAGATGAGTAGTCCCCTAGACCAAACATTGCCCAGGGAATAGCCTAGATTAGGTTGTGAATTGGCTAATGCATAGGCCCCCAGGTCTATAAATACAAGGCCACCCCTCTCATTTTTGTAAGTCTTGAAGACCTAACTTCTCTATCTAAACTCGAGCAACTCTATCGGGTCCTAGGCCTCTCAAGCATATTTCTCAAATAGCACGTTGTATTCTATCAAAATTCGATCTTGGAATGTGTTCTTGAAGTTATTAGAACAAGAACTCTAAGGATCGACGATCACCAATCAACACCGAGCCAAGAAAAGTAAGGAGAGAAAGGAGGTTTGCTACTTAGGGACGACCATATCCCCTAAGTATGGTGTTCTTGGGTCATTGGCTAAGAAATTGAACAGTCAATGACCTCTGATCAACCATTAGCCAGGAATATCAAGGAGGAGAAGGAGGTAAACACTTAGGGAAGTCCACATCCCCTAAGTAGGTATGTTCCTATAAAATACCCTATGATCTTTGGTTAATCTTGTATATGTTGCTTGTCTATAGTAGAATCATGTAGATAACACACACTACATTTATGTACATAACACATAAAACCCATAAAACAACCAAACAAGTTTTTTATTTTGTCAAGAACATCAAATAAACACCTAATTTTAACTATATAAACCAAACTAGGGTAAAATCATACAAAACCACTTCAAGCATATCAAGAACATTCAAGAACATTCAAAAATATCAAATCATCCAACAACATGTTAAGAATATGTGAGGATTCAAACAAAACTTTGGTCACACCATGAGTTGTGCATTGGCTACACGATTCCTCCAAGAACATCGTATTTTATTTCTTTTTTAATTTTTCCAAGAACATCGCATTTCATTTATTTTTTAACTAAAAAAAACACACCTAAGTGTGTGTGTGTGTGTGTGTGTGTGTGTGTGTGTGTGTGTGTGTATATATATACACTACACCAACAGACCCTTGCGGCAAAGAACTCGAGATCAAGGGAAGGCCTCTACTTTTTTATGGTATGTGTGATTCTTCTTCAGAAACCTTCATGTTTTCCGTAGTTATGAATAGGATTGGTATTGTTGGTCCAGTGAGCTACCCAAGAGGGTGCAAATTGGATAGTTCTAAAAATTAATCCAAATAATAATACTTCAAAAATCAAAGAATTAATTTTATCCTAAATTAATTATTTTCTTTATAGCAGCAAATATGTGTTATCAATTAGGTGCACACCCAAATAACAAAATATAAATAATATCAATAAAATAGTATACCAGAAATTTATACTGGTTCATCAAGCTATTCTTGGCTAATCCAGTCTCCCGAGTTCCACAGAGAGTTACACCCACTAATCACTAAGATTTCTTTAAACAGGTAGGAACCAAACTTTTACACAATAATATTTTTCACATGTTCAGAATCAACCTTTACAACTTCCTTTTTCCAGGCTCAGGAATAACCTTTTCTTTTTCTCAGGCTCAAGAATAACCTTATCTTTTCTCAGGCTCAAGACTAATCTTATGTTTTTTTTCAGGCTCAAGACTAACCTAATCCTTTCATAGGCTAAGGATCAAACCTAATTCTTTTATACCTTAGGAGAAGAATCAAACCACACAATCACTCCAAATATCCTTTTACCCGATAAGAATTTAACCGTTACAGATTCACACACAAATTAATTCTATTAAGGAAGAATTAACACCTAATCTTTTTATACTCTAGGTAAAGATTACAACCTCAATCTCTTTACCAGAAGAGATTGAAACCAGCTACCCATTGATTAGACACTCCCAATAGTATCTAATCCGACACTCGACTCACCAATTACAAAATTGATAAATCATTTGCCCACTCAGAACTTCTACCACCCCAGATAAATTTCAGTTTAATTAATGTCCCAAAACTAATGATAGAAATAAAGTGAGAATTTCAAATTTTGATTTTAATAAAAAACAGGTAGCACACAATTTAGCACTTAATCAGATTTACACACAAATCTTTTTAAAAGATTTTTATTCTTTTAAAGTTTGAAAATGATTTCTCAAAAAGATCAATTAACCAACCAAGCAATAATAATAATAATAGACTCAATTAAGAATGAGCTTGGAATGATCTCACCAAGAAAACATAAAAATCTGATTATAATATATATGGGTAGCACACAAATAAGTACATAATCAGATTTTCACCAAAAATCATTTTAAAATATTTGTATGCAATTTAAAGTTTAGAAAATGATTTAAAAATATCTAAAAACCCAAGCAAGAAAAATAATATTTACACACAACAATGAATTAAAGTTTAGAACAATCTTACCAGAATATCACCGAATGAATGAAGATTGAATCGTGACAAAGCTTAGACCGATGACGCCAAAATTCACAACACTTTTTCTCAATAAACATTCCACGATTAATTGCTCAATATAATCTCGGAAGGATAACTCTCAGAAAACTCATGAACTCAAGGTTCTTGATTGAGTGATATCTCTCAGAAAGCTCACGAACACTTAGTTCTTTTTTATGCGAAATTCGCAGATCTATATGTAGGGAATTGAAACAAGCCCTCCAACGGCTAGTTTTCAAATGATAAGTATCTAAAAAGCACCTATAAACCCCATATATTATCAGATTTCATATTAGGTATAATTTACTTAAATATAGCTTTCAAAACATTTAATTGAGTCCTTCAACAAAAATTTCAAACTCAAATCAATAAGATGGGAAGTATTAAAAGGACCAATTTGAGAAACACTTTAATTTCATGTACCATATCTATAGAGATATTCAAATAGGATTATTATATCTTTAATATATCCATATTCCTAATATCTCTCAATCAAGTAAACAAATAATGGCTAGTAAATGGTTAGTTTTGAATAAATCTCGAAATTCCACAAATCTTGAAACTGATCATCGGTTGATCAACCAACACCTATCAATCGACCTCCCGATTCAGGATCTAGCCCAATCCAAAATCACTTTACCCATAGGTTGACTGCCACTTATCTATCAGTCGACTGGAAGATTCAGAGACTTACATAAGTCGACCTCCCTGTCGACCTAATGATTCAGAGAATTCATTCTTTGGCCATAGGTCGACCAATCCTACACCATAAGTTGACCGATCAATTCAGAGACTTCAACATATTTCAACCTACACCTATTGGTTGACCGATCCTGTCAGGTAAGTCGACTGATCACTGCTGGATCATTAATTTCTTAATTAATTTTGATTCCAATCTTCGACCTTTTTGCCCCTTTAACCGATGTCTTTTCTCGGCTAACTTAACCAACACTTAAATTCAATTTTAATCAATTATATTTCATAAATCAATGTTTCTTGTTCAATTACACATAAGAGCAAATGTGTTAGCTAATTAGGATCCTATTAAAAACACACATAATTGTTAATTCATTTTGTGTCATGTGTGATCCTAATCGGGATACATTAAGAGTAAAAACTTAACCTAAGTTATTTTTCCCTAGGTTCTTCAAAATCTTTGGTCTCTTAATATCCTACATCTTTGTCAGTCTCTTTATCATCCATTTAGTATTTTTTTCAATTTCTTCATAATAATATCTTCACTTGAACAAATTGTTGATCCCAAGATTTTGATGAACAATTAAGTATTGATGTTTTGGTGGAACTAATGTTTGATTAAGTGTTTCAGTGATTTAAAGTTCCAATAATGAAGATGTCAAAGAGAATGGATGCTAAATGAATATATCAAGATGAAGAAGAAGTATTAAGAATTTGAAGACATTAGGGAAAACAACCCAGGTAAATATAAACTCTTAACATCCCATTTAGGAACACACACACGGCACAAAATGAATTTTATCTTTTATGTGTGTTTTGGTTGAGCATATTTATTTTCTCCTATGTGAATTAAAAAGAAATATTTTAGAATAACTAAAATAGAATATAAGAGTATTAGTGGAGTTTATTTGAATATAAATATGGATAAAGGGGTAAAATTGTAAAAGAAAGTAAGTTAAAAACGAGATCAAAGAAGAGATTCAGGAGAGGGCAGTAGACTAAGAAGTCGACCGGAGAAAGAAGATGAACTCTTTGAAACTATGAGTCGAGAGAGAGGTCGACCAATAGAAACTTGGCAAACTTTCTGAATCTGCGAGTCGATAGAGCGATCGACCAGTGGAAACTTGGCAAACTCTCTGAATCTGCGAGTCGACTGAAGAGTCGACCAATCAAGTGCATGAGCTACATCTAGTATCCTTAAGTCGACTGGGCAGTCGACTGAATGCACAGTTTCAGGATATTGGTTGATCTGATTTTAAATCCAAAAGTAGCCATTTTTCGTTAAGATTTGAGAGAAATTTTGGGGATATTATTAACATTTGAGATATGGTTCATATACTAATTAAATCTTTTCAATATGGTTCATTAATTATTAAAGTTTTTCAATTTGGTACTTAAAATGGATTCTATACTTATTTGTTTTGATTGAGAAATACTTTGGGGATTTAATTGAGAGTTTTAAAAGTTGTTAATAAGTGAAATAGAACCTAAATGAAGTCCTCATGTTATGAAGGGTCTATAAGAGTATTTTATTGTCATGACACTTGTAAACTAGCCGTTAGGTGGCTGATTACATGTGCCCTTATATAGACCTGCGAATTTTCTAAAAGAGCTAATCATTCTAATCATTCTAATCATTCTAAGAGATAAAATTAGTCTATATATTTTTGAGAGAGCATTTATAAGAGTTATCATTCAACGATACTGTGAACTGTTTTAAAAGAGTGATTCTGATAATCAACTGCGATTAATTTGTACTGATACTGGAATTGGAACTACATTGTTTTCATCATTAATTCTATGGATTCCAGATGAGATCTTTCCATACTGATTATTTGTTTATTATTGTATTTTGGAAATTGATCTTAGAAATTATTTTTTGATTTTTTAAAGAAAATATTCTTTCAAACAATTTCTTGAATTTGATTACGTGCTCCAATTTGCTACCCATATATTGTTAAAATCAAATTTCTACATCTCACATAATTCTATCACTAATTGGGATATTAATTGAGTTTATATATATCTGGGGTAGTAGAAGCTCCGAGTGAGATTTACTTATCAATTTTTGTATTGGTGAGTTGTGACGGGTTAAATATCATTGGGGATATTTAATCAAGGGTAGCTGGATTTCACTCTCTTCCTGTAAAGAGATTGAGGTAGTGATTCTTCCTGGATAAGAATTGCGTGTTTGTGAGTGATTTTGTAACGGTTCAATCCTTACCGGGTAAAAGGATATTTAGAGTATTTTGGTGAGGTTGTGATTCTTGAGCCTAAGTGTTAAAAAGAATTAGGTTATTCTTTAACCTGTAAAAGGTAGAGGTTATTCCTTAGCCTATGAAAAGGAAATTGTAAAGGTTGATTCGGAGCCTATAAAAGAATCGGTCTGCTGGTTTGGTTCCTACCTTTAAAGGAATCTTAGTTTTAGAGGGTGCGACCTCCATAGAGCTCGGGGGACTGAATTAGCCAATCGACTAAACCATGGAGTCAATCAACCGACATATTCAATCATCAAATTGATTGTTTTGGTTTCTTGGTCAAATCTTCTCGTTTTTCATGATTCCAAGAAAGGCTTTTGAGGGATATGGGTATATTTCTATTATACTGTATATATTTTGTGATCTCAAATAATTTAGTCCATTTAATTGAATATTCTTTTAATTAAGGTGCTTTAATACTTCATATTTTGATGGGTTTCAAATTGGAAAAGTTTTAGGGACCAAAGTGAGTTTTCCCAAGAATATGTTTAAATCAAACATATCTATTTTAACTATATGGAATATATAGGGTCTTGGGTGGTCATTTAATGGCATATCTTTTGAAAACTAACTGTTGGAGGTCTAATTGTGATCTATTAATAGAGACTTGCGGGATTGAGTTAATATACATCATGAATAATCAATTTTGAGCTTTCTAAGAGTGAAAATATTGTTGAGATTTCTACGAGATATTAAATTCAAAGTTCTTAACCTAAAATGCTTGCTACTTGTGTCACCGGTTTCCGTTCATATAGCGAAATCATTCTAGTATTCAGTGAGACCCTTCCAAGTCTTTTTATTTGCTTTCTAATATTTTTATACATTGTTGATTGCTTGGTTAAGGATTATTTTTTTTTAGCTTCAAGTCCTGAAAATCTTTTTAACGATTTTTGACCGATTATCTGATTATGTGCTTATTGTGTGCTACCAACTTTTTATTTAATCAATTTTTAGTTACCTCACATTGTTTCTATAACATAGTAATTATTCAAGCCATTAATCGATTATGTTTTTATTGAGGTGGTAGAAACTCCTTTTGGGAAGAAACTTGCAAGTTTTTGTATTTGTGAGTTTGAGCGAATTAAACACGTTTGGGACAGTATCCAGTCAGGGTAACTAGAGTTTCAATCTTTTTCCTATGAAAAATATTAGGGTTTGATCTTTGTCCTGGAAAAATGTTACGTTATTCTTTTATCTTGAAACGAACTAAGTTTTGATTCATCATGTAATTGAATTAAATAGTGGATTGCAAATCTCCTAGAAGATCGGGGGACTAAATGTAGGTAAGAGTAGCTTGTCGAATCAGGATAAAATCTTGTATGTTGCATTGATTGTTTTATTATGTTGTGTTTGTGTGTACATTAAGAATTAAATACATTTTCGCTGCGTATCAAGATAATAATCGATTTCAAAAAATTGATTATTTCTGTCTAAAGGACTTGATTGTTTAAATTTTGTAACTATCCAATTTACCCCTACTCTCTTGGGTCTTTGGGACAATTAAAAGGTTCTTAAATCTTGCAAAAATCAAATCAAGTACCAAAATCCTTTTAGTAAAAGGAAAGTGATATGGGCTAAGGCTATTGATTTTAATAAACTGTCATTTGGTGGAATCAATATATTGTAAAAATTCAAGAAATTGGGATGAAACAAGTTTATAGTTGAAAAGCAGACATGCTTTAGTCATTGGGTAAAACTATTCTATTCTAATCTCCATATTCTCAGGAAAAAATTGTGCTCATATGTAAATGGTATCAAAATTGATATATCTCTTGATGAACTAGCCACTGTTCTAAAGATTAAAAAAAAAAAAAAAAAAAAAAAAAAAAAAAAAAAAAAAAAGGAAAAAGAAGAAGAAGAAGGAATAATTGTCCATAAGAACTCTCGTCGTGGCGACAGATTGAGAAAATATATACGGAATTAGGAGTTCTTGACTTTAGGCTATCTTCATCAGAGGTTGAAAACCATCTTTATCCTCACATTATCATTCAAAATATTGTTTCTCGAGGTATCCATTTCTCTATGGTGACCAATTTTGATGCATACATGTTGAATGTTGTTATAAACGAGGTTAATATTGATTTTCCAACCATAATGCGTGAGCACATGAAATACCAACTAAATGTTGAGTCACAAGTTCTACCATATGGTGTTGTGGTATGTTATCTACTTCAAATTTGTAGGGTCCAAATCGATGATGAATGTGTTAAGTATTATATGACGAATACAACTGTTCTTTGTATGAATATCGTGCATCGATGGGGTATTGTTAAGAAGAAGAAAGTAATGATGAAGTTGAGGTGATTGTTCCTTAAGATGAAGAAAAAACCCAGAAGTTGGTTAAGATTAGCAAAAATATTGATGAAATGGTGACACAATTTGACAACTTTTAGAATTTTATACAAACAATGGATATGAAGCTTCAGCAAGTATCAAGCAAATTCGACATTGTGAGGACCAAGGTGAATTAGATGTGTGACGTGATTCAAAATCATCCAATTCTCTGATCTTTGACAAGACCATTCAGCTCTTTCAAAACTCCCTCACCTCCTCCTTATGATTTTTCTATTAGTTAAATCTTGATGGTTTTATATCTTTATCTAGAAATATGATGGTCCATAATAATTAGTATTTGTTGTAGCTTTTGGATGATGTTATTTTGGATATTAGCTTACGATTTTTGGATATTTTAATGCTTAGTCTCTTATTACCTCATAATGATGCATATAAATATTATTTTTAATGTGTTAATTAAATCTTTAAATCCTAAATTTGTTTGAGTAGTTTATTGAGTAATATTTTTCAAAACTAAAAGTATTTGAAAAGGCGAATTTCAAAGAGAAAATTTGATTTTGGAAATATTATCTCTAAGAATAGTTTTCACAAGAATTCTCAAAACTAATGATGAGTAATCATTTTTTGAATTTTTTTTTGATGAATATATATAATTTTGATCATTCGTCCCCATTTTTTGAGATGACAAAGGGGAAGAAGTTATATAATATTTTTAAAAT
This sequence comes from Eucommia ulmoides, assembly GCA_016647705.1. Lineage (NCBI taxonomy): Eukaryota > Viridiplantae > Streptophyta > Magnoliopsida > Garryales > Eucommiaceae > Eucommia > Eucommia ulmoides. The sequence goes on along the minus strand of CM028327.1, from coordinate 26,934,575 downwards.
ACGTTTTATTGTCATGCCATGAATTCATGAGTATAATTAGAAGAGGGGAGCAATGGTTTTTAATAATGTTTTATGGGTTATATTTAATATTATTTTGTAGATGTTTTTCTCATTACAGTTCTTAAAAGATTTAAAACCTATCTTCATACTTAGGGGAAGAGTGGTTACATTTTTTACTGAGGAAATATCGAAGTTACTTGGCAATATAACAAACAAGGAGATTGTTGACCCTAGATGTTTTGATGGACAAGTGAATATTGATGTTTTATAGAACTAATGGGTTTATTGAGTAATTTCAAATTAAGAGTTCTATTTGTTAAATAAGAAAAAGATTAAATCGAAAAAGATAAATCGTTGAAGATTTACAAGACAATTTTTTGTAAGAGATTCAATATGGTTGTAAAGCGAATACGTTACAGAATCTTTGAAGCATTGAATCGTTTTTGTATTCTTAGATAAAACAACTCATTACCTTTATTCTATTAATGCAACCCCATTAGGATCACGTACGACACTTTAAAATGGGTAATATTATGTGTGTTATCGACAGAAGTGATAAATTTAAGATCCTAAAAGATTTTATAAAGTAAAATCATGAAAATGTTTTTGATAAAATGTTGAAATGAGAAAATATTTTTAACACATAAATTGATAAGTTTCGGGTTGATTCAGTTAACCGACAAAAATGGTTGGTTAACTAACAAAAACAGAAGCTAGAAAGAAAATGTGTAAGGAAGCTATTGGTCAATTTGGTCAACCAACAAAATGGGTCGGTCGACTAACGTAAATAGTAGCTTGAAACAAATTGAGAGTGGAAGCTACTGGGGGAATAGGTCAACCAACAGGATGGGCTGTTGATCGACAAAAAGTAAAAAATGGCCTGAATTTTGAACATTACGGATGGTCGATTAACAGGCGTATAGGCGGTCGATTGACTGAGATATATTTAGTAAACTTGATTGTTTAATTTTTCATGATCTTTTACCCAAATCCTATCGTTTGAAATGCTAGAAAATAAGATTATTTTACAGCTTTGAGTATATTTCCACTATACATCACATATTAATAAGATCGTAATTAATTGGTTCTTATATTAATTAATAATATAAGTTGAATTGGTAAAACTATTTTCTATATTTAAAAATTTTGAATCAAAAAAGATTTGGGGACCAAATCAAGCTTTCCAAAGAGTATTTTTATATGAAATATATCTATTTTGATGATATATTATATATGGGGTCTTAAAGTGACACACCCCGGATTTTTTAGAAGTAGAGGAAGTACAAAACATAAAGAAAATGAAAAAAAAAATCATTTTCTCCTTCTCGAAATCCTAAAAAAAAAATCATTTTTTCAAACCTTGTTTCAAGGGATTTTCTAGGCTGTGCTTTTAAAAAGTTCTTTGGGCCAAAATTTATGTTAGAAAAGGAGTTGTCACCTAACATGTGGTTAAATGGTGTGTTAGGTCACCGGCATTATAGAAAAAAAAAATTTGTTTGAAAATGGCCCAAATTTTGGATCAAAAATAGTTGGTCTTTTATTAGAGATTTCTTTAAAGCTTGGGGGTCGGTTATACTCGTTAAAGATGTTAGGCACCCCAAGAGACCCTTTCGAAGACGGTATCTTAGTCTAAATAGACGTTCACGTTTAAACAATGTCTAAGTAACTTCTTCTGGTTTTGTTTAACACAATAATTCCCATTTTTTATGTTTTTGTCTTTTTTATGCAATTTTTTATGTAAGGAAAACAAGAAATATTTACTCTTTATTAGCAGCAACAGATAAAACAGAGAAAATGAAAAATATTTTTTGTATTTTTTTATGTCGACTTAACCTATAAAAGTTTCCTACATATCTCAGGTACCTAAGAATCAGGTTAGCACGTAGTTCATCTGTTAAAGATGAACTGATTTTTATTTATACAGGTGACCAAACTTATACGTGTGTTGCTTACGTATCTCAGGTAGCTGAGAATCAGGTCAACAAGTAGTTGATCAAGAGATGAATTTTCGTTTCCTTTTTTTTTTTTTTATGATATAAGAAACATAAATTGCGTCGATGACAACTGGTTATATACTTTTGATTTTGTCAAGAACACTCGAATCGAACTCACTTGCTTAGGAAAGTTTAGTGTTTCAATTTAGGTTATTAGTTCAAAAAGAAAAGAAACTATATTGTATAAGTGCTAATCCTACTTGTAACTAATAAGAGAGAAACATTTCTAAAGAAGGTGAACACTTATCCCCTAAGGAATAGAGGTCCTTTCTTTATTCTAAATTTTAGCCACAAGGGTCTCGACGAAATAGTATATGTGTATATAAGGTGTCAGTTCATGAGCCTAATGACTTAGTGCTAGGCTGTGATCTAGACCGTTGCAAAAAAATAAAACTCAATTGTTAGTAGTCAGTGGCTATAAGTCCTTTGTCGAATGTTTGTTTTGAGTTCTTTAGAGTTCAATTTCATGTGTTCTTGAGAGAATCAAAGATGCTATGCACAACTCATGGTGTGATTGATGTTCTTGTCATGTTCTTGATATTTTTGACATCGTTTTTTCTGTTTTTGTCATATTTTGATGTTTTTGACATGTTTTCGATGTTTTTTACTTATTTCTTGAAATATACACTATGTGCATAGAATACGCATCTAAGAACTAGCCAAATATGCTATATACAAGTAATACAACCATATTTAAGACAACATCAAAGGGTGTTTAATAATACTTACCTAACTTAGGGGAGTGGTCTTTCTCTAAGCGATTTCCTTATTCTCCTTCTTTGATCTTCTCGGTTGTTCTTGATCGTTTTTCAACAACGTCTTGAGATCTTCCTCCAAGATGCTCAAGAATACCTTTAGGAAGCTATTTTGATAGAATTTCAGGGTGTTTTTGAAGTAGAAGGCTCGAGAATTACCTTGAACCGAGAGAGAAATTAGAGACTAGAGAAAAAGTTCTTGGATCAAGCATTTTGAAATAAGAAAACTAGCTACTTATTTATAGTCTTTGGAATCTTGTGCATTGGTTAATGTGCATGCCATCCCAACCTTTTCCTTAGGGCCTGTTTGGTCTAGGTGCATCTCTTTGATGTTTCCTGCATTCAGGGTTTGGGCCAAATCTGGAAGATTTAATAAGATTTTCTAAGATTTTGTAATGATTACAAACTTTTTAAAATATCTAATTAGTCATTGCCAATGATTGCCCATCATTACTCATCATTGGTAATGATTAGTCATCATTGATTGGCACATGGGGTATTTAATGCATGATGGGATATTTTTTAGTTCGGTTTGCTTGCTAAGTGCCAGTTACTCGAACTATTTTGGTTAGCTTGCATTATTGCCTTGTAGATTCAATGTATGTAGTCTCCACTTTTCACATTGGCATTAAATTCTTGATTTGACACTTGATTTGATGGGCATTGAATTCTAATGATGGAATGGAAATGATCCAGTTAGTCCTATAATCGTATAGTTACTATTGAAGTAACTTGGTTTCTCTAAGATATTTTGATCAAAATATATTGATTCTTTGAATGTCATCTCCCTAGGTTATTTCAAGTATTAAATGCTTGATGGGAGGTTGATTTGATTTATCATTTATGGCATGATTTGATTGGAAACCGAATCGGTTAGTTTTATAACTGTTAGTTACTTTTCAAGTAATTAGGTTTCTATCGTAGAAATTTTCATTTAAATTCTCATTAATGATTCATTAAGTTCATGATAGGGCCCACGATGTGATGGGCTTTGAATGCTTGTGATGATGACTTCGAATTGGTTGGTTTCGAACCAAGTCTTAAGTATTAGTTACTTCGGGTAACTAGATTTGTCATGATGGTTTCTCTAACTTGATTCAGGTTTTTGGATTGATTTATGGAGATTATTTCTTTAAACAAAAAATTATAAAGGTGTGTTTTGGTGTCAAAAAGATAAAATCGGTGATAGTAAATGTTTTAGGGGTCAAAACATGTAAAATGTGTAATTGGTAAAATTTCCATAAGTTAAAGGGTAGTAACTAAATTTTATTCATATTAAAGGTGATTTCACTAAAATCAACCTTTAATAATGTCATTTTATTCCCCCTTAATTTTAAAAATTTCGAGGTTGACTCAAAACTTTTACTTAACCAAATTCATTCAAATTTAACAGTTTTGTGTTTTGTTGTATTTTTTATTATTTTTCTAGTATCCTATGTAGTTTAAGGTAGAAATTCATTCCCTTTAAACATTAGTTTAAATTTGATCAGAATTTGTATTTTCTATCCAATACTAAATAGGCGGGACAAAATGCGGTGTCTACCGTTGTCCTTTTTTGTTATGCAAGTTTACTCATAATGACAAAGAATGAGACATGAACATTTTATTCTGCAAGATATGGAAAGTAAAGAAATGAAATTTAACTCGACTAACATAAAGTCAAGAACGTTCCTGAACCTTGTTGCATTTACACTAAAGAAAGGAAATTTAACTCGACAAAGCAAGCAGGAACATTCCAGAACCTTGTTGCATTTACATTAGAGACAAAATTTAACTCAACTAAGAAAAGTCAGGAAGGTTCTTCAACCTTGTTGCATGTACGCGCGAGGATTCACAACCATCCTCCTCGCGGTAATTGGACTACTCGCAAGTGTACGAGGTCTAGTTTTAATATAATGGATCTTGTGAGATTGGATATCGTTCCACTGGGACTGGCAGGTAATTCGGTTGAGTTTTGCGATTTCAATAGTTTCATATTATCTCGACTAATCAAATTTTGTTTGTTTTCTAATTAATATACTAAGATAAACGAAAACTATGAAGTTAGGTTTAATTACACTAATTACTTAGGCATTGATTTCTTTCACATAATGCATAATCGAAGTCATTAAGTTAGCTATAATGGTTTTCTATCTATTCCAACAATCTCTGTATCAATAACTCCTCCGCTACCTCTCCCGAGTGTAAGACGGGGCATTAAACGACTTCGTGTCAACGAAGAAGTCCCCTTCAACCCCTTAAAAACCCTAGGTCGTATGAGTCTTTAGCTAACGTCATGGATTGCATACGTTCTAACGCCCTCCCGGGTCGTTAGAACGTCACGTTGTATTTACCCTAATCCGAATCCAGGGTTACCTCTCCCGAGTGTCAAACCCTGTATTCTCGGTTTATCAATACAAGCATAATATCAAGAATAATGGTAAACATAATCGGATTTAGACAAACAACACATTAAAGTAACACTAATTCATTCAACTTAACAATTACATGATTTCAACTACACCTAAGTAATATTTAACTAATACTATAAGATCTTAGCCATATACCATACAAAATAAGAGGGATTCAACATTCTTAGTTATGAAAAATTGATTACAAAGATAAATACAAGAAAGAAACAATCAAATCTGGAAGTGAAACGGTTCATGATCGATCCACAAGTGATCCTTCTTTGTCCGAATGATGAACCTCCTTCTTGATCTTCAAAATATAGCTTAAGAGATTTCTACTAGGGTTAGGGTTCTTCAATTCCTTGTTTCAGACGTGGGAAAGGGTATATATAGGCCTAGGGATTCAAAAATATCTAAACAGATATTTTGGGCTGTTATGCGAATTCCGCCTAAGCGGTAGAATCTTCGCCTAGGCGGAGTTTAAGTCGGTTAGAATTCTGCCGAGGCGATGGTTTCTTCGCCTTGGCGGAGGACCAAATTCTTGCGCCCCCTTTCTTTCTGACGGATTTCCGCCTAGGCGGTAGCTACTTCGCCTAGGCGGATTTACAGCAGTGCAGCTCTTCCAGCAGTTTAGCACTTCCAATGTTCTGATGGATTTCCGCCTAGGCAGTGGAAACTTCGCCTAGGCGGATTCAATACTTCAGCCCTTGCAACTTTCTGATGAATTTCCGCCTAGGCGGTGGATACTTCGCCTAGGCAGAATTGTGTTGTTCTTTGAAACCTCTTTTTTTCATCTTTTTGGCTCTCATTTTCTCCACCATTTCGCTCGGTTTGCCGATTGTTTACGTCCCTTCTCCTAACTAATAAAAACAGCTAAAATGGTATTCAAACTCCAATAAATAATCGAAAACTTGCAAATTCGGTTTAGAATTAGATAGGTATTTTACACCTATCAAGTACCCCCAAGCTTGGAATTTTTCTAGTCCTCGAGCAAAACACCCTAATGCTAAATAACACTAACTACACTAATTAGCTACATTCTAAACTACAAATACGTAATCATTAACAAATAAGAAGTACACACATGTGAGATTTAAGTTTAGTCAAACAAACCATGCTATTCTTCGCTCAACAACCCGTAATCAGATCTGGTTAAGGAATAACACACACCACGTGGTGTTCTAGAATTTCAACACTCAATATCAGTTAAAATCATTTTAGATCCTATTGAAATATGTGTGTGTGAGAACTCGGATATATAACTAATCAAACGCCGGATTGGATTATTCAATGAATAAGGTCATGACTTAAACTTGTTAAAACATTCAGGAAAGCCATATGCTTAACTGGGCTCAACTATCCACTAATGTAGGTTCAGACATTCACCGAGGTCAATAGGGCTTGGTTTGGCTTTGGAGAACGGCCAAGGGTATCGTAGAAATAGAAATTCGTTATAATTTTTAACGATGCCTGATGTAAAAATGCTTGTCGCTAAATCTCTCTCATAACCCCCCCTATCTTTGAAGATATTACCCTGAACAAGATTTAATAAACTTGTATTCACTTGTCACAACAACCGAAATTAAACACTATATTAACATAGGTTGTTTGTTTGTTTTGTTTTGTTTTGTTTTTTTTTTTTTTGTTTTTTTTTCACATACCCCCAAACTTATTCAAATTTATACAATTTTAGGGGTATGTTAATACAACTAAAGGATTGACAAGTGAATACTCTTATACTTAACCAAAAACATTTTAAACTGAAACCCTGATTGCCCGCTTCAAGTTAGCATAATCTAATGCTACTTGTTTTCACTCAATTTTCACTTTTATTCCTAGCGAAAATGGTTCTAAAAGATTTACTTGATTAAAGTATAGAAACAAGTTCAGAAGTGGAAAATTTTTATGGCTTCGACAGGAGAACGAGGGAATAACTTTTCAGGTTAGTTTCAAACGGTTCAAGCGATGAAAATGAAGGCCTATATCATGCCTCCGAAATTACCTTAACTATAATTTTGCCTCAAGCCTCCCCCAGTCAAGTTCTAGATTCCTCATTTTTGTCATGGACTTATTATTAAATAATCGGCATCAAATCGTTCAACTAGTTATACAATGAGTTTATGTGATCGTGCGATTTAGGATCAAAACAATTTTCACCTAATCAACACGCTAAGCACACAAAACACACGTGAATGGCATTACCCCTAACCTCAATATGCAATTTAGGGGGTACTTTTCATCATCGGGACATGGTTCGAACGAACTCGAAAACTTAACATGCACGTACAACTATATTCATTAACAAATCTACTCTAATTCTATAAACTAACATTACTTATACTAATGATCCTTACACATGCATTGCTAAAATAAATTCAAAATTTACAAAATAATTTAACATTCATATCATTATAAACTACAATTTGTACACAAAAAGAATTTTGTCCCTTTTTACATCAATTTTTTTTTTCATCCTTCATATTCCCCAAAAAAACAAAAAAACTACATGCTTGCATTGCATAACATATACCCCCAAACTTGAACGAGGCAGTGTCCTTACTGCCTAAGTAGCGAACCCAATAGCAGAATAGACAAATATGTATGAAAAACTGGGGCGGACACATACCTAGGAGGGAAGACATACAAGTCTAACCTCCTACCGTTCATTGTGGAAGAGATGGAGGTGGCAGATCATCAGTCTCGGAAGGCGGCACCGGCGTATAACACGCCATGTCGATTCCTAGATGTTCGAATATAACTCTTTGGTTTTGATCTTGTTGCCGGATGTAGGAATCCATGTAGTTCTCAATCCGAGCCAAATTAGCTTGAAGTTGGCTCATATCGGACTGGAGACTACGGACGTCTCTTGAAATCTGGATGATTGGGTCGGGACTGGTTGTAGGCGTCGGTGGCTCCGAAGGGCCGATTTCTTCCTCTTCCTGACCCTCTTCTCCTTCACCTGGTCCACCTTTCCATACCCTATTAATCATTACAAAATCTAGTGGCTTTTCAGGTGGAAAGGGGATTATAGACGTGGTACGAACTCCGGCTCGTTGAAAGAGCGCGGTGAGTAAAAAGGAAAAAGGAAGGCCACCCTTCTTCGTTCTGGCAGTATGAATTATGGAAGAATAAATGTGCCAGCCGATGTTGACGGGTGTCCCTCTATCAATGTTGTAGAGCATAAACGCTCGCTCTTTGGACACATAGGACACATGGGTGGTCGAGAGCAGATTGGCGCAGATAAATGAATGCCAAATCTTTAGGATCGGTTTCAGAAACCGAGACTTGAAGATTACCTGACCTTGCCATGTGTTTGTCCACTGGGCATTTCCCATCGTCAAGGTCTGAATCACCGCACTCATAGACGGTGTGGCGGCATCGGATAAATCTCTAGAGGCTTTGGGCCCCGTCAATCTCAATAATTCATTGAAATGATCGACGCTGAACAGAATGGGAATGTTTCGGACCCATGTTTGAAATCTCGTGGCCTCCTCAATGTTCGCATAAAATTCTCGTACAAGGGCCAACTCTCCTGTTAGGGGTGGAGCACAGAATTGTTCCCATCATCTTTGTACGATAATAGTCCTGATATCTTCCGGGAGTTCATTCAAAGGTCCGAACCCCCTCTGACGAATGCCAGGCCGCTTACTTTCATTCTCTTTGTAGTGGTCCTCAGCCTGCTTTGAAACAAATTTGAGGGAGTTGTAGTCCGAAGCAGGCGGAGGTTCGTTTGTTCGTGGTAGCTTGGCAGCACGACGCTTTGCCATTTTCCCTTAAAATCAAAATCACAACACCAACCACAATAATAACAATAGAACAAGCAATTCAAACCCTTCCCAACGAACACACAATGCCCTATTTTATCAAACATATGCCAATCAAAGCCAAACAATACAAATCTCACAAGATATCACACCAACCATAACCAACTCATATTTTTGTCGTAATGTAGCGTAAACTAAATCATTCACATTGTATATCAACACAAAAACATGTTAGGGTTTCCATTTATCATTCCTCAATCCCAAATAACATGAAAACCACAACTTAAGGTTTAAAAAGGTATAGGGTTCTAATCAAATCCAATGATTTTTTAAATAAATGAGCAAATAAAGCAAATATTTCAACAACTAAATGAAAAATAGGATCATTGACACTTACTTGTTGAACATTTTTGATCAAATCAGTGGAGAATGGTGATTTCGCACTGTTTCACCGTTCAAACCCTTATTTTCGAGAATGGGAAGAGCAATTCCACATTTGGACGAAGATTCTTGGTGAAAATCCAAGTTTTTAGCAATATAGAATGAATCTTTAACTGGAGGAAGCAATTTGGGATGGTGAATTTGAGAGGTTTCTTGAAATTTTTAGGAGGAAAATGCCGTTTACGAAGAGGACTGTGCGTTTTAAAACAGGGCTCGTGTTAATTCGCCTAGGCGGTGGTTTTTTTCGCCTGGGCGAAGTAGCGCCTTTTTCTTTTTAAAAACCTTCTGGTGTTAATTTGCCTAGGCGGTGGTTTTTCCACCTGGGCGAGTTTACACCAGTGTAAAACCCCTGATTTCGTGTAAATCCACTTAGGCGGTGGGTTTTTCGCCTGAGCGAGTTTACACCAGTGTGAAACCCCTTATTTTCTTGTAAATCCGCTTAGGCGGTGGGTTTTCCGCCTGAGCGAATTTACACCAGTGTAGGAACTCAGTTTTTCTTCAATTTTCTGCCTAGGAGTGGTTTTACCACCTGGGCAAACTTACGGCAGTGTAAAAATTCAAGCTTTTTGCTTCCTATTTCTGCCTAGGCGGTGGTTTTTTCGCCTAGGCAAATTTTCGCCAGTATGTTTCCTTAGTCTTTTTATCCAATTTTCGCCTGGGCGGTGGTTTTTCTGCCTAGGTGAATTTTTTCCAGTGTTTACTTTAGCTAGATTCCTTCAGGTTTTCACATTCTTTCTCTACACCTATTATTTCATCTTCATTCCTCAAATGAATTTTCGCATGCAAATCAACCCTAAGTGTCTAGCCTCATCAATTCACCACAAAAATAGTATTACAAGATCAATACGATCTCCAAAAAGTAATTTATATAAAAGTTGGGAATATTCGTTACCCTCGATGACATATCAAAAGATGTTGCTTGGTTTTACGTCCCTAGCATGGACGTTGATAAATTCCGGCTCTATCCTTCAATGAGGGAGATGTTCTCCACAACTCGCTCTTCATCCTTCAAGTAGTGCTTGATCCCCTCCCCGTTGACTCGGAAAGTTCATCCATCTTTGCCTTCTAGTTCGATAGCACCAAATGGATAAATATGCTTGATCCGAAACGGTCCAGACCATCGGGACTTCAACTTTTCGGGAAAAAGTCTCAGCCTTTAGTTAAACAATAAAACCTGTTGGCCCGGACTGAACTCTCTTTGGACTATCATTTTATCATGCCCTCTTTATTTTATCTTTGTAAAGCTTGTCATTCTCATAAGCCTTGTGCCGGAATTCCTCAATTTCATTCAATTGGAGGAGACGTTGCGCACCAGAAGCTTTTATGTCAAAATTGAGTTTCTTAATCGCCCAGAATGCATGGTGCTCCAATTCAATGGGCAAATGACATGCTTTCCCAAACACCAATCGATATGGCGACATGCTGATCGGTGTCTTAAAAGCCGTGCGATAAGCCCATAAAGCATCATCAAGCTTCACCGCCCAATCCTTACGATTAGTATGAACCGTTTTCTCCAGAATTAGCTTGATTTCTTGGTTTAAAACTTCAGCTTGGCCATTTGTCTATGGGTGGTATGGTAGCGCCACCTTATGTCTAACCCCATATGTTTCCAATAAAGCGTTTAGCATTTTGTTACAAAAGTGGGTTCCCTCATCACTGATTAAGGCTCGAGGTGTCCCGAACCGTGTCATGACATTGTGCTGAAGGAACTTCAAAACCACTTTGGCATCATTGGTAGATGTTGCTATGACCTCGACCCATTTAAACACATAGTCCACCGCTAATAGAATATACTCCTTACCAAATGATGGTGGAAATGGCCCCATCAAATCTACGCCCCACACATCAAATAGCTCAAGCTCAAGAATTGACGTTAGTAGCAATTCATGCCTTCTCGATATGTTACCCACCCTTTGACATCTATCACAGGTTTTCACAAATGTATATGAATCTTTAAACAAAGAAGGCCAGTCAAAACCTAATTGAAGTACTTTTGATACTGTGCGAGTCGCACCAAAATGGCCGCCACAAGGTGATGAATGGCAATGGTAGAGAATACTAGCCATTTCCTCCTCCAGAACACATCTCCAGATCACCTGATCAGCACATTTCTTGAATAGCAATGGCTCATCCCACAAATAATACTTTGCATCAAAAAGAAATTTCTTCCTTTGGGCTCCCGTCAACTCAGGTGGTAACACGTTACATGCAAGATAATTCATAATGTCTGCATACCACGGAAGTGCATTTTTCCACTGAAAATAGTTGTTCATCAGGGAACACTTCCGTGATACTAGACTCCTCACCAACGTCTTCTTGGATCAGCCTCGACAAATGATCGACAACAACGTTCTCACTTCCCTTATTGTCCCTTATTTCAGCATCAAATTCTTGCAATAGAAGAATCCACCTTATCAATCTCGACTTGGCATCTTTCTTTGCAAATATGTACCGGATAGCCGCGTGATCCATGTAGACGATCACTTTTGACCCTATGATATAAGACCGGAACTTATCACAAGCAAAGACCACCGCTAGCATTTCTTTCTCAGTCGTGGTGTAATTTTCCTGGGCATCATTCAATGTCTTACTTACATAATAGATTGATCGGAAGATCTTTTCCTTCCGTTGGCCTAAAACAGCGCCAACAGCATAGTCACTCGCATCGCACATTATCTCAAATGGCATTTTCCAATCTGGAGCGACCATTATTGGAGCCGTGATGAACTTTTCCTTTATCGCCTTGAAAGCCTCCATGCAAGCCTCATTGAATTCATAAGGTATCCTTCTCAAGAAGGTGACATAACGGCTTCACCGTCTTCGAGAAGTCCTTGATAAAGCACCGGTAAAAGCCGGCATGCCCCAAGAAACTTCTAACTCCTTTCACATTAATCGGTGGCAGAAGCTTCTCAATCATTTCAATCTTTCCTCGGTCTACCTCAAGCCCCTTAGAAGAGACTCGATGACCTAAGACAATCCCCTCTTTAACCATAAAGTGGCACTTCTCCCAATTTAGAACAAAATTCTTCTCTTCACATCGGTCAAGAACAAGCGCCAGATTATAGAGACAGTGATCAAAGGACGACCCAAAGACTCAAAAGTCATCCATGAAGATTTCCATTTTCTCTTCCACCATATCAGAAAATATTGCCATCCTATACCGTTGGAAAGTTGTCGATGCATTGCAAAGGCCAAACGGCATACGTCGATAAGCAAACGTTCCATACAGGCATGTGAAAGTAGTCTTCTCTTGGTCCTATTGTGCAATGTCTATTTGATTGTAACCTGAATAGCCATCAAGAAAGCAATAGTACTCATATTGGCTAATCGATCTAGAATTTGGTCAATGAAAGGAAGAGGAAAATGATCATTTCTCGTCGCCTTATTCAATCTTCTATAATCAATGCATACACGCCATCCCGTGATGGTCCGTGTATGAATAAGGTCATCCTTCTCATTCTTCACCACCGTCATACCTCCTTCCTTGGGCACCACTTGCACCAGGCTAACCCACTCACTATCGGATATAGCGTATATAATTTCTGCATTCAAGAGCTTCAACACCTCCACTCTCACCACTTCCTTCATAGTCGGATTTAGCCATCGTTGATGTTCAATGGAGGGTTTTAACTCATCCTCCATCAAAATCTTATGCATACAAACCGAGGGGCTAATTCCTTTTATATCCGAAATAGACCAAGCAAAAGCAGATCGGTGCCTCTTCAAGAATCTTAGCAACTTACTCCCCTCTTCTTCCGTCAGAGTTAATGAAATTGTAACCGGATCTGTCAAATTCTCTCCCAAAAAGATATACCAAAGGTGTTCCGGTAATTGCTTGAGTAATAACCCACCGTGAGGCGAATTTGATTCCTCGGGAGAGTTTTCAACTTCTTCAATCTTCGCCACATGAATAGGATCTTCTGCGTCTTTATATTGAGCATCCAAAGTTAGCACGTAGTCCACAACCTCAACTTCCATGGTAGAGCCTTCTTCACCAAGATCCCCCATAGATAAGAAATTGGAGAGTGTATGCTCTAACGAATCTATCTCCATAGTTGCAAGAAAAAACTCCCTCACACGAGAGTCCACAACGTCAACTCGATTGCAATTGAGAGGTTCATCCAGAAAGTTCATAGTTCTAAAGATGTTGAACCTTATCTCTTCATCATTGACTCTCAACGTCAGATTTCCATTATGCACATCAATCAAGGCTTTTCCCATTGCAAGGAAAAGTCTTCCCAGGATGATCAGGATTTCTCTATCTTCTTCCATTTCAAGCACAACAAAATCCACCAGAAATATGAATTTATCTACCTTCACTAGCACATCCTCAATGATATCTTTCGGATAGGTTAATGAACGATCCGCCATTTGAAGAGAGATCGTTGTCGACTTTGCACTTCCAAGTCCTAACGTTCGATAAATGAAAGAAGGCATCAAATTAATACTCGCCCCAAGATCACAAAGCGCCTTATCAAAATGACATTTCCCGATAATACACGGAATTGTGAAACTACTGGGATCCTTCAAAATGACATCTTTTTTGTCATGATGTCCTTTAAGAACTTGCCATAATTGGGCATTTGTTCCAATGCATCCGCAAAAGGTATGTTCATGTGAATTTTCTTGAAGATTTCAAGAAATTTCTCAAATTGGGCATCCAACTTCCTCTTTTGGAATCTTTGAGGATATGGCAATAGGGTTGCTAGAATCGGTGGATTCTCTGAAAATGTTACTCGCCCCGGTATCACCCTTTCATCTTTTCTTTTCTCCTCGACTTCCTCCTTATTACTATCATCATTCACGTCTTCACTCGGCTTCTCCTTTCCTTCATCGATTTTTCCTTCAACTTCCTCCTCCACACTAGTTCTTGGTTCATCATGCGGAAACTCATGACTCACTCCCAGCTCAGTTTCCATAGGCCTTCTCACTTCCACGTCTCTTCTGCTCCGCAACTTATTTGCCTTGCATTCCCGAGGGTTGGTTTCCGTGTTGCTTGGAAACTTCCCCTTTTGTTGTTCTTGAATGGCCCTAGCAAGCTGCACGATTTGAGTCTCAAGATCCTTCACCATGGCATTAGTGTTTGTACAAGTGGTATCAATAGAGTCCATCCGTGTTTCATGTTTGTTCAGCCGATTATGCATCTCACGCATCATAGTCTGCGTCTCCTTCATAAATGAACCCAAAACCTCATCCACATTTGACTTCGGATTGTGCATTGGTAGTTGTTGCATTGGACGATTGGATTGCATAGGATATCTCGAAGCTTGATTTCCATAACCCGGAGGTGGCCGCAAAGCGTTCTGATTATTTGCATATGAGAAGTTCTCATGGTTACGAAGTCCAGAATTGTAATGAATCGGAATGTTGGTAGCCAGCCTAAAAGTGTAGGTACAGTTGTTTAGAAAATGGCATTCCTCAAACTCGTTATCCAATCCGAATTGGGAACAACTTGCTGCTATCTCCTCCCCTTGACTCGACAAAGCTCCTTTTGTAGACAAGGCAACCAATTGATCTAAGATCTTGGACACTTGGTCCAATAACGTTGAAATATGGTCAGATTCTTGGATAGAAGCGACCTGTCTTCCCGTGTTCCTCTCATTCGGCCATTGATAATTATTAGCCGCCATTTCTTCCAATAAAGCATTTGCTTCGGTAGGGGTTTTGGATAACAACGATCCCCCTAAGGCTGCATCGACTATTGTTCCAGTCTAGCCATCCAACCCGTTATAAAATAATTGGGTTTAAAACCAATCTTGATAACCGTGTTGGGGGCACCTTCTCAATAAGTCTTTAAATCTCTCCCATGCTTCAAATAACGGCTCAAAATCTCTCTGGCGAAACTGCGCTATCTCACCTCGGAGTTGAGAAGTCTTCGAGGGTGGAAATAACTTAGTGAGAAACCTTTGTGCAAGGTCTTCCCAAGTATTAATGCTCCCCGGTTGAATCGACTGAAACCATCCCCTTGCTCTGTCGTGTAAGGAGAACAGAAATAACCTCAACCTTATAACATTTTTGGCAGCTCCATTAATCTTGACGGTTTCACAGATCTCAAGAAAGCTTGCTAAGTGTACGTTGGGGTTTTCGTGAAGGTTCCCTCCATATTGGTTTTGTTGAACCATGTTGATTAGGGCGGGCTTCAATTCGAAGTTATTCGCTTGGATCGGCTGCCTCCGGATCCCTGAATAGTTGTCCAACATGAGTGGCCGATAATAGTCCCTAAGGACTCGTTGTGTACTCTCATGCTCCGGAGGCTGGAGTGCTTGCAGCTCCGGTGGTTGTGGAACATTTTCACGTCCCCCGGCTATTGCGATTACTTTTTCTTCTTTTTGTTTAGCAATACGTTGACTACACCGCATGCACTGCTCAAATTCAATAGAAAAATAAAATAAATAAATGAATTGAATAAAATTTAAAAGCAAAAGAATTATCGTGATTAACATTCAACTACTTAATCACAATATCAACTTAATCGAAAAACACATCACCATCCCCGACAACGGCACCAAAAACTTTTACACGGTAGTATTCACAACCATCCTCCTCACGGTAATTGGACTACTCGCAAGTATACGAGGTCTAGTTTTAATATAATGGATCTTGTGAGATCGGATATCATTCCACTGGGACTGGCAGATAATTCGGTTGAGTATTGCGATTTCAATAGTTTCATATTATCTCGACTAATCAAATTTTGTTTGTTTTCTAATTAATATATTAAGATAAATGACAACTATGAAGTTAGTTTTAATTACACTAATTACTTAGGCATTGATTTCTTTCACATAATGCATAATCGAAGTCATTAAGTTAGTTATAATGGTTTTCTATCTATTCCGACAATCTCTGTATCAATAACTCCTCCGCTACCTCTCCCGAGTGTAAGACGGTGGATTACACGGCTTCGTGTCAATGAAAAAGTCCCCTTCAAAGCCTTAACAACCCTAGGTCGCGTGAGTCTTTAGCCAACATCATGGATTGCATACTTTCTAACGCCCTCCCGGGTCATTAGAACGTCACATTGTATTTACCCTAGTCCGAATCTAGGGTTACCTCTCCTGAGTGTCAAACCCTGTATTCTCGATTTATCAATACAAGCATAATATCAAGAATAATTGTAAACACAATCGGATTTAGACAAACAACACATTAAAGTAACACTAATTCATTCAACTTAACAATTACATGATTTCAACTACACCTAAGTAACATTTAACTAATACTATAAGATCTTAGCCATATACCATACAAAATAAGAGGGATTCAACATTCTTAGATATGAAAAAGTGATTACAAAGATAAAAACAAGAGAGAAACGATCAAATCTGGAAGTGAAACGGTTCACTGTCGCTAATGATCGATCCACAAGTGATCCTTCTTTGTCCGAATGATGAACCTCCTTCTTGATCTTCAAAATATAGCTTAAGATTATTCTACTAGGGTTACGGTTCTTGAACTCCTTGTTTCAGACATGGGAAAGGGTATATATAGGCCTAGGGGTTCAAAAATATCTAAATAGATATTTTGGGCCGTTCTGCGAATTCTGCCTAAGCGGTAGAATCTTCACCTAGGAGAAGTTTAAGTCAGTTAGAATTCTGCCTAGGTGATGGTTTCTTCGCCTTGGCAGAGGACTAACTTCTTGGGCCCCCTTTCTTTCTGACTGATTTCCACCTAAGCGGTAGCCACTTCACCTAGGCGAATTTACAGCAATGCAGCTCTTCCCGCAGTTCAACACTTCCAACGTTCTGATGGATTTCTGCCTAGGTGGTGGAAACTTCGCCTAGGTGGATTCAATACTTCAGTCCTTGCAACCTTCTGATGAATTTCCACCTAGGCGGTAGATACTTCGCCTAGGCGGAATTGTGCTATTCTTTGAAACCTCATTTTTTTCATCTTTTTGGCTACCCTTTTCTCCACCATTTCACTTGGTTTGCCGATTGTTTACATCCCTTCTCCTGACTAATAAAAATAGCTAAAAAGGTATTCAAACTCCAATAAAATACTCGAAAACTTGCAAATTCGGTTTAGAATTAGATAGGTATTTTACACCTATCACTACACTTATATTAGATATACGAATTTTAACTCAACTGAGCAAAGTTAAGAACGTTCTAGAACGTTTTTGAATTTACACTAGGAAAGTAGAAAATAAAGAAAAATGATTGCCAGTAATATTTGAATGATTCTTAGGTATTGTTGCATCTATACTATGAAAAACAGTAAAGTCCTAAGAAAGCAAATGCGAGAAGCATTCAAATGATTCCTTGGGTATTGCATTATCACTGGAGTCATAATAGCTTCCAAGGAAAGCAAATACCAGGAATGTTCAAACGATTCCTAGGGTATTGCACCATCCTTTATGAAAACTACATTACTTCTCTATAAGTAAGGAATCTTCTCAAATGATTATCAAAAGACCAATCCTAGAGGGTTACGTCACAACGTATGGAGAATGACAACTCATTGACTCATCGCCATTTCCTGGGTATACCCATACATTATCCAAGGGCATTCCTTCATATCTCAAGATAGCTGAGAATCAGATCAAATGTAGTTTTCATATCGAAAGTAAATTGATGGATATTAATGGATACATAATAATGTTCTAGGGTAGCCTAGAATAGCATACGCGGGGGTAGAGAATATTGATCATCAATATCTCCTATTTTGGCCAATCCCACCTAGGAGTTTTCTACATATCTCATGATAATTGAGAATTAGGAAAAATATAGTTCAATACTTTTGATCAAACCTAACTAGGGTTTTCCTACATATCTTAGAATAGTGGAGAATCAGGTGAAGTGTAGTTTTAACAAGTAAAGTAAATTTGATTGATTGATGGATGGATTAAAGTTGTAAATTGATGGATAAAAGAACTAAATTTGATTGATTGATTGATTGAAGATGGAAATTAGACATTGATTGATTGATTAAAATAGGAAATTAAACTTTGATTGATGCATTGATTGATTAAAGCAGCAAATTGATTGATTGATTTGTTAAATCAATAAATTGATTGATTGAATTATTTAATTGAGCTAACTTGACCGAATCCCATCAGGGCACCTACATATATCAAATAGCTGAGAAATAAGTCTAATGTAGTTCAGGACACTAAATGTAAATCAGTATTTAGTGGAAAAGGTTCTTGGTTAGAGAAACCAATTCCTAGGTCATCATATAATTACATAACTGAAAATGATTGAGAGAATTCTTATCGGATAAAACCCTCAGGGAAACTCGACACTTAGTGTAGTTTCATGGCCACATCCCCATAGGACTACTGGCGAGAACTAAAAAAGTTCCCATGAGAAGCTTACCTCAGATTGAATGTGCCCAGTCGTAAACTAGGGCTTCATGATACTTGTTTCCTTTTTAGGGATTATGAATTCTTAAATTTCGTATTTTTTGCCCTAGTCGTAGCGGGGGTAAATTTTATCAAGAAATCTCAATGGAGAAATTTGGTATAATATGGCCCAGCTCTAACTAGGGCGAATCTTATCATAGGCTTTCGGAGGAAAAACTGGATATAATGTGCCCCATATCTAGTTGGGTCGCAAGAATATGTCTTGGGCTTTCTAGAGAATGTGATATAACCCACATGGGTTACCCATGTATCCCAAACTGAGCGCATGTTTTTTAATGTTTGATTGAGACTTGAAACCATGTTGGGTTACCTATGTGTTTTGATTTAGAAATCATGCCAAGTCTTTATCTTAGACAATGATTGTTAGATGATCTAAACCCACATGGGTTATCTAGATACCCTAATTTCCATGGTCTAGAATCAAGTCAAAATATAATTCAGCCATGGCGGTGCTAATTTTCAAATTGTCGACCGAACTGATAAGGGTTTCCTACGTGCCTTGGTTAATTACCAAGGATCAGGTCAAGACATATTTCCGAACATCTTCAATTCCTCTTTAAATTTGATGATCGAACCTTGTAATAGGTATGGGTTCTATGTTGGAGCTGGAAAATGTATAAATTGAGGTAGTCTTTATTTTTGAAAGGCTTAGTTTTGATATTTGGGAGAATTTAGCTATTGAGGTTTGTACTGCAGTTAAACGTTCTGTTGATTTCTTTAACCTTGGCCTACCATTGCTACCTTGGGATCTTTTCTTTTAGGTTGTGTTTTTCTCTTATTCTCATGCTTTGTCAGCTTTTGAACTTTGTTGGTCCTGACACCTTCTTCCATATATTCCCTTTGAAGAATTACATTAGAGAATGGGTCATTCAGTATGTTCAATAAAGGATTGTAGTAAGGTTGAGGTTGAGCCTGGACGAACATTTGGACTATCGTGGCCTCCTTCACTAGCGGTACTACTTGTGCGGCCTTATCTCTCCATCAGATAGCATATTCCTGAAAATGTTTCCCATTCTTTCTAGTCAAGGTTTGGAGAGATATTTTGTCTGGTGATGCCTCCTGATTGTAGCCATATTGTTCACAGAAAATCTTGACTATGTCAAGGAATGTCTATACCTTTGAATGTTCTAGTGCTGAATACCAACGAGCGGTAGGTCCGTCTAATGATTGTTGGAAAAGCTAACGGTTAACGCTTCGTTATGGATGTACGCCCCCATTTGGTTCTTGTATCATTAGATGTGCTAATCTAGGCACCAGATCCATCGTACTTTATGAATATGGGCATGGTAAAGTAATCGGGGAACTTCACTTGAAACATAAAAGATAGGTCAAGATATCAGGCATCAGTTCCTGATGCTCCCTTATTTAGTTCTTGGATTTATTTTTCCATATGTAGTAACTTTTCAATCACTAGGTATGGCTTTTTATATTTCTCTTTGACCCCCTTTCCAAATCATCCATTTGTTTCTAGAATAATTGGGCTAGCATTAGGTTCAGCTGAGGTAGTGCTTAGATTTGGGTCAGCCACAGTCGAAGTGAATTGTGGTTGAGATCCAACAGGGATTGATTCTCTAGTAGCAAGGCTAGGGCCTTGGGAACTAGAAGGCTGATGGTTAGTTAATGGTTCTATAGGATCCAGGGTTTGAAATGAGACTACAAGGTTTTGCTGAGACTGGTGGAATTGTTGCAAAATCTTGAAAAATTGGCTAACAGATTGTTTCAGTGAGACCATGTCTTCTTTTAGTTACATTACCCTAATAGGTTCATTCAACCGTTCCTCTCTGTCTTTCATTTGGATAAGCTGTCAAGCTTGCGCATAAGTGCAAACTGTTGAATGGGAGACGAGTTTTCCTACACAGAGCAATCTTCATAACTTACAAAAGTCGTGTTAATATTATTTCTTACAAAGGAATCTCGGTTTAACCATGAATAAGTTTGACACGAGATTTCCATTATTTCCCAATTTTATAATTTAACAACCATATAGAATTTCGACAAGAATACCACCACAGATGGGGTGTCCTTTTCTTAAATTTACATACTCGATTTGATATTTTTTATTTGGGACATTCCTTTTTTTTTTAGGGGAACAACCTCTGACTCTGACTACGCTCATAGGTGAGAAAGAATAACAATTCTTAATTGACTATTCCATTCTTTACTAGTCCTAGAAGTCCTCTTTTGTATGGTTTCAGGGCAACATATATACTTACAAAAAGATAATTGTCTCTCTCCAAGATAGTGTTTTAAGTACATCAGGGTTTTTTGGGTATCCTTTATCCTAGACTCACTATATTTGGTTCATGGATTTTCTACTTAAGCATTTTAAAAAGCTTTAGTTCCTAGATCTTCAAACATCTGGCATCCTCCCCAAGGGAACATCCTTCTTTGGTTGGTGATTCAAGCGAACCAAGATTTGAAGCCGAATCTCAGGGGATAAACCACCTGGCATTTCTTTTCCTGACTCCTCATTTTAGTCCTATAGGGTTTCGGAGCTTAGGTTGGTATGACAAAATTGCACAACTTTAGCCCATACTGCGTCCTCTTTATCCCTAAGAGGTTTACGGTTTTGGATTTTTTTCTCATGATAAGCAATGTAAAGATATGCTCCTGAGTTGGAGAGAGTTTATGGAAAGTAAATGCATATATTTAAAGACAGTAATGTAAATGCACATATTTAATCACAATAAATGAAAATGCAGTAAAGTAAAGACAGTAAATAAATTCATGCAAGTGTATACAAGAAACATATAAGAAATGAATTAAAAGAACATTTTTGTAGGGAATTATTTATGTTTGAAAACCAAAGACATATTTCTTCGGTTCCATTTAATCATGAACATAGATTTAGACTCCAATTAGGCTCGACCCTAAAAAGTCCCTAGTAAGGTCGCCAGCAGACGTACCCCATATTTTTTGGAAGCAGATGAAATAAAAAACGGGAAGAAAAAAATAATAAAGTTTCATTTCCTTTATCTCGAAATCCTCAAAAATCCGTTCATTTTTTAAAAATTTGTTTCAAGAGCTTTTCTAAGTGTCCGTTTTGAAATGTTATTTGGGTCGAGATTTATGTTAGAAAAAACGTCGCCACCTAGTAGAGGGTTAAATGATGTGCTAGGTCATCGATATTTTAGAAAATCATTTTTTGTTTGAAAATGGCCCAAGTTTTGACTCAAAAATAGTTGGTCTTTTACTAGAGATTACTTTAAGGTTCAGGGTTCAGTTATGCTCGAGAAAGGTTCTAGGCATCCCAAGACACCCATTCAAATATGGTACCTTAGTCTAAATAGATATTCACACATAAACAAAGTCCAAGTAACTTCCTTTGGTTTTGTTTAACACAATAATTCCCATTTTTTATGTTTGTCTTTTTGATGCATTTTTTATGTAAGGAAAACAAGAAATATTTACTCTCTATCAACAGCAACAGATAAAACAGATTAAATGAAAAATATTTTTAAATTTTTTTATGTCGACCAAACTTGTAAACATTACCTACATAGCTCAGGTAGTTGAAAATCAAGTTAGCATGTATTTCATCTGTTCAAGATGAAACGATTTTTCTTTAGACAGGTGACCAAACCCATACGTGGGTTACCTACGTATCTTTGGTAACATAGAATTAGGTCAGCACGTAGTTCATCTCAAGATGACTTTTTGTTTTGTTTTTTATTTTTTTATTTCTTATGAGATAAGAAACGTAAATCGCACTGATGACAAGTGGATATACATTTTTGTTTTTTCCAAGAACACTCCAATCGAACTTATTTATTTAGGCAAGTTTAGTGTTTAGGCTTAGGTTATTAGTTCAAAAAGAAAAGAATATATATCGTATATGTGCGAATCATTCTCATAACTAAGAGGACGGAAATGTTTGTGAAGAAGATATATACTTATCCCCGGAGGAATAGATATCCTCCATTTATTCCGAATTTTAGCCCTAAGGGTCTCAACGGAATAGTATATGTGTGTGTGTATATATAAGGTACTAGTCCACAAGCCTGATGACTTAGTTCCAGGCTATGATCTAGACTATTGCAAAAAATAAAATTCAATTGTTAGTAGTGGTAGCGCGGGAAAACAACACACCGCTACTTACACTCGCAAGTATACGAGGTCAAAGTTTTAGTATAGTGTGATCGTTAAGATCGAGTCATTGTATCTAGAGGGATTGCTGTCGTTACTATCGAATACCGCGTTTGTCGTGACCTAAGTTTATCTAGGCAAAAAATAAATGTAATTAATTCATTAAACTAATACTAATATAACCTTAATTAACTATACTAATATGCTAATACGTTGTAGGGTAAAGAATCATCTAGGGATTAACGTGTTTACAAATACGTGTTTGATCTCGATTTACTTACGTTTACGGTGTTCGACCTATTTGACAACCTCGGTACATAAACTCTGCCGCCACCTCTTTTGAGTATAAGACGGGGGAATACATGACTTCGAGCTAACGAAGAAGTCCCCCTCAATGTCTTAATGACCCTAGGTCACGTGAGTCTCACCCAGTGTCGTTGATTGCACACAATCCAACTCCCTCCTGGGTTATTGGATCGTTACGTTGTATTTACCCTATCGACAATCTCAGTTGTAAAACTCCCTCGCCACCTCTTCCGAGTGTAAGATGAGGGATATAACGCAACTTCAAGCCAATGAAGAAGTCCCCCTCAACGTCTTAACGACCCTAGGTAGCGTGTGTCTTGCCCCACGTCATCGATTGTCCACGATTCAAACCCCGACCGGGTTATAGAATCATGGCGTTTGTTTACCTTAATCCGAATCCGGGGTTTATCAAGACCTCATATTCTCCATTTATCTAACTAATCATAACAAACAAACAATATGATAAATACAATCAAACTACGAAGAACAATCACAAACGAAACACCGAAATCATCCAAATAACGTATTTATAAATAGAGTGTTAATCCCTACTATAATCCATATTTAACTCGAGGCCATAGCTGCATATACAAGAAAATAATGAGCTAAACATGCTCACATACTCCTAAGATAAATAAATAAGGAAAAACAATCGAAGAACTTAGTCTCATCTGAAGATAAACTACTAAGAACGCTCAACGATCGATTCGTCGTCTTCTCCACATCGGGATGTGTGCTCCACCTCTAAAATCCCTAACTATACCCTTAGATATAGCCTAAGGGCCTCAAAAATGGTAAGTGGGCAAGAGAGTTACCGGCCAAGGGGGAGGAGATGAGGTATTTATAGCAAAAATATCTCAAAAATATCTAAAAATATCTCAAGACTATGTAGGGAAAATCCGCCTAGGCAGTGGATTCTTCGCCTAGGCAGAGTTAGGTCAGTTCTATTTGATCGCCTAGGTGGTGAAGTAGGCGGTGGACTGGGAGAAAATTCTGTTGGATTTCTGCCTAAGCGAAGTAAACTTCGCCTAGGCGAGCGGCTATCAGTAACCCATCTGCGTCCTCTACTGGATTTCCTCCTAGGCGATAGAATCTTCGCCTAGGTGGTCGTCCGTCAGTAACATTTTGCTCTTCTCGGCATCTTCACCGCTTAGGAGGTGGTCTGGACACCTAAGTGGTGGGCATGTTTCATCTTTTAGCCTCCAAGCTTGTTTATCCACCGTAACTTCGAACAGCTTTGGTTCGATCTCATCATTTTCGCTCCAGTTTCCTATCTTTTTGCCTTACACACCTGATTTATACAAAAAGTATGAAAACTAATTAAAACATAATAAAATAGTATATAAACATATTCGAAAACTAAGAACTTCGGATTGAAAATAGATAGGTTTTTCACACCTATCAATACCCCCAAACTCAAAATTTGGCTAGTCCTCGAGCCAAACACACACACTAAAATGGAAAAAATACAAAAACAACAAACTGAAATAAATAACAAACAACCTAAAAACAATCTAAACATAACAACATGCGAGTTTTAAATTCTTCTAACGGCCTATTTACTTTTACCTCAACAACCGCCAGTAGTATCGAGTTCAAGCGGTAATACACAGCATGTAATGTTCTAAATTTTCAACATACAATAATGGTGAACGCTATTTTAGATCCTATAAACGTGTTAGTGCGAGACTCAATAATATAACTATACAACGATCGAATTATCCACCAACGAAATTCATGACTTAGACCTTAAAGGACTAGGATTTCTATAGGCTTGATTGGGGTCCACTCTCCACTAATGTAGGTTTAGTAGTTCATGAAGATCATTAGGACTTGGTTCGGTTTTGGTATATTTGGCCAAGGGTATTTTGGAATAGAAATCGGGTTAACGTTGTTAACTTAACGTTACCCACCACTCAATGCTTGGCACATTCACTCTCGAAACCCCATAGAAAGATTGAAAACAATCGTGAACATGCAATTAAAACCGATGTACTCACTTGTCAAAAGAAACGGAAATAAAACCCGTATTTACATTTGATTCGATTTTTTTTTATTTTTTTTTCTTTTCTTTTCTATTTTTTTTTCTTTTTAATGAACACACCGTCAAACTTATTTGATTGTTACAATTAAAGGGGTGTGGGAAATACAAATGAAAAACGACAAGTGAGTACTCAAATACCGAACCAATTAGAAGTTCGCCCTAAACCCAACCGATCACATCAAATAGCATTTACAATTGCTAACTTGATTCACTCAAATGTTCCTTTAAATTCATCGATATAGGTTTGGAAAAAGATCCACTAGCCATGGTATTAGTTTATGTGTTCCGAATTGAATTTGCATTTAGGTTTCGACAGGGTAACGAGGGATAAACATGTAACAAGGTAGGCTTAAAAAGGCTCAAGCGACAAAACGAATGACTAAATCATGTCTCCTGAACTACCTCACCTAGGATTTCGCCTCAAGCTTCCCCTCAGTCAAGTTCTAGAATCCTTAATGTGTCATGAATTTGGTTAATCGATAATCGTCCTCAAATTAATTGAATAACTATACATTAAGTCTATGTGCCCATGCAAATTAGGATCTACAATAATTTTTACCAAAAAGCATAGTCAAGCACACAGAATCACACATGCATGGGTATTACCCTTGACTTCGAAAACAACCAGGGGTGATTTTCATCATTGGGTGATGGCCCAGATGAACACAAAACTCAACATATAAACAACAACACAAAAACATAAACACATTCTAACCTAAACACATATGCAATACGGAAAAACAATAATAACACATAAACTAACATACTACTAAATACTACACATCACCGCCAAACTCAAAGTGGATAGTGTCCTCAGCGTACCCAATCATTATTCTTCAACGTATGGAATTAAAGCATGCTGATGAAGGGTGTTTAGAACAGTTACCTGGGAGACGAGAGGATCTCGCCTCTGAATCAAGTCGGATGGGATGGATCAAAAAGAATTGCTTGGGTTGCCTCCCAAGAAGTGCGTGGTTTAATGTCCTCGGCCCGACATTTTCAGAACGCCCTCAAGACTAGCGAGGTTTTGCTTTGGATGGCTCAATCTCTCAACGAAACACCTCACCGGCTTATGTGCTTGGCCAAGCACAATAAACGACTTGAAATCCCGTTGAAAGAGATGCATCAATACCCGTCGATATAACATCGCCAAGTACCCTGCATTGGAAACAAAAACAAAACTACAAACAAAAATTATATACAAAATAAATGCCTAAAGTAAAATTAAGTCATTTACACACAATATCAATAATAACAACTTCGCCAATCCCGGCCATACAAAACACTTGCTTCTCCCATCTAAAACTTAAGTCTCCGGCAGTTACCGCGTTTCTTTGACAATAACATCAAAACAATCCCCGGCAACGGTGCCAAAAACTTGGTAGCGCGCAAAACACGCCGCTGCTTACACTCGCAAGTATACGAGATCTAAGTTTTAGTATAGTGTGATCATTAAGATCGGGTTATCGTATCCACAGGGATTGGTTTCGTTACTATCGAATACCGCGTTTATCGTGACCTAATTTTATATAGGCGAAAAACAAATGTATTTAATTAATTAAACTAATACTAATATAACCTAAATTAACTACACTAATATGATAATATGTTTCATGGTGAAGAATCATCTAGGGATTCACATGTTTACAAATACGTGTTCGATCTCGATTTACTTACGTTTACGGTGTTCGACCTATTTGACAACCTCGGTACGTAAACTCCACCGCCACCTCTTCCGAGTGTAAGACTGGGGAATACATGAATTTGAGCTAATGAAGAAGTCCCCCTCAATGTCTTAACGACCCTAGGTCACATGAGTCTCGCCCAGCGTCATTGAGTGCA
Source organism: Eucommia ulmoides (assembly GCA_016647705.1). Lineage (NCBI taxonomy): Eukaryota > Viridiplantae > Streptophyta > Magnoliopsida > Garryales > Eucommiaceae > Eucommia > Eucommia ulmoides. The sequence goes on along the minus strand of CM028327.1, from coordinate 26,907,586 downwards.
TACAATCCAACTCCCTCCCGGGTTATTGGATCGTCGCGTTGTACTTACCCTATCGACAATCTCTGTTTTAAAACTCCCTCGCCACCTCTTCCGAGTGTAAGATGAGGGATATAACACAACTTTGAGCCAATAAATAAATCCCCCTCAATGTATTAACGACCCTAGGTAGCATGTGTCTTGCCATACGTCATCGATTGTCCACGATTCAAACCCCGACCGGGTTATAGAATTATGGCGTATGTTTACCTTAATTCGAATCTGGGGTTTATCGAAACCCCATATTCTCCATTTATCTAACTAATCATGATAAACAAACAATTCAATAAATACAACCAAACTACGAAGAACAATGACAAACGAAACACCGAAATCATCCAAACAACGTATTTATAAATATAGTGTTAATCCCTACTACAATCCATATTTAACTCGAGGCCATAGCCTCATATACAAGAAAATAACGAGCTAAACATTCTCACATACTCCTAAGATAAAGAAATAAGAAAAAACAATCGAAGAACTTAACCTCGTCCGAAGATAAACTGCTAAGAACGCTCAACGATCGATTCGCCGTCTTCTCTACTTCAGGATGTGAGGTCCACCTCTAAAATCCCTAACTATACCCTTAGATATAGCCTAAGGGGCTAAAAAATTCCAAGCAGGTAAGAGAGTTACCGGCCAAGGGGAGGAGAAAGGGTATTTATAGCAAAAAATATCTCAAAAATATCTAAAAATATCTCAAGACTGTGCAGGGCAAATCTGCCTAGGTGGTGGATTCTTCACCTAGGCGGAGTTAGGTCGGTTCTGTTTGATCGCCTAGGAGGTGAAGTAGGCGGTGGACTGGGAGAACATTCTATTGGATTTTCACCTAGGCAAAGAAAACTTCGCCTAGGCGAGCGGCAGTCAGTAGCCCATCTGTGTCCTCTGTTGGATTTCTGCCTAGGCGATAGAATCTTCGCCTAGGTGGTCGTCCATCAATAACATTTTTCTCTTCTCAGCATCTTCACCACTTAGGTGGTGGTCTAGACGCCTAACCAGTGGACCTGTTTCATCTTTTAGCCTCCGAGCTTGTTTATCCACCGTAACTTCGAATAGCTTTGGTCCGATCTCATCATTTTCATTCTAGTTTCTTATCTTTTTGCCCCACACACCTGATTTATACAAAAAGTATGAAAACTAATTAAAACATAATAAAATACTATATAAACATATTCGAAAACTAAGAAATTCGGATTGGAAATAGATAGGTTTTTCACACTTATCAAGTAGTTAGTGGTTAGTAGTCCTTTGTCGAATGTTTGTTTTGAGGTCTTTAGAGTTCGGTTTCATGTGTTCTTGAGAGAATCAAAGATTCAATGCACAACTCATGGTGTGATTAATGTTCTTGTCATGTTCTTGACATATTTTTCTTGTTCTTGACATCTTTTTTTATGTTTTTGACATATTTTGATCTTTTTGACATGTTTTTGGTGTTTTTGACGTGTTTCTTGATATACACAATGTACATAGAATATGCATCTAAGAACTAACCAAATACGCTATTTACAATTAATATAACCTTATTTAAGACAAATCGAAGGGAGTTTAAGAAGACTTACCTAACTTAAGGGAGTGGTCTTTCCCTAAGGGATTTTCTTCTTCTCCTTCTATGATCTTCTCGGTTGTTCTTTATCGTTCTTCGACAAGTTCTTGTGATCTTCCTCCAAGATCCTCAATAACACCTTTAGGAATCTATTTTGAAAAAATTTTAGGGTGTTTTTGAAGTAGAAGGCTTAAGAATTCCCTAGACCTGAGAGAGAAATTTGAGACTAAAAACAAAAGCTCTTGGATCAAGCCTTTTGAAATGAAAAACCAAACTGCGTATTTATAGGCTCGGGAAGCCTGCGCATTTGCTAATACACAGGCCATCATGGCCTGTTCCTTAGGGCCTATTTGATCTAGGTTCATCCCTTTGATGTTTCATATTTTCATCATTTGTGCCAAATGTGGAAGATTTAATAATATTTTCTAAGATTTTGTAATGATTACAATATCTTTAAAATATATGAGCAATCATTGTCATTGATTTCCAATCATTACTCATCATTGGTAATGATTAGTTATCATTGGTTAGCACATGGGGTATTTATAGACACCGCATTTTATCCCGCCCAGTCAATGTCGAATCAAGTATAAATTCTAATATATAAAAACAATTAAAAAAATTACAAAAACAATTAAAAAAACATGACAAAAACACAAAAATATTGGATTTAACAAAATAAAACTAAGTAAAAGTTTTGGGTCAAAATTAAAATTCCCATTATCTAAGGAGGCCTAAAATGACTTTATCAAGATTTGATTTTCATCAAATCATCTTTAGTATAGATAAATCTTAGTCACTATCCTTAAATCATAGGACATTTCAAACAATTAACTCGGTTACCCCACCCCAACTTTGTAACAATTACTTTTCACTGAATCTTGTCAAATTTAACATCAAAAACAATTATTTCTCTCATGCATACCACATCACATACAACCAAGAAACAATCCAAGACACCTAGATCAAGGCTTGGAAAGGTCATCACAGAGCCTAAATCATAAGGTGATATAAGGATGGGCCTTGACTTAGATTTTCACCAAATCCAAGTAGTCTCGACAAATCACCCTAGGCCCAAGCAATCAAAGGTTCTATCCATTATTTAAGGCCCACAAACAAGGACTTATTATTGGACCAATGATCTACCCAAGAGGGGCAGGTGAATTGGGTAGTTATAAAAATTTAAACAAATTTAAATCTTTAAACACTTAATTAATCAAATAATCAATCTTATTCTAAATCAATTATTATCTTGTTACACAGCGGATAAGTATTTAAACTACGTGCACAACCAAACAAAGTATAAACAATACAGAACACATAGATATATCTTGGTTTACCAACCTACTCTTGGCTAATCCAGTCCCCCGAGCTCCACGAAGATTCGCACCCACTAAAACCCAAATTTCTTTTAAGGTAAGAACTAAACCCTGACAATGATTCATTTCACAGGCTCAGAAACAGCATTTACAATTCCCTTTTCATGGGATAAGGAAAAACCCTATCTTTTTTCAGGTTTAAGACTAACATAATTTTATTACAGGAAGAATCACAACCTAATTCTTTTATCAGGCTAAAAATTAAATCTCACAAATACTTCAATTATCATTTTCACCAGTAAAGATGGAACTATTACAATTCAGTCAAAAACACTAACACTATTTAGGAAGCATTCACACTTAATTCTTTTCGAGGGAAAAGAATAACCTAATCCTTTTATCCACTAGGTAAAGATTAAACTTCAATCTTTTCCCGGAAAAGATTGAAACTCAGCTACCCTAATTAGACATAACCCAACTATATCCAATCTGCACAAACTCACTAATTTAAAAAAAAAAAAATACAAATTTTCCTTCCACTCGAAGCTTCTACCACCTCAAACCAATTAAACTCAATTATTGTCCTGAAATTACTAGTGATAGAAATTAAGTGAGGAATTCAATATCTGATTATAAAATGTGTGGGTAGCATAGAATTAAGCATGTAATCAGATAATCACAAAAATCATTTTAAAAGAATTTTTTATGCATTTTAAAGTTCAAACAATGATTTTACTAAGATCTTATGAACCAAGCAAAGATAGTAATATGAATTCACAATAAAGAATAATAGCTTGGAAATATCTTATCAGGAAAATACTGAAAGATTGACATCCGAATAGCAGGACAGCACAAATTTGGTGACACCAAAACAATTAGCGCTTTTAACCCAAGAACATTGCACACAATTGATCTTATAAATAATCTCTCGAATATATCTCAGAAAATAGCTCTTTTAGGAACTGAAAGTTCTTGAATGATGTGATGTATATGATATGAAAGTCGCATGTCTATTTAAATTGTTTTGAAACAAGCCTTCTAACGGCTAGTTTCCCCAAGATATGACATTTAAATGCACCTATAGACCTTATACATCATAACCATTCATTCCTAGTTTGATTCACTCAGATATGACTTTAAAATCTTTCAACTAAGTCCCCAAATTAATTCTCAATTTCAAATCGAATAAATAGGAAGTATTAATTGTACCAAATTGAGAAACACTTTAATTTTATGTACCATATCTATAGGGATATCTAAATAAATGTATTATATCGCAAATATATTCAAATACCAAGAATATTTGAATTAGATATGCCAAAAACGGCTAGTTAACGAATAATATTTGAATAAATCCTTAAAATCCACGAAATTCTAACCAGACAGTTGATTGACCGATCATCAGACCATCAGTCAACCGATCGATACAGGTTACAAGTTAAGCCATTTCTCAAACAGCGGTCAGTTAACCGATCCCCCAACGGTTGGTTGACCGATCAATTCAGGAAGCATTTATGGGCTATATTTAGGCCCTAGTCGGTTGACCAATCCCCTACGGTCGATTAATCAATCGATACAAAGAGTTTTGCTTTGCTCTATTAGTTGACCAATCTCTCTTGGTCGATTGACCGATCGATTCGGAGACTTTCTAGTTTCCAGCCTACGCCCATCGGTTGACCGACCTTTCACCCATCGGTTGACCCATCATTACTAGAACATTCCTTTCTCAAATTATTTCAACTCCAAACTTTGATGAATCCTTTAACCGATTTTTTTTCTCGATTAACTCAATCTACACTAATATTCAATTTTAAACACTAATCTTAATTAGGTTAGTTTTCATTTCTCAATTTCTCATTGGAGCAAATAATTGAGACTAATTAGGACCTTAATTTAATCAAATTAAACACGCATAAATATAACTCATTAATTTGTGTCATGTGTGTGATCATAATTGCAATACATTAAGAGTAAAAGAGGTTTGAATTGTTTTCACCTAATTTCTTTAGAATCTTTAACACTCCTCATCTCTTTAATATCCATCTCTGTATCTTGAATAATTACTTCACGATTTGATCTTTAATAGAACTCTTAAACTGAAAAATACCACAAAAATGTTCCACCAAAAACATCAACCCTTAATTGTCCATTAAAATGTCAGAATCAACACTTATGATGACCAAGGATCCTTCCAAGAAGTTTCTTACCAAATAGTAAAGGAGGAGAACCAAGACAATTAGGTGCAACCAACCGTTATCAAAATTAAACTGATTCGGTTTGCCATCAAAGAAAAACATTCAATGAGTAGCCTCTACGCAAGGCATTGGATGCCCATCCCATCAAGAATTAAATGCTTGGGATGACATGTCAAGATCACAATCAAGGTATCTATATATTTTAAGAAAAATATCTTAGAAACCAACTGAAAGCCATGAATCATGACGACCCGTTACCGAAACCAAACCAGATGAGTAGCCTCCAAGTAAAGCATTTAATGCACATCCCAACAATCATTAAATACTTGGGATGACATAGCATAGATAGGTTCAAAGAATTTAGATATTTTCACAAAAATATCTAAGGCTAACTAGGCAACTTAGAAACCAACCAATGGTTACAAGGAAAGTTCATCTGATTCCATCTGAAATGAACCGAATGTATGGCCTCCAAGTCATGACTCATCACTTTGCATTAAATACAAAATCACACCTAAGGACTAGGTTCAATACACTTTGCGAGCATTTACGACAACCAAACCAAAATAGTGGATCTAACCGGTGTTTAACCCATAAAACCGAACCGGATCCATCCCATCAAGTCATAAATATACTCCATGTGCAAGAAACCACATTGACGGAGATAATGATTGGCAATAATTGGCAGTCATTGGTAATAATTACCAATGATTATCAAATCTTTGAGAATCTACTATTGTCTCCTAAATTCGTTCAGCCAAATCAAACCAAGATAAGGCAACAAGTCCCCTAGGCCAAACATTGCCTATGGAATAGCCTTATTATGTTGGCCCATTAATCAATGTGCAGGAATGGCAGGTCTATAAATAGGAGGCCTATTTTCATAAAGTTCAAGACTTTAAGACCTAGCTTTTCTCTCTAAACTCAAGAACAACTCTCAAATCCTAGGCCTCTCAAGAGAATTTCACAAAAAACACATCATTATTCTATCGAAATCCAGCCGTGGAAAGAATTCTTGAAGTTCTTAGAATAAGAACTTCAAGAATCGACGATTACTAATCAACACCGAACCAATGAATAAATGAGGTAGGCTACTAAGGGACGACTACATCCCCTAAGTAGGTCATTGTTCTTGGTTTCTTGGCCTCCAAGAACCACGACCATAGATCAACCACCGACCAATCATCGATCAAAGAGAAGGAAGTAAACACTTAGGGAAGACCACATCCCCTAAGTAGGTATGTTTCTACCAAACCCCCTACGATTCTTGGTTGATTTTGTGCATATTATCTTGTATATAGTAGGATCCTATAAATAATGTACATAATTTCATGTTCTTAATACATAAAACCCACAAAAATCAAACAAACCCTAAGAACAACCTAACACTCATTTGATTTTGTCAAGAACGTCAAATAAACACCTAATCTTAACCATAATAAATCAAATTAGGGTTAAGTCATACAAAAAACATTTAAGAGTATTCCAAACATGTCAATACATTAAATAACATCGACTTATCCAACCACGTGGTTAAAACGCATGCAGATTCGAGAAAAAACAACAATTCACACCATGAGTTGTACATAGTCTACACAATTCCCCCCAAGAACATCATATTTCTTTTTCACTTTTTAACTCACAACTCACACACAAGCACTAAACTAACCAAAGGGAAGGAGTTCGTTTAAGGTTCTTGACAAAATCAAAGGTTTGTTTCAAGGTTATGATTCAGATTTGTTCAACCAAAATTAAATGATAATCGACCAAAACTTAACTAAACTAACTCAGATTTAACCAAAACCAACCAAGTTTTTCAAACATAACAGGACTGAACTACGTCTGATATGATCTTTTATGACCACCAAAAGTATGTAGGCAACCCATAAGGGTTCTATCGCACCTCTAACAATAAACCATATCCTTTACCCTAAGCAGAACGAACTACGTGATGACCTGATTCTCATTCGAGATACGTAGGCAACCCACATGCAGGTTCGGACAAATATCCAGACAACTTACTCTTAGATTGCATTTCATTCAGTATAACTTGCATATTTACATATCTGTTAATATATGAACTATTATTAGGTGTCACTCACTAGTAGTAGCTATAGTATTTACCTGCTTTCCTTTACATCATGTCAAAAACACATAAAAAGAACAAAAAATTCAAAAAGGGGAATTATTTTTGCTTAAATAATCAAAGAAAACTTCTTAGATAATGTTAAACAGTGAATATCAATTTAGACTAAGGTACCGTATTCGGCTGGTGTCTTGGGGTGTCTAACACCTTCCCTGAGCATAATCAACTTCCGAACTTAAAAAATATCTCTGGTACATAGACTTGTGGAAGTCAAAACATGGGCCATTTCAAAAGAAAAAATGAATTTCTAAAATCCTGGTGACCTACACCATTTGACCCAATACTAGATGGAGACTATATTTTTAACAAAAATCTCACCCCAAGATGTTTTTCAAAATTGACACCTAGTAAAGCCTTTGAAAAACCATTTTCAAAATGAATGGATTTGGAAGACTTAGAGAGAAAGAGATGAAACTTGTTTTCATCATCTTCCTAATTATCTACTAATTCAGCGATTGAAATTTGGGGTGCGTCAGCTAGCGACTCCGTTGGGGACTTCATAAGAGAGTCAAGCCTAACTGGAGTCTAAATCCATATTCATTGTTAATAACATCCGAGCATTATATCTTTAATTTCAAGCATAAACAATTCCCTACAGAAAACATAACAGTAATAGCCATAACGGTAACAACAACAACAACAACAATAATAATAATAATATCATTCCATGTGTATATACCAGCATGCATACATATCTACTGTCTTTGTTTATTTCATTTACATTTACTGTCTTTACTGTACCGCATTTAAATATTGTTTTTACATTTCTGCATTTACATTACTATATACTTTCTCTAATGCACGAGCACTCACTTTGCACTGCATATCATGATGAAAACTCAAGCCTTAACCCTCTTAGGGATAGAGAGGCCGATGGTAGAGGCTTTCGTTTAGTGGTTTCACCACAGTGATCTAAGCCCTGAAAACCACTAGGTTAGAAAGAGAAGTTAGTACGAACCTCTTCTCGCACGGACGACTAACAAAAGAAGGATGTTCCGCCGGGGAGAATACCAGAGGTTTAAAGGTCTAGGAACTGAGCATGTTTAGGATGCGCTACAAGAACAGCCAAAGTTGCATATAATAAGCCTAGGATAAAGGATAACCAAAACCTTGTTCTATTGAGGACAATAATTTTGGAGAGTGATGTCATTTTTTTTAAAACTTTACATAGTTATTTACATTACTGTTGTACTAGGTATTAGAACAAAACTTCTAGGACAAGTATGGGCATAATAATCTGTGTACGAATTCTTGTTCTATCCCACGCATTGCTAGCTTGCTGAGCATCGAAAGCATCCACAAAAATTTGAATACAGAACAAGCTGCAGGAAAGAACAAGAATTCTTACTTCACTTAACCCAAAAGTCATCAAACATAAAATGTCAAACTATAAATTCCCATTACCTCCATAATAATTCACTTAAAACACACCATAACAAAATCATCAATGTCTTCTATTTTTAAATCAAAAAATCAAAAAAAACAAATCATCAAAATAAACAAAAAATCAAAAAGTCCATCTCAGAATAAGAAAATAATCAAAGCTTTGCTAAGTATGTTTGTCTAAAGTTCGTCCACTAAAGACAACATGAAAGAATCTACCTCGATCGTGTGAAATCACGTTAAACAACCAAAACACAAGAAAATATCATCACCCAGGCAAATTAGGACTATGTGATTCAAATCATAAACATATCCCAAGTCACAATCCCCTAGGAAAAGGCATGTCGTGTCCTAAACATAGTGTCATTTCTCATAAAGCCTATACCTTAGGAATTATGCACCATTAGGAAGAAATTTTGTTTAGGTTCAAAATGCCTCAAGCCAGTCAAAATCTATCCTGAAAAGATTCCACCTAGGGTTTACTAGTCAGACCATCAAAATGAATTCACCCTCAATAAACATCATAAAATCAAAGGCGTCTTAGACTCTTCCTCAAGCCCTAAAAATAATAATCCTTCTCTAGAGGGAGAAAAAAGATAGAGTTGGCATTAGGTCCAAAGGAAAATTATCCATGTTTTTTTAGGGAAAATAGGACAATCTTGTCACTAAGTCCTAAAAAAAATAATCCATAAGAAGAATCTAGGATAATTCTATCACTAGGACCTAAGAACAATCATTAAATTGAAAGGAATAGATGAGTCTATCACCAAGTTCTAGGAGAAAAATATTCGTGCTTTGAAAAAGAAAAAGAGAAAGGATATTCCTATCATTAATTATTAGGAGTCCAAGTCCAGGTCTTGAGGAAGAAAATAACGACTGTGCCTTAAGAAAGAATGATCTGTACCTCGAGCATAAAATGTCAAATCATGCTCAGAACAACTCCAAAATCTCGACGATGCCAGAATACATTACATCCCTGAAACAAATATTGAGCCAAACGAACCCAGCCTCATTCTTCCGAGAAAGGAGAAAAAAGAAGACCATGTTTATCTCAGCCTTTACTTTGATTTCATTAAGTCCCTTGTAATGAATTAGGTATTATCTTGTACGCCTACATACTAGATCCACGAATCACCAAATGTAAGCTTATTTTATCTAAGGTCGATTCAAGTCGTCATACTCTAACTTTCATAAATTAATTTGCTTATCATAATTCATATATCGTGAACAATCAAAATAATGATGAGGTCTAATTACCCAAAGGAAAAACGTTAGAAGAAATGTCTTGTTTCAACCAAATGATGGTGAAATATTGACAAAAAATCTAAGAATGTTAGAAAGAAAACCTAGGAACCCTGATTGTGGAATCGCTACACATGTTCTAACCTGGGAATATCCAAGTAACCTTGAAGAAATACAGAAGACTTCTTCAAACTGGAACAAAGGGCAAAACATCCCAAAGACTTACGACACGAAGAATGATATATAATGTCATAGAGCCCAAACCTATCATCGAAAAACATTTCTTGAAAGATTGGATAGAAACAAATTGAAGACCGACTAAAATAAGCTAAGACTTTATCTAAATGTAACCAATTATGTAATACCATAAAAAAATTGCTTAAAAAATAAAAAATAAAAAATAAAAAAAATAAAAAAAGAAAGAACCTTGCATAACTGAAGACATTCAAGACTAGAAAGAAGGATAAGTCACATCAGACAAACGAACAAAGTAGTCAGGATGAAGATGGAACCAACAAAGACCTCGAGATCAACTCAAAAATCCCTAATCCTTTGAAATGTAAAATTCTAAAAGTAAGTGTTAAGAGAAGTAAGAAAGACCGGTCTCAGAAAGTTTCTAAGCACTGAGTGGTTATACGAAAGCCATTAGGTGAATCACGCTCTCTATACAATCCGAGTATTAAGTCATAGGGGTATCTCAACACCTAGTGACTAAGGATAATCGAACCGGAATCATTACCCAAAGCTCAATACATGGATTATATAGGAAGTACGACTCCCTACTTGCTGGGCTAAAGAAAATAACAAAAAACTCTCTGAACACTACCAAGATGCAAAAAAAAAAAAAACATTTGTTAGTAGTCAATAACTAACACTTGTTTCTCCATCACTTCTATTCTCTCTCCTTTGAGTCGTCTCAAGAAGGCCCAGTCCTCTTACTCTCAAGCCATGACAAAAGAAATTAAGCAGAGCCATCAAAGAAATCTCAGTTAACATATAGGGCCTAAGTAATATCGATAACAATATCAGAACTTTATGGAATTAAAACTAGACAACCTCGTTAATTGATAACTACGGATATTTAGTCCAAATTACTATTAAACTTATCTTCATCATAATTTAGATTAATCCAATGCAAAAATGTGACAATCATTGAGATAACTGAACGTGAATATGATTACTTAAGTATACTTTAGAAAAAATAATCTTGCATAAAGTGAAAAGGGAAATATACACGACATATAGGCTAATGCTTAAAGCATTAGAAATGAACTTAGGAAAATGTAAGAAAGGAAGAGAACAAGCCTTGCTAAATAAGCCATTCATTTGAACCCTTTCCCAAAACTCATCCAAAAGTCATTCAAATCCCAAGCCAAATCAACAATGATCTCCATTTCTAGCCAAATCTTCCCATTCTAGGAAATCCCAATATTAACCAAGCAAGACCTGAAGTAAACCTTTACTATTCTTGTTCAAACCTTCCCATCTTACCACCAAAACCCTGAGACTGTACGAAAAAAAAATTCGATCAGAATTCCAGTTACAATGCAAGAAAGCGCAAAGGAGTAGGAAGCCTCTCAAGAAGCACCGGTCAACTTTTCGTATCAGAAACTACATAGAAAAAATAGGGGCAAAGGCTAATAGCTAAAGGTACCTAGCGCAAACATTCTAGGAAACATTCTAGGAGAAAAGTAGCATCTCTAGATAGATAATGCATTCTTTAGGAAAGCAGTCTAGAATTGGGCATCACAAAATCATACAGTATAGAAAGTCAATAACGAAGTACTACACAGGCACTATGCATCACAAATCACTTAGGCATGCATCCACATGAGGAAGACTAGACATCATACTTTACAAAAATCTGCAATCATTTAGCGTCAATAAGCCATCATTAACGTGACACTTGCACCCATACACTTTATTTGGGAGATCTAGTAGGCTAGCAGACAATCCTTGGACATGTATCAGATCAAGTTACCTTACCAATCACTGTATCGTTGTTCATCTCTAATAATGGGTCCAACTATCTCAGAAGTTAGAGAAGGAGTCAACCTCACTGAAAGTGTCTTGGTAGACCATGCCCATTACTGTGAAACATTGGGGTGTAGAGTGTCTTTAGAAGTTTGACCTTGCTAGGATCTAATGCAATCTTCCCAGAATTGAGTATACCCCAGAATCGTTCAAAATACTCTAAGTTCTAAGCCTCCAATAAAAGAAATCAAAACAACGTAATCTAAAGACTTGAACAAACTTCCAATTAAAGATAACGATCAAATATTAACTAGCTAATGCTTAGGCAAGAGGCTCTATCCATTAGACTAGGACAAGATTGTTGCCAACAAATGTAGCTATCCTCATCTGCTATAGGTACGATTCTTAGAATTACTGGCCCAGAACTATGTTCAACCTGATCCTTGGTAGATTACCAAGGTATATAGGAAACCCAAGCTGGTTTGGCTAAAATTAAAAAAGAGGACAGTAGTATCATCTTCATGATGCTCCCTCAGTCCTAGACTAGGGTGCATCTCTAGGAGTAGTCCATTAACTCTCCTGAGAAAAGATATATGCACTCACTTTTTTTACCAACCAATACACAATACTTAACTAGGAAACTAGGTCTAACCTAACTCCTGACAAAAAGTAAGACACGTACAAAGCCTTCTTTGATCGCCATTGACAAAAATCCCATGTCAATCGAGATTGAATCATGTCATCAACAATAGAATCCCCACAGTGCTTCGCAATGATGAATCCCCCAATCAAGTAGGATTGAACCATACCAAAAATGACAATGACCCACCAATCTGGATCTAACCATACTCGACTTAACCATCCAAACAAGAATTAGGTGTCGACCTGAGTCGTGGTAAGCACCAGGATACGCGAAACCTTAACAGGTTGGGTCGCTACCTTAAACAAAATTCCTCCATCCCCAACAGACTACACCTCGACCTGTCCTTAGTAGAACACCAAGGTATACAGGAGACTGAATCCGATCCAGTCGAAACCAAAGAGATGTCAACAATCACAACATTCTCTCAGCCCTGTTTTAAAGCGCATCTCCCAAGAAGTCCCTTGACTTCCTTGGGAAGCTGACTACCAATCCTCTAGTTAAGAATAACACAAAGGATATTTATGCTTAGACTACATGTCGACTTGATCCTCGGTAGATTACCAAGTTATGTAGAAAGCCCTTGCGGGTACGGTTGACAATCTAAGATAGCACAGCGAGGGTCGAACTACATTTTGACTACATTCCAGATCTAAGAATTCAGTGTATGTAAGTAACCCAGGTGGGTTTCGGTCATCTGAAGATTATCATCCAGATTTAGTAATGCCAGTAATATGTGAACAACCCAATGGGGGTTTCTAGACTAAAACAAACACTATATATCGCACGCTTAGTTTAGGAAACAGAAGCAACCCATATAAGCACTGCCGCATCCTTGGAACACTCAAGAGAAAGTCCCACACCGCAGCTAGAGCTAGGGTAAATTATATCCAGTTTCTCTATTGAGACTCTATGATAAAAGTCACCCCAGCTAGAGCCGGGGCACATTATATCAGATCTTCTCCCCATAGAGTTTCTTGATATAAGACTCGCACCAATCCCAATCGTAATCAATGTAAAAATTAAAAAAAAAAATGAAAACTATAATCCCTAGAAATGAATAAGTATTGTCAAGCACCAATCTATGACTGGGGCACATTTTACCCAAGGTTAAATTTCCCCCAGGATGTTTTGTAGTCCTCGTCGGGCGATCCCAGGTGGGATGTAGCCAAGAAACTCTACTAAGTGTTGAGTTCCCCGAGGGTCTTCACCCGTTATGAATTCTCTCAGTCATTTTCATTCTTATATTGATATGACGACCCAGGAATTAGTTTCCCTAACCAATAACCTATTCCACCGATGTATTGATCCACTTCAAGAGTCTAAACTACATTTTACCTGATTCTCAATTAAGTCTGAAATATGTAGGTGCTCTCATGGGGGTTCAGTCAAGCCATCATGAAGATCAATCATTGACCTCAATCTCACACAAACTAAACACCGCTGAATTGGCTTTTCTAACCCAGAACCATTCCACCCAATCTTGATTTACTTTATATATGAGAACTAAATATGACCTAATTCTCATTAATTTGAGATATGTAGCAGAACCCTTTGGGTATGGTCAAAATCAGTAGTCGGTCGACCAAGTGTCAACCTTCTCGCATCCTATAAGACAGACCACGTGTCATCTTTTAGGGATATAATAGTATATTCATCGGTAGGGCTTAAACAGAGTGTCGTACTTACTAAGAACCGTTCCCAACAAATATCTATCTATAATCAGCAAACCAAATAAATTTCTCAAAGCAACCAATCCCAATCTTCATTAATAGAAACAATCCCTATCCTCCATGATAGAAGTAATCCCTAGCTTTCGTGATAGAAGCAATCCTTATCTTCATTGATAGAAGAAGTCCATATTTTTATTAATTCAAGCAATCCATATCTTCCATGATAGAAGCAATCCCTATCTTCATTGATAGAAGTAATCCATATCTTCTGTGATAAAAGCAATTCCTATCTTCCATTATAGAAGCAATCCCTATCTTAATTGATAGAAGAAATCCCTATCTTCATTGATAGAAGCAATCCCAAACTTTTGTAATAGAAGCAATCCCTTTTTTCATTGATAGAAGCAATCTATATCTTCATCGATAGAAACAATCCCTATCTTTCATGATAGAAGCAATTACTATCTTCCGTGATAGAAGTAATCCCTATCTTCCATGATAGAAGCAATCCCTATCTTCATTGATCGAAGCTATGTCCATCTTCTTTGATAGAAGCAATCCCTATCTTTATTAATAGAGGCAAATCCCTATCTTCTTTGATGGAAGCAATCCCTATCTTCATTGATATAAGCAATCCATATTTTTATTAATAGAAGCAATCCCTATCTTCAAGGATAAAATAAATCGCTATCCTCAGTGATAGATACAATAGCAATGCCGAAAGCAGCCAACACAATAATAGTAGTCAATATTATATTAGCAACCAACTACGATAGTAGCTAATACAACCATGTAACCAAAATTATCCTAGCAATCAATAGTACAATGAAATAATCTAAATCACCTTCATCAAGGCTTAGAATGGTCATTATAAAGCCCAAAATCACAAGATGATTTAAGGATTGGGCTTGACTTGGATTTTCACCCAATCCAAGTAGTCTTAACAAATCACCCTAAGCCAAAGAAATCAAATGGCTTAGCCATCATTTCAAGACCACAAACCAAGCCTTATGATAACCAAGTATCCTTTCAAGAAGTTTCCTACCAAATAGAAAATAAGAGGAACCAAGACAGTTACGATGCAACGAACCGTTATCGAAACTAAACCGATTCGATTCGCCACCAAAGCAAAACATTCAATGAGTAGCCTCCAAGCAAGGCATTTAATTCCCATCCTATCAAGTATTAAATGATTGGGATAACATGTCAAGACCAAATTCAAGGTATCTAGATGTTTTAAGCAAAATATTTTAGAAACCAACCGAAAAACTTGACTCGCGACGACCCGTTACCAAAACCAAACCGAATGAGTAGCCTCCAAGCAAAGCATTTAACTCACATCCCATCAAATATTAATTTCTTGGGATGATATGGCATGGATAGGTTCAAAAAAATATCTAAGGTTACAAGGAAAGTTCACTTAATTCCATCTGAAATGAACTGAATGTGTGGCTTCCAAGTCATGACTCATCACTTTCCATTAAATGCAAAGTGACACCTAAGGACTAGGTTCAATGCACTTGAAGGCCTAGCTTCTCTCTCTAAACTCGAACAGATCTCTTGTGTCCTAGTCCTCTCAAGCGGATTTCTCAAAAAACACATCGTATTTTTTAAAAATCAAGTCGTGGAAGGAATTATTGAAGTTATTAGAATGAGAACTTTAAGATCGATGATCACCGATCAAAACCGAGCTAAGGAGGAAATGAGGTAGACTACTTAGATTTAACCAAAACCAACCCAACTTTTCAAACATAACAGGACTGAACTACGTCATACCTCTGACAATAAGCCATTCCCTTTACCCTAAGGAGAATGAACTACGTGATGATATAATTCTCATTCAAGATACGTAGGCAACCCACGTGCGGGTTTGGTCGTACATCCAAACAACTTAGTCTTAGATTGCATTTCATTCAGTATAGCTTGCATATTTACGTATTTGTCTATATATAAACTGTTATTAGGTGTCGCTCATTAGTAGTAGTTGTAGTATTTAACTGCTTTGCTCTACATCAGGTCAAAAATACATAAAAAGAACGAAAACTTTAAAAATGTAATTATTCTTCTTTAATTAATCAAAGAAAAGTGCTTAGATAGTGTTTAAGAGTGAATATCTATTTAGACTGAGGTACCGTCTTCGGACAGGTGTCTTGGAATGTCTAACACCTTCCCCGAGCATAACCAACTCCTGAACTTAAAGAATATCTTTGGTACATAAACCATGGAAGTCAAAACAGGAGTCATTTCAAAAGGAAAAATGAATTTCCAAAATCTCAGTAACCTAGCACACCGTTTAACCCCATACTAGGTGGCGATTCCATTTTTAACAAAAATCTCGGCCCAAGAAGGTTTTCAAAACTGACGCCTAGAAAAGCCTTGAAAAACCATTTTCAAAATGAATGGATTTGGAAAACTTAGAGAAGAAGGGATTAAACTTGTTTTCATCCCCTTCTCACTTTTTTACTTCTCTCGCAATCGAAATCAGGGGTGTGTTAGTATTTAATGCTTCATGGGATGTTTTTCAGATCGATTTGCTTGCTAAGTGCTAGTTACTTGAACTATTTCAGTTAGCTTGCATTTACTGCCTTGGAGATTCAATGTATGTAGTCTCCACTTGTCACATTGGCAATAAATACTTGATTTGACACTTGATTTGATGGGCATTGAATACCCTTGATGGGATGAAAATGATCCAGTTAGTCTTGTAATCGTTTAGTTACGTTTGAAGTAACTTGGTTTCTCTAAGATATTTTGATCAAAATATCTTATGTTTCCCCAATAAGATATCTAAGAGAGGGGACAAATTAGGTAGTTATAAAAAAATTAAACAAATAAATCTTTAACACTTAAATATTAAATAATCATTTTTTTTCTAAATTAATTATTATCGTCGTTCCGCAACGGATAATTATTTAACTAGGTGCGCCCCCAAACAAAATATAATGAAAGTAAAGAATATAGCACACTAAGATATATCCTGGTTCAGCAAGCTAGCCTTGCCTAATCTAGTCCCCCGAGCTCCACGGAGATTTGCAACCTCTAAACCCCTTGATTCCTTTACTAGGAATGAACCAAACCCTGACAACGATTTTTTTACCAAGCTCAGAATTAACCTTTATAATTTATTTGTTCTCAAGCTAGGGAAGAACCTTAACATTTAACTAGGTTAAAGACTAACCTAATTCTATTACAGGTTGAATCAAAACCTCACCATACTCACAAGTATCCTTTCCCTAGGTTAGGATGCAACCTTTACAATTCACTTAAATTAATTCAATTGCAGGGAGAATCAAAACCTAGTTCCTTTTAAGGGAAAAGAATAACATAACCATTTTACATAGGATAAAGATCAAACCCTAATCGTTTTCACAGGAAAAATATCAAAATCTAGCTACTCTGATTAGACACCAGCCCAACCGTGTCTAATCCGCTTAAACTCACAAATACAGAAAAATATGAGTTTCTTCCCACAATGAGCTTCTACTACATCAATACAGATATACTTGATTAATGTCCCGAAATGTACTACATGATAGATACAATGTGAGGTTTATTCATGTATGATTAATAAACAATGTATGGGTAGCACAAATTAAAGTACGTAATCAGATAATCATACAAAATTGTTTTAAAAAGATTTTTTAGACTTTTAGATTTGAAAACGATTTTCTAATGATCTTAACACCAAGCAAATAATAATAATATGAAATCAAAATTAATAAAAATATGTTGTAAAGATCTCACTAGGAAATCACCGAAGATTGCAAACAGAATCGCAAGATAGCACAAGTCGTTAACGTCAAATTAATCAGTGCTTTAGATCAAGAACTCAGTACAAAATCTCCCCCTAAAATCTCAGCAAAATATTAACTCTTTGAAAAGCATAGGAATTGATGTTCTTGATGATCTTTCATCTCTATCCCACAAGTTTAAATATATAAACTAATAACAAGTCCTCCATCGGCTACTTTTCAAAATATATACCTCTAAAAGGCACTCTTAGACCCCACATAACATAATAATTCAACTCTAGTGTAATTCACTTAAAAATATCTTTTAAAACTCTCAAATAAGTCTGTGAAATAATTCTCAACTAACAATGAAGTATTTAACTACTTAAATTGAGAGAATCATGAATTATGTGGACCAAATTAAAAGGGATATATAAATATATCTACCATATTTTCAATAGGATCAGATCCGCTGAGTTTCTCCCTTAGAATCATAAAAAATGACTAGTTTTTTACCAAAAGACCAAGTTCCTCGAAATCTCAACTGAAACAGTCGGTTGACCAATCCCTGGCAATCGATTGACCTATTGATAAAGCATTGAAACCAGGACAAAATGCCAATCGGTTGACTGATACCCCTCTGGTCGGTTGATCAATTGAGGCAAAGAGTTTCCCTACCAAACCTTCAACCCAATCGGTTGACTGATTGCATCCCAATCGGTTGACAGATTGTTTCAGAACCTTCCCCAGCCAAACTTAAGATCTAATTGGTTGAATGATTACCTTGGTTTAGTTGATCGATCGATGTAGGGACAATCCATTTTGTTCTAAAAACCTCACTATTTGAAACAATTCACCGATTGATGCAGGGTGGTTATTTCCATCAATAATTCTGCTCTAAATCTCACTGTTTGATTCAATTAATTAATTGTTTTTCTCTGTTGACTGAATTGACCGTAAAATTCAACTTTTTATACTTTAACCTTGTTTTCAATTAGGTCAATTACCATTTTCAATTTCACATAAAGAGCACATATTATATTAATAATTAGGATTCTAAATTCTATCATTTTAACACAAAAAAAAAATAACTCATTTAATATTGTCGTGTGTGATCCTAATTCAGGTCACATTAAGAGTATAAGAGTATTGAGTTCTTTTCACTTAATCTCTTCAAGGTCTTCAACACTCTTCATTTATTCACCGCATTCATCTTTGTACCCATTACATGTTCTTCATAATGTCTTCACCATAATCAATAATTTGGAAGTCTTTTATTAAATACTCAACAAACACATTAGTTCCACCAAAAACATCAACCTTTAATTGTTCATCAAAACCTAGGGATCAACAATCTCTCATTTTTTAATGATGACAATTAATTTTGATATTTTCTTCAAAAAAAAAATATAACCATGCTCCCCCTAAATCCGAGGATGGGTATTTAACTCATTTAAGCATAATCATAAAAACAAATTCAAACAGTTCAACTAATATTCAATATAAGCCCAAAAATCAATATAACGATAATGATATTCAATAAAGCTCAATATGACCAATTCAACTTATATCTCTCTTTAGTCAGTGCAATGCTTAGGTGAACAAATTTTTAAACATTAACTAACTCGTTTAAACATCAAATAACTTCTCCCCCTTTGTCCTCTCAAAAAGTGGAGGTGGAGACCCAAAAACATCACTCTAGGCGTACATCGTTATGCCTAGCCATATCTAAACCTCGAATAATTTTCATAAATTAATCTTCCACTAGAGGTTTGGTAAAGATATCGGCAAGCTGATCGGAGGTATCAATATACTCAATAGTAACATTCTTTTTCTGAATGTGATCACGAATAAAATGATGTTTAATCTCTATGTACTGAGTTCGTGAGTGCTGTGTCGGATTCTTACTTAAGCATATAGCACTTTTATAATCATAATAAATAGAGACTTCCTCCATACATATTCCAAAATTATTTAATTGTTCCTTAATATATAGAACTTGAGAACATCAATTACTAGTTGCCATATACTCAGCCTCAGTAATAGATAAGGCAATTAAGTTATGTTTCTTGCCAGAATAAGAAACCAAGGCATGTCCTAAAAAATGACATAACCCGCTTGTGCTTTTTCGCTCAACTTTGCATTCGGCAAAGTCAGCGTCGGAGTAACTGGTTAACTTGAAGTCACTCCCCCTAGGATACCATAGCCTAGGTCACTTGTCCCTTTCAAATACAAAAAGATCTGTTTAACTGCAGTTAAATGCAATTCTTTAAGACAAGACTAAAATTTAGCACACACGCAAACACTAAACATTATATTAGGTCTACTAGTAGTAAGATAGAACAAGCTACTAATCATACCTCGATACATTTTTCCATTTACGTTTTTGCCTATATCGTCTTTGTCTATTTTTGTAGCTATTGCTATGGGAGTCTTATACTCTTTAACGTCATCCAATCCATACTGTTTCAGCAACTCTTTAGTATATTTGGCTTGACTAATAAAAATCTCGTCTTTGGTTTGCTTGATTTGCAACCCAAGAAAGATGATTAACTACCCCATCATACTCATCTCAAATTTGACCTGCATTATTTGGGCAAATTGGTAGCGAATTATTTTTTGCTATAATACCGCAAGTGTACAGGTCAAACTTTAACAGTGTACGAAGAGTAAGGTTTTCATATCCATAGGGATTGGTTTAAATTGTCGTTAAGTACCACGATTATCGTAACTTAACTTTATTTAGATGA
The DNA here is from genome assembly GCA_016647705.1 of Eucommia ulmoides. NCBI lineage: Eukaryota > Viridiplantae > Streptophyta > Magnoliopsida > Garryales > Eucommiaceae > Eucommia > Eucommia ulmoides. Next base: position 26,886,951 of record CM028327.1, on the reverse strand, counting down.
TCAAATTTTGGGTTTTTATAAGAATAAACTAAAACAAATACAAATATAAAAAGAAAATAAAATATGGATTATCTATGTACAAATGTTCTAGGGGCTTGATTTCGTCTTGTTATTCTCATGTTTTCCTATTAAGTAATTATTAGTTAATTTTTTTTATTCAATAATCAAGGTCCCTGTGTTATTTCTCTCTCACTACCTCTCCCAAGCGTCATGTGAGAGAATATGTAAATACTTCAATATTGATATCTCTATATAGTATTTAGGTGAAAACATTCGTTAAACCCAACCTTATAGATTATGCAAGCTCTAAATAACTCATGATCTATTAAAACTTACATTGTGTTTAACCTAAGTCCAAACCCAAGATTACCTCACCCATGTATTGAATCCCAAGTTCTCAATTTAACCAAAATACCATATGTGAGCATAAATTAGAAGTATTACAAAGGCAAACACAATTAAATAGAAATCCTAGTTTGTAAATTTCGAACTTGATCACCTCCTAATTTCACAAAATCCTAAATTTTCAACTAGATTACTTAGGTGTTGATTTCCTCCCGAACTCACAACAACCTAAGTTATGCACTCCCAATTCTGGTTACGAATTTAACATCTCCCAACTATAAAATTCGTAACATAAACTCATCTAATTCATTGGCCACATAAATCAAACACATTAACCCTAAGAGATGTATAAAATGGAATTAAATCTAACAATTAACAAAATATTCAAAACACGGTTCAAATGAGACTACATCAAGCCCTAGATCTAAATATTAGCTCAACATAGACAAATCCATAACCAATATTTTCAATAAATTCATAAATGTAAACATGTTTGATACAATATTACAAATATGAAATTAAATCAATATTAGGGAGAGAGAAGGGAAGAGAAAATGCTTATTTAGCGTTTGAACTCTAAATCTTCAACTCTAATGCCTCCAATGGTGTTTTCCTTCCCAATCTCGCATCAAATTGCCACCATTGGATGTTTTCTCACCTAAAATCACCTCTTGTATCTCCCAAAATTGCCTCTCTTCTTCCTCTCCTTTTCTCCCCTTGCATTTGAGGTATAAAGGGGTATTTATATGGGTTAAAAAATAGGGTTTTTGGGTTTCCAAATGCTGCAGGTGATAGGTGTGAGAACCCTATCTATTTCAAATCCGAATTGGTTAGTTTTCGAATATGTTTATAGTTATTTTTATAATGTTTAAATTAGTATTTATACTTTTTGTATAACTCAGGTGTGTGGGTCAAAAAGATAGGAAACTGGAGCTAAAATGATAAGATCAAACCAAAGTGGTTCAAAGTTATGGTGGATAAATAAGCTCGGAGGCTAAAAGATGAAACAGGCCCACCGCTTAGGCGTCCAGACCATCGCCTAAGCGGTGAAAATGCAGAGAAGAGAAAAATGTTACTGACGGACGACTACCTGAGCGAAAATTCCACCGCTTAGGTGGAAATCCAGCAGAGGACGAAGAAGGGCTACTAACAGCCGCTCGCCTAGGCGAAGTTTTCTTCGCCTAGGCGAAATTTCAACAGAATGTTCTCCAGTCCACCGCCTACCTCACCGCCCAGGAGATCAGACTTAACTGACCTAACTCCGCCTAGGCGCAATTTCCACCGCCTAGGCGGATTTGCCCTGCATAACCTTTAGATATTTTTAGATATTTTTAGGATATTTTTGCTATAAATATCCCCTCTCCTCCCCCTTGGCCGGGATCTCTCTTCCCTCTCTTGAATTTTTTAGCCCCTTAGGCTATATTTAAGCTGAGGGTTAGGAATTTTAATGGTGGAGCTCACATCCCGAAGTGAAGAAGACGGCGAATCGATCGTTGAGCGTTCTTAGCGGTTTATCTTTGGACGAGGCTAAGTTTTTCGATCGTTTTTCCTTATTTCTTTATCTTAGGAGTATGTAAGCATATTTAGCTCGTTATTTCATTGCATATGCGGCTATGGCCCCGAGTTAAATATGGATTGTAGTAGGGATTAACCTATAATTTATAAATACGTTATTTGGATGATTTCGGTGTTTCATTTGTGATTGTTCTTCGTAGTTTGATTGTATTTATCGTATTGTTTGTTTATTATGCTTGGATTGATAAATGGAGAATACCTGATTTTGACAAAACACGGGATTCGGATTAGGGTAAACAAACGCCATGATTCTATAACCCGGTCGGGGTTTGAATAGTGGACAATCGATAACGTGGTGCTAGACACACGCTACCTAGGGTCGTAAAGACGTTGAGGAGGACCTCTTCGTTGACTCGAAGTTGCGTTACATCCCCCGTCTTACACTCGGAAGAGGTGGCGATAGAGTTTTAGAACGGAGATTGTCAATAGGGTAAATACAATGCGACGATCCAATAACCCGGGAGGGAGTTGGATTGTGTGCAATCAATGACGCTGGGCTAGACTCACGTGACCTAGGATCGTTAAGACGTTGAGGGGGACTTCTTCGTTGACTCAAAGTCATGTATTCTCCTATCTTACACTCGAAAGAGGTGGCGGTGGAATTTACGTACCGAGGTTGTCAAGTAGGTTGAACAACATAAACGTAAGTAAATCAAAATCGAATACGTATTTGTAAACACGTTAATCCCTATGCAATTATTCACCCTAAAACATATTAACATTATAGTATAGTTAATTTAAGATATATTAGTATTAGTTTAATTAATTAAATACATTTGTTTTCGTCTAGATAAACTTAGGTCACGACAAACACGGTATTCGATAGTAACGACAACAATCCCTGTGGATACGATAACCCGATCTTAAAGATCACACTATACTAAAACTTAGACCTCGTATACTTGCGAGTGTAAGTAGCGGTGTGTCATTTCCCACGCTACCAGCAGGCCAAAGGGAGCAAGCTGCAGCACGTGTTTTTTCACGTTGCAGTGGAATATGGGCAGTGATTCTATCAAAAATGCTTTGCAGTGCATGTTTTTGAGCTGTAGCGTGGTTTCGGCGGATCTAGCACGTGTACGTATTTTGGCCATAATGTTTTCGTCTGAAATCTAATTGAGGTGATTCAAAAAGATATGGAAAGATAAGACCTAGATATAAAACTTCTATGTTTTTAATTTTTCCAAAATTGAATTGAATGAGGGTCAAAAAATGATCTTGACGTTACTGCATCTATACTATTGTCAAATCATTACAACCCAATTCACCTCTTTTTACCACATTTTCTCATTTTCTCTCAATTATTTGTAATTTTTACAAAATACAATAAAAACATATTAAACTAACAAAAATTCTTAAAAACAAGCAAATATTTCAATCTAAAAGTACTTGATTTATTGGTAAATAAATCACTCATCACAAACTCTTGACAAAAATCCTCATTAGTAGAACTGAAAAAAATATCATCAACATAAATCTGTACTAATAGGATGTCAGTGTCATTTTACTTGATAAATAACGTTATATCACTAAGACCCCGTCAAAAAATATTTTCAATCAAATATCGGCTAAGTCTTTCATACTAAGCTCTCAGAGCTTGTTTAAGCCTATACAAAGTCTTTCGAAGTTTAAACACATGATCGGGAAGTTTATCACTCTCTAATCTTGGTAGTTGTTCGACATAAACTTATTCTACTAGAAATCCATTCAAGAATACACTTTTTACATCCATTTGATAAAATTTAAAATTTCTTGAACATAGAAAGGCGAGTAACATTCTAATAGCTTCTAATCTAGGCACAGGTGCATAAGTCTCATGATAATCAATTCCCTATTCTTGATTATAACCTTGTACTACTAATCTTTCTTTATTTTTAACTGCCATATCAGTTTCATCCTTTTTATTACGAAAAACCCCTTTAGTACCAATTACACGATAAAAGTCTAGTCTAGGAACTAGAGACCGCACTTTATTCTGTTCAAATTGAACCAATTCTTATTGTTTCACAGAGATCTAAGATTCATCATTTAATACTCCATTCACATTCTTTGGATCAATTTGAGATAGGAAAGCAAAATTTATTATATCTCTAAGGGATAAACGTGTACTTGCACCTCTTTCGAAATTACCAATAATTCCTTTTACCGAGTATCCCGGCATTATCTTTATAGCTCATGGTAAAGTCGTCTCCTCTCCTTTTGGTTCTTCATTCCGTGGCTCATTTGTCATATCACCTCCTTGGTTCCAATTATTTTGCATACCTGTATCATCATCATCCAAAACCTTTCTCGACACAAATGGATCATATTCCTCAAATACGACATGCATAGATTATTCTACCACTAATGTACGTTTATTATAAACTCTATAAGCTTTACTATTAGTACCATACCCAAGGAAAATTCCATAATTAGATTTAGCATCAAATTTACCCAAATTATCCTTATTATTCAAGATAAAACATTTGCGACCAAAAACATTGAAATATAATATATTTGGAGTCTTACCATTCCAAATTTCATGAGGGATTTTATTAAAACTAATTTGAATAGATACTCTGTTTACCACATAGAAAGCTGTGCTTACTTCTTCGGCCCAGGAATATTTGGGTCGACGGTTTTCAAGATCCCGGGTTTCAGTAAAGAATTTATGAAATCTTTTGTATTTAAGGTTTTTCTAAACTCAATACCAGTTTTATCAAAGATACCTCATGAACTATCCAAAATCATTTTTAAATTATTTTCACCACCTGTGAATTTGAGAACTATTGACCGTAAATCTAATATCTTGGATTTCAATTCAATGTTTTCATATTCAAATTTTAACACTTGCTTGTTAAGTGTGTTAATTGTACTTTGTAGGGCATTAATTTGAGAACACTAGTTTTTATAATCATGTATTAGTTCTTGATAAATATCAAATAAATCATCAAAATCTCAAGGACAAGAACTAGAACATTTTGGTACCTCATCTCCAGTGGCCATCAAAGAAAGAATGGTTGAACCATTACTACCCGATTTTTTTAAGCTACTTGACTCAAAGTCATCCCATGTGGATTTTATGGATTTCTTCTTTCTTTTCTTTACCTTCTTCTTCTCCCTTTTTTTCTTCTCTTTCTCTCTCTTTGGCTTAAGACATTTGGATTGGAAGTGTCCGGTCTTCTGATAGTTGAAGCATTCCACATTTCTCATGTTGAAATTTTTCTTTCCTTGGAATGTTCGTCGCGTCATTTTTCGGAAATTCCTCATGAGAAATGCCACATTCTTTTCTTGCACACTGTCAAGACTGATATCATCAATGTTATGGTCTTCCTTATTTTTCTGAACTTTTAATGCCAAGGACTTTTTTTTAATATTTCCCATTTCATCCTCATATCCTCGTATAGTTGTCTCGTGTGTCATTAGGTTGTTGATGAGCTCATCAATAACATAGACTATAAGATCTTTACCTTCATCTATCATAGTTACTTTTCGCTCCCAAACTTTAGTCAATGATCTCAGAATCTTTTGCACTTTATCCTCCATAGTACAGGGCTTTCCGAGCTGACTAAGGTTGTTGTAGATATTATTGAATCTTGTGTACATCTCTTGAATAGATTCTACTTCACCCATTTGGAATAGTTTGTATTCACAAACTAAGGCATTGACCTTGAACTATTTTACTTGATTTGTCCCTTCGTGGGTGATTTGCAACTTGTCCCATATTTCTTTTATTGATCCACAACTTCAAACCCTAGTATATTCGTTAACATCTAACGAACAAAACAGAATATTAATAGCTTGAGAATTAATAGAAAGTTTCTGTTTCTCAAAAGTGGTTAGCTGCTCTTTCTTCTTAGTTACTCCATTCTCCATAGGAACGAATAGACCGTCCTCAATAGTTAGCCAGACATCATAATTGGTGTCTTGAAAAAAAGAATTATTATATCCTTCTAGAATGAATGGTTTTCACCTAGAAACAATGGTGGACGGTGTAAAGATTGCCCCTCACCTAGAGTGTCTCTCGAGTGCACCATGTGATCTTTCTTAGCAAGGATTTTAAGCCAATTGAGCTAAACCAGCTCAGGTACCAATTGTTGGCCCAATGAGCTACCCAAGAGGCAAGTGAATTGGGTAGTTATAACATATTTAAACAAATAAATCTTTAATACTTAAATATCAAATAACCAATTTTTTTCGAAATTAATTATTATCTTCATTACGCAGTGGATAAGTGTTTAACTAGGTGCACAAACAAACAAAATATAATTAAAGTAAAGAATGCAGTATACCAAGATATATCCTGGTTCAAAAACCTAGCCTTACCTAATCTAGTCCCCCAAGCTCAACGGAAATTCACAACCTCTAAACCCCTTGATTCTTTTACCAGGTAAAAACCAAACCCTTTCAACGATTCTTTTACTTTAAATCTTATTTTCTGGTAGGTCAATTATCATTTTCAATTTCACATAAGAAGAACATATTAAATCAATAATTAAGATTCTAAATTCTATCATTTTAAAACACAAAAAGATAACTCATTTAATAGTGTCGTGTGTGATCCTAATTCAGGTTGCATTAAGAGTATAAGAGTATAGAGTTGTTTTCACCTAACTTCTTGAAGGTCTTCAACACTCTTCATTTTTTTCACTACATTCATGTTTTCACCCATAACATGTTTTTCATGATGTATTCAACATAATCAATAATTTGGAACTCTTTTCTGAAATACTTAACAAACACATTATTTCCACCACAAACATCAACCTTTAATTGTTCATCAAAACCTAGGGATTAACATTTTTCCTTTTATGTAGCCTCCCTAGGTGGTTCCAAACATTAAATGCTTGATGGTAGGTTAATTTTATTGATCATTTATAGCATGATTTAATGGGAAACCGAATCGGTTAGTTTTGTAACCGTTAGTTACTTTTCAAGTAACTAGGTTTCTATCCAATACATTTTGATAGGAATATCAAGAATATCTTGGAAAGATCTTTTCATTTAAATGCTTATGAAAGAGTCATTAAATGCATGGTGGGACCCTCGATATTATGGGCTTTGAATGTTTGTCATGATGACTTCAGTTTTGTTGGTTTCGAACCGAGTCTTAAGCATTAGTTACTTTGGGTAACTAGTTTGTCATGATAGTTTTTTTTTTTTTTTTTAATTGATCAAGGATTTTCTCTTGATTTATGGATATTATTGATTTAAACAAAAAAAAAAATTAGAAAGGTATTTTTTGGTGTCAAAAAGATGAAACTGGTGATAGTAAATGTTTCAAGGGTCAACACAGTAAACAAGAGTAATTAGTGAAATTTTCTTAAATTAAAGTGTAGTTTTATTCGTATTAATAGTGATTTAATGAAAATCAACATTTAATAATGTCATTTTAGTTCCCCTTAACTTTAGGTATTTTGAGGTTGACCCTCAAACTTTTACTTAACCAAGTTCAGTCAAATTTGACAGTTTTGTGTTTTCGTGTGTTTTTTGTTGTTTTTTGTAGTATCCAATGTAATATAATGTATAAAATAACCTTTACTCCTTAGTTTAAAGTTTATCTAAATTTATACTTTCGATCCAATACTAAATGGGTGAGACAAAATGCGATGTCTAGATAAAGTACCATTTAAGGTATTATGTTTTGAAAAGTAGTCGTTAGAGGCATGGTTTGAAATCCATATAATAAGAGCTACATTTTCAACTTTAATCAATCGATAACAGTTAGCCTTTTCGTTAAAGAGGTAATGATTTTGCTGAAATATTTTTAAGAAAGTGATTTTGAAAGTGTTCTTAATCGAAGAGTGCAAAAGTTTTCATCACCAGTTTTATACTACACTGAGCTATCTTATCTATTTTCAAGAAATCCCGATGAGATATTTCCAAGTTAATTTAAATTCTTTTCTTATATGATCTAAATTTGTAACTTAGAATATTTGTGTTAGAAAAATCGTTTTTTAGTTTGAATTACTTGCATATCTTAAGAGACAGTTTTTGCCTGTGAAATTTGATTATATAATATTGTGTGCTTAAATTGAATTAAATAATATTTATTTTCTCACATAATTTCTTTGACATAGTATTTGGGACATTAACTAAGTATAATTATTCTGAGGTAGTAGAAGCTCATATGGGAAGAAACTTTTTTTTTTTTTTTTTTTTTGTATTTGTGTGTGTGAGTGGATTCAACATATTTGGGACATTATCTAATCTGGATAGTTAGTCTTGATCTTAAACCTGAAAAAGATTAGATTTGATTTTTCTTGTAATTGAATTAGGTTCATCCGTAGCCTGGTTAAAAGATAGGGTTCTTCTTGAAATTGTGAAGAAAAAAAAAACTTGTAAATGATTGATTCTAAGTCTGTGAAAAAAATTAGGTTAGTCCTGAACTTGTGAAAAGGATTATAAGGGCTTGATTCCTATCTGGAAAATGAATAAGGGATTAGTAGACTGAAAAAGAAATATAGAGCTCGAGGGACTGGATGTAGGTAAAAGTAACTTGCCGAATCAGGATAAATTGTTGTGTGCTGCTTATCTATTTCTGTTGTTTGGTTGTGCACTTAGTTAAATACTTTTTCGTTGTAATACAAGATAATAATCAATTAAGAAAATTTATAATTTGTATGTTTAATAATCTAATCAAATTGAGATATAGCCACAACCACTACCACTACCACTACCACATATGCCCACCACCGTCTCCATTGTCACAATCGCAACCACGTTGTCGTAGATGTCTTTATCGCAGCCAGATCTAGCCTCTTTATCTCCCTCCATTACTTGTTCATCGCCATCACCTTTTCATCGTCGTCGTAGGCAAATAATTTTCATCACTATCTTTATCCATCGTCTCAAGATCTAGTTAGATTTAGTTAACTCCACTCGATTTCGTCGCTCCAACACCACCACCAAAGACAATAGGCTCAATTCCATCCATCACCGACACAGATGACTACAGGCAATGGTGATTGTTTTAGGTTTTGCCCAAATCTATTTTAAGACTTCTTCTCTCCTCTGTGCTTGTATGTGTGTGTATGTGAGAGAGAGAGAGAGATTGAAGCTTCAAGTAGTCTTTGTTTTTAATTATTATTTTATTTTATTTTTTTGTATTTGTATTTTCGATTTTTTGGATCGATTTCAATAGAATTCAATGGATTCGAATTCCTCAATTTGGAATTTTAATGGATTTATTCTAAGCATATGATAAGCCAAAGACTTGTTTGATGTTGGCTTGACTTTTGATTGCTCACATTAAGAATTTGTGGTTCTATAATTTTCCGTGGATTTTCACTTGATTTGTTTAGTGGATTTCCACTTGATTTTTTAGTATATTTCAACTTAGACTACGTTCAATGGATTTCTTCTAGATGTGAGTGAATTTCTTTGTATTTTTCAATTATATTTCAACTACAAGTCTAGTATTATTTTCAAGTGTTTTAAACTATTCAAAATTTGTTCTTGAATGGAGATTTTTTCATTTTTTGACCATCAGAAAGCTCACTTCCCTCAAACCACCACCACCACTAAAGAACTAATTGATTTCCATTCAATTTTGTTCTTGATTTTTTTTATTTTTTTTTTTTATTTTTATTTTTTCTGTTTTTACAAACACATTAGCCCAATTTAGAATTTCTTATTAAGGTCGTGTTCATTTTCACTTTGCTTATTTTTAGTGGATATCCACTTAATTATATTTAATGGATTTTCACTTAGATTTCTTTAAGTGGATTTCTACAGGATTATTCTTTTCCAATTTGAAAGTACTTTTAGTGGATTTTTATTTGATTGAGTTTCAATAAAATGTTGTTAGATTATTATAATATTGATATTTATATTTTTTTTTCAGTAGAATACAATTGAAAATGGAACTTTAAATTTAAATGTGAACATGTAGTATATTTTACCTATATAAGTGAATTTTCACTTTTGCTTAACTTTGTTTCATGAATATTTTATTTTTGAATTTTAGATTTATGCAGAGGATGATTATGACGTTTTTTTTAAAGAAAAAAAGAAAAAAAAATAGTTGAATTGTAGTGGAATTATAGAAATTCAAAGCAATTTTGTGCAATTAATTTATTTATAGTTATAAATTTTATATTAAATAATTGTTATATTTTTAAAATTAATACTTTTTTATATATTTTAAAACGTTTTGCAAAAAATAAAATAAAATTCAATGGAATACATGAAAGGGTATTTAGGGCATTTTTAAAAAATTATATATTTTGAGTAAAATAAAATAAAATACAAAAAATTCAATGGATATTACAAAATAAAGTTGACTGAAATGTCCATACGGGTATTTATGATATTTTAAAGAAATTGTCGCTACAACAAAAGCTACCTATTAGGATAATATTTTTAGAGACAATCTGTAAATAATGTCCTTTTAAATACTTATTGAGACACTTAATCATAATATCCTTATAATATTTATTCAATAAGACAAATGCTTATTTGTTGTTATTGTTGTTGTTGTATAGTTATTGGGACAATGTTTTATGGGACACCTTTTAATTATCTTAATATTTAATGTGTCCCAAAACTGTATATGTTAGGTGATGAGTGGGTTTTTTACCAACAAATTAAGTGCTTTTAAATTCATATATTTCTGAGTTTTCAAGAATTTTTTTAGTTTGATGTATTTTGGGTTGTTTTATACGAATCACAAATAATTGGGTAAAAAAGTGAAAATATGGTAAAATGAGGTAAATTGGGTTGGAATGGTTCGTCAGTAGTGCAGGTGCAGTAACTTCAAGACCTATTTTGACCAAGCTACAATCCATGTTTCGGAAAATAAAAATATGTAAGTTGTATATCTCGTTCTTAGATTTCCAAAGCCTTTTAAATCACCTTAATCGGAGTTCAGACGAGAAAGTTATGACCAAGATACACACAAGTGTCAGAACTGCCCAAACCCCGCTCCAATGGGCTTTTTCTCTGCTCTAGCTCGCTTTTAGCAGTCTGGCACTGCCCAGAGCGAGTTGCAGCAGGATTTTTCTCCACTCCAGCGCACCTCCTGCAGCATATAAAGGCGAAAAACCCTAATTTGAGCCCTATTTATATCATCTTATACCTCAAACCCAAAGGGTGTGGCGAGATTAGGGAAAGAAAACACCATTGGTGGCGAAATTGGGAGGAAAACACCACTGGTAGCTAGATTTTGGGGAGCAAAACACCATTGGAGGCACAAAAATCCCTAGAGAGAAAGCTTGGAGTTTAAGCTTATTGAAGATTTGAAGCCTTGAAGCTCGTCTCTGTAAAGTGTTTTCTCTTCCTTTCTCTCACCCTAATCTTTTTATTGAACTTTGTATTTGTGATATTATGTTGAACATGTTTGCATTCATAAATTTCTTGAAAAGATTAGTTATGGATTCCTCTATGTTGAGTTAAAATTCATATCTCGGGCTTGATGTAGTCTCGTTGAACCATATTTTGAATATTTTGTTAATTATTAATTTTAATTCCATTTTATGTCTCTTTATGTTTAATGCTTTTCATTCATGTGGCCAGTGAATTAGATAATTTTAGGTTATGAATTTTATACTTGAGAGAGATTGAGTTTGTGACCCGAATTGAGAGTGCATAATTTAGGTTGTTGTGAGTTCGGAAGGAGATTAACACCTAGGTAATCGAGTTAGGAATTTAGGATCTTGTAAGACCGGGAGGTGATCAAGTTTTAGATTTATCAACCAGAATTTTTATTCAATTGTGTTTGTCTTATTAATGCTTCCAATTTATGCTTTCATGTGACATCTTGGTTGATTTGAGAACATGAGATCTGACACTCGGGAGAGGTACTTTCGGGTTCGGATTTAGGTTAAGCACAGTGTAAGTTTTAATAGATCGGGAGATTATTAAAACTTGGGTAATCTATAAGGTCAGAGCATAACGAATGTTCTCACCTAAATACTATATAGGGATATCAGTATTGAAATGATTGCATATTCTCTCACTTTACACTCAGGAGATGTAGTGAAAGAGCACGATTAACCTTGATTATTAAATTAATAGAATTGACTAATAATTGCTTAACAAGATGATATGTGAATAAAGATATCAAATAAAGCCCCTAGAACATTTGTACATAGGAAGTCCATATTTTATTTTGATTTTGATTCTATATTTGTTTTAGTTTTATTTTTATAAACCTAAAAATTGGTTGCTTAGAAAAAGTTGGGTTACAATAATTATGGTACTTAGCGATAATTTAAACCAAACCCTGTGAATACGATACTCTACTCTTTGTAAACTATTAAAAATTGACATGTACACTTGTGGTGTAGCAATAAATCGCTATCATTAGAATAAATTTAGTGCTCTTAAAAGTAAATTTTGTTGTAGTGTGTATATTTTTAAGAAAATAAAAATTAAGTGAAATTTTTACTAAAAAATAAAATTTTAGTGGAATTTGTGTATATAAAAGAAGAATAATTTTGGAATGATAATTATTGTTGTACAGAAGTTCAATTTAGTGATCAAAAGTTCTAGGGGTTTTGGGAAAATATAAAAACCCAACTATCTTTGCCACAGTTACACTTTGCAAGTTGATGCATTTTTAAATTTTGCAACGATACTGACGTAATAAACAAACAATGATGAAAATTTTGAACCCACTAAATTAAAGATCATTAATCGATGTAATTTCTTGAGAGCAACCAATAAAGAAAAAAATTGGCAAGTGGCAAGTGTATGTATCTTGGACCAAAGCAAGAGACATGACTTGAGCAATAGTTAAAAAGGGTAAGAAGCTTGACTAACCAAAAGTTAGATTAGTCGAGGATAATGAAGGTTAGGAAAAACACATTTTTTTATTTTTTAAATATATAATCAATATAAATATCAACGTGAATAAATAATAAAAGGGAAAATGAGATCGATGGTTGAATAATGTTTGAACTAATTTCCATTGATGGTGATAAAATGAGTGATACAAGTTTTGAGGTAAATTGGATATGTACATAAAATAAAATAAAAAATAAAAAATAAATGAAAAGAGACTATCATCACTTTAAATCTTTTAATAACATGAACGCTATTATGAGAAAATAGCATCACTTTAGTCAAGGTGTGTGTAATTTGATCCGGATACATTTTTTCATTAAAAAAAAAAAAAAAAAAAATCTAGCATCACTTTAAATCTTTTAATAACATGAACCCTATTATGAGAAAATAGCATCACATTAGTCAAGGTGTGCGTAACTTAGACCGGATATACCTAACTGTAAAAAAATAAATAAAAATAAAAATTAATAATAATAATAAACAACTAGCGTCACTTTAAATCTTTTAATAACATGAATGGTATTATGAGAAACTAAAATTTCTATTTTTTACGTCATTAATACTCCTACCAAAAAAAAAAAAAAAAAAAAAAAAAAAAAAAAAAAAAGGGCCCACCTAATAAACCTCCTTTATTTTCTAATCCGACAAAATCAACTAGAACCTTAATTGCCTCCTGTCGTCGTTGGTGTTGCCAAAAAATTTCTGGTACATGTAACACCTCTTCACGTGCCAGAAATCTCCGCAATCTGCAATCCAACCTACAAAGCCAGTTAATTCTGAAGGGAACACCAGTGTGGTGTTGACCAAAGAACCTTCGACGTAAGAATAAGTTAAACTATTCTTTGATAAGTAAAAGAAAGCTTAAGACTATAATATGAGAGTTGACTTTATGATACCTATTTTCCGTGCATATATTCTAGCTAATTTACCATGTAACCATTCTTCTCATTATTCTCTCCACGTTCCATATTTAGCCGCAGTGAATGTTGTCCATGCTCCCATTATGGGTTGCCATGACGATCACAACCGTGAGCAAGGGGGTACGTGAGGTTTTGTAACGGCTCTTGTTGACCTTCCATCCTTAGAGCTGATAATCAGGCCTCTATTAGAAATCCACATTCTACCCAAATCAGCCCATGCATGGCTAGGCTCCTAGGTAGATCGAGTGCCTTTACATTTGGATTGTTAACACAATCGGCCCATGATCGGTTCTTAGACTACTTCTTTTGGGTTGGGTTTTATCAACCGATCCGACCCAACTTCTCAAGACCGGTTTCCACAATTCATGAGTGATAATTTTCCCCATATCATTTTCCCTCCTGACTTTTATGGAGATTCATCAATGCAAGACGGAAGATCAATGTTCAACTATTCAATTGCTTTATTTATTTATCCATGGTTTTCTTTCGTCTTTCTCCGAATTGTTTGCTCTAGTGATGCCCTAATGCTCAGTGTGAATTATTTCAAAGTAGCAACCAGACTTTACTCATCTAGAGCTCCACACTTTTCAACTGAGGTCAATTTGGTGAAGAATGAGCTAAACACGAAGGTCAAAGCCCTCCAGCAAAGTCCGCAATTCATGAAGCAAGGATTGTCAACCAAGCTAAAACACTTAGCAGAAACATCAGCAGCCATGTGCAAAACTCTTAAGTCCTGTTGCGGAAAGCCCATTGTCGAAACAATTCAACCTAACTCATGTCAAGCCCTGCTTACCTCCGGTTACGCTCAGCTCACTCCTGATCAGGCTCATACCCCGCCTAGCGAATCAACCTTGGTGCTAGCTAGACTTCATGTCACGTCTCTGCCAGGCAGTACAGGTCTAAGCACAGTTTAATTAATCGACCGTCTTTTCTACCTTTAGTCTTATAATTTTGTAATGCTAACACTTTGTACTTATGACTGGCTTTAAACGTCCGCCGTATTCGATCTCAAAAATCGTCGTTCTTCCCTCGATACTCGTTGCTGTCGCTTCGCTTCATACATCATAAATATTCCAACGATTGAGTTTCACATTTTTTGTCATTTCATAATCACTAGTTTGGATATTTAAAGCCAAACCTACTCGAGATTTCTTCATAATTTTTCTTCAACTAATCTCCTCCCCTCTTTTTCCTTCTATCTCTTTCTCATTTCAATCCCAATATGGCCACGTCATCATATGCTTTCAATATTTTCGACGTTGTTCAGGCGGAAAGAAAGAAGGAAGTAAGACTAGGGTATCGCTTTCGTGAACTCATGGTGATGGCTAAGACCCTCGATGAGGGGCACCCTAGGCTTCGAGCTATCGAGGACACCAATGCTATTTTCACCTCCCTTGATGAGGCCCATTTCCGTGCAATATCCCAACTCCATGAACTTTGTGGTCAATTGAGTCTAGTAGAGAAACAGATCAACGAGTTGCGCGCCTAAGTACATCTCCATAGGATTCACAATGGTGTGCTGAAAACAGAGAAGGAGAAGCTCCTAGATAAGAATGAGGAGAAAAATGAGAAAATACATTCTCTAGTTCGAGCGTTGAAGCAGTATGAAAAGCACGATTTCTATAGCTCAAACTCAGACTCTAAAGACTTAAGTTATGTGCCTTCCCTTGAGTTGGAGTAGTTTTTTTGGATTTTTTTTTTTTTTTTTTTTTTTTTTTTTGGTGAAAAAACCTCAAGAGCACTTTTTGAACAGTACAGGCTTATTAGTCACCAAATAAGCTCCAACATGTGTAACTCTCTTCTCCAGTCTGATCCTTATTCGCATAACCAATTTTAACGTCCAGATACACGTTCAAGTCTATACTGACTCCATGGTAAGAAGTGATAAGTTCAAGACTAAAAAAGGACAATATCTTGAGAATGATTCTTACGATGGTAAAATATCATTTATGTAATGTAACTTTTCTTTTTTGGATATGTCAATTTTGTATTGACTCTTTGGTAAGAAGTGATAAGTTCAAGATTTTCTTCTTTTTGGATTGTAATGATGAGATCCATTGTTTATGAAAAACTATCGAACTTTAAATGTCGGTGTATTGAATGAAATTCCAAAATAATACTTGGACCAAAAAGAAATGAGCATTTACTATCCAAATATAGAATATGGGTTCTCAAACGCAACGCTGAAGAATAAGTAAGGTTTGGATAAATAGGAGTAAGTCCTCCAATCATAACATTAATGAAGGTAAGTCCTCACCCGAGAAGGTGGTTAATCGAGATGACCTTAGTGTAAAACCAGTAAGAGATATATTCCAAAATATATTCCTATTCCTCTTCTACCCTTCTCCATATCAGGTTTGAGTAATAAACATGATGTGCATTGCATGAGTCTTAATAGGCTAATAGAAATAATTTACTTACTGACCTGAAATTTTGATGACTTGTCACACATTATTTCTTGAATGAGTTGTTGCAAACAGCTTAGTGTCCTTGTCGAGTCAATCTGAGCAACTTGACATCAACTTTGAGATTTGGAAATTGGAAACCAAGTGTTTAGTGAATGGACTAATCGGAGCAACTTGGTTGGTGCCATAAACTGATCTTAGAGATTTAGTTAATTTGGTAAACTGATGAACTAATCTTCGAAGCTCAGTTCGATTGGTGAACTGATCTAGACAGCTCGCTTTGATTTATGAGCTGATCATGGCAACTCCGTTTAATTAATAAGTTGATCTTGGTAGCTCACTTTATGAATAAACTGGTCTGGCAGTTTAGTTTAACTAATAAGCTGATCTTGGCAGCACAGTTTATGAATGAACTAATCTTAGGCAGTTCAGTTTGATTGATGGGCTGATCTTGGTAACTTAATTTATGAATGAACTAATCTTAGGCAATTCAGTTTGATTGATGAGTTGATCTTGGTAGCTCAGTTTATAAATTAACTGATCTGGGCAGTTCAGTTCTATTGATGAGATAATCTTGGTAGCTCAGTTTATGAATTAATTAACCTGTGCAGTTCAGTTTGATCGATGAGTTAATCTTGGCAGCTCGGTTTTAGATCATTTATTATCCTAAGCGTAGGACTGGTCATTATTGAAACTCCTTTTGTGAAAAT
This sequence comes from Eucommia ulmoides, assembly GCA_016647705.1. Lineage (NCBI taxonomy): Eukaryota > Viridiplantae > Streptophyta > Magnoliopsida > Garryales > Eucommiaceae > Eucommia > Eucommia ulmoides. The sequence continues at coordinate 26,870,232 of CM028327.1, read as the reverse complement.
AAATGGCTTTGACTACTCATTCAAGAATTAACGGTTAAAACAACAAACAATTCTTCTTTAAATATTTAATGTAATGAATAATAAGGAACTCACACAAAGTATTTTCATAAATGCGCGATGTTCCATAGACAAGGGATCGACACACCATTTAGATCTTCCCACCAGTTTGTCCCAAGTCTACTCACCTTAACCACCATGTATGGCCCTTCCCAGGTAGGATCCAGTTTTTCCAATCGATCTTCTAGCGATATAGCATTACTCTCCGAAGTACTAGCTCTCTCACTGTGAAGTGCCTTAGGCGAACAGTATGGTTGAACGTCCTTGCCATCTTTGATTTGCAAGCTACCATTCTCAATGCTGCTTAGTCTCGTTTCTCCTCTAGCTGATCTAATTTTTGGCATATAGAAACCTCATTTTCTACGAGATTGACTATGTTATCTCACCTCAAAAGTAGACCAATCTCCACTGGAACAACTGCTTCCATCCCATACGCCATGGAGTAAGGTGTTTCCCCCGTGGTTGTCCTTGGAGTAGTACAGTAAGCCCACAAGATTGTTGGCAGCTCTTCTAGCTATTTACCTTTAGCATCATCCAATCTCTTTTTGAGTGCTTCTTTGATTGACCTATTTATTACCTCTGCTTGCCCATTTGCCTGTGGATAAGCTGGGCTTGATGTCTGATATTGTATCTTCAATTTATTATACATCCAAGTAACCTTTCCCCAGGTAAAAGAGGTTTCATTATCTTATATCAACACTGCCGAAATACCAAAACAGCAGATCACTTGTTTCCAAATGAAGTTCTTGACCTCATTTTCTCCCACAAACAGTACTGCATCAGCTTCTACCCATTTGGTGAAGTAATCAATCACTACCAGTAAATACTTCATATTTCCAGGTACCGGGATAGCCCTAGAACATCCATCCCCCTATTGGATAAAAGGACATGGACTATGGATGGGTGTTTGCGCTTGAAAAATAACTCAGATGTCATTAGAGAATCATTGGCATTTGTCACACTTCTTAACATATTTTCTTCACATCTCAGCGCATTGTTAGCCAGTAATATCCAACAGTAAGAGCCTTGTGTGCCAAGGTTCTTCCTTCCTGATAGTTTTCACAAACTCCTTCGTGAATTTCTTGCAACACATAGGTGGCTTCTTTTGGTCCTAAGCACAGTAACAACGATTATATAAAAGACATTCGGTACAACTTGCCATCCATCATAACGTACCTTGATACTTTATATAAGATTTTTCAAGCTAATTCCTTGTTGTCTGGTAGTGTTCCTTCACTTAAGTAATATACCAAAGAAGTTCTCCAATCTTCTTCTTGTCCCAACTCTCCAATGCAAGCACATGATTTAATTAGAGTTCGTATAAATAGTTGTTTTAAATAATCCACTACCTTGAATTGATGATCTGAACCAAAGGATAATGCCAGTACTAACACCGCATCTATTTTTTCATTCTCACTCCTTGGAACAGCTTCAATCTTACAACTGTTAAACGCCTTCATCAACTTTTTTACTTTATCAACATAAAGGCGCAACCTTTCTTCGTTGACCACGTAGGCAATATTTATTTTATTTACCACGAGCTATGAATCTAATCTGATCTCCACACTATGGGATCCCAACTCCTTCGTTAAGGTCAAGCCTAGAATTAAAACTTTGTACTCTGTCTCGTTGTTGGATGCTCTAAATCCGAGTTGTACAGCCTTCCTGAGTTAGTCACCTTCTGGAGTTTCTCGAATTATACCAAATCCACATCCTCTTGAGTTCGATGCTCCATCAACCCATAATTTCCAAGGTCTTATTAGCGTTAACAAACACTTACCATCCTTTTTTGTTGTTCTTTCTGGAGATGTCAGCTCAGCAAAGAAGTTGGCCAGCACTTGGCCTTTAATTGCTATTCTGGGCTTAAAGGTCAAAAAAAACTCTCATCTCTACCGCCCACTTCATAAGGCAGCCCGAGGCCTCCGGTCTGTGCATCAGTACAAGTGAGTACGAAGTTAGCACATTAACTGTATGTGCTTGGAAGTAAGGTTCCAACTTCCGGGCTGCGGTTACCAAGGCCAAAGCAAGCTTCTCAAGCTTAGTATTGCAAGTTTCTATTGGTACCAATGATTTAATTATATAGAATACTAGCCTCTGCCCTCCTGCGAATTCATTCACCAGTGTTGCACTTGCTGTAACTGTAGTAACCGCTAAGTACAAGTATAGCTCATCTCCAGGTTCAACCTTGGATAAACTTTCAACAAAGCCTAGGTAATCCTTGATGGACTACAAGGTACGTTCGTTGTCTTCGTCCTAGTGAAAATTCTTACTCCCTCTCAAGATTTTGAAAAAATGAGCACATCTATCTGTAAATTTAGAGATGAACCTGTTTAGAGCAGACAATCTTCCAGTCAGCACCTGGACTTCACGTATCATTGTGGTGGACTTCATATTCTAGACAGCTTCTATTTGCCCAGCATCAACCATAATGCCTGTCTTGTCCACCACAAAACCTTGAAATTTACCCGACGTTACACCAAATGGACATTTCTTGGGATTCAACTTCATATTGTACTTCCATAATATTACAAAAGTTTCCTCCAGATGCTCCAAATAATATTTCTTCTGAGAAATCTTGACTAACATGTCATCTATATAAACCTCCATAGTTGTTCCATTTTTTTCTTGGAACATGTGGTTCACCAATCATTGATACGTTACCCTTGTGTTTCTCAAATCGAAAGGCATTACTCTATAACAAAATGTACCTCTAGGGTTGATGAAAGATGTTGCTTCCTTGTCCTGATAATTCATTTAGATTTGATTATATTATAAGCAAGCATCCATCATGAATAACAACTAGTGTGTAGTAGCTGCGTCTACTATTTGATCTATCTTGGGCATTGGATAACAATCCTTAGGGCATGTCTAGTTAAGGTTAATAAATTCTATGCACATTCTCCATTTCCTATTCTTCTTCTTGACCAGAATTGGATTGGCTAGCCACTTTGGGTAGATCATCTCTCTTATATGTCCTATTTTGAGCAATCTCCACACTTCAGATTTATCACCTTTTTTTCTCCGACTGAAGATTTTTCTCTTCTGCCTTACTAGAGGGTCAGACCTTGAGATATCAAGTCAATGAACCATCATATCATGTACCAAATATCTCTGCAACCTATAAATTTGTCCTGCAAAACCCATTAGCTCTAAGGGGACACGGTGTGCTGTCAGCCAAAGAACCTTCGACATAAGAATAAGTCAGTTTGCTTTAGGATATTAGGCAAAGGATTGAATGTACATGTAAATGTGATACATTTTCCTTATTTATGGACTTGATCATCTCCCGGAAGTTATGTCCTTTTGGCTCCCCATTATGTTGTCATTAATAGGGAGTTACACCCCCATTATATTGTTATAAATGGCGAGTTACACCCCCATTTATATTGTTCTATAAATGAGGAGTTACACCCTAATTTAGTGAGGAGTTACCCCTTTCGGCTCCCCCACTAGATGGGAATTTCTCTCGCGTCATTTTCCCCCTTGACCTGAGTATTGATTCAAAAAAATAAGAAGAAAGGTCAACACATTAGGTGGGAATTACGAAAGGTCAACACTAGGTGGGAATTTCTCCCGCATCATTTGCCCCCTAACCTGAGTGTTGATTCAAAGAAGTAATACCAAAGGGCCTCTTTTCTTTTTACACTTAGTTATTACTCTGAAAGGATTTTCCAGTTCATTCTCTCAATTACATTTGGTGTTGTTTAGTACTAAATGTTTCTTCTCTAAGCTAATATGTTCAATTAATTCTTATCTGAGTTGATCTGCTCAGTTAGCTTTCATTTAGTTTTAGTACTAAATGTTTCTTGTCTAAGTTGATCCTAGCCGCTCGGTTCTTCAATTTTTTCAATTTGTGGTTTATCACCAAATGTTTCTTTGTCGAACTAATCTAAGTAGCTTAGTTCTTCAATTTTTACACTTGGTGGTTCATCACCAAATGTTTTTTTGCCGAACTGATCTGAGCAGCTCGGTTCTTCAATTTTTACACTTGGTGATTTTTATCACTGCAAGTGTTTCATTATCGGGGAGGCATCCTTAGATCCAGCAAATTGTATGTTCTTCTAGGTAGTTCTGTTTGCGAATAAACTGCGCTAGGCAATTTAATTGATTTTGACGAACTGATGTAGGCAACTCAATTTATAAATAAACTAATCTAGGAGGTTCAGTTAATGTGACGAACTAATCTAGGTAGCTCGGTTTATGAATGAACTGATCTAGGTAATTCAGTTTAATATGATGAATTTATCTAAGCAACTCAGTTTATTAATAAACTAAGCTAGGCAGTTCATTAATAAATTGAGTTGATCTAGGTAACTCGGTTTGTGAAAGAACTGAGCTAGGCAGGTTAGTTGATTTTGGAAAACTAATCTAGACAGCTCAATTTATGACTGAACTGATCTACACAATTCAGTTAATGTGATGAACTGAGCTGGGAACACCCATCTGATTGAGTGTGTTAATGAAAATGAAGTTGGCCGAACTACCTATGTCGACCAAAATTCTTCGTACCTCAAAGTTGGAGATCCATAGTGTTATTACTAAGGCGTTATCATGTGGATGAGCCATATCAAACGTGATCACGGGCCCAATTCTTCTTGTCAATGCCATTTCTTCTCTATTGCTTTATTTCTTCCCTGTTCATAGACCTTCTTCTTTTATCCATGGTCCATCTTCCCAGCGAAGGGATCAAAAACATTTACCATGAAGCTGACCCCATGAGTGTTGCTTGGGTCATCATCCCGCATCTCAAGGGGAGTAAAGGCATGGAGTCTACTTGAAGTCTCCTTATGCACTTTTATATCCACTGGAAATGGGACTTCTCCTCCCTAGCTCAGACTTGTCGCACTTAACTGTAATTGTCTCACCTCGTCGATGAACTTTTTCTTATTCTGTTCCCATAGACGGTGCCAAATGATTTTGCCAAAAAATCTTCGGTATGTATAACAACTCTTCACGTGCTAGAAACATCCACAACTTACAATCCAACCTACAAAACCAATTAGTTCTTAGGGGAACACCAATGTGGTGTCAACCAAAGAACCTTTAGCGTGAGAATAAGTTAGATTATTCTTTGATAGGTAAAAGAAAGCTTAAGACTGTAATATGAGAGTTATCTCTATGATACCTATTTTCCCTGCATATATTCGAGCTAATTTACCTTGTAACCGTCCTTCCCATGATTCTCTCCACGTTCCATATTTCGCTGCGGTGAATGTTGTCCATGCTCCCATTATGGATTGTCACGACGATCACACCCGTGAGAAGGGGGTAGGTAAAGTTATGTAACGGTTCCCGTTGACCTACCATCCTTAGAGCTGATAATCAAACCCGAATCAGCCCATGCGTGGCTGGGCTTCCTAGGCAGATCGAGTGCATGTACATTTGGGTTGTTAACACAATCGGCCAATGATTGATTCTCGGACCACTTCTTCTGGGTTGGGTTTTATCATCCGATCCAATCTAATCCAACTTCTCAGCACCAATTTCCACAATTCATGAGTGGGAATTTTCCCCACGTCAGTTGCCACCACAACGCCTTCAGCTCTTCCCCTTCTCTCATCATATCTCATCTCACTTACAGAGTGTTGCAACCATTGTAGAGTAGAAGGAAAATATTTTGGAGGAATTAACACTGACTTTCGGAGGACGAAAGATATGTAAGAAGAGATCAGACAGCTTAAGTGGCGTTTGGTAACCGTTTCTATTTTCATTCCAACAGTGGGATGGGAAGGGATGGGAATTTTGTTTTCTTCTTGGGAATAGAATCGCGTTTGGTACCGATAATTTTTTTTTTTTGTTTTGGGAAGAGAATTATGTTTGGTAACGATTTTATCCTAAAATCTTTTTTTTTTCCTGTTTTGGCCTGATGGCGGTGGCGCCGGCAACGGCGACAGCCAGAAGGCAATGGCGCCGGTGACAACAGTGGCGGGTGGATGACAGTGGCTGAAAAGTTTCCGGCCGAACGGTGGCCGGCGGCGGTGGGCGGTGGTCAGCCGGCGAGTGAACAATGACCATGTGTTTTGGGAATGGAATGGGAATAATGAGAAACAACTTTTTTTTGTTTCTCATTTCTTAAGAAAAAAGTGGGCACAATTCTCAAATGGAAATGAAATGAAAACAGAAACAAAAATTATCAAACGCTATTCCCAAATAGAATTCTCAAAAATTTGGGAATGGGATGGGAATTTCTGAAATGGAAACGGTTACCAAATAGGGCCTTAGTGTCTATCCATAATGCGTTCAGATAAAAAAATCTGCCCCTTTTCTCTACAATCTTCGAAGATGGACCAGAACACCCACCCATATGTCTTTGCATTTTCATTTCTTGATGAAAGAAACTAATGTTCTTTGCTATGTTGATGTTCTTTGCTCAGTAAAATATTTGTTGTGTTTGTACGGATTTGTTCTTTTTATTGTGTAGGAAAAACAAATTTTGGAACATGTTCATGTAAGGAGTATTCTAATAAAATTAAAGTGTTTTCCTCCAAATGTCCTACTTGGAACCAACAATTTTTTCACTCCTATACAAATAAAAACAAAACTCCTATTTAAAAAAAAAAAAAAAAAAATGGTTGAGAGTCTTACTCACATTTTGTAATGACAAAATTAACCTCTTCATAACACACACCAGCCGAAATGGGTGGGCCCTGCCGCCTCTCTCTCTTTCTCTCTCTCTCTCTCTCTGCAGGCAGTAGGCAGCGGGCCTTGTCGTCTCTCTCTCTCTCTCTCTCTCAGGGGCCCACTCCCTTTTCTCCCATTTTCATTTTACTCCCTTTATTTAGAATTTTTTCAATTTCAAACCCTCATTTATTTATTTTTCAATTTCACACCTTTTTCTTTATTCCGTTTTTTTTTTTCTTTTTTTCGTTTTCTTTTTCTTTTTCTTTTTTTTTTTGTATTTTTGGAACAAATAAAATGAAACAAAACAAATTCAGCTGTAAAATGAAGCATAACTATTTATTTTTATTTTTTTACGGGACAGTAGATATCTACTTAATTTATTTTCAGTAAATATCCAAATCAAAAATCGAACCATCAACACATTTTTCATGAAATTTGGATAACTCAATACAAAACGATCCAAAAAACAAAAAAAAAAAGAAACAACTACTTAACAAGCATTATTTTCATTTGCCAACTTTGGTTATGTTCAGAAGATATCTACTAAAGTATACTTATATTGTTTCATTTTGTCGACTGAAAATAAATTAAGTAGATATTTACTGAAAATAAATTAAATAAAAAAATAAAAATAAATAATTATACTTCATTTTACAGCTGAATTTGTTTTGTTTCATTTCATTTGTTCCAAAAATACAAAAAAAAAAAATGGAATAAAGAAAAAGGTGTGAAATTGAAAAAATAAATAAATGGGGGTCTGAAATTGAAAGAATGTTAAATAAAGAGAGTAAAATGAAAATGAGAGAAAAGGGAGTGGGCCCCCTTTTTAGGTCCAAACCATGAGAGAGAGAGAGCAGGCGTGGGGTCCGCCTACCCACTGCCTGCAGAGAGAGAGGCGGCAGGACCCACCGAGGGGCATGTATTTGTAAATAACAAATCTACCGAGGGACAAAATTGGCAAAAAAGAATTCGTGGGGCTTTTGGGATGATCCAAAAAGTCATAGTTCTTCAAAAGGTGTTTTTTTCAACTTTAGGACTGCAGAAAAAATTTCCCTAAAATTAATACATTTTTTGTAATTACTGAGGTTTTCGTTAAATAAAATAATATGCGAAATTAGTATGGCAAACAATTGAACTTTCAGGGCACATACCAAATTAACTTATAAAATATCAATTAAATGTTTTTACTTAAGTGGGGCATAATTGAGAAAAAATAACTTGAGAAAATTAAATTTTATAACATGTATTTGATATTTTTCCTTCAAAAATTTATCACCACAATATTTTAAAAAAAAAAAATCCACCAAAACTATATGTCCACAAAGCTAGTCAACACTATTATTAAGTAGAATCGATGACAATGAAAAAAAAAAAAACAGATTGAAGGACGTACGGACATGGGGGCTGCCCACTTTAAAAGTAGCCCAAAAAACTGACTTTGGGCTTTCAAAGTCAATTTTTTTTTTTTTTTATTTTGGATAAATGGAAATTTCAAAGTCGAGTTTTAATTCTATGTTAAGCCATCTTTTGTTGTCACTCCAAATTCTGGAAACATTAATTAGTGGCTATGGACCCAACCACCTTTAAGATGATGTACAATAGCTTTGCCCAAAATCAAGTGAATCCATAAATTTATTTGAAAAAAATAAACTATTTTTGTTTCAATTTTTAAATATTTTATTCTAATAAATGGGAGAAAATAATTTTAAAAAAAATGATTTATATTCTAATTCCTAAAAATAAAATAAATTTATGTAGTCATAATAACAAATATCTTTTCTTTGTTTCAGCTTGCTTATTTTCTGTTCCCAAGAAAAACAAAACCAAAAAAAAAAAAAAATACATTGCTTTATATTTACAAATTTTCATTAATGACTATCAATTATTGACTTTAATTCATAATTTATCCTAATTTAAATTTAAGTTAGGTATAAATTCCTTAATTATATTTTGACATGGGTTTGAGTCTCATGATCAACACTTTCTCATATCTCTAATAAAATGTTTCTAATTGAGATATGCATTGTCAACAGTTGACACCACTCTCCATGGCAACCTGCCGTCCCGGCCTCCAATCGCCAAAATTTTTTTAGTTACATGTAATTATTTTTTGGGAAAATTACCGTTTACTCCCAAACAAAAAAAAAAAAACTATTTACCTCTTACTCCCATCTACTTTTTCTTGCACCGGTAACTCTCATCGACATCTTTTTCTAGTACCAATTACTCCTATCGCCGATAAATCTTGGACCGAAAACTCCTGTTTCCAAAAACGGCAAGGGGCGAGATTACCGAAATGTCCTCCCGTGATTTGCGCGAATGATGACTACCTTATTTAGCTTTGAGTTTCCTTATTTTGCAATGGTACACTCATTCGGAAATCAGAACAGGTTGCAATCGTTAGGTTTTTCTAGATTTCAAATTCAAGAAAAAGAATATACATCGCTAGCGCAGATTGAGCATTATACGATCATCAAACTGAAACAGGTAAAAATAAAGGTTAGATTTTTTATGCAAATTTGCTGAATTCACGCATCAATTGATTTTTACAGATCCGATCAAACTCATTAAGATAGATCTTCTCAAAATTCTTATTTATTTACTCATAACGAGCATAGTCCATGAAGGAATTCATAATTTTTGGTACATTTCATTTATTTCATTCATCATGCACACGGATTCGATGAATCAATATCGATATATGTTTTTTCGTATGCAACATATGTAAGATTTGTATTGATCTAGTTTAGGTCACATGTTTAACATGTTATATTCAACATCTGCGTGAGTTTTTTTTTTTTTTTTTGTTTTAGACAATTAGTATGTTTTTTCTGCTGATTACAGTAATGTTACATTCAACATCTACATGAATTTTTTGTTTAAACAATAAATATGTATTTTTTTATGATAACAGTAATGTTACATTCAACATTGACATGAACACACAGTTTATTAAGATGTTGAATATAACATGTTAAACTAGTACCTTTTTGGACAAAGAGTGTTACATTCAACACGACCACATCTAAATTAATAATTAGATGAGAAAATATCGATATGTGTTTTTTCGTATGCGACATATGTACGATTTGTATTGATCTAGTTTAGCTCACGTGTTTTACATGTTATATTCAAAATCTGCACGAGTTTTTTTTTTTTTTAGACAATAAGTATGTTATTTTTTTTATGATGACAGTAATGTTACATTCAACATATGCATGAGTTTTTTGTTTAGACAATAAGTATGTATTTTTTTTTATGATAACAGTAACGTTACATTCAACATTGACATGAGCATACAGTTTATTAAGATGTTGAATATAACATGTTAAACCATTACCTTTTTCGTCGGACAAAGAATGTTACATTCAACACGACCACATCTAAATCAATAATTAGATGAGAAACAACAATGTTACATTCAACATCCACATAATTGGATCATATAGTTGGTTATATTTCACACAAACATAACACAACTATCGTTTCATGTGAATGATATTTCACAGAAATGGCTTCATCCATCGCATTAATGTGCAAATATGAGAATGTGGCAACTATTTTGAGGATGAAAAGCGACAACAATTTGGTTCAGTTGACTATAATGGTCAGATCTATTCAGTACTAAATTTGAGTTGTCATACTCACTCCCGGGACATCCAAAGTGCACTATTGATGATCAGAATGATTATAAAGAAATATTTTTGGTGGCTGCCCACATGAACATTGATTTTTTAAAGGTGTGTACAAGAAAAGGTGAGTGATTCAAGTGCATCTACGGGTACTTCTTCATGTGCAACTGTACCCCAAACAATTGTGTCGGTGGTGACAGAAACGGGGAAATGGATTATATAGGTAGCTATAGTAATATGTTACAGTTAAGCAATGACAAATTGCTACTTTCCTCAAGATGGGTTGATGGAATTCAAGAGGAAGGGCAGAAATTTAGGGGAGGAACAAGTGAATTTCGTATGATTTTAAAGATATTTGTTGTAGAAGTTAGGTTTAATTTTCGTAATCTCAAGAATGATAAAACATGCATAACAACTGCATGCTTGCTACAGGAGGATAGAAAATGCCTGTGGTTCCTTTATGGATGGGTAAAGAGAGAAATGGTATCTTTTATATTCAAACTCTTGTAAAAGAACACACATGCGGAGAAGTGGATTGTGGACAATCGATGACGTTGGGGCAAGACTCACGCTACCTAGGGTCGTTAAGACATTGAAGGGAACTTCTTCGTTAACTCTAAGTTGCATTATATCTCTCGTCTTACACTCGAGAGAGGTGGCGAGGGAGTTTTAGAACGAAGATTGTCGCTAGGGTAAATACAACGCACGATCCAATAACCCAGGAGGGAATTAGATTGTGTGCAATCAATGATGTTAAGCAAGACTCACATGAACTAGGGTCATTAAAACATTGAGAGGGACTTCTTTGTTTACTCGAACTTATGTATTCTCCCATCTTACACTCGGGAGAATTGGCGATGGAGTTTACGTACCGAGGTTATCAAATGGGTCGAACACCGTAAACGCGAGTAAATCGAGATCGAACACGTATTTGTAAATACGTTAATCCCTTGGAAATTCTTCACCCTAAAATATACTAGCATATTAGTGTAGTTAATTTAGGTTATATTAGTATTAGTTTAATTAATTAAATACATTTGTTTTTCGCCTAAATAAAGTTAGGTCACGACAAACGCAATATTCGATAATAACGACACCAATCCCTGTGGATATGATAACCCAATCTTAATGATCACACTATACAAAAACTTTGACCTCGTACATTTGCGAGTAGTCATATACGCGAAGGATAGTAGAATCTTTCGGCGTACAAGTTTTTGGAATACCCCCAAACTTGAAATTTAGCTAGTCCTCGAGCCAAACACACACAGAGAAATGAAAATACACAAACTAAATTAAATAACAAACAACCTAAAATAATCTAAACATAAGGACATATGAGTTTTACATTCTTCTAACGACCAAGTTATTGTTGTTCCTCAACAACCGCCAGTCATATCGAGTTCAAGCAGTAAAACACATTATATGGTTCTAGAATTTCGACATACAATAATGGTGAATGCTATGCTAGATCCTGTATACGTGTTAGTGCGAGACTCAATAATATAACTATACAACAACCAGATTGGATTATCCCCCAACGAAATTCCTGACTTAGACCGTGAAGGACTAGGATTTCCATATGCATGATTGGGGTCCACTATCCACTAATGTAGGTTTAGTAGTTCATAGAGATCAAAAGGACTTGGTTCGGTTTAAGGATTACTTGGCCAAGGGTAATTTGGAATAGAAAACGGGTTAACGTTGTTAACTTAATATTACCCAAGACTCAATGCTTGGCACAATTACTCTCGAACCCCCATACTTAGATTGAAAAACAATCCCGAACAATCAATTAAAGGCCGACGTACTCACTTGTCAAAATAAACGGAAATAAAAACCGTATTTACATTTGATTCTTTGTTTGTTTGTTTTTGTTTTTGTTTTTTTTTTTTTTTCAATGAACACGACCCCAATCTTATTTGAATGTTACAATTGAAAGGGTGTGTGAAATACAAACAAAAACGACAAGTGAGTACTCAAATACCGAACCAATTAGAAGTTCGCCCTAAACTCAACCGCTCACATCAAGTAGCCTTTACAATTACTAACTTGATTCACTCAAATGTGCCTTTAAAATCAGCGATTTAGGTTTGGAAAAAGATCCATTGGCCCCGGTATTAGTTTATGTGCTCAGAATTGAATTTGCATATAGGCTTCGACAGGGTAACGAGGGATAAACATATATCAGGGTAGGCTTAAAAAGGCTCAAGCGACAAAACAACTGCCTAAATCACGTCTCTTGAACTACCTCGCCTAGGATGTCGCCTCAAGATTCCCCACAATCAAGTTCTAAAATCCTTAATGTGTCATGAATTTGGCTAATCAATAGTCTTTCTCAAGTTAATTGAATAGAAATACATTGAGTCTATGTGCCCGTGCAAATTAGGATCTACATTAATTTTTACTCAAAAGCATAGTCAAGCACACAGAATCACACATGAATGGGTATTACCCTTGACCTCGAAAACAACCAGGGTAATTTTCATCATCGGGGAACAGCCCAGATGAATGCAAAACTCAACATATAACAACAACACACAAAAACATAAACACATTCTAACCTAAACACACATGCAATACGGAAAAACAATAACACCTCACCGATTTTGCTTTGGATGACTCAATCTTTCAATTAAACACCTCACCGGCTTATGTGCTTGGCCAAGCAACATAAAATGATTTAGAATCCCATTGAAAGGGATGTATCAATACCCATCGATCTAACATCGCCAAGTACCCTACATTGGAAACAAAAACAAAACTACAAACAAAAATTATATACAAAATAAATGCCTAAAGTAAAATTAAGTCATTTACACACAATATTGAAAATAACAACAAATCAATGCCTGGAAATCATTACCAAAACTTGGTAGCGATCGCCAAGAATTGAATTCACCTAACGACCAATCCCCGGCAACGGTTCCAAAAACTTGTACGCCGAAAGATTCTACTATCCTTCACGTATATAACTACTCGCAAATGTACGAGGTCAAAGTTTTAGTATAGTGTGACATTAAGATCGGGTTATCGTATCCATAGGGATTGGTGTCATTACTATCGAATACTACATTTGTCGTGACCTAACTTTATCTAGGCGAAAAACAAATGTATTTAATTAATTAAACTAATACTAATATAACCTAAATTAACTACACTAATATGCTAATATGTTTTAGGGTGAAGAATTGCCTAGGGATTAACGTGTTTACAAATACGTGTTCGATCTCGATTTACTTGCGTTTATGGTGTTTAACCCATTTGACAACCTCGGTACGTAAACTCCACTGCTACTTCTCCCGAGTGTAAGACAGGGGAATACATGACTTCGTGCAAATGAAAAAGTCTCCCTCAATGTATTAACGACCCTAGGTCACGTGAGTCTCGCCTAGTGTCATTGATTGCACACAATCCAACTCCCTCCCGAGTTATTGGATCGTACGTTGTATTTACCCTATCGACAATCTCCGTTCTAAAACTTTCTCTCCATCTCTCCCGTATGTAAGACGAGGGATATAACGCAACTTCGAGTCAACAAAGAAGTCCCCCTCAACGTCTTAACGACCCTAGGTAGCGTGAGTCTTACCCCAATGTCATCGATTGTCCAAGATTCAATTCTCTCCCGGGTTATAAAATCATGGCGTTTGTTTACCCAAATCCGAATTCGTGGCTTATCAAACCCTCGTATTCTCCATTTATCTAACTAAGCATGATAAAAAAAAACAATACGATAAATACAATCAAACTACGAAGAACAATCACAAACGAAACACCAAAATCATCCAAACAACGTATTTATAAATATAGTGTTAATCCCTACTACAATCCATGTTTAACTCTTGGTCATAACTGTATAAACAATGAAATAGAGCGTAACATGCTCACATGATCCTAAGATAAATAAATAAGGAAAAAACAATCGAAGAACTTAGCCTCGTCTGAAGATAAACTGCTAAGAACGCTCAACGATCGATTCGCCGTCTTCTCCACTTCAGGATGTGAGCTCCACCTCTAAAACTCCTTAACCATAGCCTAAATATGTCCTAAGGTTCCCAAATGGCTAGGGGTCCAAGATAGGGGGAGAGGGGATGGTATTTATAAGCAAAATATCTAAATAAATATCCTAAAAATATCTAAGTTGTGTAAGGGTTTCCGCCTAGGCAAAGGGATCCTCCGTCTAGGCGGAGGTAGGTCGGTTGGTGACCGCCTAGGCGATGAAGATAGCACTGGATGTGGAAGAATATTCTGCTAGATTTCTGCCTAGGCGATGGATTTCTCCGCCTAGGCGATGGGCTGTCAATAGCCTATCTTTGATTCTCTGTTGGATTTCCACCTAGGCGATGGATTTTTCGCCTAGGCGGTGGGCCTGTTTCACAAATTTTCCACCGTTCTTGTTTTTTTCCACCGTTCTTCGATTGCTTTTGGTTCGATCTCATCGTTTTCGCTCCAGTTTCCTATCTTTTTGCCCCACACACCTAATTTATACAAAAAGTAATAAAAATAATTAAAACGTAATAAAATACTATATAAACACTCAAAAACTAACTTAATTTGGTTTATAAATACATAGGTAGATCACACCTATCAAGCTGCATTTAGCACCAATAAGAACAAGCGATTGACTTCAGAAGTTATTTCTTCTTGTTTGGCTGATGAGGTGCGCGCCAACCCCCAAACTTGCCCAGTTGATGTTGTTGACACTTTTAGGAAATAATACGACCTAGAAATAACATACCAGAATACATGGATGAGGGTAGAAAAGGCCAGGAATAATGTCTTTAGAGATTACTCATCATCTGACGACCAATTAAAATGGTACATTGATAAATGTAAGGAGACAAACTCAGGCAGTCACATTGAATTGGAATACAATATAGAGACAGGATATTTTAAGAGAATATTCATTGTGTTTCAAACATGCATACATGGGTTTAGGTTCTGCCGCTCAATGGTGTTTCTTGATGGCACATTCCTACTAGGTTGGTACAAAGGGAATTTATTAGCAGCAACAACGAATGATGGAAATCAAGGTACATTTTGTAATTTTCTGTTTGATACATGTAACAATGTTAATTTTCAACATGAAATGATGAGAGCGTTTGATGTTACATTCAACATCCACATGTGTTAAATATAATATCGTATGGATTTTACTATTTACATACATAAAACAAGAGAACAATTGATGTTACATTCAACATCCACAGATGTTGAATGCAACATCTTATGGATTTTACTCTGCATACATAAAACAAGAGAACCCTTGATGTTACATTCAATATCCATAGGTGTTGAATGTAACACCATATGGATTTTACTATTTACAAATATAAAACAAGAGAACAATTGATGTTACATTCAACATCCATAATTGTTGAATGTAACATCTTATAGATTTTACTCTGCATACATAAAATAAGATAATCCTTGATGTTACATTCAACATCCACAGGTGTTGAATGTAACACCATATGGATTAACAATTTTTTATTTTTTTGATCATGTAAGGATGTTTCCAGTTGCATTAGCTATCGTTGATGCGGAGAATGATGATAACTGGGCTTGGTTTTTATCGAAATTTAGAAAGATTGTTGAGCCAAAGCTCATCATAACATACTTCTCTGACCGGCATAACGGGATTTTAGAAGGGGTATATGATGTGTTTCCACACTGTCACCATGCTTACTGTTTGCATTATTTGAAGATGAATTTAAGAGCTACGATGACTGGTACAACTACAGCATTTAAAGATGCGATGGTTCAGAAATTGGATGGTTTAGCATTTGCACACTCCTCTAAAATGTTTAAGATGTTATTTGATCAAATGATGTACGAATGGGGTACAAAGGTGCATAATTTCATTCAAGAATTATCACCGCAAAAATTTAGTAATGTTTTTTTTAAAGGCAACCGATACGGAGAGATGACATCTTACTTGGCGGAGTGCTTCAATTCATGGGTAAGTGAATATCATCATCTTCTAGCAATTTTATTGTTTGATAAGATAAGGTTATGATGGATGGACTTAATGGCGGAGAGGAGAGATGAAGCGAACAAACTACAAGCCAAGATCACCCCAAATTGGGAGAGTGGGATGTGTGAATTGATGACTGAAGGACGAACGTGGAATATCGGTTCATCAGGAAATGGGGTATTCGAGGCCCATTCTAACCCTTCCGTTCTAGTAGATACCGAGGGACGCACATGCTAATGCCGAGAATGGCAAATAAAAGGATTCACATGCTTGCATGGTTTTACAGCTATGTATAAGAGTGGATTACCTACATTCAAGTACATAGAGGACTATTTTCAAAGATGTTTTTACCGTGAGACATACTCGAGAGGTATATACGTAATTCCAACAATGGAATAACCAATTTTAGTTGAAAGCGAAGTAGTAATATCGCCTCCGTTGTCAAAGAAACAACCAGGATGCCCTAAGAAAGTAAGAATCCCATCTAGATGAGAGGTAAAAGAAAGACGGTGTGGTAGAGGTGGGAAAATGGAGAGACACAATAGAAAATCATGCAAAGCACCTCTAAATGAAAGATCATCGGGTAGATGTTGATTTTTTTGTCTAAGATTTTCAAATAATAATGTTCTATTCCTTATATATTTTTTAAAAAACAATAAAAAATAAAAAAAAAGCAGTGCATGTTTTTGTTCAGATTATGTTTGGTACTCGTGTAACATTCAACACGTGAACTTTGTATAGGAAATAAATAGTAGTGATTCATATTGCAAGTATTTTACCTTGTTTTACCATGTTACATTCAACAACGTCATACATTTGTGTTTTGCATTCAACACTGTCATAGGCTTTTTTGTCATACATTTAACATTTGTCATATGCTTCTTTGTATTATATTCAACACTGTCATAGGCTTGTTTATATTACATTCAACACTATCGTGGGCTTCTTGTTTTGTCATTCAACTTGTTAGGGGTATGTTACATTCAATATGATCATACACCATATGTTGTGTCATCACCAATATATGTCATATTTTTAACATTCATCGCATATAAAAAAGGACAACAACAAGTGTGTATGACAGTATATGTTAACAATGGATTATATATAACATGTAACTTCAAAAAATAGTTTTCCAACATTCGGGGGCAATTACAACACTTTTTCATGTGTTAACATATTAATCAAAAACTAAATGAAAAGAGTACACCCCCTAACCCACCCACACCCCCCCCCCCCCCCCACCCCCCCCCGGGCACCAAACAATGTACCAAAAAAACCAAAAAATATTGTGGCAATCCAAGTTCAAAAGCATTTGTCCATTTTCAGTTAGGTTTGGGTTTATTCACTGTCCGAGTGCGATATAAATCAGGTGTCCATCTTCTTGGTGCATCATTTAAGAAGTCATGAATGATAGCAGCCTGTTCCATGCGAAACTCGTGCAAGCCCATATTGATAAGGATCTTCTCATTTCTAAAAATCTTCTTCATTACATAGATGATGCATACTTCACAATCAACCCTGTAAATTCAACATCACCAACATTCAACAACTGATCTCTTTTTCATTGAAGGATTTATGACTTAAATTATTAATATTTTATACGCGGTACTTACGCTAATGAACCTTGATCTGGTACGTCACCAACATTCGACATCTTGTCTTCGAAAGGATTAGCCCAATCATACTCCACATTAGTTTTGGTAAGTATTTGGTCTACGTATGCAATCTATAGGTGGACAATACCGTTAATTATTGTCGGTTATAATAGCAACAAAAAAAAGATTTTATGAAAATACAAGTTACAAGTCTTTTCGCATTTTCGAAAAAAGGGTCGATTGTGCCTCTTCGTCTCAGATTAACAGAATTGTAATGATGCCATTTTGACTCTTGCTTATCGTACATAGCCAAGGTCTAATGGCCAATTGTTGGAGTAGGCCCAGCAATGTTTATGGGAAAATGGACATAACGGCATTTAGATATAAAGGCACGGATTATCTCAGGGTTCAAAAATCCATGACTGTAGAAAACAATTTTAATGTATGTCAAAATAAATTTTGTAGATGTATAATAGTAAAAGGGAAAAGAAGAAAATGTATTCACCCAACATGTACTATTTATAAAAAATTATAGATTGTCACGAAACTATTTTACATCATGTGCCATCTTCGTTTGTTCGAGCCACAAGAGCTCCATAACACCATTGATAACCTGATTGGATAAGCATCAATACGTTTAGAATATGCATCAGAGTTTTTTATAATGTTATGCCGTGTTACATTCAACATCCAAAGGTGTTGAATGTAACACCATATGGATTTTCATAGTGCATACGTAAAACAAGAGAACAATTGATGTTACATTCAACACCTGTGTGGATTTTACTAGTGCATCATAATACAAGAGAACACGTAATGTTACATTCAACATCCACAGGGGTTGAATATAACATCATACAGATTTAACAAAAAAACACCATACAAGATAGCACTTAATGTTACATTCAACATCCATAGGTGTTGAATGTCATATCATTCAAATTTAACAAAAAAATACTATACAAGTTAACTCACAATGTTTGTCAGCGGTTTTTCCCATAGTAGACCAATAATGTCAATAGCGGAGACCTGTACAAACGTCTATTTTTTGCCCCAAATGAACGCACTAATTGTATAATGAGAACAAAACATTGTTCATTGGATCATCACGTAACATCCGACACATAAATGAAGATGAAAAGTAATAAAGATGGAAGAATGAGACTTATATAGACCCCTCTATTTGCATAATAAGCTGTAAGAGTTTCCAGTCGTCTTCAGTTAACATCATAGCCACAACGCGATCTCGGAGAGGTAACATACGTGGCTTATCCAACTCAGTAATGGTTTTACTGGATTCTCCTTGACACACTATAGTGTCCTTTGACTGATTGGTCCTTACTGGATTTTCCTTCTCAATAGCTTTTATAAGCCTTCTCGATCATTTTGTGGGAACTTCATATTCATGGACTGACCCCTCACCAGTTTTTCATGTCCTCAAACAATTTTTAAAATTTTTTACTAGTGATATAAGGGTTGTTGTCAGTGTCTTTTGACGTGTACTTCATTGTGTAACCAGTTTCTCAGGCGAATTTGGAAACTTGATGACCAGTTTACGCTCACGTCTTGCAATCTCATGTGCTTGTTGGACAATAACAGAATCGCCCTCTTCCAATGTCATATCATAAAACTTCGCGATCTCCACAACCTGTTCTTTGAATTCTTGCTCTTTCTGAATGGACTGTGTAACATAATGCACCACAGCCTTTTCTAGATGTTCCTGGAGTATCGTTTCTTCGGTAACAAGTTTTTCTATTTGCGTACCAACATATGCCTCTGCTTCAACCAGTGAATTAGTCAATTAGGCCTTTAAATTTTCTATCTCTTTTATCAACTTTTTTATTTTTTTAAATATTTCTTTCTCAACGCTTTGCGTTCCTCCCTTAAACAGTCGTAGTCACCAGCAAGTTTTTTTTATTTCTTTCAACAAGTTGAGCCAAGTTTTGGGACCCCCCACAGAATTCAACAACGTCAGCAGTGAAGTCTTGAGAAATCTTGAGATCGAAAGAAGAAAATTCCAACGAATCAACTTTCTTCTTGCCCTTGTGCTCGTCACGCTGATCAAACGATTCAGTATCAGCATAAATCAAAAGTACAATACCCATTTGGATTTCAGCGATAGTTTCCTTGATTTCAATATCCTTAATCTCGACAACAGTTCAGAGGTGTTAAATTCAACAATTCTATGACCAATCAGCTCTTCGATGGTGTTTTCATTGTTTTGACAATGCAATGCCAATACATGTTACATTCAACATCCACATGTGTTGAATATAACATCATAATGGACTTCACTTGTGTATACATGACATGAGAACACTTGATGTTACATTCAACATCCACAATACATGTTACATTCAACATCCACAGATGTTGAATGTAACATCATAATGGATTACACTTGAACATACATGATATGAGTACACCCAATGTTACATTTAACATCCACAGATGTTAAATGTAACATCAAGTGAATTTCAGTCGTGCAAACAAAAAAGTGAGAACCATTGATGTTACATTCAACATCCACAAGTGTTGAATGTTACATTGTATGGATTTTAATCAAATATATGACATAGAACATATTACATATAATATGCATACCTGATTATCAGACAGACGGGACAATTGCGAACCCGATGCAACTTCCATAAGTTGCATCATGTCCCATTTTTCCCAGCGTGGAATAGAATATTCCCACCTTGCAACTTCTTTAAGCAAATATGTGTGCTCACATAACCAAAACTGAATAAAAAAAGCACTACATCACTAAATTTGAAATAGAAGCATAAGGAAAAAAATTATGTATACTAGAAAACAATGTATGAAACAGATAAGTATATAACTTGCAATGCGATAACACATCCAGTAACAATTTTTGGTCTGCGATAACTGGAGTTAATCGATGACATCAAGTTTAAATGAATTGCTTCAGCCTAGTTATAAGTCACCATCATCTTTAAATCCTCAACATGCATAATATTAGAGACACCGGCAGCTTGACCTTTGTTCGAAAAAAAACAAATTGCAATGTGATGCAAGCATAGCAGACGAGCCACATCTTGCACATCTTGTTGGTAATCACTGGCTAATGCTTTCACAATTCCATACTTTATCTCAACAACACTCAACCTGTTTTTAAGCAAGCCCCTCCTTGCTAAGAATCTAGAACCTAATTTTTTTGCATAACAACCTAGAAGTTGCTCCTTCCCTAGTGGTAATCCAAAAGTAACTGGACATCATTGCTTGTAAATCTAACTAGCTTTGATCCAAGCTTGAACGTCTTTCGATGTGGTTCATATAAGTGAATTATATTTGTGATGAGGGAATCTATTTTGTGGAACGAACTAATCCCACTCTCCCATCGTAGAAGAACATTTATTGTGTTCCAAAATGGAATTGTTCACAGAATTTCAAGGTTCGTAGGTCGAAGACGAAGAGACGTGATCAATGAATAAAATTGCGATAGATTCGAATAGTATTTTATCAGTTTCCCAGTGTTCTCTGGCTGCGAAACTACGAAAAAAAAAATGCAATGCAGTCAATTTTAAAAGTACATACTACACAATAAAACATGATTTGGTAGGAAAATCAATCAACAGTTAATGGAAGAAGGAAAATTACTTACCACTGACGTCATCATATTCATTTGTTGAGTTTGTTTTTTGCGTAGCTCAAAGAAAATGGACATTATCTGAACAATCATTACGATGTTACAATTTTTTCAAAAACAACAACAATGTTACACGAATGTTACCTTCAACATAGCAGAACTTTCAACATATAACACGGAAAATATCCACATATAACACGAATATAACCACATATAACATGAATGTTACATATAAGAGTAAGGTTACATTCAACATCGTTTTGAAAACAAGCAGAAGCGATATATGTCATATTAACTTAAAATGTTATATTTAACATGTTGTGCATGTTCTTCTCTAACCAAAAATTAGCGGTGAAACAGACATACGAAACTCTATTAACTATCCTTATAAAATTACAAACAATATATGGTGACAATATTACATTAAAACACGCAAAACAATATAATAGATGATTACGAACGTGCTACACCATAACAAATATACTCTTTTTGAATTTTCTTACCATTGTTTTCGTATGTATGTAAAGAATAACAGTCTTGTACGGATAATGTTAGGAAATTAGACATAGTGAACCGAACATACATCATTGACCATTATCAAAGATAAGAAAGAGAACACAGTACTTGTATCGGACAGATTTACCATATCATCAGGCGTGTTAGGCTTCTTAGTCACCATTTTTCTTCTTGTGTTCACCATTTTTTCGCTAATTTGAGGACTAGAAAAATGAGAGAGAGTAGAGAAGAAAGGTATTTTTGGGTTGCTTATGTGAGAAGATGAAAAATTAAAAATGAATCGGTATAAAAATAACAAGTTTGAGTGAGGGCACGTTTTCCAAAGGACAAAAGGACATGTCGTCTGTGCAATAACTCGGAAAAAGGTACAAAATAGCGGTTACGGGAAAATAATCGTGTGTATCACGGGGGTCAGGTGTGTAACATAAGCCGTGTTATATTCAACACGTCAATAGAAGCAAAAAATGGCGGTTTTGAGAAAATATTCTGGTGTATCGCGGAACATGCGTAAAAATAAGAAGATGTTACATTCAACATATTAAGAAATACAAACTCAGATAATGAACGCAAACCGTATTATATTCAACATGTTAATAGACACAAAAAATGACATTTTTTTAGGGAAAATAAGAATATGTTACATTCAACATGTTAAGAAATACAAATTCAGTTGTAAATGATAGGTGAAATTTATCTATTTTAAAACTGAATTTGGTAATTTTCGAGTATTCTTGTTATATTTTAATTTGTTTTTATTTTTATTTTTTGTTCAAAGTAGGGGTTAAGAGCGAAAACGGTCAAAAAATGAGAAAATCAGTGGAAAAACGATCAAGAAGATCAAAGTTTTAGTGCAACAAATCCACCACTGCATAGGTGAAATAACAGAGAAGAAGAAACCTTTTGATCGCTCACCGTTGCAGCGGTGAGATCCATTGCTGCAATGGTGAAAGAGCAGAAGGCCTACCGACATAACCACCGCTGCAGTGCTGAAGCCCCTAGCTGTAAAGTATTTTTAGAATATTTTTTAGATATTTATTTTTGTTCCTTTTGTTCCCATTTTCGTTCCCTCATTTTGAAGAACATATTGGGAGTGTTTTTTGGTGTTCTAAAAAAGCTCTCAACCAACCAAAGATGAGGAACACAATTAGAGAAGAGGAAACAAGATCGGAGCAGTTTTTAAAGACACCATCTTCAGATAACAGCTATTCTCCCTTGTTTTTCTCTTTATTCTTAACTCATTTTTGGTTGTTTGAACATGTATATATGGATTATTGTTGACTATATGGTTATGGCCATGAGCTAAACACTGATTATCTATGGGATTGATGTAGTTTACTAATATACGTTGTTTGAGTAAATCATGTTTCGTTAACGATTGTTTATCTTTATTCGATTGTGTTTACCGTTATAATATCGATATGTTTGTTATGGTATTAAGGTTGATTTTGAGAATACGGAGTTCGACACTCGGGAGAGATAACATTGGATTCGGACTAGGATTTAAACACAATGCGACGATCTAATGACCCAGGAGGGTATTAGAAAGTGTGTAATCTGTGAGATTGGGGCGAGACTCATGTGACCAAGTGTCGTATAGATGCTCGAGGGGGACTTAGGCGTTGACATGAAGTCGCATATTCATTCACTTTATACTCAGAAGAGGTAGTGAGTAAGTTTTTTATACCTAGATTGTCGGGTAGATTTAAATACCGTTAATGTAAATTAAATTGGATCAAACACGTATAAATAAACGAAGTTAATCCCTAGATAATCTATTCCCATATAATATATTTAATATTATAGTTTAATTAATTGTTAATTTATTATATTATTTATAAAAACAAAAACCTAATTTTTATCGCCTAAATAAAATTCGGTTACGATAATCGCGGTACTTAGCGACAATTTAATCCAATCCCTGGGGATAAAACAACCCTTCTCATTCACTATTATATAAAACTTGACCCGTACACTTGTGATGAAAGTAGCGACGTAATATTCCGCTACCAATGAACACAAACCGTGTTAATTCAACACGTTAATAGACAAGATGTGTTACATTCAACACGTTAATAGACACAAAAAATGGCATTCTTGGGGGGGGGATAAGAAGATGTTACATTCAGCATGTTAAAAAATACAAAATGATGATAAACACAAGCCATGTTACATTTAACACTTTAATAGACACTAAAAATGGCATTTTTTGGGGTGAATATTCTGGTATATCGCGGAACATTGGTGGAAAACAAGCTGATGTTACATTCAATATGTTAAGAAACAGAAATTGTCATCCATGTAATATTTAACATCCACAAAGTTTAATGTTATATATAACATAAACATAGGTTATGAAATAGCAGCTGAAAAAATGACATTGATATGTCATTTTGAAGATTAGAATTTACAGAACATTTTTTTTTAAATCAAAACATAGATTTCATTAGCATTTGGCATGATTTTGATCAAGTAATGTTTCTCATTTTTGAGCTGCGACGTTGTGAATACTTTCCACTATTACAGGATTCAGGTTTGCAGAAGAATGAGCCGCCTAATTAATGAAGGGTAAAATCATCCAAAAATGGCAAAAGTCCTGATCGATGCATTAAAAAACGGACGGACTTTTTCGGTAATTTCCACCGCTTTTTGGGAGTAATCAATGCGCCCCCCCCCCTTATTTTTTTTAATGTATCTTTTAATCACATGTAATTATTTTTTTAAATGTAATTTTCAGTTACATTTTTTTTAAATATATTTTTTAGCTACATTTTTGTAATTGTATTTTTAGTCATATTATTTTAGAATATTTTTTAATTATATTTTCAATTTTCATTCGCATAGTATTTCAACGACCGATATTTGACAAATTAATTGAATGTAACTAAAAATATAAATAAAAAGTATATTAAAAGATGTTACTAAATAATTAGTAGAATATAACTAAAAATATTATGGCGACTGGCGATGGTCGAAAATCGGCGACTGGAGTTTGGAGTGCAGTGGCAGATGGGCAACAATTGACGATGCAATCCTAATAGGAACTTAGTGTTTTCATCAACTCTAAGCAATAGATGGGACTAAAAATAAAGAACTTATTTAATTTGAAAATTTTTATTGATTTAATGTGATTGTTAGGACTTCCCACCAACTATCTCTATAAAAATAATATATTGTCCCATATTTTTTGTTTTGCGATAATTTCGGGAAAACATTTTAATGGTGATGAAATTAAGAAGTAAAATGTAATATGTATTTTTATTTACCTAGAAAATACAATTAGAGAACTATTTCACCAGGATTTTAATATCATTGATTTCTTGAAAGATATTGATTTAATCACCAAAATAATTCAACTTTGTACGAAAGATAAATAAATAGGACTCAGTCAAGTTGATCTGTTCTCTCATTGGCCTTAATGAGATGAGTAAATTATAAGATTAAGAATTGATCCTTTCTAATAAGCCTAAAGCATCTAATTATTTTACGTGACTGCATGGATCTTGATCCCATAAAATCGTCATAAAATGCTTAATTTTCTGTTTGTCACCCTAAAGTTTATATCCGGTTTCAATTTATACCCCCCAACTTTCAAACCTAGTATATTGCAAATCTAAAGTATAACTCAAACCAAAATCTATGGATAATAAGATCTTTAAATGAAACTCTGGGGAGATTTTTATAAGATTTGGGTATTTTCCAATTGATATTTTTGACCTACTTCTTATCTTTTAGAAACTGATTTTTGTATCAGTGCAGTTTAAAAAAATTTAAAAAGTATATAGAGAGAGAGAAAATTTAATTATTTCATAATAAGGACACCACTAGGCATGTGACATCCAAAAAAATAACCGCGTAACTCAAAGCAAAAGTTTACGGTGCTAAAGTGAAATAAGCTATAAGCTTAGAAGGTGTTAAGTGACCTTTAACATTCAAATAAGGAATTTAGAAACTATTCTATTTCCTTTTTAACTCATTGAAAAGTACAATGAGAGCGCCATGCATGTGAATTTTCTTTAGTGAGAATATTAATTATAACAACTTGTAGTCGTCATTTGCTGACGCCAATTAATATTTTATATTGAATTAACTATAATATTGCCGCCCCATCCAAATACATGTGTCTCTATATATAGCCAACTTGTACTTCCAATGAAATTTTAAATAATTTACTATAATTTATTTTATCTCAATTATGTCTTTTTTATAAAATGGGTCAATTTTCCCATTTATTACGTTAATGTCAAAAATCAAATACCACTCAATTCAAAGTCCAAAAATATGTTTCTTCCCCCTCATGTGCTATCGGTGTGATTTATTTATGTCAGATTTTAGAGGAAGATGTAACATAGAGATGCAACCTTGACTTATTTGCTAACAATAGGATAGTTTAATTAAGAGAAAATAAAATAAATGAACTTAATTAAAATTTTGATCAAAATATAGGGGCTAATGGAAAAAATATTAGTGATATTTGAGACAATGAAAATGGTAACTCCTGTGGTTTAAGAAATACCACGGCGATTCTCTACCAGAAATTTTTTCCGTTGAATTACCTTTTTACGCTAACTTTTTGTTATTAAAAAATTAAAAATGAAACTAATTTAATTTATTGTAATACCCTTATCTCTCTCTCTCTCTCTCTCTCTCTCTCTCTCTCTCTCTCTCTCTCTCTCTCTCCAACCCGATTAAAGAAGGAAATCATCACTACCACCATTGTCGTCGTCAACCACGCCACCATAGCCAACGAATCCTACAGTCAAGACATCTTCTCCGATGAGCCTACGTCGCTCCTACGTACGCCATCCTCATCCCCACTGGCGCCATGCACCTTTTTTGATTTCCTCCAATACCGAGTCATCGGAAGCCAAATCAAAGGTTTTCGAAGTCACCAACTCTGTCCTCATCTCCATTGGAACCCAAATCCAAAAAGGATATATCACATGGTGATGACAGAGAGAGAGAGAGAGAGAGAGAAAAAATCTATATCCATCTTCTAATCCATATCTAGTCAAATCATCAGCTATTTATAGCTAAGCTAAGAGGAGAATATCCAACTAAGCATAACCAACTAACAGAATAACAAATCAAAAGAACAAAAATATAACAATTTGCTCACTCTAAAACTCCCCCTCAAGATGAACTGTAAATATCTTTTACAACCATCTTGGATAAGAGTGGCAACAATAAACAAGAAGGTAAAGCCTTAGTAAATACATCTGCAAGTTTATGCTGAGAACAAATAGGCATAAGCTTGATGAATCCTTCGATAACCCCCATTGCGAACAAAGTGACAATTGACGTCGATATACTTAGTTCTTTCATGAAAGCTTGGATTAGAGGCAATGTGTATAGTAGCCTAGTTATCACAGAAAAGAAGGGCTGGTGCAGAAATATCAGTACAAAAATCTTTCAATAATTGCCTCATCCAGACCAACTCACTGGCAGTAGCAGCCAAAGCTCGATATTTGGCTTTCGCAGATGAACGTGAAATGGTGGTTTGTTTCTTGGATTTCCAAGACACAAAAGAATCTCTAATAAAAACATAAAAACGTATGACAGATTTTCTGGAATCGACACAAGAACCCCAATCAACATTAAAGAACGCATGTAGCTGTATGGAAGAGGATGATGAAAAGAACAACCCTGAACTAGGATTAGACTTAAGATATCAGAGAAGATGATGAGCGACTTTCAAATGAGGTAACCGAGGTTGAGCTAAAAAATGACTATATTTATGTACAGCAAACGTGATGTCTGGCCTATAAAGTGTCAGATATAGTAGACGACCAATGAGACGTCTATATTGGGAAATATCTATAAGAAGATCACCATCAATGGCATTGAGTCGAATCTTAGGATCCATAGGCATAGTAGCATGCTTGCAAGCAAAGAAACATGCATCCTCAAGCAACTGCAAGGTGTACTGCCTTTGAGAAAGAATAATACCTTTGGTCGATCGTGCAGTTTCGAGACCAATAAAGTATTTCAAAGGACCTAAGTCTTTGAGTTTAAACTGACTTTGAATTAAAACATTCAGAGAATCTATGATCTTGATAGAAGGACCAATGATGATAATATCATCCACATAAACCAATAATGCCACAAAGGATTAACCCGAGCCTTTTATAAACAAAGGATAATCAAATTTGGATTGGATAAAGCCAAAATGAATGAGAGTATGGGAAAATTTTGAATACCATTGAAGCTTTCTTGAGTCCATCGATGAACTTATGCAGCTTGCATACCAACTTGTCTTCTTTTCCAAAATGTTCCCCCTTACTACCATAGCCAAGGGGAAGATCCATGTATACTTCTTCAAATAAATTCCCATTAAGAAAGGCATTATTCACATCTAATTGAACCAAATTCCAATTTTGACTTGTGACAAGAGCTAATAATACTTTCACAGTAACTAATTTGGCTACAAGAGAGAAGGTATCAATAAAGTCCACCCCTTCTTGTTGAGTATATACCTTAGCAACCAACCGGGCTTTGTACATTTCTATAGAACCATCTTATTTGTATTTTAATTTATATATTCACTTTCAACCAATGGTATTTTTCCCTAGTGGCAAAGAAACAACTGACCAAGTGTTGTTGAATTCTATAGCATCTGACTCGGTTTGCATAGCCTTTCTCCAATGTGGGAACTTAATTGCCTGATGATAAAACTGAAGTTTAAATTGGAAAGAAACATTCAATACAAAATTCTTGTCAGCCAAAGAATGAAAATCATAAAATCATATGACAAATAATTAGATTTGGGGTACAAAGTAAGTCAAGAAGGCAATTTTTTATAACACAACAAATTGCAGTAAAACTCTCTTAGATCAGAAAAAGTTTTAGAAACTCTGGAATAACTTCTAAGAGGTTCAATAGCTAACAATGGCCAAGAATCGGGTTGAGGAGATGATTGAGGAATAGGCGATGATGAAGGTTAAAGGGCAATGGGAACCTCAAGAGATGAAATTGGTAATATGAGGTCGAGAAATAGAAAAATTACGTTATCGACAGCAACAACAGAGTGGAAGGGGAAGACTTCCTCATAAAAAACAACATCTTGAGAAGTAAATATCTACTTGATTGTAACATTAAACAATTTGTAGCCTTTCACGCTAATGGGATAGCCAAGGAAAACACAAACCCGAGCTCTAGGATAAAACTTCGTTCGATGTAGAACTAGAGTTGATGCAAAAGTAAGGTAACCAAAAACCCTGAAGAATGAGTAATCTACAATAGTTTTGTAGATAACCTCATAAGGTGTCTGATGTCGAAGCAAAGGTGATGAGTGATATATTTACCGACAAATCAAGTACTTTTAGATTCAAATATTTGTTTGTTTTCAAGCATTTTTCTTAGTTTAATGTGTTTTTGTGTTGTTTTGTAGGTTTATAAATAAATGGAAAAAAAATGCAAAATCGGTTCAGGTATAGTAACTTCAAGGCCTTTTTTGACAATGATGCAATTCGATTTTGGACAGTATCAAAACATGGAAGTTGTATATCTATGTCTCAGATTTCTAGAGGTTTTTGAATCACCTTAATCAAAATTCAGAATAGAAAGTTACAGCCAAAATACGAAGAGGGTGTTGGTGTTGCCTTGAGCGCGCTGCAGCGCGTTTTTGCGCGTTGCTGCAAGCAAATGGAAGTGTTTCTACCCTTTGCTCATTATAGCAAGATCATGCTCATTGCAGCATCAATGGTCAGATCTGAAGCATTAAATAGACATTTTAGGACTCATTTTGAAAGGAAGAAAGAGGGAGACGAAGGAGAAAATAGGAAAGGCAATTTTTAGAGAGACAAGAGGTAATTTTGGGCTAGAAAACACCGATTGATGGTGTTTTGATGCTAGATCGACGAAGAAAACATCGTTGGTGGCACTTATAGTTGAAGATCCGGAGCTCAAAACCCACAATAAGATTTTCTCTTCCCTTTTCTCTCCCTAATCTTTTTTTCTAAGTTTGTATTTGTAAAATTGTGTTAAACTACTTACATTTATGAATTTATTAAGAAGATTAGCTATAGATTTTTCTATGTTATGTTTGTAATCTAGATCTAGGGCTTGACATAGTCTCCTTTAAACCGTGTTGTGAATATTTTGTCAATTGTTCGATTTAATTCTATTTTATGCATTCCCTAGGCCTAATGTGTTATTCATGTGGTCAATGATTTAGATAATGTTAGGTTTCAAATTTCATATTCAGGAGAGGTTGAATTCATTACCGAAATGGAGAGTGCATAACATAGGTTGTTGTGAGTCTGTGAGGAAATCAACACCTAGGTGTTTGAGTTGGAAATTCAGGATCTCGTGAGACTGGGAGGTAATCGAGTTCTAAATTGATCAATTAGAATTGACATTCAATTGTGTTTATCTTTATAATGCTTCCAATGTATGCTTTCACATAATATTTTGGTTGAATTGAGAACTAAGAATTTGACACTCGAGAGAGGTAATCCTGGGTTCGAACTTAGGTTAAACATAACGTAAGCTTTAGTAGATCGGGAGATATTTAGAGCTTGCATAATCTATAAGGTCAGGTATAACTAATTTTTCACTTAAACACAGGATAGGGATATCGGAATTGAAGTGATTACATATTCTCTCACTTGACGCCCGAAAGAGGTAGTGAGAGAGCAATAGTATGGGGACCTTGATTATTGAATGAACGGAATTTACTAATAATTGCTTAATAGGATAACGCGGGAATAACGAGATTAAATCAAGCCCCTAGAACATTAGTGCATAGAAAATCCATATTGTATTTTGTTTTTGTATTTATTTTAGTTTAGTATTATTTTTACAAAAAAAACCAAAATTGGATCACCTAAATAACGTTAGGTTACGATAATCATGGTACTTAGCGACGATCTAAATCAATCATTGTGGATACGATAACCTTACTCTTCCTATATTATTAAAATTTGACCCATACACTTGTGGTATAATAGCGATGAAATAAATCGCTGCCAAAAGGCATGGCTATTCTATGTATCAAGAAAGCAACAGTAAGAAGGCATGCATTCTAAAACTAAATAGGAACCCATGATTGAAAATATAGAGTACAAGCAACAATCAACAAATGTTCATGCTTTCTTTCAACCACAGAATTTTGTTGTGGCCTATACATAGAAGAAAACTGATGTAGAACTCCTTTCTCATTAAAAAAAAAAATCAGTAAAGGGCAATACTTTAGCATTGTCAGACTGTAAACCTTTAATTTGAGTGTCTACCATATTGAAGAACTTAGGAATGACAATACTCACATCAGGCTTTTGCCTAGACAAGAATACCCAAGTAAAACGAGTACAATCGTCAACGAAAGTCAGAAAATGCATGTGTCCTAAATGTGCACTCATATGATACGGACCCCAAATGTCACAATGAATCAAATCAAATGGAAGAGAAGACATGATTGTGAGCAACAAATGACAATTTTCTTTTCTTATCTAAAGGACATATATAGCAAGGTTTAACATTATTGAACATTGAAATTCCACAATTCAACTAATTTTTCAAAATATCCAATCTTTGGAAAGATAAATAACCAAGTCTATTATGCCAAATATGAGCAGAAACATGATTAACATAGGCTGAAAATTCAATTTTTGTACTCAAAGTGTCTGCATCAAGAATATAGAGATCTTCAAGCTTGTTAACCCATCTTCCTATTGTTGAGTTCTTAAATCATGAAGTGATCAGAAAATAAACTAACTGTAAGCTATGAATCACTTGTAAGATATAGAAAGCAAGTTAAACTTGAATTGTGGAATAAATAAAACATCTTTGAGAATCAGCTTTGAACTTAGCTTGATATCGCCACTGAAACTTACAGGAATACGAGTATGATTTGGTAAAGTAACTGTAGAGTTTTGTATTGGACTCATAGAAATAAATGGATTGGATTGTGAACAAATGTGCCTAGAAGCATCAGAATCAACTATCCAAAATTTTGGAGAGAAAATTATAGAATGCAATGAAACAGAAAAATATATACCTACAATAAACGAAGTAGTGGGAACATCCTACTCATTGGTTTTGATAGAAGAAGCCCAGTGGGTAGAAAGCATTGTCATCAATTGTTGATACTGATTATGGTTGAGGTTTTGGAATAAATTCCCAACGCCTCTATTGCCTTGGCCATATTTAGTATCAAAATTTTGGATTATTAGAGCTTGATTGACAATCGCAGTTGGATTATTATTGAGATGGTGAGAATATCTTAGTCGTTCTTTAAAACCAAAAGGATAACCATGAAACTTGTTGCACTTTTCAATAGTATGACCATGAAAGTTGCAATGAGCGCAAAATGGTATGTCTTCTTTTTTTTTTCTTTTTTTTTTAACCTCTATAACCCCCAGGATTTTGATTGCCTCTATGATGAGCATTAGCATTATTACTAAACCTCTTGGAACCATCATTTTTAATAGCAAAAATCAAACTGTTAACCGAATTATAGAAAGAAATGAGGGAATAATTCTCTTATTCATTGACATAATTACAAGGGAGCAAACACCTTTAAATAGGAAAAAAATAACAGACGGTTGCTAACCCTAGAATCCATACAATGAATGAATTTCCTGATTTATTCACATCACTACTTTCCTAAATTATTCAAATCTCTAATTTATCAAATCCATACCAAAACTAACCCTAATCTATCGACACTCCCCCTCAAGTTGGTGCAAAGATATCCATCATGCCCAACTTGCTCACTTGAAGCTCAAAAGGCTGTCTCCATAATCCATTTGTCAAAACATCTGTAACTTGTTGTGTGGTAGGTACAAATGGAGTACATATTTATTCATTCTTCAAACTTTTATTTTATAAAGTGTATGTCAATCTCAACATGTTTTGTCCTGTTATATAGAACTGGATTATGAGAAATATTGATAGCCTCCTTGTTGTCATAGTACAACTTTATAGGAAGACTTACTGGTTTTTTAAGCTCTTCCAGAACCCATTTTACTCAAAGAATCTCGCACACTCCCTGCGCCATTGATCTGAATTCCACCTCAACACTACTTCTAGCAACAACACTTTGTTTCTTGCTCCTCCAAGTGACTAGATTGCCCCATAGAAATGTACAATATCCAGATGTTGACCTTCTATCAATGACCGAACCTACCCAATCAGCATCTGTATATACCTCAATCCCTTTCTTCTCATTTTTTCTTTTTTTTTTGAAAAATAATCATTTTCCTAGTGTGCTTTTCAAATAACGAAGAATTTGATACACAACTTCCATATGTTCTTCATACGGGGAATACATAAATTGGCTTACCATTCTCACAGTGAAAGCAATGTTAGAACATGTATGTGACAAGTAGATCAGTCTTCTAACCAGCCTTTACTATCTTCCCTGTGTCTACTAGAATGCCATCTTTTACATCTCCAAGTTTGGCATTAGCTTCTATTGAAATGTCAGAATGTGTGCAACCACTCATTCCAGTTTCTCTCAAGAGATCTAGAATGTACTTCCGCAATAAAACTACAATGCCCTTTTTTTACCTTGCCACTTTCATTCCAAGAAAATACCTTAGTTGGCCCAAATCTTTAATCTTGAATTACTTGGCTAGGATCTGCTTCAATTTGTTCATCTCTTCCAAATCATCTCTAATCAGAATTATATCATCCTCAAAGATAATCAAGACAAAGATCTTGTCTTTGGTAGATTTCTTTATGAAGAGAGTATGATCAAATTGTTCTTGTGTATATCCTTAACTCTTAATGAACTTTGTAAATCTCTCGAACCAAGCTCTGGGAGGCTATTTAAGACCATATAGAGATTTTTTTAGTTTTATTACCTTGATTCCAAACTTCTCAGTAAAGTCAGGTAGAGGCTCCATATAAACTTCCTCTTCTAAGTCTCCATTCAAAAAGGTATTTGTTGGCCTAATGAGCTACCTAAGAGAGGGGTGAATTGGATAGTGATAAAATTTATAAAAATATAACACTTCAAAAATTCAAAAAATTAATTTATCTTAAAATTAATTATTATCTTTATAGCGGAAGATATATGTTATCAACTAGGTACACACCAAATAACAATATATAAGTAAAATAAATAAAGCAGATACCACGATATATCCTGGTTCACCAAGCCATTCTTGGCTAATACAGTCCTCCGAGCCCCACGGAGATTCACACCCACTAAACTCAAGATCCATTTAAAGGTAGGAACCAAACCCTCATAATGATTCTTTTCGCAAGCTCAGAATCAATCTTAACAATTTATTTTCTCAAGTTCAAGAATAACCTCTTCTTTTTCCCAGACTCAAGAATAACCTATCTTTTTACATGTTAAAGATTAACCTAATTCTATTATAGGGAGAATCACGACCTAATCCTTTTTATACCTTAAGCTCAAGAATCAAAACCTCACAATCACACCATGTATCATTTTCCCAGGTAAGGATAGAATCTTTACAATTCACTCACAAATTCAATCAAGAAAAAATTAACACCTAATCTTTTTATACCTTAGGCAAAGATCAAAACCTCAATCTCTTTACCAGAAGAGATTGAAACCAACTACCCTTGATTAGATACTCCTAATAGTATCTAATATGACACTTAACTCACCAATTACAAACAATTGATAAGTGATTTTTTCACTCGGAACTTCTACCACCCCAGATAAATTCAAACTCAATTAATATCCCGATACTAGTGATAGAAAAGTGAGAATTTCAAAATCTGATAAATAAAGATGCGTAACAAGCAGTTAAGCACGTAATTAGATTTTCTCAAAAAATTGTTTCAAAAATAATTTTCAATAAAAAATCCAAAAAATAATTTCAAAGATAAAATTCCAAATAATAAATAAGCAAAAATTAATAGTAAGTAATTTGGAAAGATCTCACCAAGATTCCACCGAAAGAATAATGATTAGTTATGCAACTTCAAATCGATGATCGAATAAATAATCTCCAAAGAATGATTCTCAAGAAAGCTCTCACAAACTCTTAGTATGATAACTCTTAGAAAACACGAGAGCTGAATAGCTCAGAATAAATTCAGATTATATTGATCTTTTATCTATCTTAGAAGTGAAAAACGCAGGTTTATTTATAAGGAAATAAAACAAGCCCTCCAATGGTTAGTTCTCATAAATCATGACATTTAGTTACACCAATAGACCCTATATATCATACTGACTCATTTCAGGTATAATTCACTTAAAAATATATATTAAAATATTCAATTAAGTCCCTAAAACTTTTACTCGAACTCAAATCGATAAGATAGGAAGAATTAAAAAGACCAATTTGAAAAACACTTTAATTTCATGTACCAAATCTATAGGGATATTCAAATATTAGTTCTATATCTTAAATAATATTAAATCCCTAAGATATTTCTCAAATCTTAACTATAAAACGGGTAGTATTTGAATAAATCCCAAAATTTCATAAATCCCGAAACAAACCATAAGTTGACTTATCTGTCAACTTACCAATCCATAAGTCAACTTGTCTATCAACTTACCAGTTCAAAGAGTTTCATAAATCGACCTGTCTGTCAACTTACCAATTCAAAGACTTTTACCTTTGGACATAGGTCGACCTACCTGTCGACCAACCATGCTGGAATCCTTCCTCAATTCAATTTTAATCCATTTTTTTAACGTTTTTGCCCCTTTAACTGATTTCTTTTCTCAGTTAACTCCACTAAATTCTTAAATTCAATTTTAATTAATTATCAATATTTATTTTTCAATTACACATAGGAGCAAATAATTTAACTAATTAGGATCCTATCAAAAACACACATATTCTTAAAAATCATTTGTGTCGTGTGTGATCCTAATCGGGAATCATTAAGAGTAAAAATTTAACCTGAGTTGTTTTTCCTAGGTTCTTCAATTTCTTCAATCTCTTAACTTCCATCATCTTTGTCATTTGTCTTTAGTATTTAGCATCCATTTCAACTTCTTCATGATAATATCTTCATTAGTACTAATAAACTGAAACACTTAATCAAACCGTTAGTTCCACCAAAAACATCAACATTTAATTGTTCATCAAAATCTTAGGATCAACAATCTCCCCTTTTTTTATGATGACAATTAACTTTGATATTTTCTTCAAAATAATAATGGAACCACGCTCCCACTAAATCCGAGGATGGGTTCTTTAACTTGTTAAAGCATAGTAATGAAGATAATCATAAGATTCTTAACAAAGCACAAATTTCAATATACAATAAACTCCCCCTTAAGATATTTAACAAAATAATTCAAGTTTCCCCTTAAGATATTCATTAAAACATCAACTAATTCTCCCCCTTTGTCATCTCAAAAAAAATTGGGGAAGGGGAACCAAAAACATCACTACTTTAAGCAAATGACATGAACTTTAATTTTCTGCTAGAGATTTAGTGAGTATACCAACAAGCTAATTGAAACTATCAAAATCTTCAATATCATATTTTAACTACGACTTCTAGTAGATCTTATATAGCATAAAGATATCACATATAAGTATGCAAGCTTTTCTGATAAACATGCAATAATTCTAAGACAGCAAGAGAATATGTAAACCAACACAAGTCTTACAATTTCTTACCTACTCATTTAAGCTTAATTTCTTACTCATGGCATGATCTCCAGAAATCACATGACTTTCATCTTTCGGTGTTAAAGACGTAAATTTTTACTTTATTTCATGTCACATGTTGAGGACAATCACTTCCTAGGAACAATTTGTCCTTACAAATAGATGTTTATTTGATAACCTGCAAGAAACACCTCAAAGAGTTCCTAGGTGGTACCCAATCTAAGTGGGTCCAATCTTGTTAGTCGGGACAATTTTAGTTTCCTTGGGAACCCAAACTTGCCTGCAATTAGATATTCTTGAAAAGCATTTACGAATAGTATGCCCCACAACATTACATTTAAAACATCTAACAAGATCCTTAGTTTTATAAAAGAATTTATGAAAATGTTTTTTCTTAAGATATTTCTAAAATCCAATACCGGATTTATCAAAGATACTACGTGAACTTCCCAAAAGCATTTTTAAATTATTCTCACTGCTGGTGAATTTAAGAACTATTGAATGTAAATCCGACATCTTGGATTTTAATTCAACATTTTCATATTCATAATCCATCACTTTCTTGTTTAATGTGTTAATTGTACTTTGAAGGACATTAATTTTTGAACACTGAATTTTATAATCATGCAAAAATTATTGATAAACATCAAATAATTCATCAAAATCTAAAGGGTAAGAACTTAAACATTTTGGTACCTCAAATTTAGTGGCCATCAAAGCAAGAATAGACGAGTCATTACTGCTCGATTATTCTAAGCTACTCGACTCCGAGTCATCCCATGTGACTTTTGTTAACTTTTTCGTACTCTTCTTCTCCTTTCTTTTCTTCGCTTTTTCTTTGTCTTTCTTCAGCTCGGGGCATTCAGTTTGGAGGTGGACAGTCTTATAACAGTTGTAACATTCCACATTGTTCATATTGAAATTCCTTCTTCCATGAAAAGTACGCCTAGTCATTTTTCTAAAATTCTTCGTGAGAAACGCCATATCTTGCTCTTGCTCACTGTTAAGACTTACATCATCACTGTCATCGTCTTTTTTAATTTTCTGAGCCTTTAGCGCCAAGGATTTCTTTTTGCTATTTACAGTGTCTTTCTCATATCCTTGAATTGTCATTTCATGTGTCATCAAGTTTCCGATGAGGTCATCAATTTCGTATTTGCCAAGATCCTTAACTTTCTCAATTGTAGTCAACTTCGACTCCCATACTTTTGTCAAAGATCTTAGGATCTTTCGAACTCTATCCTCCATGGAGTACGACTTTCCAAATTGACCCAAGTGATTGCAAATGATGTTGAATCGAGTGTACATCTCTTGAATCAACTCAGTTTCTTCCATTTTAAACAATTCAAATTTCCTCATACGAGCGTTGATTTTTTATTGTTTCACTTAACTTGTCCCTACGTGAGTAACTTGTAACTTGTCCCACATCTCCTTCGCTGATTTACAGCCTGAAACTCTCGAGTATTTATTAGCATCTAAAGAACAAAATAAAATATTAATAGCTTGAGAGTTCATAGAAAGTTTCTGCTTATCAGAAGCAGTTAGCTGCTCTTTCTTCTTCTCGACTCCGCTTTCCATTGTAATAAACGGATCATCCTCGATTGTTAACCACGCATCATAATTTGTGGCCTGAAGGAATGCTATCATTCTGTCATTCCAGAACGAATAATTTTCACCTGCAAACAATGGTGGTCGGTGCATAGACTTTCCCTCAGTTAGTGTGCCTATTATGCGCGCCATGTGATCTTTATTAGCTAAGTGTGTCGAGCTAAATCAGCTCTGATGCCATTTGTTGGCCCAGTGAGCTACACAAGAGAGGAGTGAATTGTGTAATGATAAAATTTATCAGAATATAACACATCAAAAATTCAAACAATTAATTTTATCCTAAAATTAATTATTATCTTTATAGTGGCAGATATATG
Source organism: Eucommia ulmoides (assembly GCA_016647705.1). Taxonomy (NCBI): domain Eukaryota; kingdom Viridiplantae; phylum Streptophyta; class Magnoliopsida; order Garryales; family Eucommiaceae; genus Eucommia; species Eucommia ulmoides. The sequence continues at coordinate 26,831,735 of CM028327.1, read as the reverse complement.
TTATCAACTAGGTGCACACCAAACAACACTATATAAGTAAAATAAATAAAGCAGCACACTAGGATATATCCTGGTTCACCAAGTTATTCTTGGCTAATCCAGTCCTCCGAATCCCACGGAGATTCGCACCCACTAAACTCAAGATCTCTTTAAAGGTAAAAACCAAACCCTCACAATAATTATTTTCGCAGGCATAAAATCAACGTTTACAATTCCGTTTCCCAGACTCTTGAATAACCTCTTCTTTTTTCCAGGCTCAAGAATAACCTATCTTTTTATAGTCTAAAGATTAACCTAATTCTATTATAGGGAGAATCACGACCTAATCCCTTTTATACCTTAGGCTCAAGAATCTAAGCCTCACAATCACACCAAGTATCCTTTTTCCAGGTAAGGATGGAACCTTTACAATTTACTCACAAATTCAATCAAGGAAGAATTAACACCAAATCTTTTTATACCTTAAGTAAAGATCAAAATCTCAATCTCTTTACCGGAAAAGACTGAAACCAACTACCCTTGATTAGACACACCCAGTAGCATCTAATCCAACACTCAACTCACCAATTACAAACAATTAATAAGTGATTTTCCCACTCAAAGTTTCTGCCACCCCAGATAAATTCAAACTCAATTAATGTCCCAATACTAGTGATAGAAAAGTGAGAATTTCAAAATCTGATTAAGCACGTAATCAGATTTTCTCAATAAATTATTTCAAAAATAATTTTCAATAAAAAATTCAGAAAACAATTTCAAAGATCAAATTCCAAATAATAAATTAGCAACAATTAATAGTAAGTAATTTGGAAAGATCTCACCAGGATTCCACTGAAAGAATAATGATTAGTCATGCAACTTCATATCGTTGATCAAACAAATAATCTCCAAAGAATGATTCTCAAGAAAGATCTCACAAACTCTTAGTATGATAACTCTTAGAAAGCATGAGATTTGAATAGCTCAGAATAAATTCAGATTATATTCATCTCTAATCTATCTTAGAAGTGAAAAATGCATGTCTATTTATAAGGGAATAAAACAAGTCCTCCAACAGCTAGTTCTCATAAATCATGACATTTAATTATACCAATAGACCCTATATATCATTATGACTTATTTCAGGTATAATTCACTTAAAAATATATTTTAAAATATTCAATTAAGTCCCTCAAACTTTTACTCAAATTTAAATCAATAAAATAGGAAGAATTAAAATGACCAATTTGAGAAACACTTTAATTTCATGTACCAAATCTATAGGGATATTCAAATATTAGTTGAATATCTTAAATAACATTAAATCTCTAAGATAACTCTCAAATTGTAACCATAAAATGGCTAGTATTTGAATAAATCTCAAAATTTCATAAATCCAGAAATAGACCATAAGTTGACTTATCTGTCAACTTACCAATCCATAAGTCGACATGTCTGTCAACTTACCCGTTTAGAGTGTTTCATAAGTCAACTTATCTGTCAACTTACCAATTCATAGACTTTCACCTTTGGACATAGGTCGACCTACCTGTCGACCGATCATACTGGAATCCTTCCTCAGTTCAATTTTAATTCATTTTCTTCAACGTTTTCTCTCCTTTAACCGATTTCTTTTCTCAGTTAGCTCCACTAAATTCTTAAATTCAATTTTAATTAATTATCAATATTTCTTTTTCAATTATACATAGGAGCGAATAATTTAACTAATTAGGATCCTATCAAAAACAAACATATTTATAAAAATCATTTGTGTCGTGTGTAATCCTAATCGGGAATCATTAGGAGTAAAAATTTAACCTGAGTTATTTTTCCTAGATTCTTCAATTTCTTTAATCTCTTAACTTCCATCATCTTTGTCATTTGTCTTTCGTATTTAGCATCCATTTCAACTTCTTCATGATAATATCTTCATTGGAACTAATAAACTAAAACAATTAATCAAACCGTTAGTTCCACCAAAAATATACACATTTAATTGTTCGTCAAAATCTTAGGATCAACAGTATTCTTCACATCCAGCTGATTCAGAGGCCAATCAAGATTAGAAGCAACAGACAAGAGTACCCAAACTGTATTTAGCTTCGCCACTGGAGAAAAATTCTCAAAGTAGTCCACTCCATATGTTTAAGTGAAGCCTTTAGCTGCAAGACGAGTCTTGTATCTTTCCAAAGATCCATCTGAGTTGTACTTGACGGTAAATACCCATTTGCAGCCAACAACAGTCTTCCCATCTAGCATATCCACTTTCTCCCAATTATCATTCTCCTCTAAAGCTCTCATCTCCTCAAAAATTGTTTTTTTCTACTCACGAACATTTAGAGCCTCCTGGACACTATTAGGAATAACCACACTAGACACTTATAAAATAAAGGTACAATATGAAGATAAAATATTTTTGTAAGATACAAAATTTGACAAAAGGTGTTTAGTACAAGACCTAACACCTTTCCTGAGAACAATGGGAATATCAAGTTGACTAGAAGAATTTGACTCAGAGTTACGTGTAGGAATCTTTGACGAGTCATCATGAATTTCATGATCCAACCTCTGATTAGATTCTTCATAGTGTTGTGGGATAGTACCTTTTTTTTGTGTTGAATATTCCTTTGAAACCTTTATACCTTTTTTGTACACATCTCTGTAGTTTCAATTTTTTGATTCTGAGATGGCATTACCAAAGGTCGTTTATTGGTTGGTTCAATATTTTCAACATTTAATTCATTTGTTTCCCCAGACTTTGTATTTTCCATATCATTCTTTTTCGATAACTGGTTGTGAGAAACATCATCATGAACAAACTCAAAAAATAAACCATTTAAAAAATCATCTTCAGTTGTACTCTCCCCCTGAAGATGGGAATTATTGAAGTATGATTGTCTTTCAAAAAATATGACATCCATAGACACAAACGTTTTTTTTTTTTTTGGAAATAGGATCAAAACATTTATAACCTCTCCAATTTGTAGGATAGCCTACAAAAAATACATTTATATGCCTTTAGATCAAGCTTAGAACATCTAGGATTATGATTAAAAACAAAGTCCACGTTTCCAAAAATAAAATTAAGGGAAGATTTGTTGTTATCTGAGTAGTGGGAAAACATTTGGTGAAAAATTTTATGTGTTTTAAAGTTCAAAACTCTTGTAGGCAGCCTATTAATCAAATACGTGGTTGTTAAAGCAGCTTCTCCCCAAAGATACTTAGGAACCTTAGTTTGAAAACTTATAACTCTAGCAACTTTAAGGAGATAACTGTTTTTTTCTTTTAGCCACCCCATTTTGTTAAGGTGTATTATTACAAGAACTTTAGTGAACAATCCCTTTTTCGGTAAGAACATTCCCTAACATAGGGTTAAAAACTTCCTTTCCATTATCACTTTAAAAATTTTAATCTAAGTCTAAAATTGTGTTTGAATCATATTATAAAAAAATTTAAACACAATCTCAACATCAGATTTTTCTTTTAAAAGGAAAATCCAAGTGAAGTAACAAACCAACGTTTCCTAGAAAAGTTGGCACTCTAGAAAGACCCCAAACATCATTATGGATCATGGTAAATGGTTTTGATTTTTTATATGGTTGAGATGGAAAAATAGCCCGATGATATTTTTCTAACTCACAAGATTCACACCGAAAAACAGAAGGATTTTTATTTATGAATAACTTGGGAAACAAATGTTTTAAATATTGAAAATTTGGATGTCCTAATCAATAATGACATAACATAATCTTATTTCACTAGAAACAGAAATAGAATTGAAACAAGTCTACTGATCTTGCCTCCCAAGGTTGATCCATTATTAAAAAGGTAGAGGTCACCATCTTGTTTAGCACCCCCAATTATCTTCCCTGAGGTTAAATCCTGAAATTCACAACAAAAAGACTAAAAATTAACTTGACAATTATGATCAAGAGTTAATTTGCTAACAAACATGTGATTATATGAAAAATGAGGAACGTGCAAAATATTTTTAAGAATTAGAGAAGGGCAAATGGTAACTGTTCCTTTCCCAGCAACGGTAGCAAAAGAGCCATCAGCAATTTTAACTTTTTGATTCCGTGCACAAGGTGTATATGAATAAAACAAATTGTGAAGTGTCGGTTATATGATCGGTAGCACCTTAATCTAATATCCAGGAGCCATTAGACGGTACAAGTGATGGCGGCAGTGAAAGAGTTACCTGATTGTGCTAAAGAACAAGATGGTTAAAAAAATTTAAGGATTCGGACTGAAACATTCCATATAGATGCTCTATATGTTCCTTTATAAATGGAAGTGATTCTGTGGAAGATTGTGGCCTTGGATTTGAGCTGCTAGCTTGAAATGTGCAGATATCTTCCTCTGACCTAGTGTCACTGCCTAGTTTTTTCTTCCAATTTTCCAGTTTCCCGTGCAGCTTCCAGCAACTTTCCTGAGTATGCCACAACCTTCTACAATGGTCACACCAAGGTCTCTGCTTTATTCTTGCCTATCTCCTTCTGAATCTGCACCTCGGGTCACAAGATTAGATCATTCACCAAATATTTTTTGTTCATCAATGTTCTTCAACATCACTTTCCACCGTGCTTCTTCTCTACATACTTCAAAGAAGACCCTCTTATCGTCAAGAAGGGTTGCTTTCCTGAAATATGTCCTTGAACCTCACTGAGTTCTTTGTTCAAACCAACCAAGAACACAAATACCCGGCCTTTCTCAACCTTATTTTTGTACCGACCACTATCATTTGGATTTTTCCATTGTTCAACTTCAAAGATATTAAATTCCTACCAAATTGTCATCATATTATTATCTGCTACCTCACGATTGTCTTGCTACATCTTTCACATTTAAGCATTTAATTCAAATAATTTTGAATGGTTGCCTAAATTTGAATAGGTTTCCCGAGCTGCTTCCTACACATCACGAGTCGTCAGCAGGTATAAGAAGGGTTTTCCAATAATTGGTTCCATGGAATTGATCAGTCAAGTAGTCACCATTGAGTTTTTCGAATGTCACTACCTGTATCTCGGATCGTCGGTGGCTGGTAGTGTCACTTTACTATTTAAGTACCCGAGTTTTTCTTTACCATCGATCACTAACCGCACAGACTAAAACCACTCAAGATAATTCTTTTCATTCAATTTGTGAATAGTAATTTGAAAAGAATTTTTAGAAAATGAGGTAGCCGAAAGATGCTGCTGTGAAGCCATTGCCCTCCACTTCTCCCCCCTCCCCCCCCCCCCAACGACATCATCGCTGAAGGCAGCAGTTGCGAACCCACCGATGACATCGTCGAAGGCGACGGCTGTGAACCCCCCGACGAAATTGCCCTTCTGCTTGTATCCGACGATGTTAGGCCAAAGCCAACCATGGTGACTTTGAAATTCATAATCGAACCCTAGGGCTCTGATGCCATATAGAATGAAAGAAGTGAATAAGTCTCTTATTCATTAATACAATTACAAAGAAGCAAACGCCTTAAAATAGGAAAAGAATAACACATGGTTGCTAACCCTAGAATCCATACCATGAATGAATTTCCTAATTTTTTCACATCACTACTTTCCTGAATTATTCAGATCTCTAATCAATCAAATCCATACCCAAAACAACCCTAATTTATCGACATGAACCAATACTTGAAGTTGTATGAGAGCTAATATTCCATTGACGTTCCTCTTGAGAAATTAAGGAAAATACTTTGTTGATAGGTGAGAAAAGATCCATTAGTAGAATTTGACCACGAACTTGAGAAAAATAATTATGTAAACCCATGAGAAATGACATAATGTATTCCATTTGGTAATGAGAATGAAGCTCCATCACACACCCCACAAGTACACTTTCCACAAGTATAAACAGGTCTATAATTGCTTAGTTTCTCTCATATGATTTTTCAACTTGGTAAAATATATAGTAATAGAATTCTGGTCCTAGCTAAGATTCATCAATTCACGATATAATTAAAAAATTCAAGGACCATTATTCTACTAAAATCAATCCTTAAGATCAAGCAAAATCTCATAAACAGACTCAAAGAATATTATATAACAGTAATCTCCTTAGACACAGAGTCTAAAATCCATGAAATAACAACATTATTGTTTTGGATCCAAAATTAAGAAGAATCAATTTAGTACTTTCAAGTTTCTTAATTGAACCATCGATAAAACCGAGCTTGTTCTTCACAAAAAGAGCGATCATCATTGCACGGCTCTAGGAGGCATAGTTATCTCCAGTCAGTTGTTGTGAAACAAGAGCAGTACCAAGACTGTCAGAGTACTGAGGAAAGTATAGACTCATAGGATCATCAATAGTGAATAACTTGGAAATTGCAGATTCTGGAGATACCATGGATATAAATGAAAATCTGTTAGATATTCCAAAATAAGGAGTTCACCGGATGAATCCCAGAGTTCGAATGACGTTTAAAAACTAGAAACGTCAAGAAACACCGGCAAGAAAGATGAAATATCAAGAAACATCACAAGTAGTAGAATGAGAGAGGTTGTCATGTGCCTTAAATGTCAAGAAACATCATAAGTGATAGAAAGAGAGAAGATGTCATGTGCCATAAATGTCAAAAAATAACATAGTAAATGGTATAAAGAATAAGCTCATGAAGAAAACAGGTACTGAAGTAATGAGAGACCTCAGAAAGCAATTTGAGGAACATAAATCTAACCTCACAAAAAACACAAATCAACGCACGAATGGAGAATTGATCTTGACAAGCAACGATGAGATTTGAACAATCGACTTCAAGCTGGATAAATGTCGATGAGAAATGGGCAATTGACAACAAGAGAACAATTGACCATCTGGACAATTGACGATCGTGAACGATTGATGATCGGCGATGATATCTAGACAATCAATGTTGATGAAAGTCAACAATCGTGAACAGAGAACATAGGACAATCGACGTTGTAAAAGTCAATAAAGTTAATATCTGGACAGTTGAAATTAGGGCTAACTTTGGCTTCACCAATTTCGGCTTGAACCATAGCAAAATGGAACCCTAATTCAATATGTCAACAATGGTGAAGGACTAAATAGAGCTAGCGAAGCAAGAGTTTCTCATCTAATACCATATTACAAAGTGATTTAAGAGAGAGAGAGAGAAAGAAAGAAAAAAAATTATATTCATCTTCCTATCCATCTCTATACAAATCATCAACTATTTATAGTTGAGCTAAGAGGAGAATATCTAGCTAAGCATAACCAACTAACAGAATAACAAATCAAAATAAGAAAAATATAACTAATTTGCTTACTCTAAAAGTTTACGATTTTAAAGTTCGAATATTTTCAGCCTTGGAGGATGGTGGTGGTGCTCTGTTTTTTGGTGAGGAGGATGATGGTGGATGGTGACAATGGTGGTGGACGATTGTGGCCGCATTTGTGGGTGGGTTGCATAGAGAGAAGGTGGGGCGCTAGTAAGTTGTAAAGAGAGAGGGTGGCCCAATGGGGGTTTGCAGAGAGAGAGGGTGGGCCGGTGGGGGGTGGCCGTGAGTTGCAGAGAGAGAAGAAGAAATTATAGTAAAATAAAAAGAAAACAAAAAAAGAAAAAAAGTGGGAAAAAAAAAAAAGGAAAAGAAAGAAAAAAAATTCTAAGCGAAAAGAAAATAGAAATAAATAAGAAAAAAAAAAGTCAAAGTCAACAAATAGTAAAGACAATTAAATAATTTTACAATTTTTTTAAAAAAATTGTAAGGGTAAATGTGACATTTAAAAGATGACATCAGTCAATTAATGCCGATTTGGGAGGTTAATTATTCTCATTAAAAAAAATTGAGATATATGTGATATTTATTAAAAAATAAGAAATTATATTGATATCTTTTACAAAGACAAAGGATAATAGTTGGGGTGGTCATGGGTCGGGCAGGGCTTTACCTAGGGTATTATAAAAAAAAAAAAAAAAATATTAGGCCCTAACCTGTCCTGGCTCTATGATTAGACCCTAGCCTGCCCTGGCTCTATGATTAGACCCTACATTCATGCCCAAATCCGATCCTATCAAAAAAAAAATTAAGCTCAAACTCAGCCTTATACTTTTTTTAAACTTAAAACATAAACACTAAAATAACAAATAAAAATTATAAAATATAATTATTCACATTCTACACTAAAATAAAATACATTCATCCATACTTTTATATTAATAAATTCACATGAAAAGATAATATCTTATATATTAAGGTTTGTTTCTGATGAATATATATATATATATATAAAAAAAAATTAATGATCAAACTAGGTGTGGCCGGCTCTAAAAAATATTTAGCATTTACCAAATCCGGCCTCAAATTTGATTGGGCCTTAAAATCTAAGCCATATTCCTGCCATAGACTTACAACTCAAGCCCAAACTTAAAGAAAAAAAAAATTGGTATCGGATTGAGCGGGCCTAGGCCATGACCACCCCCTAGATAATAGTGGCAATTTTCCTCGTGTGTGTATGTACATATAGATACTCTTTCGTGGAAATTGCATTGTATGGACCTTTTGAACATTGATGCTGCTTTTGGACTGACTGATATAATAGTCCAATATTTGATTAAGTAGCATAGTATGTCCTGTGGAATATCTTGAGGATAAATACCCAACCGTGGCAACATATACAACACTCTCGTCGCCCTTTACTTTAGAATCTCTATAGAGTTAGAGAGAGAGAGTAGAGAGAGAGAGAGAGATGGGGAGGGCTCCATGTTGTGAGAAGATGGGACTGAAGAAAGGGCCATGGACTCCTGAAGAAGATTATGTTTTGATCAATTATATCCAGCAACATGGCCATGCAAATTGGAGGGCTCTTCCCAAACAAGCCGGTATGTATAGTTCAAGAATGGTATATATATGTGTCTCTCTCTCTATATGTATATTCATGGCCAAGCTGTTTTCTTCGCAAATTTATTTGAAGTAAGATATGTTAGGTGGCATTTGTGTAGTGTTTTTCTTTTTGGGTGTTTCCGTTCTCTTAAAAAAAATGAGAACAAAATCATGAATACGGGCAAAATAGCATGTTTTTGTTCTATTCCCAACTTTATAGGAATAAATAAGAATTATTTTTAGATTCAAATTCTCTCTCTCTAGATATCTATTTTTGTCTCTCTTAAATTGGAGTAAATTTTGGGTTTCAGGTCTATTGAGATGTGGGAAGAGTTGTAGGCTGAGATGGATCAACTACTTGAGACCGGACATAAAGAGAGGAAATTTCAGCGAGGAAGAAGAAGACACCATCATTAAATTGCATCAAATGCTTGGAAATAGGTTTCTACCATACGCTACAACTCTTATTAAACCTATAAATATATTATGATTTTCTATTTAATTATGTTCAAAAATCTGAAATTAGCCAGAACTCGAAAAAAAAAAAAAAAAAAACAAATACAAAAACCATACAGCATCTTAGCTGTCGAATTTGATTGACAATATTTTGGTTTTGCCTGTGCTAATTAAAATAAAAGAGATAATTTTGTCTATTTTATTTAAAATTGGATGAAAAATGTAATTAAATTTATTTTTAAGCATATTCTGTTAATTTAAAATTTAAAAAAAAATAGTTTCTTACTTTGTTCAAAAATTAAAATAAATAAAGTATATTTTTTTTAAAGTGAATGGGATAACGCGATAATTGGACAAAGTAGAAGGGATTAAAAGGCAATTCACCCTTGATTTTTACCTTACATATGAAAATCATAGATTGTTTTTCAAAAATTGGTAATAATTAAACAGAAAAGATGTTTCTGAAATGACAAAATAAAATAAAATATTTCTAGTTGCTAACCGTTTGGTGACGGGGTGGTGGTGACTGATGGGATTGTAGTAGCTAACGCGTGGTGATGGTTAGCGAGTGGTGGGAATAATTTTATGGGACTAAATAGGAATCAAAATTTTTTTGTTTCTCAAATTTTTAAAAAATTTAAAAAATAATTTTGAATTATTCTTAAAATTTGGTTGTCTCCAATATTAAAATGGAAAGTGCATCGCATGCTCTGTATTATTTTATTTTTTCTTAGGTATTTGTCTTTACTTTTGGCAGACTTTGAACTTCGAAATTTATATTATTTCTCTCTCTCGCACAACCAAATTTATAAATTACTCTCTCTTCATCTCTTCATAGAGCTGAGAGCTGAAAAGATTCTCTACTGTGTAACAATTATAAAATTATGCAAATGAAATTAAAAAAAAAGGTGCAATCATCAATGCATATAAAGTCCAAATCTCCTTAGGATTGTGTGTCTTAAGCAAGTTGGGGAAAAAAAAAAAAAAAAAGTACAAGGAAAAAATTATACTTATAGCCCTTAATTATGCCATTATGTCCATTTTGAAAGCCTAAAGTACTACAAATATGGTGTCTATTGACCCCTTTTTTTAATATAGCCTAATTTTTAATTTACTATCTTGAATTAATTTTTTTAATTATTTGTTTATTTTCAGATGGTCTGCAATTGCAGCTAAATTACCTGGACGAACAGATAACGAGATAAAAAATGTGTGGCACACCCACTTGAAGAAGAGACTCAGAAACCACTATACTTCCCAAGATTACTCCAAACGACCGTTTAAAAATTTGAATGTAGATTTTGCTCCTTGTAATAAAACTGATAGAACAACGATGCCCTCTCCAGCTTCCCCAGAACAATCCTCTACAAGTGAGCTCTCGTCTGTCACAAACTCATCGATCATCAAGCATGAAGAAATGGAGTTGTCAAATGATTTCCTAGAGATCGACGAGAGCTTCTGGTCGGAAGATCCCTCGCTAGAGACTCTAAGCGTGCAGTGTTCAGAAATTTCTGTGGTCAATGCTGAATATTCTGAAATTCCAAGGGGCGGTGAGGAATTAAAATTTCCAATTTGGGCACCTCAAGGAATAGAAAGCGTTGAATCATGGAGTGAAAATGTGGACAATGGGATGGACTTTTGGTACAATCTTTTCATAAGAGCTGGGGACATACCGGAATTACCGGAATTTTGAGGGGATGTTTTTGTTTTTTTTTTTGGTAGTGGGAGTTAATGCACAGAGAAGTCTAAAGTGGGTTTATAGTCCGAAAAGGCCAAGAAGTAGAATATAGTTCATTGACCAAGACAATAGGCTAGTCAAAGGTTGGCTGCAGTTTTTCTTGATTGTATGTGTGGATGAGAGCCGATGCATGTGAAGGGCAAAATTGGTAATAAAGTATTGACTTAGAAACATAGCCGTGTGTAAATTTAGATCTAGGTTCTAGGAAATAACTAGAGAATTGTAATTGTACTTTGTTCCTTTCCCACGAAAGTGTACCTTTCTAAACTTATTTCGTTGTGTGAACTTGTTCTTAAGATTAGCTTATTGAATTTGTCAGTGATAGCATTATTTTTTACTTTATTCTTTGGAAGCATTTGCGAGATATCATTTTTTATTTTATTTATTTGGAAGCATTTGTGATGGGATGAGATTGTAATTTGAAAGTATATGATATCAAGTGGAATAATTCTTTTAATTTATAAAGTGATTTAAAAACTCTTAAGTAATCAATGTAAGAAAAAAATCTAACACTGATCATTAAATGTAATTCCAATATGTAAGGACAATTTAAGTATGAGAGAATAATAAAAAATATGCAACCCACAATGACTTTACTATCAAGAAATGAGACACAAATTATCATAACATTATCTCTCATAATAACTTAAAAAATTTCAACTTAAAAATATATGTTATCAAATAAAATAACTCCCTTAACTTGTGATTTGAGAATAGAATAAAAAGAATTTATCATATAGAATGTATATTTTTCGGCGATTGTGAAGCATATCAAAAGCCCTCAACTGCAAAGGGACTATCCCATACTGTGGTTGACTAGGTTTTGGTTGTTCTCCTCGTGCTTTAAGAGGGCTTCGCTTGCTTTTCCTGGCTAAAGAAGACCGGATTTTTGTATTTTTGAACCCTAAAATATTAGGTTTCAATATTTATTTTTTTAAAATTTGACATCACGAACCCAAATACTTAAACTAAGATACTAATATTGTTGGAGTCCATGGGATGTAATTAGAACCATCCCAGGATGATGGTGATGGGTTGTGATCCCTCCACTCGAACCCACATGCTTGGTTTAGACATTTTTAACCACGTAAACTCTGTCCGAAAGATAATGAAGCATTAAATCGCATGAGACATTACACCATCAATACAATCAAATTCACCCTTATTCGATTCTCAATCAAATAAAAGCCAAAGAAGAAAAAATATATGGGATTGTTAATAATTATCTCATAAAATTTATTCTCATTTAAAAAAAAAAAAAATTAAATTAAACATTTGTAATATGAGAACATCCATACCAAAACCTGGAGGACAAAAATGAAATAAAAGGATCTCTCAAATGTCATCTCATCATCAAAATGCCGAACGCACTTTATAAAACTCTCAATTCAAATACCATCATAAGTTACGTCTCTTTAACACGATGGAATTATAATCATACAAAAAATAAAACACAGGGTTCTTCCACCCATCATTAACAATGGGATTATTCAAAAATCCTTAGCCATTTGTACTAAAACAAGGAGACATTGAAGGAGGGTTTACTGTCTAGGAGAGGCATGAGTAAGCCAAAGCCTTTTCCTCCGCAAGCTCTTCAGCTGTCAAGTCCAACTTCTTTCTCGAAAATTCATCAATTGGAAGGTCTGCACAATCAAAAAATGCCATTTAGGAAATAAAGATCTGAAATACAATTAAGAAATTTGCCGGCCTATGTTAAGTGTTTCTGTTCCCAAATTTATTGTTCCATACCCAGAAACTGGGAACATGAATGGAAACAAAAATACAAGATTAAAGAAATATGTCAACAGTCGTGTTCCCAGATTTTTAGAACAAACTTGTAGGAACAAACACAAGCATTTTCTCTTTTTGTTCAGAATAGATATTTGGGAACAGAAACACTAGGTGCCCGTTTCGTTTTGTTTTCAAAATTAATTTTAGAAAAATATACATAAATTAGATAGCCAGTGTTCATAAATGAGGAATTCTAAGACAACAAGAAGATGCACAAAACATGAGTTAATTTAAGATGTAGACGGAATAAAGTGTACCCAAAGTGTTCCGAGTATGCTATGAGATAAAAAAAAAAATGAGATGAATTAAACCTCAAGTACGAAGGATGAAACGATGAGACCAGTCTAAACTCTGGCCTGTAAGTTGAGTACAACTACAATAATACAATCACCAAGACATGCACGCTTTTTCTAAATACTCTTTTGTGCTTGAGAGGAGTACTTTCAAGAATTGTGTCAAAGTACTTTTCTAAGGAAAAAAATAGTTGTTTTTAATTTGTTTAATTTTTTACATTCTAAGAGATTGATAGACCTATCCAAGTTTTTTAACACCAAATTATTTTGGATTAATAGATCATTTTTATCAATAACACTAAAACAACATCTCCTATCAAAAACACTTTCCATTAATACTTCTACTTTTAAGTAAAATTAATTTTTATTTAGGTCCCATCTCCATAACACGTTTTTGTAAGTACTTTAATAGTAAAAATGATCCATTAATCCAATATAACTTAGGGTTTTCATGAAATTTAATGAAAATAAATTGCATCCGTGGCCATGGCTCCACTGGCACAGGTCGCTAGAATCAGACCGCCCCCACCGATCATTGAACTCCAGCAGCGGCCGGCGGTAGTCAAACTTCCGGTCACCAAAAATTGTTTTAGTTAAGTTCGACTAATTTTTTCTTTTCAATTTTAGTTACATTATTTACATTTTGGGGGTATATCTTTTAGTGTATTTTTTAAAGTTCATTCCTGTTGAGATCAAACCGACTCCTAACAACACAACAATAATTTAAAAATAAAGAACACCAAGATTCACAAATAATGAAAGAAACGATATAAGAATTTAACGTGGTTTGATGTAAGTCTAATCCACACCACAAGAAGTAAAATACAATATTGAGAGAAAAAGAGATTTACAAGGAAGGATATACAAATGAAATTATTGTCTCTCTCTTCAATTCACTTCACTTCACATATCTATTTATAAGGAAGAAGTTCACCAATTTATCACCTCATTAATGATGTAAGCCAACCACCTCATTAATGATGTTGGCCAACTATCACAATTAATTATGTTAGTCACCCACCTATTAACCATGTTAATCAACCACTCTATTAATGGGATACTTATATTTTAGTCTTCAACTCTTAACACACTCCCAATTTGGAAGCTAAAGCATGATTGTCCGTAATCTATCATCTCCAACTCTCACTCATTGGAGAAACTTCTCTCTATCACAGTAGTTCCTCTCGTGACCTGCCTCAAAGCTATCGTTCGAGGTCATCTAAGGTTCTTTATAAACCACCTTAGTTTGTCAATTGTCACCGTCTTCGTCAACATGTCCATAGGATTTTTTGGTATGGATCTTCTCAAGTGCAATTGAGCGTTCCTCCAACAAAGACTGAATAAAGTGGAAATTGATGTCGATGTGCTTTTTTCCTTGAATGGAAAGCAGAGTTCTATGCTAAGTGTAAAGCACTTTGATTGTCGCTATACAATTTAGGATCCTTATGAGGTTGTCCCAACTCTTCCATCAAGTAATTGCGCCACACCATCTCCTTGCATGCTTATGTAACTGCAACATATTTCGCTTCAGTTATTAAAATGGACACCACATTTTGCAACCGAGATATCCAATTTATCGCAGCACTACCAAGGTTAAAGACGTACCCCATGATACTAATGTTATCAATGCCGCACGCAAGATTCGAATCAACGTATCCTCACGAGCTAACAGTGTCACCCCTATAACACAACCAATCTCGGTACAAACATGATACTGAAGAATCCACTTGACTGCCTTCCAATGCTCTTTTCTTCAAGGATTGCTTATAAATCTACTCACAACTCACACTGCATGAGCAATGTCTGGACGCGTGCAAATCATAGCGTATATGAAGCTTCTGATAGCTAAAGCATATGGTACTTTAACCATCTCTTCAAGTTCTTTCTCAGTTATTGGTGAATGTTCGTTGGAGTGTCCGAAGTGCCTAGCTAGAGGTGTACCAACTCGTTTGGCATCTTCCATGTTAAATCTCCAAAGTACTTTGTCCAAGTACTCCGTGTATCACAATTTCACGATCTTCCTGACCCTACGATTCGCATTCCAAAGATCTATTTTGTCGTGCCAATATCCTTCATCGCAAATTCCTCATACAATTTTCTTTTAAGACTAGAGATCTCTTTTAACCTAGGTCCTGCAACTAGTATATCATGTACATATAAAAAAAGAATAAAATAAAAAGTCTTCATTTATTTGAAGTAACAACAATTATTAGAATTGCACTTGCAAAAGCCATTATTCTTTATGAAACTATTGAACTTCTTATACCACTATCTTGTAACTTGTTTCAAGCCACACAAGCTCTTCTTCAACTTACACATCTTCTTTCTTCTCAACCACATGCCCCTACGGTTGATACATGTAGATATCTTCTTCAAAATCACCATGAAGAAATGCAGTCTTCACATCCAATTGCTCTAGGTTTAGATCATGAATTGTGGCTAGATTTAACACAATCGAAATAGTAGTGTGTTTTACCACTAGAGAAAAGTTCTCGAAGTAATCAATGTCAGCTTTCTGCTCAAAGCACATCGGTACGATCGTACTCCTCCAACCTGTAAACCCTATTTAGTTAAGAAGCACTCTCTTTCCCATTGGAAGTTTGACTAATTCCCAAGTTTGAATTGATAAAAAGGAGTATATTTTCTCTCTTATGGCTAGCTCCCACTTGTGTGTTTTCCCTTTGCAAAGCCTCTTCATAGCAAGAAAATTAACCATTATCAATCAACAGTAGATAATATAGAGAAGGGGAATATCGGTGTGATGGTCTGACATCTCAGGTAGATCTTCTCAAGGGAGGAGTTGATAGCTCTGGCTGATCTGCTATACCGGCATAAGGCCTTTTTTGATCCTGAGTCATCCAACTCAACGATCTTTGGTTCCACATCAATCTTCTTTCGTCCTTCAAGTCTCACCTTATGCATGACAGACATTAAACACAACATACATGTTCTTGACAACTTTACACTTCTCAAAATCTCAAAGTCTATAACCTTAGTTGTCACTCCATAGTAGATGAACACTCGAGACTTAGGATCAAGTTTGCTCATATTATTGGCCTCGATGTGAACATATGCATCACATCCAAACACCTTGAGATGAGAATGACTCATATCTTTCCCTGTCCATGCTCTTTTCGGTAGCCCACCATCTAATGATACAGATGGTCCTCAATTGATGAAGTAGACAGATGTGTTCACCGCATTTACCCAAAACTCCTTAGGCAAGCCTGCATGAATTCTCATGCTCATGACACGCTCTAGAATAGTCATGTTCATCCGCTCATCAACTCAATTTTATCTAGACTTCTTTAGAACAATCTTCAACCTTCTAATACCATTCTCAACACAAAATTTGCCAAACTGTTTCTCATAATATTCTTCGTTGTTGTCTAACTTGAGGACTTTTAACTTGAGACGTGTCTCATTCTCAAATAAGGCTTTCCACTTCTTGAACACATCAAAGACTTCAGTCTTGTATTTCATGAAGTATAACCAAAGCTTCCCCGTTGCTTCGTCAATAAGCATCACAAAGTAGACAGGACCACCAAGCGACCTAAACTTCGCAGGTCCCCAAACAACGGAGCAAACCAACTCAAATTGTTCGGTTTTAGGATTCTTGGTGGTTTTTGTGAAGCTTACCTTTCTCTGCTTGCCAAACACGCAATCTTCACAAAAACCTACCGCTACATCTTTCAACCCTATCAACTTACCTCAAGAAGCAAGTATCTTCATGCCCTTCTCACTCATGTGCCAAGCCAACGATGCCATATGTCTACATCTGTTTTTGAAGATGCGAGCATAATTGAACCATGAGAACCAAATTCCATATACGCACCCTCCTTCTTCTCTCAAGCAAGCACCATTGCGTCCTTTGACATCTTCCGAGATTCGTTGTTAAAGGTGCTAACTACCCCCAACCTCTGACAACTATCCTACAAAGACTAAATTGTGAGCTAGACTAGGAACATGTCTAACATCCTGCAAACCTAAGAACAGAACCGTGTGCATGGGTGATATGATGTTGCAAGGTTCATCATCCCCCAAATAGTCCCTACTGACGTTTCTTAGGACACGGTTGTTCAATTCCTTTGTGAAGTCGCATGAAACGATGCACCAGACTCAATTACTTACAAATCATTGTGAGTGTCCAGCAAGAGTAGAAGTGCATCTGAAGACTCCCCGTCAAATTTACAAACTACCTCTTTGTAATCTGACTCCTTCCTTTTTAGTAGATTTGGACAATTTCTCTTCCAATGTCCCTTTTGTCCTTAATTCTAGCACTCCGCACTCCTCACCTTTGACTTTCCTCATCCCTATGCGGACTTGAAATGACTCGTGTTGTTGCCACCTTTCGTCAAATTGTTTTCTCTCAATCTTCAACACTGCCATAAAACTCTGTTGTAAGTTCTTTCTTTGAGTTTCCTCACTGATAATTGAAGTAATAACTTTCTCCTCTACAAACTTAGTACGACCAACTCCACTGGTGATTGATACAACTAAGTTGTCCCAACTATCCGGAAGATGAGAAAAAGAGCAAGGCTTTAATTGCTCTTCCGAATGTCATTTCCACCTTCAACTGATCGAAGATTTCACGAACACGATTGATGTACTCTAAAACATCATCATGTTTTTCCATCTTCATCCTGAAGAGTTTACGAATAGTAAATAGTTTGTTCACCGCCGTGGAAGTCTCTTACATGCTCTTAAGAGCATCAATCAACTCCTTTGTTGTCATCTCCTTTTTGGCGTTACTTAACATTGTGATTGACAGTGTAAGAAGAACCGTTCCCAGCGCCTTGTGATCGAGAACATTCCAATCGTCTTTTCAAGTTTCTTCGTCTTTCCACATAGTGGCTTCCATTGATCTTTCTGATACAAATAATCTTCTATTTGCATTCTCCATAAGGCAAAATTCTCCCCATTGAACTTGCCGACCAAAAACTTGCCACTGCTCATTGTTATGTTGAGAGAGTTAAGAGCCTAAGCTCTGATACCAACTGTTACGGATCGAATCGACTCCTAACAACACAACAATAATTTGAATGCAAAGAACACCAAAGATTCACAAACAACGAAAAAACAACACAAAAATTTAACGCGGTTCGACATAAGTCTAATCCACGCCACAAGAAAAAATGTGATTGTCAAGAAGCCTAAAACATAGGTATCCCATTAACCGACATTATCAATGGGTGGTTGGCAAACATCATTAATGGAGTGGTTGGCTAACATCACTAATGAACTGGTGGGCTAACATCATTAAAGGAATGGGTGGCTAACATCATTAATGGGTGGATGACTAACATCATAAATAGTGGTAGCTAGCCAACATCATTAATGGAGTGATTAGCTAGCATCATTAATGAGGTGGTAGGATAGTGAACTCTTTCCCTATAAATAGAGGGTTGAATAGTAGTGTCAGTATGTCAAATTGAAGTGAGAGACAATAAACTCACTTGTATATTCTTCCTTGTAAATCTCTCTCTCTCTCAATATAGTAAAATCTTCTTGTGACGTGAATTAGACCCACGTCAAACCACGTTAAATTATTGTATCGTTTCTTTATTATTGTGAATCTTTGGTGTTCTTTGTTTTTAAATTATTGTTGTGTTGTTAGGAGTCAATTCGATCCCCAACAATTTCTACATATTTAATTATATTCTTTCATATATTTTCATACATGCATCTTTAGACGCTCTGGCCGCTATTGGTGGTGGTTGTCAGACCTCCAATTGCCAGAATGTTTTTAGGATTTTTTTTAAGTCATATTTTTTTAATGTATTATTAATTATTTTCGTATATTTTTAGTGTATTTTTTGTTATTTTGTATCTACATCTTTTTAGTATATTATTTTGCATTTTGGGTGTATATTTTTAGTTTTAGTTTTTTTTTTTTTTTAGTTCATCCGTCCATATTTAATTCTATTCATGAATATATTTTCATACATGCATCTTTAGCCGCAGATTATCGAACTCCAACCTACACCAGTGGTTTTTAAAGCTCTAGTCGCTGGAATTTTTTTAGTTAAGTTCAACTAATCTTTATAGTATTTGTTTAGTTATATTTTTTAATATATTATTTAAATTCTTTTAGTATATTTTTTTAGAGCATTTGCTTTAAGTTACATTTATACATATTTAATCATATTCATACATGTATATATATTTTTAGTTAT
This sequence comes from Eucommia ulmoides, assembly GCA_016647705.1. Taxonomy (NCBI): domain Eukaryota; kingdom Viridiplantae; phylum Streptophyta; class Magnoliopsida; order Garryales; family Eucommiaceae; genus Eucommia; species Eucommia ulmoides. The sequence goes on along the minus strand of CM028327.1, from coordinate 26,812,471 downwards.
ATTCATACATGTTTAAATACGAATCGCACATAAATACATGTTACATGTTTAGAATATTACATTCATGCATGTATTTTTTTTTTACTTACATTCATACATATTTAGTAACATTCATACAGTATATTTTTTTAGTTACATTCACACAGCTTTACTTATTTATGAATGTATGCAACAAAAAAATAAGTACTAAACATGTAACTAAACATGCATAGATGTAATTAAAAAGTAACATGCATAAATACAACAAAAGATGCATGAATGTAATATTCTAAACACATAATTAAAAATCCATGAATGTAGGTGGAAAAATATACTGAATATGTGACTAAACTAATACGAATGTAAGTTAAAAAAAAAAAAATATATATATATATATATATATGTATATATACACACACACACACACACTAAACATATAACCATGCATCATTTTATTTTTTTAGTTACATTCACACAGCTTTATTTATTTATAAATGTATGCAACAAAAAAATATGTATTAAACATGTAACTAAACATGCATAGATGTAATTAAAAAGTAACATGCATAAATACAACAAAAGATGCATGATGTAATATTCTAAACACCTAATTAAAAATGCATGAATGTAGGTGGAAAAATATACTGAATCTGTAACTAAACATATAAAAATGTAAGTAAAAAAACAAATATATATATATATATTAAACATATAACCATGCATGAATGTAATTAAACAAATACGTGCATAGATATAACTAAAAGACACATGAATGTAACTGAAAAATACATTAATGTATGTAACTGGAAAATAAATGAATGTAACTAAAAACAATTACATGAATATGACAAAAAATATAACTAAAATATATACAAAAAACACCCAAAACATAAATACACGTAATTAAAAAAAAATCCCGTAGCCGACATCACCGACAGCCAGCGATGTAAAACCCCAATTGGGAGCATTTTAACCAGGGATAAGAGAGCATTGATCATAGAACTTAAACACAAGGTAAAACAAAATGAAGGAATTTAAACTCAAATTAATATTAAAATAGAGTAAATTACGAATTAGACCAGGTAATTGGGAGCATTGACCAATTAACCCCTAAAATCAAAAAAGCTATTTTTTACCAAAAAAAAAAAATGAATACTTTCAAGAGCAAAAAATCAAAAGTATGTTTGAAAGTATGGCAATGAAAAAAAATAATAATAATAATAATAGATGATTGAAAAAAATTGGTTGAGAGTCCTAGACCATCTATCTAATATAAAAATCAAATAAACAAAAGCAATTATTTCAAAAAAAGTACATAAAATCATATGTTCACTTTTTTTATTTTCAAAAATACTTTTTTATTGCAAATTAAACGTTACTTTTAAGGAAATGTTTGGCGATGCTTTTTCAAGTAAGTTTTAAAACCAAAATTGTAACTTTAAAAAAAAAAGTATTTTTACTTAAAAAGCAAAAACAAAAAATCAAAAGTGTGTTTGATAGTGTAGAAATAATATAAATGTATTTATCTCTATTTATGATTTATTAATTAAAAAAAATCATAGATGATTCTAAAAAACTAGGTGGAGAGGTCCCCGCCAATCTCCGACGATGTCTTAAAATATTAAAAAAATACTTTTTTCTTTTCGAAAAATAAAATAAAATCACGTTTTCACTTTTTTATTGTTAGAAGTATTTTTATGTGCAAAACAAATGGTACTTTTAAAATTAAGTAATTTTTACTTAACAAAAAAAAAAAAAAGATTTTTTTAGGTTTTAAGCAAAAACAAAAAGTACTTAAAAAAATGTTACTGGGCAGTAAGTGTGTCAATTAAATTTTTTTATTATAAAAAGAGCGTTGAAAAACAATTTGAAAAGTGTTACCAAATGGTACCTAATCAAATGTTGGTGCATTGATACTAATCAAACTTCAATAAAATCTCACAAGTATCAACAATCAAAAGAATCAAGAGTAAAACAGTTAAAAGTACTCTTTCATGTTATAAGCTTTTATGCTTACCTTTCACAATCGACCATTCGCCATTGCGACAAGTAACCGGGAAGGAATAAATAAGCCCAGCCGGCACATTGTATGAACCATCAGAGTATACCCCCATAGACACCCAAGAACCCTACAATGCATGATATAATTCAAAGAACCAGTGAGCACATGATGTACCATTAAGTCCAACGGTGCTGCACTATCATAATGAATAATGTTTAGAGCATTGGCCTTTACCTCTGGTGTTCCGAGGACCCAATCACGTATGTGGTCACATGCAGCACTGGCGGCAGAAAGGGCACTAGAGAGCTTTCTCGCCTTGATAATAGCAGCACCGCGTTGCTGGACAACAGTGATGAATTCTCCATTCAACCTAACATATTGATACACAACAATCCCTGGGTTAAGACAATTGAATGTAGAGAAGTTCCGGGGCACATATGAACTAAGGGTGTGTGTTCGAGTGAACAATTTTGGAAGGGATTTTATTTCGATAAGAAGATTTTTGAAGTTCTTAAGTTCAAATCCCTCAGTTCGCTACAAGAAATTTGTAAAATTCTTTGAAATTTCAAATTGGGATTTGGGGGTTAAAATGACATTTTCCTTAGGTATTGTTTGGTAGCACAGAATTCAAGTCTTGGAATTGGAATTGAATATGAAGGCAAGTAATTCCAATTATGAGACTCCAATTCAATGAAACCAACAGTAAATTTGATCTTGAAATTCTATAAGGTAGTGTTTGGTTGTACCATGCATCATTAGCAACAAGCTCACGGACAGGCTTCTCTCCTGCTGGTGTTTTAACAGTTGCATGGTTAACATCAGGATACTGAGTCGATGAGTGATTTCCCCAAATGATGACATTCTTAACATCAGATACATGAACATTCAGATTCTCAGCAATCTGACCGAGGGCCCTGTTATGGTCCAACCTTGTCAGACAGGTAATGTTATTTGCAGGGATTGATGGTGCAAATTCCTTCAGAATCAATGCATTGGTGTTTGCAGGGTTAGCAACAACCAAAACCTGCACGGAGTATAAAGTAATTGGTGGATGTTAATTGGTACAACGAAAAAATTCGTAAATATAATAGGTTTTCTTTAGACTAAAATCCCATAGAGATTAGGAAACACACAGTGGCATTGTTTGGTAACGTTTTGTTTTTACTACTTTTTAGAATAAAAAAATGTTAATTGAAAAAAGGAAGTACTTTTACTTTGATAACATGGAGAAGATATCTTAGTATTATCCATATGAAAGATCGTTGATCCAAAAAAAAAAAATTTATAGATGGTTAAGAAAATTTGGATGGAGAGATCCTAGTCCATTGGTCTTCTAAATATAAAAAAACAAAGACCCAAAAAGTAAGGCATCGCTGGTAATGCTTTTTTAAGCAAAAAGTACTTAATTTTAAAAATAGCATTTGTCTAAAACTACTTGCTTTTTTTTCAATTTCTATTTTATAAGAGATCGATGGACTACGACCTCTTCACCCACTTTCTTTTAATTATCTATGAATCTTTTTTTCATGGTGACATCATTTATAGGGATAATACTAACATATTATCCATACTCTATCAACTGAACTTTTGATTTACTACTTTTGCTTTAAAGTAAAATATTTTGTCAAATTAGCTTCTTCTTTTTTTATTTAAAAAAGGATCTTTCTTGTTTGAAAGAATTTGGTGAATTAAACAGAAAGTGATTTTTATAGTGATCGGAAGAAGGGATCTACGAGGGATGATCCCTCCTATGATACTTTTATGATGAGTATGAGTATATGTATGATACTATCAAAGATCATAAAGATAGTCGTGACGATCACATTAATACACTTAAAAATACGTTAACAAATGATGCCCTACTTTTTCTTGCTTTCTAAAAAATTACTTAAAATCATGTTTTTACTTTTTTAAAGTACAACACAAACGCTACATTTGAAGTAATTAAAAAAAACGCTAACATGCGATATCTGTACTTTTACACGGCAATGAAATATATTTTGTATAACTATAAAATTGGTCACATGCATTCTACTCCCAAAAGGAAAAATAGTAAACTAGACAATCTAGGTGTCCATTAAGAATCAAGGGCAAAAGAATTTAAAACATATATACAACAATGCTGATTACAAGTGTGAAGCTTGTTGGTTTATTTACTGGGCTGTTTGAATTACTGATGTATCTACACAGATTTAACAAAAACTAAAAGAATAAACTCACTAACCTTGCAGCCTGGAGCAGCAAACTTCTCAAGGGCAGAAGCTTGGGATTTGTAGATGTTAACGTTCTTTGACATCACATCTTTTCTTTCCATGCCTTCTTTCCTAGGGAATCCGCCAACCATTATTGCTATGTTGACGCCCTTGCAAGCTTCATTGGCATCAGTAGTAGCAACAACACCTGATGCAATAATTAAATTACAGATCTATTAACATCAATAGTAAACAACAAGGCCTGATACAAGAATCACATTACTCCGTCTTTGGGTCACAATCAATGTTCTCCCAAAATTTAGTTTCCACATATCAATTGAAGAGAAGAAATTAAAAATGTTTGGGCTATTCTGCAAATGAGGAATAAGAGAAGGCATGCAAACCTTTGAGGAGGGGGAAGGCAGCATCAACCAATTCCATTTTCACTCCATTTAGTGCTTCCTCGGCAAAAGGAATATCCAACATATGGAGGATGACAGGCTGATCAGCACCCAACATCACGCCTCTAGCAATCATGGGTACAAGGGCATATCCAATTTGCCCTGCAAATCAAACATATTTAGTCAAAATATTGCTAAGAAATGGACTGGAAGCATTGAATTGGGCTATTAACATGATGGAAATAAAACGTAACAACAATTTGAAGCAAAATAATTTGATACCATAACCAGTATACCCATTCAACTCTCATCAACTACAAATTTAAACTCATTTATTTACATATTTCTATTATTTAAATCCGTAACATTTAAAGATTCCCTCAACAAATGCAGCATGAGACACATTATTACATTAACAAATTCATCCTGGTATAAATAAATCAAATGGCTGGATCGGCTGGCCACTTTGGCATCCATTCAGTGTGCATTCATCCTTACAGGTTAAGTCAAAGATGAAACTGTTTCTTCACAAAATGTGCATACAGCTAATAAGAGATATGCGAAGCTTATTTTCTAAACTAACATCGAAAGATTCCGATGTAGAAGCCATCCAATACCACCAAAAAGCTAACGTTATCATCAATAGTCATCCTCGGTTCAGTCGATTGTACACAAATAAAGGACAGCAGGGACTCATGCACATACAAATAATAAACACACAACAAAGCGAATATATCCACATAAATATGGCACTTCCACAATAGCCTTGGCTTAAACGTACATCACATTAAAGATTAAACTCAAATCAATTAGATATTTCAACAGCACCGATTTCAGCATCAGAGCGTAAATCAACTGACAATAGTTCTAGAACCAACGTTAATTCAATGTAAATGACTAGAAATGAAACCAGCCAGTATATGATCGAGTAATCTTTCAGATCTAGCACCTAAAACACGATCAGTTATCAGAAGATCTACGGTGATACATAAAGAATAACTGAAAACAGAAGAACGAGAGAATCTATCACTGATCGAAAGCGACTAAAAGCTCGGGTACAGCAACAGATCTAAATATGATAACCAGAAGACCTAAAACACGATCAGTTATCAGAAGATCTACGGTGATACATAAAGAATAACTGAAAACAGAAGAACGAGAGAATCTATCACTGATCGAAAGCGACTAAAAGCTCGGGTACAGCAACAGATCTAAATATGATAACCAAGTTTCACGAGCATCGATCTAGTACCTGCGGCGCCGGTGACGAGGACGCGAACGGGTTCTTTCGCCATTGCAGGAGAGATCTGATCTGCGCAGAGAGAGAGGGGGGGCAAAAACTGATGTAAACGATGCCTGAAACCGCTGCGTTTGGGTGGGGTATTTATTGCGAGAAATTGTGTTTTTGCCGAGGAAATTTTTGTGGCCTTTCTTACTCCTTTTGGTGTGATGCACGGGGGAAATATTGGGTGGGTAGGTGGGTTAATCAGGTGATTTGGATTTAAATATTGTTCAATTAATGTTGGATTTGTTTAATTAGGATTAAGTGAAATATGTTTGGTTAGATTTATATTAATTTTGGTTTAATTAAATTTAATAAGTTTTGTTTATTTGTGTTTAATTAGGTTTGGTAGAATTTAATTTATTAATTTTATTTTATTTGGGTTGGGTTAGATTAATTGGTTAATTTAGTTTTATTGGATTGAATTTGATTAATTTTAATTTTAAGACAAAAAAAAAAAATGGCACATCAAAATGTAGTACCTCCTTTGGAGTACCCTTTAAATTTATGATTTGCCATAAGAGTTTTGGTGTACCATTTGGACAAATGGCACACCAAAATATAGCAACTGCTTTGGAGCTATTTTTTCTTTCAAAAGAGCCAAAAAAATGGATGGCGCACCATATATGATGCAGGAGAAATTCTCACTTTTATATTTAACTTTCTAAGAGAAGCTTGATAAAGAAATTAGACCAATATTTTAGGTCCAAGAATAGAAAAAATCTAGCTGATAAAACCAAGTTAGAAAAAAAAAACCGTTGTGAGCGACCTAATGCATAGGTCTACAAAGCCTATCACCTACAAGTCATCCTAGGCATACACAATAAAGAGACTCAATGCTTAGAAAGAGCCGGATCATAGATGTTGGTCCAAATTGGTGATCCATGCATGGATCTATCAAGTGGGAAGTCAAAGAACGTAACTTAGTCAAAGATACACTCCCAACTAAATAGCAATAAAGTGGGAGGAGACCAAGTCATTCAACATCAATTCAACTCACTAACACACGATTCCACCTAGATAGGAGGAAGTGCGCTATCATCAGTTAATGAGAGAAAACCAAGTCGTGATCCACGAAGTCTATAAAGAAATGTATCACATTAATGATTACATTTGGTATATTGCCTAATACCCTAAAGTAAACTGACTTATTTTTACGTTGGAGGTTCTTTGGCTGACATCACACCAGTGTCTCCTTTGAGCTAATTGATTTTACAAGTTATTAGTTTTGCAGGTTGTAGAGTTCTTTGGCACATGGGAGATCTTTTGCAAGTGCTAGAGATTTTTAGCAACATCATTTGGTGCCGTTTATGGGAAACCATGCACAAAGACATGATCATTGGTGTCGTGACCATCATAAACCACCGATGAGTTCTATGATTACTATCAGCAAAACCACGAATCGTAAAAGAAGATAGAGAGAGAGAGAAAAAATCCGTCAGTAAAGATTGGAAGGCCCGAACTCATGGTGCCATCCCAACAATCTTCCGAGAGGTCTCCTCCTCCAAGTCAATGCAAATGACCACTGCCGATTTGATTATACGCCGCCGATGTGAGTTGGAATCGTCAGCTACCAGTGAGTAGATACAGCGAAAGAGCATGGTTCAATCTCTAACAATTATAGTAAAACAGTAGATTCTATTTTGCTTTGGAAGATATCGCCGTTGCCTTCGTCGCAATAGATATGAAATCGACAGTATTGTCAACATCTAAATCTATCACTAACACTGTCGTACTATGTTCCAGCCATCTAGCTTGGTGCTATCAATTTCACCTTTTATTCAAAAATCTATTCTTCTGACTCAATGCTTCAATGGTACTTCCAACAATGACCACTGGTAGGTGTAATTTACCTATCTATTTCCAAACCAAATTTGTTAGTTTTCGAGTATGCTTATTCCATTTTATTACATTTTAATTCTTGTTGGTATAAATCAGGTGTGTAGAGTGAAAAGACATGAAAACGGATCATAAATGATCAAATTGGATCAAGAATTGTGGAAGAACGGTGAGAAAACAAGCATAAGGGCAAAATTCAGAAATGCAGCCCACCGCCGAGGCGTCCAGAACACCGCCGCGGCGGTCAATATGCAGAAAAGGCTAAAACTTGCTGGAAACCCATCACCACGATAGTGAAACAATAGAGAGATCTCTGATCCCACCGCTGTGTCTACCGCCGAGGTCGTAACCCAGCCGACATACTCACTGCCGCGACGGTCACTCTGCACACAGTTTAGATATTTATTTAGATATTTTGAGCACCTATTTAGTCCTCAATCCTCTATTCCGGCCAAAAGAGAGCTCATTAGAGACTTCTTAGGGTTAGGATATTTTGAGAGTGTTTTGGGGAGTGCTTAACCAATTCCGAAGGAGAAGAACACGTTGCGAAATAGGAGAAACGATCGTTGAACGGTTTTAGCGGCAAATCTTTGAACTACGGCTAAGTTCTTCCGTTTCTCTCTTTATTTTCTTAACTTCAGTAGGTTGTTAAACATGTTTAACTCGTTTCTCATTGTATAAATGGTTATAGCCATGAGCTAAACGGATTTTATCTGGGGATTACTAATATTTATGAAATCATTGTTTATTTGAGTTGTGTTTCGTTAATGGTTGTTCTTCACTATTTAGATTGTGTTTACCATTATTCTTTGATATTATGCTTGTTTAGATAATTAGAGAATACGGGATTTGACACTCAGGAGAGGTAACCCCAAATTCGGACTAGGGTAAACACAACGCGATGATCTAATAACCCAGGAGAGAGTTAGAAAGTGTGCAATCAATGACGTTGGGGCAAAACTCATGTGACCTAGTGTCGTTAAGACATTGAGGGAGACTTCTTCGTTGACGCGAAGTCATATATTCATTCGTCTTACACTTGGGAGAGGTGGCGAGTGAGTTTACGCTATAGAGATTGTCAGATAGGATGAACGTTGTTATTGTAAACTAAACGAGATCAAACACATTTTTGTAAACGAAGTTAATCCCTAGGCAATCTTTTCCCTAAACATCTCAATATAATATTAGTATAGTTAGATTTATTTACTTAGTATTAATATTAATTAATTATAAGCTCAATTTATGTTTCCTAGATAAAGTTAGGTTATGATAATTGCGGTACTCAATAATAATCTCAACTAATCCCTTTGGATACGACAACCCCTACTCCTTTCCATCTATACTAAAACTTGACCCGTACACTTATGGTGAAAGTTGTGACGTAATATTCTGCCACCAAATTTTTAGCGCCGTTGCCAGGGATTGTATTTTAGATTATTGTTGATATTGTGAGTAAATAACTTGATTTTAATTTAGGCATTTCTTTTGTTTATAACTTTTTTTTTTTTTTTTGTAGTTTTGTTTTTATTTCTTACGTAGGGTACTTGGAGATGTTTAGATCAATGAGTATTGATGCATTTCTTTCAACGGGATTCTGAGCCGTTTTATAGTGCTTTGGATCGATACAAGGATTTCCTACTCTGGTTTTCGAACCATCATTTCTTGAGGGAGTGTCAACTACTGAACTTCCTCGATGGGTTACTAGCCGTTACCAGAAATTGGGTTAAAGGAGGAAACGATACCACCTCTTTCGACCAATTAATCGCGGACGAAGCCTATCGGTTGTTGGAAGACATGGGCGAGTTCGATTTTCAGTATTGGAATTATTTACCAAGTTATCAAAGCTTGGGGGATAGTTTCAACCTTTCGGTGCCATGGATTGACACTCTGGTTCAAGATGTGAAGTCTTCCCCTACCTTGGAAGATATGTTCGCTACAATTATGGGAGAAACTGAAAGATTCTTGATGGAGACGAATGACCAGATCCATGAGCATGAAGATCGTCTTGATAACATTGAGATGATTTGCACTGAAATCGATGCGACCGTAACGTCTTTGCAGACGTAAATCGGTCATCTTATCTGCTTGATTGAGGCCAAGTCAGATGCGGTGGCACTAGGAGATACAAACGTCATATGTTTTGAAAGCCACCATGAGGAGCTGAAAACGAGCGGGAGGAGCTTGGGAGAGTTCAAATATGATTATTCAAATGAGACGGGAACCCAAGTATGGATCGACAATTGTGATTCGTTACCATTGGAGATCCAAATCGTGATGCCACCATCGATCCCAAACGATCATATTTACGAGAATCCGATGTGGCTCACTTGTCATTCGCCACCGAAAGCAATATTCTTTCATGCCTACCAAGCACATGAGTCGGTGAGGAGTGTTGTTGAAAGTTCAGTCCGATCAGAGCCAAATCTTGCCAAGCTTGAGGGCGTACTGAACCAAGACCCGTATGTAGTGTTGTTTGACACTTACTATGGGCGCAAGCCACTCTTTGACGAGTTGTTCTCCGTGTCGGCCCGAGGACAATAAACCAAGCACTTCTTGGGAGGCAACTCAAGTCAAAAATAAGTTAAATCCGTCATAGCCGACTTGATTCGGTGGCGAGATTTATCTCGTCTCCCAGGTACGTGTTCTAAACCTCCGTCTCCATTATCATGCTATATGCTGTCATTGGGATCACTGATGGGTCGTGTTGATCTTAAGATTTTGATGAACAATTAAAGGTTAATATTTTTTGTGGAACTAATGATTTAATTGAGTATTTTAGTTAATTAAGTTCTAATGATGAAGATACGATAACAAAATAATGAATGGATGCTAAATGATGATGATAAAGATGATGAAAGTTTAAGAGTTTGAAGAAATTAGGGAAAATAACTCAGGTTAATTTCAACTCTTAATATCCCGATTAGGATCACACATGACACGAAAATGATTTTATGATTATATGTGTTTGATAGGATCCTAAATTAGTAAAATTATTTGCTCCTTTAGGTTATTGAAAAGAAATATTTATAATTAATTAAAATTAGAGTTATGTATTTAGTGGAGCTTATTAAGAAAAGAAAAATGGTTAAAGGGGTAAAAACATAAATAAGAATGAGTTAAAAACGAGTTTAGAAAAGAGATCTAGTATCCTTAAGTCGACTAGTAAGTCGACCAGACAAAGCAGACAAAACTCTCTGAATCTCTAAGTCGACAGGTAAGTCGACCGGTGAAAAGAAATAGAACTCTCTGAATCTCTAAGTCGACAGATAGGTCGACCGATAGGCACAGAATCTTTGGCTTGGCTACATCCTGAATCGAGCGGTCGACTGGTCGGTCGACTGATGGCGCAGTTTCAAGATATTGAGGATTCCGAATTCATATCTAAAAGTAACCATTTTTTGTTGGGATTTGTGAGAGATTTTAGGGATTTTATGATATTTAAGATATGCTACACCTATTATTTAATTCTTATTAATTTGGATCATTAAGTTTTAATATTTCTCAATTTGATACATATAATTGTTTCTATTCTATTTAATTGAGATTGAGAAATATTTGGAAAACTTAATTGAGAAATTTAAAATCTATTATTAAGTGAAATATACCTTAAATGAAAGGTATCAATATATGGGGTTTATAGGTGATTTTAAAAGACATATCTTGTGGAAACTAGCCATTATAGAGCTTGTTTCAAGTAGCTATAAATGGACATGCGGATTTCACATAATTAAGGGAGATTATATCAAGAACTATTCAGTTCCTAAGCTTTTCTAAGAGTTATTATTATGATATTACACTAAAAAATATTATGAGATTATTCTGAAGTTAAAATTCTTGAGTTAAAGCGCAAATTTATTTGGCGTCACCAATCTGAACTGTCTAACGATCTGTTTTGCAATCTATTGGTGTTTTCCTGGTGAGATCATTCCAAACTTATTCTTTAATTGAGTATTTGATTATTATTACTTGCTTGGTGAATTGATCTTTAGAAATTGTTTCTGATTTATATTGAAGAAAATATTTTATAAACAATTTCTTGAATCTGATTACGTGCTAAATTACGTGTTACCCATCTTTTGTTAAAAATCAGATTTTTGAGTATCTTACATTTTTATCACTACTTTTGGGATATTGATCGAGTTTTAATTTATCTGGGCTGGTAGAAGCTCCGAGTGAGATAATTTGCTTATCAATTGTATTAGTGAGTAGTGTGACGGATTAAATACTGTTGGGGGTATTTAATCAAAGGGTAACCAGTTTCAGTCTCTTCCTATAAAGAGATTGAGGTAATAATTCTTCATGAATAGAATTATTTTGTGTGAATTTTGTAACGGTTCAATCCTTACCGGGTAAAAGGATGTTTGGAGTATTGGTGAGATTTTGATTCTTTTGCCTTTGTGTTAAAAAGAATTGGGTTATTCTTTAACCTGTAAAAAGTAGAGGTTCTTTCTTAACTTGTGAAAAGGATTTTGTAAAGGTTGATTCTGAACCTGTAAAAAAATTATTGTGAGAGTTTGGTTCATACCTGTAAAGAAAACTTGAATTTAGTGGGTGCGAATCTCCGTAGGGCTTGGAGGATTGGATTAGCTAAAAGTAGCTTGGTGAACCAGAATATATCAGTGTGTACTGCATTGCTTATTTCTTTTATTTTATCTTGTATTATTTGGGTGTGCACCTAGAGCTTATTATACTTATTCGCTGCTATAAAGATAATAATTAATTTTAGGATAAAATTAATTATTTGATTTTTGAAGTGTTATTTTTTCTTTGATATTTTTTAATTACCCAATTCACCCCCCCTCTTGGGTATTCCATTGGGCCAACATGTTTTGAGCACTGCTTGTTTTAAGTTCAGAAGTGATGTGTACTATTTTAGTATTGTTAGTTTATGTTGTTTTGTTTTTATTGTGTGCATGTTTGTTTAGGTTAGTTTTTATTGTGTGTTGAGTTTGAACTTCATCTGGGCCATTACCCGATGATGAGTCTGTCCTCTGGTTGTTTATTTAGGTCGAGTTTAAAGCTTATTCATATGTGTTATGTGTGCTTGACGTATCATTTTAGTAAAAGTTATTGTAGATCCTAAATGCACGAGCATGTAAACTCAATGTATTACTGTCTATTTGATTTGAAAACGATTATCTGTCAACCAAATTCATGACAATAGGGATTTTAGAACTTGATTTGGGGAAAATTCGAGGCGAAATCCTAGGCGAGGTAGTTCGAGAGATATGATTTAGGCATTCATTTTTATCGCTTGAGCCTTTGAAGTTTACCTTGTTATATGTTTATCTCTCTTTACCCTGTTAAAACCAAATATCCGTTTCAATTCTGAATATGTAACAAATACCCTGGTCGATAAAACTTTTTTCCAAACCTATACGCTGAGCCGAATGCGCAATGTGAGTGAATTAAGTTAGCAGTTGCAAATGTTACTTGATGTGAGCGGTTGAGTTTAGGGCGAACTTTTAAATTGGTTCGGTATTCGAGTGCTCACTTGTCATTTTTCTTTCATTTTAAACACACCCATGAAATTGTAATAATCGAATAAGTTTGGGAGTGTGATTCACGTTAAAAAAAACATATGTACAATTTATGTTTGTTTTGGCAAGTAAGTACGACATTCTTAAATGTATTGTTCATGATTGTTTCAAAATTATCTATGGGGGTTCGAGAGAGATTTTGTGCCAAGTGATGTGCTTCAGGTTTCGTTAAGTTAACAACGTTAACCTGTTTTTCTATTTCCGATATATCCTTGGCCATTTTTCAAAACCGAACCAAGTCCTATTGATCTTTTGAATTGCTTAGCCTACATTAGTTGAGAATAGAACCCAGGTCAAGTTTATGGATTCCCTATACCTAAATAGTTTTAGTCATGAACTTTATTGAGGGATAATCCCATCTAATCAATGGATAGTTGTATAATTGAGTTTTAACATACACACTTTGATAGGTTCTAGAATGGCGTTTACTATCATCGAATGTTGAAATTCTAGAATGTCACATCGTGTGATTTATTCTTGAACTTGATGGGATTGGGGACCGATGAGGGAAAAATCGTTTGGCCGGTCAATGATATTAAAAACTTGTACATTATTGTTTTTAGTATTTTTCGTTTTTCGTTTTTAATTTGGTAATTAGTTGTTATAATTTCTTGTATTATATGGATGTTTTGCTCGAGGACTAGCAAAATTTCAAGTTTGGGGGTATTTGATAGGTGTAATTTATCTATCTATTTTTCAACCGAATTAGTTAGTTTTCGAGTATGTTTATTTCGTTTTATTACGTTTTAATATGTTTCAATTCTTTTTGGTATAAATCAGGTGTGTGGGGTGAAAAAGCATGAAAATGGATTATAAACGATCAAATAGGATCAAGAATGGTGGAAGAACGGTGAGAAAACAAGCATAAGGGCAAAATTCAGAAATGCAGCCCACCGCTAAGGCATCCAGACCACCTCCGTGGTGATCAATATGCAGAGATGGCCAAACTTGCTGGAAACCCACTGCCGCGGTGAGGAAACAACAGAGAGGTCTCTAATCCCACCGCTGAGGCCATGACCCAGACGACATATTCACCGCCGCAGCGGTCACTTTGCACACAGTTTAGATATTTATTTAGATATTTTGAGCCTCTATTTATTCCTCCCTCCTCTATTCTGGCCAGAAGAGAGCTCATTAGAGACTCCTTAGGGTTAGGATATTTTGAGAGTATTTTGGAAAGTGCTTAACTAATTCTAAAGGAGAAGAACAAGTTATGAAGTAGGAGAAGCGATCATTGAACGGTTTTAGCGGCAAATCTTCAGACTACGGCTAAGTTCTTCCGTTTCTCTCTTTATTTTCTTAACTTCGGTAGGTTGTTGAGCATGTTTAGCTTGTTTTTCATTGTATAAATGGTTATAACCACGAGCTAAACGAATTTTGTTTAGGAGTTAATAATATTTATGAAATCGTTGTTTGTTTGAGTTGTCTTTTACTAATTGTTGTTCTTCATTATTTCGATTGTATTTACCGTTATTCATTGATATTATGCTTGTTTAGATAATTAGAGAATACGGGGTTTGACACTCGAGAGAGGTAACTCCGAATTTGGATTAGGGTAAACACAACGCGACGATCTAATAACTCGGGAAGGAATTAGAAAGTGTGCAATCAATGATGTTGGGTGTGAGACTCATGTGATCTAGCGTTGTTAAGACGTTGAAGGAAACTTCTTTGTTGACGCGAAGTCGCATATTCACTCGTCTTACACTTGGGAGAGGTGGCGAGTAAGTTTACGTTACAAAGATTGTCGGATAGGATGAACGCCGTTATTGTAAACTAAACGAGACCAAACACGTTTTTGTAAACGAAGTAAATCCCTAGACAATCTTTTCCCTAAACATTTCAATATAATATTAGTATAGTTAGATTTATTAACTTAGTATTAGTGTTAATTAATTATAAACTCAATTTATGTTGCCTAGATAAAGTTAAGTTATGAAAATTGTTGTACTCTATAATAAT
This sequence comes from Eucommia ulmoides, assembly GCA_016647705.1. Classification (NCBI taxonomy): domain Eukaryota; kingdom Viridiplantae; phylum Streptophyta; class Magnoliopsida; order Garryales; family Eucommiaceae; genus Eucommia; species Eucommia ulmoides. The sequence continues at coordinate 26,797,274 of CM028327.1, read as the reverse complement.
TTTAACCAATTTCTGTGAATACGACAACCCTTACTCCTTCTTATTTTTATTAAAATTTGACCCGTACACTTGCGATGAAAGTGACAACGTAATATTCCGCCACGGGCCACCCAACTATGAGCAACAGTACCATCTGCAATCATGACCACGGATGGGAACCATGCTGAGGTTAAACTCGGGTTAAGCCACCATCCTTCACCGAGAAACAGAGCAGAACGTTATCGGAACAACGGCAGCCGTGGCGCTGGGCCTCTATGACGATAAGCCTAATACCGCCATTGGCAAGGTTGTCGATCTAGATACGAACTCTTTGGGATTGATCTCGGCTAGGAAGGAAGACGGAGGAGGCGGTGGAGGAATCGCAATCATCGTACCTCCGACTGACATGAACAACTCCGATCTAAACCTGAATGGCAACATCAATCTCTTCTTCGATCTGAACCTGAACGATATCATCGACAACTTCATTTGTCGCCCCAAAGAAAGAGAAAAAAAAGAGAGAAAACTCAAATTCAGAAATTAAGGAATCAAATCATCAACTAAAAAATCTAGAGAGGGGAAAAAAAAAAATCCACCAGGTCGAACTCGATCATCCAGATCCGAAGCTCATAGTATCATCAACGTTCAATCCGTCGTCACCGCTGCCGTAATGTGCTCTGGCCATCTCCAATGCAATCTGTCGTCTGCTCCGCCCAAATCCGACGGTGGATCCATCAGCAACCGAGGGCCGATTCGTGGTTATCGGTAAACTCAAGTTCCGTCGGATCCGCATCTGTTAGCTCCGTAACTCCCCACGTCCACGACGCCTGAGAAAACGGGGGAGATGGTGACGGAATTTCTCAGCTTACCAAAACTCGTGGGTGCTAAGAATATGTCGGTTGCTGAAAAAGGGAAAAACATGGAAATTGCCCAAGGTAAATGCGTGACAGTAGCATGAAAGCGAGGTGGAAATGGCCCACGTGGGAAAACGTGATGAAATAAAGTGGCTGGAAGGGTTTTCAACAATTAACACATTGCTGAAAATACTCTAAAGCCCCTGAGGTAACCAGTATATTTACAATCTTTACCCTTAAGCTTATTGTTAGTATTAAACTATTGATAAATTAAGAATTAAAGAAAATTATATTTTCTGATTAAAGAGCTATTATTGTATTATCTTTGAGGTAAGAAGTATATTTACAATCTTTACCCTTAAGCTTATTGTTAGTATTAAACTATTGATAAATTAAGAATTAAAGAAAATTATATTTTCTGATTAAAGAGCTATTATTGTATTATCTTTGAGGCAAACTAAACTTTACTTCTAACCACTAAATTTACATAGCTCTGATTAGCAAAAATACTTGTGCGACGAATAATAAATTCGTCACTTAGCATAACTAGATGATGTAATGAATATACAGTTCACCCTTATTATTATTGATTGGATAGACTACAAATTCAGGCGTTGAAGGTCTCAAAAAAAAAATATTCTTTAGATCACAAAATGTAGCTGGACTCAAGAAATGCTTTGGTCAATTACACCATTACAACTTATCTGTAAGGCCCCGACCTTTGGCATATGCATAGTTTAAATCGCGTTTTAAAATATTTTGGAAATAATGGGTTGATGGTATAAATTATGATTTAATTTTAAATTTGAGGGGCTAATTTCGTAAATTTTCAAAACATAAAAATTTGAAATGGGTTTAATTACTATCCTGATTTAAATTAGCAGAGCGTTTCGCCATATGAATTTAGGTGATTTAAAAAGTTTAGGGGTTAAATTGTAAATTTTATAAATATAATTAAGAATGGGTTTAATTAAAATCTTAACCAAAAAGAGGGGGAGGATTATGTAAATTATATATATATATATATATATATATATTATAAACATTATATATACATAGACAAAATGTGGATTCGAACGGCGAGGGAGAGGCCATTTGGTCGGTCGCTTGATCACATATACATGCACACACACACATATATATATATATATATATATATACACACACATAGAAAATCGGGAGAAGGGTCGAGAAATAATCAGAAAAAATCGAAGAGAGAGAGAGAAAGAGAAAGAAGAAGAGAGAGAGAGAACCGGGAACAAAGGGGTTCGCCGGCGGTGGGTGTTCGGCCGTCGAGGGTGGTTTGCATGTTCGACGTACGTGTGTGGGCTGTTATGGGTCTGTGTGTGTGTGATGATGATGTGTATGTTTGTATGTGTGGGTTTGATCATCGGCGACAGTGACGAAGAGAGAGACAGATCGGTCCGGCGGTGAAGTACAGTTCGTCAATGGTGAGGCGCGGCGGTCGGCGGTATGTGTAAGTAATCTGTGATGGTGTGTGTGTGTTCGGTGTTCGGTCAGTCTTCGATGGTTGGTGTGCTCGGTCGACGATGAGCAGTCGGATGGTGTGATGATAACATGTATTTTATATTGAGACAATTAAATGTATTTACTAAAGAAGTGTGGAGTTCTACCTCCCCACGAAAAATATAAATCTAATCTCGCGGCCGGTAAAAAATTCGGGGGAGGTAGAACTCCACACTTCTTTAGTAAATATATTTAATTGTCTCAATATAAAATATATGTTATCATTATCGTTGAATTTAGCATTATATGTTCGCATGAAAAATATCGAGATAGCGATAAGAAATAGTAAGATCGTCCGCATAAATAAATTCAATATAGTAAATAGTAATAGAGCAATATTAGTTAAAGAGACATAGTTTATAATAAAAGACGGGGAATATGAAATTATGGAAAAATTAGGGCCTACATGGTTCGAATAGAGTATTTTTTTATATTAAATATTAATTTAGGCTTTGTCACTAATAGGTTCGCAGGCACCGGAGTACCGGTAGAGAATACGTGGTCAAAGTCTTCGAAAACGGGTAATCAGGTGAGTGTACTTTCTTCTTAACAAACTATTTTTCTATATATATATATGATTAAATATGTGTTTACTTAAACGGTACGAATTTATAAATGATATGGATTAAGCAGGTTTTGGGTGAGTTGGTAAATTGGATTTTCAGAGGATTTTGATGGTTTTCGAAAAGAAGTTGAAAATAAATTTTTGTTGGATTTGGTGAAATCAGACGATGTTTTTACAAGAGAATAGAAAACATCTGTTTTTCTAAAAATGCCTGGTTTTCTAAAAATAAAGGGTGGAAAAGTGATTTTGATAAAATCAGACATTTTCTTTAAAAGAAAGTGTGAAATATGGTTTTTGGATTTAAAAGTTGATTTTGAGGAAAAGAGATAGGCGTGGCGATTTGACGATATTTATTGAGTTGTGATTCGACGATGCGGTATTTGATTTGACGATGCCATAGTATTTATCCGCTTCGGCGGAGTGATGTTATCCGCTTCGGCGGAGTGATGTTTATCTGTTTCGGCAGAGTGATGTTAGACATTTATACTGCGCGGTGATTATCCACTTCGGCGGAGTGATGGGTGTTCGTAGGAAGGCATATCCTACGGATGGTACGGTACCGTTGCAAACTCCCGATCGTGAGGTTAAAACGATCACTAGGGCTGGCCAGCGTGTGTGTGTTTGAGATGATGTTTTGAGATGTGGTGTTTTACTTATACTGGGTGATTTATTATTTATTATGGTGATTGGCATGCTTTTTATACTAAATGGTTTTGAATGAAACTTATATTTAGTACTTTATTCTCACTGCTAATATTATGAAAACTTTTACGAGCTACGTGATGTTTACATATTTAAGTTTGATCCATTTAGATGTTGCAGAATAAATTATTATTATTATAAAAATATTTTTACTAAGAAGGCAGTACACTCATAGGTGAAATGGCTAAGAGTCGGTCGGTCCCCTACTGGTGCTAGATAGAGTTATGCAGATCTCGCGATAGAGTCAATTGAGAGAAATTTTGAGACGAGGTGTCAGAGATGAATCTAAGTAAGATTCATGGGATTAGTTTGGTTGTTTTTATAATTGGGATGGTGTATCCCTATCAGATGGAATTATGTATATATGGTATAAATGATTTTTTTTTTTTTATATATATATATATATATATATATATATATATTGTCGTATTGTGGTTGGTTAGTCAGATAGGTAATGTCATATCGACATCACGTCGGCCCCACATGAAGGTTGTACAGGGTGGAGTGTGACAATTTTGGTATCAGAGCCTAGGTTATAGGTTCTGTAGACTTGCCAGTGGAGGTGTCAGTAGAAGACCATGAGATACGAGGGCGTGCCAGTCGTCTAGTCAGTAGGGGACATAAGATAGGGTGTCAATAAGTTAGTTTGGCGTATGAGTGTTAGATCTTTCATTTCATTAGTTGTGCATTGACATTGTGCATGGTGGGTTGTCTTGTTGGTAGGTGGTAATGTGATAAAATGGTGATATTGCCAGTTGGCAGATTTGAGTGATATTGTGTTGTTAAGGGTGGTAATGGGTGGATCGGGATTGTGGGAGTGCTAATAGTTGGAAATGTGAGATTTTAATTAAGAAACAACTATATGTGTATAACGTGATGATAAGATAACTATCGGTGGCACCCAGTAAGTCGTTATTAAAATTTTAAATAGTACCGCAGAGCACACTTAAGTTGGAATGTGAAATGGCATTCAAAATAAGTATAAAATCGCCTTTTTGGCAATATGAAAGAAATCTTATGATGATACTAAAAAGAGAATTGTATTAGTTGGAACTAAGGATGTGAGAAAGTTATGGTGATATTAAAAAGATGTAATTCGGTAGTATATTCTAGGTTGACGAGAAGGTAGAGTAAAAGTTGGTGGAACAAGTAAATATAACAAACGTAATAGAAAATGATATATAGGAAGTAGCCAAGAATTGTGGGTCTGGGATGATAGTAGGTACGCGTAAATATAATCCATTTGTATGAGTAATATGGAGTTGCCGATGGAGTCAAAAAATTTTTATGAATAAAAGTATGTATTGTTGGGAAAGTGTAACTAGTACCACAATTAGTCTGATAGTGGGTCTAGGAGATTAGAAAAGTGTTAAAGAGAGGATATCAAAATACAGTATGCAGGTGCTAGGCATAAGTTAAAATAAGGTTCGGCGATGGATATTGTAGTGGCTAGGGATTTTCCCTATGTAGTTCCGAAAATTGTGGTTGTTGTTAAATAAGTTCCATTATTTTTAAGGAGATTAACGTTCGGCTCAGTAAGTTGGTTAAATATACTTGTGTTGATAAAATGTGGGAAATTGAGATTTGAAAATATAACCTTGGGACTTTAAAGGTAGTCACTGTGGTGTAGGAAAACTTGAGTGGATTAATTTAAGTCGACGATTGATTGCACTTAATTGAATTTAAATAATTTTCGTAGTGTAGAAATATTTGGACTTGGAGTAAGTTAGTGTTTGGTTTAGGAAGTCTTTAATAGAAGAACCTTGTGACGGCCCTAAGAAACCGGGTCGTTATCATAAATTAGACTATCAACTCATGATTTACGTAGACCTTGTGTGTTTTTCCATAAAGATCTGGTGTTGGGCACTCATCGGTTAGAATGGATGGGTGGTTAAATCGATTGCAAAAGAATAGGGTATTAGATTATTTTTTTTAGTAGGGTATTCTCAGTTAAAGCTTAGAAACTGTGACGTAGTGAAAACGGTGATCCGATCGAGAGCAGAGAAGAGCATGTAGAACGTCTCCAGAATGTGTTGCTGATGCTGTAAGAAAAGCGATTGTGTTCTAAATGCAATAAATATGAATATTGATTGGATCGAGTGGAAAAAAAAAAAAATTAAATTGGGATGAGTGCTCTTGGGACATAGTATTCAAGTGAATCCAAAAGGAGTCGAAGTGGTGGGCTGATGGAATATGGAGAAGGCCGAGAACGTGTGGCTGGAATTCGAAACTTGTGGAGTGGCAGTAATTATGGTTACCTTGACAACTTCACAACATTTCTGGTATGATGGGATTTGTGCTTTGAGGCGGAAATCGGGGAACGTGGTTGCACGTATTTGGGTTACTTATACTAATGTATGGGTCAAGTTGAGATCCTTGTGAGTTTCATGGGTTGTTGGTCAGATGACCATATTATTCGAACTCGTGATGAGAGATCGACTTTGATTGATGGTGTGGTAGGAGTTCAGAAGTTGGATGTCTGGTTGGGAAGATTAAAGAGGAAGGAAATGTACAATGGTCACAGGACTGACTATCGTGTCAGAAATAATGATGAAGTTGTAATGAATTGAACTAGATTGCGTGTTTCTAATAATGCCCATATAACGGAAGAGACCTTAAAAGTGGTGCATAGAGCAATAGATGTAATGCCTCGGTAGTATAAAACTATATCACTACTTAGTGAGCATTATTGGTCAAGTGGAGTGGAATGAGAAATTGCAGACTTTGCTGTTAGATGTATTGTATGTTAGCAAAAGTAAGATCGAACACCAATATCCAGGTGGGTTGTTGTAGCTTTGACCTATTCCATAAGGGAAAGAGGAGAGTAGTCCGAGGAATGTTTTCTTGATGTGTATGCCAAGTACATATTGACGGGATTGTTCGATTGCATGGGACACCGATTCAATGCAAATGTCGAATGACGTTGGGGTAAGATAACTATTTTAAATCAAAAGGGAAATTGGATGTTGAATTATACGTTTCATAAATATTAGTAGCTTCTGAAAAAAAAAAAAAAATGTCGACAAGTTATTAAACTTGGTTGATCGGTTATTCGAAATTTTGGAATTTGATTTATGAAATTATAAGTGTTGTCGTGGTGTTGTGATCAGAATGATAATTGTTATCAAAACGAAGTAAGCCGTCAATGTATGATCAACCGTGGAGGAAACTCATGCAGTAGTGTGGGGTGATAACTTAAATTGGCGTGATTTGTACACACAAAAAGTTGGGTAGTAAATCCCAAGTAATAGATCCTTATTGAAAAAGCTGTGTAGGGGAAACTGTAGTAACAGAAGTTGATAGTTATTTGAACATTCGGATTGAATTTTTTCATACTCCTTTAGGTACCTAAGTGAAAGTTAATATATATATATATATATATATATATATATATATATTTTTTTTTTTTCCAATTTTGGATTAACGGTTTATCAGGAAATACGATTCAGGTGTTAGACAATATGTTGAGGGGTTGTGTCATGGAAATTTCTGGTAAGGGGGATGGTTGTTCAACCTTAATAAAACTTGTTTATGCTAATAGCTATCTTGTCAACGATCACGGTGGCATCGTATAAAGCATTATATGAAAATGATGTAGGATTTCAGTCAAATAGACTAAATTTAGATAAGAGAACGAAATTTTTTGCGAGATTTAGAAATAGCCCAAGGTGACTACATTTTTTTTATTTATTTAAAAATTGGAAGTTATTGAGAGGTCAAGGGAAAAGGAGAATTTGAAATATCCTTGAGATGATATGTATTCATGATCCAATATTTTACAGTTAGTAGCTAGTAATTATTAGAATATATCGAATTTTTGGGACTGGGGCGTATCTATGTCCTTTGATTCGTATATATATACGTGAGTATATGTTTGGAGCATGTTAGGTAGGTAGAAACGGACTTGAAGCATGTGACCATATCAGGGACTTGATCAAATGTGGAGGCATGAAAAGAATTCTTATAGATTATCTGTTTAATATATTTTAGTTGTAGTTATGTGGGTTGGTAATGTTTAAGTGTTGGGAAGGATATCGATATGGGTATATCGCGATTTGGGAATGTATTTTTGGTTTTATAAGTTAGCAATAATTTTAGAAAATGTTTATAAGAGTATTGAAGAGTTGAGGACGGTATTGAGGTTAATGTTGGTCGAGCTATCTGCGTTTATGAGACTAGTGGCAATTATTGTTGAGTTAAGTGTTGAATGGAAATATTATTACAACGGGCGACTGAAAAATGTTGGATGAAATAGTTACATGCCGGTTATGACAGAAGAAAATAGACACAATTTACTGAAATACTTTAAGCATATGGTGTTGTTGCTAATTTTGATTTTATCAGAGTAGCGCAACGAAAGTGTTAGAAACATGAGATATTTGATTGTTAGATATCAAGTTGATTACTACAATGAGAATATTGCGAGGTTGGAGTGGGAATTGACAGTTATAATCTATGAATGACTATCGGTTATGGGACCTTGTGTCTAAAGTGACCATGCGGTGCGACTTGGAATACTATCGTTCTGACAGATTTTAAATTCTGTTGTTTGCACGAAAATTTTGGGACGAAATTTCTTTTAGGAAGGAAGAGTTGTAAGACCCCGACCTTTGGCATATGCATAATTTAAATCGCGTTTTAAAATATTTTGGAAATAATGGATTGATGGTATAAATTATGATTTAATTTTAAATTTGAGGGGCTAATTTCGTAAATTTTCAAAACATAAAAATTTGAAATGGGTTTAATTACTATCCTGATTTAAATTAGTAGAGCGGTTCGCAAAATAAATTTAGGTGATTTAAAAAGTTTAGGGGTTAAATTGTAAATTTTATAAATATAATTAAGAATGGGTTTAATTAAAATCTTAACCAAAAATAGGGGGAGGATTATGTAAATTATATATACATAGACAAAATGTGGAATCGAACGGCGAGGGAGAGGCCATTTGGTCGGCCGCTTAATCACATAGACACGCACACACACGCACACACACACACACACACACACACACACACACATATATACACACACATAGAAAATCGGGAGAAGGGTCGAGAAATAATTAGAAAAAAATCAAAGAGAGAGAGAGAAAGAGAAAGAAGAAGAGAGAGAGAGAACCGGGAACAAAGGGGTTTGCCGGCGGTGGGTGTTCGACCGTCGAGGGTGGTTTGCATGTTCGACGTACGTGTGTGGGCTGTTATGGGTCTATGTGTGTGTGATGATGATGTGTATGTTTGCATGTGTGGGTTTGATCATCGGCGACAGTGACGAAGAGAGAGACAGATCGGTCCGGCGGTGAAGTACAGTTCGTCGATGGTGAGGCGCGGCGGTCGGCGGTATGTGTAAGTAATCTGTGATGGTGTGTGTGTGTTCGGTGTTCGGTCAGTCTTCGATGGTTGGTGTGCTCGGTCGACGATGAGCAGTCGGATGGTGTGATGATCGTTCGGTGGTTGCTCTTTGGGGGTGCCTACTCGTCGCTGTTTTCTACTGTTTTGTTGATCGCTGGTGGCGTGGATGCAATCGTTCGGTGAATTTCATGTGTGTGTGGAGTCGTCGGTAAAGTATGGTTGTCACCGGTAGGTAGGTGTGTGTTCAACTGGGTTCCGGTATGTGTGCGTGTGTCCCCTGTTTCTGTTTTCGTGGGGTGATGATGATGGGTGTTGGGTGTGTTGTATGTGCTGTGACGATGGGGACTTCGCCGCAGTAGTGGCGTGCTGATCAGAAACAGTAAACAGAAATGGGAAGAAGAAGCGGGAAGAAGAAAGAAGGAAGAAAAAAAAGGGAAAAGGGAAAAAAGAAATGGAGGAATTGCACAAAACACCCCACGAAAAATATAAATCCAATCTCGCGGCTGGTGAAAAATTCGGGGGAGGTAGAACTCTACACTTCTTTCGTAAATACATTTAATTGTCTCAATATAAAATACATGTTATCATTATCGTTGAATTTAGCATTATATGTTCGCATGAAAAATGTCGAGATAGCGATAAGAAATAATGAGATCGTCCGCATAAATAAATTCAATATAGTAAATAGTAATAGAGCAATATTAGTTAAAGAGACATAGTTTATAATAAAAGACGGGGAATATGAAATTATGGAAAAATTAGGGCCTACATGGTTCGAATAGAGTATTTTTTTATATTAAATATGAATTTAGGCTTTGTCATTAATAGGTTCGCAGGCACCAGAGTACTGGTAGAGAATAAGTGGTCAAAATCTTCGAAAACGGGTTATCAGGTAAGTGTACTATCTTCTTACCAAACTATTTTTCTATGTATATATATGATGAAATATGTGTTTACTTAAATGGTACGAATTTATAAATGATATGGATCAAGCAGGTTTTGGGTGAGTTGGTAAATTGGATTTTCGGAAGATTTTGATGGTTTTCGAAAAGAAGTTGAAAATGAATTTTTGTTGGATTTGGTGAAATCAGACGGTGTTTTTAAAAGAGAATCGAAAACATCTGTTTTTCTAAAAATGCCTGATTTTCTAAAAATAAAGGGTGGAAAAGTGGTTTTGATAAAATCAGACGTTTTCTTTAAAAGAAAGTGTGAAATATGATTTTTGGATTTAAAAGTTGGTTTTGAGGAAAAAAGATAGGCGTGGTGATTTGACGATATTTATTAAGTTGTGATTCGATGATGATATATTTGATTTGACAATGCCATAGTATTTATCCGCTTTGGCGGAGTGATGTTTATCTGCTTCGGCAAAGTGATGTTAGATGTTTATACTACGCAGTGATTATCCACTTCGGCGGAGTGATAGGTGTTCGTAGGAAGGCATATCCTACAGATGGTACGGTACCGTTGCAAACTCCCGATCGTGAGGTTAAAACGATTACTAGGGCTGGCCAGCGTGTGTGTGTTTGAAATGATGTTTTGAGATGTGGTGTTTTACTTATACTGGATGATTTATTATTTATTATGGTGATTGGCATGCTTTTTATACTAAATGGTTTTGAATGGAACTTATATTTAGTGCTTTATTCTCACTGCTAATATTATGAAAACTTTTACAAGCTACGTGATGTTTACATATTTAAGCTTGATCCATTTAGATGTTGCAGAATAAATTATTATTATTATAAAAATATTTTTACTAAGAAGGCAGTACACTCATAGGTGAAATGGCTAGGAGTCGGTTGGTCCCTTACTGGCGCTAGATAGAGTTATGCGGATCTCACGATAGAGTCAATTGAGAGAAATTTTGAGACTTGGTATCAGAGATGAATGTAAGTAAGATTTATGGGATTAGTTTGGTTGTTCTTGTAATTGGGATGGTGTATCCCTATCAGATGTAATTATGTATATGTGGTATAAATGATTTTATTTTATTTTATATATTGTCGTATTGTGGTTGGTTAGTCAGATAGGTGATGTCATATCGACGTCACGCCGACCCCACATGAAGGTTGTCCGGGGTGGGGTGTGACATTATCTTAGAAGTTGAAATTGCATGAATAAAAATCAAATACTCATTTCGACAGTTTTTCTCGTTGATAAACAATAATCTTTAGGGTTTAAACCTAATCCTACTTGTGGCATGCAAGAAATTGCAACTTTTATAAAGCTGAATTAAAAGCTATATATCGCAGTTAAAACTCATGGACAAAGGAGTAACCAGAAGGGTATAGAAAGAGGAGAATAGTTCAGCCCTCTCGAAGAAGGCTAAGTTCTAAGATGAACTCAACACCTGAAGAATGAGCATGGGGTCAGACCATCTTTAAAGAAATCACAAGAATAGTCACAGAAAGAGTGATTAGTTTATCATTTCTTTAAAGCCAATTTTACATTCATAACTTATTCAACAATAAACAAGTTATGAAGGAGAGCAAAGAGAGAGAAAAACTTAACAAAGATGGGTATGAGGATATCTCCCCAACTATGAATTCCCTGGGTCAAATGATGTCTCCCCGGTGGTAAAAAACAGGTCTGAGGATGCCTCCCTAGTTACAAATCCTCCGGGTCAAATGATGCCTCCTCGGTGAAAAATGACAAGTTTGAGGATGCCTCCCTGTTTACAAAATTTCCGGGTCAAATGATGTATCCCCGGTGGACAAAAAACTCTGGCGAAGGATGCCTCCCATATTTGCTATAGCAAAAAGAGTGATGAGACTAAAAATCACCAAGTGAAGTGATAAAAATCACCAAATGTAAAGTAAAAAACGAATTGCAGAGATCAGTTCGTGAAAGAAACACTCAGTGGTAATAATTACCAAGTGTAAAGTATAAAATGAATTGTAGAGATTAGTTCGTCAAAGAAACACTCAGTGATAAAAATCACCAAGTGTAAAGTATAAAACGAACTGCAGAGATCAGTTCGTCAAAGAAACACTTAGCTTAGTGATAAAAATCACCAACTGTAAATTGTGAAATGTACTAAGGAGATCAGTTTGTCAAAGAAACATCCAATGATAAAAATCACCAAGTATAAAGTGTAAAACAAGCTGCAGAGAGTCAAAGAAACACACAAGGATAAAAATCACCAAGTGTAAAGTGTAAAATGGATTGAGGAGATTAGTTCGTTAAAGGAACATTCACTAATAAAAACTGCCAAGTGTAAAGTACAAAACGAACTATAGAGATCAGTTCATCAAATAAACGCTCAATGATAAAAATCACCAAATGTGAAGTGTAAAATGAACTGCAGAGATCAGTTCGTCAAAGAAACACTCAATGATAAAAATCACTAAGTGTAAAGTGTAAAACAAATTGCAGAGATCTGTTCGTCAAAGAAACACTCAATGATAACAATCACCAAGTGTAAAGTGTAAAATGAACTGAGGAGATCAGTTCGTCAAAGAAACACTCAGTGATAAAAATTGTCAAGTGTAAAGTATAAAATAAACTGTAGAGTTCAGTTCGTTAAAGAAACACTCAATGATAAAAATCACAAAGTGTGAAGTGTAAAACAAACTACAAAGATCAATTTGTTAAACAAACACTCAGTGATCAGTTCGTAACATTAATATAGTAAAGCTCTTGGAATTGCTTTTAGAGCAACTTTATATTTTTTTGGTGTGCTATTTGCCCAAATGGCATACCAAAACTCTTATGGTACACTAAAATTAAATGGTTACTCCAATTGAGTTTCTATAATTTGGTGTGCCATTTTTTTTAATTTTTGTTTTAAAATTAAAATTAATCAAATTCAACCTAAATAAAACTAATCAAATCCAACTCGAATAATATAAAATTAACTAATTAATCTAACCCAATCCAAATAAAATAAAATTAATAAATGAAATTCTACCAAACCTAATTAAACACAAATAAACAAAACCAATTAAATCCAATTAAATTAGTATAAATCTAACCAAACAAATTTCACTTAACCTTAATTAAACAAATCCCACATTAATTGAACAATATTTAAATTCAAATCAACTAATTAACCTTAATTAACCCACCCACCTACCCACTAATATAATATTTGGCTCTTCCTCTACATGTGTCATATTTGGCACATGTAAGGTATGTGTGCTAGTGCCAAAATGGCGCATATGATGACACATTCCTTGAAACTCTGTTTTTCTTTAAAAGAGCAAAAAAAATGGGATGACACACCATATAACAATACCCTTGGAGTTGCTCTTAGAGCAACTTGGTATTTTTTGGTGTGCCATTTGCCCAAATGGCACACCAAAACCCTTATGGCACACTAAAATAAAATGGACACTCCAAGGGAGTTGCTATAATTTGGTGTGCCATTTTTTTTCGTATTAAAATTAGAAATTAAAAAAACTTGAATGAGAATTTTTAAATAACTGCTAAATTACAATTCAACCGCCAAATTTAATTTTTTTTTTGTTTCAAACTAAAGCACAAAAATTAAAATTTTAAATTTTAATTGAACCACCAAATAATATTTTTTGGTTTCACACTAAAACGCTAAAATTAGAATTTTTGATTTTAATTTAACCGCCAAATCTCAAATTTTGGTTTCCAATTAGAGCGTAAAAATAAACCCTAATTAAATTTAATAAAACCCTAACCCAACCCAAATTGACCATTAACCCAATTATAGTTGAACGCCTAATTAACTCAACCCAAATTAACAATTAGCCCGATCATAACCCAACCCTTAATTATAATCCAACTCACCCCCTATAAATACACCCACCCATTATAAACCCACCCCTAATTATAAACTCACCCTAATCTTTCCAACCCTAGTTCGCCTAAACCCAACCCAATATCAGATAGATAGATAGATATATAGATAGATAGAGAGAGAGAGAGAGAGAGAGAGAGAGAGGAAAATAGTAAACTGTGGAGGATTGAGAAGATCTGGAGATAATGAGGATCCGTTCGGCGATAGCGATTGAAGAAGATATTTTTATTCGGTGACGACGATGATCTAGCAACTTCGACAATAACGATTTCTGGCATTTGACTTTGGTTTCCAACTCTGCGATCTGGTAAGGTTTTTTGTTTCATCTTCAATTATTTGTTAAATTACATAGAGGATTCATAGCCCTTCATTTTTTCTCTAATTTCATGACCGTTCTATGAAGCCGTCTGTTCTTCTTTCATTTCATGACCGTTGCTACTCCAACAACCATTTTGGTTTGTCATTTGCCTATTCCAAATATGGAACAGGCAGACCACTTGTGCCAAAATGACACAGGTGATGGCACTCTCGTTTTTAGCTTCAAAAGAGTTATATTTAGGATGGCGTACCATTTGCCACTATAGTTGGAGTTGCTTTTACTCCCAAAATTTTGGAATTTTTTATGGAAACATATTTGGTAAACATATTTATGTTTTCAAGTATTCTCAAAATTTTAGAAGTAACTCCTAAATTCTTAATAATTTGAGAAAAAAAAATATTAACTCATGATGAAGGAAAATTCAATGAGATTTGAAAGGGCACCACGTGTCTCAAACATGTGACTGCATAGGAACTCCAAATCGGCTAACTCGACCAGGCCTTGTCTCTACATCTGGCCAGGGTCATGCATGCCCGGGTATGGACGCCACGATGTTATTTCTATCAAGCAGTTTGAACCGTCTCCGCCGGGTAAAGAAGGTATCATTACTCTCTCTAGATAACAACTCCACAATCTCCTTCTGCAAGCAATGCCATCTCTATGGTAATGGGACCAGAATTAGTGCAATCACCATAATGGTGCATCGAGAATCAGAGAGGACCTACCAAATGAGTTTCCTCTCCCTCCCATAAATATTAGAATGCATAATGTTTATGGTACGCTTTGGATACGAATCATACTTTGGTACGATATGAGAGGCATTCATTCTGCTCTCAAGAGTATTTCTTCTCCTAACTACCACTCTGCTAAATTCTTGTTTGAAACTCTTGACTGATTCTCACACTGGAGGTGCTACATCGGTAGGGCCACCTACAATGCATTGTTTTGCAAGAACCTTAGTCGAGGGAAAGTGAAAAAGCCCAAACGACACTTCAAACTTGAAGTGAATTGTCCAATGATCCATTTTCAGACATAATCAATTCCATTTTATTCCTAAAAAACCATTCCCAAAACATTTAATGAAAAAGATATTGGGGATAAATCCTATCAACAATCCAAAGCAGGCTTATTTCTAGAAATAATCACAAGTAATTAAATACTTGATTGAGCCTAAAACTAACTCATCTGATGGGTCACTTTGACATCTGTAATATAGGATACCTCCCAGCTCAAGTTATTCCTTCAGCTTAAGTTCCTGCAAAATAATACACCACAGGTGGGTTTGTTGGCGTTACATCCGGTGTGAGAATCAGTCGAGCGTTCTAATTAGAATTTGCTAGAGTATTAACTTGAAAAACAATAGGTATATCTAGTCACTCCCTCATGTTGATATTTATAGGCATGGAAGGACTTACCAAACAAGTCCTCCTCGAATCTCGGCCTATCATCACAATCATAGCATAATTAGCGAGATATGGGATTAGTGAGTCATTACTTAGGGTCGTTGGATCTTTTCTTAAGAGGTGAAAGACATTAAAGTCTGTCCTAGGTAGGAACATCACTAAAATAGGGCCTCAAGGTCACTGCCCTGGTTAGGGTAAGAAGTTGAACCCAAACAGATGGTCTTCCTTAGTCGAGTCGACATTTTGCCTGGCTAGTTTATGGAAAAATGCTGATCGGGGTAATGTATCTCCTAGGATCAACATATTGATCAACTTGTATCTCGTTGTAGCTCCTCGTGTCAGGCACATAGATAGGTTTTACAAATACCGCAATTGACGTAGTCTCGTGTTATTTTGAAGACGAAAAGCGTGAATTGAAATTAAACTAAGCTAAATTACAATTAGTGGGTTAATTCTAACTAGGTTGATTAATTAGGGATTGATTTCGTTCACTTAATACACAATTGATTTAGTTCGGTTAACAATAACGGAGTTTAGGTATTCGACAATCTCGGTTCGTAAGCTCCTCCGCCACCTCTTTCGAGTGTAAAACGAGGGAATACGTGATTTCGAGTCGATGCCGAGGTCCCCCTCGATGTCTTAACTATTCTAGGCCGCGTGATTCTTGACCCAACGTCATCGATTGCATACTAACTAACGCCCTCCCGGGTCGTTAGGTCGTAACGATGTGTTTACCCTAGTCCGAATCCAGGGTTACCTTTCCTGAGTGTCAAACCCTAGATTCTCAAGTCCAATCCTAATACCATTACAAGCATATTAAGATTGTCATCAAATGATAAACACAATCAGACTTAAAACAACAACCGTTAAAGAAACGTATATTGAACCAAACGAGTATTTACACAACTACACCTTTCCCTAACTAATCTCTAAATTACACTAACATGTTCTTAGCCAATACAACATAAATCAAGAGGAGATCATCATTACCAACTATAAATATTTAAATATAAAGATGAAAACAAGGGAAGAAAAGCCAAATCTCAAAGTGGAGTATTCTACTTTAGCCAAAGAACGATCCTCCCGAGCTTCTTCTTTTCTGTTGATGAACTTCCTCTTTTGGCTCTTCAAGGATTGGCCAAGAACACTCTTTACAACTAATCTAATCTAAATCCTAAACTAATCTAATCTAACTAAGGGGAAGAGAGCTCCTAAGAACAACCGGAGCCTCCTCTCACGTCTAAGGGGTTCTAACCTCCAAGAGAGTCTTTTGGTTTGGTGGAGAAAAGGGTTTTATAAGCAAGGATTTGGAAATATCTTCAAAATATCTGAAAATAGATATTTCTGTGCAAAGTGTCACCGCCTAAGCGGTGGTTCACCGCTTAGGCGGTGGACTTAAGTCGGTTAAGTTCTGTCAGTTACTTCGCCTAAGCGGTGGTTTTTACGCTTAAGCGGTGGCTGCTTGCAAGATATTCTGTTGTTTTCTTGCCTAAGCGGTGGTTTTCTCGCCTAGGCGGTAGTTCAGCCTTTCAGCACTCCAACATTCTGCCTCTTTTCCGCCTAAGCGGTGGAACTTCCGCTTAGGCGGTGGTCTTCATTCACCAAAACCCTATTTTACACATTTTGTTCACCGTTTCTCTACCGTTTTCACTTGTTTCTCGCCCTTTGAGGTCTTTTCCCTGTTCTACACTAAAACACACTAAAACACAATTAAATATAACTAAAATGCTTGAGAACTAACAAGTCCGGTTTTAGAAATAGATAGGTTTTTCACACCTATCACACATGCTTAAGAACACGTGGCAACGATTTGGGTCTTGTATGATTTCTCCTCACCAAAAGTCCCATATTCTCGGGCAAGCAGGGAGACATGTCTCGAGAATACTAGAATAATTTATTTCGGGTTTGCACCTGGCACAAAAGTCATGGTTGCACTTCCTAGATGGTTATGCCCAATGAATGCTTTGATAGTACGATGCCTTGGGCTTCGCGCATATGGTGTGTCGAGCATTTAATGCTCGATGATTGATTAGATGGCATTGTCACTCTACATTCCTTAACGATGGTTGGAGAGACTCCCACACAGACATCCCTATAAAAGGGGTTCAAGATTTCATATTCCAGCTTTTCCGAAACCATCTTGCAATAAAGCTTTCACCAGTGTTCTATGATTCTTCTGCGACCATCAACTATTTTCTTCTTCCTAGTGTTCGGTAATTCTTCTTTCGTCACTCCTAACTTGTTCTAATTTGAGCTCTTTGCTCGCTCTATTTGTGTTGAGTTGTGCTCCTCATTCTTTTCCTTTTTAGTTGTGTCGTTGTCATGTCGTTCGATGACCTCCAGTTACCTTCTCCTATTTGTCATTCATCTCTTCATCTTCCCACAATTTTATTCTAATATTAGAGCATCGCGGGTCCTTCCTTGTATAAGAGTGGTTTTGTCTCTCCACCGATGATGGCGCTAACAAGGCTTAGTTATCTTCGGCGGCTCCCTTCATCGGGCGTCGTGGCACTATCCCTATTATTAATATCCTAGGTACTTAAGTTAAGGCAAGGGTTGGGCATTCTAACACTCTTGACCCTAATGTTGGTAGAATGAAGGTTGGGACTTCTGTTAGGCACAATCCTGAGGAGGTGGCAAGCTTGCTCAGGCGCTACCTCCTACTCCTTTTGTCAATGTAGATGACTGCCTGATCGTCAATGAACCTGAGCTCAAGGTGGTCAGATCCTCAGAAAACATCACTATAGAGACTCATTTTCGTAACATGCAAATGACTATTCTATTCCTAATGGAATAGTATTGTACCTTCCTGAGTCGAGGTTTCAAATGCATCGCCATGTGTTTGGGTTTATCTTCTTCTACACCGATGCCCTTTTCGATAGGGTGCGGTTTGTACTCTACCCATTTATTTCGGAGAAGCTTAGTAGGGTGTTCGACGAGCATTTGTCACACGCTTGCGTATTGACTACTCGCAAGTGTACGAGGTCAAAGTTTTAGTATAATGTGATCTTTAAGATCGGGTATGATATCCACAGGGATTGGTTGTCTTTATTATCGAGTACTGTAATTATCATGACCTAACTTTATCTAGGCTAAAAAGAATGATTTTAAATTAATTAATACTAATACTAATATAACCTAATTTAATCTATACTAATTATACTAATACGAGATAATTAGGGGATGGATTATCTGGGGATTAACTTTATTTACTCAAAAGCGTTTGATTTCATTTAGTTTACAATAATGGTGTTTGAACTATTCGACAATCTCAATTCATAAACTCCCCCGCCACCTCTCTCGAGTGTAAGACGAGGGAATACGCAACTTCGTGTCAACGAAGAAGTCCCCCTCAACGTCTTAACGACCCTAGGTCACATGGGTCTCACCTCAATGTCATTGATTGCACACAATCCTACTCCCTCCCGGGTTATTAGATCCTCGCGTTGTGTTTACCCTATCGACAATCTCAGTTTGTAAACTTCCCTGCTACCTCTCTCGAGTGTAAGACGAGGGAATACACAACTTCATGTCAATGAAAAAATCCCCCTCAATGTCTTAACGACCCTAGATCACGTGAGTCTTGCCCCAACGTCATCGATTACCCACAATCCAACTCCCTGTCGGGTTATTGGATTGTCGCGTTTGTTTACTTTAGTCCAAATCTAGGGTTACCTCTTCCGAGTGTCAAATCCCGAATTCTTGATATATCTATCTAAGCATAATAAAAAAATAATACGGAAAACACAATCAAAATAGTGAACAACAATCATTAAAGAAACAAAAACTCAAACAAAACTACGTTTTCATAAATAATATTAATCCCATATATAATCCAAGTTTAACTCGTGGTCATAGCCATTTATACATTGAAAATTGAGCTAAACATGCTCAAATAATTATTGAAGTTAATAAATAAAAGGAAAAATGGATGAACTTAGCCGATATCCGAAGATTAGCCGCTAAAACTATCCACCGCTCGCTTCTCATTCTCCGCATGGTAATCTTCTCATTCGGATTTGTTTGAGCACCCCCCATACTCTTTCTCTATTCTAAAAAAATATCTAATCTGGTGCAGAGGTGATCGCCTAGGCGGTAGGATTCACCGCCTAGGCAGTGGGTCTGTCGGTTCATTGATCGCCGCAGCGGTGAAGACAACAGTGGATTTGGTGACCATTGATAGGTGTGATTTACCTTTCTATTTTCAAACCGAATTAAGTTAGTTTTTGAGCGTTTACATAGTATTTTATTACGTTTTAATTAGTTTTTATACTTTTTGTATTAAATCAGGTGTGTGGGGGCAAAAAGATAAAAAGCTGGAGCGAAAACGATGAGATCGAACCAAAAATGGTCGAAGAACAATGGAAAAATAAGCTCAGAGGCAATATTGTGAAAGAAGCCCACCACCGCGGCGGTAGAAATGCTGAGAAGACCCTATTCTTGCTGAAAGTTCATCGCCTAGGCAGTGATCCCACCTCCTAGGCAGTGAAAATGCAGAATGTGTCCTTAATCCATCGCCTTCTTCATTGTAGCAGCGATCACTTAAACCGACCTACCCACCATCGCGGCGGTGGCCTCTGCACAGCTTAGATATTTTGAGATATTTTGCCTATAAATATCCTCTCATCTCTTCTCCTCTCCTCTTGCACTCTCCGACCATTTAGAGCCCCTTAGAATATATCTAAGGGTAGGTAGAGAAGTTTTAGAGGGAGATATCACATCCCGAGGTTGAGAAAGACGACGAAGCGATCGTTGAATGGTTCTTAGTGATAAATCTTTGGACGAGGCTAAGTTCTTTGATTTCTTCTCTTATTTCTTTAACTTAGGATTTTGTGAGCATGTTTTGCTCGTGCTTTCATTGTAAATGCAGTTATGGCCGCGAGTTAAACATGGATTGTATAGGAATTAAAACTATAATTTATAAATATGCGATTCGTATGATTTCGGTGTTGTGATTATGTTTATTCTTCGTAGTTTGATTGTGTATATCATATTGTTATGTTTATTATGCTTAGAATGATATTCAGAGAATACGGAGTTTGACAAACCCCGGATTCGAACTAATGTAAACATAACGCCAATCGACGACGTTTGGCAAGACTCATGTGACCTAGGGTCGTTAAGACGTTGAGGGGGACTTCTTTGTTGACTTGAAGTCATGTATTCCCCCGTCTTACACTCGAGAGAGGTGGCGGTGGAGTTTTAGAATTGAGATTGTCGATAGGGTAAACACAACGCGACGATCCAATAACCTGGTCGGGAGTTGGATTATGTGCAATCAATGACGTTGGGGCGAGATTCACGTGACCTAGGGTCATTAAGACATTGAAGGGGACTTATTCGTTGACACAAAATCGCGTTATATCCCTTATCTTACACTCGGGAGAGGTGGCGGGGGAGTTTACGGACTAAGATTGTCGAAAACGTCGGACATTGTAAACGTAAGTCAATTGAGATCGAACATGTATTTGTAAACTAAGTTAATCCGTAGACAATTCTTTCCCCTAAAACATCTCATTATATTAGTATAGTTAATTTAGGTTATATTAGTATTAGTATTAATTAGTTAAATATATTCTTTTTTGCTTAGATAAAGTTAGGTCATGATAAACACGGTACTCGATAATAACGAACACCAATCGCTATGGATACGATACCCGATCTTAACGATCACACTATACTAAAACTTTGACCTCATACACTTACGCATAGTCAATACACAAGCGCGTAATAAACGCTCTCCCGTACAACCATCCTACAGTTTTATCGCCTAGGCGGTAAGCTTCTAGCAGATTTAGGCCCTCTCTGCATTTACACCACCTAGGCGGTTGGCTGCTGTTTTGATTATTGCCTCCGTGCTTTGTTTTTCCATCGTTCTTCGATCGTTCTTGGTTCGATCTGATCGTTTATGCTCTGATTTCATACATTTTCACCCCACACACCTGATTTATACAAAAATAATAAAAACTAATTAAAACATAATAACATACTATAAAAATGCTCGAAAACTAACTTAGTTCGATTTAGAAATAGATAGGTAGATCACACCTATCAAATACCCCCAAACTTGAAATTTTGCTAGTTCTCGAGCACAACACTTACACAAAAATGAAAAACACAACTAAATTAAATAATAAACAACCTAAACACAAACAACCTAAACATAACGATATGCGAGTTTTACATTCTTCTACCGACCAAGTCATTTTTCCCTCAATAATCGCCAGTCATATCGACTCAATAATATAACTACACAACGATCGGATTAGATTATCCACCAACGAAACTTATGACTTAGACCGTAAAGGACTAGGATATCCATATGCCTGAGTGGGGTCCACTCTCCACTAATATAGGCTTGGAAGTTCATAGAGATTAGAAGGACTTGGTTTGGTTATGGAACATTTAGCCAAGGGTAATTTGGAATAGAAAATGGGTTAACGTTGTTAACTTAACGTTACCCAAGGCTCAACGCTTGGCACATTCACTCTCGAACCCCCATAGATAAATTGGAAATAATTCTAAACAAATATTTTAGACCGACATACTCACTTGTTAAAAGAAACGTAATTTTTTTTTACAACCACACCCCAAACTTATTCGATTAGTATGATTTCATGGGTGTGGTTTGAACAAAAGAAAAATGACAAGTGAGTACTCGAATACTGAACTAATCCGAAGTTTGCCCTAAACCCAACCGCTCACATCAAGAAGCATTTGCAACTGCTAACTTGATTCACTCAAATGTGCCTTTAATTCAGTGATATAGGTTTGGAAAAAGATCACCTGGCTAGGGTATTTGTTCATGTGTTCAGAATTGAATTGGCATTTAGGCTTCGACAGGGTAACGAGGGATAAATATATAATATAGTAGGCTTAAAAGGCTCAAGAGAAAAAAAGAATGCCTAAATCAAGTCTCTTGAACTACCTCACCTAGGATTTCTCCTCAAGCTTCCCCTCAATCAGGTTCTAGAATACTGATTGTCCTGAGTTTGGCTAATCGATAATCGGCCTTAAATCAATTGAATAGAAATACATTGAGTCTATGTGCTCGTGCAAATTAGGATCTACAATAATTTTCACCAAAATGCATTATCAAGCACATGGAACACACATGCATGGGTATTACTCTTGACCTCGAAAACAACCAGGGGGTAATATCATCATCGGGTAGCGGCCCAGATGAACGCGAAACTTAGCATGCACACAACAACAACACACAAACACAAACTAACCTAAACAAACATGCACACAAGAAAACAATAAAACATTTAACATACTATACTACACATCACTTCCGAACTCAAAACGGATAGTGTTCTCAACGGCCCAATCATCCATCTCAATATATAGGAAATTAAAGCATGCTGACGAAGGGGGTTTAGAACACGTACCTGGGAGGCGAGAGGATCTCGCCTTTGAATCAAGTCAGATGAGATGGATTTAATTTATTTTAACCTTGGGTTGCCTCCCAAGAAGCACGTGGTTTAATGTCCTCGGCTTGACATTCTCAGAACGCCCTCAAGCTCGGCGAGGTTTTGCTTTGTTCGGATTGATCTTTCAACGACATGCCTCACCGGATTATGTACATGGCCACGTATTATAAAACAGCTCGGAATCCTGTAGAAATAAATGCATCAATGCCTGGCAATCTAACATCGCCAAATACCGTGAATAAGAAATTAAAACAAAACTATAAAACAAAAATTCTATACAAAAGAAATGCCTAAAGTAAAATCGGGTTATTTACTCATAATATCAACAATAATGAAGAAACACAATCCCAGGCAACAGTGCCAAAAACTTGGTGGCGATTGCCGGAAACTGAATATGCTCAACCAATCCCCGGCAATGGCGCAAAACACTTATATGGCGAGCATTTGTTACACGCTCGCGTATTAACTACTCGTAAGTGTACGAGGTCAAAGTTTTAGTATAATGTGATATTTAAGATTGGGTATCGTATCCACAGGGATTGGTTGTCGTTTCTATCGAGTACCATAATTGTTATGACCTAACTTTATCTAGGCTAAAAAGAATGATTTTGAATTAATTAATACTAATACTAATATAACTTAATTTAATCTATACTAATTATACTAATACGAGATAATTAGGGGATGGATTATCTAGGGATTAACTTTATTTACCTAAACGCGTTTGATTTTGTTTAGTTTACAATAATGGTGTTCGACCTATTTGACAATCTTAGTTCGTAAACTTCCCCGCCACCTCTCTCAGGTGTAAGACGAGGGAATACACGACTTCGTGTCAATAAATAATTCCCCCTCAATGTCATAATGACCCTTGGTCATGTGAGTCTCATCCCAACATCATTGATTGCACACAATCCAACTCTCTCCCGGGTTATTGGATCGTCACGTTGTGTTTACCCTATCGACAATCTTAGTTCGTAAACTCCCTCGCCACCTCTCTTGAGTATAAGACGAGGGAATACACGACTTCGTGTCAATGAAGAAGTCCCCCTCAATGTCTTAACGACCCTAGGTCACATGAGTCTTTCTCCAATGTCATCAATTGCCCACAATCCAATTCCTTCCCGGGTTATTGGATCGTCGCATTTGTTTACCCTAGTCTGAATTCGGGGATACCTCTTCCGAGTGTCAAACCCCGAATTCTTGATATATCTATCTAATCATAATAAACAAACAATACGGAAAACACAATCAAAATAGCGAAGAACAATCATTAAAGAAACAAAAACTCAAACAAAACTACGTTTTCATAAATAATATTAATCCCATATATAATCCAAGTTTAACTCGTGGTCATAACCGTTTATACATTGAAAACCTAGCTAAACTTGCTCAAACAATTATTGAAGTTAAGAAGTAAAAGGAAAAATGGATGAACTTAGCCGATATCCAAAGATTAGTTGCTAAAATCGTCCACCGATTGCTTCTCCTTCTCCGCATGGTAATCTTCTCTTTTGGATTTGTTTGACCACTCCCCATACTCTCTCTCTATTCTAAACTAAGCCCTAAGGGCTCTGATGGCAGGAGAGAGGAAGAGGAAATGAGAGAAGAGGGGTTTAAATAGGTAAAATATCTAAAAAAATATCTAATCTGATACAGAGGTGACCGCCTAGGAGGTGGGTATGTCGGTTCATTGATCGCCGCAATGGTGAAGACAGTGGTGGATTTGGTGACCATCTTGTAGTTTCACCGCCTAGGCAGTGAGCTTCCTGCAGATTTAGGCCCTCTATACATTTTTACTTCTTAGGCGGTGGGCTGCTGTTTTGATTATTGCCTCTATGCTTTGTTTTTCCACCGTTCTTCAACTATTCTTGGTTCGATCTTATTGTTTATGCTCCGATTTCATATATTTTCACCCCACACACCTGATTTATACAAAAAGAATAAAACTAATTAAAACATAATAAAATACTATAAAAAACGCTAAAAAACTAACTTAGTTCGGTTTAGAAATAGATAGGTCGATCACACCTATCATAGGGTGAATTTCTTGCCTGACTACCTCATTCCTAACACTTAGAAGTTAATGGTTGGATTCATTACCCTCTATCTTAGGAACAACGTCACCCATATATACTCTTTATTCTTCTACTTTTATATGGTCGGGAGAAAAACAAAACCATACAATAGTTGGTTTTTGTCCCGCACTCGACTTGGGATGGCAAAGCTTATAATTAGGATTCCAAATAACAACAAAGGGTAGAAGAACAAGTGGATCCTGGTAAGTGAGGATTGGGTAACACCCGCCAGATAGAAATGGCCTTTCCTAGTCTCTACTTAGTGGAAAGAACTAAGTAAGCCCATTATGCCTGGTGTTTTCCATTATTAATTAGTTTTATTTGTTGGTTTGTGTAGTCGTTTCATCTAATATTTCTTCCAAACCTTCACAGAATATCCAATCAACCTCTGCAGCTCAGTGTCGTCGAAATAGCTGACACCACCACCATTGAGAAGATCCTAGAGGCGGAAAAGGACTTTAATCTCCTAAGAAGATTCACCTTCATCCTCAACTTTATGGAGGTCTCCTGGCCTTATTAATCCCCAGAAGCTGACCCTCGAGCTTGAACTGGAAATTGACGAGTACACATCAGAAGCAGACCCGTCAAGTTCGGCCAGAAGGATTGTAGAGGAAGGTAAACCCTTGATCTCTTGCCTTGCCAAACCATTTTAATATTTTTGTCTTATCCATAGTAAAGTTATTAACGGGCAGATATATCGAGCTAATGAGTAGACAACGAGGTCGTGGAAGCGTCGCAACGTTGCCAAACTGCCAGGGCGACTACTATGGCTCTTGCCACCGTGATCGCTCCTGTTGGCGCTCCTACTGTTACTTCAGTCCAGGAACTTCTGGCTAATGTCACATCTACTTCTTCCACTGGGGTGGCCAAGAGACGACGCCAAACTGCTCTTTGCCTGGTCATTCGCGATATGCTGACATCTAAAAGGTCGATGAAGACACCACTAACAATCTCCGATAAGGAAAATGAGAAGGTGGAGAAACCCTCTTAGGGTTGCCCAGTTAGCTCCCTAGCTCAAGAATAGCTCTAGGAGTGGGCTCCACTAGTTGAGGGACTCACTGTGGAGTCAAAGGTTATCCCGAATCCTGAGAACATGGCTCGACAGGCCTAAGTTGTGGTTCTCCCACGGGACCTCGAGACTACGATAGCAAACCAAGGCAATGACCCTGGCCTAGGCATGGTCTAGCTGAGTACATCAATAAGTACTCTTGTACCTTGTTGTTTGATAGTAACTTCCATATTTTCTTTTTGAAAATTTGTAAGCCTCTTCTTTGTTTTCTTGACAGATGACCGTTCACTCATTCACCCTACTAGAGAGGGGGAGGGGCATCGTTACTTGGCTTAGGTATCTCTAGTGCTAGAGGGATGAAATCAAGTCTCAACTTAACAAGCAAGAGCGACGAGTTGTCGAGGCTGAATATGGGTTTGTCCATTTTGACGGACTTTCCCCGACCCTTTATGGGTTAGGGCCATTTGAGCATCTTTTTGTCTTTGATCTTCAATAGGATCGTTCCCAATAGGGCGTTGAGAGACATATAGTTGGAGTAGCACTAGGGATATTTGTTTATCCCAGACTTCTTGTCGGCATTGTATCATTCTACCTCATTTCGCATTTTTTTTTACCATGAGTTATTTCTCCCGGTCTTGTTGTTGTTAGGCTTACTAGCCTTCATCTTTTTGTGTTCTCTTCTCTTTGGCTCGGGCCCAATAGATGTCATTTGTAGCAATAAACTCAGTGGAGAGGGTAAAGGCCGCGACTAAGGTCTTTGGTGGGGTGCGTGCCATTTTGTGCAGGAACATATCCATGGATACCCCTACCATCAGGGTGGTTATCGCCATTCAGTTGATCAGACTCATGACAAAACCTTTCAATATAGGTTTCCAATCTCTCGTCTTTCATTTTCCTCACCCACATAAGATGTGACGGGTTTTTGGCTTGCATTTGCTGCTCACAAACCTGCGTACAAAAACAAGGCTAAGTGATTCAAAAGAGTTGAAGCTACTTGACTTTAGATTTTTGTACCACTTACGCACTGCACCGACAAGTGTGACCTGAAAGGCCTGGCAATTTTGTTGATTTGACGCTCCTCGCAGATCTATGTGCACGTGGCAGGCGTCGAGGTGCTTTGTGGGATCAGAGTCTCCTTGGTATATCCTGATCTGGGACAGTATCTTGAAGTTGTACAGGATTGTGCCCCTAACATGCTAGTAGTGAATGGATAAGTGTTTTGCTTAACTATCTCGTAGATAATGGGCTATTTTCTTCAAATATAACCCAACTTCTCATTTATGGCCTTGACTTGCTTGCGCAAGTCTTTATCTGTTTTTTCAGCTTGAGTTAGACAATTGAGGCCTTGAACAGGACATAGAGAAATCTTTCACCGGGATCATTGGAGTTTGTCGAGATGTTCCATGAGTTTTCCCCATAGTGCAAGTGTGATGTGCCTTGTTCTTTCTTGGGAGAGCATTATGTGCTATGTCCTTAGCACTTTTGTGGACGCCCTTAAGCCTAGCTGAGAATGTACACTGGGGGTATGCTTCGACCTTCGTAGTTTAGTGCCACATCGTCGATTCTGGGTTCACAGGGGCAGTTCATCCCGCTCTGTGAGAATCATTTCTAGTTCATGTTAGAGATCATGTTGTGTGTCGCAGCGTTCTTTTTCTTGGCATCATCCACGTCGAGTCCTTCATTCTTATCCGCAACAACTTGTGCCTCGCTGGCGGGCGGAACAAATCCTTGCAGGGTAGATAGTGACGGAGGAGGTTGATTGGGATCGGCCTTTTCAGTGAAATATCAGACATTTTGAGAGAGATATCTGACTTCTTTTATTATCTCCATCAAAAGAAATGGTAATCCTCATGATGGGCCAGCTTGATAGGTAGCTGTGTAGAGTGTCTACCTCTCGTTTTCGTCTCCATTGGTCATGATTCCAGATTGCAAAGTGACCATTTGTTTGATTGCAAAAACAACCGTATGTCGTTCCCACAGACGGTGCCAATCTGATGATACTTGAAAATTAATCACCGGATATGTCGCTTCAGGTTCAGAGTGTCTTATGGGCTTTTTTGCATTCACTCAGCTAAGAATTTTGTAAAACAATGTACCGTGGGTGGGCTTGCCGGCGTTGCACCTTCGGTGTGAGAACTAGTCGAGAGTTTTGAATATAAATTCAGCAGAATGGTAGCTAGGAGAAATAATGCTCCTGAGGGAAAAACGAGTGTGTCTCAAAGCATATCAAAGTGTATATTTAGAGTACCTTATACATCTTGTGTTCTGATATTTATAGGAGGGGGAAAAGACTCGTTTGACAATTCCTCCCTAATTCTCGGTGCACCATTATGGTAATCGCACCGATCCTTATCTATTACCATAGAGATAACGGTGAATGCAGGAGAAGATCGTGGAACCGTTATCTAGAGAGAGTAACGGTACCTTCTTTATCTGGTGGAGGCGGCTTTGACTGTTTGAGAATAGGAGTATCGTGGTGCTCATACCTGGGGAGACACAACTCTGACCATGTGTAGAGGCAGGGTCTAGTCTTGCTGTCCGATTTGGAGTCCTCATGCCAGTCGCGTGTTTGAGACATATGGTGGCCTTTTAAGTTCGACCAAATTTTCCTTAATCAAATTCCATGATTCGTGGTAGGATTTTTTTTTTAATTTCATATATATATATATATATATATATATATATATATATTTGTGTATTATACATAAAATACTTCACATCATTTTAACCTATAATTCTCAATTTAACAATAACTTCGATATTTCTTATAAATTAATTTTATCAATCTAATCCGATATTAATTTGAATAAAAAAAAAATAAAAACTAAAAAAATTATTGTTGCTGAAACAAAATATTTTGTTCTCAATTTCATATTTTTATTTTGGAAAAGAAAATAGATTTTATTCTGATATTCTGTTTCCATTTTTGGAATAGATTTTTTTTTTCTCTCGAATTTTCACTTTATTTTGGATTAGAAACATGTTTTTAGTTTTAAGATTTGTGTTTATGTTTACTAAAAAAAACATTCTATTGTTAAAAAATTTATATTTTGAACAAAAATAAAAATTTAAAGCGAAAATAGCTCATGTTCCGAAATAAAAACATAAATTTGAGAATAAAAAATATGTTACTGTTGCCAAAAGAGAAACAAAAATCTGGGAACAAAAAATCTATTTGTTTTCCTGAATCTCAAATAAAAATTTGTGAACCAGAAAAAAAAAAAAAACTACATAGGAAATCTGAGAAAAAAAGATATGTTTCTATTTCTAAACAAAAATAAGTATTTGAGAAAAAAATCTATTTATTTTCCCAAATTGAAAATAAAAATTGAAAAACAAAACGATTTTAGTTGGTAGATTTTTAATATTTTTCACATGTGATATTACACATATTTTTGTATTCATTTTTTTTAAAATAAATTATTGTTAGGTATATATTATGAATGAATTGTGCTGATTTTGTAGTTAAGGAAGGAAGAGCTCAAACACATTTTTCTTTTTTACCTTCAGATTTTCTCCTAATTTTTACATTTTTAGAAGGTGTCAGGTGGAGTAACTTTTTTGATTTTTATAGTGGTTTAGATACTCTTAAATTATCAATGTGAGATATGAATCAAACACCTGCCCTTAAGTGTAACCCCCAGTTTGCACGAATGATTTGACTACGATAGAATAATGAGAATTGTACAATCCTGATTTGCACGGATAATTTGACTACGAAGAAATGCGAGATGAATTCCCATAAGCTTGACTCTGATACTATGATAGAAAATTCTAACTTAAAGCCACATGGTATCAAATAGAGTAATTCCTTTCATTTATATAGTGGTTTGAGTGTAAGACCCTAACTCTAGCACATACATAATTCTAGTGCCAGTAGGGGACCGACTCCTAGCTGTTGTACCTGCGAGTGTACTGCCTTCTTAGTAAAATATTTTTAAAATATTAGTACGTTCTAAATATTTCCACAATTTAGTATGGATCAAGCATAAGTATATGAGCAATGAAAATAAGGCGATATAGATAAATTCCACCCAAATCCATCTAGTACAAAAACCTACCAAACATCATAATAAATAACATCAAATCAACCAATATACGTAAAACACCACATCTGAAGCACCAATCTCAAACACACACCTCCAATACACACACACATACTGGCCAGCCCTAGTGATCGTTTTAACCTCACGATCGGGAGTTTGCAACGGTACCGTACCATCCGTAGGATATGCCTTCCTACGAACACCCATCACTCCGCCGAAGCGGATAATCACTGCGCAGTATAAACGTCTAACATCACTCTGCCAAAGCAAATAAACATCACTCCGCCGTAGCGGATAACATCACTCCGCCGAAGCGGATAATCTCACTCTACCGAAACAGATAAATACAAGGGCATTGTCAAATCAACTACAACATCATCGAATCACAACTCAATAAATATCGTCAACATCGTCAAATCACCACGTCTATCTCTTTTTCCTCAAAACCAACTTTTTAGTCCAAAAGCATATTTCCCACTTTTCTTTTTAGAGAAAACGTCTGATTCTTTCAAAACAACTTTTCCACCATTTATTTTTCCTTTTGAAAACCGGACATTTTTAGGAGAATAGATGTTTTCGATTTCCTTTTAAAAATACCGTCTGATTTTACCAAATTCAATAAAAATTCATTTTCAGTTTCATTTTGGAAACCATCGGAATCTTCCAAAAAAACTCAGTTTACCAACTCAACCAAATCCTGCTTGATCCATATCATTTATAAATTCATACAACTTAAGTAAACACATATTTCATCATATATATACATAGAAAAATAGTTTGGTAAGAAGACAGTACACTCACCTGCTTATCTGCTTCCGAAGACTTTAGCCACCTATTCTCTACCGGGATCCCGATGCCTGCGAACCTAATAGTGACGGGGCCTAAATTAATATTGTTATGTATAAAATAATATCTAACCATGAAATACAAGCCCTAATTTTCATTTTATTTCCCCATATTTTATTATGAAATATTGCTATTAAACTAATGTTATTCTGCTACCGTTTATTATATCAAATTTATTTATGTGAACGGTCCTACTACTTCCTATTACTATTTCAATTTAAATAATTAAATACATATATTACAGAAGTTCGAAGTTCTACCTTTCCCGGATTTTCCAATGGCTGTAAAATTGGATTTTTATTTATGCTGAGGTGGTTTGTGCAAATTTCCCTATTTTTTTTTTCTTCTCTTTTTTTTTTTCCTTTTCTATTTTGCACTACAGTTTTTCTGCTTTTCCCCCCTTCACGCCACCGACGACGAGGTCTTGCCGTCGAACATGCCTCGCCGTCCCGCCAGCCGGATACATGCACCGCCGGATAACCCAACCCCTACACCACTACGTCCACCTCCCATGCACACCCACCAACCACTTACACGACATACAACTGTTACCCACGTTACTTTCTCTCTCTAACCTCACCACCGGCGAACATCCGACGGCCTCTAAAAACTCACTTCGAAACGCACACATACCCGTAACAGCAAGGCAGAACCCACACACACACACACACACACACACACACATACACACACACACACACTGTCGGATGAACAAGACACACACACACAGACTCACCGGAGGAACAGGACACCCACGCACACTCGCCGGAGGGACAACGACGATCACCCACCCACACGCGCATACCAGCTGAACGACGAACACATACACACGACTGATCGACCGATCGACGGCGATTATCCACCACCAGAACAATTGCCCATTCCGCCACCGATAAGCAACGACGCCTTCTCTCTCTCTCTCCCCTTTTCTTTTATTATTATTTTTTCTGATTTCATCTCGATCCTTCGTACATGGTTGAATCGCTTAAATACGCATGAATTTAGTGGTTGCATTTGATCCTAGCTCGCCACGTCAAAACCTTCCTCCGATTCTCTGCGTTTTCGGCTGTCCGTCACTGTGTGTGAATATATATATATATATATATAATCCCTTATTTACATTAACCACCCCTATTTTCTTTAAGTTTTTTATTTGAATCCTCACCCAAGTTTTTAATTTTTCTTAAAATCATAAATTCACCCCTTTATTTCAAATTGGAAAAAAACACATCCTACCCTATTTCTGCTAAATGTTAAAATGCAGCTAATAAATATACATGCGCGGAAGTTAGGGTCTTAAGGGCCCGATCCTCCTCTCCACCACTTCTTTTTCTATAATTATAGTATGTATACATAACTGCACTTAAACCCCCTTCATTTTAGTTAAACAAATTTTATTTTAATATTTTTTTTTGAAAGTTTACTATTTGGTCCCCTAAACTTTTAAATTACATTTTTGATTTCAAAATCCTCCCTGCTATTTTCGAAATATTTTAAAAATGCAACCAAAACTATTTATCTCTAAGAAATCGAGGTCTTACATCTTTGCAATGGCGAGGTTGCCAAGGTGAATCCACGGTAAGCTTAAGCATACATCGGATTCCAGCAATCACCAAGGTTCTTCGTGACGGTACGATTACGGTGAGTCTAGGGTTTCACAGGTGCGACGATGGCGACTGTGAATGCGAAAAGTGGTTCAGCTGGTGCGATGATGGTGACTGGTGGATTAGCCGGTACGACAACGACAACGACAGTTAAGGTGAGAGTACTAGGGTTTCGCATCAATTTTTTTGTTTAAAGTTGATTCCAGTATTTTGTGAAATTTTTGCTGCACTTATTGGTGACTGCTGCACTTATTCAAGGTGGGAATTGCTACACTTATTCTTGTGATTGTTTTGAAAAAATTATGGGTTCGTCTCTGAAAAAAGGAAGACATTATTCTTGTGAAATTTTGAAAAACTTTCTCCAATTATTCACCTTTATTTGACAAAAAACTTGCTGGACATAAAAATGTCTATCAAAAAATTAAAACGTATATATTGTTGGCCTTCTAATTTTACATTTCGATTTTTAGAAAAATCCTTTTTAAATGATGGTTGTAAATCTGGTTTACTGCATTGATGTGTTCTACATCTTCTTTTTGAATAAGATAGTTGTCATGTTTTGTAAAGAGTGCTGCATAACAACTTTTGAAAAAACAAGGCATTGCGATGGTGAGTCTAGGGTTAATCGGTTTTGTTCTTGGATTTTGTTTGTCGAATTTGTTAATTTTTTATTTGGTTTTGCTAATTTCAGTCATGTTTTTGGATCAGTGAAAACAATTTTATGGTTATAAAAATGTATTGATAGTGTTACTCGTGCTTTGGAATTTTTTTATATCGTAATTTTTGTGAAAAATTGTTGTACATTAATATTTTGTGAAAAAGTTATTGTACAGTAAAATTTCATGAAAAGGGTTACTGAACAATACAATTTCTTGGTGGTTGGGTTATATTCGGGTCTTAGAGGAGTAATAATGGGACATAAAAGTAATTTCCCTTAGTTTTTGATAGATATGAATGCCTTTAAATGGAAATTATTTGAAAGATTTTTATTTTCAAGTTACGGATAGCCAAAGCTTTGAATTAATACTTTGAGCCACAATAATTTTTGGAAAAAAACCGCGGGATTGCGACGATTAGTCTATGGTTAATCGGTTTTGTTCATGGATTTCGTTTGTCAAATTTGTTAATTTTTTATTTGGTTTTACTAATTTGAGTCAATTATTTGGATTGTTGAAAATAATTTTAGGGTTCTAAATACATTGATAGTGTTGCTCGTAGTTTGGAATTTTTCTTTATCGTAATTTTTGTGAAAAAGTTATTGTACATTAATATTTGGTGAAAAAATTATTGTATAGTAAAATTTTGTGAAAAATGGTTATTTAACAGTAAAATTTCTTGAAAATTTACGGCCCATCAATTTTTATTTATTTATTTATTTATTTTTTTGTGAATTTACTGAATAGTGCTATAGTGGTTGCAATCGTTCTGCATACTTGGTGGACTTGATTCGGCACAACGGTGGTGCTTGTGGTTGAAGAGACGAAGGTTACTGCAATATAATTTTATCATCGACGACAATCTTCTCTGATGTTTGACTACGGGGACATTGAGTTCGGCGGTAACGTTCCATTGGCTACGTTTTAGCGCTGATTATCGGCGGTAAGCTACATTTCAGCAATGAAGACAACTGATTTTAGCATCGGCGATCATCGATAGTAACATTTAAGTGGCGGTGAAAGATTGTATTGCTGCGGAGCAAATATTCCTCCCTGCAATATTCTTGCGCTGCAATTGTCACGATGACAATTTGATTTTGGCAGTGTGTTGACAATTTTTTGCAGTGGGATTTTAATCAACGAAGGGTAGCAAAAAGGTTGATTAATCTTTTTTAGCCATGTTGAGTGTTGTTTCAATATTTTTGATCCATCTATTATGCCTCGATGATTAAAGTAAGAATCTCATTTGAGTAAATATCATTGTACAGTAACTATTATCAGTTTCATATGAAGTTCATACTCGTTATCGTTTGTTGGGTATCAATACTGTATAAAAATTATTGTAATACAATTTTAGTGTATGAATTTTGTATGTGCTTGTGAACAAGAATCGAAGGAATGGAGGGCTTATTGGTGAACCAAACCGAGATTGAAATTGGGACATTAAAATTCTAAAAATATTGACATCACATTTTCGAACCAAAATTCAAAAATCAATTTTTTTATAAAATAAATCCGTCATTACCATTGTTGTTGTACAATAATTAATCACAAAATATTGTATATTTCACAAAAAAATTGAACGCAAACATTAATAGTTTTTTTTTTTTTTAAATGATCTCTTTATTAATAATTTGGAAAATTACAACCTAAGATGGGGGAGACCCTCTTGATCCTCATGAACATAAGAATTTATGATGTGAGGTAAGGGACTACCTATAGGAAACAAAATAGGGCTAGTTGAAACGATGTTAGCCAGACTATCAACCACAAAATTACACTATCTATGAACATGATTTAACAGCAAAGGGAGAATAGAAGGTCCAACTAATCGCCCCATAACTATCCCAAACAATACCACCACAAGAAGACGTCATGGTCTTCCTTTTTAAAGCACCGTCCACATTAAGTTTGAAACTCCTCTCAAGCGAACGGGACCAATGACAAATTAGCGGATGCCAACGACAAACCTATTTAATCGGACAACCCAAAAGAACCAACGAATGATTCCCAAAAGAGGATGAAGCCGACTAAGAGTTAGTCAAAGGACTTACCGCTTTAACCCAATTCCTGACTTTGAAAATAATTCATTTATCAGACATGGGAATATTATCATGAGTTTACAAGGAACATTGAAGAAAGAATTGAAATAACGCCAAACCTTAAAAGCAACCTCACTATCCAAAAAAAGATGTTGGAGATTTTCTGTGGACCGAACGATGCAGCAACGACAACCCGACGCCAATAGCACTCCTATTTTTTGAATAAATTAATCAACTGCAATTTTATTCTTCAAAATCTGCCACATAAAAATCTTAATCTTCAAAGGAACGCGTAGAGTCAATAGAGTAGAATAATGACCAACTAGGGGCACCTTACCATTAATTGCCCTCCAAGCCGATTTGATGGAGAAGACGCCATCAACGCTAGGAAGACAAATAAGAGAATCAAATTTTGACGACAATAAAGGGAGAGAGTCTTCCAAGAAATCTGTGGATAACCATTTCTTGTCCTATAAGCAAGTTTTGACCGAAGACAAAGAATTGATAAAATGAAGATCATTAGTAAGGATACCAAGGCCCCAATCATTATGCCAATAACTAGAGAGTTCACCATTGCCAACTTTCCATCTCGATAAATTTAGAAAAATATTTTTATCCGACAAAATATCTTTCCAAATTTTAAAACTACCGATATGATCTTTCCATAGTGATAACGGAAGATTATTAGTGTATTTGGAATGTATAAAATCACACCAAAGAGAACTCACTTTCAGTAGAGACCAAATCCATTTGAGAGAAAGGGCCAGCTTCATATCCTTAAGCTTACGAAAACCAAGACCACCGGAAGTGGTATCTTGATAGATTTTATGCCAAGCCACCCAGTGCCTTTTCTTTCCGGAATCCGAGTGACCTTAAAAGAAATTCACAAACAGGGATTCCATTTTCTCCATAATAATATTATGAACACAGGTAGATGCCAAAAGATGAAGAAGGAAAGAAGATAAACTATGTTTCAGTAAAACCAGTTTACCTCCAGCAGAGAGAATCTTCGTCTTCCACCTATCATATATTAATAGTTACTGTACAATAACTTTTGATAGTTGTTGTACGATTGTTGTTGTACAATAAGTATTAATATTGAACACGATGGTAGTTGCTATACAATAATATTTGTTATATAGGTAGTAAATACACATTTTTGCTATCAATTAAACAAAATTCAAATCCAATTTTTTACAAAATCAACCCCATCAATACGATTTATAGACACGACATTTTTACCGCTTTCCTCACAAAATTTTAATTTTATATTGCAAATTACTTTATTTATTTTATTTATATTGAAAAAAATTAAAAAAAAAGAAGAAAAAATAGAAAAAGAAAAAAAAGAAAAATGATATATATATATAGAGAGAGAGAGAGAGAGAGAGACAGAGACAGAGAAGAGAGAGTGTATGTGAGAGAGAGAATAAAGTGGAGAGAGAGGGGGGAGAGAGAGAGAGTATGTCTATAACAGAATAAAGTGGAGGGAGAGAGAGAGAGAAAGATGAAGGTGGGGCCTACTAGAGGGAGAAAGGAGAGAGAGTGTTAAAGAGAAAATAAAGTGGAGAGAGAGAGAGTGTAAGGTGGGACTTATTGTAGGAAGGGAAAAATGGGAACATAATTAGCAAAAAAGGTGCACGTGTGTTTTTGTTTGGGGATTTTGTAAATAAAAAATAGGATTTTTTTAATCAAATACCCAATTTGATAATAAATATTTGCATAGGCCCCAAGGGGTCAAGCCTACACAATGAAAACCCCAATCAGTTATTAATATATTGAGAAAAACCCATGATTGTTCAACACACACCTCACGCGCGATTTGGCAAAATGGAAGACTTTTTCTTCTCTCGCTTTCTCTCTCTCTCTTTCTCTCTCACACACACTCCTTTATGTCTATCTATATATTTCTTTATTCTTTCCTTTTTTTTTTTCCCTTTTTTGTTTTCTATTCTTTCTATTTTTTTTCTTTTTTTTTAAAAGTAAAATAAAATAGCTAATGTAAATTACAATATAAAATTAAACTTTTGTGAGAAAAATGGTCAAAATATTGTGTTTATAAATTGTATTGGTTGGATTGATTTTGTAGAAAATTATATTTAAATTTTGTTTCATTGATAGCGAAAATATGCCTTTACTATATACATAGCAAATATTACGGCATAGAAACTTTATTCACGTTCAATGTTTAATACTTACTGTACAATAATAATCATACAATAATTATCAAAAGTTATTGTACAGTAATTATTAATGTTTGAGTTCAATTTTTGTGTAAAACATATAATTATTTGTGATTAATTAATGTACAAAAATAATGGTAATGAGGGAGTGATTTTGCAGAAAAACTGAATTTTGAATTTTGGTTAAAAAATGTGATGTCATTATTTCTAGAATTTTAATGTCCCAATTTCAGTTTCGATTTGGTTGACTGATGAGCCCTTAATTCTCTCGATTCTTTTATACAATATTGACATACGACAAACGATAATGAGTGTGAATTTCATATGGAACTGATAATAGTTAATGTAAAATAATTTTTACTCAAATTAGATTCTTGCTTCAATCATCGAGATATAATAGGTGGACC
Organism: Eucommia ulmoides; assembly: GCA_016647705.1. Classification (NCBI taxonomy): domain Eukaryota; kingdom Viridiplantae; phylum Streptophyta; class Magnoliopsida; order Garryales; family Eucommiaceae; genus Eucommia; species Eucommia ulmoides. The sequence continues at coordinate 26,759,493 of CM028327.1, read as the reverse complement.
AAAAATGAATAAGTTAAAAATTCAAACTATACTCCAATTTAGATATTTTATAATACAATAACTATCTCAAAATCTCAAACATCAATCACGAAAATGAACAAATGGAAATCCAAACCAATATTTCAATATTCGATGTTTTAGTACACATTAAATATCTAAACGAATTCAAAAGTTGATTTTTCATACATAGTAACTATTTTTTCAATAACTCTCACATCAATTATGAGGAGGATCAAGATGGAAAATCAAAACCAAGAATTTAATGAGCGATTTTTGCTACACATTAACAATCTCAACAACCAAACATCAACAATGGAAAAACGGGAGAGAAAAATTCAAAAAATCCAAGACGACGATATGTGATTTTTACTACACATTAACAATCTCAACACCCAAACATCAAGAATGGAAAAACGGGAGAGGGAAATTAAAAAATCCAAGACGGCAATATGCGATTTTTGCTACACATTAAATATCGTAATAAACCAAACATCACCAACAATATGGAAAGGAACCAAGAGTTCAACTGTGGATATTTGCTACACATTAACCATCTCAATAAATCAAACATCAACATTGTAAAGGGACAAGATGAAACTTCAAATAACAATTCAATATTGGATTTTTATTACACATTAACTATTTGTCAACAACCCTCACATCAACAATGAAAAAGGACAAGATGGTAGTTTAAAACAAAACACTTCAATGTTTAAGAACAAAATCGATTTTTGATACACAGTCAATTTTCAACAAAAATGCCCACAATTACTATGAAAATCAACAAACCCCACATCAATATTTGAGTTTTGCACAACAATAATTAAACCCTAAACTCAATATATGATCATCACTGCATGGTGGTGGCAAATTCATAAACCCTAAATCAAAGAATAGTTGGGGAGAGACGAAGCAACAAAAACAACAATATATAGAAACTTTCCGGTGGAGAAAGCGATAGTGACGACGAGAGGAAAGGTCGACGACGGTGTTTGGAAAGAAAAACAATGATTCCTGCAGGAGCGACACGGCGAGACGCGAGCGAGATGCTTCATGGGATGAAGAAGGAAAATGTGCATTGCAATGGAATTGTTAGTGGAAGTTTTTCTGATTCACTATTGATTGAAACATTCCCCCCAAAAACTAGCTTCCAATTTTAGACGAAAATCACATGCCTCTCCCCATGTTGCAAAATCACAGCTCCTAATTGGGGTTTGTATTAATTTTCAATTGCTGTATGAGGATAACTCTAATATATAGATGGGCTTTGGGGCCTATATTAAAAAACCCTAAAAAATAATGTTAAGGTGTTTCAATATGTTGGGCTATGGTTTATGGGGCCTGATGAGTATAAAAATGGTCACTTCAACGTAATTAATTGAAGATCGCCACGTGTCCTGACTCTCCATCAAGATAAACTCCTACCAAGGATTAACTGTGAAGATTGTACCGGGTAAAGGAACATTTCCAGCTCATGTTAGCCACTCAAAAGATAGCTAGTAGTACTATCTAGGAAGGAAAGGCGAGCCGCCGCCAAAATGGAGAGCCCTTCCCTATCTTGGCATCTGGGATGGAGAACCCTTTCCCATCTCGACATTCTCTACTGCGGCATTGCTCATCTCAAAAATCAACTCCGCAAACTCCTCAACAAAGCCCCCTTTCCCATCTCCAATTATCCGAGAAGGTAGGGGTCAAGTTTCCTATCTTGGGTTCAGCAAGAATGTGTCTTCCTCGATTTATAGGCTGGATCACTACCCCAAACCACAAATATCTACAAAATATCTCCACAAATATCCCCACAAATATCTACAAAATATCCCACAAATATCTACAAATATCCCAAAATATCCACAAATATCTTCCAACATGGCCAACACAAGATGCTCCTTGTCACCATCTCATTGGCTATATGCCAAGATAGGACATTAATGAGATATTGAGGAGATACTAATCTATGCTAAAGTTCTTAATCAAATCTCCACCTTGCCTATATATGGGAGGGAATACAATTGCCTAAAGGTAAATGAATTGGACACACACAAAATAGCTCACTCTTCTTGATAGCATATTTTATAAATTTCCCCCTGTACACTAATTCTCACATTGGAGAGGACACACTCGGTCCATCTCGGCAAGTCCTTTGTGCAACTGTTAAAGTGTTGCCTCATCTCTTCCCGGATCAGAAATTATTCTAGCTTTCCTCTTCCCAGATCAGAAAGTATTCCAACTTTCTTTTTCTCGGATTTGCTTCATCTCAAGCTTTGATTCACTTTTCCTCGGATCACAAGTTGTTCTAGTCATCCTCTTCCTAAACCAGAAGCTTTTTGAGCTAATTCCAACTTAGGCTCATCCCTTCTCTGGCAGGGACCTTTGCTCAGATTAGAAGACGTTTCGCAAATTAGAAGCCTCTTGGGTAGCTTTCCAACTCGGGACCCATCCCGAGTCACTCTACCTCTGCCTATCTCGGGTCAGGCAGACTGATCCCGGACCACTCTGTCCCCATCGCACTAAGGAGGAAAATTACCATCTCGGACTTCCCCATCTCGAATTTCTCGATCCTTATTCGATAAAGCAAGCATATTATTTTCATCAACACATGACTAGACCATACCGTTGAGATCGCCCAAAATCCGACATCAACAGAGCCCATTCAAAATTATTGTCTAAAAATGAGTCTTTCTTTAAAAAATCCTTAAAAAAAAATTCTTCTTTTTCTTAAAATGTTTTCTTGATTGTTTTGCCATTTTTGAGCATTTATTTTTAGTTGTCTTCTCAAATTTTTTACAATTGTTTAGCAATTGTTAAATATTTTACGCGAAGTAGATGTCGCCGCTGGAGTGGTGGTGGTCGTGGTTGGTTCGACGGTGAAAAAAGTAAGGAAAGGATAATGATGATGATGATAATGAATCTGTGTTCTCATTCATTTGGAGAGAAGAAACAAACATAGGAGAAGATGATTAGAAATAACAGGTAGAGGAGATAGATGAGAGAGGAAATGGTGGTGTGTAGAGATGCTCGGCGATGGAGCAGCAATGACGATCGTGGTGATGCATGACGATACTCAACAATGGATCAATGATGACGGCCATGGAAGTGCATGGCGATGTATGGCGATGGAGCAGCGATGACGGTAGTTTCGTAGAGGCAGTAGCCATGAAGCGTGAGGGTGAGAGGGAGAGAGAGAGATAAAGATAAAATGAGGGGATGGGTGTTTGGAAAGAGAATGAGTGTGAGAGAGGGCACAATAGAGAAAGAGATTGAACCCTGTCTTTTTTTTTTTTTTGATTTTATGTGTGTGCTAAAGTGATCTAACGGTCTAAAAATATAGAGAGGTTTGTCTTTTGATCCGACGATCCTCTTTATCTCTGTCCTGATTTATTATATAAATTTTGAAGATATTTTTGGTCTATCCCAACTATAAATCCAAAAGACCGAGAAGTCAAAATTCAAACAAATAATACAAAATTGGTTGATACTAAAAGCAAAATTAAAGATTATGAAAATGCATTATTTATTTCTGTTTGCTATGTAAAGCAACAAAAAAATAAAAATAAAAAAAAATCAAAATGTTACCGGGCATGTCACCTTTCAAGCATAGTCCCCTTAATTAAATTTTTTATCTGATCCAAATATTTTTCAAATCCTCAATTAACCACAAAGAATACCTGTATGAGAATAAAATATTCTTCAAATCTATTAGTCTCCATTCCTCCACATCGATCCACATTACTTAAAATAAATTTTGGTTGATCATTTCAAATATAACAATAGATAGTGATGAGCAGGTTCTTTAGCACATTATATTTCAACACCAATCTAAGGCCAATTATATCCATTTGAAAAAAATAAATAAAAACAAATCCTTGAGATGAAGAAGGTGCTACAAAAAACAATTTGCAGTTAAGAATAAGAATATGAACTTAATTAATTAAAAAAAAACCCTAAATTTAATTGATATCCAAATCCTTCCATCCAAATCCAACCTAAGACAACATTATAAATTCATTTCTTAAATCAATTTCCTTCTTCGAATAAATCCCCCTAAAGGCACCCTAACATGTTCACTATAGATATATCAAAATCTGAGCTATCAGATGAATCTGAATTGTTATAATCTCTATATCAATCAAACAATTTGTTAATCAATAAAAAAACAACATGCAAATCTAAATGACATCAGATTCACATCAATCAAGTTCATAAATTAATCTATAGTTCGATTGTATCCATCATCTAACAGGCACACCTAATTAGTAGTGACATTTTAAGAAAACAATTGACTGTTCATATGCATGAATTGGAAATATTTCACTTGGAAAACCCTCACATTCTTAGCATAACTAATGAAATTGAAGTACCAATTAAAGCTAGGGCCGTCAAAGAAAAGTAGACGCCCAGTGAGGAGCTACCCCTTGGGCGTAGCTATAGGGAGGAAGGATTGTGAACAGTGCAGCTTCGCAAACCGCAGATTTGGGAGGGGGGGAGAGATCGAGAAAAGGCTTTGCAATTGCAAATCGTAGATCAGAAGGGGGAGAAGGCTTCACAATTGTAAATCTGACAGAGGGGTGAGGGTAGACCATATATCTGGAGGTGGGAGAAAGGGCTTTAGAATCACAAATTCAAGATCTGGTAGGGGTGGACAGACTACAACTCAGATCGAGAAGAAGGCATGGGCAGTTTGGATGTTCAAAGAGTATAACCAACCAAGGATTTGAAGGCGATGAATAATAGAGGCGCAGATGAGAGAGAGGAAGACAGAGAGAGAGATGAGATGGAGGCGGTATAGTGTTTGTGGTGGTCCCCTACCAATTTCCTAGCCCGCAAATAACCCTCTATGACGGAACTACTGACTCCGTTGAGCACCTCTCTATTTTCGTTGCGTTTCTGGACATGCATATGGCCTTTATGATGGTAAGGTATAAGTTGTTACCTCTCACTCTTACCAGAATGGCCAGCACCTAGTTTCGAGAATCGTCCCTAGCCTCGTTCTCATCGTTTACCTAATTTGAGCTGTGGTAGTATTTTGGACGTTGTGGCCTTAAATGCTTTCATTGACGAAGTAAGGCACTAAAGATTATCGTATGACTTGTGCTTGTACCCTATGCTAAATTTAGCTACTGCTCTGGCTCGGGGCATAAGATTCTATGAAGCCGACCTCAGAGATGCCGTGAAGCGAGAACGAGAAGGGGCTCAAAAGTAAAAGGGCCGAGTAGAGGAAGGACCAAGCCAGGTACAGGGGTCGCGAAGGCTACAGACATAGGGGTGGTTCAGACCTCTTCCCAGGGATTAAAGACTTCCTCCACCCCCTGGGAATCGCCTTGGGCTGATGCCCCTAACTGCACCCATAACGACAATTTTTGCTGAAAACACTGGAAGAGGATTTTTCCCACTAGCTTCTACCCCTAAAGGAAGACCCATGGGAAAATTCGTTTCTAAATATTACGAGTTCCACCATGACTGTGGTCACTCAACGGACGAATGCTTCCAGCTTTGAGAAGAGATCAAGGCCCTCATAAAAATAGGGTACCTTAATCATCACGTCCGCAAAGAGAACGCAGGCTCCAAAGAGAGCAATCCCTGAGATGAGCATAAGGGTCAACCGAGAAGGAAAAACTGTGGCCGACCCCCACTGAGAAGAGAAACTGAAGAATTTGATGATAAGATGTGTCTATATAGTGAAATCAATGTGATAGATGGCAACCTCGGCCTTGGAGGGGAGACTACCTCTTCCTGAAAGAGGTACGAGGGTAAAGCGAAGAGAAAAGCCGACGAGGATGTGTACAAGGTGAGCATAATTGATGCTGCCTCGCATAACATCATCTCCTTCAGTAAATTGACCTCTGAGGGATTCATACCCCTTATGATAATACCATTGTAATATTCGCCCTAGTCAACCGCTACAAAGTGGGACAAATTCTGATCGACGAAGGAAGCTCTAAGAATATCGTTTTCAAATATGTTTTTGACAAAATGAATGTGAGTTCAAGATCCGTGAGACCCACTACTTCCCCCCTTCTCGAATTTGGCGGGGTGGTGGTGAATTCCATGGGCTAAGCCTCCATTCCCTTAACTGTTGGCATTGTGCCCACCTCGGCCACGATTTGGGTCAAATTCCTTATTGTGGACCAACCTTCTTCTTACAACGCAATCATTGGGTGACCCACCTTGGTGGCGTTAAAAGACATATCCTCTTCCTACCATCAATAGATAAAGTTTCCTACAGAAAGAGGGGTGAGAGAGGTGAGGAAAGACCAAGAATCCACTAGGTCTTGTGCTAGAAGGGCATTTGAGAAAAATAAATAGCAGTTAATGGCCGGGACAGGGAACAACGAGGTTGAACTCATGGCCCTGTTTGATCACGGAACCGTACCTATCGACAATCCCAAGATGAGGAACCCCATCGACGGCCTCATGAAGACTTGATAGAAGTACTTATTCACCACACCATTGAGGGGAGAGCTCTCCAAATTGGTTCCAAACTCAGCACGGCACAACAAGAAGAATTAACTAATCTCCTCAGAAGAAATTATGATATGTTTGCTTTATTCAACAACGAGCTTCCCGGGATTGATCCAAGCATTGCCATACACCATCTCCATGCTAGTCCTCACCATCCTCCTGTAAGGGAAAAGAGAAGAAAATTTCACCTGGAGCGTCAAAAGCTCATTGAACAAGAAATGGATACGTTAGTAAAATCTGCTATGGTGGAAGAGGTGGAATTCCCTAATTGGCTTTCCATTGTTGTCCTTGTGCCTAAAGCCAAAAACAAATGACATCTTTGCGGTGACTTCAAAGACCTCAATAAGGCGTGACTCAAATATTTCTTCACTTTGCCAAGAATAGACTTGGTTATAGATGGTACTACGGGGTACAAACTCTTGAGTTTCCTAGATGGTTATGTCGGATATAACCAAATTCCCATGTTTCCTCCCGACAAGGGAAAGATCTCATTCATCATGGATAGAGGTACCTACTGTTATAAGGTTATTCCTTTCGGTCTTCTCAACGTCAGGGCTACCTACCAAAGGCTCGTCAATAAGATATTCAAGGAAGAGATTGGCTCGACGATGGAAGTTTACATTGACGATATGCTTGTAAAAAGCACCAAAGCATATGATCACATCGTCCATCTCTAAAATTGTTTTAACAAGCTTCGAACTCATCGCATGAAGCTGAACTCCACCAAGTGTATCTTCGGGGTTTCAGCAGGAAAGTTTTTAGGCTACATGGTGTCCCAAATAGGTTAAAGATGTATGCCCTATTCTCTAGGATTACCATACTACAACAAGGACCCCTATAGGGCAAACCTCTTTTGCAATGACTTTCAAGTCAGAGACAGTGTTCTCTATCGAGATTGGCATGCCCTCTTCCCGGAAAGCAATGATCTTCAGCCCAAATAAAAATAATGCCTCCTTGGCCCTCAATCTTAATATTCTTGAACAGAAAAGGGAACGTGCCCGTGTTCGACGAGCAGCTTACCAATAAATGTCAATCAGGTATTACAATAGAAGGGTCCATCTTTGGTTATTTGACGTTGGAGACCTCGTACTCCAAAAAGTAACCCTGGCTACTAAGGATTCAATCGCAGGTAAGCTTGCCCTATCCTGGAAAGGGCCATATCATGTTACTCGTATCACCCGTCCTAGTACTTATGAATTAGAAACAGAAAAATGTATCCCTTTAAGGCACCCTTGGAATGCAGAGCATCTGAAATGCTACTACCCCAGAGAGGAAGCTCTGATGGACTTGTAAAGTTGTTTATTTTTTTTGAAGTTTGTAAAGAAACTACGTACGAATAGAAGAAATGTTTTATTCAACCAGTTTCACATCCTCCAAATTTTGTCGGTGGCGGAAAAATGCAGCCCTCATTCCTTCTCGGATCGGGACGAGCAACTATCCCCACGAATCTCTAAATTGCATGCAAAGTGGGATTAATATCCCTCCGTCCTATCTTAGACGAAGATGTGCCACCTCCAGCTCATTTTTAAAAAGAAACGGTATCCCGATGCTCAACGCAAGGGTAATATCCATAAAGAAACCCATCCCAGCGCACTACGTCAGGGGTGTAACCAGACCGTCTCCACATGTCAGTAGTGTTGGCTCGGGGATTGATAGTTATCGTCTTCTGACGACGTTGTACTGATTGGGTTTGAGGACCTACAGGTAAGCATCTCATCCCTGACAGCCGAGCTAAGCTTAAGCGACACAAAGGGAGGATGCCCCTTGAAGGACAAATTTGGGATAACCCGAAAAGGCTCAAGAGTGAGCCCTACTAAGGAGAACCCACCTGTGACTGGCTAAAGGGGGCTGACCTGAGATCACCCCCTGGGGACTGTGAGGGTCAGATTCCATACAGGTACTACCCCTAGGATTTTAACCTACCACCCGAGCTCTGCTAGGATGCTAGGTTGGGGGGGGGGGGGGGGTAGAGAGGTTATGGATATGGTGAAACAACAGGAAATAATGCCTTTCCCAAGAAAAGGAAGAATGATCTCTTCTCGGCATTAAAGTCCGAGAAGGAGAGTGTGACTTCTTCTCGGTTATTTGTCCAAGAAGAGGCGTGGAATTGAAAGGAAAATACTCGAATTTTTTTCAAGAAAAAATTACATTTTTAGGAAAAAAGTTACACAAGTGTTGTGGATTGTCTTCCCAGAGCATAACACTGCTGAGATTAGGAAAGAAAGTCAAAAGGACGTCTAATTGGCTGAGGCAAAGGGAAAAAAGCAAGTATCATAGCTAAATATGCCTAAGTCTTCAAAAATACCTGAGAAGGAGACATAACAGTTAAGAAAAGTCCAGTAATGTCCAAGTCTTTAAAAATGACTGAGTAGGGGCTCAAGTCTATCTCCAAGATGAGTTCAAGAAATTCCCCAAGTAAGAACCCAACTCTATGTTCTGTCAATTTACTGAGCTCAGATATCTCCCCATCTCGGTGTTTCTGAGATAAGAATTGGAACAAAGCTCCGTCGTCAGGAAAAAGAACCGTTCCTACTCCAAAAAGGTATAACTCTCCAAGGATAGACAAAAACAAAAATTCAAAGGCATACATTCACAAATTCAACATTTATTACAAGTCTAAGGCCCCAAAACCTATAACAAAAATCCCTTTTCACAAAGGGGCTGGGGCGCCAAAAAGACATACAAGCATTAAAAAAAAAAAAAGACAAGACAAGTTTAAGTTTCTGATTGGTCCAGGATTGGGGGGTTGGGATTGAAGTTTGTTATTAGCTAATGGGGGACGATTCAACTTTGCCTTCACTAGTGGGGGGTTTATCCTGCCCGGCCTCAATGTTCCTTAGAATAGTATCTGTTTCGCCCAGGCTGGCATTTTCTTCCCCCATCTCAATTTCAGCATTTCCTTGGTCGGCTCCACTGTCCCCCTTCTCGGCATTGATCTCTGCCATCACGACATCTACACCTCCTTGTTCAACTTTGACATTTCTCGTCTTAGGGTCGACATCTTCTTTAACGTCAGAGTAGTCCATGTCAATGTCGTTTACTTGGAAGTTGGGGTACTGGCGACGCAGATTGCGGATTGTGTACCTATAGTCGTCTTCTACCATCTCAGCGGTCAACAATATTGTCATCCCAATGAAGGTTGGAGACTATATCCATTCGTTGACAGCACCCTCCTTGGCTTTAGTAATGGCAACACTGTGTTCTTTCTTCATTTTCTCCATCCTCTCTCTGACAGTGGTGAGGTTAGCCTCAAGCCTACCGGAACGAGATTCAAGGGCATTCTTCTCTTCAACCAATTTTTCCTTTTCCTCAATAAAGATTTTCACATTCTCCTTGACATCGTTCTCATTCGCCATCAGTTGTTTACTCATCTTGTGCCACCTTTTTTCTTGGGCCACATGTTTTCTGCGCTCTTCGCCAAGTTTTTGCTCTCTCTCAAAGGAAGTATGGAGGCGTCTAGTCAGAGAGGAGATCCTAGACAACACCTGCACATCATAAAAAAGGAAAAAATGTCATATCGCTACCCAAGAACAAATTGCAATGAAAAATCCAAGTAAACCTCAATATTAGCCTTACCAATAGCGCATCTTTCTGTAATGTGGCAACAACCTTTGCATCCATCTCAACATTGAATTGTTCTTGATCTTTGGGGGGGGGGGGGGGGGAGGGGAATAACATTGCTAAAGTAAGTAGATAGCACCTCTGGGTTGTCCAGGGTTCTTTGGCTTAGAAGAGGACTGGCATTTGGGGATGGGATGGGAGTAGAAAAAAAAGTTTTGCTTGGCTGAGGGGATCCAAAAGCCTCATCAGCCCTGGCCTTCTTTGCTCTTTTAGACCCTAACCTTCCTACTTTTTTCTCTCTTAGCTTTCCTCAACACTGCCTTTCCCAGAAGAGGACGTGGGGGCCTGTTCAGATTGTGACAAAATCTCCTTACCTACCGCAGCTTCGGCCTCTGGACGTGACTACTTTTTCACGTCTTAATATAGTCGCAAGTGCACGAGGTCAAGTTTTAATATAGTGGACCTTTCGATCGGATATCGTCCTTTGGAAAACGTGTTTGATTAATTGAATACCACGATTTACATATTCTTATATTATCTCGATGGTTCAAGAAATGCTTGAGTTTGAATATTTAAAAACTAAGTTAAACTAACAATTATTGGGTTAATCCTAATTAAGTGAATTACTTGGGGATTGATTTCTTTCACATAATACATGTTTGGCTTGATTTAATTAACAATAATGGTATTTATCCTATCCGACAATCTAAGTATCTCAAACTCGCTCATTACTTCTTTCGAGGGTAAAATGAGCGATTATGTGACTTCGCGTTAATGCCAAAGTCTCCCTTTAGCATTTTATATAACACTTAGTCACATGAGTCTTGACCCAACCTCATGGATTGCACACTTTCTAACGCCCTCCTAGGTCATTAGATTGTCGTGATGTGTTTAACCCTAGTCCGAATCTGGGGTTACCTCTCCCGAGTGTCAAACTCCGTATTCTCAAAACCAGCCTTAATACCTTAATAAGCATATTGAAATTGTAATAAAATGGTAAATTTAATCAGATTTAAATAAACAACCGTTAAAGTAACATATATTCAATCAAACATGTATTTACATTAGTTACATCAATCCCTAGATAATATTTATCTAGCCTACCATGATCTTAGACATACAAATATTAAAACAAGAATGATTCATCATCATTTGATATGAAAAGTTAAGTTACAAAGATAGAAACAAAGGAAGAACGATAAAATCTTAGAGTGGAGTGGTCTACTGTCACTAAAGATCAGTCCTGAAATGATTCATCTTCTCCAAATGTTGAATCTCCTCTTTGAGCTCTCAAGAAAAGATTAAGATCATGTATATCAAGTGTAGAACCTTCTTGACAAATGGGGAAAACAAGGGCTTAAATAGAAGACTTCAAAATATCTAGAAAATTAGATATTTTCTACACAGAGAGACCGCGGCTGTAGTGGTTCACCGCTGCGATAGTGAGTAAAGTCGGCTAACTTCACTGCTACTGCGGTGAACCAAACCCTAAACTCTCTATACTTTCACCGCCTCGGCGATGAATCATCGCTGCGGCAGTGAGACTGGCATTAAGCTCACTGGACTTTTATCGCTGCGGCGGTGAGTTTTGCATAATTTTTTCGACATCTCCATTGCCTCGGCGGTGGGTTTACTGTCCTAAAACCTTGTTTCTTTTATCGTTTCTTCACTGTTTTTCTGCCGCTTTACTTGTTTATCACTCGATTTCGTCCCTACACCTGATTTGCATAAACACAAACAAAAACGCAATAAAATGTTACTAAAACACTCGAAAACTATCAAATTCGGCTTAAAAGTAGATAGGTATTTTCAACCTATCAGCCTCCCATCGTTGTTTCTCCTTTCTGTTTATTCTCCTCGGCACATTCTCCACCCCAGTAGGGGCCTCACCAATAGAGCTCATTTTTTCAATCTCTTCTCCCTTATCGACAGTTCTCCCATAGAAAACCTCCGCCTGAGGATGGGAGGCTTGCCTCTTCTCGGCCACGGCCTTTGTAGCCCTCTCCTTTAATAGCCTCGTCAGTGCTATCTTGTCTATCTCTGCTAAGAAAGCAGAAAGAGATGAATGAGTAAAGAGTAGAGACAACGATAGAAAATTCAAAATATAGCAACTTCCGAGACCATTTTTTTTCAATATCCAGTACCGGAAGACCTGGAGCACGGTAGAAGTGGCAACAATACATTGTTGACTCTAACAGTTTATTGATGTTCTTGTACTCTGTCTCCCACACGATTTTTCTCTATTGTTTGATCAAAGCACTGGGTCAAACTCTCTTTCCACTAATCTTTTCTAGGACTATTTAAGGAAACAAAATAGAAGAAAAGAAAAAAAAAAATCAAAATAAAAAACAAACTGTACAATCAGAAAACCACTCACAAAGAAAAGCATTCTCACCTATAATACCCCATTCCCTGGGAATGTGGTTCACTCCTTCCTTGTTGGGACTAAATTCCCTTCCTATTCATCCTCACAAAAAATACTAGGGCTTCCAGTTTTTCACCGACTCTTCTAGGCCCGAGAGAAACTGTCTTCGAGAAGCAACATAACACCACCCTTTCTCGAAGGGCATGGATTTTAGAAAGAAGAGAGATTTAAACAAGTCTAGGGATGGCTTTAGTCCCTCAGCCTTGAAAATGATGAATAAATCCACAAAGGCCCGAATGCAATTGAGAACAAGTTGTGATGGACACAACTTGTACTCCGCGCACAAGGTTCGAATCCAAGGGTGGATTGGGAATCGTAGACCGCCACGAAAATGTTCTATGTATACCGTAATAAAACCCTTGGGGGGGGGGGGAGGAGGGAGGGCATAAGTCATATCCTCAAGTAGAAGGAGACGAGTCTCCACCCCTTCTGAGATGGCATATTTACTCCAGGCCTCCTAGATTTTCTTCTCCGTCATCGTCGATTCAATCCTCCAAACGGGACTCTCTCATGGAAAACCTCATCCCCTAAATTGGCCTCATCTTCCAGGCCTGGGTTCGCCTTCATGGTGGGGTTACTTGTGGTCCCAACACCATCGCCATCGTCACGAAGGTCGGAGGGCTCAACACCACCCGAAGACCTTGCTCGTTCCTCTGGGTAGGGAGGCAAAGCTAGTGGAGGGTCAATCCATCGAAGAGGAGAAATGTTTAGGGCTTGCCCAGGGGTGGTAGACCCCGACGCAGATTCAGAAGTAGAAGAATAATAAAAGAAAAACATTTTGAAGAAGAAGGAGTTACATGATGGGAAGGGCGGTGCTCCAAAAGTTGTGAAAGTGAGAAAAATGAACTCAAGGGGCCTCCTTTAAGTAGGAAGAAACCTGTCCACTCCAACCGTCACGCTTGACGACGCCTTAAAGGCGTCTGGGAATAGTACTCCATTCAGAAGTCGTGCAGCCACGTGTCCCCTTCTTGACAGTTGGGCAGGCGGCACGTTTGGGAGCATTGAAGAGGCGCCACTGAAGGGGCGCAGATGCGATAGTACGTATGTGTGACGTCTGCAGCTTTCTTGTTGATCTAAGGCGAGTTGTTCATTGTCATTCTCGGGCTGCCCATTTGTACTCTTAGGCCTTCCTCTCTATTCTCAGGTTGACTGCTCCCATCCCGGAATTACCCATCTCCTTCTCGGAAAGGAGGCCTGACCTCTATGAAACACCCATCGAAGGTTCAAAAAGGTCACTAACACCCCGAAAGGCTCCAATAAAATCTGCAAAACTCCAGAAGAGGCTCACAATAGAGTCCCCAATCTTTCAATTTTCTTCTCAACACTAGGGACTGGGGGGCTACTGATGAGTATAAAATTGTCACTCCAACGCAACCAATTAAAGACTGTCACGTGTCCATAATTCCCCATTAAAATCAAGACCATCCGAAGACTAAGTATGGAAATTACGCTGAATAGAGGAATATCTCCATTTGTTCCAGCTATCCCAAAGGCTTCAATACTTTCTAGGAAGAGCTAACAAGCCATCATCGGGATGGGGAACCCTTCCCCATCTTAGTATTCTCTGCTGCAGCATTACTCATCTCATAAATTAACTTCTCATGGATCCTCGAGCAATGTCCCCTTTCTTGTCTCCTGCTATTCGAGAAGAGAAGGGCAAAAAGCTCCGTATAACTCCCCCTTCCTATCTCTGGTTACCCGGGAAGGGCAGGGATCAAACCCTTCATTTTGGCTATAGTAGGATAGTGTCTCTCTTGATTTATGAGCTAGTTCCATTTTTCATCCACAAATTCTCCTAAATATCTCCAAATGTCCCTAAATATCCCAAAATATCTACAAATATCTCCATGGCTCACTTCCCCAACTAAAAATATCACCAAGTATCCACCACTATGGTCAAGATAAGAGCCTTTTGGCATACTCCAATTGGCTACATGCCAAGTTGAAACTTTGATATGATTTTGAGGAGACACTGATCTATACTTAAGCCCCTAATCTAATCTACTCATTGTCTATAAATAGGAGGACATACAATTACCCAAAGGTAGACGAATTTTGTCCACTCTTCTTAACAATTTCTCTATAAACTTTTCCTCCCATATGCTGATTCTCACGCCAGAGGGAAGTCATTTGTGAAGGTTTCCAAGTGCTTCTCATCTCAGAACAACTCCATTCAAAGCTCTGATTCACTTTTCTAAAGATCACAAGGTATTTTGAACCTCTCCTTCTCGGCCTAGAAGGCTTTGGGCTCCTCTCAATACGGGCCTCTCCTTTCTCAGTCAGGGACCTTTCCACTGACCAGAAGCTCCACGGATTGAAAATCTCCATTCCAGACCTCTCCAACTCATCCAAGGTTGACCGGACCATACCGTTGGAGTCAACAAAAATTTGATATCAACAATGGAAATAGAGAGACGATGGCCCTATGATGGTATGGTGATGGAGATTGCGAGTTGATGGTGATGGCTCAACGATAGAGTAGGATAAGGTTGATTTGGCGGTGTGGCGATAGAGGAGGATGAAGTTAGTTTGGTAGTGCAGCGATGGAGGTAGATGGGGCTGGTTTGGTGGTGCAGCGATGGAGGCAGATGGGGCTGGTTTCGCTATGCCACGATGGTGCCAATGTGAGAGAGCAACTGTAATTTGAAGATTTAGAGAAGATACGTTGATAGAGAGAGAAAATATATTTTTTCTTTTAAATTTAGGCTAAAATGATCTAATGATCTAAAAATATCTAGGAGTTTGTGTCTAATCTTGATTTATTATATAGACATATATAATATCATTTTAACAACAAAAAAAAAAAAACAAAGACAACAAGATCATTCCCATTATATCAAAGACCATTTCTTCATTTATACATTCATGATTATAGTAAAAAAAAAAAAAAAAAAAAATTCCATGAAAAATGGTCATTAAAAAAAAAAAAAACATACAAGAAAAGGTTAAATAAAAAACTTATTTCCAGATATTTAAAAAGATGAGAAAAAAAAATCCCACTTTTTTATTCAACTATTTGTGGAGACTCCAAAGAGGAACACTACAAGAAAAATGGTCATCTATCACGCGTAGTAAACATAATTTATCTCATTTTTTGAATAAACCGTGATTAAAAAAAATATAAGCTTGTTTAAAATTTAGACCGTGATAATAAATATTTTTTATTTCACTATTTTTAAAAACCATAATAATAAGGTGTAGTTTTTATTACAGTTATTATAATTTACAAGCGAGATTAATTAGTAATCGAGTAAAATTGCACTGAACCTAACCCCAAAATAAAAAAGGCACTGGGAATTTCATATTCCCACTCCCCCATCCAAATCCTCTTCTTGCCTTCTTGCTTATTAGCAGGTCCTGAGAGCCTCTCTCTCTCTCTAAAAACTCTTGTAATGCCTCTCTCTAAAAACCCTAACCACTACCCTCGCTTACCTGCTTTGAGTTCACAGCCTCCGCCCTCCGGCTCTGCTCTATCTTGTTCTCGGCAATTCTCTCTCTTTCTCTCTTGCTGTTGACCTCGCTCTGTTTCGGATCTAGTGATGACGCTCCTCTGAACCTTCACGAAGTGGACATCCCACGCCGCCGATATCTCCATCGACCTAGCCGTTAACCTCGCCGTCCCCGATCTCGCTGCCCACCTCTTTGTGGATGACCGCATCTCGCTCGAAATGAGTAGATCTAGTTGGATTTGAAGGCAAACCACTACCATCTGCAGCAAATGGGTGCTGCGGCAAACCACCACCATCATCGATCCGACGGCGCGGAGTTGCAGAGGAGCGGCGATGATGGAGAAAGCTTCAATCGAGACATGAGAAAGCTGGAGGAAATGCTATCAAAGCGGAATCCCATGACTGAGGAATTCGTACCTCCTTCACTGACTAACAATGGAACCAACGGAAGATTTAACATCAGAAACATTAACGCAAATGGAAACTTGGGCTGATGGGTAATTACCAATTTTATCTGCCTTTTGTTTTTGTTTAGTTTCATCTACTTATAATTATGTTTTTTCACTCGTTAAGGCATAATTCAATCATTAATTCTTGTTCATGATTGTGGGTTTTTCAAAAGAAAAACAATTATAATCAATGGAAAAGAAGATCGAACAGCAGAACAAGCATGGCTTAGCAGGAAGATGTAAATAGGAGGATAATTTATGTCTCTGAAATTGATCATCAGGTAACTATAATTGATTCTAACTACATTTCTCCATTGCATACAATCATTTTAACTTAGTTTATGTACCTATGTGTTTCCCTTAAAGAGATGAAAGAATGAATTTCTTGGGCTCTGTTGTGTATACAGATCTATTATCACCATGCACCTTGAATAGGTTAGATTTTAATTTTTGCATAGGTTTTGGATGTTCTGTTTTATTTAGCAACAAATCATATTTGCTAGTTGGACTAGTATGATGTTACAGTTTATTATATTTTCTATTCTTTGTATAAATGACCTACTAATTTTTTTTTTTAGTTAGGAGGCGATGATATACCTGTTGATACAGAGAACAGCTTACACTTGATTGATTCTTTGTTTATCAAAGAAAATATTTTTCTATCTTAATTTTTGTGTTCTTTTTATTACTTGCAGGTATGTGGTTTTGATCTCTTGCGTTGTGAGGGCCGTTCATAACAGATGTTTGCAGCAGTATTTGCTAAAGGCTTCCTTGACTTGGACGGACAATTAACACCGATCCTGGTATTTGAAGTTGTTTGATTTCTCTTTTGTTTTGTAGTAAAATTGAGATGGTTGACAATTTTTATTTTAAGGTTTCACTCGTTAGCAAGGACTTCTCTATGTTGGATGGACTTGACAATGCTAGTATTGAGATGGAAGATGCAAAGGTTTATGTTTTTTCTTTACCTAGTTCCAACGTATTGTATTATATTTGTGTCAAAAATCTAAAGTTTAAATTGATGAAAATTATCATATCCATAAACTTTGAACATTATTTGATTTTGGTTGAATTAAGTTTGACATGTAGCATATGAGTTATATGTTATAACTCATTTCATAGCTATTCCTTCTATAGTTCTACCCATATTACTTGTCTCCATCATGCTTAGACTAGTTTGGTTCCTTTTTGATCAAGGATTACTCAGAGATATTTTGAAGTGAAGAATCAACCATTGCTTTCTTGATTGATCAAGAGTAACACATTATGCTTGTGTCCTTAGTAAAGGGAGCGGTGGTAGTATAAATAATCCAGAAAAATGCGTCCAATAATTGGTTCAATTTCAATTGTAGTGTAAATTTTACGTGAAAAGCAAAGTGAGCATCAGTCTTACCCTAATGTGTGATCAAGTAATTCAATTTAGTAGGGGAAAATGGTTATTATGTTTTAATTGGGTGTTAAGGTATTTAGAAGTAAAAAATATAGATCGATTGCATGTTCTATTTTTCTATAGCAGTGATTCTTTGCCACTTATTTTTTCCCAGACTTGTTTGAATGAGATCTTCTGGAGTGAAGACAATTCATAATGGGGGATCATCTGAAAACCTTTGTTTTTGTAACTGCTAGTTTATTTTTTTCTAGTTGTTCTTTTTTTAAGTTGCAAGTGTATTTTTTAACTTAATGTTTTTTTTAGTTGCAAGACTTCATTTTCGAATCATCTGATGACAAAAGCTAGTTGAACTTCACCTTATGATGCTCTAAGATTGAGACATTGGTAGATTAATTCACCATAAGTTAGGGCATGTTTGATAAAAAAATTAAGTACTTAAAACTGATTATATTAAGTACTTAATTAATTAAGTTTGTTTGATAAATGTAATTAATATCACTTAATTAATTAAGTTAACTTAAAAATTAAGTCAAAATGTGAATAAAAATTAAGTCAAAATCCCTTCACTTATTTTATTTTACTTAATGCATTCCATTATTTTCCACTTAAAAATAATAATTATATTTTGACCATTTTACCCTTGATCCCCTACGAGGGTTTAATTAAAATTATGATTAATGAGAATTGAATTAATTTTGGATTATTTTATGGTTTTAATTTTATTTTATATTTAAATTATTGTTATAATTTAATTTAAGTAATCAAACTACATAAAAAACACATAATATTTACATATTTTAGGTTAATTTCTACTTTTAATTTTAATATAATTTTTTTTTTAAATGGCACCCTGATTTTATTGCTTTGTTCTCAATTTTTTTTTTCTCATTATCTTAATTCAAAGGTAGTTATGCAAATTAAACAATTTTTAGCATACAAATTTTATACTTATCAAACAAATAAAAAAAATTCAGCACTTTATTTTTAGCACAATTTTATCAAATAACCTTCTTAAATTTTTAGCACTTAAAATTTCAACACTTAATTTTCAGCACTTAAATTTTCAGCACTTAAAAATTAAGTTGTTATCAAACAAGCCCTTAGTTATTTTTATTTTTTTTATACTTGATAGAAATTTTACATTTTAGACATTTATAGTTATAGAAATTCAAGTTTATGATTTTTGTATTAAAGATAATGTTACTTGTGTTTTTTATGTTGATATAGAATTCTTATATCATGCGAAATTTAATTTTAGTTATTTTTTATAGTATTTTTATAAAATTGTGGGTTATTTTTTTTTTAATATATATATGAGAAACTATCACAGTTTTTAAATGTGATAGAAAATATGGTAGACATCTCGGTTTGATACCAAATGGAGATAAATATTGTCCAAATAATCACATTTTTTTTTATTTCATCACACATATATGATCTTTTAATCACATTTGAAAACCGAGATATAAAAAGTCTACTATCTCGATTTTTAACTGTGATAAAAAATATACCATCTCGGTTTTTAATTGTGATAAAAATTCTATTTTTAATTACACTGCATATTATCACGGTCAGGTTTGGAGCAAAAAACTGTGATAAAAAACTTTTTATCACGGTTTTTAACCCTGATAAAAAGTCTTTCTTCTTGTAGTGGAAACCAAAGAAAAAGAAAATTTCCCAAAGAATCAAGAATTAATATCAAAAAAATTTCTTCCCCCAAAAAGGAAGAAATTTAAAAGTATGTATCCCCCAAGAATTGGGATATTCAAAATAAAAATAAGATCTTTTATCTTCAAAAGCTCCAAAAAAACCCCATTTTTTCATATAAAAAAATCAAATTTTATGAAAGAAATTTATAATTTTTGGAGAAAAAAGAAATAGTTTAATTAAGAACTGCGAGCCAACAAATCCTGAAAATCAAGGATTGATTGCTCTCTCTCAAGCTTCATTTCTTCACGGAATTTTGAAATGAATTCTTCAGCTCCATCATCCACTCCTTTAACTTGTGGCAAGTCCCTCAACTTCCATGAATCTGTTTAATAATCATTATAATCATCAATTACTAAACAAACATAATTGTAAAGTTCCATATTGAAATTTCATGAACACAATTACAACTTTATCTAAGTCTATGATAAAATTTTTAAAACTTGAAAAATAAAATAAAAAATAAAAGAAGTCGTCCTAAACTCACCAGCTTTATTTGGTTGTTGTTGCTTCATAATGATCCCTTTCCTTTTGTGTTCTTCCTCATTGTAACCACTAGTTGAAGCCACCATTTCTTTAGCTGTCAGTTTATTCAAATAATGAGTTTTTTTCTTTCTCCGAGAAGAGCTCATCAACGTAGATGGCTCTGTCACACTTCAAAAGGTGGTGGACCTGGTGTTGGTGGTGGTGCCGCCGGCGAGTGGAACAAAATTTGAGCAGACGGAGTGGCTTTTGGCGAATGAGATGGCAAATGGATCGGATAGATGTGATGAAATGCTTTGTTTTCTTGATGGGTTTGGAGAATTTAAGGTTTCTAAGTAGTTTGAAATGGAGGGTTTTGGTGAAGCTCTTCCACGCTTTCTTGGCGGGTTGGAGCTTCTTTCCCAGATTGAAGCCTGACATGGATCAACTGTTAGTTCTGTGGAATTCACTAGAATTTTCTCTAACTGAGGGAGAGAGAGAGAGAGAGATTTCTGCCCAAAAATATAGGCATTGGTTGTTCTTAAAATCTTAATATGCTACAAATATAGGACAGGGCATGCATGCTGTTCCAAGTTAATTATATCATATCCCCTAAAATTTGAAAGTAGTATCAACTTGATTCCTAATGTTTTAGTTTTAGCAATCTCAAGTCTTTCTTTTCTTAAATTAATCAGTCGAAAATTTTGGTCGTTAAAGTGACGTGAACATGCTAATCTATGTTAATGAATTATAAAATTTCTAGTCTGAGGGATGAAATCCGAATGATTAAAAAAATATAGATACTTAATTGAAAAAAATTAAGACAATGACAAGAAGGGCACAGCTAATTACACGAGCCAAGATGATCCGTACACCACACCATAAGGTTCTTCTCTATCCAAATTATATTTTTATGCCCGTCATTTTAAATGTTTTACTCTCTACTCCTAATGCATATTATTCTCCACGCCTAATGCAAAAAAGAAAAAAAGAAAAAAAAAGTTATTTATAAAAAATAATATATTTTTATAACCAATTTAAAATCATTAAATAACACTGCAAAAAAAATAAATATTAATCATTTCCCTTACATTATGTGAGTGAATAGTGTTGGGAGTAATATTTAGGGAAAATTACTTATTAAGCCCCAAAAAAGAAATTATTTACCACTTACTCCCATCGACTTTTGTTTACACCGATTAGTCCCATCAACACCTTTTTCTTGCACCAATTAGTCCCATCAACACATTTTCTTACACCAATTAGTCCCATTTTCAAAAAATGGTGAGAATTGAGTTTACCGAAATGCCCTCCCATGAGTTTCACATCGAGAAGGAAGGTCGTCACACTGGTGCACTATGAAGTCGCCACCGCCGCTGGTCGCCGGTTGGCTGGCCATAAAATACAGCTTTCACCCTAATTTTTATGACTTTTGTCACTTTTTATATGTTCCAAAAAAAAAAAAAAAATCTTGATTTTAGGATAAAATCGTTACTAAACGTAACGTAAAATAAGGGAACAATTGATGTTATATTCAACATTTACAGGTGTTTAATGTAACATCTACATGTGTTCAATGTAATATCATATGTATTGTACTCTGCATACAAAAAAATAGGAGAATAATGGATGTTACATTCAACATTCACAGGTGTTGAATGTTATATTCAACATCCACATGAGGGGTATTTTGGTAAAAAAAAAAATATTAAAAAAAAAAAAAAAAAAAAACAGTAGATGTTACATTCAACATCTACATGAGGGGTATTTTGGTCAGAAAAAAATAATATCATAAAAAAAAAAAAAAAAAAAAAAAAAAAAAAAAAAGAAGGAGGAAAACAAACAAACAATTGATATTACATTCAACACCCACAGGTGTTGAATGTTATATTCAACATCCACATGAGGGGTATTTTGGTAAAAAAAAAATAGTATAAATTTTTTTTTTTTAATAATTTTGATATTACATTCAACATCTATATGAGAGATATTTTGGTCAGAAAAAGACAAAAAGACTTATTGGTACAAAAAAAAGTGATGAGAGTAATTGATAATTTCTTTTTGTATTTTGCGACTAAATGGTGCATGCCCCTAATATTTATTAGGAGAGTGGAGAGTAAAATGTTCGGAATGAGGGGCGTAAAATGTGATTTGGATAAAGAAGATTTTCTCTCTTTAAGTATTTAATGATGCCATGTCCCATTTCTGAATCCAAAGCTTGGGCACTATGTGTGGAATGCAAAGTTAGTAACCCACTTGGCTTTCCAACTTGTAAAGTTCAACCAACTTGCCTATTTTGTTGGCAAAGTCTCTCTCTCTCTCTTTACAGGTCATTCTAAAAATCCACGGAGCACTTTCAGAATTGGGAGGTTTGATCACCAGCCTCCTTGAGCATTAAGGTGGAATCCCTTTTCTTCATCTTTCAAAGGATTTTGGATTTCCATAAGACAGTGCATGAAATCAAACTTAATTACAATGGGATCTTCTGAAATAGACCTATAAATACAAACTCAAAATTAAAATTTGATGGGGAAATTATATTCTTGGTACCTGGTGCTACAGATTTTTCCTTCGCCTTCAAGAACATGAATTGCACTCGAAACCTACGACAACCAAAAAGTTCAAGGGACACTGGTGTGGTGTCAGCCAAAGCAATTCCGGCATCAGAATAAGTTAATTTGTTCTGAGTGGACGTGAAAAATCAATTCTAATTTTTATTGTTACCATCACGCATATATGTAAATAAAATGCATAGTTGATTTAATAATTATGGATCGGTTTTAAATAATATCATTATGGGCCACAGTTTCTCGACTCAAATTAATAATTACTTATTCACCCCACCTTATAGGATATGAGCTATTCTCATTTGATGCCCACTTTAACACTAACTCAGTAGACCTTAATGTACGGTTTCATGGCGATTTTTACCCCTCATCATCATTTGCCCCTTTGACTCATTAATTAGTTTGTTTGAACTTTGAAGATACTTGATGGGCAATTTTTGAATGTTTGAACAATGTCTATTTTTCATTGTTTGCTTTCTCTCTGTGTTTGAAGTTTAGGATTGTTATTGAGTTTCGCCCTTATTAGGGATTCCTTGAATCTTCAGGGAGATATTTTTAAAAATATTGTCTAATCGTTCAATGTATTTCTATGGTAAGGAGGACTCACCTCATCTCCTTTATTTTTTGTTGGGAAGAGTTCCTAATTCATTTTTTTTTTGTCAGATCATCTTTTGACTAGGAAAACTGAACTGATCTCCTTCTGGCAAGGAGAGCTAAATTGAACTTCTTCTGACTAGGAGAGATGAGTTGGTCTCATGGAAAGAAAGTTGAGTTGGTCTCCTTGCAAGAGAGTTGAGTTGATCTCCTACTGGCTAGGAGAGCTCAACTGGCCTTTTGCACACTAGGAGAGCTAAATTGATTTCCGTCTCACTAGGCGAGTTAAGCTGATCTCTATCTCGCTAAGCATGCTAAGCTAATCTCCACCTCGCTAGGAGAATTAAGAAAATTTTGCCTTGCTAGGCGAGCTGGACTGATTTCCGTCTCCCTACGTGAGTTGAGCTGATTTTTGTCTCACTAGGCGACCTGAATTGATTTTTGTTCAGTAGGAGAGCTTAACTTGTCTTTCTTGTTTTTGTTGGAAATGGCTCTTTAATGTTTTTTTCCTTATTAGATCATTTTCCGTTTAGGAGAACTTAACTGCTCGCCTTCTAGCCAAGGGAGCTAAATCGTTCTCCTTTTAGATAGGAGAGCTAAGTTGATCTTCTTTGCGTAGGAGAGCTGAGCTGACCTCCTCATTTAAAAATAAAATAAAATAGATATGACCTTGTTGGCCTTTTCGCTCTTCTTGTGTCTTTGTTTTTTCTCGTACTTTCCTTCTCTTTTTTGAATGTCATGATGTGCGCTACATTCTTCCACCCTTGGCTCATTTGTTTGTGCAAACGGATGAACCATTGGGTTAATCGTTTTAGCTTGCAGTTTTCTTTGTTATTGCATAGATTTATCCTTAGATAGGATCTTCTAAACTATTGGTAGCGGAATATTACATCGCTACTTTCACCGCAAGTGTACGGGTCAAGTTTTATAGAATAGTGAATGAGAAGAGTTGTCATATCCACATGGATTGGATTAAATTGTCGCTAAGTACCACGATTGTCATAACCGAACTTTATTTAGGCGATTAAATTTAGGGTTTTTGTTTTTAGATTATATACTAAACTAAATCAACGATTAATTAAACTATAATACTAAGTATACTATATGGGAATAAATTATCTAGGGATTAACTTCGTTTACTTATACGTGTTTAATTCAATCTAGTTTACATTAACGGTATTCAAACTATTCGACAATCTAGGTATTGAAAATTCACTCACTACTTCTCCTGAGTGTAAAGTGAATGAATATGTGATTTTGTGTCAACGCCGATGTCCCCATCTAGCGTCTAACGACACTAATCACATGAGTCTCGCTCCAATCTTACGGATTGTACACTTTCTAATACTCTCCCGAGTCATTAGATCGTCACATTGTGTCTAAACCCTTATCCGAATCCGGGGTTACCTCTCTCGAGTGTCAAATCCCGTATTCTCAAATCTACCACAATATCATAATAAGAATACTATGGAGGTAATAAAACGGTAAACACAATCGAATACTGATGAACAACTGTTAATGAAACACGATTTACTCAAACAACATATATTAGTAAACTACATCAATCCCATATATAATCAATATTTAGCTCTTGGCCATAACCATATATTCAACAATAATCCATATATACATGATCAAACAACCAAAAATGATTTAAGAATAAAGAGAGAAACATGGGAGAATAGTCGTTATCTGAAGATGGCATCCGTAAAAACCGCTCCAATCTTGTTTTCTTTTCTCCAATTGTGTTCCTCCTCTTTGATTGGTTGAAATCTCTAAAAAACACTCCTAAATTGTTCCTAAAAATGTCCTAGGTATAGGGGAGAATGAGTGGTTTTAAGTTGGGGAGCAAAATATCCAAAAATATCAAGAAAATATCTTTGTCAGGTGGTGTCGAACTACTGTTGCGGTGGGAAGCACCGCTGTAGAAGTGGTTAAGCAGAAACATTCTGCTTGTTTCACCGCTACAGCAGTGAGGCTGCATTTTCTGAACTTGGCCTTTTCCATATTTTCAACTGTTTCTCCACCGATGTCCTACTAATTTGTTTGATTTTGAACCGTTTTCATCACTTTTCATCTCAAACATCTGATTTATACCAAAACAAATAAAAACAAATTAAAACATATTAAAATATAACAAGAACACTCAAAAACTACCAAAATCGGTTTGAAAATATATAGATAAATTCCACCTATCAACTATTGCATGAAAACTTGCCTATTTTGTTGGTAAAGTCTCTCTTTCTTTATAGCTCATTCTAAAAATCCACGCACTTTCAGAATTGGGTGGTTTGATCACTAGCCTCCTTAAGCATTAAGGTGGGATTTCTTTTTCTTCATCTTTCAAAGGATTTTGGGTTTCCAAAACTTCAATAAGACAATGCATCAAATTGAACTTAAATTACAATGGGGTCTTCTGAATTGGAGACCTATAAATACAAACCCAAAATTTAAAATTGATGGGGAAATTATATTTTTGGTCCCTGATGTTCTAGATTTTTCCTTCGACTTCAAGACCTAGATCCTTAATATTTTCCACCAATGTTCCAAAATTCTTCTTAGGAGAAGCCGTCCTGACAACGGCTTATCTTATCAATAGAGTGCCTGCCTTCGGGACCTAGATCCTTATTGTTTTCCACCAACATTCCAAAATTCTTCTGAGGAGAAATCGCCTTGAAAACTGCTTATCTGATCAATAGCATTCCATCTAGGATATTTAGTCGGCAAAATCCTTGTCAAGTTCTTCTTAAAACGTTTCCTACCACGCGTTTACTCTCTATCATTCCTTCAAAAATATTTGGTTGCTTAATATTTGTTCATATAAACCAGCAACATTGTAGTAAACTGGATTCTAGGGCAATCAAGTGTATATTTCTCGGATATTTTCCATATCAGAAAGGATAAAGTGTTACTCTTCGATCACTAAATTTTTTTACAACTCCATGGATGTAACCTTTTTTGAAAAATAGCCAAGGGGATAATATAACTGAGGAATATCAATTCTATAGCTTCAAGCCTCCTAGTAAAAAATATCCCATTATTGAGTTATCAGAAATCAAATCTCCATTGTCGAGTCAGCCTTTACCTGCCAAAAACAGCGAGTCCATTGTTGACTTGAGGAATAAATAACATATTCAAGAGGAGACAGGAGAAGAACACATTTTGAGCAAAACCATGAAACTAAACTGGGCTCAAATTCAAATGAAATTCTAGGTAACACTACTTCTAAATCCATTGTTTCTATTGACGTTGAGTTGGAAAATGAAATTCTCAATACACCTATAGCCTAGAGGAAAGGAGTGCATTCATGCACTAAGCATCCAATTGGTAACTTCATTTCTTATAATGGACTATCGCTGTTGTTTTATGCATTTACTACTAGTCTGACAGATTTTTAGATTCCTTGCAACATGAAGGAAGCCCTTTAGTGTCCTAAATGGAAGGCTATCGTTGATGAGGAAATTCATGCTCGGGAGAAAAATGGTGCATGGGAGATCATAAAATTACCGAAAGAAAAGAATCCAGTTGGTTATAAACGGATCTTTACGGTAAAATACAAGGCAGATGGGAATGTAGACAAATTTAAGGCCCGATTAGTTGCAGAAGGATTTACCCAGTCCTATGGTATTGATTACCAAGGGATATTTATTCCAGTTTCCAAACTCAACACCGTCCGTGTATTACTATCACTGGCAGCCAATCTTGACTACTCTCTTCACCAACTTGATGTCAAAAATGCTTTCCTCAACAATGATTTGGAAGAAAATGTTTACTTGAAAATTCCTGTAGGTCTTGAGACGAAATCAAACATAAAAAAGTATTTAGACTCAAACACATCTTTGTATGGTCTCAAACAATCACCTCATGCTTGGTTTGAACGATTCACAAAGTCGGTAAAAATGTATGGATACTCCCAATGTCAAACTGACCACACATTGTTTGTAAAACATTCCCCTGGTGGGAAGTTGACTATTATTATCGTATATGCGGGCGATAGTTTCCTGACAGGTGATCATGAAGAGGAACTCTATAATATCAAACAATTCCTCGCAAATGAATTTGAAATTAAGGATCTCGGGAATTTTAAGTACTTTCTTGGAACGGAGATTGCATGGTCAATTAAAGGTATAGCCATCTCACATTGTAATTATGTTCTGGATCTTCTAAATGAAATATGAATGCTAGGATGCAAGCCTGTAGAAACTCTTATGGAGTCAACTGTTAAAATTAACATTGATGATGGTAGTGCACCTATTGATAAAAGAGTGTATCAACTCCTAGTAGGAAAACTCATATATCTATCTCACACAAGGCCAGGAATAGGCTTATTAGTAAGTATGGTAAGTCAATTCATAAACAATCCTGCTGAGAATCATTTGATAGCTATGTATAGAATATTGACGTATCTTAAAAATACGCTCGAGAAGGGTCACTTCTTCCAAGGAACGACCAAGAAAAATATTGAGATATTTTCAAATGTAAACATGGTAGGTTTAGTGATAGATTGAAGATCAACATTCGGCTATTGGTCCATTGTTTGGGAAAACTTGGTAACATGGCATAGCGAGAAACAGTCAGTGGTGGCACGTAGTAGTGCTGAAGTAGAATTCCGAGCAATGGCATAAGGTATCTGCGAAGGAATCTGGTTGAACAGACTATTGAAAGAATTACGAGTTCCCTTGGAACACCTTATGGAATTAGACTATGAAAATCAAGCAGCCATTAGTATCGCCAATAACCCAGTTCATTAGATCGAACTACGCATGTGGAGATAGACATACATTTTATAAAAGAAAAAAATTAAAGGAGTGTTTAAGGTTAGCTATACTCCAACTACTAGACAAACTGCAAATATTCTCACAAAATCTCTTGCTTGAGCTAACATAAATTTTTTTATAGGAAAACTTAGTATGATCAACATTTACAACTCGGCCTGACGGGGGAGTATTGAAATGCAAGCCTCGTTTCCATTTTTGTCCATTTTGCTGCCTAATTACCACTAATTGATCTTATCATAAAAATTACAACTAACTGACTAGATCTAATTTAGGATGTAATTATAGTGTTATTATTTTTATTATACTCTTTCCTATTATGAGAAGATTGTGAGTCTAATTACTCAATGTTCTCAATTTTTTTCCTTGTATGAGAAATATTTTCTCGGAATTGTCTTACCCTTGTATTCTACTTAAGTCTATCTTATTTCATTATCCAATAAGATAAAAGACAAAGAAATTGTATATGTATTCCTCTATTTTTTCAGTCTTTATTTTTTACAACTGGTGTAATGTCGGCCAAAGAGCCTCTAGCGTGAGAATAAATTAACCTATTCTGATTGGAAGAGAAAAATGAGTTCTAATTTTTATTGTTACTAGTATGAATATATATAAGTAAAATTCATATCTGATTTAATAATTATGGAACGGATAAAAATAATATTATTGTGGGTCATAGTTTCTAGACCTATTACTTATTCACCACATCTCATAGGATATGGGCTATTTTCCTTTCAGACCCATTTAAACACTAATTCAGTAGGACTTATTTAGGTATCTTAGCGGTTTTTACCCCTCATCATTTGCAATTTGGCTCATTAGTTTGTCTGAACTTTGAAGACAATTGATGAGCCAATTTTAAAGATTTGGAAAATGCCTTCTTTTTGTTGTTTACTTTGTCTCCTGTCTGTTTTTTAAAGTTTAGGATTCTTCTCGAGTTTTCCCTTTGTTGGGGATTCCTTGAATCTTCAGGGAGATATTTTTAAGAATATTGTCTAATTGTTCAGTATATTTCTATGGCTAGGAGGATTCACCTTATCTCTTTTATTTTTTTGTTAAGAAGAATTCCTTAGTGGATTTTTTTTTTTTGTTAGATCATCTTTTGACTTGGAGGGATGAACTAATCTTCTTTTAGATATGAGAGTTAAATTGACATTCATTTGGTTAGAAGAGTTGAGCTGGTCTCCTGTCTAAGAGAGTTGAGTTGATCTCCTGATGGCTAGCTGAACTGACCTTCTTCTCACTCAGATAGCTAAACTAATTTTTGTCTCGCTAGGCAAGTTGAGTTGATCTCCATCTCTCTAGGTGATAAGTGTAATTTATCTATTTATTCCTAAGTCAGTTTTGATAGTTTTCGAGTATTTTTATAGTGTTTTATTAGGTTTTAATATGTTTTTATTTGTTTTGTCATAAATTAGGTATTTGGGGGTAAAAAGGGACTAAAACGGTTCATAAACGAGTAAGTCAGTGGAAGAACGGTGGAGAAAAAGAGCAAAAATGCCAAATTCTGAACTTGCATCCACTACTGCAGTAGTGAAAATATAGAGAGTTACTGAAAGCTCCACCGCTGCAGTGGTCAAAATGCAAAGACCTTCACCGCTGCGGCGGTCAAACCATCGCTGCAGCGATCACCCACTAGAAACCTACCGACCTCTCCACCGTTATAGTGGTCAGCACCAGATCTTTTAAGATATTTTAGGATATTTTTTAAGATATTTTGGATCCTATAAATATCGTCCCTCTTCTCCCTAATCAAAAGGACGACGTTTTTGGGAGTCTTGAGAGCTTGAAGGCCATTCAACCAAGAGAAAATTATCAAGGCCAAGACGATGAAGCATTCTCAGAGTAGTTTTAGTGTCAGATCTTCAGATATTGTCTAGGACTTGATGTACTTCACAAAAACGTTGTTTATATAAAATCTATGTTTTGTTAATGGTTGTTCATGTTTATCCAATTATGTTTACCATTTTATTACAATCTTAATATGGTTGTTACGATATTAGGATTGATTTTGAGAATATAGGATTTAACACTTGGGAGAGGTAACCCTAGATTCGGACTAGGGTTTAAACATAATGCGACGATCTAATAAGGGAGTTAGAAAGTGTGCAATCCGTGACGTTGGGGCAAGACTCATGTGACCATGTGTCATATAGATGCTTGAGGGGGACTTCGGCGTTAACGCAAAATCACATATTCATTCACTTTACACTCGGGAGAGGTAGTGAATGAGATTTCAATACCAAGATTGTCGAATAGGATGAACGTTGTTCATGTAAACTAGATTGAGACGAACACGTTTAAATGAACGAAGTTAATCCCTAGGCAATAATTTTCCATAAACGTCATACTACTATATTAGTATATTAGATTAATTAGTTTAATTAGATAATTAATTTAGTATAGTATTTTATTATAAAAACTTACATTTTTATCGCCTAAATAAAGTTAGGTCATGAAAATTATGGTACTCAACGATAATGTACACCAATCCCTGTGGATACAAAAACTCTTACTCTTTCCACTCTACTAAAACTTGACCCGTACACTTTTGGTGAAAGTAGCGACGTATTTACTTGTTACTAAGTTTTTGGCGCCGTTGCCGGGGAATGGTTTTGAGATTGTTGTTGATATTGTGAGTAAATAACTTGATTTTAATTTAGGCATTTATTTTGTTTATAATTTTTGTTTTTCTTGTAGGGTACTTGGTGATGTTAGATCAACAAGTGCTTTTGCATTTCTTTCAATGGAATTCCGAGCCGTTTTGTTGTGCTTGGGATCGATACAAGGAGTTGTTGTTCTGGTTTTCAAATCTTCGTTTCCCGAAGGAGTGTCAACTACTGAACTTCCTCGATGGGTTATTAGCCACAACTAAAACATGGGTGGAAAGAGGAAACGGTACCACCTCTTTTGACTAACTAACCATGGATGAAGCCTATTGGTTGTTGGAAGACATGTTTGAGTTCGATTTTTAGTATTGGAATTATTCACCAAGTTACTAAAGCTTAGCGGATAGTTTCATCGTTTTGGCGCCATAGATTGACATCTCGGACCAATAGGAGGAGTCTTCCCCTGCCCTAGAAGAGATATTTGTTGTAGTTATGGGGGAGACTCAGGTATTTTGGAGGGATACGAATCATCGGCTAAATGAGCATGAGGATCATCTTAATAATATTGAGACGGTCTGCATCAAAATTGATGCGATCGTAACGTCTCTTCAGACGCAAATCGGTCTGTTAATCTGCCTTATTGAGGCTGAGTCAAAAGTGGGGGCATTGAGAGACACAAATGCCATAAGCATTGAAAGCCACCATGGGGAACCGGAAACGAGCGGAAAGAGCTTAGATGAGTTCAATTATGATTATTCGAATGAGACGGGAACCCAAGCATGGATCGACGATTGTGATTTTTCACCATTGGAGATCTAAATTGTGATGCCACCATCGATCCAACATGATCACATTTATGAGGATCCGATGCGGCTCACTTGTCCTTCGCTGGCATTAACAATGTTCTTTCATGCCCACCAAGTACATGAGCTGGTGGAGAGTCTTGTTGAAAGCTCGAGCTATATAATGCCAAATCTCGCTAGTCTTAAGGGCGTTATGAACCAAGACCCATACGTAGTGTTGTATGACATTTACTATGGGCGGAAGCCGCTCTTTGATGAGTACTTCTCTGTGTTAGGCCGAGGACAATAAACCAAACGCTTCTTGGGAAGCAACCCAAGTCCAAATATAAATTAGATACGTTACCGCCGACTTCACTCGGAGGCGAGATTGTCTTGCCTCCCAGGTATGTGTTCTAAACCCCCTTCGTCAGCATGCTTTATTTCAAATGTTGAGATTGATGATTGCGATATTCTGGACATTACCCGTTTTAAGTTTGGGGGTGATGTGTAGTATGTTATTATATTTTATTGTTGTTAGTTATATTCTATTGTTTAATTGTATTTCATGTTTGTTTAGTGTAGGATGCGTTTATGTTTGTAGATGTGTTGTTGTGTGCTGAGTTTTTAGTTCATCTGGGCTATTACCCGATGATGATATTACCTCATGGTTGTTTGTCGAGGTCAAGGGTAATACCCATTCATGTGTATTTTGTGTACTTGGTATGTCGTTTTGGTGAAAGTTATTGTGTATCCTAATTTGCATGAGTACATAAACTCAATGTATAACTATTCAATTGATTTGAGGCCGATTATCCATTAGCCAATTCATGATAATTTTAAGGATTCTAGAACCTGATTCCAATCTGGTCATTGTATAGTTATATAATTAAGTTTTGCACACACACGTTGAAAGGATCTAGAATGACGTTTACCATTATTGAATGTTGAAATTCTAGAACACCACATGGTGTGTTTTACTCCTGAGCTCGATATAATTGGCGGTTGTTGAGGGAAAAATGTTTTGGTCGATAGTTGAATTCAAAACTCACATATCATTATGTTTAGATTGTTTGTGTTTAGGTTATTTGTGTTAGTTAATTTCGTTGTTTTTTTTAATTTTAGTGTGAGTGGTTTGCTCGAGGACTAGCAAAATTCTAGGTTTGGGGGTATTTGATAGATGTAATTTATCTATTTATTTCTAAGCTAGTTTTGATAGTTTTCGAGTATTTTTATAGCATTTTATTAGATTTTAATATGTTTTTATTTGTTTTGTTATAAATTAGGTATTTGGGGGGTGAAAAGGGATTAAAATGGTCCATAAACGAGCAAGTCGGTGGAAGAACGGTGGAGAAAAAGAGCAAAAAGGCCAAATTCTGAACCTGGATCCACCGTTGCAGCGGTGAAAATACAGAGAGTTGCTGAAAGCTCCACCGCTGTAGTGGTCAGGCCACCGCTACAACGATCAAAATACAGAGACCTCCAACACTGTAGCGGTCACCCGCCAGAAACCTACCGACCTCTCCACTGCTGTAGTGGTCAGCGCAAGATCTTTTAGGATATTTTGAGTTATTTTGGATCGTATAAATATCATCCCTTTTCTCCCCAAACGAAAGGTAAACATTTTTGGGAGTCTTGAAAGCTCCAAGGCCATTCAACCAAGAGAATATCATTAAGGCCAAAAGGAGGAAGCGTTCTTGGAGCGGTTTTAGCGTTGGATCTTCGGATAACGACGAGTCTCCTTGTTTCTGTCTTAGTTTGGTTGAATGTTTGAATATGTTTAGTTCATTTCTAGTTGTATATAGGTCTATGGCTATGTGAATCTAAACATATATTGTCTAGGGCTTGATGTACTTCACGAAAACGTTGTTTATATAAAATCTATGTTTCGTTAATGGTTGTTTATGTTTATCCGATTGTGTTTACCATTTTATTACAATCTTAATATGCTTGTTATGACATTAGGATTTATTTTGAGAATTCGAGGTTTGACACTCGGGAGAGGTAACCCTGGATTTGGACTAGGGTTTAAACACAACGCGACGATCTGATAACCCGGGAGAGAGTTAGAAAGTGTGCAATCCGTGACGTTGGGACAAGACTCATTTGACCAAGTGTCATATAGACGCTCGAGGGGGACTTCAGCATTGACACAAAAGTCATATATTCATTCGCTTACATTTGGGAGAGGTAGTGAATGAGATTTCGATACCAAGATTGTCGGATAGAATGAACGCCATTAATGTAAACTAGATTAAAACGAACACGTTTAAGTGAACGAAGTTAATCCCTAGGCAATAATTTCTCATAAACGTCATACCACTATATTTGTATATTAGATTAATTAGTTTAATTAGATAATTAATTTAGTATAGTATTTTATTATAAAAAACTACATTTTTATTATCTAAATAAAGTTAAGTTATGACAATTACGGTACTCAACGATAATCTACACCAATCCCTATGGATACGACAATCCTTACTCGTCCCACTCTACTAAAACTTGACTCGTACACTTGCGGTGAAAGTAATAATGTATTTACGCGCTACTACTAGGCATGCTGAGCTAATCTCCACCTCACTAGGAGAGCTGAGTTGATCTGGGCTTTCTAGGCGGGTTAGACTGAATTCCGTCTTATTAGGCTAGTTGAGATGATTTTCGCATTGCTAGGCGAGCTGAACTGATATACGCTCGCTAGGAGATCTTAACCCTTCTTCCTTATTTTTGTTGGAAAGGGTTCCTTAATGGACCTTTTTTTTTTCCCTTATTAGATCTTCTGATTAGGATGACTGAGCTAGTCTCCTTTGCTATGAAGAGCTACGCCAACCTCGTATTTTGTTTTTAATGTATATGACCTTGTTAGCCTTGTCTCGCTCTTCTTGCGTCTTTGTTTCTTCTCGCACGTTTTTTTTTGAATGTCAGGTTGTGCGCTTGATTCTTCCACCCTTGCTCATTTGTTTGTACAAACGGATGAGCCATTAGGTTAATTGTTTTACGTTCTAGTTTCGTTTGTTATTGTTTATATTATTCCTCAGATAGGATCTTCCTAAATATTGTATATAGAGTTTGATTGTATTGTAAGTTTGTCATTTGATGGGCACTATAGAACTATTTTTACAATCAGTCTAACTTGTTTGTAGGTTAACCGTTTGATAGGAACTGTAGAGTTATTTTTATGAATTTTTTTTTTCTTAGGTTTACCCTTTATTTTTCTTAGGTTTACCCTTTCATTATAACTATTGAACTGTTATTATAAAAAGTTTTACTTTTTTGTAAGTTTAACCATTGATAGGAACTACCGAACTATTATTGTGAATAGTTTTACTTCATAGGTTTACTCTTTGATAGGAAGTACCAAAGTGTTTTTATGAACAAATTTACTTATTCGAAGGTTTTTCCCTTTAATAAGAACTACTGAACTATTTTTATTAACATTTTTACTTGTTTGTAGTTTTACCCTTTGATAGGAATTGCTGATGTGTTTTAATGAATAGTTTTTCAATCTTCATTGTAGTTATACCCCTTAACGAGTACTATATTTTTATTTTGGGAAACAATATTTTTATCTTCATCATAGTTTACTGCTTAACAACTACTATCTGCTGCTTTGAAAGCAATCCTTTTATCTTAATTGTAGTTTTACCCTTTAACGGGTACTACATTATTGTTTTTTAAAATAATCTTTTTATCTTCATCGTAGTTTTACTTCTTAACGGGTACTACTCTGTTGCTTCACACCTTTTATCGCGGATCTTGTGCTCTTTTTTTTTTTTGGGGGGGGGGGGGGGGGGGGGGATCCTTATAGAACTTCCTCTATTTGTTTTCATATTTTTGTTCTCTAGGGTACATTTTTCCTTAAGGAGATACTCCTTTTACGGAACATCTCTTATTATTTTTTGCAGATTCGTGATGGAGTTGTTTGCCCTTGAGCTTTAACTTGGACATGTTCTTATTTCATCTTCTAATTAAGATATTCATTCCTTTTACGACACATAATAATCACAAAAAGAACAAGTTTTCTTCATCATTTTTAGGATATAGTACGAATTCTCATTTTTAGATTTGTAAATTTTTCGTGTTTCAAAGTAGAACCAACTTTATATCCTTAGACCCATTAAATACTTTTCATATACTTCTTTGGATCTTCAAAAACTCATTCATAAACATATAATTCATTCCCTTAGGAATGTTGGTGATATCTTCAAAAATATTACCCAGTGTGTGAAGTTAAAGCACTCTCTAGTGGTAAGTTTCGTCATATTAACTATTCTATTTCAATTCTCATTTTTATAACGCTATCTACCCAAGGTAAATGAATATTTCATATCAAGTCATTTTTTTGGAAAAAAAATATAGTTGAAAAGGAAAATCTTTGATTTCTCTTCGTAGTGAGTAAATGATATTCCAAGCCAAATCTACTTGGATTTTCTATAGATAAGATGATAGGAAAAACAGGTTATGCACTTTTGAATGTAATACAGATTTCATATTTTGTAGATCATTTGAGTCAACGCGGGTCAAACTGGCTTTACGCCCTTGTAATTACCGTCTTATTCAAAGAAAAAGCATTCTCAAAATGAATACTCATAGATACCACATTTTGTCCCAGCCCATTTTGCATTTAATAAAAGTTTCGAGTCTAAAGCAGAAATTTAGACAAACTTTAAGCCCATGTTTAAAGAGACAAATTCGCTCCTTAGATTCTCATGTTTAATTTTTTGCACATTGTTTAAAATAAGAAAAAAATCAGCAATTTGGAGACTTTAGGCAAAGAAATAAAGTTTTGGACTAAAATTGAAATTTCTAAAAGTTAATTTGAGAATTAAATTAAAAGTGTATTTTCATAAAATATCACTTTTGACATAAGTTAATTTCGGATTCCACCTCTTAATTCTAAGAAATTTCACCAAATACACCTAGTTTGTATTTTGGCCCCAAAACTGTATTTTTTTGTCAGTTTCATCAAATTAACAACTATTAATTTTTAAAATTGAGCAATCGAATCATAAATTGGATAGTTTAATTTCACGTTTTGTATTTTAATTTCATGAAAAACATTAAAAAAATTACATTTTATTAAAAAAAAAAAAAAAAAGTGCTTAAAGGACTAATTTTACTACATTGCCCTTCTTGGTAATAAAATAAAGCATTTGATGCCACCTTGAGAGTTGGGATAGCTATATCAGGAGTGCCTTAAGTCATTACCATGAATGGTAATACTTAAGGAGCTTAAAATTGGAAGTCAATCACTCAATTACCAATTTAGGGGGCTAAAGTGCACATTTACACGAAATAGAGGGTAGTGTCCATCATGAGACAATTGCCCCCGCAACGAGATTGTATGCACACTCACCTTGGCACGTGCTCTGGTGAGTGCACTAAATTTGGTTGCCTATGAATAGGCAGCTCAGGCCACCCATTTCCATTGCTCATTGATACACTTGCATACTTACATGCCAAGACTCTCTTTCTCTCCCTAGAATACTCTATTGAAATTAGTTTTCGTCACATAGATTTTTAGAAAAAAAAGAAGTCTCCATGCAAGAGATCAAAAATCAAAGAAAGTGGAAGAACAAGAAGAAGAAGAAGAAGAAAAAGAAGAAACTACAAAGGTGAAGGGAATTCTTCCATAGCAAGGTAAGTCTTCTAACCCCCTAAACATTTTTATTTTTTTACCCATCTAAAGGAGGACATAAAACTGACCATAACCTAAGAGGATGTTCCTAGATGAACACTAAAAAAAAAAGTCTATTTTTCTACAATTTACTTTTTGTGGTGAACACTCAAAAAAAAAATGCAATTTATTTTTCTGTATTTTACTTTTCGTTATTTACTTTCTCGCACTTTATTTTTCTATCATTTACATTTTCGCTCTGCACCTTTATGCTCTTTATATTTTCTGTATTTTATTTTCAGTCATTTACTTTTACGCATTTAAATTTTTGTCATTCATATTTCTTGTTCTGCGCCTTTCTGTGCTTTAAATTTTCTACATTTTTCTACACACACACACATATATATATATATATATATATATATATTATCAAAAGAGTAAAAAAATAAAAATAAAAAAAATTGCCTACTAAGAACTTTAAATGGAGGATTTTCCACACCCTATTTATAGGTTTTCCAGAGAAACTTTAAATGGTGAGTTAAGGCAAGCTCTTCCCCCAAGTGATTTTAGTCAAGATCATCTTGACCCAAAAAAAAAAAAATTATTTTCCTTTGCATAATAAACTCATTTTATGACAACATTTTTTTTTTTCATTTTCTTCATAATAAGAAACACTAATTGTTTTTTTTTTTTTTTTTTAAAATAATACTTTCTTCATAATAAGAAAGCAAAATCTTTATATTTTCTTAAATTATAGTCTTGTTCATGAAAGAAGAAAATTTTCTTTAAAATGTTTTTCCTCCATAATAAAGAAGAACTAAAAATTTTGTACAAAAATAAAATAAAATTCGAGAACCCTTTTTTAAAGTATTGTTTCTTCGTAACAAGAAACCTAAAATGTTTTAGAAAATATTTTTCTTCATAAAGATAAAACGAAAGCTTGTGTTCTTTAAAAATATTTTCTTTACTTTAAAATATACTACTTCATAAAATAAATACTTTTTCTTAAATAATCTTTTCCTAGAAACATAAAAATTTCTCATTTTTACACGTTTACTTAAAAATGTTTTTTTTTTTCCCTTCATAAATAAAAAAACTTAAAAGTTTTAAACAAGTTTTCTATATAAAAGAAACCAACCCTTATTGAAAAAAATTACATTCCTCATGAAAATATTTTTTTTTCTTATATAATATCTTTCTTTTGTTTTAAAATTATTTTCCTTCATCAAAAGGAAATGTAAGTATTTTCATTTTGAAATATATTTTCTTTATGAGAAACCAAACTTTTAAAAAGAATATTGTTTTGCTTAACATTTTTTATTTCCTTAAAATTATTTTCTTTGTAAAAGGAAACCATTTTTTTTTTTCTTTTCATAATTAGTCTTTTATTTTATTTTATTTAAATTATTTTCTGCATAAAAGAAAACAATTTTTTTAAGTAAAGTTTCTTCATAAAGAAAAAAGTCTTTAATTTTTTTTTAAAGTTGTTGGCCTTTTTTTTTTTTTTTTTTTTCATGCATAGGTTTTGCCAAAATAACCTCAACTAAAATAAAAAAACTCCTGGGGACTGAACTTGTCGATTCACCCATAATCTGTAATACCCCAGAAAAAAAAATTATATTTTGATATAATATACTTATTATTATTATGCATGCATTTCCAATGTCCAATTCTGTGCCTCCAAATCTTTAGAATTGTGGTACTAGAGCCAAAGATTTGGAGCCACATATTTGAAATGCATGCATGCATGATTTTTTTTTTTTTAATTAATAATGAATATTACTTATAATATATTCATAAATCAGATTTACTAATATATGATTTTAATCTTTCTATATTCATAATAGAGAAATAATGAGTTCTTTACCTAATAATTATGAAATAAAAACAAAATTTCTGAAAAATATAGAACAAAATCTTATTTATGATAGGCACATAAAACGCACAAGGGAAATGAGTTTTTGTTAAAAACGCACAACCCTTCTGCGTTTTTTAGTCGGGAAAAAAAAACACAAATTGGAAGAACGGTTATACGAAACACAAAAAACACATATGGTGAATGCAGTTTACCAAAAAACGCAAACGTCCTTGCGAGTTCGACAGAAACACGCAAAGAAAAACACAAATTTGCACAAAAAAAATGCATGTGTTTGCGTTTTTCGTTTTTCCTTCCCCATGCAACTTTCTGCAAACGCCGAACACCGCCTGCAAATTGCAGAAAAATTGGAAAAAGTTGGTAAAAAATGCAAGTATGATCTACGTTTTTTGAAAAACGAAGATCAGAGTTGCGTTTCTTGAAGAAAGGCAACTCTCAAATGTGTTTTTCCTTGTCCAACACCAGCCCCACCCCCTTTCGTTTTCATTTCAATTTCAAAAATTTGTTCGTCGGTTCTCTTTCATCGTAGTCGGCCGCCGGTCTTTTCTTCTCCTCCATTTCAGTCTGCCGAGGTATTTTTTTTGGCTTTTGAAATGTAATACATGTGTGTTGTGTGTATATATGTGTTGTATGTATATATGTGTATATGTGTGTATATATTTGTAATTTTACCGTGTGTATATGTGTGTATATATGTGTGTTGTGTATATATGTTTTTTTTTTTTTTTTTTTTGGAATATAAATCTAGGTTTGTGTTTGTGCTTGTGCTTGTGTTTAGGGTCTAAGATTTTTATTAATTAATTACATTAGATTTCTATTTTTATTTGTGTAGATCGGTTTTAGATATCATTGTTATTATATTTTGGTTTTAGTTACAAATTTATTTTTCAATTTCAATTAGAAATTTTATTTTGGGTGTTTTCAATAAGTTAGTTGCTTTCAACCTAAAGTAGTGTGTTTAAATAGTTGAATTTTTTAGTTGAATTCAATTTTTTTTAATGAAAATGATAATAATATTATCTTTGTTTCATTTTGATTTGTGATATTATAGTTGTTTGAAATGGAGACCGTTATATTATATTTGTATTGGGGTGGTAGAATATTGGAAGGAACTAAGTTTGGGGTGTCGTATAGTATGTCTTTGGTCAAATCGTTGGATGTTTGTCGGGGGATTACATTAAATGAATTGATTGCGATGATACGGCCTTATATTCTTGAGGATGGAGTTGATGGAACTTTAAAGTTAAAGTGTAGGTTGCCGATAGCTACTATTGGGCCAGGGAATTATAGACATATGTTGTTTTCAATTGTTGACGATGCGGGATTAGACCATGTGTTTCAGATACCTTGTAAGGTGTCCTAATTGCTTGGTGTTGAGGTGTATGTCGAGGTAGAGTGAGCTTTTGACCATGTGCTTCAGATACCTCGTAAGATGTCCTAATTGCTTGGTGTTGAGGTGTATGTCGAGGTAGAGTGAGCTTTTGATCATTCTCCAATATTTTCTTCCCAACCTGGTCCTTTTACCTAATTTTTAAGTCAGAGTTTCAATCCTCATATTTCCACCTTATCCGAACAATTTTCTTCATATAACATTCCTATGTTCGATCGCCAAGGTATTCAATCTAATTACACCCACTGATCTCCCAACATTCCCGAAGAATATCAATCCCATATAGTGATTGACTGTGATATAGGTACCAGTTCTGTCGCTCCACATCACCATCATTCACCAATTAGTCCACCGCACGACTGTGGTAGGTATGATGGGAACGTAGAGGATAGGCCAGTTACAGTCGATAGTTTCCACATCGGTGGACATACAGATTTTGAAGATGCTGTTGTATTAGAGGAAGAAGGGAATGGTGGGGATGGAGATGAAGATATGGACGTCGAGCTGAGCAGGCAAGAGAGTGAACATTTTCTGTTGCATTTGGTTTCTTCATTCTATAATGAATTAGAATAGGGTAATGATGATAACTTAGCAAAGTATGAGCCAAAGTTGCGGAAGAATTTCTGAAACTTAGAAATAGACGAATTTTGTAGCGGTATGGTATTTAAGGACAAGAAACATGTTCAGAATGCCATGAAATATTACCATATTATGAAAAATAAAGAGTTTTGTGTGGTGGAGACGTATCCTAAAGTTTGGTCGCTTAAATGCAAGCACGGTTGCGGGTGGAGGATGCAAGTGACTCTGAAAAAAAGTCACGAAATGTTCCAGATTACACAGTACACTGGGCCACACACATGTTTCTATAATCATAAGACCTTAGATCATGAAAACTTGGATTCGGGTATCATTTCTAACATGATACTTGGACAGGTAGAAGAGGATCTGGAAGTGAAAATGGGAGTTATCATTGCCTTTGTGAAGGAGTCTCAGGGATTTACCATCTCCTACCGAAAGGCTTGGTTGGCTAGATCTAAAGCCACCGAGACCTTGTTTGGTGACTAGGACGAATCGTATCAGAAGTTGCCTAAGTTCATGTTCGCGTTGCAGCACTTTAATCCTGGGAAGATTGTTGAATGGAGTATCGTTCTGACCAATCAACCTGGCTATTCGACGTTCGATATGGTCTTCTGGGCATTCCAACCTTCTGTAGTTGGATAGAGATATTGTCGGCCTATTATCACAATTGACGGGACCCATCTATATGGTAAGTACGAGGGAAAGATCTTGATCGCCATTTGGATGATACCATCTAATAAGTGTTATCCTTTGGCGTTCGCGGTCGTACCGATGAAAGATCACCACTGTTGGTTTTGGTTTATTTCGATGTTAAAGCGCCATATTGTTAAAGACCATCTGGAGGTTACATTGATATCTGACAGACACACGGGCATTATGAGTACTGTCAAAATTTTATGGCTTAATCAACCGAATGAGCCCACTCGGTATTATCGATTTTGTTTGCGGCACCTTCGTAGCAATTTTAACAACGTGTTTAAAAATCAACAACTAAAAGATCTTGTTTGGAACGTAGGTGCTGCAATACATGTTTGAAAGTACAATGCCATCATGGAAGAGATCAAAAAAATAAAAGTGGGGGTGCATACGTGGTTGGATAATGTAACCAAAGAGAAATAGACCAGGTCACACGATGATGGTAAACATTGGGGCATGTTGATGACCAATTATACCGAAGTATTCAACAACTGTTTGAAAGGTGAATGGAATGTCCCAATTACAACAGTCGTTTCGATAACTTTCTATAGGTTGGTCAAATACTTTGATCTCAGTCGATAGAAAGTTCTAAAGGACATGGCAATGGGTTTGGGGTACGTTAAACATGTCGTTGAGAAAATTCAGAAATCTCAAGCTAAGTCTAAAACATACGATGTCCAAATATTCAATCGGTAAGGTTTTTTAACTTGCAATTAATTAATTATTATTTTTTTATATTTATAATACAAATAATTTAAGTTATCATCTAATTTGATGTATAAATATATTCAATAATAGGGAGAATGCATGTTACCACGTGAAAACGAGAAAGACTTTGGCCAGTGGTATTGTTACACACAAAGTTACTTAAGGTAACAACCCTGATTATACTTGTGGGAAATATAAGGTTTTTAGATATCCATGCTCGCACATGCTTGCGGCGACGGAGTATTCTGGCATAGATGCATTTCGCTACATCGCTCCCGAATACACAATAGCAAACTTATTGAAAGTTTGGGAGTCATCGTTTGAATAGATCGTTTACGAGGACTATTGGCTAGTGGTTAATTTTTTTATCTTTCTTCCAACAAAAATAGGCTTCGAGTTGTGAAGCACGGACGACCAGAATCCACTCGCATTCAAAACGAGATGGATGTGTCACAGCGGATAATGACAAATCGGTGTGCATTGTGTTCTCAAACTAGGCATGATAGGCAGACATGTCCATCCCGACCCCCAATGAGTATTCTCAATTAATTACTATAATTAGTTTGTTTTATTGTAATAGAG
This sequence comes from Eucommia ulmoides, assembly GCA_016647705.1. Classification (NCBI taxonomy): domain Eukaryota; kingdom Viridiplantae; phylum Streptophyta; class Magnoliopsida; order Garryales; family Eucommiaceae; genus Eucommia; species Eucommia ulmoides. The sequence goes on along the minus strand of CM028327.1, from coordinate 26,716,819 downwards.
ACATCAATTTTTATTTTTAATTTAGTTTATGGTTGTAACAACATTCATATTGTGTTGTATTATATTATCGTTTATTTTGTATATTACTAGTTCATGAAATTTTAGTTTCGGATTAATATTTTTTACACTAGTTTCAGATTTAAATTTTTCACAATTTTTAGACACCCCAATTTTTTTCTCAGATTCTTGCAGTTATGGCTGAGCCTGGTCCCGTGGACCAATCGTTACTTTATTTGCAAAGAGAATTTGTGACTGTTTGGGAGGAACGCAGAGTGCAGGTTGTCCTTAAAAAATATTTAAGCAGTGTATTCAACTAATAATTTTTTGTATTTTGTATTTTTTAAAAGAATTGTCTTTTAATTTGTATTTCAGGATTCTTCTCAGTTTAACTGTTTCAGAGCGGGACGGTTTCTAGGGCTATGGACGGAACATGTACCTGGTCACGTGGTACAATTGATACAAGCCGTTAGACTATATGGAACTTTTTGGTTAAGGAAGAAGAAATTAGACCACTCATTGATTACCGCGCTAGTCAAGAGATGGCGTCAGGAGACGCATACATTTCATCTTTCGACTGGCGAGATGACAGTGACACTGCAAGACGTAGTAGTGTTATTTGGGCTACCCATAAACGGACATCCAGTTATCGGGCCTGAGGACACATTACCGATTTTATGTTGGCAGGAAGTTTGCCAAGACCTCCTCGACCACACCTCCCCTAAGGACAAAATCAAGTGCGGCTGCTTGAAACTGAAATGGCTACAGTACACTTTCAATCGTGTACCCGACAACATCGATAAGCACATTATACAACGCTACGCCTGGGCGTATTACTTGATATTGATCGACACAGTGTTGATGCTGGATAAATCAAATAACTTGGTCAAGTTAGGCTACTTACCACTACTGCGTGATTTGTCTGGGTCACATCCATATAGTTGGGGTAGTGCCATGCTAGTAGTAATGTACCGGGAGCTATGCAAGGCATGTCATAAGAATACCAAAAATATGTCTGGACCCCTCTTCTTATTACAATGTTGGGCATGGGAACGACTCCTGAGACTACACCACGTGTCTCTCTCTACTACTGGCGATTGGATGGGTAACCAATAGATGGGGGACTTGAGGTTCCCAGGTACCCTTTGGGGGTCTCAGTACGTTATTATATAATTAATGTCTATGTATTTCAAATATTTCACTTCATTTAGTAATAATTATTTTTGTTTTTGCGTACAGTCGGAAAATATCGTTTAATCTGGATAGCGAGCCGATGCACGTATTGATGGTGTATCATGATAAGTTAGATCATCTATAGGATGATGAGGTCAGTTATAGATTTACGTAAGATTTTACTGATGTTTATTTATTTATTTATTTGTATATTTATTATTTAATTAATTTATTTTTATATTGTTTGCAAGGTAATTTGGATGTCATATCCAGCTAATCTGTTGGAGCGATTACCAGCATACGCTAGAGATGGACAAGCCATTTGGATGGCGTCTGTGCCCCTAATCTGCTACAAAATCATCGAGTACCATCACCCTCATCGTATGCTACAACAGTTTGGATTTCGCCAAGGGATTCCACGGCTAAGTGACACGTATAATGAATTGCATTTAAGCAGCCGAAGAGGAAAATTTGGTACAGACTGGTCAATAGTGCACGCGAAATATATATGGGTATGGGATAGCCGACGACCACCTGATTTGAGTAACCTCTAGCTTGGTACAAGCGTCCTTGATGATTACATGCCTTGGTATTGGGGAGTCACCAGACGATTCATAGTGAACCTATCTTATCAATCGAACTTCAGCTATCATGCAGTTGGAGGTCGTCCGACGATAGAGGTATAATTTAATTAGAACATATATTTGTTATTATGTGTTGCTATTAATGTTCATTTACTTAGGTGCAATCGATTTTATGTTGCAGAAACTAGATATTTCAATCTTGATGCGTATGACCGAGCTTGCATTGCGAACAAGACAACCAGACGACTTTGAATAGGCTGTATACTTAATGCACAATACTTGTTCTCGGGCCTGTCGCCGGCAAGTGCCATACCACATGTCGAGTGACGTTCCTCTTGGGAAGGAGCGCATTCCAGATCCACCGTTCGAGTAGTCTTCCAGGTTTATCGTAAACCAGAATGATGACGTGTACCAAGCAGGTGATGCAGTAATGGAGGACGCTAGTGTCGAACCATCTACGTACGGGATGTACAATTTTTTTTCAGAGTATGGCACCGACTTGAGTGTCAGTTGTGGACCGTCATTAGGTTGCACATTTATCAGCCCGATAATGGAGCATCCATCATCGAGCTCAGCACCTATTCCTAGTATGACACATGGCATACCCATAGGAATTCAAAGACACGTGTTGTCCGTCCCTTGGGTGCCAAATGATGAACATTTGTTGCCTATCATAGAGGAACTATCGTATCCATCTATCATGGATTTGGGAGACATTACTCAAGTCGATCATCTTCAGGCAGATGAGATGGAGAAACTTCCACTTCCTCTACGGTGGCAACAGAGAAACATCAAACGTAGGGGGTATGGTACATTAAACCTAATGACCTGTATTATGTATTATGCATAAACTTATGGAGTTCTCTAGGAAATTTTTTATCTACGCTAGACAAAAGTAGTGATATGAAGAAAAAAAAATTGATTTCACGCAATAGTAAAAAAAAAAAAAAACAATATATATATTCAAAAACATTTACCGTAATTTTCTTCGTAAATTCTATTCATCATCTTTCGGAATAAAATGAAATAATGATTGATTTCACCAATACATGTTGCTTATTAGGAACTGAGGTTGTTCCATTTTATAGAAAAAATTAAGGCGGACAATCAGCAACAAATTGGTGGGAAATATGTTGGCAGGAAAAAGGCCACAAAAAAAATATTAATTTTTTTTTTGGCGGGAATTGTATTGACAGGATAGTGGCTGGCGGGAAATAAGGCGTAAAAAATTGTCTATATAAACATCTATATTTTCAGAATTATTATTCATACATTCATTACTATTCTCCATTTTCATAAATCAAAAAATCAGTTTAAATGGCAAGCGGGTCAGCAAATGATAAGGGTAACAGCAAAGGCAAGGAAAAAATGAAGATCCATTACACTGGTGAGGGTTCAAGGACAAGGTGTCATGCCAAGTATCAAGATGAGATAGGTACATGGTATGGAATCTAGATACGCCGGTCAAAGGTCATACATTGAAGCGAAGACAAACCACGTCGCCCATTACTACGGTATGACGCCTGAGAGAAGTTGTGTTACCCACAAGACGTGTGCAGTCCGTGAAATGTTATTACGAATATCATTGGTGTTCAACGACAACTAGATATCTCTGGCACATGGATGAATCCCATCATGAGGAAACGAAATTTCTTAGTACACGGTGATCCTTTCAAACAAATTGCTCGAGGGGTCAATTGCCGTTACCACGAGAGTTACATCTATACCGAATGGGACAAGGATTGTGAAGAGACAAATAATTTATAATGGCCAATGCTAATGGCAAAAAGAAACCTTTAGGAGGTAAGGTCTCATATGTATTACCTCAAGATTCTAAAATTACGGTCTTTCAAAATTTTGAAAAACGAACCGAATAACATTGGCAAAATTTTGCCATGCATTCAAACGAGAAATAAAACAAATGGAGAAATAGATTCATGTCAAACAGAGACTTCACCAGATTTGGAAGGCCAATGCCACCAATGCAAACGAGCAGACTGTGATGACCCCCAAAATATTAAACGTATATAAAATAATATTTTTCAAAAATATAAATTTTTCGAGATATTACAATCTACCTCCATTAAATAAATTTTGTCCTCGAAATTTCATTCAAAGCAATAATAATTTAGAATTATATCGAACGGTCATGTTAATCACACTTAATTCTAGAACAATTATTCTCTATGTAGGGTCCCATAATCGAAAGTCACCCATAATTCACATTCGTCAGCATTTATTCCACTCATCACAACATTCTCATTCGTAGTGGCCCATGTTATATCCAACAACATGCGGACATGGGGCACTTTGGTCGGTAACTCTTAACACAAATAACCAATTGCCAAAGAATCTTATGTTTCTAAACGCTTCTGCTGCGCTACTCTGATAAAAATAGCTATAAATATGTACAACCAACAAATATATTTTAAAATATCACGGTAGTCTCACTAGATTGGGTCTATCTCATTTCCAACAGGTCTACGACCTTAATAATTTTCCCACCTGACATGACTTTTTAAGTCTACTGCCGTATCCCATAACTAACATTCACCAATTTCGTCTGACATTTCAAGCTAACACATTCGCAACCAATAGTATAGCAAGTAGATAGCCCAAATTCCTAATGAACTGTCCCATGAGACTAAAAATGACTACCTCCAATATTCATATTAAAATTCCAATAATCCCTTAAATTTTTCATAAAATCAAACAATTCAAATTTCAAGTAATAAATTTTTTCATAATACGTTAAGAACACATAAATATTTCGCAAGCATATAAATACGTCTCAAAACACCTAAATACGTCAGAATCATATAAATACCCCTCAAAACACATAAATATCGCCGAGCCACATAAATACCTAGAAACACGTAAACATGTCACTCACATGTAACTATGTTTTAGTCGCTCAAATATGTTTCAAACAGCTAAATACGCATCAACTATATAAACCAAATATATCCCAAATCACATAATTACATCTCCAAAGTCACATAACATAACGAGTTTAATACACACATGAAATGTATATAAAAAATATTGCATAAAGCGCCAACTCGCATTTTTACAACACCAATTAAGCTAAAAAATTCAACTTAACATTTTAAAATAATAATTGGATCCCGATAGTTTCATAATGACGCTACGCTCCACCTCTACGAATCGTTAGTAATAGACCAATATCTATCCGAATTATTTTTATCGATGTACTGTCTTCGTAGTATAAAAGATTTTATGGATAAAGTATTTTTATCCAAATCCACTATCCAATACAATGTAGCTATACTGGACTGTATCCAAATCTCAATTAAAATATCATCATAACAAGACAATCAAATTTAAGTCAACTGGTCAACTCACTTGTATATACTAAAATAATATACTTCCTTGCCAGGCATATGATCATTTTACCTCACGATCGGGAGTTATCATATCCACCATGTAGGACTTGCCTAACATGTAATAATATATATCCACATCTCGCAGGACTGGCGCTCTTGACGAGAAGATAACTATGATATAGCAGGATAATAAATTTATTTTTCACCTTTAAAATTTTATTTGATCCATTAATCATCATAAAACTGTTCATTTTCAACAACCTTTTTTTTTTTTTTTCATTTAAATACGAAAATATAATTTTTTGATTTATATAGAAGATAGTAAACACCTTTAAATTAATATTCCAATTCAACGACATTTCTATGGTCCACGACTAACACGTTACTAATCTAGACTCACTTTACTACTATAAGTAAGTTGAATTAATCAGACGTCACCTAAGATGTTAATATGTTCAAATTTGGAACTACAGGAACCAAAGTGAAATAATGGTAACAACACATAGGTGCAAAGTGTCAAACTACCCAAAACATAACGAAAATGTTAATGCATGCAAATATGGACCAAGTAATTAACTAAAATAATGGAATTCAAATTGGGTATACATGGATTTAGAGCACCTAATAAAGACTATATTACACAATCATCTAATCGAAGTCAAATCATGCAAGGTTAACCATCAAGAGGAAAATTATGCGAATTGATCATATAAATAAAATAGACTAATAATAATATCTTATTATTAAGACAAAATTATTAGTGTTAATATTAGCACATTTATCAACAACAAAGTGATAATTGTACCATTATAAATATATTGGTACCATTAACAGGATTTATTAACACTAATTATTATTCACTTGATCATATTGCAGATTATTCCTGTTGTGACCAATCCCTGATGGATGAAAATTATTAGTGTTAATATTGTAATATGGGTAAAATTGATTCAACGGATAATTTGATCAACAATTGTTGCACCTAAGAATTTGATCAGCAATTATCTTATTTAAATTATCTAGTTGATTGCCACTTGATCAGTGGGTTATAATTATTATGCGAATAATAAGATAATTGGTCTATCAATTTCCTAAGGCTGTATTAGGATAATTTCAGCAATTATCCTACACTTTGAATCTGCAGAATCTATAACCTAAGCTCAAAACGAGTTTAATATTCATGTAATGCATATAAAAATAATACATAAAACCTCCCCACTTGAATTTTTAATATACCATTTAGGCTCAAAGAAAATATTAACATAAATATAAACAATTAGTAACTAATTCAGCAGAAGGTTACTGAATTAATGTTTGTCAGCAAAATATTGGACCCTTAGAATGTTACCAAACAATTTTCCTTCCATAATATAATAAGCCAATTTTTTTTCCCTTTTTTTTTTTTTCGAGAGGAATAGTTGGCAGATGAAGTGGCAGTAATCGATTAAACACAAGAAACAAACAAAAGCTTCAAGATCACTGTTAAACATTTAAGAAAAACAGTGATGACTAAAACTACTATTTTTTTTTTTTTCATAATTTTAATATTACTTAACTTATTATAAGTAATGGGCTAATGGGTACCATGACCCAAGTCTAGGGTGCTCGTAAACCCGCTTTGATACAACCTATGATGACCCCTAAAATATTAAACGTATATAAAATAATATTTTTCAAAACTATAAATTTTTCGAAGTATTACATAGACACTGAAGTACTTTACTGATCCCAAATACACCGATGATCCAAAACTATCTAATTTTGAAGACAAAGAAATTCACTGTGAATGGTTTGATAAAACCAAGTAGTTATCAATGCTCCAAAAGTTCAATAATTGACAATATTTTTTACTTTATCTAATGTTTATTTCTTTGTCCTTCTATGATTATTACTTATACTTCTTATCACTTTTAATTTTAAATTGATGTCTTGCATTGCTTTCGAAGAGGTTTGTTATTTGTTTTTTTTTTCTTCTCTATCCAAATCCGACATTATTTCTAGGACACTTTTTGATAGTCCAAAAAGTGTCATCAGATTAATTGAATATTTGAATATTAATAAATATAATTATTTTTATTTTTACATAGAGTTAGCTCTCAAATTAAAATGAATATTAGCTAGATTAACAAGAAAAAAATAAAAACATATATCGGCCTATCGTGGCTTAAATGAAATTTATACCCTTAAATATTTCAATAGGACTTCTGTTAAAACTATTCTAAAATTTAAAAGAGTTAATAGTATTTTTTTTTTCTTTATCAACGACAATGCAAGGAAAAGAAGACTTACAAAAAAAAATTCCTATATCAATTTACTTTTTAGTTTTCAGGAAAAAAAAATGAAAAAAACATAGAATGAAAACGCAAAACATTTGTGTTTTTCCCCCCCAAAAAATCGCTAATCAGCATTAAAAAAACACATCATACTTATGTGTTTTTCAAACGAAAAACAGTTTTGCAAAAACGCAAAACTGTTTTGCGTTTTCAAGAAAGACGCATATAAGTTATGTGTTTTTAAAAAAAGTAAAAAAATTCCACCGTATGAACGCAACTATGATCAGCGTTTTTAACTTCTTCTTTTTTGGATTGAAAATGCATATTGTTTATGCATTTTTATCAAAAACGCAAAACCGCTATGCGTTTTATGAGGGGTTTGTATATAAGTTTGTTTATATCATTTTTTAGGAATTTTTTATTTAAATTTTAATTATTAGGTAAAGAACTCGAGAAATAATATATTACTTCCCCACTTTTCAAACTTGATATCATATCCACAAATAGGAGAATTTGGCATATTATGATTTGGGACCATTAATTTGGGTTTAAAAGTAAATTGCGTGGAATTATGAACTTACGATTGTAAATTGATTCGAAAATTCGATAATTATAATTATCGTCGTCGCATTGTAGATCTAAAACAAAAATTATCGCTGTTGCTGTAAAATTTATCAGATTTTATAAAATAAAATATTGTTGATTCTATTTTAGTGTTAAATTCTCCAAATGGAGAAATCTAGTGGCGGCCTTGGGAAATTGGGCCGTTATAGAGTGGTATCAGAGCACTCTGATACCACGTAGCATTCTGACGATAATATTTTTAGTAGCACAAAAATTGAGGTGAATATACTGTCTTTTATATAAATGGTCAAATTATATTTTCGTACTAAAATGTGAAAAAAAAAAAAAGGTTTATTAAAATAGATTATTTTATAACGTTATGTGGATCAAGTAAATTTTTAAATGTGGAAAGTGGCTTTTTATTATTCGACTATGTCATAGTGTGATCCGAACAGGAGAGCATGTCTAGCAAGTTGTTGCTCCTAATAGGAGGGTATGTCCTATAGGACGATATGTTGTTACCCGACAGGAAGACAAGTCTTGCAGGTAGTTGATATCTGTTGTTGCTTTCTTTGTTGACGATGATGATTATCATCATGATATGGTCGTTTTTACCACGTGTTGGCCCCTACTATTAGAGATATTAAATGACTCTGACACTGATTACAACCTTAGATTGCACAGAAAGACAAGTTATAATATCGTTATAACTCCCAATCTAAGGAAAACAATCCTATGGCTAGAAAGGAAGTATGATATTTTTATTATATAAACGTTCGTTGACTAGTCGATTTAAATTCGGTTATTTTATTATGATGATATTTTGTTGTGATTTTGATATTGACAAATGAATGATTATATTTTGTTGAAAAATGGGTTTTGATAAAAACATTTGATCTATAAATGGTTTTCGTATTATGAAGATAGTGTACCGATAAAATATTCAGATAAATATTGGTTTACTACTAGTGATAGGTAGGATCAGAGTGTAGAATGATTGTTGAGATTCTCTCGGAAAACTTTATGTAGACATTATTGCCATTTTTATCAGAATAGCGCATTGGGAGCATGTTGGTGACTTCCGATTATTATTGTTTTGAACAAAATTTCTTGGACGAAATTTATTTAAGGGGCGTATGTTGTAATATCCTGAAAAAAAATTATATTTTAAAAATATTATTTTATATAAATTTAATATTTTTGGATACGGTTTTGTAAATTTGTGGTATAAATATATAGTTTATAATTTTTGGAGTTAAATGTTAAATTTATATTTTTAAAAATATTATTTTATATAAGTGCAACATGTTTAGGATTGTTTTGTAAATTTATGGTATAAATAGTATTTGACAATTTTTGGAGTTAAATGTTAATTTTAATTTGACTTTTAAAGATTCTTGGACTATTATGTTATTTAAAATATACTTTTAAGAGTTTTGTGATATAATTAATTTTTTATTTTATTTTAAGAGGAACCTTAGCATAAATAAATAAATATATAAATAACTAATGGCCAATATGGTTTTCTTCTGAAGAAAGGAAACCATAATGGCCACACACACGTATATATGTTTATATGTGGCGAGTTTGTGTGTGTTTATATTAATTATCAATATATATATATATATATATATATATGAAGTATTATTAGATAGATTATTATGAAGAATATATATATCCGAGAACACATTTAACTGGGTAGATATTAAGGAAAAGTGGCATATCACATTTTGAATGTTTTTCGAGCAAGAAAAATATTACAGCTCGGATTTCAAGTAGAATTCCTAATTCTTTTAATATATGTATTTAATTTTCCTATTGTGTGATTTATGTTATTATTGTTGCTGAATTTTAATTGTTAAATTTTATAAAATAATTATGATTGTGGAAACTATGTGTAATACATGTTTATGAGTTTAATTATTGCATTAAATTAGATACACGTATTAGAGGGGTTGAAATTCTACTGAGCGTTGGCTTACAGTCTCATAGTTTTGATTGCAGGGCTAATGAGAGTGAAACTGCGCCAAGAAATATATTTGAATTCTTATTTAATTTGTAATAGTTATATTTATTATTTACTGTTATAAAAATAAAAAAATAAAAAAAATTGGGTACTATACGTGAACTTGCCTACGATATATAATTAATATGAATTTCAACCACAATTATAATAATTTATTATAATTGTTGCATTAATAAACTGTTAACCTGATAGTTAACATTTTATATTATAATAGTTTATTAATAGTTGATTGTTTTTTGGCGACATTTAAATTATTTAAAGTATTGATTTCCATGTTCCAGTTTCGTCATGTTGTTCCATGGTATATTCATATTTAAATTACAACTTGGAATTACAAATTTGGACTTGGAATCAATTTGCAATACAGAATTACAACTAATGAATTAATTTCCAGTCTTAGTATCGGGCTTGAAATTATAACTTGCAATTGGATTCAAAATTTAAAAATATTTTTATAAAACGAATTATTGATTACTTGTTGTCATCACATTGTAAAATTTATCGAGTTTTATAGAATACATATTGGTTGTTCGATTTTAGTTTTAATTCTCCAAGGGGAGAAATCGCGTAACGGCCCTGGAAAATTGGACCGTTACATAATCGATAGGTGGTTTAATAAGGGGACATTTTGTATTTTATTCACTTTTCTTTTTATTTGTTTTAAAGTTTTACCTTTTGCATAAATAAAATATATAAGGGAAAACTATCATGTTAACCAACTAAACAAAAGTACTTGGGTATTGTTTAATTTAAAAATGTTTAGATATTAGGTATCGTTTTCGAACAGGTTTCTTGAGGTGCCTAACACCTTTTATGAGTATAACTGACCTCCGAACTTTGAAAAGAACACTTTATTTTGGACATAATTTTTTAGTCAAATTTGGGCCATGTAAAAATATATAAAACAATCTCTTATCTACAAAAACCTCGGTGACCTAGCACCTTTCAAAACCCAATGCTAGATGGCGACTTTGTTTTTTTAAATAAATTCGGTCCAAAATAAAAATATTTTCAAAATCAACGCCTAGAAAACCCCCTGAGATGTTCTTAAAAGGATTTTAAAAAATAAAGCTAATCCAAAAACATTTTAAAAAGGATAAGTTTGTTACCAAAAATGAACGATATTAACTCACAAAAGAACGAATGTTGTTTGTGTTTCTTTTTCTGTGGTGCGTCAATTGGCGACTTTGCTGGGGACTTAATGAGAGTCAAATGTAGTTGTGTCCAAATAATTTTAAATTAAAATTAAGTCCAATAAAGTCTTTCATTTGTTTGTTTGGTTAAGATAATACGTTTTCCATATCCAAAAAAAAGAATTTTCTTTTAAGTTTTCCTTTCTTTACATGCATGCATAGAAACATAAGCACGTTGATTTTCAATTTTTAAATTTTTGGATTTATTTTTGCTTTATGTTATTTTATTTAATTCATTATATTTATCACATTTTTGTATATATTATTTCCCTTTTGTACTTCTCTCCAAGGCACGAGCACCAAAGCCGTCATATACATCTGCCTAACCTAAATAGTAGGAGGTGAAATTGATTGGTTCACCCAGTTTTAAGCTTCAAAACCCTGTAGGATTAGAAAATAGGTCAATAGTCGGATCTAGGCCATGCGGTTCATCCGCCGGGACTGGATTTGAAACGCGCCTCACTTTGATTACCAACTAACGATGGATATTCACGCAGGATGAACCGATTTATGCAGTTCCTATTAATAATCAACAACAATTAATATATCAACCACCTGCAGAATTTGACCTTCTATCAAGTCACATACATATTAGCATGACATGCCCTCATGTCGAATCAATACAACATATTACAGGACATACCCACTTGCTAGGACCAATAACATCCCGCAGGACATGCTCTTCTGCGAGTACCACACTATAGCATAGTTGGATAATAATAAAATCATTTTTCGCATTTAAAATTTTATTAGATTCATTTAATGTTATAAAACTATTCATTTTAATAAATATTTTCTTTTTCAAAATTAGTACAAAAATATAATTTAACAATTTACCTAGAAGACAGTACATTCATCTTGACAATTACACTGCTTTTTACACTTATCGTCGAAAAACTGACGTAGTCAGCGTTGCCTAAGAACCTAACAAATGATATGACCTAAAATATGATTTTTTCTAAAAAAAAAAAATTAAGATGAAATACAATGCGTGAAATGTGTGACAATAAAAATGCATTTTTCCCATTCTTATTTTTTATTTTTTACTAATTTATATACAATTTATTAAAATTGAATACCCTATTCTTTCAAAAATCAATATTAATTGTACAACTTAAAATATTATAACTACAATTAAAAAAATTTCCAAATTAATAATTTAATCTATAAAAAAATATCATCCAATTGTTAATAAAATTTATTAGTCGACGAAATACAAAAATATCATTTTAATAAAATTTGTAATTTATTTTAAATTAAATCCTTCACCAATAGTTATATCTATCTATAAATATATAAACCTACTATATATCCCCAACCCGCACTACAATAACAACTGCCTATAAGGGCACTCCTGTTAGGACACTATAGGTATTATGCCCTATAAAAGTGCTTTTCGGGGCACAAAATTGCTAGTGTTGCATAAAAGTAAATTTATCGGGACACTATATGTAGTGTGCCCTATAAAGGTGCTTTTTGGGACACTATGTGTATTGTGCCCCTATAATTAAATATTTAAAGGACACATAGTAGTACCCCAATAAAATTTAACTAATAATTAAATAAATTAATATCTATATATAATGTAAAAGGATAGGAAATGGTGCCCTAAAAACAAAAACTATATTAAAGCACAATTTTGTGTCCTATTATAATTTAATTATAGGTCAATTAATGATGCACTAATACATATATTAAAATAAATTAAAAAATTAAATTAGAGGATAATTAATGGTGCCCTAATATGTGTAATAAGATATAATAAAATCAATTGAAAAAAAATGTGATAATCATGTTTAGAAACGAAGAAAACGACATCGTTTCGTCTAGGCGCCAAACAGAAAAACACCTCCCGCTAACGTTTTTTGGTGGAAGGGAGCCCTAATATTCACCCCTACATAGTTGTACTTAATTGGTGGTTTGAGTAAAATTGTGCTGATCCTTAAACCACTAAAAAAAAAAAAAAAAGAAAAAAAAAAAAAAAAAAAGCCCCGAAAATTTGGTGTTCCCGCTCCCCGTCAAAATCGTCTTCTGGTTTTTTTTTTTTTTTTTTAACCTCCTTTTGTTTCTCTCTCTTCCATTGATAACCTCTCCCTCTAAAAAACCCTAGATTATGCCTCCCCTGCCTACCGATTCTCCTTCATCTCACCCTAACTCTCTCAGTCGATCCTCTATCGCCGAATGCTCTCTCTGTCTCTATGTTCCTCTCGCGAACTCCGACGACAAGATCCATCTGCCCTCACCTTCGCTCAGCTGCCCAGATCTGGCCGCCCTCACCGTCGCCGCTGCTACCCTATGTCGTGGTCCAACCACCATCGTCTAACCATCACCATCGATCTGGCCGAAGGTAAGACTTCTCCCCTCTCTTTTTCTGACTCTCTTCTCTCATTTTTTGCTCTCTTCTTGCAGGTTCACCATCGAAGGCTCATCGTCTTAGACGACGAATGAGTCCAACACAGGAATATGTGGGCTAAACAAATACAACCGATTTGGCCAGGTTTGGTTATTTTTCATAGATTTTGATTATTTTTCGTAGATCTTGATTGTTTTTCATTTGTTTAGTGTTTCTATTTCTTATTTTATTCTACTTCCATGTTCTCTTTGATTAATCCATCGTGGTCGATTATGTATTTTAGGTTTGCCAACGATTTGGTTCAGAAATTTCAGGTATCATTTTGATGTTCAACCCTAATTTCTCCTAATTTTCGAACTTAGTGTCTGAACAGAAATTTCTTCTTCCATTTCCCCTAATTAGTGTTTCTGTTTGCAGTTAGAAATTTCAGCTATCACTTCACCTAGTTTCCCTTAATTAGTGTTTCTGTTTAAATTGTGTTCTTCATTTGTGTTTCAGTTAGTGTTCCTGTTTTTGTTTAGTGCTTTTGTTTATTGTTTCTGTTTAGCGTTTGCTTAGTTTTTTTTAGATCATAAACCCTTAAACAGAAATAGGGAACACAACCGAAAGATATTATTTATTGGTTCCCAAAATTTGTTCTATTTTTCTGTGCATTGTTTCAGTTTTGTGCTTTTTTGGTTCAATTTTCTGATGGTAGATAGTATGGTACAGTTGTCCATTGATTTATAAAATGATTTGATGAATTACAGGGTTCAACCTCTTATTCTTTTTAGCTTTGATTACATTAGAGATGAACGGTTGAATAGAATGTTTCAAGTTTTCTCTAAACTACCTAATGGGCTTTCTTGACTTCATTTCCATGCTTAATGATTACCTAATATCATATTTGGTTTTCAGGGCACAAAATGATTGAAATTACAAGGGGACTGAGAAAGCAGTACTGTTTTGTGTATTCGTTTAGGTAATGTAGTGCTTTTAATAAATTTGAGCCACTGTTTTCTTTTTAGCTGCTGTTTTTTTAAGCCACTGATATTTAAAACATCTATTGTTTTGAGACGTTGTTGTTTAAAATGAGCCCTTACAGCTTTGAGCCGCTACCTTTTATAAAGCAAGTTTATGTTCCCTGCAAACAAACCAATTTTTGAAGCTATTGTTTTTTTTAGCCAGTGTTGTTTAAAATGTCTATTGTTTCTATACTTTTTCTGAACTTTTTTTTTTTTTGAGCTGCTACTTTTTAAGTTACTGATTTTCAGAAACAATCCATTGTCCATTTTGATATCGTGGGTGGTGGTTAAATTGCGAATTGCATGTTCACTATATCGTGAATAATACATATAAACAAGTTACTAGCATATTCAGTTGAGGTAAACTTCTCAAAAGAAAAAACAATCAGACATTAGAAGAAAAGGGGAAAAGAATAACCCCCCCCCCCCCCCCCCCCCCCCCCCCAAAAGCTAGCAAATTAGTATTAAGGAGTTCTTAGAGTGTTTAAGATCCTTACATTTACTTGACTATTTTAAGGTTATGGATCTGTTCATGTCATTGTCATTCCAAGGATCACAAATGGAGACAAATGATCCATTTGATTGAATAATGTTTATCATTTCCTACCCCTTTAATTGCATTTTCAGTCCTGTTTGATGTATTTTCCACTGTGTGATCTTGCACTTTTTTGTTTTGTTTTGCAGGAAATTACATGACTTACTTACTTTATGTTGGATCAGTCGAGAAAATAGGCGGAATATTGCATAAAAAATACATTTAACACATGTTTAGTATGTACATTACTTTTGTAGTTAAACTTTTTTTTATTTTATTTTTATGTACGAATGGTGGCTTAGATGTTGAAAGGAAGTAGTGACCCATGACGGGTATAATTTTCTCTATCTCTGGGGTTTTTAATTCCCCCTTTTTAATAAAGAAATTTGAGTTCTTTATGTATTTTGTATTATGAGGAATTTTTAGTTTTTATTGTTTGGATTTAGAGTATTTTGATATTTTAAAATAATTTTAAATTATAAAAAAATAATTTAGATACTTTTTAGGACGTTAAATAGTGTCCTTATATGTTGGTTCTCTTTGATAATTTTGCGACACATTCTTGTGTCCTAATAAAGGGTTTTCACAACACTTTGTAATGTTTTAATATATATAATTTAAAAAATATAAAATGTTATAGAGACAATATATGATGTCCTAATAGCTATCTTATAGGATACTTATTATTGCCTTAACAAGTTCAAACAAAAAGGGTACTATATAGTGTCCTTATAATCTATTGGGAAGACTTTTTACGGGACACTAGTCTAAGTGTCCCAAAAAGTTAAAGTGTCACAATGGGGGTTTTGTTGCGACACTTTTTCGTGCCCCGATAGGTCATTTTTGTTGTAGTGCCACGTATGTATATTTTATGTGCACAGATACACACATATATATACACCTTAGAGAAAGAGAGAGTGAGAGAGAGAGAGAGAGAGAGAGTAAATCTTATATATATAGAGAGAGAGTGGCCAAAGGCAGTAAAACAATTCACCGCCTTACATAATTTATATATATATACATGTGGTTGTAACCAAAAGTGTGCATCATATATGTACTTGCATGTATTTGTGTTGTCTTCATCTAGTGAAGATAATACAAAGCCATCTTAAACTTTTTTTTTTTGGCTATTTACACAAAAAATTCTTTAATGAAAATAAAATGTTAATTATATTCTAAAACTCTTAAAATTATATATCAGATAATATAATAATTCAAAAAATTTTAAAAGTCAAAACTAAAATTAACATATTAAAAATTTTAAAACTAAACTTTAAATGCCGTGAACTCTGAATCTTTTTAAGTAAAATTTAAAATAACATACTAACCCTATATATTTTCTAAATGTTACAAAATGTAAATAAAAATATGCACATGCAAAAATTAGGTCTTACAAATTTCTTTATGATTTTTTAGATTGTGGGGAAAGAACTCAATGATGGAAATTTCAAGGGCTCTTCGCTCGATTTTCCACAATAGTGTCGAATAATGGTGTTAGATTTTTCCTCTGCATCAGAGAACAGGAATTGCAACTTGAAACCTCCAATAAGAAAAAAGTTCAGGAGACACTGGTGTGGTGTTGGTTAAAGAGCCTCCGGCATAAGATTAAGCATGTTTTGAGAGGAGGAGAAAGATGAATTGTATTTTGCACTGTTACTAGCATGTGCGCGTGCGCGTGCACGCGCACACACACACATAATTCATATTTGATTAAATAATTATGGACATATTTAAATTAATATCATTATTGATGCAGTTTCTTGGTGCAAATTAATAGAACTAATTTATCACATCTTATAGGATATAGGCTATTCTCATTTTAGAACCGTTTCAACACTAACTCATTAAATCTTAATTTAAAGGATCTTTGCAATTTTTACCCCTAATAAGTCCTTAAAGTATAGAGTGGGTGTGTATGTGGATCATAAGATTTTTTAAATTGCATAATTGATCTCTCAAGTTTCACATTTGTTTCAGTTCTGCAAAATTGGAAATGTTATTAATGTTTTTGAATGAAAAATGTGTTATTCTCAACATATAGCCTTCTAATGAAAATATTATTATCATTCATAACTAAACCTAAGATGTATTTTTTTAACAACGATTCACGCTTGTCTCTCTCATTTCAAAAGAATCGTTATTAGAAAAAAAATTAGAAAAAAATGTCTTATGTTTAATGGAGTGATGAAATAACAACAATTTCTCCATTAGAACGTCACCGTGCTGAGCACAATTCATTTTTCGTCCAAGATTATTAATAACATTTTTGATTTTGTGCAATTGAAACAAATGTGAAACTTGAGAGAAATTTGACAAACTTTACGGCTCGTTTGGTTGGATAAAGTGAAGTCGAGGTGGAATAGAATAGGAAGAAGAATGAAATGAATTTACCAATGGAATCATCATTCAGTTTTCTTATTTAGTTTCTATTATATGCCTAAAGTAATTGTATAACACTTTGATGGAAGAACGACTACGTCCTCTCCTTCCGTTAGCCCGATTTGCTTATTGATCCCAATCTCAGCTGGTGCTAATCCTTTGCATTAGTGGTAGGTAGGATCCTTCCTCTCCTCTCCAAGAATCAAAGATAACAAAAAATTCATGATACCCTCATATATATCAATTTTGAAGTCAAACTCGTTTGTAAATATAGCAAATATTGAATTCGTAGTGTAATTTTCACCAAAGAATTACCAAAACAATGAAATTATTTATATATTGATAAGGGTAAAAATATGCATGTCAATAGTTAGCGCTTCCCTTTTTAGTTTTTATTCCTCACTTTTCTTCCCTCCCAAAATTATGAACTAGAAAATATATTTTCTCTCTCTAACTATTCATTTTTTTTCAAAATTTATAATCTCAATTTTCTCTCTTCCACATTTCTATCTCTAAATCTGTATATTTTCTTTTGATAAACAAGTATTATATAAAAGATAAGGGGAAGGGTCTCCCTTGTTATACGCTAACCTGTTGTCGAGTAGCCTACAAGGCCCCAAGCCGACAAAATACATCGTTTATTAAAATTCAAGGATTCGGGGTCAAGACAAGCACTCCCCAACGGGTACACACCAAAGCTATACACAATAGGTATACTACACATCTAACACTGCAGAACATCAATACAAAAGTAACAACGAACATACTCCCATGAGAGCAGACGTAACAAGAGAAGGATAACACCTAAATCTCTAAATATTTGTTTAGCAATGTTTTCTCTCTAAAATTGACTGTCTAGCTTAGTAATGTATCAATAATGTATAATTTATTTGAATAATTTATATGCAATAATTTTTTCTCTTGAAAATTTTATATCTAGGCATGTTTTCTTTCTATATTTTCTACAATTGATTTATTACTCTCTAAAAACTATATTTTCAAATATTTATCTCTAGACATTTTTTTTTGTATTCAAGTTTTTTATTTATTTTGAGCATGCAAAAATTCATTCTAATGGAATGAATTTCATTCCACTCCTTGAAGTAAGAAATGTCATTCTACCATTTTTATACCGATGCAATCGAATTTTTACGTTCTATTGTTTAACCAAACAAAATAATAGAATTAGTGGTGGAATTGTGATTCTATTCCACATTGATTTCATCCAAATAAACATGATCTTACGGTATGTTTGGTTGGATGGAATCGGAGGCAGAATGGAATCGCATTCCGCCCTCGATTTCTATTCCGTTGTTTGGTTCTCCAATGTAATCACTTTTGTGATTCCATTAGAATGAAATATGGTGGAATGGAATTCCATTTGAGATAGGGTAGAATGGAATTCCAATCCAATAGAATCAACATCCTAAATTACATAATAGCCTTTGTATTTAAGCTCTTGAAAATTGAGAACAAAAATTAAAAATTAAGAACAAAAACAAAAATTAGAGAACATAAATAGAAATTAAAGAACAGGAAATTGGGAATAGAAACAGAAATTGAGAATAAAAAATTAAGAACAGAAACAGAAAATTGAGAACATAAACATAAAATTAGAGAACATGAAATTGAGAACAGAAACTGAAAATTGAGAACAAAAAATGAAAATTAAGAACAAAAATAGAAAATTGAGAACATGAACTAAAAATTGAGAATAAAAATAGAAATTTAGAAAACAGAAATTTGAGAACGGAAACTGAAAATTAAGAACAGAAACAAAAAATTGAGAACATAAACTGAAAATTGAGAACAAAAATAGAAAATTAGAGAACAGAAAATTAAGAACGAAAACTGAAAATTGCAAACAGAAATAGAAATTAGAGAATAGAAACTGAAAATTGAGAAAAAAAATAGAAATTAGAGAACATAAACTTGCAATTGAATGAAATATTGAAATATAATAAAATGAGAAAATAATGGAATAGTAAAATATAATAAAATTTTGTAATAAGGGTATAATGAGAATTTTATTATATTTCATTCTCTTCCTTCACTCATTTCATACCAACCAAACAAGAGAATAAAATAATAATTTTATAAGGACATAATGAAAATTTTACTATATTTCACTATTCCATTCATTCCCTCATTCCATACCAACAAAACAAGAAAATGGAATAGCGATTCCATTGACAATTCCATTCAATTTCTTCTATAATTCCATTACTTCTTTCATTCCATTCTACCCTCATTCCTTTCCGTCCAACCAAACTAGCCGTTAGAGTTCACATAGACATCTAGTCCATACTTTAGAGATCGAAAATATAATTTTCCAAAATATGAAGGCAAAACACAATATTTCTGTAATAATACACCATCCGAAAAGAAGAGGGGTGGGGGACGCAGTTGCATTGATATTTCAAATAGATGACAAAATTAAGGAAACTACATTAACACCTCTGGCATTGTAACACAAAATTTGCCGCTGCTTACTACAAATGAAGGTAGAGCGTCTTGTCACTATGCGCCTACACATAGGGCTTTTTATTTAATCTCTAGATTCACCCCCTCGCATTACATATAACCTTACATATTAGTACTTATTTTTCCAACACACATTTATATTATAATTTAGCAAACATTCATTGACCCTAGCTCGCCGGCTGATGAGCTCGACCTTGACCCCAGTCCAAACACACTCACCTCTTGGCGACGGTACTTCAGGTTTTTTGCCTCCTCCTGGAAAATACGGTAGGCGTTGGCCAACGGCTCTGTAGGCATTAACCCGATGATAGAGGTCCTCCTAACCAGTGGGCTCGCCATTGCATTGTTATTGGTCTTGACCGAGATGAAATCAAACCCTTGCCCACCGGCCTTCTTCAACACTACAAGTTTTGGGGTATGATAATTATCTGTCCTTGTTGGACCTGGTCATTGAACACAGATTGGCCAAAGCTGCTGACAATCTAGATTCTGGCACTTTCTCGTATCGCGTAAAGGATGCTATGGGCGTTAATATTCCAATGAGGTGCCATGATGGCGTTCTGCAAGAGAAGAAATTTGTTTTGTTAAGTACAAAAAAGTGAGGGGACTAAAAAGGTATTTTATCTTTGTTAAAATAATTGAGAAGTGAGTAATGAACCATGTATTAATATATTGAGAAAGAAATACAAGGTTACATGTATTAAGAATATACATAATAGAAACTATACATGAGTATTTATAGGGGAAGTGGGGTTTGGATTTTGCCCTATGGACCAAGTGGGTTAAGCCCATTATTACACTAACATCCCCCCTTAAACTCAAGGCGGTAAGTGGGTGTTGAACTTGAGTTTAGAAACCAAAGAGAGAAAACGTCTGGGTGGATGAGCCTTAGTGAAAATGTCTACTGTCTGATCAGCTGATGATGGATGAAGTGACAATCAGTCTCGATGTGTTTTGTACGCTCATGGAATATATCATTGTGAGCGATTTGAATAGCATTCATGTTGTCATAGTGTAGGATAGTGGCTGCAGGAGAAGAGATGTCCATGTCAGCTAGTAGCTATCGAAGTTAGAGAAGCTCTTGAGTTGCATTATCCATGGCACGATATTCAGCTTCAATACTGGAGCGAGCAACCATAGTTTGTTTCTTACTACACTAGGAAATGAGAGAATTGCCTAAAACAAACAGTAACTAGTGGTTGAACGTCTATCGGTGGGGTCTCCGGCTCAATCAACATCAGAATAAACTACTAAGACGGGAGCAGACTGAGCTGAGAAATGAAGCCCATGAAATAAAATACCTTTGACATACCAAAGAATGCGAAGAACAGCTGAGTAATGAGTGGTCCGAGGAGCAGACAAGAATTGACTGACCTGATGAACGACATAGGTAATGTCAGGACAAGTGACAGTAAGATATACAAGACTTCCAACTAGTTGGCGATATAGAGTGACTTCCTGAAGACTTGAACCATTGAGTGTAGTAAGTCTAACGTTCAGCTCAAGAGAAGTAGTGGCAGTGGTTGAGTCAATGATCCCAGCCTTGGAAATGAGATCCGAGACATATTTGACCTAAGAGAGAAAATATCCATCAGAATCAGATGAGACTTCGAGGTCAAGAATATAGGTGAGCACGCCAAGATCTTTCATCTCGAATTGGCCAATGAGAAACTTTTTGAGTTCAGAAATGTTACGTAGATCATCTCTAGTAATAACCATATCATCCACATACAGTAAAAGAATGATAATACTGTTGGCAGTATGGCGAATAAACAGAGCCGAATCATGAGAACTAGGTGTGAACCCAAAATAATGAATAGTAGTGCTGAATTTAGTAAACCAGGCACGTGGAGCTTGTTTTAAACTATATAGGGCACGACGAAAGCCACAAACTTTATTTCTACGGACAACTAGACCGGGAGGTGTATGCATATAGACTTCCTTAAGAAGATAACCATTGAGAAATGTATTTTTGACATCCATTTGAAAGAGAGTCCATTTTCGATTGGGGACGACTACAAGAAGTGTATGGACAGATATTAGCCTCGCCACTAGAGCAAATATCTCTTCATAGTCAATGTCATATTCTTGAGCAAATTATTTAGCAACAAGTCGGGCTTTATATCGTTCAACAGATCCATCAGAAAGCGTCTTGATTTTAAACACTCATTTGCACCCAATAAGAGTTTTTCCAGGGGCAGGTCAACAATATCCCAAGTATGAGTTTTAGCGAGGGCCTGAAATTCTTCGTCCATTACTTTCTGATAAAGAGGATTAGTACTAGCCTGCTTATAGGATTGAGGCTCATGTAGATGAAATATAGTGGAAAAACAATGAAAATCAGTAAGTTAATTTGGACGATGAGTTACCCTGGTAGAGCGGCGAGGGTGTTATGGAGTGTAGGTCTCAGAAGCAATTGGTACAATATTATCGGCCATAGGAGAAGTCTCAGGCATGGTCGTTGGAGCTGGAAATGTGAGATCAACTAGTGATTCTAGAGTGGGTTCAACTGGTGGGTCTGGGGTGGACTCAGCATAAGGTGCAGGGCTAGGCGTAACAAGTGGTGCTAGAGTGGACTCATCAGTATCTGGAACTGTATCATCTGAAAATAACTCAATGCATGGATCAGTAAAGAATCTGGAGTTGGTGAGGGTTGACATGTCAAATGGCTATAAGGAAGAAAATATTTGATGTTCCCAAAAAATAACATGTCATGAGATATGAAGGGTTTTAGAAATAGGATCCCAAAACCGATACCCTTTATGTTCAATGCCATATCCAAGAAAATAACACGGACAAGCCATTAGTTTCAGTTTATTGTGTTCATGTGGTTTGAAAAGAACAACACATGTGCAACCAAAGACTCTGAATTCAGAGTAATCAGGAGTTTTACCGAAAAGGTATTCAAATGGATACTGGTTTTGGATTGTAGCGGAAGGAAAACAGTTTATTGTGTAGATGGCTGTGAAGGCATCTGTCGCACCCCACCCCGGACACCCGTCATGTGGGGCCGGCGTGACGTAGACATGACACCGCCTAATTGACTAGCCAACCCTCAAAACGTCAATATCAAAATTTAAATCTATACAACACATATAATAGTCCCATCTGATAGGGATACACCGTCTCGAATATAAATACAATCAAACCAATCCCCTGAACCTCGCTTAGATTTTATTTCTGGTATTTCGCATCCAAAATTTTCCTCAAATGACTCCTTTGCGTGACCCGCATAACTCTATCTAGCGCCAGTAAGGGACCGACCGACTTCTAGCCATTTTACCTGCGAGTGTACTGCCTTCTTAGTAAAAATATTTTATAATAATAATTCATTCGACAACATCTAAATGGATAAAGCATGAGTATAGAAACAACACGTAACTAGCAAAATTCTCCATAATATAAGCAGTGAAAATAAAGCAATAAATATAAGTTCCATTCCAACCCATCTAGTAAAATAATACCAATCACCATAATAAATAATAAATCACCCAATATAAGTAAAACATCACATCTCAAACACCACTCCACCACAACACACACTGGCTAGCCATAGTGATCGTTTTAACCTCACGATCAGGAGTTGCAATGGTACCGTAACATTCGTAGGAATGCCTTCCTATGAAATATCCACACCCCTTTTTTGGGAAAAATATAATCCACACCCCTTACGGGGAGAAACATCCATATCCCATGGGAAGAATCTATAGCCCTTACGGGGAGAAATATAATGCACACCCCTTTTGGGGAGAAACCACACCCCTTTCGGGGAGAATTTTCAAAATCGCGTTTTTTTCTCTCATTTTTAAAAGTACCACCAATTTCAGTAAAAGAACCAGTGTTCCACCTTTGTTTTTAGAAAACCAAGCATTTTTAGGAAACCATATATTTTTCACTCTCTTTTCAAAACCATCCATATCTAACAAAAATTATTTTTTTTGTATCCTTCTTTTTAGAAACCAACACAATTCCCCGGAAATTCATTTTACCAACTCACCCCAAAAACCTGCTTGATCCATATCATTTATGAAATCGTACAGTGTAAGTAAGCACATATGTCATCATATATATTGTCACGACCCGTCCAGAAGTGCCGATATCTTGGGCTGGCGTGACGACATCATGACATCACCGAAAACAACCAACCAACCATCTATTACACGACAACATGCATATATATAAACAATCCCTCAACTATATGAGGCTATACATATCTTTGCTATGGGAATACACCCGTTCCCCAAATATACTAACAACAAAATTTAATGCCATGAACCCCTCACAGGTTCGCCTCATAAAGCTCATCTCAACCCTCCACATGACTTCATCGCAGGACTCTACCTAGTGCCAGTAAGGGACCGACTCCTAGCTGTTTCACCTGCGAGTGTACTGCCTTCTTAGTAAAAATATTTTTAATAATAACAATTCATTCTACGACATATAAATGGATCAAGCGTAAGTTTATAAATACCACATAGCTCGTAAAATCCCTAGTATATAAGCAGGGAAAATAAAGCGACATAATTAAGTTCCATTCAAATCCAACTAATATAAAAATCATACTAATCACCATGATAATAAATATCAAATCAGCCAATATACGTAAAACACCACATCTCTAACACACACCTCAAACACACACACTAGCTAGCCCTAATGATCATTTTAACCTCACGATCGGGAGTTTGCAACGGTACCGTACTATCCGTAGGATATGTCTTCCTACGAAAACCCATCACTCCGCCGAAATGGATAATCACTGCGCAGTATAAACATGTAACATCACTCTGCCGAAGACAATAAACATAACTTCGCCGAAGCAGATAACATCACTCCGCCGAAACGGATAAATACTATGGCATCGTCTAATCAACATCGTCAAATCACACAACCACCTCTCTTTCCCAAAACCGTCTTTTTATCCAAAAATCATATTTCTCACTTTTTTTTTTTTTTAAAAAAGAAATGTCTGATTTTACCAAAACCACTTTCCCACTCTTTATTTTTGGAAAACCCGACATATTTAGAAAAACAGATATTTTCCACTCTCTTCTAAAACCACCAAATCCAACGAAAACCATTTTCACCTTCTTTTCAAAAACCATCGTAATCTCACAAAAATCCATTTTTACCAACTCACCCAAAACCTGCTTGATCCACAAAATTTTAAAAACATCGAATGTAAATACAACCATTTTCTATCATATATATATATATATATATATATATATATATAAATAGTTTGGCAAGAAGACAGTATACTCACCTGGCTATCCGTTCCGAACAGTTTTTATTGACTATTTTCTACCGATACTCCAGTGCCTGCGAGCCTAATAGTGATAGGGCCTAAATTAATATTTTATATAGAATAACCAAATCATGCAAATTAGGCCCTAAATTTCGTAATTTCCCCCGTACCCACTTTTTATTACGAAAAATTGTTATTCGGTAAATTTCGTTTTGTTAATAATTACTGTACGCATTTGTTAATATGGATGGTGACAAAAATTAGTAGAATTAACGATTCTAAATTATAATCCCGTTTGCTAATATTTCAATTTGATAACAATGGTAATTGATTTAGATTTTACTTGCTCAGAATCGTCCGTCGGTCGCGAGATAAATTTTTGGATTTTTATTGGGGTGTTCGCGTAATTTTTTTTTTCTTCCTTTTTTTTTTCTTTTTTCCTTTTCCCCTTTTTCCTTTTCCTGGTTTGCGTTTCTGTTTCCTGTTATGCAGTCTCGCCGCCGCCGACGACATCTCGCCATCGCGCCGCCGCCAACGACATCTCACCGTCGATTAAGCCTCGTCGTCCCACCAACTGAACACACGCACCACCAGTCGAAGAAACCTACACACTTCCACGTCTACCCCACCCATGCACTGCCGATCGTCTTCACACCCACACACTTACAGCTATCTCTCTCTCTAACTTTCTGGCGAAATTTCGGCGACCTCCATGCACACACAACACGCCCACACCTTACAGGGACAACATGCACTGATTGAGTAGAGCCATCAACGCCGTCGCACATGTCGCCAATCATCACCGTCGGACAGAACGGCGAACCACGAACACACGCTGTACAACACAGAAAACAGAAATTGAACAGAGCTGAAAACACACACACATCACAGCGTCAACAATGGCCACCGGAAGCTCACCGTCAACTCAACACACCACCGTCGGCTGCTGAAGCCCACCGCCGAACTGACCGACGGCAACCTCCGACGAAACAGTGACAATCACCCCATCGGCACTCCACACCATCGACAATGAATGGGACATCACACCATCGGCACCACCAACGATCGACCAACGACCGAACGAATCGCTCACTCCCACGCTCATCGGATCTTACCACCCCCCCGATCGCCAGACCTCCCCCCTCTCTCTTCTCTATTTCTGCTCCTCCTTCCTTCTTCCGTTGAAGATCACGATTGCATGTTTCAAGTGAATCAGTTTATTCCTAGCTTGCCACGTCAATGGATGTCGATCCTTCCTCTCTCTGTCTCCGGTTGTTCTCTCGACACACACACCATATGCGTATATATATATATATATATATATATATATATATATAGATTTATATAAAAATATTTTATTCTAATTACTCTTTTCTCCTCCAAATTTCTTTAATTCCTTATTTTAGCCCAATTCACCATTTATAATTTTCAAAGTGTAATTTCACCCCTAAAAGTTTAAATGTTATCAATTGAAAGACAATTTGAATCCTAAAGGTTGGATTTAATGTATACAAATTTACAATTTGCCCCCCTAAACTTTTAATTCGGATAATGATTAATTCAATTCTACCCCATAATTTTTTTTTTCTAATTGCTCTAAACTGCAACTAAAATGACGCACGTGTTAAATCGGGGTCTTACAACCCTTCTCCCCTAAAAGAAATTTCATCTCAAAATTTTATTTCCTAATTGAACAATTGCGGGTATTTGTTCCTTGTCTCGTCCTCTCGCTCCCACGTCGCCTCTTCCACTGCATGACTGTGCCATAACATTTTGACTAACAGAACCATTTTTGTTCGTAACACCTGGTCTTTACGGCTTAGGATTTGGACTGACTTCTCAACGTGGGTCAAATCTATTCCCAATTCGATCGGTTGCGAAGTCAATACACGAGAAGGGTCTGGCATATATTTCTGGAGCATCAATCGATACATGGAAAATGTCGTGTACTCGAGACACTCTGGAAGTAACGCAAGTCTATACGCTATCGTGCTAATCCGCTCTAGAATTCCATATGGTCCGATATATCTTGGATTCAACTTTCATTTCTTTTCGAATCTCATTATGCCTTTCCACGAAGAATTTCGCAAGAATACATGATCTCCCACTTCAAATTCCAACTCCCGCCGGTGCTTGTCTGCATAACTCTTTTGTCAACTCTGAGAATTTTTTTTTTGTTTTTTGAATCACCTTTACTTTGTTTGTTATCATCTAAGCTATGTCCGACATCAACAATTTACGTTCACTTACTTCAGTCCAACAGACTGGAGTTCTGTATTTCCTACCATACCATACTTCATACAGAGCCATCTTGATTTTCGGATGGTAGCTGTTGTTGTAGGCGAATTTCGTTAACGGCAACTGTCATCCCAACTACTAGGAAATTTCAGGACACATCCTCTCAACATATCCCCCAACTTCTGAATCGTACGCTTTGATTGACCGTCTGAGAATAGAAAGTGGTGCAAAATTTCAGCTTGGTATCCAAAGTGGTTTGAAGGCTAGGCCAAAACCCCGAAGTAAATCTCGGATATCTCCCTGATACTATAGAAACCAGTGCTCCACGCAACCTAACAATTTCATTAATATACAATTGAGCATACTTTTCAAGGGAATTCATAATTTTTATGGCTAAAAGAGAAAAATTAGCGGACTTGGTAAGCCTGTCCACGATTACCTCTTACTCAAATGGGGCATAATTCCGAAATGAAAACCATCGTGATATACTCCCATTTCCACTCTGGAATAGGTAGAGGTTGCAACAACCCACTTGGACGTTGATGCTCAATCTTCATTGTCTAACAAATAAGACATCTGGCAATAAACTCCGCAATTCTCACTTCATCCCAATCCACCAATAATGCTCACGCAAATCCCGATACATTTTGATACCACCTGGATGCATCGCGTATGCTAAGCTATGCGCTTCTTCCAAAATATCGTTCTTCAAACTGGTGTTGTTAGGCACATACAGTGTATTTCCCATCATCAACATCTCATCACTCTCCCTAACATGAAAATCCGCTTTGTGACCACTTCTCACTTCATCTTGAATCTTCTCCAATTGAATGTCTGACTTCTGAGATTCGATAATACGATCAATCAACGTCGGTCTCAAAGTCAAAATCGCAAGCAATATAGCCGTCTGACTAACCGCTAACTGAACTCACAACGATCTTAAATCGGTATACAGATTAGTATGAATGGTTTTTAGGTGCGTGATCGAACTCGTTGATTTCTGACTCAACGCATCCGCTACAACATTAGCTTTTTCCGGGTGATAGTGGATAGCGCAAACATAGCCTTTAATAAACTCTATCCAACGTCTCTACCCCAAATTTAATTCCTTCTGAGTAGATAGATATTTCAAGCTTTGGTGGTCTGTGTAGATTTCACACGTCTCGCCATACAAGTAGTGTCCCCAAATCTTTAAGGCAACTATAATCGCTATCAGCTCCAGATCATGCGTCGGGTGATTTTTGCTCACGATTCTTCAGTTGTCGAGATGCGTATGTGATTACATGACCATGTTGCATCAGAATACATCCTAGCCCTTGGTGGGACGTATCACTATAAATCATAAAGCTACCCCCCTTCTGCCGGGAGGAATAGAATTGGTGCCAATATCAATCTATTTTTCAACTCTTGAAAACCTTGCTCACATTTGTCGGTCCATTCGAACTTGGATTCCTTGCGAGTCAAATGAGTCAACGGGACAGTTATAATAGTAAGTCCCTACCCAAACCGTCGATAATAACCCGTCAATCCTAAAAGGCTTTGGATTTCAATCACTTTTTTTTTCCCTGAACAACAGTTTCAACTTCCTTTAGGTCCACCTAAATACCGTCTCCTGCAATAACATGCCCAAGAATACAATATGATCTAACCAAAATTTGCATTTACCAAATTTTTGCATATAACACCTTCTCCCGCAACGTTTGCAACACAATCTGAATATGCTCCCGTGCTCTCCACTTTGGGAATAGATCAATATATCGTTAATGAATACAATAATAAATTGGTCCAGATAAGGTTGGGAGATCCGATTTAACAAATTCGTGAAGCCAACAGAGGCATTCGTCAATCCGAAGGGCATAACCAAAAATCCATAGTGTCCCTACCTCGCACGGAACGCCGGTTTCGCCACATCACTGACTCTTACTTCCATCTAGTGATACCCCGATCGAGGATCTATGTTGGAAAACACTTTAGCTTTCTGAAGCTGAACAAACAAATCATCTACTCTAGGCAACGGATATTTATTACGGACGGTTACCCTAATCAGCTGCTGATAATCGATACATCTTCTCACTGTGTCATCCTTCTTTTTCACGAACAACGTTGGGGCTACCCATGGGAAACACCAAGTTTGATATATCCATGATCTAGTAAATCTTGCAACGAAATCTTGCAATTGCACTTTCAATTCTTTCAGCTCGGTAGGCGCCATACGATAAGGGGGAATCGATATAGGAGCAGTTCATGGAAGCAACTCAATAATGACTTCTATCTCCCTATCTACTGACAACCCTGGCCATTCTTCTGGAAAATACGTTGGAAAAAAATCTCTTACCACTGAAATATCTGCCATCTAAACTTTTTTCTGACTGGTGTCAATCACGTGCGCGAGGTATCCCTAACATCCTCTCGTCAATAATCTCCTGGCTTCTAAGCTTGAAATCAACCTGACAGGTGTGATAATTATGTTTCCCGAGAATACAAATTCCGGCTCGCCTCAGATTCAAAAGATCTCTTTCTTCTTAAAACAGTTCACCGTGGCATGATAGCTTAACAACAAATCCATACCCAGTATTACATCAAGATCGTAAGTATTCAGGGGTAATAGATCTACCGACAAATTCCTACCACTGATACGAAGTGGACTATATTTATGCGCACTCCCTATTTATACGGACTCATAGTTCTCGACTACTTCTTACACCTCATTTTCTATAAATTTTCGCTCCATTTACCCATTTCGTATACCTTTTAATTTGCCGGCCTGTCAACCTAAAATGTAATTCCAAAGTAAATTCATTCTAGATTTGTCTACATTTTGTCTTTTCTGTTGTTTTTTTTTTCCACATCCGATTTTTATTTCATACCAACTAATGGTCGTCTTTTTCTATTTGCAAACATATGAACCTCCCTTTCTCCTAAAATCGCGAGCACACCCACACATTTCTGATAGAATCCGCGTATCTCAAATAGTAGCGCAGCGTGTCGTGTCACTGCATAAATAAAGTGTCGTCAACCGATTCATTTCAATGAATAACTTAACATTGGACGAATTAAGTATGCTCTACCATACTGTTGGTTCAACAATAAAAATAAAAAAAAAAATAAAAAATTACGTACTACCTACGAATAGATTTACCTATCAGTTATAACTTAATATTCCTAACCACTGGCAACCCTACAATCGCGATCCACCCGTCAGCACTACCATCCACCACCCAAACCACCAACAAGCAGTATCACAACTTCGTCGCGCCCATTAATTGCCAACAAGACGACTAATCATGCACAATACCAGTATACCCTCTAATTCAATGCAAACTATCACTCGTGTGCCGAACCCATCTATGGACACCCTATCTCACGGTCCACCACTAACTCGACACCATCTATAGACACTCAATCTCAAGGTCCCCTACTGACTAGACGACTGGCATGTCTTCATATCTCATGATCCCCTATTGACACAACTACTAGAAAGTCTACAGAACCTGTAACCTAGGCTCTGATACCAAAATTGTCACGACCCGTCCCGAAGTGCCGATATCTTGGGCTGGCGTGACGACATCATAACATCACCGAAAACAACCAATCAACCATCTATTACACGACAACATGCATATATATAAACAATCACTCAACTATATAAGGCTATACATATCTCTGCTATGGGAATACACCCGTTCCCCAAATATACTAACAACAAAACATAATACCATGAACCCTTCACAAGTTCTCCTCATAAAGATCGTCTCAACCCTCCACATGACTTCATCGCAAGACTGTACGTAGCGCCAGTAGGGGACCGACTCCTAGCTGTTTCACCGCAAGTGCACTGCCTTCTTAGTAAAAATATTTTTAATAATAACAATTCATTCTACGACATATAAATGGATCAAGCGTAAGTTTATAAATACCACATAGCTCGTAAAATCCCTAGTATATAAGCAGGGAAAATAAAGCGACATAATTAAGTTCTATTCAAATCCAACTAATATAAAAATCATACTAATCACCATGATAATAAATATCAAATCAGCCAATATACGTAAAACACCACATTTCTAACACACACCTCAAACACACACACTGGCCAGCCCTAATATCGTTTTAACCTCACGATCGAAAGTTTACAACGGTACCGTACCATCTGTAGGATATGCCTTCCTACGAACACCCATCACTCCACCGAAGTGGATAATCACTGCGCAGTATAAACGTCTAACATCACTCTGTCGAAGCAGATAAACATCACTCTGCCGAAGCGGATAACATCACTGCGCCGAAGTGGATAAATACTATGGCATCGTCTAATCAATAATATCATCAAATTAATAACATCATCATCAAATCACAACGTAATGATATTGTCTAATCAACATCATCAAATCACACAACCACATCTCTTTCCCAAAACCGTCTTTTTATCTAAAAATCATATTTCTCACTTTTTTTAAAAAAAAAATGAAACATCTGATTTTACCAAAACCACTTTCCCACTCTTTATTTTTGGAAAACCCGACATATTTAGACAAACAGATATTTTTCACTCTCTTCTAAAACCACAAAATCCAACGAAAACCATTTTCACCTTCCTTTCAAAAATCATCATAATCTCACAAAAATTCATTTTTACCAACTCACCCAAAACCTGCTTGATCCACAAAATTTTAAAAACATCTAATGTAAATACAACCATTTTCTATCATATATAGATGTAAAAATAGTTTGGTAAGAAGACAGTACACTCACCTGGCTATCCATTCCGAACAGTTTTTACTGACTATCTTCTACCGATACTCCAGTGCCTGCGAGCCTACTAGTGATAGGGCCTAAATTAATATTTTATATAGAATAACCGAATCATGCAATGCAGGCCCTAAATTCCATAATTTCCCCCGTACCCACTTTTTATTACGAAAAATTGTTATCCGGTAAATTTTGTTTCGTTAATAATTACTGTACGCATTTGTTAATATGGATGTTGACAAAAATTAGTAGAATTAACGATTCTAAATTATAATTTAGTTTGCTAATATTTCAATTTGACAACAATGGAAATTGATTTAGATTTTACCTGCTCCGAATCGTCCGTCGGTCGCGAGATAAATTTTTGGATTTTTATTGGGGTGTTCACGTAATTTTTCCTTTTTTTTTTTTTTTTTTTTTCCTTCTCCCCTTTTTCCTTTTCCTGGTTTGCGTTTCTGTTTCCTGTTATGCAGTTTCGCCGCTGCCGACGACATCTCTCCGCCGCGCCTCCGCCGCTAACATCTTATCGTCGATCAAGCCTCGCCGTCCCACCAACCGAACACACGCACTACCAGTCGAAGAAACCCACACACTTCCACGTCTACCCCACCCATACACTGTCGATCGTCCCCACACCCACACACTTACAGCTCTCTCTCTCTCTAACTTTCCGGCGAAATTCCGACGACCTCCATGCACATACAACACGCCCACACCTTGCAGGGACAACATGCACCGATTGAGCAGAGCCACCAACGTCGTCGCACATGCCCCCAATCGTCACCGTCGGACAGAACGGCGAACCACGAACACACGCTGCACAACACAGAAAACAGAAACTGAACAGAGATGAAATCACACACACATCACAGCGTCAACAACAGCCACCGAAAGCTCACCGTCAACCCAACACACCACCGTCGGCTGCTGAAGCCCACTGCTGAACTGACTGACGGCAACCTCCGACGAAATAGTGACAATCACCCCATCGGCACTCCACACCATCGACAATGAATGGGACATCACACCATCGGCACCACCAACGATCGACCAATGACCGAACGAATTGCTCACTCCAATGCTCGTCGGATCTTACCACCCCCCCGACCGTCGGACCTCCTCTCTCTATCTCCTCTGTTTCTACTCCTCTATCTTTCTTTCGTTGAAGATCACGATTGCATGTTTCAAGTAGATCAGTTTATTCCTAGCTTGCCACGTTAATGGATGTCGATCCTTCCTCTCTCTGTCTCCGGTTGTTCTCTCGGCACACACACCATATGTGTATATATATATATATATATATATATATGGATTTATATAAAAATCTTTTATTCTAATTACTCTTTTCTCCCCCAAATTTCTTTAATTCCTTATTTTAGCCCAATTCACCATTTATAATTTTCTTCAAATTGTAATTTCACCCCTAAAAGTTTAAATGTTATCAATTGAAAGACAATTTGAATCCTAAAGGTTGGATTTAATGTATACAAATTTACAATTCGCCCCCCTAAACTTTTAATTCGGATAATGATTAATTCAATTCTAACCCATATTTTTTTCCAATTACTTTAAAATGCAACTAAAATGACGTACGTGTTAAATCAGGATCTTACATATATATAGAAAATAGTTTGGTAAGAAGACAGTACACTCATCTCGTTATCCGCTCTCCAAAACTTTCACTGACCACACTTTATCGGGACGCCAGTGCCTGCGCCTAATAGTGACAGAGCCTGAATTAATATTTTATTTAAAACATCCGAATCATACAATGCAGATCCTATATTCCGAATTGTTACTATTTTATGTACCACGTAATTAAAATTAATTAATCATTTCTAAATTATTACGATTTTAGGATTTGTAACGCTAAACAAAATTTAATTTAACAAAAATTAATAATCGATTGAAATTTCCCCATTTCTTTTCTTTTTCTTCCATCCTTTTTTTTTTTCTCCCTCTCTCTCTGTTTTGGCTTCTGTTCCCTGTTTCAGTTCCGGTTACAGCCCCGGCTGACCACTCCTCTTTCTCTCTCTACTATCCATTCTGGCGATCTTACTCACCGTCGGCTGCCCTACACCAATGATCACCCACACACCACACACTCACACCATCCGACCAAATGACACACCCAAACCGAAACCCACTTTCCCTCTCTCTAACTTTCTGACCGGCTGAATTACCGACCCCACCCACCGACGACCGAACACCTATTGTTGACCAAACCTTACTGACCGAACCTACCACGCTCATACATACACAACAACGAACACACATGACAAACACGGCGACCCTCCGCCGAACGATCACCATATATGCCGGCGATCTATACCTAAACACACTCGCACACTTACACATGCGGTCGGGCATACAACCACAGACACATACACAGACATGCCCTTACCAAACGACGACAAAACACCCATACCCACTTACTAAACGGACGGCGACGAATAGCACCAACCGGCATAACTTCCTTTGTTTCTGTTTGGACTCCACCGGCACACACACATCCATCTGATCACCTGCACACTGACAAATTCCTACATACCCACGATAGCAGCAACACACACCATCGGCCTGAACAGCGACACCCACTCCGGCAACGATCGGAATACACACCCTTACTCATGAGAGCACCGGCTAAACCCTCTCTCTCTCTAGATTTTTCTGTCTTTGAATTCCAGATTTTTCCTCTACGGGCAGGAATATATATATATACATGCATGTAATTAGTGGACGAGAATGCTCCCCCTTCAAGCAACGTCGTCTACTTCCCAAAACCTCTGCTCTCCGGTTGATCTCACGGCAA
Organism: Eucommia ulmoides; assembly: GCA_016647705.1. Taxonomy (NCBI): domain Eukaryota; kingdom Viridiplantae; phylum Streptophyta; class Magnoliopsida; order Garryales; family Eucommiaceae; genus Eucommia; species Eucommia ulmoides. Next base: position 26,681,860 of record CM028327.1, on the reverse strand, counting down.
CGGGAGAGAATGGATTTCTATAGATGTCTAAAATCCATTTGCCTAAATTACTCTTCCCTCCCCCCCTAATTTCTAAAAATCATCTTTCGAGTTCAATTTACCATTTATAAGAATCTAATATGGTAATTTCACCCTTAACATTTTCTAAATTGCAATCTCACCCCCAAAAGTTTTAATTCAAAAGTTAAATGTAAATTTTTGAATAGATTATTTTCTAAATTTGCAAATTGACCCCTAAATTTTTAATTTGAATTTTTAATTGACCCAATTCTACCTCGAATTTTTCCCAATTGTTCTAAAATGAAACTAAAATGACGTATATTCTAAAACGGGGTCTTACAGCATCTTCACCCCAAAAACGCTCAGGACATGATGAAAAATGAGGAGAGCACGAACTGTGTCAAGAATATGTCTATGTTTGCGTTCGGCTCATCCATTTTATTGGGATGTAATAGGATACAAGCGATGGGGGAGCGTGCCATTTTTGCGAAACAGGTTAAAAAAGTACGATCCTTGTATTCTATTCCATTATCTGAGCGAACAACTTTGATATTTCTATAAAATTGGGTTTGAACCATAAAAGAAAACTCATAATATATTTGGAATAGTTCGGATCGATATTTCGTAAGAAACAACCATGTATATCGAGAGTAGTCGTCCACAAAGAAAATAAAGTAACGAAGGTCACCCATCGAGGCATGAGGAGAAGGCCCCCAAATATCAGAATGAATTAGATCAAATGGTGCAAAGAAAATAGACTGACTCTCTTTGAAATGTAGGGCTGGTTATTTGACAAGTTAGCAATGGATACATTTGAAGAACTCATATTGAACTGAACCTAACTGACCACTAGAGATAAGCGATTTGAGTCGGCTAGATGAAGTGTGGCCTAACCGAGCATACCACATTTGGGACAGTGAGAGATCAGCTGGTGGTTGTGGAGATAAGAATGAGGAGTGGTGGTGGTGAGGTTGCACAGGTTGATGAAGGGACTTGGGGTTGTGGTGGTAATAGAGTTAGAGATTGAATGTGCAAACTGGTAAGTTCAAATAGGCATCCAACCTTACGACCAGTCCCAAGAGTTTCTCATATCCAAGGATCCTGCACATGACAACCATTATTAGAAAATATGACTTCAAATCCCAATTCACAAAGTTTCCCAATAAACAAGAGATTTAAGATGAGTTTCAGAATTTAATACGTGTCAAGAATAGAAAGATGGGAAGTAGAAACCTGATCGGTATGAGTAACACGCATTTGAGAACCATCAACGATATGAATACTAGGGATATTCATAGTAGAGAGTTTGGTTGAAAAAATATGGGGATCGGATGTTATATGATTACAACAAATAGAATAAAAGAATCAAGAAGAATTACCTGTAGTAAGTGGGAGAGTAGGGGAAAGGTTTGTACCATTACCAATGTTAGAGAAGATATGAAGGAGGAGTGAGAGAACCGGTCCAAACTCACAGAAAACCGGTCAAAATAGGCCTAAACCGGTCCGAGGAAGCAGGAGGCGCGTGAGATCTGAGAAGGAGACGACATAGAAACTTCGAACCACGCATGAGAGCTCGTGCCACATTGAATTTCCTTGATTTTTGCTCCGTTGGAATCGTCTCATCGAGACGGTTCTGATGATATATTATATGATAGATTCCGAGCTCAGGTTGAGGAGGTAGAGCCCAAAATCTGAGACTGCGCGAGCAGGCGCGTAGATTTGACGCTAATCGGGTGCAAAACTTTCAGGCCGCGTGTGTGGGCACGTTCAGAATTTTACGGCGATGAGTCTTGCTTAGTTGGAATTGTCTCGTCGAGATGGTTCTGATGATATATTGTGAGATGGATTTGGATCCCTGGTTGAGAGAGTAGAGCCCAAAATCCGAGACGACACAGTTTGGGGATACTATAGACTGTGGGAGGCGCGTGTGGGCACGTTGGTACTTTGGTGGTGGTGATTTTGGTGGCGTTGTGTTCGTCTATGCAAGACAAAGATGGTGGTGTGGTGATTGTTGATACCGAAGTGGTGATGAAGCTTATAACAGGGACGAAAATCACAGGAGAAAAGCGAAGACGGTGGCGGAAGTTTTAGGATTTCGAAAAAAAGATGTTTAGAGAGAACAGTTCCAGAAAAGATTTTCTCTTGATAGCATGTTAAGATATTTGAGAAGTGGGGAATGAATTATGTATTGATATATTGAGAAAGAAATACAAGATCGTATGTATTAAGAATATACAGAATAAAAACTATACATGAGTATTTATAGGGGAAGTGAGGTTAGGGTTTTGTCCTATGGGCCAAGTGGGTTAAGCCAATTATTACACTACACTAACAATCTTAAGACATGTTTGGTTTTTCTAATTATTATTAACTGGATTTCAACTATATTTTTTTTAAAAAAACAACATTATTTAAATAAGAACCAAATGGTTAATTAACTAATTTTAATTATTTAACATTTTAATATAATTTTTTTTTATAAAATAACTAATTAAAAAAAAATGTTTGTACTACCAGACGCGTCCTTAACGAATTGTTCTAACCTTGTAGAGGGTCCCTCTTTTAGCATTAAGTTTGATCAAACGGAGGACAGGGGGTTTCTGGCTGTTGCGGCTGCTGATGCGTCCTCCACGTGGATTGTACACATCGGCACGTCCGGGGTGGCCAATGTTGTCGCCGAGCCTCATTGTGCAGAGAGTTTCTTCAAGCCCGTTGGCCCTCGGCCCGCGTTCCTCTTGCTCTTGTTGCTCAATTCTTTGCGTGGTTAGAAACTTGAGGCCCTCGGCCTGAACAATTGGCCCTCTCTCATCGTTCCGGCCCTGTAGCTTCCTTGCTGTCTCCGTCTTTAGGCCGAAGATATTGGCAAGAATCTGCTCGTCGAAGCCGTTGAAGATGTTGCCCAAATCTTGCTGCTGTTGTTGTTGGCCTCTCTGTGGGTTTCCGGCCAGGAAAATTTCTGTAAAAAGAAAAAAGGAAAGGAAAGGTTATCACCCAATCCTTAATGGGGGTAGAAACTACCAAATGAATGTAAAATAGCTAATAAAAAAAAAAAAAAAAAAATATTAAACGTGATATCATTTTGAAAATCTTATTTAGACAAATCTAAATGTATAATTATATCGTGAAAAATGTGTAAGATTTTAATAAAATAATTTTGTTGGGCAAACCATTACATATGGAAATAATAATTAAATATAGAAAATCTCAATCCCACAGATCTTGGAAAGACAAATTAATCATTCAAATTTCAGTACTTTTTCAATTTGGGACTAGATTGTTCGGAAAATCTGTACAGTGGGATTGCTTGCTTCAATTTTAAACATTTGGAATCAATTGGCAATAACACACTTTACTTAGGTCCACTCGGTAAATTTCTGAAAAGAAAACCCATAAAATCAGAAAATATATGTTTGATTACATTAAACACACCAAAAGAACTTAACGACCTATTCCAAGCGTAAGCATGGCTTCATAACCCCTCTAAATTTGAATGAGAAGAGAAGTAGAAATAGAGTTACCCTGAGATTCTGATCAAGTTTGTTGGCCTCGTTGCTGGTGTCAACAAGTGCAACAGATATGGTTGGGATCTTGCCGTCGTTGTAAGCCCAAGTAGCAACACCTGTTGGCACCGCCAACACGTCTCCCTCTTTGAACTCTCGAGTCTTCTGGTACCGATCTGTCTTGCTGCCCTTCTTGTTCTTCCGACTCGAATGTTTCAGCACATCCTAGGATTACTACGCCCTGAATACCCCTACCTACAACTATCGCCAAAACAACTCTCATCATTTTCTTTCAAATAGTCAAAAACAAGAAAACATAAAACCTTTTTACTTTATTTTTTAACGGCCAAAAAATTAGTTCAAAAGTGGAAATGAGTACCAAATCACCTTAAGAACATACCTATTTTCTAAATATCTATTTCTCAAATTAATGCCATTAGAGATGGTATATATTATACCCAAGAGATGTTAGTCCGTTTGGCAAAGAGAGGTGTCTCATTTCCTAGTTAATTAGGATTCGACTCTTGTAGAATTGGAAAATAATTTAATCATAAAGGCACCAAACCGATATGGATGAGCGCATTTAATATCATCCAGACCAAATATTTTAACATATAATGAAATACACCACACCTCCTCTCCTACTAGCCATAGGATCGTTTTTACCTCACGATCGGGAGTTTCAATGGTACCATACTACCCGCAGGTTTTGCACTCCTGACGGGTCAATCAACCACCTACAGGACTAATCCTCCTGACAGATTATAATATCAACAACCACCTGCCGGACTAACCCTTCGAATATGTCATAATATCAACAACCACCTGCCGAACTAATTCTCCAGACAGGTCATAATATCAACCACCTGCCGGACTAATCCTCTGGAGAGGTCATAATATCCACAACCACCTGTCGGACTAATCCTCTAGAGAGGTCATAATATCCACAACCACCTGCTGAATTAATCCTCCGGACAGGTCATAATATAATCAACCACTTGCAGGATATGCCCTCTTAACAGGTCAAAACCATCCCGCAGGACATGCCCTTCTGACGGGATCATAGCTATGGCAAAGTTGGACTAAAAATCATCCTCCACCTTTGAAAACAACTTGATTCAACAATCGTTTTCCACCTTTAAAACCAATTTTGATAAAGGAAAAATCATTTTTTTCCTCTTTAAAACCAACTCAATCCAAATGCATCGCAAAATTATTTATTCTTAAATAACCACATTTTCCACAATTTATATGAAAATAAAATTTGTAAATTTATATAGAAGACAATACATTTACCTCGATTTCCACACTGCAAAACTATCACCGTCCAAATCCTGCCGGGACGCCTGCGCCTACGAACCTAATAGCGATAAGACCTAAATTAATATTTTATTTAAAATAACCTAACATGCACAATGTAGACCCTAAATGACATGATTTCCCATTTTCCGAATTTAATTATTTAAAATTGTTATTTCGTCCGTTTCGCTACGTTAATAGTTATTGTACAACGATTATTAAGATTAACGGTTTCAAAAATTACTATTACGATTGCAAAAATTTTAATTTAATGAAAATAATAATCGATTAAGATTTTACCTGTTCCGAATTTTTCCTGTCTGCCGAGAAGTTGATTTTTGAATTTTGTTTTGTTTTTCTTCTTTTGTTTTTTTTTCTTTTTTTTTTTTCCCCTTTTGTTTTGGGTCAACTGACCGACCATACACACCCCCCACACCCTTCTCGTCCGCGGCGATACGCACACACACACACGCCGGCAACACACACACACAACATTTGAACGAACACACACACACACACGATCATCGTCGACCATCGACGACGAACAGAACGCACATACACCCACACACTCATACAATCGTCGGCCGATCAGAACATAACACACAATTACACACACACACACACACACACACACACGATCATCATCGTCAGAACATACACACACACACACACAGTTGAACACAGTACACATTCACACAATCACAGAATACACACATACGCGCAACGTTGACAACACCATCGAACCGAACAAAAAACAAACACACACACAAACACACATTGTTGATTTCTCACACACACACGACAGCGGCAACACTCACATGCACACAACCGTCCGACGAATAATAACGATCACCGGAGGAACGACGATGACAACACGCACACACCCATGCCAGAGAAACGATGGCGATCATACCCCATCAACCGACGACACACCACCGCCGATCCTCCTTCTCTTCTCTATTTTCTGATTTTCTTCTTTTGAGGTTTATGATCACAATTGCATGGATGTATATATATGTATGATAATAGTGGTATTCGTAATCTTTTGTGCTGCCACGTTGGTCGTTCTTCTTCTTCTCCTCTATTTTTTTTTTATCCACCATCAGTATGTATATATATATTATTTTTTTCCAAATTACATTAACCCCCCTAAATTTCTTTAAGTTATCATTTAAATCCCAAAATTTAAAATGAATATCTCTAAGATTGCTAATTGACCCCTAAACTTTTAATTTAAATATTAAATGACACATTTCACTCCGTATTTTTTTAAATGCTCTAAAATGCAACTAAAATTATGCACGTGCTAAAATTAGGGTGTTACACGGTCGATCGACCTGTCCAGATCTAGTTCGATTCTTACATTTTTGCGGCGAAAAGACCCCAAAAAATCCAAAATTCAGGATTTTTCTTTCTTTAGATTCATAATATTTAGTAAGAAATCATATAAACCATGCAAAACACATAATAAACCATAATATTTTCTCCAACTATTTTCACAAATAGGCAAACATTAATGAAGAAAACACAAACCCTTAAAATTCTACGAACTTGAAAAATTCAAGAACTCTAATGATTTAACATGAAGTAGGCTTCATTACCACTTGTTGAAATTTTATTCACTACAGATCTAAATCTATAATACCTTAATCAACATGTCAAATCACTTAGAGTTCTAATGTACACGTAAATTACGTACACTACTAGAAAACAACCTTTTTGTCATGGTTAAAAACCGTGATATAAAAGGTTTTATCACGGTTTTTGGTCCTAAACCAAACCGTGATAGTATGCAGTGTGATTAAAAGTAAACTTTTTATCACGGTTAAAAACAGAGATAAAAAAGGCTTTTTATCGCAGTTAAACACCGAGATAAAAAATATTTTTTTTTATCAAAATTAAAAACTGAGATAGTACACCTTTTATCACAGTTAAAAACCGTGATAGTTTCTCATATCTATATTAAAAATAATTGCAAAAACAATTACAACACTATTATATAAATAAAAATACTACCAAAATTTAGCTAAAAATGAATTTCATATTCCTAAAACAACTAAAATATTGATGACTTAGAATTTTACATCAACACTAGTAACATTGTTTTTCAATACAATAATGATACACTTGAATTTTCTATCATGTATAAATGATAGGTGTAAAATACTTACGTATTTTCGAACCAGTTTTATTAGTTTTCGAGTACGTTTATAGTTATTTTTATATGTTTTTATTCTTTTTGTATTAAAACAGGTGCGTGGGGTGAAAAAGTATGAAATCGGAGCATAAATGATCAATTCGTATCAAGAACGGTCGGAGAACGGTGGAAATATGAGCAAGGCGGTAAGAAACTGCAAACAAGCCCACCGCCGCGGCAGTGAAGATACTGAGAAAGACCAAAGTCACTGACAAAACATCGCCACAGCGGTGAAGAAGCAGAGAACATAAATATGCTACTGACTACCCTTCGTTGCGGCGGTGAAATCTATTGTCGCGGCGATGAACCAGCAGAAAGTTTTTTCAATCCACTGCTGTCTCTATTGCCTCGGTAAACCTTTAACCGACATACTCCACCGTCGCGGCGGTGGCCTCTGCGCAGAATATATGTTTTTTGATATTTTTGAGGCTATAAATACCCTTTCTCCTCATCTCTTCCGAATTATTCGGCCCCTAAGGCCTTAGGCCATATTTTAGGGTTAGGTATAGGGATTTTTGAGGGATAAATCTTAGCCCTAGGTGGAGGATGAAGAGGGAAGCGATCGTTCGACGGTTCTAGCAGCTATTCTTTAGATATTGGCTAAGTCGCTAATTTATTCTCTTTGTTTTCTACATTTTGGTAGTTGTTGAGCATGTTTACGCTATTTTACATTATATACGTGGTTATAGTCATTGGGTAAACATAGGTTGTATAGGGATTATTAATATAATTTATGAAAACATTGTTTAGTTGAGCTTGTGTTTTGTTTGCAATTGTTCTTCGTTATGTTGATTGTGTGTACCGTATTGTTTGTTTATATTGCTTAGATTTACATATCAAGAATACGGGGTTTGACAAATCCTAGATTCGGACCAGAATAAATGAACGTCACAATCCTATAACTTGGTTGGGGTTTGGATTGTGGACAATCGATGACGTTGGGGAAAGACTCACGTGACCTAGGGTCATTAAGATGTTGAGAGGGACTTCGGCATTGACGCGAAGTCACGTATTCCCTCGTCTTACACTCGGGAGAGGTGACATGAGAGTTTTAGAACTGAGATTGTCAATAGGGTAAACACAACACGACGATCCAATAACTTGAGAGAGAGTTGGATTGTGTGCAATCAATGATGTTGGGGCGAGACTCATGCGGCCTAGGGTCGTTAAAACGTTGAGGGGGACTTCTTCATTAACATGAAGTTGCATATTCCCCCATCTTACACTCGGGAGAGGTGGCGGAGGAGTTTACGAACTGAGATTGTCATATAAGTTGAACACCGTTAATATAAACTAAAACGAGACTGAACACGTATTCGTAAATGAAACTAATTCCTAGACAACCTATTCTCTCAAAACTATCCCATATTAATATTAGTATTATTATAGTTAAATTAGGCTATATTAGTATTAGTATTAATTAATTATATTCCATTTTTGTCACCTAGATAAAGTCAAGTTATGACAATCGCGGTATTCGATAGTAACAACACCAATCCCTGGGGATACGATACCCGACCGAAAGGTACATTATACTAAAACTTGATCCGTACGCTTGCGGTGAAAGTGGCAGCGCTTATTTAGTGGTCACCAAGTTTTTGGCGTCGTTGTCGGGGATTGTTTTGATGTTATTGTCGGAAAAATGCGGTAACGGCTCAGGGCTTAAGTTTTAGATAGGAGAAGCAAGTGTATCGTATTCTAGTCCCGTCAACGCACCAAGTTTTTGGCACCATTACCGGAGATTGACAAAGTGGTTATTATCGATATCGTGAGTAAATAACTTGATTTTAATTTAGGCATTTTTGTATATAATCTTCGTTAGTAGTTTTGTTTTTGTTTCTAGCAGGATGCTTGAAGATGTTAGATCGACAGGTGCTCTTGTAGTTCGATCATTGAACATCTCGCCAGTCTTAGGGGCATGTGTTGGGCCGAGGACATTAAACCAAGCGCTTATTGGGAGCCAACCCAGGGTCACAAATAAGTTCGATATATCTCCGTCAATTTGAGTCAGAGACGAGATCCTCTCGCCTCCCAGGTACGTGTTCTAAACCCTCGTATTCAATATCATGCTATATACTGTCATTGGGATCACTAACGGCTCATTTAGGACATCACCTGTGTTGAGTTGGTGGTGATGTGTAATATGTTTTAGTGTGTGTATATGTTTTTAGCATGTTTTATTATTTTTATCGTGTGCATGCTTGTTTAGGATTAGTTTATTAGTTTAGATGTTGTTTTGTGCTACATTTTGACGTCATCTAGGCCGATACCCGATGATGACTCTATCCCCTAATTGTTTTGAGGTCAAAATTCTAATTGGTTCGGTATTCAAGTACTCACTTGTCATTTTTCGTTCATATATTTTTGCACATTCCTAAAGTTGTAAGAATTCAAATACATTTTGGGGTATGTTACTTAATCATTTTTGCACACTTCTTAAAATGTAGAAATTCGAATGAGTTTGGGGGTGTGTTAAAAATAAAAATAAAAAATCATTTCTTTTTTACATTACAAGTAGTACGACGTTCTTAAACGTTCGTTCAGGGTTGTTTCTAAATAAACTATGGGGTTTCGAGTGTGAAAGTGCCAAGCGATATGCCTCGGGTAATGTTAAATTAATGACGTTAACCTGTTTTCTATTCCAAAATACCATTGTCCATTATTCCAAAATCGAACCAAACCCTACTGATCTTCATGAACCTCTAAGCCTACATTAGTGGAGAATAGAACCTGGATCAGGTGTATGGATTCCCTATACTGTACAGGTTTTAGTCATGATCTTTATTTAAGGATAATTCCATCTAATCAATGGATAGTAGTATATTTGAATTTAATCACATAGACTTAAATAGGATCTAGAATGGCGTTTACTATTTTTGAACATTGAAATTCTAGAACACTACATGGTGTGATTTATGATTGAACTTGATAGGATTGGGGGCCGAAGGGAAAATCTTTCGGCCGGTAGATGATAATCAAAACTTACACATTTTTATTTTTAGTTTTTAATTTCGTAATTAGTTTTTATATTTTCTTGTATTGTGTGGGTGTTTTGCTCGAGTAATAGCAAAATTCTAAGTTTTGGGGTATTTGACAGGTGTAAAATACTTACGTATTTTCGAATCGGTTTTGTTAGTTTTTGAGTACGTTTATAGTTATTTTATATGTTTTAATATATTTTTATTCTTTTTGTATTAAAACAGGTGCGTGGGGTGAAAAAGTATGAAATCGAAGCATAAATGATCAATTTGTATCAAGAACGGTCGGAGAACGGTGGAAAAATTAGCAAGGCGGCAAGATTATGCAAACAAGCCCACCGCATCGGCGTTTAGAACTCCGTCGCGGTGATGAAGATGCTGAAAAAGACCAAAGGCCACTGACGGATCATCGCCGCAGCGGTGAAGAAGCACATAACATAAATATGCTACTAACTACCCTTCGTCACAGCGGTGAACCAGCAGAAAGTTTTTTTAATCCACCGCTGTCTCCATCGCCTCAGTGAACCCTTAAACAACATACTCTACCGCCGCGGCAGTGAAACCTTTGCTGCGGCGGTGGCCTCTGCGTAGAATAGATATTGTTTTTATATTTTTGAGGCTATAAATAGCCTTCTCTCCTCATCTCTTCCGAATTCTTTGACCCTAAGGCCTTAGGCCATATTTTAGGGTTAGGTTTAGGGATTTTTGAGGGAGAGCTCTCAACCCGAGGTGGAGGATGAAGAGTGAAGCGATCGTTCGACGGTTCTAGTGACTATTCTTCAGATATTGACTAAGTCGCTCGTTTCTTCTCTTTGTTTTCTATATTTTGGTAGTTGTTGATCATATTTACGCCATTTTACATTGTATATGTGGTTATGGTTATTGGCTAAACATAGGTTGTATAGGGATTATTAATATAATTTATGAAAAACTTGTTTAGTTGAGTTTGTGTTTTGTTTGTGATTGTTCTTCATTATGTTGATTGTGTGTACCGTATTGTTTGTTTATATTTCTTAGATTTACATATCAAGAATACGGGGTTTGAAAAATTCTGAATTCGGACCAGAATAAATGAACGCCACAATCCTATAACCTAGTCGGGGTTTGGATTGTGGACAATCGATGACATTGGGGTAAGACTCACGTAACCTAGGGTCGTTAAGACATTGAGGGGGGCTTCGGCGTTGATGCGAGGTCACGTATTCGCTTATCTTACACTCGGGAGAGGTGACGGGAAAGTTTTAGAACTTAGATTGTCGATAGGGTAAACATAACACGACGATCCAATAACTCAGGAGAGAGTCGGATTGTGTGCAATCAATAATGTTGGGGTGAGACTCACGTGGCCTAGGGTCGTTAAGACATTGATGGGGACTTCTTCGTTGACACGAAGTCGCGTATTCCCCCGTCTTATACTCGGGAGAGGTGGCGGAGGAGTTTATGAACTGAAATTGTCATATAAGTTGAACGCCGTTAACATAAACTAAAACGAGACTAAACACGTATTCGTAAACAAAACTAATCCCTAGACAACCTATTCTCTCAAAACTATCCCATATTAATATTAGTATTAGTATAGTTAAATTAGTCTATATTAGTATTAATATTAATTAATTATATTCCATTTTTGTCACCTAGATAAAGTCAGGTTATGACAATCGCGGTATTCGATAGTAACAATACCAATCTCTGTAGATACGATACCTGACCGAAAGGTCCATTATACTAAAACTTGATCTGTACGCTTGCGGTGAAAGTGACAGCGCTTATTTAGCAGCCACCAACAAACGTCTAAAAATAGTCATTCAATTACAAATAAAACATCATTACCTATATCATCAACTTCATTCTTCATTTTCTTTTTAATCAACTTGATCAAGAGAAATTGGGTAATCTAGAGTTCAAACTGCAAGAAAGAAATAATAATATAAATTAATCTAAAAGACTAAATAAAACAATAAAAAACTTATTAAATTGTAAGATAAATCGAACAAAAAAAAAAAACCCTTTTTTGCAATAGCCTTGCAGCTCATAGAAAACCTAAGCATCATAAAATTAAACCGAAACAGAACATAACCAAAACAGTGCATAGAAACAGCACAAAATCGAAAAAGCAGCTATAGTAGAATGAAGTCAGAAACAAAAACAGAACCCGGAAGAAAATAGATTCTGAGATAGAAACAGAGAACACCATGTAAAATCTTCTTGAATGCGTAATTGGATCAACAAAACCAATCTCAAAAGATCCTTTAATGCATAATTGCATAATGAACTTCAAGGTGGTGTTTGTAGCACCAAATTGAATCCTATAATTTGAACTTGAAAATTAGAGACGGATGAACGCAAGTTTCAAGATTTGACAACCATTAACTTTAAATTCTAATTCAAAAGCTCCATGTCATGAAACCAAATGCAAGCCAAGTCCAAAATTTACAATTTCTTGTACATATGAGATGAGTTCAACCAAAAACTGAAATGAGAGCATTACAAAAAGAGAAATAGTAAAATAGATGTGTCGAACCTGAGCTACATTGGATTTGCTACTGGAATCAATTGGTTAATTAAACCCATGGAATTTTTTAAAATGGTTTATCTGCGTAGAGAGAGATATAAAGAGAGAAAATAGACAAAGAAAATTATTTTTATGAGCATCTTATTGAAGAACGTAATTGGAAAAATATTGAATCAAGACCCATGAGAGATATGAACAGAAAAATAGACATACATACAGGAAAAAGTTTATCTGGTTAAAACATAAGTATCAAATTTGAAACGTTGATGTTCAATCCAACGTTCGCGTGCACACGCTGGACATCAATCCAGACAGGGGGTGTAAATGAAATAAACCAATATATATATAAACATATATAAATCTGGTAGGGGCGTTTTTGCACACGCCTACTTACGCTCACAAGTATACGAGGTCTAAAGTTTTAATATACTGGATCTTTGAAGATTGGATATCGTTCCCACAGAGAAAAGTGTGAATAATTGAATTGAATATCGCAATTGACATAGTCTCCTGTTATCCTGACGACAGAAGACGTGAATTGAAATTAAACTAAGATAAATTACAATTAGTGGGTTAATACTAACTAAGTTGATTAATTAGGGATTGATTTCGTTCACTTAATACACGTTTGATTTCGTTCGGTTAACAATAACGAAGTTTAGGTATTCGACAATCTCGGTTCGTAAACTCCTCTACCACCTCTTCTGAGTGTAAGACAAGGGAATACATGACTTTCGTGTCGACGAAGAGGTCCCCCTCAATGTCTTAATGACTCTAGGCCGTGTGAGTCTTGACCCAACGTCATCGATTGCATACTAACTAACGCCCTCCTGGGTCGTTAGGTCGTAACGATGTGTTTACCCTAGTCCGAATCCAGGGTTACCTCTCCCGAGTGTCAAACCCTAGATTCTCAAATCCAACTCTAATACCGTTACAAGAATATTAAGATCGTCATCAAATGATAAATATAATTGGAATTAAAACAACAACCGTTAAAGAAACATATATTAAACCAAACGAGTATTTACACAACTACACCTTTCCCTAACTAATCTCTAAATTACACTAACATGTTCTTAGCCAATACAATATTTAATCAAGAGGAGATCATCATTACCAACTATAAATATTAAATACAAAGATGGAAACAAGGGAAGAAAAGCCAAATCTCAAAGTGGAGTAATCCACTTTCGCCAAAGAACAATCCTCTCGAGGTTCCTCTTTTCCGTTGATGAACTTCCTCTTTTAGCTCTTCAAGGATTGGCCAAGAACACTCTTTACAACTAATCTAATCTACTTCCTAAACTAATATAATCTAACTAAGGTGGAAGAGAGCTCCTAAGAACAACCAAGCCCTCTCCCACATCTACGGAGTGTCTAAGGTGTAAGGATTGTCTAACCTTTTTGAGCAATTGGGGGAGAAAGGGGTTTTATAGGCAAGGGTTGGAAATATCTTCAAAATATCTAAAAATAGATATTTCTGTGCAGAGTGTCACCGCCTAAGCGGTGGTTTTCCCGCTTAGGCGGTGGCTTCTCGCAAGATATTCTGTTGTTTTCTTGCCTAGGCGGTGGTTTTCTCACCTAGGTGGTGGTTTAGCCCTTCAGCACTCCAACATTCTGCCTCTTTTCCGCCTAAGCGGTGGAAATTCCGCTTAGGCGGTGGTTTTCATTCACCGAAACCCTGTTTTGCACATTTTGTTCACCGTTTCTCCACGTTTTCACTTTTTTCTTGCCCTTTGACGTCCTTTCACCTATTCTACACTAAAACACACTAAAACACTATTAAATATAAATAAACTTCTTGAGAACTAACAAATCCAGTTTAGAAATAGATAGGTTTTTCACACCTATCAATACCCCCAAACTTAGAATTTTGCTAGTCCTCGAGCAAAACACTAACACTAAACTAAACTAACTAATAAACTAAATAACTAAAAATAAAAAATTAAACTAACACAAAAGAATTATATGCATGTAAATATAGAGTTCAATCTAAATGACCAATTTGTTCCTCCCTCAACATCCCTAAATCGGATCAAGTTCGGGAAGTAACCCACACCAAGTGGTGTGCTAGAATTTCAACTATAAATATTAATAAAAACGATTCTAGATCCATTTGAAGTGTGTGTGTGAGAACTCAAATGTATAACTATTTAAATAATGGATTCAATTATTCAATCGTTAAGCTCATAATTTAAACCGTTGAAGGATTCAGGAAAAACATAAGCTTGATTGGAGTCTACTATCCACTAATGTAGGTTCGGATATTCACAGAAATCAATAGGACTTGGTTTGGCTTTGGAGAACGACCACGGGTATCACTGGAATAAAAATAGCAAATTGGGTTAATTGATCGATACCCGAGGTAAAATTGCTTGTCGCTATCCTCTCTCATGACCCCACCATATTTAAAGTACAATTCTGAATAAGAAACGAAAAATCCTGGTATTCACTTGTCGAGAGAGAAGAAAATGAAAATTTATATATATATATATATATATATATATATATTTTTTTTTTTTTTTTTTAAAAAAACACTAACATATTCCTAAATTAACTAGAATTGACAGTTCTAGGAGAGTGCAAAAAGAAGTTAGAGAAACATACCCCCAAACTTATTTGAATTTATAAAATTTTAGGAATATGTAAAAAGAAATGATAGAAACACACCCCTAAACTTATTTTAGGAGCGTGCAAAAAGAAATATTAAAGTGACAAGTGAATACACTAATACCGAATCAATAAAAATTTATCAAAAACCCAACCGCTCACTTGATTTCACTCAATTTTTTTTTTTTAAAATTAGGCTTAGCGACATTGGGTTAGGAAAAATTTAATTGAAAGGAGTATTTGAGACGTTTTCAGAATTGATTACGTTATCAGCTTCGACAGGGGAAATAAGGAATGAAAATTTTCAGGTTAGCTATAATGGATCAAACGAAAAAATGACAGCCTAAATCATGTCTCCGGAATTACCTTACCTAGGATTCCGCCTTAAGTTTTCCCCAAATCAAGTTCTAGTTTCCTCATTTTCTATCATGAGCCTAATATCGAATAATCAACGTCTAATCGTTCAGATAATTATATATTGAGTTCAAATGTCGTGCAATTTTCGGATCGAGATAATTTTTACCCAATCGACATGTTAAGCACACAAAACACACAAGGAAGGTATTACCCCCGACCTCAATATGCAATTTGGGGATAATTCTCATCATCGGGTCTTGGCCCAAATGAACTCATATCTAACATTTAAACACCACGTTATACATACACAATACTAAACTAATTCTAATACTAACATACATAAATTAATCTAACACTAAACATGCAAAAACAAAAATTAAACTAACTAAACTAAAAATTCAAAAATTAAAACATTCATAATACATAAATAAATAAAGGTCTGTACAACAAAAATTTTCATTTTGTTCAAAAAATAATAATACTTGTTCATCCTTTTCTACAAAAAGTCAAAATGGATGAACATCCACTAAACTATCATCCAATCCATACCACTTAGGCCTGAACATGGTAATGTTCCAATATCAGCGAACCCAATAAACATATAGCATGCTTGCACACAAAATGGGTTGAACACATACCTAGGGAATAAAACTTATTCCCTACTGTTCACCTGAAGACGAATCATCACCATCATTATTTTGGGAAGGAGAGTGTGGTCTCTGGAGTAGATGTGGAGACACAGATGGCATCGGAGGGTAATCATCCATCTCAAGGCCAAGGCCCTCCCAAATCTTCCGTTGGACTCGATCTTGTTGCCTCGAAAATTGGTCCAGGAAAGAAGCAATCTCGAATTGGTTCTGGAGGACGGTATGAAGCTTGTTGTTTATCCTCTCTTGGGAGTTTTTATCTCGGGCTCCAAAAGGTCCAGCCGTATCATCTGGTTACTCTTTCCCTTTCTCAGGCTCAAGTTCAGGTGCCTCTTGCACCCCAGTCTTCCACAACCGATTTATCGCTGACAGAGTAAGTGGAGCGATAGGGTCACACTGGCTTCCCCCGGATACAGTCACATCAACTAATATGAAAATATGAGTCAATAGTGACGGAAATGGGAGCCCACCCTTTACCATTTTTGTAGTATGTAAAATCGATGAATAGATCAGAAATCCAACATTGATTGGTTGTCCGGTCTAAATCTTATAGATCAGATAGGCCCTGTCCTTTGAGACGTCTGACAAATGTGATGTCGGCAGGAGGCTTCCACAGATAAAGTAGTGCCAGATTTTTTAAACTGGCTTGAGGTATTTTACCGGAAAGGTAGCGACGTTCGGCCCCTGGTGTTTCCACTTTACCGTGCTAGATGTGATTGTTTGGATGACCTTATGCAAAGTAGGGTCTTGGCTTTCAAGTGACTCCGGTGCCGACAGCCCAAAGAGATGGTTAATGAAGTCGGGGCTGAAGATAATAGGTTGGTTCCGAACCCTTGCTAGATCGTCGATGGCCTCTGTGGCATTTGCATAGAACTCTTTGACCAAAGCGATCTTGCCTGAGGGTGGCGATTTGCAGAATTGCTCCTAGTGGCGGCTTCAGATTTCATTCTGAAATTCCACTGGGAGATCTTCAATCGGACCGAAACCCGTTGACGTATGCAGACAAGATGTTTTTCGTGTTCTTTGAAGTGTTTCGCGCTTGTTTTGACACAAAGCGAGTGGCATCAAAGTCAACGTCGGTCGGTACCCTAGGGTTTGAACTCGACCCTTCTCCTTTGGCCCTCTTCTTAGCTGCTCTTTTCGCCATTTCCTACAATCACAATCATAAAAACCCAACACAATCTCATCATATATGAACATTTGAAAAACATACGCTTCCCGAATCACATTGTCAAGAACACATTCATCCCAAAACGAACACCCTTTTGAATTTTTCAAACAAATTTCATAAATGTGACATCCTATATTAGTCCACACACTCAACCAATCCAATTAAACATGTGTATTATCAAGAATCAAACCAAAAACCCATTGAACTTCGAAATCGCGAAACTAGGGTTAAGGGTTTTTTGGGCAAAAATTTCAATATCCATTGATTTCTTTGATATAATCATTCAAACCAACCAATAATTTCAACAACTAGACTAAATGTAATGTAAACGAAACTTACTTTTTGAGAAATAATGGTCCAATCAAGAGAGAATGAAGAAATCGCACCTTTCACGCAAAACCCTAAATTTTCGAAAATAGGGGTGGAAATCCGATTCTTGGAGGTTGAGTGATAGAAATGATCACTTTTGGTTATGGACGGATGATTTTCGTGATTTGGAACAGTTTGGGAGTGAGGTTTTAGAGAGAAGGTGGAGGATTTGGGAGGGAACCTTGCATTTTTAATTTTTTTTAGCGACGGGCTGTTTTTAACAGAAGAAGGTCCACCGCTTGAGCGGTGGTACTCTTTTCTTTAAAACCAAACCTTCTGATGAAATTCCGCTTAGGCGGTGGTTCTTTCGCCTAAGGAAAATTACACTAGTATGCAAACGTTTTATTCTGCTGTTAATCCGCCTAGGTGGTGATTTTTTTGCCTAAGCGGTGGAGCATATTTTGAAAATTTGGTGCATCTTGTATTTTTACCGCCTGAGCGGTGGTTAACCTCTTGGGCGGTGGGCTGTTTTCACCCACTCTGTATTTTTACCGCCTGTGCGGTGGGCCTGAAACTCCCACTTTTGTGTTTTTCTCAAATTTTCAAAATACGGCTCTACCCCGTACATTTTCACTTCGCTTGTTCAATGTTTTTAAACTTAAAATACTTTCCCAAACTTCCACACTCCTAAATTCATTGCCGAACACATTCCAAAGTCATGCCAGCATCCAAAAAGAATAAATAATCAAATAAATAGTAACAAAAATCGGGTAATTTGATATCCTAAGTTTCATTTAAAAAACAAATAGCGCTTGAGTTACCGTCCCCAGTTGGACTTTTGTGTCACTAAGTATTTTTCACCAAAATTCCCCATAGACAAGGAATTTGGGCTCAAATGCTTAGTCGGATCAAGATCATGGCTTTGAAATCGGCTTCTCTTCTCAGTCCCTATCATTTGCAATAAGCTCCATCTCAGGATTGAGAATTAGCTTTCTTCATCGTTTCTTGCACTGCTTGATCTCATTAACACAATGAAACAAAAATAAAAATTAAAAACTAAACAAAAATAAATGTCAGGATTAACACTCGACTACTTAGTCGCAATATCAACTTAGAATTCACACTAATCCCACGTCTACAACGCCAAAAATTGGTGTGTTGACGGAACTAGGATACGATACATTTTCTTTTCCTATATAAAACTTAAGTTCTGAGCCGATACCACGTTTCTTTTACAATATTCAAATAAATATTCAAATAAAATTCACTCTAATCCCCGGCAACGTTGCCAAAAACTTGGTAGGGGCGTGTTTGTGTACGCTTACTTACGCTCGCAAGTATACGAGGTCTAAAGTTTTAATATACTGGATCTTTGAAGATTGGATATCGTTCCCACAGAGAAAAGTGTGAATAATTGAATTGAATACCGCAATTGACATAGTCTCCTGTTATCCTGACGACGGAAGACGTGAATTGAAATTAAACTAAGATAAATTACAATTAGTGGGTTAATACTAACTAAGTTGATTAATTAGGGATTGATTTCGTTCACTTAATACACGTTTGATTTCGTTCGGTTAACAATAACAAAGTTTAGGTATTCGACAATCTCGGTTCGTAAACTCCTCTGCCACCTCTTCTGAGTGTAAGACAAGGGAATACATGACTTTCGTGTCGACGAAGAGGTCCCCCTCAATGTCTTAACGACTCTAGGCCGTGTGAGTCTTGACCCAACGTCATCGATTGCATACTAACTAACGCCCTCCCGGGTCGTTAGGTCGTAACGATGTGTTTACCCTAGTCCGAATCTAGGGTTACCTCTCCCGAGTGTCAAACCCTAGATTCTCAATCCAACCCTAATACCGTTACAAGCATATTAAGATCGTCATCAAATGATAAATATAATTGGAATTGAAACAACAATCGTTAAAGAAACATATATTAAACCAAATGAGTATTTACACAACTACACCTTTCCCTAACTAATCTCTAAATTACACTAACATGTTCTTAGCGAATACAACATTTAATCAAGAGGAGATCTTCATTACCAACTATAAATATTAAATACAAAGATGGAAACAAGGGAAGAAAAGCCAAATCTCAAAGTGGAGTAATCCACTTTCGCTAAAGAACAGTCCTCCCGAGCTTCCTCTTTTCCGTTGATGAACTTCTTCTTTTAGCTCTTCAAGGATTAGCCAAGAATACTCTTTACAAGTAATCTAATCTACTTCCTAAACTAATCTAATCTAACTAAGGTGGAAGAGAGCTCCTAAGAACAACCAAGCCCTCTCCCACGTCTAAGGAGTGTCTAAGGTGTAAGGGTTGTCTAACCTTTTTGAGCAATTGGGGGAGAAAGAGATTTTATACGCAAGGGTTGGAAATATCTTCAAAATATCTGAAAATAGATATTTTTGTGCAGAGTGTCACTGCATAAGCGGTGGTTCACCACTTAGGCGGTGGACTTAAGTCAGTTAAGTTCTATCGGTAACTTTGCCTAAGCGGTGGTGTTTCCGCTTAGGCGGTGGCTGCTGGCAAGATATTTTGTTGTTTTCTCGCCTAGGCAGTGGTTTTATCGCCTAGGTAGTGGTTCAGCCCTTCAGCACTCCAACATTCTGCCTCTTTTCCGCCTAGGCGGTGGAAATTCCGCTTAGGCGATGGTCTTTATTCACTGAAACACTGTTTTGCATATTTTGTTCACCGTTTCTCCATCGTTTTCACTTGTTTCTCGCCCTTTGACGTCCTTTCACCTATTCTACACTAAAACACACTAAAACACAATTAAATATAACTAAAATGCTTGAGAACTAACAAATCCGGTTTGGAAATAGATAAGTTTTTCACACCTATCAACATCTTACATAGCAAGCACAATACGATTTTACTTGGGAAGGGACCACCGAACCACTGTATATATTATCTTATCCACATTTCAACAAATACATCCTATATAGCAAGCCCAATTTAGTCAAGGAGGAGAACGAAAATGGGAAAACCTTCAATTCTCTGAAGGAGTTTCTTCACTTTATGCTTACATCTATCACAATGCATGTTCATTTTCAGAACACAAGTCTGTAAAGTCAAAAACCAAAAATAAGAAAAAGCCCCAAAACAGAACAAAAACAAAAGCATATTCAAAAAGGAAAATGAGACTTCAGGGAAAAAAAGTTCTTAATACCTGGATCTTGAGGAGCTTAAAGTTTTCATTTTTAGTCATTTTTTTAAGCTCAGATTGGAATGGAAGATCTTCAACAAGAAAAGTCTAATAGGAACTATTTGAGTGTGATTAACTGTTATTAACTCAGTACCAAAATCTGAAACGGAAAAACAGGGAAAGAAGAAGCCATTAAAACTAACCTCTGCTTCCAAGTGATAGAAAGTGTTGACAAAGAGATAGTCCGCTTGTTCAGGGGTGGAAAATTGACTCAAAACAAGCTTATATACATATAGAGGATATTGCACAAGCGTTTTACCACCAACCTTGACTTTATTATGATTTCAGATAGTGAAATCCATAGATATGCAAATTAAAATGACATCTTCAATGAATCTAAGAACAAAGTTCAATCGAGAGAGAGAGAGAGAGAGAGAGAGAGAGAAATGCACCTAGAAGCAAACGAATGTTAAATTTCACAAAAACCCAATTTCTTCATGCACCCTATCTCTTCTCAAATCTAGTTGCTAGGGTTGATAAAATAAATAAATCTGAGCAGAAGAAAAAACACAATTGTTAGATAAATTTCTTTACCTATGAGAACTCAAAACCATATTGCTTCAATCTTCATAAAGCTTGGAATCAATCAAGAGAGATGACAACTGCAGAAGAGAACAGAACGCAGAACATTTCAATCATATGCACATATGAACAATTACAGAAAGATATATAACAAAGACAGGGGAAACTAAAGGGAAAATAAACTTCTAATTCGAAAAACCCTAATTCCACTAAAAATCTACACAACCCTGATTAAAAAAACATTAAACCTAGACAATACAAGAGAGATTGAGGGAGTATTGTTTGAATCGTTAATTGGATCTGGTGTTTTTGCTTCAGAATCGTGCGATTGGGGAAGTAGTGGGCTACTTCAATGCAAAACTATGAGAAAAATGAGAGAGCGACCTTAAGATCGAGAGAGGCTGGGGAGGACGATGATTGCGATGATTGGAGAAGACGATGATGGCGACGGTCAGAGAAGAGAGAACAAAGTGAAGGCTGACGACGATGACGACGACAACGACGATGAAGGCTGAAGGCTTGGCGACGGTGGAGAAATCTTAGTGATTTCAAGATCGAGAGTGAGAGAGAGACTTTGACTGCTAGGGTAGAGAATGAAGAGATGGAAGATTTGTACCAACGAAAAGACGGAAGGGATTTCAACGGGGAGCAAGAAGACAAAAATTGCTAGCGCCTTTTTTTTTTTTGGTTTTAAGTTCGACGCAAATAAAAATTAATCTCAGTTATTTATAATAAATGTGATAAACTCTTCGACCTATTATCACGGTTTATTAAAATAGTGAGAAGAAAAATACTTTTTATCACATAATTAATTTTAAGCGAGATTATATCTCTTTTGTATTGTTATAATCATGATTTATTTAAAAACTGAGATGAATTACATTTTGTAAGCGTGATTAAAAGGCCTTTTTCTAGTAGTGGTACCTGGATCCATTACGATCAATTGATCTCTGATACGGAATCATGTGACAATCTATCACGAAAAGAAAACAGATCGAGTTGATACGTGGTCTTCCTCAACCAAATCTCCGGAGTTCCTCAATAGAATTTGGGATTCACTTTCAGATGGGGAGAAGTAAGCCGTCTAGACGATTTGGTATTATTGTGGACCATAACCCTATCATTATTTATTTATATGATATGATTAAGGTTCTCATAATTCTCTAATCACCTCAAGAGTTTCAGGTATCTACTTATTTAACTCACATTATTTTAAGTAAATTTTGAAATTATCCAAATTAATTAGATCATTTAATTTTAACCTATTAAATTTAAATAACAAATATAATTATGTTAATAATATGTTATCCAAAATAGATTAGAAAATAAAATTTCGATACTTGGGAACAATTAACCGCACATAAAAAATGGTTGAATAGTAGAAAAAGGAAACTTCATTCTTCTTATCATCTCTTTTGATTAAAGACCATACATAGTTGCCGCTTTCGTTACAAAACCAAGGAGGTGTGTCTATAATTCACACTATCCCCCCGGCCATTTTATTACATACATAGTTATTTATACATATATTATATTTTAATTTTTGCGTTTAGAACTCATTCATTAACCCTAGCTCATCCCCGGATACCCCAGACCTAGACCTAGGGCCAAACACCGTCAACTCCTGGCGACGATACTTCAGATTTTTCGCTTCCTCCTGAGAAATACGGTAAGCGCTAGCCATCAGCTCTGCCGGCATTGCCCTGAAGGCAGAGGTCCTCCCAGCCAAGGGGCTAGTCATGGCGTTGTCGTTGGTCTTGAAGGACACTAAATCGCACCCTTGGTCTCCGGCCTTCTTCAGCACTACAAAGTTTTGGGGCACGATAATTATCTGTCCCTGTCGGACCTGGTCGTTGAACACTAATTGGCCTGCATTGTTTACGATCTGGATTCTAGCACTTCCTCTAATCACGTACACTATGCTGTGGGCGTTTATGTTCCAAAGAGGTGCCAACATAGCGTTCTACACATATTTTTCAGATGTCAACAGATTAGGGGTGTAGAAGTAATAGTATGAGAATATTCTATAAGACCCCACTTACTCTGTAGAGGACCACTCTTTCGGCACTGAGTTTGATCAATCGTAGGACGGGCAGTTTCTGGCTGTTGAGGCTGCTGATGCGTCCGCCACGTGGATTGTACACGTCAGCACGGCCGGGGTTGCCGATGTTGTCACTGAGTCTCATTGTGCACAGAGTTTCTTCAAGCCCGTTGGGTCCCTGCCCGCGTTGTTCTCGCTCTTGTTCTTCGATTCTTTGCGGACTTATGAACTGGAGGCCCTCTGCCCGAACAATTGGTCCTCTCTGATCTTGCCGGCCCTGTAGCTTCCTCGCCGTCTCGAGGGAGACGCCAAAGACTTCAGCGAGAAGCTGCTCGTCGAAGCCGCTGAAGACATTGCCGGATTCTTGTTGTTGCTGGCCTCTTTGTGGGTTTCCGGCGAGGAAGAATTTCTAAAATAAATAAAGGGGCATGCACCATTTAGTTTTAAAATATAAAAGAAATTACCAATTATTCCCATCACTTTTTTTTTTCACCAATAAATTCTTTTGTCTTTTTCTGACCAAAATACCCCTCACATGGATGTTGAATGTAACATCAAAATTATTATTATTATTATTATTATTATTTTATTTTTTTTCAATGTTATTTTTTTCTGACCAAAATGCCCCTCATATGGATGTTGAATGTAACATTTAACACCTGTGAGTGTTGAATGTAACATCAACTGTGTTTTTTTTTTTTAATGTTATTTTTTTTCTGATCAAAATACCCCTCATGTGGATGTTGAATACCCCTCATGTAGATGTTGAATACCCATCATATGGATGTTGAATATAACATTCAACACTTGTGGTGGATGTTGAATGTAACATCAACTGTTTTATTTTTTTTTATTTTTTTGATGTTATTTTTTTATATTTTTTATTTTTATGATATTATTTTTTTCTGACCAAAATATCTCTCATGTGGATGTTGAATGTAACATTCAACACCTGTGGATGTTGAATATAGCATCCATTATTCTCTTATTTTTTTATGCAGAGTAAAATACATATGATATTACATTGAACACCTGTAAATATTGAATATAACATCAATTATTCTCTTATTTTACGTTACGTTTAGTAACGATTTTATCCTAAAATCAAGATTTTTTTTTTTTTTTTTGGAACATATAAAAGTGACAAAAAGTCATAAAATTTGGGGTAAAGCTATAATTTATGGCAGCGGCAGGCAGCGGAGGTACACCAATTTGACGACCTTCCTTCTCGATGTGAAACTCACAGGAGGACATTTCGATAAACTTAATTCTGACCATTTTTGAAAATTGGACTAATTGGTGTAAGGAAAAGTGTAGATAGGACTAATTGGTGCAAGAAAAACGTGTTGACGGGACTAATCGGTGCAAAGAAAAATCGATGGGAGTATGTGGTAAATAATTTCTCTTTTTGGGATTAATAGGTAATTTTCCCATAAATAAAAGATTTGAGTGTAGCAGGAATGAAATTATACTTTTACCCTTAAAAGTATCAATAAGTTTTTTGAAAAAATAGTAAAATAAAATTTGTTGTGTAAAATTAAGCGTGATAATAAATTTAAAATAGAGATACTAATACTTTAGGAGAGAAAAATGAGCTATTAAGATAAAAAAAGTGCATGTTCTAGGGGTGCATAATTTAATCAAAATAGTTTTGTTAAAAAAAAAAAAAAAAAAAAAAAAAGGGCCTTGAGATAGTTATCAAAAGTTTCTGAAACGTCGTAATTACCCTAAGGTTTCGATCAAGTTGATTAGCGTCGTTGCTGGTGTCAATAAGAGACACCGCCGTGATGGGTGTCTCGCCGTCGTTGTAAGCCCAGGAAGCAACTCCGGCAGGCGCGGCCAAAACGTCGCCCTCCCTGAATTGTCGGATTTTCTGGTGGCGCTCTCGGCCGGACTGTTGACCTTGTTGTCCAGTCGACTGTTGTGACTCAGACTCGAATGTCTCCGGACATCCCGGAATTAATGTCCCCTCAATACCCCTTCCTGTAATCATAAAAATTATTTTCAAAATTCAATTAAAACAACTATTCTCCGACCAAATTTTTTTTAGGGGCATATTCAAATTAATATAGAAGAAAATGAAGGAATTATAGTATTAATTTATAGAAAATCAAAGTAATTATGGGAGAAAAAGAAAAAAAAAAAAAATTTATGGGGCTAAGTGTTAAGTATTTACTTGCCTTGGACAATATAGGTGAGCTTGGGAGCATTTGCGTATGAAGGCAAGACAAGTCCCTTGGGCTGAATAGTGTAACGGATCGCCGCCACGCCGGCGCATTGAAACTCTTCTTCGTTCTGGTCCCATATCTCCACCGTTCCGGCCTCCGCCTCCACACGGCGGTTGGGCTCCCGGGCGGTGATCCTCTGGATGTTGCACGACGACTTGGCCCGCAGCCGGTGTTGCTGCTGCTGCTCTTGGGATTCTAGCTGAGAGAAGGAGACATTGGCTAGAGCGAGAAAGCACACGGCTAGAGCGAGAAACGACGGGGAAGCCATAGCTGAAGCAGAGAAGTGTTGAGCTGATGTGAAGTTTTTGTAGTATAGAGTGTGGCTATTTATAGGTAATAAGAAGACAGAGAAATTACACTTGCCACCCATTTTGGCACACACCATTTTTCATTTTAGTCCTTGCACTATCATATGTAATGATTCGTCCCTGTAAATTATAAAATATGAATTTAGTGCAAGTAGTTAGATGTAACTGATTCCTTTTCAAGTCATTGACAAATCCAGAAATATTTTTAGTAGACCGATATTTTTAAGTAAATATTTTAATGTTGCTCCACATTTTTTTTTCCTCTAAAATTTAAATATTTTTTAATTGTATACAGTAAAATGTCTCTAGGTAAGTTTATATGCATCTCGATTAATCACCTTTTCAAGTGATCTTAAGGACGTACTCTTTCGCGTTGACATGGTACATTCAGGATTAAATTCAAGATTTATATTGACAAATTATTTACAATAATTGATTAATGTGGTCAATTTACATATGTAGTATTTTAAAATTAAATTTGTGATTAATTATTTAAAATATTAAATATAATATTAATCTAATAAATTACCAGAATAAATCATATATTTTGTATTTTTAATACATTTGCCTGAGTGAAGAGTAAATTATTCAAAATTTTCAAACAAGGACAAAGTGAATTTATAAAAAATTCATCAATGGAATCATCTAACAGAAATGCACGTGCTTCCTTCATTACTTGAATTATAATTAGTTGGGAGCAATATCTAATCTCTGGAGAGGATTGAAATGAATTGCGAAAATTTAGTAAAATTTATGAACCAAAGTATAATTCATAAAATAATTTAGGGGGTTAGAAGTGTAATTAATCAAGAACTGGGGGCAGGGTATTGACACGTAAAATGGTTGGTGAAACACTTGTCTTCCACTTCTTGAAATTGCATGTATTTTTATTTGGTGCATGGGATGTGAACTCTTGTTTTGTTTACACATAGGAAGTGTATGTGGCGATACGTGTACATGCATCTCTTGTTTTTATTTGCATGCTTCTTTGTTTCTTTGTTCCGATGCTTAGGTCGAGGAGGGTTTTTTTTTTTTTTTTTTTTTTCGTGGTTTTTTTTTCCTCACTATATAGATTGAAAAAGGATGTTGAACTCTATAAAAAATAAACTATATATCTATTGAGTTACAAACTTTAGTTTGTTATTTCTACAGTTAATTAATGAGGGTAATTTGTTGAACAAATTTATTTTATGTTTACAAGTGTATCCTATTTGTTTCTAAATTTAGTTTATAGTATTCTTAAATATAGTTAATGATAATTAAAAAATCATTACTTCTATCCAAATATGTAGTTGAAGTTGATGAAACTAAATTTAATTACTAAATTTGATAAAGGTCGGAGGTCATGCTTTTCAGTAGCATTTTCGAAATTTGATAAAGGTCTGAGGTGGTCTGGCAGCAATGGCCCCGTCTTGTCCGCGAAGCCTTTAGTTTGATAAATTTGTTTGGTTTGATAAATTTGTTAAGATGGCGAAGGAATTAGGGGCTTAGAGATAATATTGAAAATTAAGTGTTAAAAATTTATAAATGTTAAATTTAAAATATTAAAATATTAAAGTTCTGTTTGATAACGCAATTAAACACTTAAAACTAAATACATTAAGTATTTGTTAAATTAAGTATGTTTGATAATAGAATTAAACAATCACTTAAAAAATTATTTAAAATTTTAAGTTATTTATGATTCACTTAATTTTTAGCACTTATCAGTTAATAATATTGAATATCTAATTATCACAATCAATATTTTACATCAATACGTAAAATCTCATAAAAAAATTATATACAAAAAATTATAGATGGAAAAAATATTAAATTGAGAAAAAAAATAAAAATAAAGAGAGAATGTTGTAAAGAGAATATTTTAAAAAAATAAAGTTGTAAAAATTATTTTAGGAATAAAATTGTGTACAGAAATAATATTTTTGAAGCTAAAAGTATTAAAAAAAATTGAATACTTAATATATTCAACACTCAACACTTATAATTTTAGAGCTTAAAATTTAACACTTCAACTTTTTAATACTTTTAACTTCGAAAAAAAAAAATTATACAAATTTTTCTCTAAAATAATTTTTTACAACTTTTGTTTTTTTAAAATAACTTTTATCTACAACTTTATCTCTTTATTTTTTTTAATCAATATATTACATTCTCTATTTATAATTGTTGTTTATAATTTTTTTTTTTGCTAAAATTTTATAGTATTGAAGTTGAATGATGTTTGTGAAAAATGATGTTGGAAAAAAATCTCTTGCACATGCAATAGCTCCTCACGTACCAAAGATCTCTGCAACTTGTAAATTTGTCATGCAAAATTAAATAGTTCTAAGAGGATACCGGTGTGGTGTTGACCAAAAGAACCTCCGACGTGAGAATAAATTAGTCTGCTTTAGGATATTAGGCAAAAGACTAAGTATCAAAGTAAGAGTAATACATTTCCTTTATTTGTAGACTAAGTCATCTACCATCCATTACCTCTTTTTTGGCTTTCTATTATTGTTACACCCCACCCCGAGCACCCGTCACCCGAGGCCGGGAGTGACGTCGACACGACATTTCTTGACCAACCAACCAAATACATACATACGTACATACATACATACAGACACACACACACACACACACACACACACACACACACACACATATATATATATATATATATACACACACACACACACGCACATATTTAGACGCACGCGTACCGCTATTAATATTTTTTCCAAAAATAATATCTATTTACTCATTCCCACAAATATGGGAACACACTTGTCCCAAATATATACAACAAAAGTCACAAAATACTGAACCTTCCATGGTTCGCCTCCGACCGGTCCACTCTCAAAATGACACTACCTCCGAACTCTACCTAGTTTCAATAGTAGACCCACTCCTAGCTGCAGTACCTGAAACCAAATATTTTATCGGTGTACTGTCTTCATAATATAAAAACATTTTGTATGGATCAAACACAATTGTCAAATACCACGTTTCAAAAAAGTATATAGCATATAACCGCATACCAAGATGGAAATCAATTTCCACTGTCACCAACGCCATAAAATAATATATTTACATAAACCCATTTAAAATAATATATATAAGTTAATCAATTCAGGCAGTTCATCGTATAATAAAATACCGCACACATCCTCTCTTACTAACCATATGATCATTTTTACCTCACGATCGGAAGTTACGATGGTATCGTATCCTGTATAACTGTGCCATCTAACGTGACTATCAATGCCAGGGTTATTTATTATCCCTAATGGTAGAGATACCACTCACAGGATTTGTACTCTTGACGGGTCAATCAACTACCTGCAAGACTAATCTTCTTGACGGGTCATACTAATAAGCCACCTGCATAACTAATTCTCTTGACAAGTCATAATAATCAACCACCTGTAGGACTAATCCTTCTGACAGGTCATAATATCAACAACCACCTGCAGGACTAATCCTCCTGACAAGTCATAATATAATCAACCACCTGTAGAACTAACACTCTTGACAAGTGTCACACCCCACCCCGGACACCCATCACTGTGGGACCGGTGTGACGTCGACACAATCTCACCAGAATCACAAATACCAGAAATAACCATATACATACATACAGACGTATCACAAACATATATATATATATATATATATATATATATGTATATATGTACTCTCAAATTTGGAAAACATTAGTCCCTACAAAAAAAAATATCGTAACGATAAAGATACATAACATCTAAACCTCTCAGTGTTAACCTCTAGTAGCACTCCCAAGATACTCTTTCCCTATCGCACCTTCGGATTCAAACTATTACCAGTAGGGGACGGATGCCTAGTTAATGCACCTGCGAGTGTACTGTCTTCTTAGTAAAAATATTTTTATAATAATAATTCATTCTACAACATCTAAATGGATTAAGCGTAAGTATAGAAACAACACATAACTAGTAAAATTCTCCATAATATAAGCAGTGAAAATAAACCAATAAATATAAGTTCTATTCAAACCCATCTAGTAAAATAATACCAATCACCATAATAAATAATAAATCACCCAATATAAGTAAAACACCACATCTCAAACACCGCTCCACCACAATATACACTGGCTAGCCATAGTGATCGTTTTAACCTCACAATCGGGAGTTTGCAACGGTACCATACCATCTGTAGGATATGCCTTCCTACGAACACCTATCACTCCGCCGAAGCAGATAATTACTGCGCAGTATAAACGTCTAACATCACTTTGCCGAAGCGGATAACGTCACTTCGCTGAAGTGGATCATATCTCTCCGCCGAAGCGGATAACCTCACTCCGCCGAAGTAGATAAATACTACGGCATCGTCAAATCAATAATATCGTCAAATCAATATCATCACTCTATCGAAACAGATAATCATCACTCTGCCGAAACAGATAAATACTATAGCATCGTCAAATCACTAACGTCCTCATCAAATAACAAATCAATAACATCGTCTAATCAACATCGTCAAATCTCAAATATCACCCTCTATTTCCAAAAATCATATTTTTCACTTTCTTTAAAAAAAAGTCTGATTTCACCAAAACCATTTTTCCACTCTTTATTTTTAGAAAACCAGATATTTTTTTCACTCTCTTTTAAAACCACCAAATCCAACAAAAATCATTTTTCAACTTTCTTTTAAAATCAACGTAATTCGACAAAAATCAATTTCACCAACTCACCCAAAAACCTGCTTGACCCACATAATTTTAAAACCATCCAGTTTAAGTAAAACCATTTTACACACACACACACACACACACACACACACACACACACACATATATATATATATATATATATATATATAAATATAGTTTGGCAAGAAGACAGTACACTCACCTCGTTTTCCGCACAGTAAAAACACCATCGCCAAATGACTACCGGACTGCTACCGAAATACTACCTGGAAGTAGGCGCCTGTGAACCTAACCATGACAGGCCTAAATCAACGTTTTATTCACAATAAACCCTAATATGCAGTGTGTGGCCCTAAATGCAAGATTTCCAATTTCCTCAAAATTAATTATTTAACGAAATAATAATTGATTAAATTTACTTGTTCCCGAATCGCTTACGGGTTGCGAGATGAGTTTATATTTTAGTTGAGGTTAAAAGTGATTTTTTTTTTATTATTTATTTATTTATTTATTTTTATTTATTTTCTGTTTGCAGCCCGACTGCCTCTTTTCTCTATCTCTCTCTCTCTCTCTCTTCCCACCTTCACTGGCCGACGACTGCAACACACTCTCCCACACCCTACAGCTGGACACGGATGCACTCACAAACCACCGACCACTTTCTTTTCTGTGTTCCTGTTTTCGATTGTACCCAGCCGTCGATGACTGACTCCCTTTCTCACTAGATTCTCATTCTCCGTCGGCCAACAATCACCACTCCATGCACCACCGGACCGATCTCTCTCTTTCTCCTTTCTCTCACAACTGAACGGCAACACACTGCCAGCGACCCACATAGTCATACGACCGAAACACACACATTCGGGACCACACCGGCAACTCACACCCCCTGTCGATACACTCTCTCTCTCTCTAACCTCCCTTCATTTCTGGCCATCCTACACCGGTACCATAATCATCCCTGACCGACTGCAATCCACCCACGATCGTCGAGGATCGACGGACGACGATCCGAACAACACTTCCACATACCCACATTCTACATTTTTAAACCGAAATAGAGAACACACACACGCATACACTGCCGTAGCGGCGACACACACCGTCGGCCGCACCGTGGCGACGATCACACACGCATGCAGTCGAAGCAACACACACATACACACGCTGCACAAAATAAGAATCAGAAACGCATACACTCCATTGAACGCCACCGTCGGACAAAATTGAAACCCACCGGCGATCCTACCGCAATCACATACACATGTATGCACACACCCACTAGAATGATCAAAAAAATATACATGAATACTCACCAGATTGAAGATCGTCGACGACTAGACAGTCGAACCTAACTCCCGCTCACCGACAATGCACACTGTCGACGCCATCGACGAAACATCCCACCAGCCGAAATCTCCACTCCGTCTCTCTTTCTAGAATTTCTGAATTTCTAGATTGGGTTTGAGTTTCACATGCAAGAGTGAGTATAAATTGCATGAGATTAGTGGGAGATGTCGTTCCTAGCTTGCCACGTTGCCCACGCCAATCTCCCTTGTCGACTGGTTTGAGCCTCGTTACACACACACACAACATATAATATACATATATGTGTTTTAAAAAAAACTTTAGTTAAATTGCACTTTCCTTCCCCCAGCTTCCTTTAAGATCATATTTAATCATTTTCAACTTTTACAAGTTTCTAAAATTATAATTTCACCCTTACTATTTTCAATTTTTGATTTTAATTATCAATTTGGATCTCAAGTTTAATTTCCATGTTTTCTAAATTTCAAATTTGACCCTTAAACTTTTAATTTGGATTTTTATTAACAAAAATTTATCCCGAATTTCCCAATACTTTAAAATGAAACTATTACTGACTTACGTACTATGATTTGGGCCTTACAATAGGTTATAATATAACATAACAAAATCAACCACTTGCATGACGTGCCCTCCTAACAGGTCAATACTATCCCGCAGGACGTGCCCCCCTGACGGGTTCAAACTATGGTATAGTCAGATAAAAATTATTTTCCACATTTAAAATTTGTTTGATCCACATAAGTCATAAAATCGTCTAATTTTAATAAACACTTTTTTCCCCATAATTTATACAAAACTATAATTTGTAAATTTACATAAAAGACAATACACTCACCTCGATTTTCGCACTATAAAAATACTGACGTCAGAAACTATCGGGACGCTGGCACCTGTGAACCTAACAGTGATAGGGCCTAAATTACAATTTTATTTAAAATAAACCTAATATGCAATTTGTGGCCCTAAAATGTATAATTTCTCATTCCCCAAATTTAATTATGCAAAATTATTATATGTCCCATTTCACTATGTTAATATTCACTGTACAACAATATTAAAATTAACGGTAGCAAAAATTATCGTTATGATTACCAAAATTTAATATTAATAAATTAATTCGACGAAAATAATAGTCGATGGAATCGTTACCTGTTCCAAATCTTTCGTCTATTGAGAGATTAGTTTTTGATTTATTTATTTATTTATTTTATTTTTTTGCTTCTGGTTTTGAGCTCCCGCCGACCCACACACACACTCAACCTCATCGCCGACGATTATGGGACAGCCCACACACCTATACACATGCTGAACGATAGGGACACACACACACGCACACTCAATGTCCATATCCACGCACACTTACCGCCGGCGACCTACACACTCCGTCGACGACAAACGACCGACTCACACACATACCTAGAAAGCAGTTTTATGCACCTGTCACCCGAGGTCGGGAGTGACGTCGACACGACACTTCCTGACCGACCAACCAAATACATACATACATATATATACATATTCAGACGCACGCGTACCGATCAATATTTTTTCCAAAATAATATCTATTTACTCATTCCCACAAATATGAGAACACAGTTGTCCCAAATATATATAACAAAAATCACAAAATATTGAACCTTCCACGGTTCGCCTCTGACCGGCCCACTCCCAAAATGATACTACCTCCAGACTCTAGCTAGTGCCAGTAGAGGACCCACTCCTAACTGCGGTACCTGAAACTAAATATTTTATTGGTGTACTGTCTTCATAATATAAAAATATTTTGTATGGATCAAACACAATTGTCAAATACCACGTTTCGAAAAGATGTATCGCATATAACTGCATACCAAGTTGGAAATCAATTTCCACTGTCACCAATGCCATAAAATAACATATTTACATCAACCCATTTAAAATAATATATATATATATATATATATATATATATATATATATATATATATATATATATATATATATATATATATATAAGTCAGTCAATTCAGCCAGTTCATTGTATAATAAAATACCGCACATATCCTCCCCTACTAGCCATAGGATCATTTTTATCTCACGATCGGGAGTTACGATGATACCGTATCTTATATAACTGTGTCATCTAACGTGATTATCAATGTCGGGACCATTTATTCTCCCCAATGGTTGGGGTACCACTCGCAGGATTTACACTCCTGACGGGTTATAATAATCAACCACCTGCAGGACAAATCCTCCTGACAGGCCATAATAATCAACCACCTACAAGACTAATCTTTCTGATAGGTCATAATATCAACAACCACCTACAGGACTAATCCTCTTGACATGTCATAATATCAACAACCACCTGCAGGACTAATCC
Organism: Eucommia ulmoides; assembly: GCA_016647705.1. NCBI lineage: Eukaryota > Viridiplantae > Streptophyta > Magnoliopsida > Garryales > Eucommiaceae > Eucommia > Eucommia ulmoides. The sequence goes on along the minus strand of CM028327.1, from coordinate 26,647,589 downwards.
TCTTAATAGGTCATAATATAATCAACCACCTATAGGACTGGTACTCCTGACAAGTCATAATATAACACAACATAATCAACCACCTGCAGGACGTGCCCTCTTAATAGGTCAATACCATCCCGTAGGACATGCCCTCCTGACGGGATCAAACTATGGCATAGTCGGACAAAAATCACTTTCCACATTTAAAATCTGCTTGATTCACATAAGTTATAAAATCGTCCCATTTTAATAAACACTTTTTTTTTGCACAATTTATACAAAAATATAATTTGTAAATTTACATAGAAGACAGTACACTCACATCGATTTTCTTACTACAAAAATACCGACGTCAGAAACTACTGGGATGTTGGCGCCTGTGAACCTAACAGTGATAGGGCCTAAATTAATATTTTATTTAAAATAAAACCTAATATGCAATGCGTGGCCCTACAATGCATAATTTCTCATTCTCCAAATTTAATTATGCAAAATTATTATTTGTCCTATTACACTATGTTAATATTCACTATACAACAATATTAAAATTAACGGTTGCAAAAATTATCGTCACGATTACGAAAATTTAGGCCCTGTTTGGTAACTGTTTCCATTCCAGAAATTCTCATCTCATTCTCAGATTTTTGGGAATTCTGTTTGGGAATATCGTTTGGTAATTTTTGTTTCCGTTTCCATTTCATTCCCATTTGAGAATTGTGCCCATTTTTTTTTTAAGAAATGAGAAACAAAAAAAAATTGTTTCTCATTATTCCTATTCTATTCCTAAAACACATTGTCACTGTTCACCCGTCGACCGACCATCGTTCGCTGCTGTCGCCACCGTCCGCTGCCGTTCCCAGCGGCCATCTTCGGTGACCGGCGCCGGTCAACGTCCGACCAAAAACTTTTCGGCCACTGTCACCACCCGCCACCGCTGTCCGGGCGTCGCTGGTGCCACCGCCTTCTGGCCATCGCTGGAGCCACAGCCGTCTGGCTGGCGACGGCGCTACCGCCGTCAGGCCAAAATAGAAAGAAAAAAATAAAAAATAAATAAATGATTTTAGGATAAAATCGTTACCAAACACAATTCTCTTCCCAAAAAAAAAATAAAAAATTATCGTTACCAAACGCGATTCTACTCCAAAAAAAACCAAACAAAATTCTCATCCTATCCCATCCCATTCTCATCCCACTGCTGGAATGGAAACATAAACAGTTACCAAATGCCACCTTAATATTAATAAATTAATTCGATGAAAATAATAATTGATGGAATCGTTACCTGTTCCTAATCTTTCGCCTGCCGAGAGATTGGTTTTTGAATTTTATTTTTTATTTTTTTTTATTTTTTCTGGTTTTGGTTTTGAGCTCCCACCAACCCACACACACACTCAACCTCATCGGCGGCGATCATGGGACAAGCTACACACCCATACACATGCTGAACGACAGGGACACACACACACACACACACTCAACGTCTACACCCACGCACATATTCCGTCGACGATAGACGACCGACGCACACACACACCTGATCACCTGAGTGCACACACACACACACACACACACACACACACACACACACACACACACACACACACACACACACTGTCAACAGAACCCCCACACTCACTGGAGCGAACGACGATGCCATACACACACACACACACCGTCGACGATCAGAGCACACACCCACACGATGATCAATACGCATTACCAGCCTAGACACATACACCACATCCATCGAAGAAACAACCGGAGAGACGACCGACACATATACACGAATGACGATCACACAGCCACACACTGACGCGAAACAACCAAATAGATGGGCACACACAAACACACGGTCGGACCAATCAGCCATGATCACATATACACACACACACACCCGTCAAACGACGGCGATAATCATGCACCACCAGACGAATAACGACGACACCCACCCACCCACGCTGATGACACTGAACAGCCCACGCTCGCCGAACAACGATGACGATCATCCCACCAACTCCCACACCGTCGGACGAACGACAACACCACCGATACATTCACCGCCAACCGTCCGAACCTTCTCATCTCTTTGTTTTTTTTTTAGGTTGTTGTGAAATGTGTGCATGGAAAAAAAATAAAAAATATTTATATATATATGTAATAGCTTACCCCTATTATCAATTTGTTTATATATTTTATGTTAAATTATGTTAATCCCCCTTTGATTATCTTTAAGTTATTAGTTAAACCCAAAATTTAGAATTAATATTTTTAAAATTGCTAATTTGACCCCTAAATTTTTAAAATAATTATGATTTGGCACAATTTATCCCGTTATTTTTTAAATGTTCTAAAATGCAACTAAAATTTATGCGTATGTGGAAATTAGAGTCTTACAATTATGTCATCATTTAATGGGGAGTTACACGCCCATTTATATTTCTATATATTATGGAATTACACCGTAATTTAGTGGGGAGTTATACCTTTTCAGCTCTCCCACTAGGTGAAAATTTCTTCCGCATCATTTGTCCCCCTGACCTCAGTGTTGATTCGAAGATATGGGACAGAAGGCTAGCTTCTCTTCTTACTCTTCCTTATTGCTCCAAATCGTGTTGGTCAGTTTTACAAACGTTTACTTTGACGAATTGATTTGAGTAGCTCAGTTTCGTTGACGAACTTATCTAAGTCACTTGGTTTTCACTTCATTAGGGTTAAAGTTCAGACACACATTCAGTTCTGTACTAACTCCATAGTAAGGAGTGACGAGTTTAAGACTGGAAAAGAACAATACCTTGAGAAGGATGTCATATAACAAGATGACAGAGAAATTCTTATTGGAAGCATTCCCGTGATGGTCAAATCTTATTTATGTTGGAAAAAGACGTAGTCAAGTTGGATGAAGAATGTAAAGTACCTTTTTTCTTTGTTGGATTGTAATGATGTATCCGTTATTTATAAAAAACTGTCGGATTTCATTTGTCGCAAACAACTGCTTAAATTCCAAGAATGATGTTCTCCCAAAGATAAGCTAAGAATGGAGAAAACATGGAACGTTAACTGTTACACCCCACCCCGGGCCCCCAACGCCCAAAGGCCGGGCGTAATATCGACTTTACGTTATCTGACTAACAATATCATATATATAAATATATAATAATATAGGTTATGTTTTTCAAAAATATTTACCAACTTCAAAATTCAGGAATACACATGTCCCAAATATCCACAGTAAAACTATAAAAAGAAATTGAACTTTTCATGGTTCACACCAGTCCTGCAAATTCTCCAAAAATAACACCACTTTTTGACTCCACCTAGTGTCTGTAGTGGACCCGTCTCTAACTGCGATACTTGAGACCAAATATTTTATCGGTGTACTATCTTTATAGTATAAAATTAATTTATGGATTAAGCATCATTATCAATTATCACTTTTCAAAACATAGTATAAAAATAGCCGCACACTGAGCCGAAATAAACTCCACAACTATCATCACAATAAAATAAATGTATTTAAATTAACCAATTAGATTATTTTGATATATAATCAAATACTGCACACATATTTCTCTACTAGCCATATGATCGTTTGACCTCACAATAAGGAGTTATGACTGTAAAATCTAGTTCTTGCACATTCATATTTCTAGTTGTATTTTAGAACATTTAGAAAAATAATGAGGTGCATTGTTCTATTTAGTATTTACTTAAAAAATTTTAGGGTTTACTTGAATATTTAAAGGGTTGAATTTAAATTTTTTAGGGATTAACATGTTAATTTTAATATATACTTTTAAAGTTTAGGGGATTACTAAGTTATTTAAAATATGATTTTAAGAAATTTTGTGATATAATTAATATTTTATTTATTTAAAGAGGGGTAATTAGTATAAATCAATAAATAAATAAACAAATAAAGAAAGAAAGAAGTGGTGGAGATTCATTTCCTTACTAAGGAAGAAAATGACCTCAACCATGTAAAGATATATAATGGATATATATATATATATATATATATATAAATAAAAACGTGACACATATTATGTCTTAAAAAAAATAGAGGGGTAAAAGGCAAGACGGTGGACTAGTACACACACACACACACACACACACACACACACACACACATATATATATATATATCACGTTCGATTTACAGGACTAAATATGTCAAAAATATATACGTGGGTTCGAAAAATATAGTGGGTATAGATATATCAAATTTATGAAAAACACAATTTAAGATAAAAATTGTAACGGGAATTTTTTTGCAGATGTTGTTATAATAACAATTGTATAGTCAATATTAACTTAAGAAATTAGGCGTTAAAATAATTTAATATAACCAAAAAAATAAATGGGAATAAAAAATGATGCATTTTAGGGTCACACATTACATAGTAGATTTATTTTAAATAAATTTTTAATTTAGGCCATATCGTTGTTAGGTCCACAGACAACGCTGACCATGCCTGTATTTCAACCATAGAGTATTTAGTAGCGCAAAAATAAAGGTGAGTGTACTGTCTTCTATGTAAATTGTCAAATTATATTTTCGTACTAAATTGGAAAAAAAATAGGATTTATTAAAATTGATTATTTTATGACGTTACGCGGATCAAGTAAATTTTTAAAGGTGAAAAGTGGTTTTATTTTCCGATTATACCATAGTTGTCTTCTCGTTAAGAGGGCATGTCTTACGAGATGTGGATATATATTGTTACCTGTTAGGAAAGTCTTGTAGGGTGGATATATATTGTTACCTGTCACACACCTTCCCAAGCCCCCAATGCCCGAGGCCGGGTATGACATCGTGTAACGACCTGATTTCCCTGGGTCACCACGCGGTTTCTCCTATTGGAGAATTTAACTGAAACTGAATTACCAATACTTTTATTCTATACAATCGGATAAATTTTACAAATAACGACGATAATTTTAGTTGTCAATTTTACAATGGTAACTAACAAATATAATAATTACAATTCAAATACAATCGAATAACCAATAATTTATTCTGAATTACTCCGAGAAATTTTACAGATTACGGCGATAGTTTCTTTTATCGACGATGATAATTTTATTAAATAATTGATATTCTAATTAATAATAATAAAAAAAAAATTGATAAATTTCGCACACGATGACGACAGTTGGAATTATCAAATTTTATTTAAGTCGATTTTACAATAGTGAATCAATATGGTAAATTTATACTGTGACGGCGTCAAGTAATTAATAATTCTTCTTATGAAAATATTTTAATTTGCAATTCGATGGCGATAATTATAATTATCGAATTTATAATTTATATATATTTATCGAATTGATTTTACAATGGCGAATAATAAATATGACTATTACAATTTTTAAATGAAAATTCAACTAAAATTCCTATCTCTGTTTCCCTCTCGCCGACCCTGCAATCAAAATTGTGGGGTTGTGAACCAACGCTCAGTAGAACTCCAACCTCTCTAATATATGCATTTAATTAATGGAACGAATAAAGCACATTGACATGATTTTCACATAATCATAATTATTTCATGTAAATTAACGGCTATAATTCGACAACAAAAATAACATCAATCTCACAATAGAGAAATTAAATACATATATTAAAAAAGTTAGAAATTCTTTCTAAAATCTGAAGCTGGAATCTAAACCAGAACATTTTACTCATTCCAAAAATTATTTAACGTATATATTTTGAGACGAACAGAAGCTAATTGCAAAATAAATTATTATTTTTCCTTAATATCTATATTCATATTAGCAAATGAAACTCAAACAGCCACTTTATATGTTGAATTGCATTGTTATTATTATTATTATTATTATTATTATTATTATTATTATTATTATTATTATTATTATTATTATTATTATATATACGTGTCATATATATATGACATATAAACATATATATATTTGTGCTTTCTTCTTTAATAAGAAGATAGCACATTATGCATATATATATATATATATATATTTAACTATTTATATAAATATCCCCTTAAAGTAAAGAAAATATTAATTATATCTCAAAACTCTTAAAAATATATTTTAAATAATACATTGGTTTCAAACTATTTAAAATCACTTTAAAATAAACATTTAACTTCTAAAAAATTATCAAATATTATTTATACTATAAATTCGCAAAACAGTCCAAAAGTATTAAATTTTTATATAAAGAAATATTTTCAAAAATATAAATTTTTTGGGATATTACAATCTACCCCTCTGAAATAAGTTTCGTCCTCAAAATTTTGTTCAAAATGGTAAAAATTCATAATCGGACCACATGATCATGTTAGTCACACTCAATTCTTAAACAATTGTTCTCTATGTAGGATCCCATAACCAAAAGTCACCCATAATTCACATTCGTCAACATTCATTCCACTCATCATAACATTCCCATTCGCAGTGGCCCACGTTATATCCAACAACATACGGATAGGGTGCACTTTGGTTGGTAACACCTAGTACAGATAACCAATTACCAAAGAATATTATGTTTCTAGACGCTTCCGCTTCGCTACTCTGATAAAAATAACAATAAATAATAATATATCTTTAAAATATCATGGTAGTCTTACTAGATTGGATCTATTTCAATTCCAATAGGTCTACAATCTCAATAATTTTTCCACTCAACATGACTTTTCAAGTCTACTGCCATATCTCGTAACCAACACTTATTAATTTCTACCCAGCATTTCAACCAATAAGTTCGCAACCAACATCATAAGCAACAGATAACCCAAACTCCACTTGGATTGGCCCGTGAGACTAAAAATCACCAATCCCAATATCCACATCAAAATTTTAATAATCTTGTAAACGTTTTATAAATACTACCACAATCCAACTTCAAATAATAATTTTTTTTTTCCCGCAATACGTCTGAAAACACATAAATACTTCCCAAATACATAAGTATGTCACCAAACATCCAAATATGTTTCAATCATATAAACATATCTGGAAACCCATAAATACGTATCAACCACATCAATACGTTTCAAAATACATAAATACGTGTCGAAATACATAAACACGTCTCAATCACATAAATATGTATCGAAACACATAAATACGTGTCAATCCCTTAAATACATCTCGAAATACATAAATACCTCTCTAACCACATAAATACCTAGAAACATATAAACATGTCACTCACGCATAACTATATCTTAAACACTCAAATACATTTCAAACAACTAAATACGTGTCAACTACATAAACCAAATACATCTCAAATCATATACTTACGTCTCCAAAGTTACGTATGATAACGTGTTCTATACTGAATTCAATACTTACGTGAAATGTATATAAAAAAGAAAATTACATAAAGCCCCAACTTGCATTTCTAATACCAATTAAGTTAAAAAATTTAAACTAACATTTCAAAATAATAATTGGCTTCCGCTAGTTTCACAATGACTCCATGTTCTGCCTCTACCAATCATTAAAAATGGACCAATATTTATTCAAATTATATATATATATATATATATATATATATATGCGTGTGTGTGTGTGTGTGTTGTGTCAAGAGATCAAGAAATCAACACTTAAAATGAATTGTGTTTAAACTCTAATAAGCCACGTGTCTCTCTTTCTTACATTCTCTCTCTCTCTCGTTCTCTTAATCTTCTGTTGGTTATATTTCAAAATAGTCTTTTTTGGGTCATCTATCAACTTGGAAGGTACAAGTACTTAACCTTTTTTCATCTATATAAATACACACGATACATACATATATATATATACAAAATTTATATATATAAAAAAAAGGATAACTAAATTGTGGAAAAAATTATTTTATTAGTTAAAGTAAATTATAAATTTAATTAGAATGATATTTTTGGTATTTTATTGCCTAGTAAAATATTATTAATAGATAGTTAGTATTTTTCTTTGTAGTTAAATTATTAGTTGCTAAATGTAACTATAATATTTTAGTGCACAATTAATATTGGTTTGAGAAACTAAGACGTGTAATTTTAGTAAATTTTATAGAATTAAGGAAATTTGGGAATGGAAAATTGTGCATGTTAAGGCCATGCATCGCATAGTAGATTTATTTTAAATAAATTATTAGTTTAGGTCCTTTGGTTGTTAGGTTCACAGGTGCTGCCTGTGTAGTCTTTCGACGCAGTGTTTTTGATAGCGCAAATATTAAGGTGAGTGTACTGTTTTCTATGTATTGACAAAGTATATTTTTATAAATTGTGGAAAAAAATATTTATTTAAAATGGATGGTATTATAATGTTATGCGGATCAAATAGATTTTTAAATGTGCAAAATGATTTTTGTTATCTGACTATGTTATAATTATCTTCTCGTAGGGAGGGCATATCCTGCGAGATGTGGATTACCTGTCAGGTAAGAATTGTAGGGTGGATATTTGTTGTTACCTGTCAAGCAAGACATGCAGTGTGGATATTTGTTGTTACCTGTCAAGCAAGTCCTACAAGGTGGATATTTGTTGTTACCTGTTAAGCAAGTCCTGCAGGGTGGATATATATGGACCTGTCAAGAGTGTAAATCCTGTGGGTGGCTATCCCTACCATTAGGGATATTAAATGGCCTTGGTACTGATAATCACTTTAGATGGCACAGTTATACAGGTTACGGAACCGTCGTAACTCCTGATCATGAGGTGAAACGATCCTATGACTAGTAGAAAATATGAGTGCGATATTTCATTATATGTCGAAATGTTTGGATTGGTTGATTTAAATACATTATCTTATTCCAATGATGACAGTGGAATTTATCCCGGCATGATATGCAGTTATATTATATTTTAAAAAATGGTATTTGATAATTATGCTTGATCCATGAAATGATTTTATATTATGAAGACAGTACACCAATAAAATATTTGGTTTAAGGTGTCGCAACTAGGAGTGGGTCTACTACTGGCACTAGGTAGAGTCAAGAGGTAGAGTCGTCTCGGTAGGTTGGCCGGGCGGGTGTGAATCGTGAAAGGTTCAATTTTTTTATTTTTTTTTATTTTTTTGTGGTTTTGTTGTGAATATTTGGGATGGGTGTATTCCTGAATCTTGAAGCGAGTAAATATATTTTTGGAGAAAACATTTATCGCAGTGTGTGTATATATATGTATACGTATATTTTTTGATCGGTCAGGTAACGTCAAGTTAGTGTCACGTCCGACCTCGGGCGATGGGAGCCCAGGGAGGGGTGTGACACGTCGACTTGACGTTAGCTGACCAATTAACAAATATATATATATATATATATATATAATAAATCAGCTCATTTATAAAGAGAGCCGTTGGATGTCTCTAGATATTGGTAGCTGTTAGATCAAAATAAACCTAGATATGAATATTAAAATTAGGGTTTGGCCCCCTCCCACAATCCATTCGTCTCTCTCACCCTCTCCATCAGAAGCCGATCTCACCCCTATTCTCCCTTTCACTCACTCGGAACTAGATGGAGCAACGACGACGGCGAAAAACAGCGGCTTCCCTTCCTCCCTTGCGAAGACAACGGCTACGTTCACTCGTGACCAGGAGACCAATTGTCCCATGGCCGTCTTCCGTTAGCATTGAGTTCCCCACTCTATCTCCAGGTACGTTTTTCTCTCTCTCTTTGGATTTTGGGTTTGATTGTCTCTGTTATTCTATTTTGAAACCCTTAAAATTGAAATATTTTATCAATTTCTATTTCGAAACTATTTTCCCTCCCTTTATGACGACGATGCATAGGTGGTCGTCAGTGTTCAGCGAGGACAGTGTAGGTCGACGATAGTCGTTAGCCGCCCAAGCTTCATCATTGCCATTCATCTGTTCACCCCTAATCAAAGGTACTCTCATCTCTCTCACTATTGCTTATCTGATTTAGGGTTTTTATAGGATTAATTTTAGGATCTGAAAATTAGATAACCAATGACAGGTCTTTATGTTCACGACCACCATCTCTCCATATCTCTTAATTTGGGATTAGGATTGATTTATTGTTACAAGAAGCACGCGCATGTATGCCTCCTATCCTCTCTCTATTCATGTATCTATTATCTGTTCCTGTTTCTGTTTCTGTTTATTTTCCTGTTCATGTTTTTGTTTTTGTTTTTGTTTATGTTTTTGTTTTTGTTTTTGTTCCTGTTTTTTTGTTTCTGTTTCTGTTCGCCATTTATGCCTTATGTATATGTTCTGGCTGTTTTTGTTCCCTGTGATTTCTGTTTTAGTTAGTAAGGCCTGATTTGTTAGCGTTCTTTTGGGAACAAAAACAAAAATTTGGGAACAAAAAAAGTTGTTTCGATTATGCTCCATTTGTTAGTAAGACTCCTTTTGTTAGTGTTTTTGTTGTTCAGAGTTTTGTTTCATGTTTTTGTTGTTCTAACAGTATCGGTGTTCGATGTTCTAACAGTATCTGTTCAGTGTTCAATTACTAATTTATTGCCGTGAGAATTATTGTTGTTTTTCTGTTACCTATTGAAGTTGTTGTTCTGAAATTCAATTGAACAACACATTTTTTTTTGGTAGTCACATTATTATTGTCATGTATTTTGTTTCATTAAGCTAACAGTTGCTTTAAATGAGTGTGAGCTTTTTGCTTCAATTGGGTCTAGGCATTCAATGACAATGGAGCTCAGTCAACAATGATATCCAAAATCTGAGCTCAATTAACTATATTTTGGTTTTACTAGTAATAGTTGTTCTATTCATTTTAACAAATTTAGTTAGAAAATACAATATGTAGTACACATTTATATACTTATTTAGTTGTAAGTACATGCATACTACTAATGGCATATTTTTTCTCAATTTCTTACAACCCTATCATCCGATGTTTACATGCTCATCCAACTAATGAATATCATTTTATTTGTTTCTCAATTATCTTTTTAAATTTTTATAACTAATATGTTGGTTATTTGGTAGTAATGTGTTCATTTAAATAGTGATTTTTTTAGTCCGTGCCTTCTGGCACAGGTTATCATCAATTTTTTTTTTTTGGTGGTATTTAATGGTTATAATATACTAAATTTTGATTTTTTCTTTTTTGTAGGTGCTGAGTTTTAAAAGCAAGCCAAATGTATGGGCATACTTTCCAATGAAGGTATATATTTTTTTTAATAAGGTTTGATACTTTTACATAACCTCAAAATCCCGAAGTTCATGTTCACTTACTGAAAAATGTTATTGATTGCATTATGGAGGAGGAATTCATGAATTTAAATTTTGAAAATGTTGTTTTTATTATATGGTGTTCCTAATTTCTCTATGTATGTGATTGTAGGGTTTTGATTTGTTTTAGGGATCATCCCCCGTTCTCGAATTTATTCCAAGCATATGGGGTTAGGTCTGTGGAAAAATTATTTAGCGTTTTTTCTCACAAATTTTTGTTTCTCATCGTCAAGCCCTTTCACAGGTAATCAACCGTCGTTGCTCCATCCGACCACCATCTTGGCGGAGATTCCAAACTGAGTTTCGTTCCAATCGACATCAATAGGTAAAGTCTTTTTTTTTGGGGGGGGGGGGGGGGGGGGGGGTAAAGATCTATATGTTTTTGGTGTCCCTAAAGTTCTTTTTTTTCCCTATTTGTTGGTTAGTCCTTCAATAGTTGGTGAATGTGTTTTAAACTTGAAAATGTTGTTTTATAAATCAGTTGCCCATATCTTGGTCGATTACATTGTTGCCCAAATCTTGCTTGGTTAGTTGGCTTGAGATTTATAAAAGTTCAATATCAAAATCATATTTATTTTCTTTAGTGTTTGATGTTACATTGCAGTCTTAAAGAAGGTATTCAACTAATTAAAAAAAGGCTGCAAATGAATTCAAATACCTTGCTGAATAGCCTCTATCAGGTGAGCATCTGAATTTAAAATTAATCTGCACCATTTTTTTTAAAGCAAAAACTTATAAAAAAAAATTTGTAGTTTTCACTTTTAAAATAGGGTTAATATGATTTTCAACCCCCCAATTGGAATGCTTGAAGTTATAGTTTAATTTGATTTTACTATTTTTTAGAGATTGAAATTTTGTATTTTTTTTTTTTTTAATAGAGGGAAAGTAGAGATGTGAGGTTTTTTTATTTTTTATTTTTGTTTAGATTGGTAATTTTAGTTTGGTTTGACTTTTCTTGTTATCTCTGTTTCTTCTAGGTTCTTCGCCGTCTACGCCTGCACCTTGAGCAGCTCATTGTGTGTCGATGTCATTTATAATTCTTTGAGGTGAAGTATTTAATTTATATATATCTATTATTGTTTATGTATTTTCATATTTAGCTAAGGAGAAAAGGCTAGACGCTTTAATATGAATTTTATATGAGGGCTATTTAAAACCTAACTTTAAATTTCTAATTTGAAAAAGGGTAAATTTCTCTATTACACTAAATTGTTTAATCAAGTTTTTAATGAATTGTATCTCTAATCTTATATATTATTGCAACATCCTAACTGAACTTTAAGTAATACTACTTTATATAGTAGAGAAGTATTATGAATTTGGTGTTTATTAAAAATCTCTGAATTCTTTAAGATCAGTTCCTCATTTGGTAACCTCAACCCTAATTTTGGTAACATCAACCCTAATTACGTCTTCTAACTTCTTTGATGGTGTTTGTTTAGTGTATTTTAATCCCCTCTTCTCTTTGATGACGTTTGTTTAGTGTTTATTTATATTGTGTTTGTTTATTGTTTCTGTTTAGTGTTTCTATTCTCAGAGAACTTGGAACAGGAATGAGTTTGTTAGTATTTGTCGGTGACGGTATGTGTCTCGACTAAAACACAATATAAAATGTATTTCTAGTTGTTTTTTCTATCTCGACTATACTACCCTTTATGTAGTGTTTGGAAATACCGAATTTCGTGTTTCAATCCCACGAAACCAAATGTCGCCTCAAGATCAATTATTTTTAACCATTGTGTGGTCTTGATTGATGTTCAACTATTGGTTATTATTAAAGGACAACACAGTGCATGAAGGCTCCTATCGTTGCGGGGTTTGGAAAGGGTTAGATGTATATACAAATGAGATTATATCAATTTTTTTTAGTTTGTGTTTATAGTATCGTGTTATTGTTGTGCGTATTAATTTTATGGGTTTATATGATGAGTGTCTTTAATTTAAGATTCACTTTTGATTTATTGGAATTTGGTCGACAACATGGGCTTTACTTCTTGGCTTGATCTCTACTAAAGAGGATAAGCGAGACATAGCCCAGAAGCTCATAGGCAAGATGAGGCTTATTGGTAGAACGAGTGGCTAATTAGTTTGGATATCTTCGACTATCCTCCCTTCCAACTTTCGGAAGAAGAGTCGTTATCCTTCTTTCGCCACGTAGCTACCATGTTTTTTCTATTCTTTCTTTATTTTTTGTTAATTCTTTTATTTTTTTCTCCAGTTTTTGTTAGCATTTATTTCTTTGTTCCTTATCTATGAAGGTTTAATGTCAATTTTGTCTCTGATTTTACAACTCTGTAGCTATCGAGATCGGGAGATTTTGGATGGATATTGGGAGCTCGACCTAGAGTCTCCTTCATAGTTTACTTCCCGATGAGGTGCAAGGTATGATACTTTAGCTGTTGTTTTTCTATACTTCTATGTTTATATTGTTGTATTTGCTCCTATATGTTTGTTTAGCTACAAAATTGTTTTACCCTTTTAGAAGTAGAATCATTTTAATATTTTTTTAACAATAGAGTTAATGTGTCGTCTGATGTTTTACTTATTAAAAATCTAGATTTGGAAACATTCTTACACAAATCTCAATAGATTTTGCAATCATTCTTAAATGATTTCAATTAGCAATATGACTTAAGCTGATAAAAATTTGTTTTATTGTTTATAAAAAAATTCCCTTTAAAATTAGATCTTTAACGAAAATATATTTTTCTACCATTTTATATTTAATCGAGACGCGTTACTATAACTTTTGTGGGTAAGGTATTGTTATGAATTTTGTTGAAATATGGGAACAAACAAGCTTTTGATATTGACTATATACATATACAGGCTCAATATTATGCTTTAGATGTTGAAATATGGGAACAAACATGGCGATATCTACCTCTACCTTGAAACGATGAAACCTCCTTCAATGGCGTATTTCTGACCTTCCACCTATCGCTGTCAATGTTGTCGTAGATCTAGTCACTTGTCGCCATAGTCACCGTCATCGTAGATCCACCCCCTCCATTGTTGCCCTCCCATCGGCACAAGTTTGTCTCCCTCTCTCTCTCTCTTTTGTTGATGGTTTGATAGTTGAATTTGTGTTTGCAGTTATTGGTAATTTTGTTGCTATATTTTTTGCTTTCGTCACTTCCGTTTCCGTTCCGAAAGATTTTAATGTCAATGTTTTATAAATAGTGGGTATTTGTAAAGAGTATAGTTTTTTTCTTATTGGGAATAAATAATGTGTGAAATGGTGTTTGTTCTCAATTGTTAGTTTTCAATTGTTATTGTTGTTGATGTTAAAATGAAATAAGTATGGAATGTTGTATAAATAGAGGAGATTATGTCAAAATTTTTAATATATATTATTGTGTATATATATATATATATATATATATATATATATTGTTTTACACCTGTGCCTTTAGGCACGGGTTATACACTAGTATATATATACACATAAAACTGAACCTTCTACGGTTCACACATATCTGGCCAACCCTCCAAAACAATACTACCTCCTGACTCTACCTAGTGCCAGTAGTAGACCAACTCCTAACTATGACACCTGAAACTAAATATTTTATCGGTGTACTATCTTCAAAATATAAAATCATTTCACGGATCAAGAATAACTATCAAATAACACTTTTCAAAATATAATATAATATAACCGTATATCATTTCGGGATAAACTTCCACTACCATCATCGCAATGAGATAATATATTTAAATCAACCAATCCAAATATTTTGACATATAATAAAATACCGCACTCATATTTCCTAATAACCACAGGATCATTTCACTTCACGATCGGGAGTTACGACGGTACCGTAATCTATACAACTGTGCCATCTAAAGTGACTTTCTGTGCCAGAGCCATTTAATATCTCCAATGGTAGGGGAAGCCACCTGCAGAATTTGCACTCCTGATAGGTCCACATATATCCACCCTGCAGGACTTGCTTGACAGGTAATAACAAATATTCATCCTGCAGGACTTGCCTGACAGGTAACAACAAAAATCCACCCTGTAGGACTTGCCTGATAGGTAACAACAAATATCCACCCTGCAGGTCTTACTTGACAGGTAATGCACATTTCGCAGGACATGACCTCCTGACGAGAAAACAACTATGGTATAGTCGGATAATAAAAACCACTTCCCACATTTAAAATCTACTTGATCCGCATAACGTTATAATATGATCCATTTTAATAAACATTTTTTCCATAATTTATACAAAAATATACTTTGTTAATTTACATAGAAGACAATACACTCACCGCGATTTTTATGTTACTACAACCACTGTCGCCGGAATACTACGCGGGTGGCGTTGCCTGTGAACCTAACAACGATAGAGCCTAAAATAATAATTTATGTAAAATAAATCTAATATAAAATGCGTGGCCCTAAAATACATAATTTTCCATTTCCCAAATTTTGTATTATACAAAATTACTATACACCTTATTTTCTAAGTCAATATTAACAGTACGAAAATTATTATAGTAACAATTACAAGAAAAATTCATGTTAATAATTTAATTTCTAGAAACATATTAATCGACTATTAAAAAAAATTCTATTAGTCGACAAAATACTAAAAATTGTCGTTTTAA
This sequence comes from Eucommia ulmoides, assembly GCA_016647705.1. NCBI lineage: Eukaryota > Viridiplantae > Streptophyta > Magnoliopsida > Garryales > Eucommiaceae > Eucommia > Eucommia ulmoides. The sequence goes on along the minus strand of CM028327.1, from coordinate 26,631,812 downwards.
TAAAATTTACAGTTTTTATTTTTAAATTGTATTCTTCGTAAATTAAATATTTCTATACCGGCTGTGTTTCTCGAACCCACTATATATATATTTTGACATAATTATACATGTATGTTTGTCCGTACAGTTAGTCCCATTCAAAAGTGTGATATATTTTATTTTAACATTATATATTTATAGACACACATACATACGTGTATATATATATATATATATATATACATATGCGCGCGCGCACACACACACACACACATATATAAAGGAAAAAAAAAAATTAAAGATTACCTGTTCCTTTTTTTTTTTTTTTTTGTTGTTGTTGTTTCGACTGAATCCTACATAAAGAACATATATATATAAATGGATATATGTAAGCTCAATACCCAAAACCACTGCCCACTTTTCCTTTTTTTTTTTCCTCAAGATTTGGATAAGATCTTTTTTTACATAATTTTTTCTCCTTTTGCTTCTTATCCACAACGTGGGTAAGAAGGGTTTTTTTTTTTTTCCTTTTTGTTTGAATTAAATTAAATTATTATATTTTTTTCCCAAATTACGTTAACTTCCCCCAATTATCTTTAAGATATCATCTAAACCCAAAATCTAAAATTAATATTTTAAAAATGATAATTGACTCCTATTTTTTTTTTAAATAAATATTAAATGACATAATGCACTCCATTATTTTCTAAATGTTCTGAAATGCAAATAAAAATTATGCACATGCGAAACTCGGGTGTTACAACCCTTCCCCCTAAAAGAAATATCGTCTTGAAATTTTAGTTACCTTGAACGAATAAATGCGAATATTTATTCTTCATCTCATATTCTCTCTCCCACGTCGCTTCCTCTACCGAGTGACTACGCCATAGCACTTTCACCAACATAATCGTTTTCGTCCGTAAGACTTGGATCTTTGTGGTTCAAAATTTGGACTGGCTCCTCGTCATACGTCAAGTCCTCTTTCAATTCAATTGGTTGAGAAGTTAACACATGCGAAGGGTCTGACACATATTTCGTAAGTATTAACACATGGAAAACGTCGTGTAACCTGGATAATTTTGGTGGTAGGGCTAGTCGATAAGCTACCGTTTTAACCCGTTCTAGAATCTTGTATGGCCCGATATACATCGGACTTAGCTTCCCTTTCTTCCCAAATCTCATTATGCCCTTCCACGGGGATATACGCAAAAACACATGATTACCCACTTCAAATTCCAACTCTCGCCTACGCTTGTCAACATAACTCTTTTGCCGACTCTAAGCAGTCTTCAGTCTTTCCTGAATCACTTTTACCTCGTCCACCGTCAGTTGGGCGATATCAGTCATCAATAATTTTTGTTTTCCCACTTCAGTCCAACAGACTGGAGTTCTGCATCTTTTGTCATACAACGCTTTATAGGGTGCCATCTCGATTTTCGAATGGTAGCTATTGTTATAGGCAAACTCCATCAACGTCAAATGATCATCCCAACTACTAGGAAATTCTTGAACACAACACCTCAACATATGCTCCAACGTCTAAATCGTACGCTTTGATTGGCCGTCAGTCTAAGGATGAAAAATTGTGCTAAATTTCAACTTGGTACCCAAAGCAGCATGGAGACTCGGCCAGAATTTTGACGTAAATCTCAAAACTCTATTTGACGCTATGGAAACCAACGCGCCGTGCAATCGGACAATCTCGTTAATATACAGTTTTGCATACTTGTCCAGAGAGTACGTCGTATTTATGACCATAAAATGAGCAGACTTGGTGAGCCTATCAACAATCACCCCAAATGGAATTATGTCTCTTTTGAGTGCGAGGTTATCCCAAAACAAAATCCATCGTCATATGTTCCCATTTCTACTCCGGGATAGGTAGAGGCTGCAATAATCCACCTGGACGTTAGTGTTCGATCTTAACTTGTTGACAAATGAGACACCTGGCAATAAATTTAGTAATTTCCCATTTCTTTCCATTCCACCAATAGTGTTCTGATAAATCCCGATACATTTTGGTACTGCCTGGGTACATTGCGTATGCTGAGTTATACGTTTCCTCCAAGATGTCTTTCTTTAGATCGGCATTATTAGGCACACACAGTCTATTCTCAAGCATGAAGGCATCATCATTATCCCTGACGCGATATTCGGCTCTGTGACCACTCTTTACTTCATCTCTAATCTTTCCCAATTGGCCATCCGATTTTTGCACTTCAATGATACGGTCGATTAATGTCGATCTCAAAGTCAAAGTCGCAAGCAACGCTGCTGTCTGATCAACCACCAACTGGACTCGCAGAGATCTCAACTTGGCATATAGATTAGTGTGAATAACTTGAAGATGTGCAATTGAACTTGCCGATTTTCGACTCAGCACATCTGCTACAACATTGGCCTTTCTAGGATGATAGTTGATAGTGCAGTCATAATCCTTGATCAACCCTATCCAACGTCTCTACCTCAGATTTAGTTCCTTCTGAGTAAATAAATATTTCAAAATTTGGTGGTCAGTGTATATCTCGCAAGTCTTTCCATACAGATAATGTCTCCAGAGCTTTAAAGCAAACACAATTACCGCCAACTCCAAATCATGCGTCGGGTAGTTACGTTCGTGATTCTTTAATTGACAAGAGGCATATGCAATCACGTGACCATGTTGTGTCAGTACACATCCTTGCCCCTGGTGTGAAGCATCACTGTAGATCACAGAGCCATCGCCTTCAGTTGGGAGAGAAAGTATTGATGCATATATCAGTCTATTTTTCAGCTCTTGGAGACTTTGTTCACATTTGTCGGTCCACTCGAATTTAGATTCCTTGCGGGTTAATCGAGTCAATGGGGGCAGCTATAACAGAAAATCCCTGTACAAACCGACGATAATAACCCGCTACTCCCAAGAAGCTTCAAACATCGGTCACACTTTTTGGCCTTTTCCATTGGACAACGGCTTCGACTTTCTTTGGGTCAACTTGAATACCATCCCTTAAGATAACATGCCCCAAAAATACAATTTTATCCAACCAAAACTCACATTTATTGAATTTTGCATACAACTACTTTTTTCGCAAAGTCTGCAACACAATCTTGAGATGCTCTGCATGTTCTTCTTTATTTTGGGAATAGATCAATATATCAATAATGAACACGATAATAAACTGTTCTATGTAAGGCTGGAAGATCTGATTCATCAAATCCATAAAGGCAGCAGGGGCATTTGTCAATCCAGATGGTATACCTAGAAATTCACAATACCCATACCTCGTACGAAATGCCATCTTTGACACATCACTATCTCTGACTTTCAGATGATAATATGCCGATCAAAGATCTATTTTGGAAAACACCTTGGCCTTCTGCAATTGGTCGAACAGATAATTAATTCAAGGCAATGGGTATTTATTACAAAATGTCACCTTATTTAACTGCCTGTAATCAATATACATCCTCAGGGTGCCATCTTTCTTCTTTACAAAGAACACTTGGGCTCCCTACGGAGAAACACTAGGTCTGATAAACTCGCGGTCCAACAGATCTTGCAACTGAATCTTCAGTTCCTTTAACTTGGTAGGCGCCATACGATAGGGTGGAATTGATATAGAAGAAGTTCCTGGGAGTAACTCAATAGTGAATTCAATTTCCCTATCCACTAACAACCCTAGCAATTCTTCTGGAAATACATCAGAAAAATCCCTAACTACTAGGATATCTGCCACTTGTATTTCTTTTTGACTGGTGTGAATCACATGCGCGAGGTATTCTTGGCATTTTTTTTTAATAATTTCCTGGCCTCCAGAACTGAAATCAAACTGACAGGGGTAATGATTCTGTCTCCCGAAAATACAAACTCTGGCTTGCCTGCGACTCGAAAAGTAACTTCATTTTTAAAGCAATCCACTGTAGCATGATAGCTGAATTGCAAATTCATACCCAGTATCACATTAAAATCATAAATACTCAGGGGTAATAGATCCACCAACAATTCTCTATCACCAATACGAAGCGAATTGTCTTTATACACATTATGTATCAACACGAACTCGCTCATATGAGTAGAGATAACAATATTATGTGATAGAAAAGTAGAAAATTTGTCTACATACATCATAAAGGTCGCCGAAACAAATGAATGAGTAAAACCGGGATCAATAAGTATACATGTATTTCTATCATATAAAGATATAATACTTGTAACCATATTCGAGGTAGCCTGGGCATCCTGCCTGGTAGTAGAAAATAGACAACCTCAAGTCGGAGGTCTATCGGCCGATCCTCTACCATGCCCTTCAACACTGCTAGGGCTAACACTACCCACACTGCTCGCAGAAGGTGTAGATGTAACAACATATTTCAGACAATTTCAAGATATGTGACCTGGCTCATGACAACAAAAACATATTGGGCCTCCCATGGGACAGTCCCTAGCAAAATGATCTGGTGATCCACATTGATAGTATACAGGTATCTTGGCTCAACTAACCATCTGGCTCCTACCTTGTCCTTGCTAGGCGAAACTCCGTCCGAATACATTCTGCTGTCTCCTAGAGTATGATTGTCCTAGACCTCGGCTCCTAGTGGATTGGTCAGTTGTTGGGGCCTGAGAAAATGGCAGTCGAACTACAGCTCCACGAGAAGTGCCACTTGGATATCTGTTAGGCGACTCAAATCTACTCTTTTTATACTGCTCGCGGTTCTCAGCTGCTTCTCGTACATCCTGCTCTATTAATTTCGTCGTGTTTACCAATTCCACATAACCTTTGATCTACCTCCCCCCGTCAGCCCAGAATGTATTTCTAGGTCAAGTCCATTCTGGAATCGTCTACATCTTGCCTCTTTTGCTTTCACCAAATCAGGAGCAAATCGGGATAGGGCATCGAATTTGATTTGATACTGTAAACAACCATCTTCCCTTGTTTCAATGATATGAATTCCTCCTCCATCTGGAACTGATAGGATTCAGGAAAATATTTTTCATTAAACACCGCAACGAATCAATCCCAAGAAATCTCCTCGCATGGAATTAAAATTAACCTCTTCATTTCCTCCCACCAATGTTTAGCATCTCCTTTCAACTGGAAAGTGGCAAGAGTAACTTGGCTGTCATCGGTAATTCCCATTGCCTCGAATATGTGCCCTACGCTCCTTAACTAATTTTTAGCATCAGCGGGACCTGCAGTTCCCGTAAAATTTAGGGGGTCCAATTCCTTGAATCTCTTCAGGAGTACTGCCTAGGAAGTAGCTATTTCGGTTTGGGCCTTTTGGCATTCCATCATTTTTGCCTACTACTTTGTCAGTTGCGCAACAGCCTATAAAATTCGTTTAATGGCATCCAACATTTCTTGCGTCCTATCCCTCTTCTCTTGGGGTCCAATACGCCTAGTACTTTCATTTTCACGCTCTGTACTCAAGATCTGAAACGAAATTTAATAAGCAATAGGGCCAACAGACAAACGACATTGCATGACAAAAATGTACTATTTAATCCAATAAACTAACTACTACCCACGTGCCGAACCTACCTATTGACACCCTATCACATGGTCCACTACTGACTAGACAATCTGGTACATCTATAGAACCTATAACCTAAGCTCTGATACTAAAATGTGTCACACCTCTCCCCGAGCCCCCAACTCCCGAGGCCGAGCATGACGTCGACTTGACGTTACCTAACCAATTAATAAACACACACACACACACACACACACACATATACATACACTGCTTTCCAAAAATATATTTACCCATTTCAAAATTTGGGAATACACCTATCCCAAATATTCATAGCAAAACACAAAACTAAACCATCTACGGTTCCCACCTGTTCGGCCAACCCTCTAAAACGATATTATCTCCTGACTCTACCTAGTGCCAGTAGTAGACCCACTCCTAGCTACGACACCTGAAACCAAATATTTTATTGGTGTACTGTCTTCATAATACAAAATCATTTAATAGATCAAGCATAACTATCAGATACCATTTTTCAAAATATAATATAATATAACTGCATGCAGGGATAAAATTTCACTACCATTATCGCAATGAGATAATATATTTAAATCAACCAATCTAAATATTTTGACATAATAAAATACCGCACTCATATTTCCTACTAGCCATAGGATAGTTTCACCTCACGATCGGGAGTTACGACAGTACCGTAACCTATACAACTGTGCCATCTAAAGTGACTATCAGTGTCAGGGCCATTTAATATCCCCAATGGTAGGGGCAGCCACCCACAAGATTTGTACTCTTGATGGGTCCATAGATATCCACCCTGTAGGACTTGCTTCACAGGTAACAATAAATATCTACCCTGTAGGACTTGCTTGACAGGTAACTATAAAAATCCACCCTGCAGAACTTGCTTGACAGGTAATAACAAATATTCACCCTGCAGGTCTTACCTGACAGATAATTCACATTTTGCAGGACATGCCCTCCTGATGAGAAGACAACTTGGCATAGTCGGATATGAAAAACCACTTCCCACATTTAAAATCTACTTGATCCGCATAACTTTATAAAATGATCCATTTTAATAAAAAAAAAAATTCCCACAATTTATACAAAAATATACTTTGTCAATTTACATAGAAGATAGTACACTCACCTCGATTTTTACGTTACTACAACCACTGTCGCCGGAATACTACGTTGGCGGCGTTGCCAGTGAACCTAACAACGATAAGCCTAAATTAATAATTTATTTAAAATAAATCTAGTATGCAATGCGAGGCCCTAAAATACACAAATTTCCATTTCCCAAATTTTGATTGTACAAAATTACTATACACCCCATTTTCTATGTCAATATTAAATGTACGAAAATTATTGTAGTAACAATTACAAGAAAAATTCACGTTAATAATTTAATTTGTAGAAACATATTAATTGACTATTAAAAAAAAAATTCTATTAGTCGACGAAATACTAAAAATTGTCATTTTAGTAAAATTTACAGTGTTTATTTTTAAATTATATTATTCGCAAATTGAATATTTCTATACCCGTTGTATTTCTCGAACCCACTATATATATATTTTGACATAATTATACATGTATGTTTTCCCATACAATTAGTTTCATAAATCGAACGTGTGATATATTTTATTTTAACATTATATATATACACACACATATATACGCATATATATATATATATATATATATATATATATATATTAATAATATAAATGGATATATGTAAGCTTAATCCCCAAAACAACCGCCTACTTTTTTTTTTTTCTCAAGATTTGGATAAGATTTTTTTTTTTATACATATTTTTTTTCTCTTTTTGCTTCTTATCCACAATGTGGATAAGATGTTTTTTTTTTGAAATAAATTATATTATTATTTGGGGGATATAGAGATATACAATAAGAATATCATCTAAACCCAAAATCTAAAATTAATATTTTAAAAATGATAATTAGCTCTTAATTTTTTTTTTGGAAAATAAATATTAAATGGCATAATACACTCTATTATTTTCTAAATGTTTTAAAATACAACTAAAAATTATGCACATATGAAACTCGGGTCTTACATTACTTGTTAGGCAAGTCCTGCAGGGTCGATATATGTTGTTACTTGTCAGGCAAGTCCTGCAGGGTGATTGCTCCTACCATTGGAGATATTAAATGACCCTGGCTCTGATAACCACCTTAGATGGCACAGTCGTACAGGTTACGGTACCGTCATAACTCTTAATCGTGAGGTGAAATGATCCTATAGCTAGTAGGAAACATATGTGTGTGGTATTTTATTATATATCAGAACAATTTAATTGACTTATTTAAATGTATTATTTTATTGCGATGATAGATGTGGCATGTTATTTTGGCTTAGTGTAAGGTTATATTCATATTAGGTTTGAAAAGTGATATTTGATAATTATACTTGATCCATAAATTGTTTGTATATTATGAAGACGGTACACAGATAAAATATTTGGTTTCAGGTGTCGCAATTAGAGACGGGTCCACTACTAGCACTATGTAGAGTCAAAAGGTAGTGTTGTTTTTGGAAAGATAGTCGGGACAAGTGTGAACCATGAAAGGTTCAGTTTTTGTAGCTTTGTTATGAATATTTTGGGTACACTTGTATTTTTTGGTTTGAATTTGGTAAATATTATTTTTGGAAAAAAAAAAAATATTTAATAGTACATGTGTGTATTTATATATTTGTGAGTTGGTCGGGTAACATCAAGTTGACGTTGCGCCCGACCTCAGGCGATGGGGGCCTGGTAAGGGGTGTAAGTTTTTGGTATTAGAGCATAGGTTATAAGTTCTCTAGGTGTGTCAGATTGTTTAGTCAGTAGTGGACCCTGAGATAAGAGGTCAATAGGTGGGTTCGGCACATGAGTGATAACTATTTTATTGAATTAAATAGTACATTTTCGTCATGCACTGTTGTTTGCATTGTTGGCTTTGTTATTTATTAAATTTCATTTCCGATATTGATTATGGAGCGTGAAAATAAAAGTACTGGGAATTCAGGACCCTAGAGAAAAAGGGGTAGGATGTAGGAAAGCTTGGGGGCTGTCGAGCGAATTTTACAGGTTGTTGCGCAACTGATAGTGCAACAGACAAAGATGATGGAATGGGAGAAGGCCCAAACCGAAACAACCACTTCTCAAGCTATACTCCTGAAAAGATTCAAGGAATTGGACCCCCCTTCTTTTACGGGAACTGTGGGTCTTGTTGATGCTAAAAATTGGTTGAGGAGTGTAGGGCACGTGTTTGAGGCAATGGGCATTACTAATGATAGTCGAGTTCCTCTTGCCACCTTCCAGTTGAAAGGAGAGGCCAAACATTGGTGGGAGAAAATAAAGAGGTTAATTTAAGTTCCAGATGAGGAGATTTATTGGGATCGATTCATTACGGTATTTAATGAAAATTATTTCCCTGAATCCTATCAGTTTGAGATGGAAGAGTTCATATCACTGAAACAGAGAAAGATGACCGATCTGTAGTATGAAATTAGATTCGATGCATTATCCCAATTTGCTCCAAATTTGGCGAAAATTGAAGAAGCAAGATGTAGAAGATTCCAGAAATGACCCGATCTGCAAATACGTTCCAGTTTCACTGGCAGACGGATTAAGAGTTATACGGAGTAGCTAGACACGGCCAAATTAATAGAGAAAGATGTACAGGAAGGCATCAAGAACCGTGAATAGTACAAAAAAGAGTAGATTGGAATCACTCAACAGATATCTAGGTGGTACTTCTCAAGGAGCTGTAGCTCGACCTCCATTTGCTTGGGCCCCAATAACCGACTAGTCAGCTAGGAGTTGAGGCCCACAGCAATCATACTCTAGGCGATAGCAGAACGTGTTTAGACAGAGTTTCAACCAGCAAAGAAGGGGTTGGAGCTAGACGGTTAGCCTAGTCGGAACAGCCATATGCTATCAATGTGGATTATCGGATCATTTCGCTAGGGATTATCCCATGGGAGGCCCAATATGTTTCCGTTGTCATGAGCCGGGCCACATATCTTGAAATTGTTTGAAATCTGCTATTACACCCACACCTTCTACAAGTATTGTGGGTAGTGTTGGCCCTAGCAGTGTTCAGGGGTATGGTAGAGTGTCCCACCCCACCCCGGACACCCATCACCTTGGGGCCGGCGTGACGTCGACATGACATCACCTACACGCCAAAACAACTAAGAAACGACAAGTGCATATATAAATACACAATTGCCAAATCATACCATATATATACATATACTCTCTAATTGGGGACACACCCATCCCTACAAAATTATAAGAACAACAAAGATAAAACAAACCATGAACCTCTCATAGGTTCGCCTCAACCAGGACCTCCTAAAATACTCTCTCCTTACTGCATTACCGGACTCTACCTAGTGCCAGTAGGGGACCGAATCCTAGTTGCTATACCTGCGAGTGTACTGCCATCTTAATAAAAATATTTTAGATGGATCAAACATAAAACATATAACATCATATATCAAATAAAAATCTCATAATATATAAATGTCTCATACCACAATGAAAAATAGTTATTTTCCTGTCACCACAGAATCGACGTATATATATATATATATATATCACCCCAACTAAACAGTGAAAATCAACCAGAATAATTCAACTAACCATATAATATAATGAAAACAGAGCATACCAATTTAGTATAAAAGAATATGTATAAATGTACTCATCCCAATCACCATATACGACATAACACCATATACGATAAAACACTACATATGACACCACACCACACCACACCACACCACGCCCCACATCATACCATACCTTATCATATCACACCATGCCTTCGGCTAGCCATGTGATCGTTTTAACCTCACGATTGAGAGTTGCAACAGTACCATACCATCCATAAGATTTGCCTTCCTGACGGACACCCATCACTCTACCGAAGTAGATAATCATCACTCTGCCGAAACAGATAATCCATCACTCTGCCGAAGCAGATAAATACTATAGTAACGTGAACTTAATAACATCGTCAAATCAATAACATCATTGTCAAATTACGAATCAATAGCATCGTCTAATCAACAACATCGTCAAATCAATAACATCAATCTCTATACCCCCAAACTAATTTAATTTAAATATGATTTTTTTCATCTTCTTTTAAAACTAACGAAATCCACATTTCCACAATTCCACAACTAACCAAAACCGCTTGATCCATATAAGTTATAAAGTCGTCTAGTTTTAAATAAACACATTTTTCATCATGTATATATATACGAAAATAGATTTACTAGAAGACAATACACTCACCTGGTGATCCACTCCCAAAGGCCTTTATTGACTATACTTTACCGTTCCTCAAGTGCCTGCGAACCTAATAATAATAGGGCCTAAATTAATATTTTATGCAGAATAGCCTAATCATGCAATGCAGGCCTTAAGTTCCGTAATTTCCCATTCCCCACATTTTATTTATGATAATTGTTATTCGGTTAATTTTGTTCCATTACTAATTATTGTATAAAAGTTATTCATATGAACGGTCCCAAATTTATTTTTCCGGTTACAAAATTTTGATACTAGAATTTAATTTAATACACTAAACTAAACTTAATGAAAAACGTTGTCCATTTCGAATCTTTCATGAGTCACGAGATAAATTTTGGATTTTTATTAAGGTCTTTGTGAAATTTTTCTTTTTCTTCCTTTTTCCTTTGCTTCTTCTTTCACTGTTTTTTTTTTTTTGGTTCAGCCTATCTGCCGACGGATCACTACACACCTCACGTTCCTCTCACCGGTGGCGACACGCAACAACACCCACACTACTGCCTCCGTCGACACTACTCCCACACAACACGATCACACACACATGCATATTACATACCCACAAGACAACACTCTCTCTCTCTCTAACTTTCCTTTACTGCCGGCCGCACCGAGGCGACGATTCACACATACATACACACTACTGAACATACACCCACTAGGCGATCAACACAACCCCTACGCCGGTGACACCCCCATGCCACCAGACGAACAACGCCACACACAGAGCACACTACCGATCATCACGCACACATCGCCGGTGACACACTACCGGACCGACAACAGAACAACACACAGGCATGCACACATACCCACCAAAATAATTAGAGATAAATATACACAACTACTCACCAGACGACGACGACGGATGACAACGATCACACCGTTGACAATCTCACCCCCCTCCCCCCCACGACCGTCGAGTGAACAACTGAAAACCCAAACATGTAGGGACCAGACTAAGCACACCCACACGATCAATTCAAAGAAAAATACACACAGCAGCAGCAACGACAACACACACATGCATTAACGAGACACACGCAGTACTCATCGAAGAAACGCCGATCACGAAACTCCGATAGCCTTGTTCTCCTCCGATCCTCTCTCTCTCTCTAGAATTTTCTCTGATTTTCAGATTTAATTTGGGATTTTGATCATTTCTACTGCATGTGAGAGTATATATTGCATGAAATTAGTGGGTTTAAATGATCCAAGTGTGCCACGTCGTCTGATCTCTCTCTCTCCCTGCCGGCCCGGTGATCTTTTGTCATACACACGACACATTCATATATATATATATATATATATATATATATATATAAACTTTAGTTAAATTTCACTTTTCTCCCCCCTAATTTCTTTAATTCCGTATTTTTAATCAAATAAGCTTTTACAAGTTTCTAAAATTATAATTCCACCATTAATATGTTTTTTTTTTTTAATTTTTAATTGCCAATTTGAATCTCAAGTTTAAATTTAATGGTTCTAAATTTCCAATTTGGCCCTTAAACTTTTGATTTGAATTTCAAATTAACAAAATTTTACCCCGAATTTCCTAATGCTCTAAAATGCAACTATTAATGATGTACGTGCTATGATTTGGGTCTTAAAACTCTTCCCTCCAAAAAGAAATGTCATCCCAAAATTTTTATTACCTTAGTTGAAACAAATGCGGGTATTTGTTCCTCATTTTGTCCTCTCGCTCCCATGTCGCCTCTTCCACCGCTTGACTATGCCACAACACTTCGACTAACAGGATCGTCTTCCTCCACAACACCTGGTCATTACGGCTTAGGATTTGGACTGGCTCCTTAACGAAGTCAAATCTGCTTCCAATTTGATCGGCTGCGAAGTCAACACATGAGAAGGGTCTGGTACATATTTCTAGAGCATCGATATATGGAAAACGTCGTGTAGTCGAGACAACTCTGGCAGTGACGCAAGTCTATACACCGTAATGCGAACTCGATCTAAAATTACATATGGTCTGATGTACCTTAGACTCAACTTTCCTTTCTTTCTGAACCTCGTTATGTCTTTTCACAGAGAAAATATGCAAAAACACATGATCTCCCACTTCGAACTCCAACTCCCGCCGGTGCTTGTCTGCATAACTCATTTGTTGACTCTAAGCAATTGTTTTTTTCTCAAATCACCTTCACTTTGTCTGCTGTCATCTAGGCTATGTCCGACATCAACAATTTTTTTTCATTCACCCACCTCAGTCCAATAGACTGGGTTTCTGCATCTCCTACCATACGATGCTTCATACGGGGCCATCTCGATTGCTGAATGGTAGCTGTTGTTGTATGCGAATTCCATCAACGACAAATAATCATCCTAGCTACCAGGAAATTCCAGAACACCTCTCCTCAACATATCCTCCAACGTCTAAATTGTACACTCTGATTAACCATATGTCTGAGGATGGAAAGCGGTGCTAAATTTCAGTTTTGTACCCAAAGCAGTTTTAGAGACTCGGCCAAAACCTCGAAGTAAATCTCGGATCTCTATCCGACACTATAGAAACCGGTGTGCCATGCAACCTAACAATCTCATCAATATACAATTGGGCATACTTTTCAAGAAAATATGTCGTCTTTTCGGCCAAAAAATGAGTGGACTTGGTAAGCCTATCAACGATCACTCAGATAGAATTATGCCTATTTTTGAGTATGGGATAATCCCGAAACGAAATCTATCGTGATATGTTCCCATTTCCACTCTGGAATAGGTAAAGGCTACAACATAGTCTGGAGATGCTCTGTATGCTCTTCTCTACTCTCGAATGGATTGCCATTTTTTCCATGTCACTATCTCTGACCTCCAAATGGTGCTATACTAATCGAAAATCTATTTGGGAAAACACCCTGGTCTTCCGCAGCTGATCGAACAAATCATCAATTCCACACGATGGTTATAATAATTTTACCCAAACCGCCTCCTTATTTCCATTGTCGGTTACCAACACTCATCCTCAACATGCCTCCTCCTTTTCTTTTCGAATAACACCAGATTTTCATAGAGAGAAACACAAGGTCTACTATAATTGCGGGTTAACAGATCTTTCAATTTTGTTAACTTGGTATGTGCCCTATGATAGGGTGAAATTTATATAAGAAGAGGTCCTAGAAGTAACTCGATAGTGTTTACTGGCAACCCTGACAATTCTGTTGGAACATACATCAGGACAATCCCTCATTACTGAAGTATCCGCCATCTGAACGTTGTTTTGACTGGTACCCATCACCTGCGTGAGGTATCCTTGATATCCTTTCTTTAACAACTTCTGACCTCCTGGACCAAAAATCAAATTGACTGGGGTAATGATTACATCTCCCAAAATACAAACTTTACCTCTTCTAAGATTGGGAAGGTAACTTATTTTTGAAACAATCCACCAACAACTCACACGACATGGACTATAGTTATACACACTTACTATCATCACAGACTCACAATTTCTCGGCTATATTCTACATATCATTCATTAGTAAGTTTGTTATATTTATTAGTTCCACTTACTTATTTCTACTTGCCCGTCAACCTAGAACGCACTACCAAATTAAATTTTTCTAACATCGCCACAGTTTTCTCACATCCCTAATTCCAACTAATATGAACTCTCCTTTCAATACTATTACAAGATTCCCTTAGTTTAGATATCGTTTAAGAATTCAACTTAAGGTGTGTTCTACTACACTATCTATTATTTTAACAACTAATTATTAGGTGCTACTAATAGTGGATCCCAACGTCAAGTAATACCCATATAATTGTTATCGGTTATAGTCTAACCTTCCCAACTACTAGTACTCCTACCATCGCAATCCACCCATTACTACTACCAACAACACAACACCACCCGAATCTACCAACTGACCGTATCACAAATTTCATCATACCCACTAATTGCTAATAAGACAACTAATGACACATGATGCCAATTCATTAACTCAGGTAATGACATAGCTATCACTCACATGCTGAACTCACCTATCGACACCCTATCTCATGTCCCCTACTGACTAAATGACTGGCACGTCTTCCTATCTCATGGTCATCTACTGACGTAACAACTGGAAAGTCTACAGAACCTATAACCTGGCTCTGATACCAAAATTGTCACACCCCACCCCAGACACCCATCACCTTGGGGCTGGCGTGACGTCGACATGACAGCACCTGCACGCCAAAACAACTAAGAAACGACAAGTGCATACATAAATACACAATCACCAAATTAGACCATATATATACTTACACTCTCTAATTGGGGACACACCCGTCCCTACAAAATTATAATAACAACAAAGATAAAATAACCATGAACCTCTCATAGGTTCATCTCAACCAATACCTCCTAAAATACTCCCTTACTACTGCATCGTCGGACTCTACCTAGTACCCGTAGGGGACCAACTCCTAGCTGTTGTACCTTCCAGTGTACTACCTTCTTAATAAAAATATTTTAGATGGATCAAGTATGAAACATATAACATCATATATCAAATAAAAATCTCATAATATATAAATGTCTCATACCACAATGAAAAACACTTTTTTTCTTGTCACGACAGAATCGACATCTATATATATATATATAGAACCCCTACTAAACAGTGAAAATCAACCAAAATAATTCAACTAACCATATAGTATAATGAAAACAAAACATACCAATCTAGTATAAAAGAATATGTGTAAATTTACTCATCCCAATCACCATATACGATATAACACCATATACGACAAAACACCACATACGACACCACATCACATCACAATACACCATACCACACTACGCCCCACATTACACCACACTTCATCACATCACACCATACCTTCGGCTAGCCATGTGATAATTTTAACCTCACGATCGAGAGTTGCAACGGTACCGTACCATCTGTACGATTTGCCTTCCTGAGGGACACCCATCGCTCTGCCGAAACAGATAATCATCACTCTACCAAAGCAGATAATCATCACTCTGCTAAAGCAGATAATCCATCACTCTACCGAAACAGATAAATACTATAGTATCGTGAAGTCAATAACATCTTCAAATCAATAACATCATCGTCAAATTATGAATTAATAACATCGTCTAATCAACAACATCGTCAAATTAATAACATCAATCTCTATCCCCTAAAACTAATTTAATTTAAATATGATTTAATTTTTTTATTTTTTTAATTGTCAATTTGAATCTCAAGTTTAAATTTAATCGTTCTAAATTTCCAATTTGGCCCTTGAACGTTTGATTAGAATTTTAAATTAACAAAATTTTACCCCGAATTTCCCAATGCTCTAAAATGCAACTATTAATGACGTACGTGCTATGATTTGGGTCTTACATAGAAGATCGGCCAGTAGACCTTTGACTTGAGGTCGTGTATTTTCTAGTACCCGACAGGATGCCAAGGCTACCCCGGATGTGGTTACAGGTATCATGTCCTTATATGATAGAAATGCATGTATACTTATTGATCCTGGTTCTACTCATTCATTTATTTCGACGACCTATATGATGAATGTAGGCAAATTTCCTATTTTTCTATCATATAATATTATTGTCTCTACCCCTATGGGTGAGTAGATATTGATAGATAGTATGTATAAAGATAGTCCGCTTCGTATTGGTAATAGGAAATTGCCAGTGGATCTATTACCCCGAGTATTCACGATTTTGATGTGATACTGGGTATGGATTTGCTATCCGGCTATCATGCCATAGTGGATTATTTTAAAAAGAAAGTTACTTTTCGAATCTAAGGCGAGTCAGAGTTTTTATTTTCGGGGGACAAAATCATTACCCCTGTTAGTTTGATTTCAGTTCTAGAGGCAAGAAATTTATTAAAGAAGGGATACCAGGGGTACCTCATGCATGTGATCGACACTAGTCAGAATGAGGTACAGGTGGCAGATATCCCAGTAGCCAGGGAATTTCCCAATGTATTTCCTGAAGAATTGCCTACTTTTTCTGTGGATAGAAAAATTGAGTTCACTATCGAATTACTTCTGGGAACTTCTTTTATATCAATTCCACCATATCGTATGGTGCCTACTAAGATAAAGAAACTAAAGATTCAGTTGCAAGATCTGTTAGATCATGGGTTTATCAAACCTAGTGTTTTTCCGTGGGAAGCCCTAGTGTTATTCGTAAAGAAGAAGGATAGTATGCTGAAAATGTGTATTGATTACAGGCAACTGAATAAGGTGACAATTTGTTCGATCAGTTATAGAAGGCCAGGGTATTTTTTAAAATAAATCTTTGATCAAGATATCATTAGCTGAAAGTCAGAGATAGTGATGTGTCGAAGATAGCATTGAGTATGAGGTATGGGCATTATGAATTTCTATTATGCCGTTTGAGTTGACAAATGCCCCTGCGGCTTTTATGGATCTGATGAATTGGATCTTCCAGCCTTACTTAAATCAACTTGTCATCGTGCTTATTGATCATGTATTGATCTATTCTCAAAATAAAGAAGATCATGCAGAACATCTCAAGATTGTGTTGCAGACTTTAAGAGAGAAGCAATTGTATGCAAAATTTAGAAAATGTTGGTTTTGGCTGGATATATTTGTATTCTTGGGGCATATTATTTCGAGGGATGGTATTCAAGTTGACCCAAAGAAAGTTAAAGTCGTTGTTCAGTGGGAAATGCTGAAACGTGTGACCGAAGTTTAGAGCTTCCTGGGATTGGCGGGTTATTATCGCTGGTTTGTTTAGGGATTTTCTGTTATAGCTGTCCCATTGACCCAATTGACCCGAAAAGAATCTAAATTCGAGTGAACTGACAAATGTGAACAAAACTTCTAGGAGCTGAAAAGTAGACTAATATCCGCGCTGATACTTTTTCTCTCGACAAAAGGTGGTGGCTTTGTGATCTACAGTGACGCTTTACACCAGGGGGTAGGTTGTGTACTGATATAACATAGTCACGTGATTTCATAAGCCTCTCGGTAATTAAAGAATCATAAGTATAACTACTTGACGCATGATTTGGAGTTGGCGGCGATTGTGTTTGCCCTGAAACTCCGGAGATATTTTTTGTATGGAAAGACATGACTGATATACATTGACCACCAGAGTTTGAAATATTTGTTTTACTTAGAAAGAACTAAATCTGAGACAGAGACGATGGATAGAGTTGATCAAGGATTATGATTATACCATCCATTATCACCCTGGAAAGGCCAATGTTGTAGCAGATGTGCTGAGTCAAAAATTGGCAGGTTCGGTCACACACTTTCGAGTTTTTCACACTAACCTATATGCCAAGCTAAGATCTCTGTGAGTCCAGTTAGCAATTGGTTAGATGACAATGTTGTTTGAGACTTTGACCTTGAGACTAACGTTAATCTATCGTATTATAAAAGCGCAGAAGTCGGATACCTAATTGGGAAAGATCAGAGATGAAGTAAAGAATGGTCACAATACCAACTACCATGTCAGGGATAATGATGAAGCCTTGATGCTTGAGAATAAACTATGTGTACCTAATAATGCTGATCTGAAGAAAGATATTCTAGAGGAGGCACACAGCTCAGCATATGCAATGCACCGAGGCAGTACCAAAATATATCGGGATTTACGAGAACACTATTGGTAGAATGGATTGAAATGAGAAATTACATAATTTTTTTCCAGGTGTCTTGTTTGTCAGCAAGTCAAGATCGAGCACCAGTGTTCGGGTGGATTATTGCAGCCTTTACCTATCCCCGAGTAGAAGTGGGAGCATATCACGATGGATTTTGCTTCAAGATTGCCCTGTACTCAAAAGGGAGATAATTTCATCTGGGTGATTGTTGATAGACTTACCAAGTCGGCTCATTTTTTAACCGTGAAAACCACGTACTCTATGGACAAATATGTAAAATTGTATATTGACAAGATTTTCAGATTGCATGGTGCCCCGGTTTCTATAGTATCGGATAGAGATCCAAGATTTACCTCGAAATTCTAGCCAAGTCTTCAAGCTGTTATAGGTACCAAGTTAAAATTCAGTACAGTCTTCCATTTTCAGACTAATGGCTAATCAGAGCATACGATTCAGATATTGGAGGATATGTTGAGGGGTTGTGCTCTAGAATTTCCTGGTAGCTAGGATGATCATTTAATGTTGATGAAGTTTTTCTATAATAATAGCTACCATTCGGCAATCGAGATGACACCCTATGAAGTATTGTAGGGTAGAAGGTACAAAACTCCAGTTTCTTGGACTGAAGTTAGAGAACAAAAGTTGTTAATGCCTGACATAGCTTACATGACAATAGAAAAGGTAAAAGTGATTTAGGACAGATTGAAAACTACCCAGAATCAACAAAAGAGTTATGCTGACAAGCGTAGATAAGAGTTGAAATTTGAAGTCAGTAATTATGTGTGTTGATCCCAAGCTTTTGATAGACAATTAAAGGTTGGTGTTTTTGGTGGAACTAACATTTTGATTAAGTGTTTCAGTTTATTAAAGATACGATGACAAAGATGATAAAGGATTGAGAGGTTAAAGAATTTGAAGAAAGTAGAGAAAACAACTCAGGTTACATTTCAACTCTTAATATCCCAATTAGGATCACACACGACAAAAAAAAGATTTTTAAATAATTTTTATAAATATGTGTATTTTTTTATAGGATCCTAATTAGTTAAATTATTTACTCCTATGTGTAATTGAAAATGAAATATTAATAATTGATTAAAATTGAATTTAAATATTTAGTGGAGCTAACTGAGAAAAGAAATCGGTTAAAGGGGCAAAAAAGTCAATGAAAATGGATTAAAAACGAATTGAGAGAAGTGTTCCAGCATTAGTAAGTCGACAGGTAAGTCGATCGGAGCATAGAAGGAAAAGTATCTAAATCTCTAAGTCGACAGGTAGGTCGACCGGAACTTAAATATGAACTCTCTGTATCGATAAGTTGATAGAGCGGTCGACTTATGACCAAAATTGTAACTCTCTGAATCTCTAGGTCGACTGATGGGCTGTAGATTTTTGTTTTGGCTACATCCTGAATCTAGCAGTCGACCGGTGGTCATTGGTAAGTCGACTTATGGAACCGTTTCAAGATTTTGTGGAATTCTGGATTTTATTCTAAAAGTAGCCGTTACTAGCTGTTTTTTTGTTAGGATTCACGAGATATATTAGGAATTTAATGTTATTTGAGATATGCAATATATATTATGACATCCCTATAGATTTGGTTAATTAAGTTTGAATATTTTTCAATTTGGTACATATAACTCTTTCTATCCTATTTAATTGTGATTAAGAAATATTGGGGGACTTAATTGAAAAGTTTAAAAGCTATAATTAAGTGATTTGAACCAGGATGAAGTCTTAATGATATAAGGGGTCTATAAGAGCAATTAAATGTGATAACAAGTGGGAACTAGCCGTTAGAGAGCTTATTTTATTCCCATTTATATAGACCTGCGTTTTTCATATTAGAGAGAGAGATCAAGAGTATTATACTAAGTTTTTCTAAGAGAAATCATCTTGAGAGTTATTCATGAGCATGTGAAAAGAAATTTGTAAATGTTGATTCTGAACCTGTGAAAAGAATATTTGTGAGGGTTTGGTTCCTACCTTTAAAGTAATCTTGAGTTTAGTGGGTGCGAACTCTCCATGGGGCGCGGAGGACTGGATTAGCCAAAAGTAGCTTGGTGAACCAATATAAATTTCTGGTGTGCTGCTATCTTTACATTATTTATTTTTGCTGTTTGGTGTGCACCTAGTTGATTGTATATTTCAGCTGTGCTGTAAATATAATAATTAATTTTAGGATAAAATTAATTGTTGGATTTTGAAGTGTTATTCTGATAATTTTTTAATACTACCCAATTGACCCCCTTCTCGGGGAGCTCACTAGGCCAGCAATGTGTTTTTGCGTATATTCCCGTAGAAGGGCATAATGAGATTTGGAAAGAAGATAAAGATAAGTCCGAGGTATATCGGGCCATATGAGATTCTAAAGCGAGTTGGCACGACGGCCTACCGACTAGCCCTATCACCAGAATTGTCTAGATTGCACGATGTTTTCCACGTATCGATTCTTAGGAAATATGTGTCAGACCTTTCGTATGTGTTGACTTCTCAACGAATCGAATTGAAGCAAAACATGACATACGTTGAGGAACCGGTCCAGATTCTGAACCGTAAAGATCAAGTGTTGTGGATGAAAACGATTTTATTAGTGAAAGTGCTATAGCATAGTTACTTTGTGGAAGAAGTGACGTGGGAAAGAGAAGATGAGATGAGGAAGAAATTTCAACAATTTTTTATTCAAGGTAACTAAAATTTTAGGCCAAAATTTCTTTTAGGGGGGAAGGGTTTCAAAGTTTAGTTCTTGCACATTCATATTTCTAATTGCATTTTAGAGCATTTAGAAAAATAATGAGGTATATTGTGCTATTTAATATTTACTTTAAAAATTTTAGGGGTTACTTGAATATTTAAAGGGCTGAATTTAAAATTTTTAGAGATTAACATATTAATTTTAATTTTGACTTTTAAAGTTTAGGCGATTACTAAGTTATTTAAAATATGATTTTAAGAAATTTTGGAATATAATTAATATTTTTTTTTTTATTTTAAGAGGGATAATTAGTATAAATAAATAAATAAACAAATAAAGAAAGAAAGAAGTAGTTGAGATTGATTTCCTTCTTAAGGAGGGAAATGAACTCAACTATGTAAATATGTATAATGGATATATATATATATATCACGTTCAAGTTATGGGACTAAATATGCGGACAAGTATATATGTATATTTATATGTTAAAAATATATACGTGGGTTCGAAAAATATAGTGGGTATAGATATATCAAATTTAGAAAAAACACAATTTAAGATAAAAATTGTAATTATACCAAAATGAAAATTTTTATTATTTTGTTAACTAATAAAATTTTTAACAGTCGATTAATATTTTTCTGCAGATAACATTATTAACAGGAAATTTTTTGCAGTTGTTGTTATAATAATAATTGTACAATTAATATTAACTTAAGAAATTAGGCGTTAAAATAATTTAATATAACAAAAAAAAAATGGGAATGGTGGTAGCGCGTAAATACGTCGCTACTTTCATTACAAGTGTACACAGGTCAAGTTTTAGTATAAAGTTAGAAGAGTAAGGGTTGTCATTTCCACAGGAATTGATTGAGATTATTGTTGACTACTGTAATTATCATAACCTAACTTTATCTAGGCGACATAAATTGTAGATTTTATAATAAATAATAAACTAAACTAATTAACTAATTAAACTAATTATACTATATTGAGACATTTTGGGGAATATATTATCTAGGGATTAACTTCATTTACAAAAACGTGTTTGGTTTCATTTAGTTATCAATAACGGTATTCGACCTATCCGACAATATCTTTATTATAAACTCATTCACTCCCTCTCCCCAACATCATGGATTGCACACTTTCTAACATCCTCTCGGGTCGTTAGATCGTTACGTTATGTTGAACCCTAGTCCAAATTTGGGGTTACCTCTCCCGAGTGTAAAATCTCGATTTCTCAATACCAACCTTAATATCATGACAAGAATATTAAGATTGTAATAAAATGGTAAACATAATCGAATTAGTGAAGAACAACCGTTAAAGAAACACAACTCAAACAAACGACATTTTCGTAAACTATATTAATCCCATAAATAATTCAAGTTTAGCTCATGGCCTGAACCATTTATACAACAAGAAACGAGCTAAACATGCTCAAACAATAAACCAAAGTTAAGAAATGAAGAGAGAAACGAAAGAAACTAGCTGTTGTCCGAAGATTTGAAGCTAAAACTGCTTCGAAATCACTTCTCCTTCTTTGCTTTGTCTTCTTCTTCTTTGGATTTGGCTGAACTCTCCCCAAAAACTCTTTTATAATATTCTAATCTATATGAGCTTTAATGAAACGAAAATGAGAGGAGAATAAGATATTAAGGAGAAGATATCACAAAATATCTAAAAATTTACCTTACAGGTGTAGGGGTCACTGCTACAACAGTGGGTATGTCGGCAGTGGTCACCTTTGCAGCGATGCTTGATTGCTGAGGCTGTGAGTGAATAGAGGGTTTCCTGTTATATTGACCACTGTAGTGGTGGGCAATCACCAATCCACACTTGGGTTGTAGCATCTTCATGATCGTCTTCGATCTTACCCAAGTACCTTCCGCTTGCTTCCGATTTGTTACGGTGGCTTTCACATTCGGATGTGATTTGTTCATCTCTCAGCGCCATCGTCTCTAACTCGATCTCAATGAAGCAGATAAGTTGACCAATTTGCTCTTGAATAGACTTTATGGTCACATCAATCTCGGCGCAGACTGTCTCAATGTTGTCAAGACGATCCTTATGTTCGTTGAGTCGGTCATGCGTTTTCCTCAATAATATCTCAGTCTCCCCCATAACAATAGCGAGCATTTTCTCCAAGGCGAGGGAAGACTCCACATCTTGAACTGGAGTGTCAATCCATGGTGCCGTGGTGTTGGAAAAATACCCCAAGCTTTGGTGACTTGGTGAATAATTCCAACTCCAATAATCGAAGTCCACCAATTTCTCCAACGACCAAAGGGCTTCGTCCGTGGTTAGGTAGTAGAAAGAGGAGGTACCATTTCCTCCTTCCACCCATGTTCTGGTTGTAGCTTGTAACCCATTGAGAAAATTTAGTAGTTGACACTCCTTCGGTAAACCATGATTTGGGAATCGGGGTAACAACTCCTTGTAACGATCCCAAACACAATAAAACGACTCGGAGTCTCGTTGACAAAATTGCAATAATACTTGTTGATCTAGCATCTTCAAGTACCCTACAAGAAAAACTAAAAAACAAAACTACAAACAAAAGTTATAAACAAAATAAATGCCTAAATTAAAATCAAGTTATTTACTCACACCATCAATAATAATCTAAAACACAATCCCCAGTAACGGTGCCAAAAACTTAGTAGCACGTAAATACGTCGCTACTTTCACCCCAAGTGTACGGGTCAACTTTTGGGATAAAGTTGGAAGAGTAAGGGTTGTCGTATCCATAGGGATTGGTTGAGATTATCGTTGAGTACCGTAATTATCATAACCTAAGTTTATCTAGGTGACATAAATTGTAGATTTTATAATAGATAATAAACTAAACTAATTAACTAATTAAACTAATTATACTATAATACTATATTGAGACATTTAGGGAAATATATTATCTAGGGATTAACTTTGTTTACAAAAACGTGTTTGGTTTCGTTTAGTTATCAATAACGGTATTCGACCTAACCAACAATCTCTATATTATAAACTCATTTACTCTCTATCCCGAGTGTCAAGTGAATGAATATATGACTTCACGTTAATAGCTAAGTCCCCCTCTAGCATTTTTTAGAACACATAGTCACATGAGTCTTGTGCCAACGACATTGATTGCATACTTTCTAACACCCTCCCGAGTCGTTAGATTGTCACGTTGTGTTTAACCCTAGTCTGAATTTGGGGTTACCTTTCTCGAGTGTCAAACCCCGATTTCTCAATACCAACCCTAATATCATGACAAACATATTAAGATTGTAATAAAATGATAAACACAATCGAATTAGTGAAGAACAACCTTTAAACAAACATAACTCAAACAAACATTTTCATAAACTATATTAATCCCATAGATAATTCAAGTTTAGTTGATGGCCATAACCATTTATACAACAAGAAATGAGCTAAACATGCTCAAACAATAAACCAAAGTTAATAAATGGAGAGAGAAATGAAAGAAACTAGACCTTATCCGAATATTTGACACTAAAACCGCTTCGAGACCACTTCTCCTTCTTCGCTTTGTCTCTTATCCTTTGGGTTTGGATGAACTCTCCCCCAAAACACTCTAAACATATTCTTATATATACAAGCTCTAATGAAACAAAAATGAGAGGAGAAGAAGATATTAAGGGCAACAAATATCACAAAATATCTAAAAATTTACTTTGCAGGTGCAGGGTCACCGCTATAGTAGTAGGTTTGTCAACAGTGGTCACCGCTGCAGCAGTGGGTGAACATAGGGTTTTCTATTATATTAACCACTACAGCGGTGATTTTACTACTACAGCGGTGGGCGATCAAAAACTGAAAGAACACTCTGTACTTTGACCGTTGCAACGGTGGGGAGTTCAACAAATCTCTGCATTTTCACAGCTGCACCAGTGGAGCCACTGCTGTAACGGTTGTTTGCAGATGTTGGAAGCTGTCTCTTTGTTCTTTCTCTATTGTTCTTCCACCGCTCTTCCACCGAATTGATCGTTTAAAGACCGTTTTCACCTCTTTTCGACCGAAACAACTGATTTATATAAAAAGAATAAAAACGTATTAAAATATATAAAAACGCTATAATAATACTCAAAAACTACCAAAATTGGCTTGAGAATATATAGACAAATTACACCTATCAAATGGAAAATAATTCCTTTTAAGGTCATGCATTGCATAGTAGTTTTATTTTAAATAAAATCTTAATTTAGGCCCTATTGTTGTTAGATCCACAGGTAACGCCAACCACACCTGTATTTTGACAGTAAATTGTCAAATTATATTTTTGTACTAAATTGGAAAAAAAAAAAAAAGGGTTTATTAAAATTGATTAGTTTATGACGTTACGCTGATAAAGTAAATTTTTAAAGGTGAAAAGTGATTTTATTATCCAACTATACCATAGTTGTCTTCTCGTCAAGAGGGCATATCCTGCGATATATGGATATATGTTGTTACCTGTCAGGTCAGTCGTGCAGGGTGGATATATATTGTTACCTGTCAGGCAAGTCTTGTAGGGTGGATATATGTTGTTACTTGTTAGGGAAATCCTGCAAGCTGAATATATGTTATTATCTGTCAAGCAAGACCTGCAGGGTGGTTGCTCCTACTATTGGAGATATTAAATGGCCTTGGCATTGATAGTCACCTTAGATTGCACAGTCATGCAAGTTACAGTACCGTCGTAACTCCCGATCGTGAGGTGAAACGATCCTATGGTTAGTAGGAAAAATATATATGTGGTATTTTATTATATATTAGAACGATTTGATTGGCTTATTTAAATGTATTACTTTATTGCGATGATTGTTGTGGCATCTTATTTCGGCTCAATGTATGATTATATTTATATTATGTTTGAAAAGTAATATTTGATAATTATGCTTGATCCATAAATTATTTGTATATTATGAAGACAATACATCGATAAAATATTTGGTTTTAGGTACTGCAGCTAGAAGTCGGTCCACTACTGACACTAGGTAGAGTCAGAATGTAGTGTCATTTTTGGAAGGATAGTTGGGAAAAGTGTGAACCATGAAAGGTTCAGTTTTTGTAGCTTTGTTATGAATATTTTGGGGACACGTGTATTTTTTGGTTTGAATTTGGTAAGTATTAGTTTTGGAAAAAAAAAAATCTATAACAGTACATTTGCGTATTTTAATATATGTAAGTTGATCGGGTAATGTCAAGTTGACGTCGCGCTGGACCTCGGGTGATGGGGGCTTGGGGAGGGGTGTGACAATGACAGTACTATAACTTGTACAACTATGCAATCTAAGGTTTCCATCAATATCAGGACCATTTAATATCTCCAATAGCATGAGCCAACACGTGGTATAAACTACCATATTTTGATGATAATCATCATCGTCAACAACATAAATCAACCACGTACAGGACCTCCTGTTAGGTTACAACACAACGTCCTATAGGACATGTCCTCCTGTTCGGATTAACAACATCCCGTAGGACATGCCCTCCTGTTAGGATCACACTATAGCATAGTCGGATAATAATAAAAGTCATTTTCCATATTCAAAAATTTATTTGATCTACGTAATATTATAAAACCGCTTATTTTAATAAATATTTTTTTTTCTACAATTTAATACGAAAATATAATTTAATAATTTACATAAAAGATTGTACACTCACCTCGATTTTTATGCTACTAAGTATGCTACTATCGTAATGCAAACATGGCCGATGTCACTTGTGAACCTAACAACAAAAGGGCCTAAATTAAGAATTTTCTTTAAATAAATCTAATATGCAATGTATGACCCTAAAATGCAATATTTCCCATTTCCAAAATTTTCTTGATTATACAAAATTATTAAACACCCAATTTCTTAAGTTAATATTAAGTATATAAAAATTTCTATAACAATGATTACAAATTTCTCTTTGTTAATAATTTAATCTACAAAAAAATATTAATCGACTGTTAAAAATATTATTAGTCAACAAAATACTGAAAATTATCGTTTTAATAGAATTTACAATTTTTATCTTAAATTGTATTCTTCACAAATTGGGTATATCTATATATACAAGTATTCTCACTATATTTATCGAACTCACGTATATATTTTTTACATATAAATATACTTGTACACATGCACCTACAAATACTCCCATAATTTAAAAGTAATATATATAATGAAAACATACCAGCAATTGGGAAGCTAAAAGTTTTGTTTCGATAGTGTTTTTTTTTTTTTTTGGGTTCGGTAGAAACACACACACACATCAGATCTTAATATATATATACACCCACATGTACCACCTCTCACTTTCTTTATTTTTTTGAATGACAAGTGTCCTTTCTTGTTTTAATGACAAGTGTCCACCCATTTTATATTATATATGCATATGTGGTTGGGTTTGATTTCATTCTATGAGAAGGAAATGATCCCACCCATGTTTTATTTATTTATTTCCACTAATTATCACTCTTGAAATAAAGAAAATATTAATTATACTCCAATACTTTTAAAATCAATATTTTAAATAACTTAATAGTCCCTAAATTTTTAAAAATCAAAATTAAAATTAACATATTAACCCCTAATATTTTTAAAGTAAAATTTCACTAGCAAAATGAATCCTATTATTTTTCTAAATGTTCTAAAATACTACTAGAGATATGCATGTATAAGAACTAGGCTTTACATTAACTGTCCACATATAAAATATTAAATTCTCAAACACAATGTTTTAAGGATAAAAGGAGTAAATTCTCAAACATAACGTTTAAGAATAAATAGAGTATATCCATATTATCATGAGAGGTTGATCAAACTGATAAGAATAGTGTGCTTACCAAATCAAAATTTGATGACTTGTCACTAATCATTTCTTCTATGTACTGTTCTAAACAACTTGGTTCTCTTAACAAATTGATATGAGCAGCTTAGTATAAGCATTGGGATGTGATCTTTTGTTACCAAGTGTCTATTGGATAACCTGATCTGAGTAGTTTGGTTATCTTGACGAATTGAATTCAACTTCTAATTCGATAAATCAATCTCAGCAACTCGGTTGTTTTGACGAATTGATCTCAGTCGCTCGATTTTTTTGGATGAACTGATCTAAGTAGCTGGACGAACTAATCTGAGTAGCTCGATTTGATTAATTGATCTAAGCAGCTGGATGAACTTATCTGAGTAGCTCGATTTGATGAACTGATTTAAGCAGCTCGACGAACTGATCTAGGCAGCTTGGTGTGCGAATGAAATGAGTTAAGAAATTTTGTTTGATTTTGACAAACTAATCTTGGCAGCTCAGTTTGCGAATGAATTGAGCTAGGCAGTTCAGTTTGATTTTGATGAATTCATCTAGGCAGTTCGGTTTATGAATGAACTGAGCTAGGTGGTTCAATTTGATTTTGACAAACTGATTTAGATAACTCAATTTATGAATGAACTGAGCTAGGCAGTTCAGTTTGATTTTGATGAATTGCTCTAGGTTGCTCAGTTTGCGAATGAACTAAGCTAGACAGTTCCGTTTGATTTTGATGAACTGATCTAGGCAGCTCGGTTTGTGAATGAACTAAGCTAGACAATTCAGTTTGATTTTAATTTTGACAAACTAATTTAGGCAGCTCGGTTTGTGAATGAACTGAGCTAGACAATTTAGTTTGATTTTGATTTTGACGAACTGATCTAGGCAGCTCGGTTTATGAGTGAATTGAGCTAGACAGTTCAGTTTGATTTTGACAAACTGATCTAAGCAGCTCAATTAACTGATCTAGGCAACTCGATTTCTTTGTTACACTTGGTGATTTTTATCACTGCAAATGTTTTATTATCGGGGAGGCATCCTTAGACTTGTCTTCTGCTGCCGAAGAGACATCCTCATACCAGGGGGATTTGTAAGTTCTTCTCTTCCTCTTTGCCCACATTTATAACTGGTTTATTTGCTGAATAACTTATGAATGTGAAATTGGCTTTAAAAAGACGAAAGACTGATTCTTCTTTCAGTGATTGTTCCTGTAATTTGTTTAAAAATGATCCTGGCCCCCTGGGAAGTCCTCAGGCATTAAGTTCGAAACTTAGTCTCTTTCACACATTTTCATTTGATTTAATTTCTTCATAAATTGATTCTCTTAGGGAGGGATGGACTCTTCTCCCCTTTCTATATCCTTCTAATTACCCTTTTATTCATGAGATTTAACCAGGATATGTAACTTTTTAACATGCTTTGTAAGAATCGTAGTTTGTATGCCACATAATAATCATTAACGGACAAATAGTTGCATTCTTCCGGATGTAATACAAATTCATATTTTATGAATATTCAGGTTACAAGTCGAATTGGGTTTGAGCCCTCAAAATTATCATTTATCAATGAGAAATACTCTCAGAACGAGTATTTGGTTTTTATTCATGCAATTTCAACTTTTTTGTAACGGTGTAATTGCCCAAAGCAATTTCTAAGGCAAGATGTGTTTTGTGATCTTAAGAATTTCTCTTGTGACTTTTAATGCTTGGATTAGTAGTCTACCCAATCAATAATAACATAGGTGAACTGTATATTCGTTACACCATCTAGTCATGCTAAGTGATGAAGTTATTATTCGTGGCATAGGAAGTATTTTGTAATAAAACAATTTACTTTAAATCAATCTCGAACCACTCCTTTAATTACTTCTTGCTTCTTTAGTATTTTTGTACGGATCTTATCCAAATAATAAAAGTAGGGGGGTACAAATCGCAATTTAAAGAGTTTTTCTTGCATTATCTTTGAGGCGATGTAAAGTTCATTTCTATGCACTCATACAAAGTTTTGAGGGTACAAATTGTATTTTTTAACAAGCACACAAGTCTTAAAAGATTTAACTCAACGAACACTAATTCCATAGTATAACTGAATTTATCCAATCTTGTACACCATTGGGCGTACTCGGATATTTCGAAGTGCCAATAGTGCTCTCATAAAAGTTATAGGGGTCAAAGTATAATTTTGCTAAGTCCTAGACTACTCCTTATGAAGTTTATGGGGCATATTCTGCAATTATAATACACGTCCTATATTTACTTCCTCTAACTATCACATGTATGTCATATGTGTCACAATTAGCAAGCAAAATAAAGTTGAGGGTATATAACCATAAATGTAGATATTACCTTAGGGGTTTCAATGTATTTAGTCCTAGGTTTTTCTTTTGTTCTTATGCAGCTCATTGACATTGCAACCCTTATTCTCGTTAATATACTTGTTGCTAAGAGTAAACTTGAGGTACAAATTGTAAATACAACCCTAGGATTTTAAATAATCCTATAAAATTATGGGGCATATTTTGTAATTATAATGCACCTCAACATATCACTTTTCTATCACAAGTGTTAAATTGCCTCTAAATATCATAGCACAATTCATAGATTGAATTTAGAAGATGTAAGTTGTGATTTAATATTTTCTTCAGAGCATTCTTGTACTTATTTTCAATTTTTGATCTATCATCAAAAACTTATAAGCTTATTACTTTAAAATAAACTTCAGGGTAAAAATTGTAAATATACTTGTTATCTTAGAGGCTTTACTGTAATTAGCCAATTTTTTATTGTTCATCTCATTCCTTTAGGCCTCGTTTGGTTAGTGTTCCCAACCAAACTCAACTCAACCCAACCCAACCCAAATATTTTGGGTTTAATTTTTGGGAACGCGTTTGGCAAACATAAAACTCAACCCAACCCAACCCAAAAAATAGGAATTGATTCTCAAAATTCTAAAGAAACCAAAAACAAAAAAAAATTGTTTCTTTTTGTGCCCAAAAAACTCAACCCAAAGTTCTCAACTTCCGACTTCATCTGCCGGCCGACCACCGCCGCCGGCGGCCACCTCCGGCGACCTTCCGCTACCGCCGGCCACCTTCGGCGACCGTCCGCGCCGCCGGCGTCCACCTTTGGCGACCGTCGATGGCCACCGCCGCCGCCGTCCAGCTGCCACCAAACAAAAAAAATAAAATAAAATTAGTTTTAGGATAAAATTGTTACTAAACACATTCTGTTCTCAGCACAAAATAAAAATTGTCGTTACCAAATGTAATTCTGTTCCCAAAATTCTCAACCCAACCCATTCCAGTTGAGTTCAGAAAAATGGAAACACTAACCAAACGCCACCTTAGCTGCCGCTCCTTGGTTTGTTCAAAGCTCTTCCATATATAAGACTTCCAAGCTTGCTCTTCGCAGCTGGTGGTCGCCGAACAATACTAATCATTGATCAAGGAATCGAGAATATATGTGTCGTCGTGTACGGGCTGAGGTCAGCGTTGTTGATGGTGGTGGTCCAAGTCGTGACGGCGGCAACGAATATAATGTATAAAATGGCAGAAAATGATGACATGAATTTGAGGATTTTGATCGCTTACTGCTTCTTTTTTGCCTCTGCTTTTGTCTGACCTTCTTTCTCCGCTTCTACCAGTTGCAAGTTTTCTATACTGAATTCCTATTTAGCGAAGATGGAGATCTCACTGGTGTTTTTCTTCACCTCTTAGCGAATGAATCTGACCATCTACTGGATCTGCTTGGAAACATCTGCGTCATTTATCTTCAGATCTGGATTTATCAGAGAATTCCACCGTTATTATCTGGAGCTCTTCTTCGATTAACTCGAGCCCTTCTTCGATGGCTTAAGAAAATTTTCAATGGTTGATTTCTGATGGGAATGTTGATAATCAAATCAAAACCCTACTCCTCTGTTCGTCGTCTCTAGTCGCAGGCAGTCAATGACCGTTGATAATTGATAGGTGTAAATTACCTATCTATTTTCAATCCGAATGCTGTTAGTTTTTGCGTATGTTTAATACGTTTTAATTTGTTTTATGTGTTTGTGTCTAAATTAGGTGTTTGATGTGAAAATATATGTAAACAGATAAAAAACGATCAAATTGGATCAAGAACGGTGGAAATATGGTGGAAATGTGCAAAGCCGGTACTGGTGCTGTAACTTCAAGGCTATTTTTGACTATAATGAAATCAGATTTTGGAAAAACTCAAAACTTTTAAGTTGTATATATTTTTCTTATCTTTCTATTAGTTTTTGAATCACCTCAATCAGAGCTCGGATAAAAAAGTTACAGGTAAAACAAGAAAGTGTGTCACCGCCTAGGTGGTAGTACCAACGCCTAGGCGGTAAAAGTGAAGAATCAAGCATAAACTTACTGCAGTTCCACCACCTAGTTGGTTACCTCTATGCCAGTTTAGATATTATTTTATATATTTTAGGATATTTTGATCCCTATTTTCTCCTCATCTCCTCTCCATTCGGCCAAGGGACCTCTATAGACTTTAAGAGGATAGTAGAGATGTTTTGGGGAGTGCTCAAGCAAATCCTATGGACAAGATCATGTTGCAATGAAGGAGGAGCGATCTCAAAGCATTTTTAGCGATAAATCTTCAGACTAGGCTAAGTTTCTCTCGTTCTTTCCTTTATTTCTTAACTTAGGATTATTGTTTGAGCATGTTTAGCTTAGTTTTCATTGTATAATCAGCTATGTCCATGAGCTAAACGGGTTTTTGTCTATGGAATAATGTAATTTATAAAAGTGTTGTTTTGTTGAGTTTGTGTTTGGTTAACGGTTGTTCTTCGTTATTTTGATTGTGTTTGCCGTGTTGTTTGTTTATTATACTTAGATTTACATATCGAGAATATGGGTTTGACAAATCCCAGATTCGGGCTAGAATAAACAAACGCCACGATTCTATAACCCGGTTAGGGTTTGGATTGTGGACAATTAATGATATTGGGGCAAGACTCACATGACCTAGGGTTGTTAAGACATTGAGGGGGATTTCTTCATTGACTCGAAGTCATGTATTCCCCCGTCTTACACTCGGGAGAGGTGGCGGTGGAGTTTTAGAACTGAGATTGTCGATAGGGTAAACACAATGCGACGATCCATTGACCCGGTCGGGAGTTGGATTATTCAATCAATGACATCGGGGCAAGACTTACATGATCTAGGGTCATTAAGACGTTGAGGGGGACTTCTTCGTTGACACGAAGTTGCGTTATATCCCTTGTCTTACACTTTGGAGAGGTGGCGAGGGAGTTTACGAATAGAGATTATCGGATAAGTCGAACGCCGTTAACGCAAACTAAAACGAGACCAAACATGCTTTTGTAAACAAAAATTAATCCCTAGGCAACACTTTCCCTAAATCATCTCATAATAGTATTAGTATAATTAATTTAATTAGATTAATTAACTTAGTATTAGTATAATTAATTTTATTCAATCTATCTTCGCCTAGGTAAAATTAGGTCATGATAAACGCGGTAGTCAATAATAGTCAAAACCAATCCTTGTGGACACAATAATCCTAAATCTCCCGATCTATACTAAAACTTGACCTCATATACTTGCGAGTGAAAGTAGCGGCGTATTCACGCGCTGCCAAGTTTTTGGCGCCGTTGCCGGGGATTGGTCGTTAGGCGAATTCAGTTCTTGTCGATCGCTACCAAGTTTTTGGTAACGATTGCTGGGCATTACTTTGTTATAATTATCGATATTGTGAGTAAATGACTTAATTTTACTTTTGGCATTTCTTTGTATATAATTTTTTGTTTGTAGTTTTATTTTTGTTTCCAATGTAGGGTACTTGGCGATATTAGATCGACGGGTATTGATGCATCCTTTTCGACAGGATTCCAATCCATTTTATGTTGCTTATCCAAGCACATAAGCCGGTGAGGTATTTTGTTAAAAGATTGAGCCATCTAAAGTAAAACCTCACTAATCTTAAAGGCATTTTGAAAATGTTGGGCTGAGGGCAATAAACCACGCGCTTCTTGAGAGGCAACCCAAGGTTAAATAAATTAAATCTGTTACATCCGACTTGATTCGAAGGCGAGATCCTCTCTCCTCCTAGGTAAGTGTTCTAAACACCCTTCGTCAGTATGCTTTAATTCCATATGTTTAGATTGATGATTGGGATCGCTGAGGACATTGTCCATTTTGAGTTTAGCGGTGATATGTAGTATAGTATGTTAGTTTATGTGTTATTGTTTTCTTGTGTGCATGTGTGTTTAGGTTAGAATGTGTTTATGCTTTTGTTGTTGTTATATATTGAGTTTTGTATTCATCTGAGCCGTTACCCGATGATAAAAATTACCCCTGGTTGTTTTCGAGGTCAAGGGTAATACCTATGCATGTGTACTTTGTGTGCATGACTATGCGTTTTGGTCAAAATTATTGTAGATCCTAATTTGTACGAGCACATAGACTCAATGTATAGTTATTCAATTGATTTGAGGACGATTATCGATTAGCCATATTCATGACACATTAAGGATTCTAGAACTTGATTGAGGGAAAGCTTGAGGCAAAATCCTAGGCGAGGTAGTTCAAGAGACGTGATTTAGGCATTCTCTTTGTCGCTTGAGCCTTTTTAATCCTACCCTGTAATATGTTTATCCCTCGTCACCCTGTCGAAGCCTAAATGGTAATTCAATTATGAACACATAAACTAATACCCTAGCCAGCTGACTTTTGTTTTTGCCCCAAACCTAAATCACTGAATTTAAAGGCACATTTGAGTGAATCAAGTTAGCATTCATGTATGCTACTTGATGTGAGCGGTTAGATTTAGGGCGAACTTCTAATTGGTTCGGTATTTGAGTACTCACTTGTCGTTTTTAATTTGTATTTCACACACCCCTTCAATTGTAACAATCAAATAAGTTTGGGGGTGTGTTCGTTGAAAAAAAAAAAAAGAATCAAATGTAAATACGGTTTTTATTTCCATTTCCTTTGACAAGTAAGTACGTTGTTCTTAATAGATTATTCGGAATTGTTTCCAATTTTTATATGGGGGTTCGAGAGTAAATGTTCCAAGTGTTGAGCCTTGGGTAACGTAAGTTAACAATGTTAACCTGTTTCCTATTCCAAATTACCCTTAGCCAACTATTCCTTAACCGAACCAAGTCCTAATGATCTCTACGAACTACTTAACCTACATTAGTGGAGAGTGGACCCCAATCCGGCTTATCAAAATCCTAGTCCTTCACGATTTAAGTTATGAATTTCATTGGGGGATAATCCAATTCGGTCGTTGTATAGTTATATTATTGAGTCTTGCACTAACACATTTATAGGATCTAGAATAGCGTTCACTATTATTGCATGTCAAAATTCTAGAACCACATGATATGTGTTACCGCCTGAACTCAAGAGAACTGGCGGTTGTTGAGGGACAACAAATAAATAGGCCATTAGAAAAAGTCAAAACTCGCATGTTGTTATGTTTGGATTATTTTAGGGTGTTTGTTATTTAATTCAGTATGTGTATTTTTCATTTCCGTGTGTGTGTTTGGCTCGAGGACTAGCCAAAATCCAAGTTTGGGGGTATTTGATAGGTGTGATCCACCTACATATTTCTAAGCCGAATTAAGTTAATTTTGGAGCGTTTATATAGTATTTTATTATGTTTTAATTAGTTTTCCTACTTTTTGTATAAATCATGTGTGTGGGGCAAAAATATAGGAAATTAGAGCAAAAACGATGAGATCGAATCAAAAGCGATCGAAGAACGGTGGAAAAAAAAGCTCGGAGGCAAAATTGTGAAATAAGCCCACCGCCGCGGAGGTGAAAATGCTAATAAAAAAACAAATGTTATTGATGGACCACCGCCTAGGCCGAAATCCAGCAGATTGTTCTTCCTAAGCCACCGATGTCTTCATCGCCACGGTGGTCACAAACCAACCTACCTCTGCCTAGGCGGTGAAACCCTTCGCCTAGGCGGAGACCCTCTGCACAGCCTAGATATTTTTAGAATCTTTATTCAGATATTTTGCTTATAAATACCATCCTCTCTCCCCTCATTGTGAACACCCCGACCATTTGGGCACCTTAAGCTATATTTAGGCTAGTGTTTAGGAGTTTTAGAGGTGGAGCTCACATCCTAAAGTAGAGAAGACGGCGATTTGATCGTTGATCATTCTTAGCGGTTTATCTTCGGACGAGGCTAAGTTCTTTTATTGTTTTTCCTTATTTTTTTATCGTAGGATCATGTGAGCATATTTATCTCGTTATTTCATTGTTTATACAGCTATGGCCATATCTAAACATGAATTGTAGTAGGGATTAACATTATATTTATAAATACGTTGTTTGGATGATTTCGGTATTACGTTTGTGATTGTTCTTCGTAGTTTGATTGTATTTATCATATTGTTTGTTTATCATTCTTAGTTTGATAAATGGAGAATATGGGGTTTTAACAAACCCCGGATTCGGATTTGGGTAAACAAACGCCACAATTCTATAACCCGGTCGGGGTTTGAATTGTGGACAATCGATAACGTTGGGGCAAGACTCATGCAATCTAGGGTCGTTAAGACATTGAGGGGGACTTATTTGTTGACTCGAAGTTGCGTTATATCCCTCGTCTTATACTCGGGAGAGGTGGTGAACGAGTTTTAGAAAGGAGATTGTCGATAGGGTAAATACAACGCACGATCCAATGACCCGGTCGGGAGTTGGATTATGTGCAATCAATGACACTAGGCAAGAATCATGTGACCTAGGGTCATTAAGATGTTAAGGGGGACTTATTTGTTGACTCGAAGTCATATATTCCCCCGTCTTACACTCGGGAGAGGTAGCAGTAGAGTTTACGTACCGCGGTTGTCAAATAGGTCGAACACCGTAAATGTGAGTAAATCGAGATCGAACATGTATTTGTAAACATATTAATGCCTAGGCAATTCTTCACCATAAAACATATTAGTATATTAGTGTAGTTAATTTAGGATATATTAGTATTAGTTTCATTAATTAAATACATATATTTTTCGCCTAGATAAAGTTAGGTCACGACAAACGCGGTATTCGATAGTAATGACACCAATCCCTGTGGATATGATAACCCGATCTTAATGATCACACTATACTAAAACTTAGAAGTCGTATACTTGCGAGTGTAAGTAGCGGCGTATTCCTACGTTCCTACCAATAGTGAACCACAACATTCTTCCTGACCTCCTTGAACACTTGCTCCAATCTGATGTGTTATTCAACTTATTCTCTATGACGTACACATTAAAGCTGGTGAACATTAATCAGTCTTCCACTGCTTCGATTTCGACCGAATCGCTCCAAAGTTGTTTCAATACGAATTCGACCAACGACGCTACCTTTTTCTCTAATCTTCCTTGTTCAGATCTAGTTGATGTTTTATCACACTTTTTTATTTTTGACAAGGCTGGATCGGCTTCTGGTCGGCGATCGATTGTTTCAGTTTAGATAAGAGACCAATGGTTGCAGTTCAGATCACATCGGTGGTGTGGTTCAGGTCAGATCGGCGGTGCCGTTCAGGTCAGATCTTTATCTTCGATTGACGATTTCTTTTCATCATCGTCACCTTTGGATTGACGATTATCTTTATTGCTTTGTCTTCTTTATCTTTGATTATCTATTATCGTAGATTATCAACGATTAATTCGCCACATTGTAGATCTGTTCGATACAGATCTGTTGGCTTCATCGTTTGATTGGCCACTTCAATTCAAAGATCTATTTGATTATTTGTTTGCAGATCTGTTTACTAACTTCATAACAGAAACAAACCAGGAACCATTCCGTTTGCAGATTTGTGGTTTTGCTGATAGCAATCGTAAAACTCATTGGTGGCCCATGATGGTCACAACACCTACGATCATGTATTTTTTCTCGGCTTTCCACTAACGGTGCTAAATGATGTTGCCAAAAAATTTCTCGAACGTTCAACAACTCCTCACGTATCAAAGATCTCTGCAACCTGTAAATTTGTCCTACAAAACCAAATAGGTTTAAGGGGACACCACTGTGGTGTCAATCAAAGAACCTTCAACGTGAGAATAAGTCAGTCTACTTTAGGATATTAGGCAAAAGACTGAGTGCTAAAGCAAAAGTGATACCTTTCCTTGATTTATAGACTAAGTTATCTCCCAACCTTTACCTCTTTGTTGGCTCTCTATTATGTTGTCACTTAATGGGGAGTTACACTCCCATTATGCCATCATTTAATGAGGAGTTACACCCTAATTTAGTGGAGAGTTATACCATTTCGGCTCCCCTACTAGGTGAGAATTTCTCCCACATTAGAAAATAGATGTTTAATTGTTTTGAGTGAAAAGGGCTAAAAAAATAAGCGAGTCACCTGGTGCATAAAATTTTGATATATTTTTAAGTAATACTTATATTTCAAATAATCATTTCATTTCGTTATCAAATGCAATTAATTTGATAAGTACTTAACGTATTTAATTTTTAGGGTTGAATTATGCTACCAAATGGAACTTTACGCCATGTTAATTTGAAACTACTTTTAAGATCCAATTCTGCATATGCATATTTTTAGTTGCATTTCGTAACATTTAGGAAAATTGGATTTAGTGTGTTATTTTAAAATTTCAATTTAAAATTTTTAGGGGTCATTATGATATTTTAAAATTTAAATTTTAAGAAATTTGGAGTTAATAGCTTAATTTAATTTGGGTTTTTTGTAAAACAAAAAATTGAGGGGTCAATTAAAATTTTCAAATGTTAATCTTAACTTTTGGACTTAAATTGATATTTAAAGATTCAAAAGGGGGGATGCATGTAAAATGTAGTTGATTAGTTGCTAAAAAGAATCATGAGAGTAAAACATGGCAACACTTGGCAAGCCGAAAAAAAAAATGATCAAAAATGGCGTTGGAATTTGTCAACACATATATGTGGGATTACTTTTTTTTTTTTTTTCCTCTTTCATTTTAGTAATTAGTCTCTCTCTCTCTCTTACCATATCTACTCTCTCTCTCTACAATCTCTCAAGTCTCAAGTCTACAAGGTAAGTGTTATGATCTTTAAGTTCATTTTTTTTTCTTTTACTTGAACATTTGGTAGGGATGTGTGTGTGTGTATATACATATATATTAGACTTAATATTTCAAAGAAATATATTTAAATGAAGAAAAATTTAATTTATAGTAGAAATTCTAAATTTTTAGTAAAATGATAATTTTTAGTACTTCGTTGACTAATAAATATTATTAACATTTTGTTAATTTTTTTTCTAAGATTAAACTATTAATTAGAAAGACTTTGTCGTTGTTATCATAATAATTTTTTGTACATTTAATATTGACTTAAGAAATTTGGCATTCAATAATTTCATATAATTAAAAAAAATTGAGAATGAGAAACATTACATTTTAGTATTACGCATTTCACGCATTTTACATCGTATTAGATTTATTTAGTCAAATTCTTAGTTTAG
The DNA here is from genome assembly GCA_016647705.1 of Eucommia ulmoides. Classification (NCBI taxonomy): domain Eukaryota; kingdom Viridiplantae; phylum Streptophyta; class Magnoliopsida; order Garryales; family Eucommiaceae; genus Eucommia; species Eucommia ulmoides. Next base: position 26,592,457 of record CM028327.1, on the reverse strand, counting down.
GTCTTGTCGTTGTTAGGTTCACAAGCGAGGCCGACCCGTCAAGATTACGACAGTAGTGTGAAAAGCAACATAATTATCAAGGTGAGCATACTGTCTTTTATAGAAATTATTAAATTATATTTCCATAATAAATTGTGGAAAAAAAATATTTATTAAAATGACAGTTTTATAATGTTACGTGGATCGAGTAAATTTTTAAGCATGGAAAGTAATTTTTATTATTATCTAACTATGCCATAGTGTGATCCTGACATGAGGGCATATCTTACAGGATGTTGTTGGTCTTGACAGAAATGCATGACTTATAGGACGTTTGTGTTGTGACCTAACAAGAGGGCAATCCCTGCAGGTGGTTGTTGTTGTTGTTGTTAACGATGTTGATTATTAATATGATATAGTAGTTTTTACCACGTTTTGTCGACTATTAATATGGTGGAGTCGAATATGATATTGATTATCAATATGATGGAGTTGAATATGGTATTGACAATATAATATGGTAGAGTTGAATATGTTGACGATATGGTGTTTATACCACGTGTTGGCTTCTATGTAGATATTGAATGGTCATGACATTGATGGAAGCCTCAGATTACATAGTTGTACAGGTTACAGTACTGTTATAACTCTCGATCGTGAGGTGAAATAATCCCATGGATAGTAGAGAAGTATGTGTATGGTATTTTATTATATATCAAAGTTATTTGATTAGTTGATTTCAAAGCATTCGTTTTTTTGTAATGATAGGTGTGGAATTTTATTTTGGCTCAGTGTGCAGTTATATTTATATTCTATTTTGAAAAGTGATGTTTGATAATTATATTTGATCCATAAACTATTTTGATATTATGAAGACGGTACACCAATAAAATATTTTATCTTAGGTACCTTTGTTAGAGATGGGTCCACTAAGCACTAGGTAGAGTCAAAGAATGTAGTGAGTTTTGTTTTGGGAGTTATCGGGACAGTTGTTGGGAGTGAATGATTGAACTTTTTTTAGTTTTGATACGGAATTGTCAGTTTCGTATAACTGCTGAATTTTTTGAGTTGGTAAAATATTTATATCATTTTTTTGAAAATCCATATCAGTAAATAGTTTATAAATATTTGTTATTAGTCAGGTGACATCAAGACGACGGCATGCCCGGCCTCGGTCATTAGAACCTAGGGTGGGCTGTGAAAGTTTTTGGTATCAAAGTCTAGGTTATAGGTTCTGTAAAGTTGTCAGATTGTGTCGTTATTTGTGGACCGTAAGATAGGGTGTTGATAGGTTGGTTTGGTACATGAGTGGTAGTTGTTTTATTTGAATAAATAGTACATTTTCATTATGCACTGTTTATTGCATTGTTGGATTTTTTATTTTTTAAATTTCATTTTAGATCTTGAATATGGATCGTGAAAATAAAAGTAGTGGGAATTTTGGACCCCAAAGAAAAAATGGTAGGGCACAGGAAAGCTTGGATGTTGTCGAACAAATATTAGATTATACTCTTAAAAAGATTCAAGGAGTTGGACACCCCAACTTTTACGGGAATTACGGGTCGTGTTGTTGCTGAGAATTGGTTGAGGAGCATAGGGCACGTATTTGAGGCGATGGGTTTTACTGATGACAATCGAATTTTTCTTACCACCTTCTAGCTAAATGGGGGAATCCGAACATGAGTAGAAGGAAATGAATAGGCTAATTTCAATTCCAGACCAGGAGATTTATTGGGATCAATTTGTAATAGTATTTCATGAAAAAAAAAAATTCCTGACTTCTATCAGTTCGAGATTGAGGATAAATTCATATTTTTGAAGCAGGGGAAGATGTCAGTTCTGTAATATGAAATCATATTTGATTTCTTATCCCAATTCACTCCTGATTTAGTAAAGAAAGAGGAAACGAGATGTAGACGATTCCAAAAAGGGCTAGATTTGTAAATATGTTCAAGGTTGACTACTCTGCGGATCAAAAGTTATGCGGAATTAGTGAACACGACAAAATTAATAGAGAAAAATGTGCAGGAAACCACCGAGAATCGTGAACAATACAAAAAGAACAAATTCGAGCTATTTAGCATATATCCAAGTGGCACCTCTCTAGGATATGTCCCTTGACACAACTTTCTTGGGCTCCGACAGCTAATCAGTAGGCTACGAGCCTAGGTCCACAACAATTATATTCAGGGTAATGACAAATTGTACCTGGAAAAAGTTCAGGTCAGCAAGGGCAGTGTAGGAGCCAAACGATTAGTCGAACTAGGACAACTGTATGCTATCAATGTGGATCATCGGATCACTTTATTAGAGATTGTCCTATGGGGGGCCCAGTATGTTTTTATTATCATGAGCTAGGTCATACGTCTTTATATTGTCTAAAACCTACTAATACACCTACACTTTCTTCAAGCAGTATGGGCAGTGTTAGCCCTAGTGGTGTTCAGGTGGCGAGGTGGAGGATCAGGTGGTAGACCTCCAACTCGGAGGCGTGTATTTTCTACTACCCAATAGGATGCCCAGACTACCTAAATGTGGTTACAAGTATCATGTCTTTATATGATGGAGATGCACATATACTTATCGATCCAGGTTCTACCCATTTATTTGTTTTTGTGACATACATGATGCATGTAGAAAAATTACCTACTTTTATGTCATTTGGTATTATTATCTCTACCCCTGTGGGCGAGTCAGTGTTGATAGATAGTGTGTACAAAAATAGTCTGCTTTGCATTGGTGATAGAGAATTGTCAATGGATCTATTACTCTTGAGTATTCACATTTTTGATGTGATATTGGGTATGGATTTATTATCCAGCTATCATACCACAATCAATTGTTTAAAAAAAAAAAAATTACTTTTCGAATCCAAGGTGAGTCAGAGTTTGTGTTTTCGGGAGATATAATCATTACCCCTGTTAGTTTGATTTAAGTCCTAGAGGCCATGAAATTATTAAAGAATGGATACTAGGGATAGCTCGCCCATGTGATTGACACGAGCCAAAATTAGGTACAATTGGAAAATATCCCACTGGTTAGGGATTATTCTAATGTATTTTTAGAAGAATTTCCAGAGCTACCAAGAAATAGGAAAATTGAATTCACTATCGAATTACTTCTGGGTACTTCTCCTGTATTAATTCTACCCTATCCCATAACACCTACCGAGTTTAAGGAACTGAAGATTAATTTGCAAGATCAATTAGACCGCGGTTTTATTAGACCCAGTATTTCTCTGTGGGGAGGTCCAGTGTTGTTTGTAAGAAAGAAGGATGACACTTTGAGGATGTGCATCAATTATTGACAATTAAATAAGGTAGTGGTTCGTAATAAATACTGGCTGCCTAGAATTAATGATTTTTTCAATCAGTTATAGAAGGCTAGGGTATTTTTAAAAATAGATCTTCGATCAGGATATCACCAGTTGAAAATCAGAGATAGTGACGTGTCAATGACGCCGTTTCGTACGAGGTATGGACATTATGAATTTTTAGTTCTGCCATTTGGGTTGACAAATGCCCCAACTATATTTATGGATCTGATGAATTGGATATTCCAACCTTATTTAGATCAATTTATCATCGTTTTTATTGATAATATACTGATTTACTCTCGAAATAAAGAAGTGCATGTATAACATCTCAAAATTGTTATACCTATTTTGAGAGAGAAACAATTGTACGCAAGTTCATTAAATGTTAGATTTGGATGGATAGAGTTGTATTCTTGGGGTGTGTTATCTCGGGTGATGGTATTCAAGACGACCCAAAGAAAGTCAAAGCCGTTGTTCAGTGGGAAAGGCCAAAAAAGTGTGACAGCAGTTCGAAGCTTCCTAGGATTGACAGGTTATTATTGTCAGTTTGTAAAGGGATTTTCTTCCCTGTTGACCAAGTTAACCATCAAGGAAGCTAAATTTGAGTGAACTGATAAATGTGAACAGAGTTTCCAAGAGCTTAAGAGTAGACTGATATCGACGCCAATACTTTTTTTCCCGACAGAAGGTGGTGGCTTTGTGATATACAGTGATGGTTCAGACGAGGGCCTAGGTTGTGTGCTGATGCAACATGGCCATGTGATTGCATATGCCTCTTGGCAATTAAAAAATCATGAGCGTAACTACCCAACACATGATTTGGAACTAGCGGCGATTGTGCTTGTCTTAAAACTTTGGAGACATTATCTGTATAGTAAGATCTGTGAGACATACACTAATCATCAGAGTTTAAAATATATGTTTACTCAGACATAAAAGAATCTAAGACAAAGACATTGGATGGAATTTATCCACGATTATGATTGTATTATCTATTATCATCTTGAAAAGGCTAATATGATAGCAAATGCATTAAGTCAAACATCGGCAGGTTTGGTTGCGCAACTTCGAGTTGTTCATACTAACCTATATGTAGAGCCCAGATCTCTGTAAGTCTAGTTGGCAGTGGGTCAAACTACATCGTTACTTGCAACTTTGACTTTGAGACTGACGTTAATTGACCATATTATAGAAGCGCAGAAGTAGGATGCCCAATTGGGAAGGATCAAAGATGAAGTGAAAAATGGTCAAATAACCGATTATAGCGTTAGATATAATGATAAAGCCTTGATATCTAATAATAGACTGTGCACGCCTAATAATGTTGATTTGAAGAAAGATATTTTTGAAAAAGCGCACAGCTCATTGGTGGCCACTAAATAGGCGATGCTACTTTCACCGCAAGCGTACGGATCAAGTTTTAGTATAGTGAACCTTTCAGTCGGGTATCGTATCCACAAGGATTGGTTGAGATTACTATCGAGTATCGCAATTGTCATAACCTAATTTTATCTAGGCGCTAAAAATGGAATTTAATTTAATACTAATACTAAACTAAAATACTAATTAAGTTAATTATACTATAAATACTAATTTAAGATTGTTCAGGGGAGTAGATTGCCTAGAGATTAACTTTGTTTACTTAAATGAATTTGATTTTGTTTTAGTTAACATTAATGGCGTTCAGCGTATCCCACAATCTCGGTTCGTAAACTCCCTTGCCACCTCTTCTAAGTGTAAGACTGGGGAATACGTGACTTCGTATCAACACCGAAGTCCTCCTCAATGTCTTAATGACTCTAGGTCATGTGAGTCTCGCCCCAACTTCATCGATTGCACACTTTCTAACACCCTCCCGGGTCGTTAGATTGCCGTGTTGTGGTAACCCTAGTCCGAATCCGGGGTTACCTCTCACGAGTGTCAAACTCCGTATTCTCAATATATCTAAACTAGCATATAATCATAGAAAACACAGCAACACAATCGAAATTATAAGGAACAACCATAAACGAAACACAAATTCAACCAAAGCTATATTTTCAAAAATAATACATTAATCCCTATTACAATCCATATTTAACTCATGGACCTAACCTTTTATACAATGTGAAACAAACTAAACATGCTCAACAATTACCAAAATGAAGAAAACAAAGAGAGAAAATGAGGGACTTAGCCAATATCCGAAGATTTGCCGCTAGAAACGTCGATTGGTCGCTTTCTCATTGATCCTCCACCTTGGGTTGAGAGCTCTCCCTCAACAATCCCTAAATATACCCTTAGATATAGCCTAAGGGGATAAAAAATGCAAGAGATCAAGAGAGAGACAGGAGAAGGGGGAGGAGAGGGGGTATTTATAGCCAAAATATCCTAAAAATATCTCAAGACTTTGCAGGGAAAATCCGCCTAGGTGAAATTAGGTTAGTTCGGCTGATCGCCTAGGCAATGAAGTAGTCGGTGGACTGGGAGAACAATCTATTGGATTTGGTTGTCAGTAGCCCATCTTCGTCTTCTGCTGGATTTTTGCCTTCGCCTAGGCGGTTGTCTGTCAGTAATATTTTGTTCTTTTCTCAGCTTCTTCACCGCCTAAGCGATGGTCTGGATGCCTAGGCAGTGGGCCTGTTTCATCTTTTAGCCTTCGAGCTTGTTTATCTACCGTAACTTGGAACCGCTTTGGTTTGATCTCATCGTTTTCGCTCTAGTTTCCTATCTTTTTTCCCCACACACCTGATTTATACAAAAAGAATAAAAACTAATTAAAACATAATAAAAATAACTATAAACGTACTAAAAAACTAACAAATTTGGATTGGAATTACGTAGGTAATTTACACCTATCACTCAACATATGCAATGTATTTAGGCAGTACCAAAATGTATCGGGACTTGCAAGAATACTATTGGTGGAATTGAATGAAATAAGAAATTACAGAATTTGTTGTCAGCTGTCTTGTTTGTCAGTAAGTCAAGATCAACCACCAACGTCTAGGAGGATTACTACAGCCTTTGCCCATCTCAAAATGGAAGTAGGAATACATCACAATGGATTTTGTGTCGGGATTGCCCTGTACTCAAAAGGGGCATAATTATATATGGGTAATTGTTGATAGACTTACAAAGTTTACTCATTTTCTGGTTGTGAAAACCACGTACTCCATGGACAAGTATACAAAATTATATATTGAAGAGATTGTCAGATTGTATGGTATGCTGGTTTTTATAGTATCAGGTAAAGATCCAAAATTTACGTCGAAATTCTGGCCGAGTCTTCAAGTTGCTCTAGGTACCAAGTTAAACTTCAGTACAACTTTTCATCCTCAGATTGACGGTTAATCATAGCGTACAACATTGGAGGTTATGTTGAGGCGTTACGTTCTAGAATTTCCTAGTAACTAATATGATCATTTGACGTTGATGGAGTTGTCTTATAACAATAGCTACCATACAATAATTAAAATGACACCATATGAAGTGTTGTATGGAAGAAGATGCAGAACTCCAGTCTGTTGGACTGAAGTTGGAGAACAAAAATTGTTAATGCCTGACATAGCTTTAATGACGGCAGAAAAGGTAAAAGTGTCCAAGAAAGAATGAAAATTACTCAGAGTCGACAAAAAAGCTATGTCGACAGATGTAGGCGTGAGTTGAAATTTAAAATAGGTGATTACGTATTTCTATATATATCTTCATGGAAAGGCATCATGAAATTTTGGAAAAAGGAAAAGTTAATTCCAAGGTATATCAGGTCGTACAAGATTTTCGAAAAGGGTCAGTACAGCGTCCTATCGATTAACCCTACTACCAGAATTGTCCAAATTGCAAACTATTTTTCAAGTTTCAATGAACAGAAAATATGTGCAGATCCTTCATATGTGTTGACTTCTCAGCCAATTGAATTAAATGAAGATTTGTCATGCGTTGAGGAGCCGATGCAAATTTTAAACCGTAAAGATCAAGTGCTGCGAACAAAAACAATTCCATTGGTGAAAGTTCTATGACACAATTACTCTGTGGAAAATGCGACATGGGAAAGAGAAGAGAAGATGAGAAGTAAATATCTACAACTATTCATTTAAGGTAACTAAATTTCGAGACGAAATTTCTTTTAGGGGGAAGGATTGTAAGACCCAATTCTGCATATGCATATTTTAGTTACATTTCATAATATTCAGGAAAATTGGATTTAGTGGGTTCTTTTAAAATTTCAATTTAAAATTTTTAGGGATCATTATGATATTTTAAAATTTTAATTTTAATAAATATGGGGTTAATAGCTCAATTTATCTTAACTTTTGGACTTAGATTAATATTTAAAGATTCAAGTGGAGGGGTGCATGTAAAATGTAGTTGCTTAGTTGCCAAAACGAATCATGGGAGTAACAAATGGCAACACTTGGCAAGCTAAAAAAAAAAAGGAAAATGATAGAGAATGGTGGTGGAATTTTGATCGGTTGAAAATACCTATCTACTTCTAAGCCGAATTTGATAGTTTTCGAGTGTTTTAGTAATATTTTTTTTTTTTTTTTTTATTATATGTAAATAACGTGTACAGACGTAATCAAGTGATAAACAAGCGAAGCGGTGGAAAAATGGCAAAAAAACATTGAAAGAAACAAGGTTTTAGGATAGCAAACCCACCGTTGTGGTGGTCAGGCTACTGCCGAGGCAGTAGAGATGCAAGGAGAATTGTGCTAGTCTCACCGCTGTAGTGGCCATTCATCGCCGAGGCGGTGAAAGTCCAGAGAGCTTAGGGATTTCTTCACCGCAGCAGCGGTTATTCACCATCGAGATGGTAAAAGTCCAGAGAGTTTAGGGTTTCGTTTACTGCCTCAGAGGTCATTCACCGCCGTAGTGGTGAAGTTAACCGACTTAACTCACCGCCGCGGTGGTGAACCACCGCTATGGCGGTCCCTCTGTGCAGAAAATATCTATTTTTCTAGATATTTTGGAGCCTTATATTTAAGTCCCTTTTCCCCCCATTTGTCAAGGATGTTCGACATTTTAGATACATGATCTTAAGCATTTTTTGAGAGCTCAAAAAGGAGATTCAACATTTGGAGAAGAGGAAGCAATCCCAGACCGATCTTTGGAGATAGCAGATCACTCCACTATAAGATTTGATCGTTCTTCCCTTGTTTCTATCTTTGTAACTTAACTTTTTATATCAAATGATGATGAATCCTTCTTGTTTTAATATTTATATGGCTAAGATGATGGTAGCCTAGATAATCTAGGGATTGATGTAACTCATGTAAATACATGTTTGATTGAATATATGTTATTTTAACGGTTGTTTGTCTAAATTCAATTGTGATTACCATTTTATTACAATTTTAATATGCTTGTTAAGGTATTAGCGTTGGTTTTGAGAATACGAGGATTGACACTCGGGAGAGGTAACCCCGGATTCAGACTATGGTTAAACACATCACGACAATCTAACGACCTGGGAGGGCGTTAGAAAGTATGCAATCCATGAGGTTGGGTCAACACACATATGACTATATGTTATATAAAATGCTATAGGGGGACTTTGTCGTTAACGCGAAGTTACATAATCGCTCATTTTACACTCGGCAGAGGTAATGAGCGAGTTTGAGATACCTAGATTGTCGGGTAAGATAAACACCGTTATTGTTAATTAAACGAAGTCAAACATATATTAAGTAAATGAAATCAATCCCTAGGTAATCCACTTAATTAGAATTAACACAATAGTTGTTAGTTTAACTTAGTTTTTAAATATTCAAACTCAAACATTTCTTGAATTGTCGAGATAATATAAGACTATGCAAATTTTAGAATTCAATTAATCAAACACGTTTCCCTGTGGACGATATCCGATCGAAAGATCCACTATATTAAAACTTGATCTCATGCACTTGTGAGTAAATTAAGACGTGAAAAAAGTAGACGCATCTAAGTTTTTGGCGCCGATGCCGGGGACACGGTGTTTTGATTTGGTTGATATTGTGACCAAGTGGTTGAATATTAATCCAGACAATTCTTTTGTTTTAGTTTCTTTCAAATCATTTTTTAATTTGTTTCATTTGTTGTGATCGATCAGTGCATGCGATGTAGTAGAAGTTTGGAATTCTTTACTCTTGATCTCGAGATCGAGCGTACCTTGTGAAGGATAAGGAGAGAGAGAATAAGAAAAGCTTAAACTATGGTCGACGGTGGAGACGATCGTATGCCACATATGCCTCAACAACCGTCGATTCAACATGCACTACTACAGCAGCCTCTAAAGCAGGAAGTTCCACAACGAGTCCTTAGGGACTACTATCGGCCTGTTATGTTCGACAACTACTCAGGAATTCGGAGGCAACCGATTCAAGCTAACAACTTTGAACTGAAGCCTGCCCTAATCAATATGGTCCAACAAAACCAATATGGCAGGAATCTACATGAGGACCCCAATATCCATCTGGCCACATTTTTAGAGATATGTGATACAATTAAAATCAATGGTGTTGCTGAGGATGTAATACAGTTGAGGTTATTTCCATTCTCACATCGTGATCGAGCACGGGGTTGGTTACAATCAATCCAACCGGAGAGTATCAACACTTGGGAGGACCTTGCTCAAAGGTTCCTTACTAAGTTTTTCCCGCCTTTGAAGACTTCTCAACTCAGAGGTAAAATAGCACAATTTTTCTAAAGGGACTTTGAGCCATTGTTTGAAGCGTGGGAAAGGTTTAAGGATCTATTGCATCGGTGCCCCCAACACGGGTATCAAGATTGGTTTCAAACCCAACTCTTCTATAATAGGTTGGATGGCTAAACAAGAACTATAGTTGATGCCGCCTCGGGAGGACCATTGTTGTAAAAAACACGTACTGAAGCAAATACGTTACTGAAGGAAATGGTGGCCAATAATTACTAATGGCCAAACGAGAGGAACACAGGACAAAAGGTAGCTTCAGTTCAAGAATTCAATCATATTGCTACTTATCGGCCCAAGTCTCAAAACTCTCAGAACAATTGGTTGCCTTTTCTACTAAAGGTGTTTCGTCTAGTAGTGATTCGGAGAACGTTGCAAGTAGTTCTCAACCAGGATTGGATAGTGAGTTCAAAGAATATCACTTCGTCAACAATCGGGCTTATACTTTTAGGCCCGCTGCCAATATTCCGACTCACTATCATTCGGGACTTTGCAACCATAAAAACTTTTAATATGCGAACAATCAAAACACGTCGCGGCCACCTCCCGGTTATGGAACACAAGCTCAAGGTTATCCTATGCAACAAAACAACCAAATGCAACAACTTCTTATTCAAAATCAAAAGCCAAATTTAGAAGATATGATGGGTTATTTCATGAAGGAAACATAAATAATATTGCGTGAGACGCACAACAGGCTTAACAAGCACGTGATGAGGCTTGACTCGATTGAGACCACATGTACAAACACAAATGCTACTGTAAAATCATTGGAGATTCAGATCGGGCAACTTGCAAATACAATCCAAGAGCAGACCAAGTGGAAGTTTCCTAGCAACACGGAAACTAACTCGAGGGAATGCAAGGCTATTACGTTGAGAAGCGGTAAAGATGTTGAAGCAAGTAAACCAATAGAAGAGGAGCCAGGGGTAAGACATGATGTTGATCGAAATGAACTAAAAAGACATGTGGAGGAGGAACTTGATGAGAGAAAGGAGGAAAAGAATGTAGACAAGATAAAGGAGAAAAATGAGAAGAAGAAAGAAGAGAAAGTGGAAGAGAAGAGAGGTGATCAAAAGGTGATTCCGGGGAGAATTACATTCCTGGACAATCCACTGATTCTAACCACACCTTTGCCTTATCCGCAACGATTCCAAAAGAAGAAGGTGGACTATCAATTTGCAAAATTTCTTGACATATTAAAGAAAATACAAATCAACATACCTTTTGCGGATGCATTAGAACAAATGCCCAACTATGACAAGTTATTGAAAAACATAATAACGAATAAAAAGAATTTGAAGGAATTCAAGATGGTAAAAATGATGGAGGAATGTAGCACTATACTGCAAAGGAAATTTCTTGAAAAGCTAAAGGATTCCGGTAGTTTCACGATTCCGTGTACTATCGGGAAATCTCATTTTAACAAAGCACTATGTGATCTTGGTTCTAGTATCAACCTGATGCCATCTTCCATCTACCGGAAGTTGGGACTTAGTAATGTAAAGCCAACCACAATTTCCCTTCAAATGGCAAACCAATCGTTGACCTATCCGAAAGGAATTATTGAGGATGTCTTGGTGAAGGTGGACAAGTTCATATTCCCGGTGGACTTTGTCGTGTTAGAAATAGAGGAGGATAGGGAGATTCCAATCATCATTGGAAGGCCTTTTCTCGCAATGGGAAATACTTTAATTGATGTGCATAATGGCAAAACTATGAACTTTCCGGATGAATGTCCTACATACAACTGAGTAGATGTTGTTGACTTGTGTGTGAGGGAATTCTTTCATGAAAATTTGGATATGGATCCATTGGACCATACATTCCCAAATTCCTTATCTATGGGGGATTTTGGTAAGGAGGGCTCAACCACAAAAGTTGGTGTTGTGGACTACGCTATTACTATGGAGGCTTAATCTAAAGACATAGAGGATCTGATTCATATGGCTATGATTGAGGAAGAAGTTAATTCTCCCAAACTATCCAATCTGCCTCACGGTGGATTAATACTAAAACAATTACCAGATCACCTCCGGTATACCTTTTTGGGGGAGAATTTAACTAATCTGGAGATAATCTCATCATCCTTGATGAAAGAGAAAGAGTACAAGTTGCTAAAAATTTTGAAACGGCATAGATCTGCCTTTGCGTGGTGTATTTTTGACATTAAAGGAATGAGCCCAACAATATGCATACACAATATCTTAAAGGAGGATTTATTTAAACCTTTTATTGAGCATCAATAGAGGCTAAATTCGACAATGAAAGAAGTCATTAGAGCATAGGTGTTGAAGCTCTTGAACGCTGGGATTATTTATGCTATATCCGATAGCGAGTGGGTTAGTTCGATGCAAGTGGTGCCAAAGAAATATGGCATGACGGTTGTGAAAAACGAGAAGAATGAACTTGTTCCGACATGAACCATCACTGGATGGAGAATGTGTATTAATTACAGGAGATTGAACAAGGTAACAAGGAAATATCATTTTCTGCTTTTATTTATTGATAAAAGGCTTGATCATCTTACCAGCTATGATCATTATTGCTTTCTTGATGGCTACTCGGGGTATAATCAAATAGCCATAGTACCATAAGACCAAGAGAAGATGACCTTTACGTGCCCGTATAAGACATTTGCTTACAAACGTATGCCGTTTAGTCTATACAATGCACTGGCCACATTTTAATGGTGTATGATGGTGATATTCTTGGATATGGTGGAACACATTACGGAGGTTTTCATGGAAAACTTTTTAGGTTTTGGTAAGTCCTTTGATCATTGCTTGTACAACTTGGTGCTTGTTCTCAATCATTGTGAAGAGAAATACTTGGTTCTCAACTGGGAGAAGTTTTATTTTATGGTTGAAGGGAGAATAGTCTTAGGTCATCGAATCTATTTGAAGGGGCTCAATGTAGACCGAGCCAAGATTGAAACAATTGAAAAACTTCCACCTCCGATAATTGTGAAGGGAGTCTGTAGTTTCTTGGGACATGTTGGCTTCTACCGGCACTTTATAAAAGACTTTTCAAAGATGGTAAAGCCGTGGTGTCACTTACTTGAGAAGGAAGCCCCATTTGAATTTAACAAAGCTTGCTTGAAAGCTTTTAATGCAATGAAGGAAAAGTACGGCTCCTATAATAATTGCTCTGGATTGGAATGAGCCATTTGAAATAATGTGTGATACTAGCGACTATACGGTTGGAGCAGTTTTAGACCAACGCAAGGAGAATATATTTTGATCCATTTATTATGCAAGCAAGACTTTGAACGATGCATAGGAGACAAATACTATAACCGAGAAAGAGAGGTTGGTTGTTGTTTTTGCACGCGATACGTTTTGGTCCCATATTATAGGATCCAAGGTAATCATCTATACAGATCACACTGCCATCCGGTACTTATTCTCCAAGAAAGATGCCAAACCACGTCTAATCAGGTAGATTCTCTTGTTACAAGAGTTTGATGTGGAGATAAGAGACAAGAAAAAGAGCAAAAATGTTGTTGCTGATCATTTGTCACGGCTGGTGCAGGAGGACGTTAGTGATGAGTCTGTATTACGGAGATGTTCCCTAATGAGAAGTTGTTCAAAATTGATACTACACTTCCGTGGTTTGTGGATATCATCAATTTTCTAGCCTGCAAAGTGTTATCACCAGATCTTACAAGTGCCTAAAGGAAGAAATTCCTATTCAATTTGAGGCACTATATGTAGGATGAGCCATTGCTATTCAATAAATATGATGATTAGGTGATCCGGTGATGTGTTCCGGAGGAAGATTTGGTAAGTATTCTTTATTATTTCCATTCATCACCTTGTGGTGGTTACTTTGGAGAGACTTGGATGGCCGTAAAAGTGTTTTAGTCAGGTTTTTATTGGCCATCATTATTTAGAGATGCTTATACTTTTGTGAAAACTTGCAATTAATGCGAACGAGTTGGTAACATTTCAAGAAGACATGAATTATCGTTGACGTCTATTCTTGAATTAGAGCTATTTGATGTGTGGAGTATAGACTTCATGGGACCGTTTCTATGGTTATTCGGTCTGGGGTATATTCTTCTGGCGGTGGACTGCGTGTCTAAGTGGGTCGAAGTTGTGGCGACACCTTCCAATAATGCCAAAGTGGTTCTTAAGTTCGTTCAGAGAAACATTATGACACAGTTCAGAACACCTCGGGCCATAGTTAATGATGAAAGTACCCACTTTTGTAACAAAATGTTCAATACTTTGTTGACAAAGTATGGGGTAAGGCATAAGATGGCGCTGCCCTACCATCCATAGACAAACGGCCAAGCCGAAGTGTCAAACAGGGAGATCAAACAAATATTGGAGAAAACAGTTCATTCTAATCGCAACGATTAGGCGGTAAAGTTGGATGATGCACTGTAGGTATATCACACGACTTTTAAGACACGGATCGGCATGTCACCATATTAGTTGGTATTTGGAAAAACGTGTCACTTGCCAATTGAGTTGGAGCACTGTGCCTTTTGGATAATAAATAAATTGAACTTCGATCTAAAAGCTTAGGTGAGCAATGTCTCTTCCAACTCAATGAAATGGAGAAATTCCGGAATAAAGCATATGTAATGCCAAGCTCTATAAAGACAAGATGAAAAGGTGGCACGACAAGAAGATAGAGAGCAGAGAGTTTATCCTGAGTCAACAAGTTCTGTTGTTCAATTCACGGCTGAGGCTCTTTCCTGAAAAATTGAAGTCCCCGTAGTCCGGACTGTTCCGGATCAAGCATGTATTTCTGTACGACAAGGTTTTTACACGCTTGCGTATTGACTACTCGCAAGTATACGAGGTTCAGTTTTAATATAGTGGATCTTTAAGATTGGATATCATTCCACAAGGATGGTGTGAATAATTGAATACCGCAATTTGCATAGTTTTCTATTATCCAAACGGTTAAAGAATTATTTTAAAATAAAACAAATCAAAACTAATTTAAACTACAGTTAGTGGGTTAATCCTAACATAGTTGATTACCTAGGGATTGATTTTGTTCACTTAATACATGTTTGATTTCATTTAGTTAACAATAACAGAGTTTAGGTATCCGACAATCTTGGTTTGTAAACTCACTCGCCACCTCTCCCGAGTGTAAGACGAGTGAATACGTGACTTCGCGTTAATGAAACAGTCCCCCTCAACATCTTAATGACACTAGGTTATGTGATTCTTGCCCCCAACGTCATCGATTGCACACTCACTAACGCCCTCTCGAGTCATTAGATCGTAACGATGTGTTTACCCTAGTCCGAATCCGGGGTTACCTCTCCCGAGTGTCAAACCACATATTCTCAAATCCAACCCTAATACCTTAACAAGCATATTAAAGTTGTAATAAAATGATAAACACAATCAGATTTAAAAACAAACAACCATTAAAGAAACATATATTTCATCAAACTAGTATTTACACAACTACATCGATCCCTAGCTAATATTTATCTAATCGAACATGATCTTTACCATTGAAACATTAAACGAAGAGGGATTCATCATCATTCACAATAAAACATTAAGTTACAAAGAGAGAAACAAATAGAGAAAGATCAAATCTTAAAGTGGAGTAGTCTCCACTTTCGCCGAAGATCGATCCGCTAGTGTTTTATCTGCTCCGGATAATGAATCTCCTCTTTGAGCTCTTCAAAAATGGCCAAGGATCACCTCCTAAGGGTTAGAGATGTTCAAGCCTCTCCAAGAGTTCTCCAATGGAAGTGGGATAATGGGTATTTATAGTTGCAAGGCTTCAAAATATATGAAAATATCTATTTTGCTGTGCAGAGTTGACCGCAGCAACAGTGGGATTATGGCCGCGGAGGTGGGTAAGTTGGCTAGTTCTTTGATCTTTTACCGCGTAGGCCGTGGAATCACCGCCTAGGTTATGGGACCGGCCCCCAACTCTCTGCATTTTCACTGCCTAGGTGATGGGACTTTGCTCATTTTCAGTACTCTCTGCACTCTTACCGCCGCGGCAGTGGGTCTTGTGCCTTTGAAACCTTGTTCTTTCAATGTTTCTTCACCGTTTTCCCACCGTTTTTGCTCGTTTGTCGCTTGTTTGCGTCCCTACACCTGAATCACATAAAAACTAACAAAAACACAATTAAATATTAATAATTCACTCGAAAACTACCAAATCCGGCTTAGAAGTATATAGGTTATTTCAACCTATCAATTTCCATTCAGCTCTGTTGAATTGGAAGGCGATGACGGACGAATTTTCTGAGTTAATGAGGAGTGGATCAAACATTACTTTAGAAACAAAGTGGGAGTTATGGAGAGTATCTCTCTCATTGACGACTGATCTTGGAATTCGCTAAGTCTAGCTGGGGACGATAAATTAAGCACTTTTTGATATGAAATCGAGGGTATGATCTTGCCCGACTTTTGTTATTTCTTACATTTTGGAGGCCGGAGTGGTCTCGAAGCATGTTTGGAGGTGAATTGGGGAGTGTAGATACTCGGGTATGTGTTTCATACTAAAAATCGTTGAACTAGCGAAGTGGAAGCATGTAGTGTGGAGCCTTGTTGTGAAAACTTGAAGAAATCATGAAAAGCCAGCATGTAGCTCATCGCTGCGACAGTGAAATTGCAAGATGTAAGCATTAAAACCAAAACGCTTCACTGCTGAGACGGTGACCTCAACGTTGAGGCAGTGAAACTTCAGGATGTAATGGTTTAAAAAGACGCTCCACCATCGAGGATGTAAAATAACAAAATGTAAAATTTTAAAAAAGGCACTCTACCGTCGCGACAGTGAAGCCTCTGTTCGAATAAAAAGAAAATCGCTCACTTAAACTGCCACAACCATCCCTATAACCCCAAATCTCTCAATTTTCATCCTCCCAACCCGTTTACAACCCTCAAATCCATCCTTCCATTTCCAAAACTTGATATTTCCACCACAAATCGTTCACAAAAAATAATAATTTGCACCCCCATTTTCGAATTCTAGGGTTTGAGGAACAAAATGGGCGATTTTAGCCATTCTCAATCGTTTGGACCAAATTGTTTTTTGACAAATAAATAATTTTGATCCTACATTTCATATATATGTTGAAATATTTAGTTAATTTTCATATACATATCACGAATGGTTGAATTTGGATTGTTCCCTAAACTCTTGAACTCCATTTTCATGATTTTCTTTATCACTATGGGATTTTGGTTTGATTTTTGGTGGTGAACACAATTTCTATGGATTGTTACATTGTGTGATACAAAATTACATGCTACATTGTTGAAATTTTGTTGAAGCCATTGCGATTGGTATGTGCGTATTGCGATTATGTCTTGTTCTTGACGGTGTTGATTTGGGGATTTGTTTTCTATTGTTCATATATGATTGGGCTTCCGTGTGTTTGTGATTATGATTTATAGGAACCATGACTAAACGAGCCGCATAAAAAAGGCCAAGGGGAGAAGGTTTGAGTTCTCGTGCCGGGGGTCTCGCCACTGACTATGATTCCGTCCGGTTTGTTACAAAACAAGCCGAGGAGCTTTTTAACTGTTTCGAACATAAGCGAAGATGTATTTGACAATGAGGTTTCGGGCAATTGAAAAGTCTCTGGGCGGAATTTAAGGATGTGATACGAATCTGCGGTTGGGAAGGTTTTTGCAAATCACCACCCTGGTGCAAAGTGGCTTTAGTTTAGGAATTCTATGCCAATATCACCGAAGCGAATGACAATCGAGCAAGGTTCTAAACTCGCCCCATCTTGTTCAGTCCCGAGCGCATTAATGAAGTTTTGGGATTAGCAGCCCTGGCACCAACTGACGAACCGTATGGGGGTAGAGATCCGAGCATAGAAACAATGATTAGTGCCATAACTTCAGGCAACGTCCAATGAACTCACACAGGGCCGGGTCTAGCCACTTTCCCAGCCAAGTTCCTCAATTCAATCCCCAAATTTGGCATTATTTTGTTTGTGTAAGCCTTCTCCCGACATTTCACTTGTCGGATGTCTCCAAAGAAAGGGCTATAATGCTATACTCCATTTAGACGGGCAAGCCGCTAATTGTCGGGTTCTTGATCTACTCTTCCATTTTTCATGCCGTTCAAACAACAAAAGTTGGCCTTCTATTTCCATCGCTATTGACCGACCGATTCCAACGGACCGGTGTATCAATAACCAGGGATAGCCCTTGTCCCCCTATCGTTCCGCACAATCTAGCTATGATAACTCGAATATGGAAAGGTGGAGCACAAGGGGCGGGGGAGCCAGAAGCTAAAGAACAGGAAGGGCCCGAAGCGGAAGAGGCGAGGCCATCATAAGCCCCAATTCTAAAAGAGCCTTACCGACCCTTGATCACTTTGGAGAGGGTATATCAAGAATTCCAAGATGTCCGGCTCGACAATTGCGTTCTTTGCCAAGGGCAGTATAATTTGGATTTCCAAAATGCCGAGCTCCAGATATTCCTATATCAATATACATGTTAGCAAGATCAAGTCCAATGGCTCATTAGCGCGTGCCTCAGCATTGAGATGAGCGCTTATCCGCCAATGTCACAATTACCGCCACACCTCTTGCAACTGCCACAATTTTATTTCTGATGAGACAGTGGTGGTGATGACATTCCTCTAGGTGGACAGTAGGCGGTGAGACTTCTATGTCTCATCTCCTATGTATGTATTCAAAACCCAATTTTTTCTCATGAATGCTTTATACTACTATTGGGTTCATTGCTCAGTCAGTGTAGACACTATCTCATTTAAGTTTGGGGGGATGATCATCCAATTTTGTTTGTGTTAGAAAAGGATGAACAAAATTTTGATGTATTATATTTGGATGTTTTATGTATGCTTAGTTATGCTTTATAGAAGCTTTGATATATATTGTAGACTTTAACATATAATTAAGTTTTATTTTAATTTTTGTTTTTGTGCACGTGTAATGCTTAGTTTAGTGTATGTATGTTAGTGTTTAGATTTAGTGTAGAGATGTTTATGTATGAAGTAGTATTTGCGTGTTGAGTTGTTGAGTTCCTTTGAGCCATTTCTCGATGATGAAAATTATCTCCTAAATGTATATCGAGGTCAGAGATGATGTCATTCATGTGTGTTTTGTGTGCTTAGCATGTCGATTAGGTAAAAATCATTTTGATCCTAAAATCGCATGATAGCATAGACTCACTATATAATTATCCGAACGATTTGAGGTCGATTATTCATTAATAAGTTCATGACAAATTTGAGGAATTTAGAACTTTACTTGGGGAAACTTGAGGTGAAATCTTAGGTGAGGTAGTTCAGGAGGTATGATTTAGGCCTTCATTTTTATCCCTTGAACCTTTGAAGCTAACCTTGAAAATTTTATCCCTCGTTAGCCTGTTGAAGCCGATAACATTTTCAATTCTGAACATGTATCAAAACCCTAGAAAACTAAAAAATTTCCAAACCATTGTCACTAAGCCAATCACAAATTGAGTGAAATCAAGTTAGCATTATTTTATGCTACTTGAAGTAAGCGGTCGGGTTTCAAACGAACTTTTATTGGTTCAGTATTAGTGTATCCACTTGTCGTTCTTTTAATTCTATTTATACGCCCCTAAAATTGTACAAATCCAAATAAGTTTGGGGGTGTGTTATGTTGTTTAAAAAAAAAATTATGTGAATATAGTTGTTTTTTTTGTTCTTTTGACAAGTGAATATAAAGTTCTTAAATTCTTGTTCAGGGTTGTGTTTTAAATATTTGGGGTTATGAGAGAGATATAGCGACAAGCGTTTGTGCCTCAGGTATCGTTGAATTATCGTAATTATAACGATTACTTGTTTTCTATTCTTGACATACCCTTGGCCGTTCTCCAGTGCTGATCCAAGCCCTATTGGTCTCTATGAATTGTTTAACCGACATTAGTGGATAGTCAAGCCCAGTCAAACATATGGTTTTCCTAATCCTTAATAGTTTAAGTCATGAGCTTAGTTATTGAATAATTCAATTCGGTGTTTGGATAGTTATATATTTGAGTTCTCACACACACACTTTAAATGGATCTAGAATGGTTTTTATTGATATTGAGTGTTGAAATTCTAGAACACCACGTGATGTGTGTTATTCCTGAACTTGATCTGATTAAGGGCTGTTGCGGGAAGAACAACTTGGTTTCTTCAATTGAACTTGGAACTCGCATGCATTTACTTCTTATTTGTTAAAGTTTATTCATTTTTAGTTTAGTAGTTAGTTAATTAGTACAATTAGTTTATTTTAGTGTTAAGGTGTTTTGCTCGAGGACTAGCAAAATTCTAAGTTTTGGGGTATTTGATAGATTGAAAATACATATCTACTTCTAAGCCGAATTTGGTAGTTTTTGAGTGTTTTAATAATATTTTATTCTATTTTTGTTTTTGTTTTATGTAAATCAGGTGTAGGGATGTAATCGAGTGATAAATAAGCGAAATGATAGAAAAACGGTGAAAGAAACAAGGTTTCAAGAAAATAAACCCACCATTGCGGTGGTCAGGCCACCACCGAGGCGGTGGAGATACAAGAAGAATTAAGCCAGTCTCAGCGTCGAGGCGGTGAAAGTCTAGAGAGCTTAGGGCTTTCTTCACCGCCGCAGCGGTCATTCACCGTTGAGGTGGTGAAGGTGCATAGAGTTATGGTTTGGTTCATCGCCTCAGTGGTTATTCACTGCTGTAGCGGTGAAGTTAACCGACTTAACTCACTACCGTAGCAGTGAACCACCGTCGCAGTGGTCCCTCTGTGCAGAAAATATCTATTTTTCTAGATATTTTGAAGCCTTATATATAAGTCCCTTTTTCCCCCATTTGTCAAGGACGTTCCACACTTTAGATACATGATCTTAAGAATTTCTTGAGAGCTTAAAGAAGATATTCAACATTTGGAGAAGAGGAAGTAATCCCGAACTGATCTTTGGCGACAGTGGGCCACTCTACTCTAAGATTTGATCGTTCTTCCTTTATTTCTATCTTTGTAACTTAACTTTTCATATCAAATGATGGTGTATCCTTCTTGTTTTAATATTTGTATGGCTAAGATGATGGTAGTCTAGATAAATATTATCTAGGGATTGATGTAACACATGTAAATACATGTTTGATTGAATATATGTTATTTTAACGGTTGTTTTCCTAAATTCGATTGTGTTTACCATTTTATTACAATTTTAATATGTTTGTTAAGGTATTAGAGTTGGTTTTGAGAATACGGGGTTTGACACTCGGGAGAGGTAACCCCGAATTCAAACTAGGGTTAAACACATCACGACAATCTAATGACCTGGGAGGATGTTAGAAAGTGTGCAATCCATGAGGTTGGGTCACGACACATGTGACTATGTGTTATATAAAATGCTAGAGGAGGACTTCGACGTTAACACGAAGTCACATAATCACTCATTTTACACTCGAGAGAGGTAATGAGCAAGTTTGAGATACCTAGATTGTCGGATAGGATAAACACCGTTATTGTTAATTAAACGAAGTCAAACATGCATTAAGTGAATGAAATCAATCCCTAGGTAATCCACTTAATTAAAATTAACCCAATAGTTGTTAGTTTAACTTAGTTTTTAAATATTCAAACTCAAACATTTCTTGAACCGTTGAGATAATATAAGACTGTGCAAATTCCGGTATCCAATTAATCAAGCATGATTCCATGTAGACGATATCCGATCGAAAGATCCACTATATTAAAACTTGACCTCGTGCACTTGTGAATAAATTAAGACGTGAAAAAAGTAGACGTGTCCAAATTTGTCAATACATATATGTGGGATTTCTTTTATTTTGTTTTCTTCTTTCATTTTAGTAATTATTCTCTTTCTCTCTCTGTGTGTGTCTCTCTCATTCTCTCTCTCTCTCTATAAACCATATTTACTCACTCTCTCTATAATCTCTCAAATCT
This sequence comes from Eucommia ulmoides, assembly GCA_016647705.1. NCBI lineage: Eukaryota > Viridiplantae > Streptophyta > Magnoliopsida > Garryales > Eucommiaceae > Eucommia > Eucommia ulmoides. Next base: position 26,570,608 of record CM028327.1, on the reverse strand, counting down.
CAAGTCTATAAGTTAAGTTTTATGATCTTTACTTTCATTATTTATTATTTTTTTACTTACAATTTGGTAGTGATGTGTATATATATACATATACGGTAATATATATATTAGACTTAATATTTCAAAGAAATATATTTAAATGATGGAAATTTTAATTTATAGTAGAAATTCTAATTTTTTATTAAAATGATAATTTTTAGTATTTCGTTGACTAATAAATATTCTTAACTGTTGGTTAATAGTTTTTCGTATATTAAACTATTAATTTGAAAACTTTGTAATTGTTGTCATAATAATTTCTGGTACAGTTAATATTGACCAAAGAAATTTGGTGTTTAATAATTTTGTATAACTAAAAAAATTTAGGAATGGGAAAATTGTATTTTAGTGTTACACATTTTACATTGTATTAGATTTTATTTTTTTTGGGAAAACCTCGACGAAACGGGGGGAAATTTTATGAAATGAAATCAAGAAATTTTTGTATATAACTTTTTTTTGTGAGATTTTGTAATAAGTGCTGAAGTTATCATTTTTTGTACAAATGTTTTTTCTAAAATAATTTTTACAACTTTTTTTTTTTAAATATTCTCTCTATACAACTTTCTCTCTCTATTTTGTTTTCTTCAATTTATTATTGTCTCCATCTATAATGTTTTGTGTATAATTTTTTTTATGAGATTATTCAGTATTGGTGTTAAATGTTGGTTGTGATTATTAGAGTTATTATTATTATTATTATTATTATTATTATTAGTAGTAGTAGTAGTAGTAGTAGTAGTAGAATAATCTTTTATTCGCATCCTAGATCTTTTTTATGCTTATATAAGTTTCTCTTTTCTAAGTTTTCTATTGTATTCTTGTATTCACTCATTCTGAGATAATAAACCCTAGCCTCCGTTTCTCTTTTCTCTCTAGACTTTATATTTATTCATTGATCTTCACAATCATAATTAGATATTCTATATTATTAAGTGATAAGTACTAAATATTTAGTGAATCAAATATCACTTATAATTTTGAACAATTTTTTAAAAGATACTTTGTTTTTAAGTGATTGTCTAATTTTGTTCTCAAACATACATAATTTAATAAGTACTTAATACATTAATACATTAAGTTTTAAGTATTTAATTGTATTATCAAAAGAGGGTTTAATTATTAATTATCTTGCTCCCTTGAATTATATATTTACATTTTTCAGAAAATGAAATGACTTTAGATTGCTAAGCAATTTACATGACTGTTAATTTTCTTTCGAATTTGGTACACTGAAATTATTCTCGGCTTACAATCTTTTGCTTAATACTTTCTGTAATACCCAAATTTTCCATTTAGTAATAATAATTTAAATGAATATTTTTATAAATTAATTTTAAGTTATGGTTTAGGAGTGTAATTTAAAGAAGAATTTTTAATTTTAATTTTAATTTTTGGGTTGAAAGTATAAATAAGTGACATAATAATTTTTTTTAAAAAATAAGAAATTGAGAAAAAAAACAATATATTCTTGACGTACAAAACTTTCAGATTCAAATTATATAAAAAGGATATAGGAAAAGAAGAAAAATACATTTTAGTATATTCATAGACAAAATGGGTTCTATTCTCCTAATTATATAGCTACATAAGGAGACTAAATTAGGAAGGACATCTCCAAAATAAATGGACTAATAAAGTCCTACCATAACTATATCAACACTCCCCTTCAAGTAGGAAAATATTTGGATAGGCCCTACCTTGCCAATAGTTGACTGAAGAAGAAATGGTTTTATGGACTTAGTTAACATATCTATAGCCTATTTGGAAGATAGGATCAAGGTAAGTGTGATGATTCCTGAGCGGACTTTCTCATGGATGAAGTGAATATCCATCTCAATGTGTTTTGTCCTTTCTTTGAGAATTGAGTCTTAGAATAGCATTATGGCGAATTTGTTGTCACAAAACAACTAAGATTCATGGGAAGTTCCAGCTCAGTTAGAAGGGAATGAAGCCAAAGGAGTTCACATGTTCCATGAGACATGGCACGATACTTAGCTTCGGCAAAAGATTGATAAACAATGAATTGATTTTTGATCTTCCACAAGATTAGGTGTCTTCTATGAAAGTGCATAGACCACAGGTTGAACGTCTATCATCTTTAAATCTTGCATAATCGACATTTGTAAAGTAGGAAAGTCCCCCCTGTGCCTCTATCATATACAAAAGGTCAAGACCGGGATAGGTTTTGATGTATCGAAAGATATGGTAGACTACATCCAGGTGTGATGTACCTGGTAAGTGCATGTCAACATCGTATTTTGTCCCTGTCATTTTAGTTTTCAAAAGTATTGGGTCTAAAGTGAAAATTCAGATAAACTTTAAACCAAGATTTAGAGGGAATGAATTTCGACCTTAGATTACATTTTATACAACAAAAAAGGGATAAAGACATAAAAATCATAAAATTGTCAATTCGATCGAACATCGGTATAAAAAAAGGTATCAGGTCAATTTCAAAATTTCTAAAAATTTAATGGGGACTAAAATGAAAACATTAAAACTATATTATCTATGAATATCACTTTTAATATGTTTAAATTAATTTCTATCCTTTAATTTAGGAAAATTTCACTAATTATATTTACTTCACATTTTGAGCCCTTAAACTTTTGTTTTCACCAATTTTGTCAAATTGACGACCAAAATATTTGTTTAATTTATTGATTAAATTGTTAATCTCCTAAATCAATCAATAAAGTCTTGATTATGTAAAGGGGTGCCCAAGAAACTAAGATTACTAAGAGCACACCTTCCAAACTTATGAAAAAGCATAAGATTCCTCCACCGGAGTGCCCTTAGCCAAATCGTGAGCTTCCCAATAAAGTTGGCATCAAATTTAAGCATTTAATGAGTATCTTAAAGAAATATTTTATCCATAAGAATGTCATCATTTGCAACGAAATGGCATGATGCCTAAACTAATATATTAGCATGTCATCATTAATAAAGCATTAAATGAAGTCATTAAATGAGGCATTAAATGAAGCATTAAATAAGTAATCTTATGGAATATTTGGTTCAATAAAATCTCATGATGATAGAATATCATCATTTCCATAAGTGTCTAAAACCTAGTCTAATTAGCCTCCATCATGACGAGGCTATTATGGGCACTAATTAAGTATTAAATGAGCATTAAATTGAGCATTTAATGAAGCATTAAATGGAAAATATTTTGTCAGGATTTTGATTATGATTAGACTGATCTACGTGATTACCTACCATATCCTAAGAAATCTTGATCATTGGCTAGCCTAGTTTAGCCATAAATGGCTTTCAATGGTCATTAATTGATCATTAATTGTAGGTTGTCTATGCCTGCGCATTGGTGAATGTGTAGGCATGCCTTTACCTATAAAAGGCAACCTATTTTCATTAGGAACATATACTGGTCAAACCACTTCTCTCTCTAAGCTAAAATTTCTCTCTTGGGTTGCTTGATTTCCTATGCTTTCCACCTGTCAAACACACCGAAATTCTTCCTAAAAAGCTCTTAAAAAGTGATCTTAATAATCTTCTAACAAGAGTTCAAGAAGTTCTCAAGAACAACCAAGCAAAGCGAGAAGAGATTAAAGAAGGAAAATAAGGAAAAAAATAGGGAAAGATCACTCTCCTAAATTAGGTAAGTTTTTCTTAAACATCTCTTTAGTTTTGTTTGTTTATCATCATTTGATTGTTTGTATACAGTGTACTTTTGGTTGTCTTTTAGTTTCTTTGGATTTGTACATAGTGTACATAGTTTTGTTTTGTGTCAAGAACAATAAGAACACATGGTATAAGCATAGTATCTTTGGCCTTTGTCAAGAAACACATGAACAAAACTCAATGAACTTAAAAGAAACTAACTACTAAATATTTATTTTTCTCACTCTTCACCTTTTCGCGCCAGCCTAGATCATGGTCTGACGTCTCAGGCTGTGGACTGACAACCCTATATATATAAACTTAGATCATGGACTAACCCTACGTATCCAATCATGGACTGGTACCCTGTATATTTACTATGTCTAGACCATTGTGGCTAAAAAGTAGAATAAATGGAGACCCTCTGTCCCTTCAGGGGATAAGTGTATGCCTTATTAAAAAAATATTTCTTCTTTCTTAGTTACGAGTAGGACTGACACTTATATGTATATTTTTTTTCTTTTTAACTAACAAAAGTAGACAATAATATATTAAACTTGCTTAAGCAAGTAAGTTTGGTTAGAGTGTTATTGAAAATAGTCAAATGCGCATATCTTTACCATTAGTGTCATGTTTGTTCTTACTTTTTCCTAAAGAAATATGAAAAGAACTAAAAACGAAAAAGAGTTTTCACATAAGAAGTTTTCTCCATGAAAGTACGTTGTGTTTTACTCTAAAAAAATTAACATTTATTTTCTAAATTATTCTCATAAATAAATGTTTTTTTTTTTTTGTTTTTTTTTTTTTTTATATACTTTGTCTATAATAAAACTTTTACTTATTGTTATGTTTTCTTTACTTAAAATATGGTTTTCCACATTCCAACAAAAATATTTTCTTAAAATTATGTTTCCCTTTTTCTTTTCTTTTAAAAAATAATAAACTAGTTTTGTCAAGTCAAGCTTTCAAATGAACCCCCCGGGGCTAAACTTGTCGATTTTTCCATATTCGATAGAAGGTATAAAGGACACATTTGTTCTTTATTTTATTATGTTTTATCAGTTGCTGTTTTTCATAAATAAGTTTTTCTTATCTTCGTACATAAAATAACATAAAAATAAAAATAAAAATAAAAAAAATTGGGAATTAGTGTGCTAACCAAAACCAAAGGAAATTACTTGGACTAGTTTGAATGTAAATATTTATTTTAACTTAGGTACCATCTTTGGATGGGTATCTTGGGGTTTCTAATACCTTCTCCAAAATTTAAAGAAATCTTTGGTAAAAACCTAGTATTTTTCGAGTTAAAATTTGGGCCTTTTCTTAAAATAAAATGATTATGAAAAATCCCTGTGACCTAACACATCCTTTAACTCAATACTAGGTGGTGACTCCAGTTTTTATATAAATCCCGACCCAAACAAAGTTTTCGAAACTGGTGCCTAAAAAACCTATTGAAACTATTTGTTTCTAAAATGAATGGATTTTTGAGGATTTCGAGATGGAGGAAACCAAATCACGTCTTCCTCTTTTCTGGCTTTATTCTACCTTTATTTTCAAAATCCACGGTGCATCAGCTGGCGAGTCCACTAGGAAATTTTGAGGGTCAAGCCTAGTGGAGTTTAAATTTTTCTTCACGATTAAACAAACTCCAAGAAATACGTCTTAAATTTTTTGAACATAAATAAATTCCCTTTTATCTAAAATAAATTCTTCTATTTTAATTCTTATATGTTTCTTGTTTATATATTGCATTCTTTATTTTCATATCTTCACTTTTCCGCATTTAATTTACTGTCTTTAAATTTATGAATTTTACTTTTCGTAAGCTCTCTACAAGGTACAAGAACCATGTTTCATTTTCATATCATGAGAAAAATCCAATATCGTTGACCTCATTCGGAGGCTGACAGTAGGGGTTGAAGTCGTGCGATTTCATTACGCCGATCTAGGCCTCGATACCATATAGAATTTAGAAATAGAAAGAAGTCAGTAGAAGCAAGACCATGTGGTATATCTAGTGGGATCTAGCTTCGAAACTCACCTCGCTTGGAGCACCAACTAATGATGGTTGTTCCTCCAGGAAGGATTTCATAGGTTTGAAGATCTGGGAGCCGAATCTTTCTAGGATGCGTTAGTAGAAAAGCCATAAATCTCGTATAGTAAACCTAGGATAGAATAGTACCCAAAATCTGTTGGCATTTAGGACACTATCTTGGAGAGACATATTTTATCATGCTTTATATATTTTTTGTCTGTATATATTTCACCTTGAAACCATACAAAGGAGATCTTTAGTACTAGTAAAGAACATAATATCCAAGTAGGAATTTTCATTCTCCCTCACATCTATGAGCCTATTCACAGTCAAATATCATTTCCAAATTCAACTATTGAGAAACCGTGGGAGGGAAGATGGGAATCCTTGTTTTGACTATACAATGCTTTACTAGACTCAAAAACTTCGCTTTATTCGAATTCAGGCTTTGCTTTAGTTTGAGGTAGATAGTGGCAAAGAATTGAGATGAGATTTCCATTCATCCAAATAAAAGTGTTAATCGAGTTTGTAAATTCAAGAAAAAGACACCCCTTTTGTGGGGTAGTCACATCGAAATTCAATATGGTTGTAATTTATAAAATTTAGAAGTAATGGAAATCTCATTTCAAACTAAGTCATGATCAAACCCAAATGCGTTTGTAAACTATAATACTAACATGATTTTTGCCAAGTTAGGAAAATTTCTCCATGCAGAAAAACATTCATTTCTCGTTCATTGATTCGCACTCATGCACAAGCACGACAACCTATCCAAATTGAAGACATAGAGGAATAGTCGAATGAACCCATTGGGGGTAACCCAAATAGGAGAAGACATGGTCTCGCTGAAGCAATCAGTTAGTCAGATGGCCAAGATTCCACAACAACTTCACCAGTCTCAGCAAAACCCTGTAGTCTTTTCACATTGTTTACATATAACACTTGCATGTTTAAGTTACAATGCATGAATTATCATGCTTTTTTGTATACGATGTCTTGAAATTTTATTTTATTTAATTATGAAAATAAATTATTTGTGAAAGTTTTATGATTAGTTAATTTTGGTATACATATTATATTTATTCTGAAAAGTATGAAATTAAAATTTGTGGGAAAAATTGTGGAACCATTTTGGTATACTAATTATTACAGCAAAATAAGTGTTTCCTAATCTCCTAATGTGCATAAAATGTGGTGAAATGATTTTAACGAATATAGAAGTGAACCTTACTAAAGTTGATAAACTGGATGGGGATAACTATGATAGTTTGCATCGTAATATCCAATATTTCCTAATGAGAGAGAGATTATGGAAACACTAAGACATCGCATGGAATAATCTCCAGAAGGTAATTCTACCCAATACGAGCGTGAGATTAAACCCATTATAATTGGTCTAAGAAAGATCCTAGCACAAGATTAACTATGTTAAGCTATATGCACGATGATCTGATTGGTGATTATGAAGGTTATGCCACTGCACTAGAGATTTGTAATGCCTTAATGTTGGCATTTGTTGGTACATCAACAACTAGATTGCGAGCCTTGATGCTTAAGTTTTAAACTTATAAGATGTCTCCCAAAACAAAGATGGTTGAGTATCTTCAAAAAATAATAGTTATGATACGCGACCTAAAGGCAGATGGTAACAACTGATGTGATGAGCAACAGATCCTTATAGTGCTTCACTCTTTGCCTAATTCTTGGGAGCAAATGAAGCTCACAATGATGCACATTGAAACTATCAAAACTTTTACCCAATTACAGCATTATTTGGAATCAGAGGCAGAGAGTTTGGAGGCACAAAACAATATTTCTATGTTTGTAGTTGAGTCTAGACATGCTAGACATTTGGGTCCAAGAAAGTGGCAAGGCGAAGAAAGACAATGAGGAATATGAGGATCTATTTATAAAAAAGAGAAAGGGCTGAAAGTTTCGAAAATGCAAGCGTGGAGGAAAGAAGGATAAGTTTAAACTGAAGTGTTACAACTGTGATAAACTTGGTCACTTCGCTAGTGAATACATTGAGCTGAAAAAGGTTTGAACCAATTCTATCTTTCAAAATGACGCATGTGTGTGTAGTCATGTCTTAGTTGCTCGTTCATTTTTTTATTGGAATGTAGATACTGGAGCAACAAGACACATCGCAAAAGATTAAGTAGGGTTCATTGAGTATTGCAGAATTCCAAGTAGGAGTCAACGTATTTACATGGGGAATAACACTAGTAAAGATATGATAGGAATTGGAACCTATTAAAGATGAATTCCGAGCGCACCATGTTTCTCTATGATGTTCTCTATGCTCCTGAAGTTCGACGAAACTTTATGTCTGTTGTAGCCATGGATGGACTTGATTTTTCCTTTAGTTTCGCATTAGTCTTTGTTTAATTTTATTTAGACTCCATGTTTTATGGTAGTAGACCCATTGTAGATAGGTTTTATGTACTAGATGATGACGATCATTTATATTTTGATACCTACTTAACTTCTAGCAATAATGATTCTATCACATCTACATCTGTTACATGGCATACAAGACTTTGTCATATTGGATAATAAAAACGACATTGCTGGCCCAAAGAGCTAACCAAGAGGGGGTGAATTGGGTAGTTAAAAAATTTAATCAATTAAGTCCTTCAAAAATAAATAATTAACTTTCCTAAATCAAGTATTATCTTGATACGTAGCGGAAATATGTTTAATACTAAGTGCACACTCAAAAGCAATATATAAAAATAAAAAATCCAGCACACAACGATATGTCCCTGGTTCAGTAAGCTACTCTTACCCACGTCTAGTCTCCCGAGTCCCATGGAGATTCGCAATACACTATACCCTTTAATTCCTTAAATCTTTTCACAGGCTTAGAATCAATCTTTACAAACCTGATTCTTTTCATATGCTAAGAATCAACTTAACACTCTCTCACTTAACATTTTCATAGGATCATGATAAACCTTTACATTCACTCTTTAATTCAATTACAAGTTGAATCAAAACCTAATTCTTTTCAAGGAAAAACAATAACCTAAAATTTTTACCAAGTCAAAGATCAAACCCTAATCTTTTTACAAGAAAAAGATAGAAACCTAGCTACCTTGACTAGATACCGTCCCAAACATGTCTAATACTCTCAAACTCAAAAATACAAAAAATTTAAGTTTCTTCCCACAAGGAATTTCTACTACCTCAATACAGATATACTAGATTAATGTCCCGAATAATTACTATGTGATAGATACAATATGAGACAATTAAAATCTGATAAATAAATAAGTGGGTAGCACAAATTTAGCAGGTAATCAAATAATCAAGTAATAATCGCTTAAAAAAGATTTTGAGGCTTTTAAGTTTAAAATGATTTTCTAGAAATCCTAAACCAAGAAATTAATATAAATATAACTCTAAAGTAAATAATAAAGCTTTGATATATCTCACGAGAGAAATACTGAAGACAATGATAGTATCGCAATTAGAACTCAACTTGGTGATGCCAAACAATAAGCACTTTAGATCAAGAACTTGAATAAAATCTCTCGTTGAAATCTCAGCAAAAATCTCACTCTTATAACAATTCAAACTGATGTTCTTGACGTACCTAATTCAATTCCCGTAGATCTCTATTAATAGACCTAGAATTAGCCCTCCAACTACTAGTTTTTCAAAGACATGTTATTAACTTATGCTCTAAGACCCCATATAACATATCCCATCAATTTAGGTATGTTTCATTTAAAAATATTCTTTGAATTTCACATTTAAGTCCATAAAACTATTCCCAATTTAAAACCACAAAAATATGAAGTATTAAATCATTCAAATGAAGAGAATCACAAAATATATGGACCATGTCAATTGGGATCACTAAATAAGTTGTTCATATTTGAAATACATTTAAATCCCCCAAATCCCTCTCTTAGAGCCATGAAAAACGGATATTTTTTTACTAAGATACCAAATCAGTCGAATTGTTAACTGAAGCATTCGGTTAACCAACCTACTCCAATCGATTAATCGACCTGTGCCAAGGCTGAAATAGCCATTGGCATTACACCAAGTTGGTCTACCAACCCTACCTTGTTTGTTGACCGACTAAATTAGTGAGCTCCCAATTTTCTCTATTTCATCCACTGACTTATTCGGTTGACTGACCCTTCTTATTTGATTGATTGATTGGATCAGTGTGCTCACTTCCTTACCCATTTTAGCTACTGTTTTAAACGGTTGACCAATCACTTTTCTCGGTTAATTGATTAGATCAGTAAGACTTTATTTTAATTCCCAAAATTTACTGTTTTAATAAGTCGGCCGATTGTTTTTCTCAGTTGGCCAAATTGACCCAAAAACACAACTTTTTATAATTTAAAACACATTTTTCAATTAGACTAATTATCAAATTCATTTCACATAAGGAGCACAAAAAATATCTCATTTTAGGATCTTAAACATGTTATTTCTTATCATAACACATGTATAATTAACTTATTTTAAGTGTCATGCGTGATCCTAATTCGGGTTGTATTAAGAGTATATAAGTAAAGAGTTGTTTTCACCTATTTTTCTTCAGTTTCTTCAAAACTCTTTATATATTCAAGATATCCATCTTACACCCTTTACTATTTTTTTCAACTATTCTTCTTCTTAATCAAACACATGGAACTGTAAATCTAAAACACTCAATAAAATCATTAGTTCCACCAAAAATATCAATATATCATTGCTCATCAAAACCTTGGGTTCAACAATCTCCCCCTTTTTTATTATGACAATTAACTTTTACTTTTGCTCTAAAATATAATGTAACCACGCTCTCGCTAAATCTCATGATGGGTATTTAAACTCATTTAAGCAAAATTATGAAAACATAATTAAACCATGATAAAGATATTCAATAAAAGCTCTTAATAACTTCTCCATTTAATCAATGCAATACTTAGGCGAACAAATTCCTAAACATCAACTACTCATTAAATATTAATTTCTCCCCTTTTGTCATCTCAAAACGTGGGGGCTGATAAACAAAAAATCACTCTAGGCATGCATCGTTATGCCTAGCCATACCTAAACCTCAAATAATTTCCACAAATTAATCTTCAACTAGAGGTTTGGTAAAAATATCAGCAATCTGATCGGAGTGATAGACATATTCAATAGTTACATCCATTTTCTAAATGTGATCACAAATAAAATGATGTCTAATCTCTATGTTTTTATTCATGAGTACTGTGTCAGATTCTTACTTAAGCATATAGAAGTTTTAATATCACAATAAATAAGTACCTCCTCCATACATGTCCTAAAATCATATAATTGTTGCTTAATATATCGAATTTGAGCGCAACCATTATTAGCTGCCATATACTCTGCCTCAGTCGTAGATAAGGCAATCAAGTTTTTTTTCTTGCTAGACCTAGAAACCAAGGTATGTTCTAAAAAGTGACATGACCTGCTTGTTCTTTTACGCACAACTTTGCATTCGAAAAAATCAGTGTCGGAGTAATTAGTTAACTTAAAATCAATCCCACTAGGACACCATTATTCGAGGAGGAAAGATTCATTTTTTTAGAGTACTCCCAGGAATAGATCTAGTGGAGACAGGGTACGGCCTGTAGCTCAGAGGATTAGAGCACATGGCTACACTACGGTGTAAAGGGTTGAAATCCCTCATCGCCCACAACTAGCCCAAAAGGCCTTCTCAGAAAGAGTGGTTGCATAAGTTGTTGTTATCCACCATTGTTAGGATAACTAAAGGACTAGGAAAGTGTGCCCTCTCCCTTGTCAACTCTAAATGAATGCTTAGTTAGTCATGAATGAGAACTCTTATCCATTTCAAATATCGAAAGATTCGCTTGACAACTGTTAGATGCAATTCTTTTGGACATAACTGAAATCTAGTACACAAGCATACACTAAATATTATGTCAGGTCTACTAGTAATAAGATATAACAAGCTACTGATCATACCTCGATATATTTTCTCATTGACGTTTTTGCCCGTATAATCATTTTATATTTTTGTAATTGTTGCCATGTGAGTTTTGTATTCTTTAGCGCAATCCAAGCCATACATTTTCTGTAACTCCATTGTGTATTTGTCTTGATTAGTAAAGATTCCTTCTTTGATTTTATTAATTTGCAACCCAAGAAAGAAGGTTAATTCTCCCATCATGCTCATTTCAAACTCAACTTGCATAATCTTGGAAAACTCTTGGCAAAAATACTCATTAGTAGAACCGAAGATAATTTCATCCACATATATTTTCAAATAGCTCAATATTTTACGATATCATTTGCCAACATCTCTTCTGATTGAATCAGAATCATATAATCGTTAATTGACAAGGACATGAATCATATCTCAATAATAGCATGCATATTAAAAATGTTATCTAATAAAGTAGTAGATTCCTTCTAGAACAGTAATCATATGCTAAGTCCATATTATCATGCATTCAACTAGGCACTTGATACTTATAAAGATATCCATGTCCAAAACACTAAGCATAGATTGATATGCCATGTATATTCAGATTATCATTCAAATTGTATCGAAAATAGATTAACATAATTTCATAAAGTGATACCAACCATGCAGGCTTAAAGTCATATGATCATGCCAGCGAAGTAGAACATTCTAAATACTGAATTTATAAAACATATAACATGCGATACGAGAATACAATGAGTTTAATAACCATCACATGACTCAATCTTAATTAATAAACCAGTACTATCTAGCAATAGAATTTCATGTGATCATATAATCAAGGTCATGAACAATTAAAATAATATAAATACATCAATCAAATCATTATTTATCATTAAAATATCCTTAATATTTAAAATAAATCAAGATACCATGCATTTTAATAAATCAACTTAATTCAATGTTGAACAAGTCATAGATTTTCATAACATGTTTCACATATTTGCAAACATAGCTTTTAGCAAATCTCATATAACATAAGAAAATTGCACACACATATGTAAACTTATCTAATCATTATGCAATAATTCTAAGACAATTAAAGAACACATAATTTAGCACATGTCTTAGAAACCATTACTGATTTACTTAATCAGATGCCGGATACCTCCCTCTTTAACAAATTTAATGAACTTAAACTATGAAGGGTTAGGAGTACCTCTTATATCCTTAGGGATGACTTTGCTTTGTACCTCATTTGTACCAGCGATTAATTTAGATTCACAATTTCTCTTGGCATATCCATATTCTCTAAACGTTTTATCGTTACCATTTGATTCAATGATATTTCTACTTGCGTGTGTCACTTGTGGTTTCCTGGTGATATCTCATCTTGGCTTCAACACATCTTTTTCTTTTGCACGTGTCACTTATGGATTCTTTGTAACCTCTCATCTTGGCTTTAGTACATCTTTTCGGTTTGTATGTGTTGCTTGTGGATTCTTGATGACTTCCCGCCTTGGTTTTGATATAACCTTTTTGTTTATTTCTTTCATTCCAATCCCAACATTATGTAACTTTGCACAATAAATTTGTGTAGTGCTCTTTGGTATTCATTTCATTTTGGATCCATTCTTATCAGAAAAAAACTTAGGGTTCCTGAATAGACATGATACTTTAAAATGTCTAACCCTATTGCAATAATTACATCTCAACTTTGATTGATTATTATAGATAGTACAAGAAGTAAAGCATAAATTATTTCTGACAATAGTAAAATTACAATCATTGGCTTGCGATAAAAATAAAAAAAAAATAAAAAGACGATGAAAAATATCCAGTTCCATAGATTGTTTTGAAATATGGAGAAATATTCTTAGAATCTCTTAAAATAGATTTGAGGTCAGATTTTATTTTTTCAAAAATTTTAAGTAAATAAATATTAATTTCAAGATCTGACATTTGTCTGGAACCCACGTCAAATTCAATTTTCAAAACACTATATTCATTTTCAATCGATTTAAATTTCAAATTTGATTTTTCACCCTATATTTTAGAAATCTCAATATTTTATTTTAAAATCTCATTTTCTTTTTCAAAAGAATCTATTTTAGAGAGAAAAGTATTTTAAAACAGCATCCACCTTTTTTTTGTTCCACAATAGTTATCCATATATATTTTAGATTTTCAAATATTGTTCTTCTATTTTCAAAATAATCAATTTTCTTTTTAAACTTAAATTTTATTTAGCAAAAAGAAGTGTAAGAGCAATGTTGATCCTAAGATTTTGATGGACAACTAAATGTTGATGTTTTTCATGGAACTAACAAATTTATTAAGTGTTTCAATTTATAAGTTCTATTGAAGATATTATCATGAATAAGTTGAAATGAATGCTAAATGGATGCTAAAGAGATTGATAAAGATGATGGACATTAAGAGACTGAAGACTTTGAAGAACTTAGGGGAAAATAACTCAAGTTAAATTTTTACTCTTAATGTATCCTGATTAGGATCACACACGATATAAAATGTCTTTAATAGGATCCTAATTAGTTAAATACTTGTCCATATGTGAAATTGAAAAAGAAATATTAATTTAAGAAACATTAGATCAAAATTGAATTTAAGTGTTAGTGGAGTTAATCGAGAAAAGAAATCGGTTAAAAGAGGAAAGGAGTACAGCACGATCGGTCAACTTGCCTAGAGGGATCAGTCAACCGATGAGAATGTGCTGGAATTATGCACTCTCTGAATTGACAGGTCAACTTATGGAATTTGATCGATCGACCTATGGGAATTAGCTAAACTCTCTGAATTATTCAGTCGACAGCTAGGTTGACCTATGGCCAAAAGAAGAACTCTCTAAATTGTTAGGTGGACAAACAAATGGGAGAGGTCGACCTATGAAACTCACAAAATTGTTCGGTCGACAGACAAATAAGCAAAGGTCGAGCTATGGGCATAGAGTTTTTAACTTGGGTTACATCCTGAATTGGGCGGTCGACTTATGCCTTTTGGTTGGGCAACCAATTGACAGTTTCAGGATTCGAAGATTTCATGGTTTTGATCCAAAAAATGGTTGTTACTAACCATTTTATGGTTAGAATATGAGAGATATCTTAGAGATCTGATGGAATTTAAGATATATAGTTAATATTTTGTTATCCCTATAAATATGGTTCAAGTATTTTGATTATTTCTCAATTTGGTTCATATACTTCTTTTTATCCTATCTAATTGAGATTGAGAAAATGTTTGAGGGACTAAATTGAATATAAGGGGTCTATTGGAGTAATTATTTATCATTATATATGGGAATTAGCTGTTAGATGGATTGTTTTAATTCCATATAAATAGATCTGCGTTTTTTAGGTTTCAATAATCCCAATCGTTCATATTTTAATAGCTATTCAGTTCTTGTACTTTCTAAGAATAATCATGCTAAACTCTTATTGAGTGTCTTGTGAGAAGTATTATTGAGAAGTTTTCTTAAGAAAAATTGTAGTGGAGTATTACTACTACCGACTTGAAGTTTCATTACTAATCATTCTTTATTCGGTGGATTCCTGGTGAGATCGTTCCAAATCTTTGCTATTAACTATTGTGTGATATTATTGTTTAACACTTGGAATTTTGATCTTTGAAATTGTTTTTCTGATTTTTAAATTGAAAATTATTTTGAAACGATTTCTTAAGAAAATCTGATTACGTGCTAAATTACTTGTTACCCGTGTTTTTATTAAAATAATATTTTAGAAATTCTCACTATATTTCTATCACTAGTATTGGGACATTAATTAAGTTCAAATTTATCTGGGGTGGTAGAATCTCTAAGTAGGAAAAAGACTTATCAATTTTTTATTGGTGAGTTGTGTGTCGGATTAGATACTATTGGGAGTGTCTAATCAAAGGGTAGCTGGTTTCAATATCTTTCAGTAAAGAGATTGAGGTTTTGATCTTTGCCTAGTATATAAAAAGATTAGGTATTAATTCTTCCTACATAGAATTAATTTTCAGTGAATTTGTAACGGTTCAATCTTTACTGGATAAAAGGATACTTAGAGTGATTTTTTGAGTGAGGTTTAATTCTTAGCCTAAGTATAAAAGAATTAGGTTAATTTTTAGCCTGAGAAAAAAATAGGGTTATTTCTTAGCATGTGAAAAGGAATTGTAAAGGTTGATTCTGAGCCTGTGAAAAGAATCATTTTGTAAGGGTTTAATTCCTACCTGGTTAAAGGAATCATAGTGATTAGAGGGTATGAATCTCTGTGGAGCTCAAGGGATTGGATTAGCCAAGAAGGGCTTGGTGAACCAGTATAAATTTCTAGTGTGCTTCTTTATTTACTTTATTTATATTTTGTTGATTGGTGTGCACCTAGTTGATAATATTTATCCACTGCTATAAAGATAATAATAATTAATTTAGGGTAAAATTAATTATTTGATTTTTGAAGTATTATTATTTGGATTAAATGTTTTACCTATCCAATTCACCCCCTCCCCTCTTGGGTAGCTCTCTAGGCCAACAATTGGCATCAGAGCTGGTTTAGCTCAAATACACTAAGTTAACAAAGATCACATGAAGCACATAATGGACACACTAACTGAGGGGCAGTCTATGAATCAACCACCTTTGTTTGCAGGTAAATATTATGCATTCTGAAAATACAGAATGATTGTTTTCCATCAGGCCACGAATTATGATGTGTGGCTAGTGATCGAGGATGGTCCATTTGGTCCAATGGAAAACAGAGTCGAGAAGAAGAAATAGCAACTAACTGCTTCTGATAAGTAGAAACTTTCTATAAACTCTCAAGCCATTAATATTTTATTTTGTTCTTTAGATGCTAATGAAAACTCATGAGTTTCAAGTTGTAAATCGGCAAAGAAAATGTGGGACAAGCTACAAGTTACCCACTAAGGGACAAGTCAAGTGAAGTAGTTGAAAATCAATGCTCTAATTAGGCAATTTGAATTGTTCAGAATGGAGAAACTTAATTGATTCAAGAGACGTACACTCAGTTCAATAACATCTGCAATCACTTGAGCCAACTTGAAAAGTAGTACTCTATGGAGAATGGTGGCCGCTAATTAAGTGCTACCACTTTCACTGCAAGTGTACAGATCAAGTTTTAGTATAATAGACCTTTCGTTCGGGTATCGTATCCACAGGGATTAGTGTTATTACTATCAAATACCGCGATTATCATAACTCAACTTTATCTAGGCGACAAAAATGTAATTTAATTAATTATTACTAATACTAAAATACTACTTTAATTAATACTATATCGAGATAGTTTTGAGAGAATAGGTTGTCTAGGGATTAGTTTCGTTTACGAATACGTGTTCAATCTCATTTTAGTTTATATTAACGATGTTCGACTTATATGACAATCTCAGTTTTAAAACTCTTCCGCCACCTCTCCCGAGTGTAAGACTGGGGAATACATGACTTTGTGTCAACGCCGAAGTCCCCCTCAATGTCTTACCGACCCTAGGACATGTGAGTCTCGCCTCAACATCATCAATTGCACACAATCCAACTTCCTTCCGGGTTATTGGATCGTCGCGTTGTGTTTACCCTATCGACAATCTCAGTTCTAAAACTCCTCCGTCATCTCTCCCGAGTGTAAGACGAGGGAATACGTGACTTCGCATCAATTCCGAAGTCCCCCTCAACGTCTTAACAACTCTATATCATGTGAGTCTTGTTCGAACGTCATCGATTACCCACAATCCAATTTTCTCCCGGGTTAATGAATCATGGCGTTCGTTTATTCTAGTCTGAATTCAGGATTTGTCAAACCCCGTATTCTTGATATGTAAATCTAAGCATGAAAAATGAAAAACATGGCACACACAATCAACATAACGAAGAACAATCGCAAACAAAACACAAACTCAACTAAACAACGTTTTCATAAATTATATTAATAATCCCTATACAACCTATGTTTTGCTAATGGCCATAACCACGTATACAATGTAAAATAGCGTAAACCTGCTCAACAACAACCAAAATAAAGAAAACAAAGAGAAGAAACGAGCAACTTAGCTAATATCCAAAGAATAGCCACTAGAACTGTCGAGCGATCGCTTCCCTCTTCATCCTCCACCTCGGGTTGAGAGCTCTCCCTCAAAAATCCCTAAACCTAACCCTAAAATATGGCCTAAGGCCTTAGGGGCTGAATAAGTCAAAATATATGAGGAGAGAAGGGTATAAATAGGCCAAAACATATCTTAAAAATATCTCCCACTGTGCAGAGGTTTCCGCCTTGGCGAATACATTTTCGCCTAGGAGGAGGTAGGTTGGTTTGGCTGTTCACCTAGGCGAGGAACTAGGCGGAGGACTTGGAAATCTTTCTATTGTATTTCCGCGTAGGTGAAGGAATTTACACCTAGGCAGTGGTCCACCAATAACATTTGTTCTTTTCTCAGCATCTTCACTGCCTAGGTGAAGGTATGGATGCCTAAGCAGTGGGCTTCCTTCATATTTTAGCCTCTGAACTTGTTTATCCACCGTAACTTTGTCCGCCTTTGGTTCGAATTGATCGTTTATGCTCCGATTTCATACATTTTCACCCCACGCACATGTTTTTGTACAAAAAGAATAAAAACATATTAAAAACACAATAAACATACTCGAAAACTAACAAATTAGGTTTGGGAATATAGGGGTAATTTACATCTCAAATACCCCCAAACTCGAAATTTTGCTAGTCCTCGAGCAAAACACCCATACAATACAAGAAAATATAAAAACAAATTACGAAATTGAAAACTAAAAACAAAAAACACTAAAAACAAAATTGTGTAAGTTTTTATTATCATCTACCAGTCGAAAGATTTTTTCCTCATCGACCCCCAATCCTATCAAGTTCAAGCATAAATCACACCATGTGGCGTTCTAGAATTTCAACGTTCAAATATAGTAAGCGCCATTCTAGATCATTGATAGGTGTGAAAAATCTATCCATTTCTAAACCAAATTTGTAAGTTTTCAAGCGTTTTAGTTATATTTAATTGTGTTTTAGTTTGTTTTAGTGTAAAACAGGTGAAGGGACGTTAAAGGGCGATAAACAAGTAAAAACGGTGGAGAAACAGTGAACAAAATGTGAAAAATTGGGTTTGGGTGAATGAACACCACTGCCTAGGAAAAAAAGAGGCAGAATGTTGGAGTGCTGAAGGGCTGAACGACCGCCTAGGCGAGAAAACGACAGATTGTTATGCTAGCAGCCACCGCCTAGGCAAAGATCCGACAGAAACTTAATCGAATTAAGCCACCGCCTAAGCGGTGAACCACCACTTAGGTGGTGACACTCTACACAGAAATATCTATTTTTAGATATTTTGAAGATATTTTCCAAATCCCTCTTTTTAACCTCTTTCTCCAGCAAACCTCAAGAACCCTAAGACGTGAGAGGAGGCCCGGTTGATATTTTGGAGAGCTCCTTCTACCTTAGTTAGGTTTAGATAATTTAGGAAGTAGATTAGATTAGTTTAGGAGGTGTTCTTGGCCAATCCTTGAAGAGCTATAAGAGGAAGTTCATCAATGGAGAAGAGGAAGCTCAGGAGGATTGTTCTTTGGCGAAAGTGGAGTACTCCACTTTGAGATTTGGCTTTTCTTCCCTTGTTTCCATCTTTGTATTTAATTTTTATTGTTGATATTGATGATATCCTCTTGATGTAATGTTGTATTAGCTAAGAACATGTTAGTGTAATTAAAGATTAGTTAGGGAAAGGTGTTGTTGTGTAAATACTCGTTTGGTTTAATATATGTTTCTTTAACGGTTGCTGCTTTTAAGTCCGATTGTGTTTATCATTTGATGATGATATTAGCATTCTTATAATAGTATTAGGGTTAGATTTTAGAATCTAGGGTTTGATACTCGGGAGAGGTAACCCTGGATTCGAATTAGGGTAAACACATCGTTACGACCTAACGACCTGGGAGGACATTAGTTAGTGTGCAATCGATGATGTTGAGTTAAGACTCACGTGGCCTAGAGTCGTTAAGACATTGATGAGGACCTTTTCGTCGACATGAAGTCGCGTATTCCCCCGTCTTACACTCGAAGAGGTAGCGGAGGAGTTTACGAACCGAGATTGTCGGATACCTAAACTCTGTTATTGTTAACTGAACCAAATCAAACATGTATTAAGTGAACAAAATTAATCTCTAATTAATCAACTTAGTTAGAATTAACCCACTAATTTTAGTTTAGCTTAGTTTAATTTTAAATCATGTATTTCATCGTTAGGATAACATGAGACTACGTAAATTGCGGTATTCAATTATTCACACTTTTCTCTGTGGGAACGATATCCAATCTTCAAGATCCACTATATAAAACTTAGACCTCGTGTACTTGCGAGTGTAAGTGGCGGCGTGTTTTGCGCCCCTACCAAGTTTTTGGCGCCGTTGCCGGGGATTAGTGTGAATTTTATTGAATACTGCAAAAGATACACGGTAATAGCTCAGGACTTAAGTTTTAAATAGGAAAAGAAAATGTATCGTATTCTAGTCCCGTCAACGCACCAAGTTTTTGGTGCCATTGCCGGGGATTAGTGTGAATTTTAAGTTGATATTGCAACTAAGTAGTCGAGTGTTAATGCTGACATTTATTTTTGTTCTGTTTTTAATTTAAATTTTTATTTCATTGTGTTAATGAGATCAAGTAGTGCGAGAAACGATGAAGAAGATTGGAATTCTTAATTCTCAATCCCGAGATTGAGCTTATTGCAAATGATAAGGACTGAGAGGAGAAGTAGACTTCGAAGCCATGATTTTGATCCGACTGAGCATTTGAGCCCAAATTCCATGTCTATGGGGAATTTTGGTGAAAAATACTTAGTGACACGAAAGTCTAGCTGGAGATGGTAACTCAAGCGCTATTTTTTTTTTTTTTTTTTGAAATGAAACTTAGGGTATCAAATTACCCAATTTTTGTTACCATTTATTTGATTATTTATTCTTTTTGGAAGCCGGCATGTCTTCAAAATGTGTTCGGAAGTGAATTTAGGAGTGTGGACACTTGGGGAAGTATTTTAAGTTTAAACACGTTGAATAAGCGAAGTGAAAACGTATGGGGTGGAGGCGTATTTTGAAAATTTGAGAAAGACATGAAAGGAAGAGCTACAGGCCCACTGCCTAAGCGGTGAACCACCGCTTAGGCGGTAAAAATACAAGTTGTGTGTTTTTCAGCAAAAATGGCCCACCGCTTAGGCGGTAAAAATACAGGATGCAACAAATTTTCAAAACACGCTCCACCACCTAGGCGGATTAGTAGCAAAAAAAAATATTTTCACACTGGTGTAATTTCGCTTAGGCGGAAAAACCACCGCCTAGGCAAAATTTCATCAGAAAGTTTTTTT
The DNA here is from genome assembly GCA_016647705.1 of Eucommia ulmoides. Classification (NCBI taxonomy): domain Eukaryota; kingdom Viridiplantae; phylum Streptophyta; class Magnoliopsida; order Garryales; family Eucommiaceae; genus Eucommia; species Eucommia ulmoides. The sequence goes on along the minus strand of CM028327.1, from coordinate 26,549,597 downwards.
TTTAGAAAAGGGCTCTACCGCCTAAGCGGTGGACCTTCTGTATTTAAAATAGCCCCCATTCGTTCAAAATTGAAAATCGCAAGGTTCCTTCCCCCAAAACCTCCACCTTCTCTCTAAAGCCTCACTTCCAAACCGTTCCAATACTACAAAAAAATCATCCTTCCATTACCAAAATTTGTGATTTCCACCCCAAATCATCCACCACAAATCAATTTTCAATCCCATTTTCATGATTTTCTTTATCACTTTGGGATTTTGGTTTTATTTTTTGTGATAACTTAGTTTTTATGGATTGTTAAATTGTGTGAAACAAAATTTCATGCTACATTGTTCATATTTTGTTGAAACGTTGTGATTAGTGTGCGCGCCAGATCAAATCCACAGGTTCATGTGTGACCACTTCGGCATTGCCGCCGTACTTTTTGCGACCGCCACAATTTCCATTCCGACGTGATAGTGGTGGAGAGGAATTTTCTCGTCAGGTGAACAGTAGGGAATAAGTCTTATTCCCTAGGTATGTGTTCAAACCATTTTGTATGCATGCATACTCTATGTTTATTGGGTTCGCTGATGTTGGAACACTGCCATGTTCAGGCCTGGATGGTTTGGAAAGGGTGATTAGTTAGTGGATGTTCATCCATTTTGATTTTTTGCAAAAAATAATGAACCATTATTATTTTTTGAAAAGAATGCAAAACTTTTGATGTACAAATTTATGTTTATGCATGTATTTTATTATTTTAATGAATGTTTTAGTTTTTAAATTTTTAGTTTAGTTTAGTTTAAATTTTGTTTTTGCATGAGTAGTGGTATATTAATTTATATATCTTAGCATTAGATTTAGTTTAGTATTGTGTATGTATAAAGTTGTATTTGCATATTTAGATGTTGAGTTCATTTGGGTCAAGACCCGATAATAAGAATTATCCCCTAATTGCATATTGAGGTTGGGGGTAATACATTCCTTGTGTGTTTTATGTGCTTAACACGTCGATTGGGTAAAAATTATCTCGATCCTAAAATCGCACAACATTTGAACTCAATGTATAATTATCTGAATGATTAGACGCTGATTATTCCATATTAAGCTCATGATAGAAAATGAGGAGACTAGAACTTGATTTAGGGAAAACTTGAGGCGGAATCCTAGGTAAGGTAATTCCAGAGACATGATTTAGGCCGTCAATTTTTCGCTTGAACCGTTGTAGCTAACCTAAAAATTTCATTCCTTATTTCCCCTATCGAAGCCAATAGCGTAATCAATTCTGAAAACGTTCAAATACTCCTTTCAATTAAAGTTTTCCTAACCCAATGTCGCTAAGCCTAATTTTCAAAATTGAGTGAAATCAAGTGAGCGGTCGGGTTTCTGATAAATGTTTTTGATTCGGTATTAGTGTAGTCATTTGTCACTTTCGTTTTGTTTGTTTTTTTTTTTTTCACGCTCCTGAAATAAGTTTGGGGGTGTGTTTCTATCATTTCTTTTTACATATTCCTAAAATTTTATTAATTCGAATAAGTTTGGGGGAGTGTTTCTCTAACTTCTTTTTGCACTCTCCTAAAACTGTAATAATTCGAATTAATTTAGGAATATTTTGTTAAAAAAAAAAAAGTGAAAATAATTTTCATTTTCTTCTCTTTCGACAAGTGAATACAAGGATCTTCATTTCTTATTCAGAGTTGTACTTTAAATGTGGGGGTCATGAGAGAGGATAGCGACAAGCGATTTTACCTCGGGTATCGATCGATTAAACCGATTTGCTATTTTTATTACAACCCGTGGTCGTTCTCCAAAGCCAAACCAAGCCCTATTAATCTCTGTGAATATCCGAGCCTACATTGGTGGATAGTAGACTCCAATCAAGCGTATGGTTTTCCTGAATCCTTCAACGGTTTAAGTTATGAGCTTAACGATTAAATAATCGAATCCGGTATTTGACTAGTTACACATTTGAGTTCTCACACACACACTTCAAATGGATCTAGAATGGTTTTTATTCATATTGATTGTTGAAATTCTAGAACACCACTTGGTGTGGGTTACATCCCGAACTTGATCCCATTTAGGGATGTTAGGGGAGGAACAAATTGGTCATTTCAATTGAACTTTATATTTACATGCATATACTTCTTTTGTGTTAGTTTAATTTTTCATTTTTAGTTGGTTAGTTCGTTAGTTAGTTTAGTTTAGTGTTAGTGTTTTGCTCGAGGATTAGCAAAATTCTAAATTTGGGGGTATTGATAAGTGTGAAAAACCTATCTATTTCTAAACCGAATTTGTTAGTTTTCAAGCGTTTTAGTTATATTTAATTGTGTTTTAGTTTGTTTTAGTGTAAAACAGGTGAAGGGACATTAGAGGGCAATAAACAAGTGAAAACGGTGGAAAAACGGTGAACAAAATGTGAAAAACAGGGTTTCGGTGAATGAAGACCATCGCCTAGGCGGACGTTCCACCGCCTAGGTGGAAAAGAGGTAGAATGTTGGAGTGCTGAAGGGCTAAACCACCGCCTAGGCGAGAAACCCACCACCTAGGCGAGAAAACGACATATTGTTGTGCCAGCAGCCACCGCCTAGGCGAAGATCCGACAGAAACTTAACTGACTTAAGCCACCGCCTAAGTGGTGAACCACTACTTAGGCGGTGACACTCTGTACAGAAATATCTATTTTTAGATATTTTGAAGACATTTTCCAAATCCCTCTTTTTAACCCATTTCTCCACCAAACCTCAAGAACCCTGAGACGTGAGAGGAGGCCCGATTGATATTTTGGAGAGCTCCTTCTACATTAGTTAGGTTTATATAATTTAGGAAGTAGATTAGATTAGTTTAGGAGGTGTTCTTGGCCAATCCTTGAAGAGATATAAGAGGAAGTTCATCAATGGAGAAGAGGAAGCTCGGGAGGATTGTTCTTTGGCGAAAGTGGAGTACTCCACTTTGAGATTTGGCTTTTCTTCCCTTGTTTCCATCTTTGTATTTAATTTTTATTGTTGATATTGATGATCTCCTCTTGATTTAATGTTGTATTGGCTAAGAACATGTTAGTGTAATTAAAGATTAGTTAGGGAAAGGTGTTGTTGTGTAAATACTCGTTTGGTTTAATATATGTTTCTTTAACGGTTGTTGCTTTTAAGTCCGATTGTGTTTATCATTTGATAACGATCTTAGTATTCTTGTAATGGTATTAGGGTTGGATTTAAGAATCTAGGGTTTGATACGCGGGAGAGGTAACCCTGGACTCGGACTATGGTAAACACATCGTTACGACCTAACGACCCGGGAGGGCGTTAGTTAGTGTGAAATCGATGATGTTGGGTCAAGACTCATGTGGATTAGAGTCGTTAAGACATTGAGGGGGACCTCTTCGTCGATACGAAGTCGCGTATTCCCCCGTCTTACACTCGAAAGAGATGGCGGAGGAGTTTACGAACCGAGATTGTCAGATACCTAAACTCCGTTATTGTTAACTGAATGAAATCAAACATGTATTAAGTGAATGAAATCAATCCTTAATTAATCAACTTAGTATTAACTCACCAATTGTATTTTAGCTTAGTTTAATTTTAAATCATGTCTTTCATCGTCAGGATAACATGAGACTACGTAAATTGCGGTATTCAATTATTCACACGTTTCTCTGTGGGAACGATATCCGATCTTCAAGATCCACTATATTAAAACTTAGACCTCATATACTTGCGAGTGTAAGTAACGGCGTGTTTCGCACCCCTACCAATCATGTTTAAGTGTGTGTGATTAAACTCAAATATACTACTATCCATTGATTAGATGGGATTATCCCTAAATATTGTTCATGACTAAAACCTTTAAGGTATAGGGAATCCATACGCCTAACCTGGGATCTATTCTCCACTAATGTATGCTCAGAGGTTCATGAAGATCATTAGGGCTTGGTTCGATTTTGGGAAAATGGCCAAGGGTAAATTTGAATAGAAGACGGGTTAACGTCATTAACTTGACGTTACCCAAGGCACATTGCTTGGCACTGTCACACTCGAAACCCCATAGTTTATTTTGAAACAACCCTGAACATATATTAAGAACGACATACTCATTTATCATGTAAAAAACAAATGATATTTTTTTTTTAACACCACTCCAAACTCATTCAAATTTCTAATATTTTAGAAGTGTGCAAAAATGATTAAGTAACACACCCCTAAACTTATTCGAATTCTTACAACTTCAGGAATGTGCAAAAATATAAACGACAAATGATAAGCGAGTACTCGAATACCGAACCAATTAGAATTTCGGCCTAAACCCAACCGCTTACATCAAGTAGCGAAATGCTACTTGATTCACTCAAATTGTGCCTTCAGTTTAGTGATATAGGTTTGGAAAAAGTTCAATTGGCTAGGGTATTTGTTCAGTGTTCTGAATTGAAACAGCTTTTAGGCTTCGACAGGGTAATGAGGGATAATGATATTGCATGTAGGCTTCAAAAGGGCTTAAGCGATCAAATGAATGCCTAAATCATATCTCCTAAACAACATCACCTAGGATTTTGCCTCTAATTTTCTCCAAATCAAGTTCTATAATCCCTATTGTCATGAAATTGATTGAAGTATAATCGGTTTCAAGTTAATTAGATAGTGCTATATTGAGTTTACGTGCTCGTGCATTTAGGATCTACAATAAGTTTTACTAAGATGATACGCTAAGCACACAGAATCACACATGAATGAGCGTTACACTCAACCTTAAAAAAATCAGGGGACAGAGTTATCATCGATTAAAGGCCTAGGTGACGTCAAAACTTAGCACAAAACAACAACTAAACTAACAAACTAATCCTTAAGAAGCATGAACACGTAAAAACAGTAAAACATAAACTGATAACTAAACACGTACTAAAACATACTACACATCACCACCAACTTAACACAGGGATTGCCCAAAATGAGCCATCAGCGATCCCAATGACAGTATATAGCATGATATTGAAGACGGGGGTGTAGAATACGTACCTGGGAGGTAAGAGAATCTCGCCTTCGACTCAAATTGACAGAGATGGATCTAATTTATTTGTGACCCTGGGTTGCCACCCAAGAAGTGTTTGGTTTAATGTCCTCAGCCCGACATATGCCCTCAAGACTAACGAGATTTTGCAATCAACGAAACTCAAAAATACTTGTCGATCTAACATCTTCAAGCATCCTATAGGAAAAAAAAAAAAAAAAACTACAAAGAAAAATTATATACCCTAAAAATGCCTAGATTAAAATCAAGTTATTTACTCCCAATATCAATAGTAACACTCATTCCAATCCCCGGCAATGGCGCTAAAAACTTGGTGGCCGCTAATTAAGTGCTGCCACTTTCACCGCAAGCATACGGATCAAGTTTTAGTATAATGAACCTCTCAGTCGGGTATCATATCCATAGGGATTGGTGTTATTACTATCAAGTACCGCAATTATCATAACTCGACTTTATCTAGGTGACAAAAATGTAATTTAATTAATTATTACTAATACTAAAATACTACTTTAACTATACTAATAAATACTATATCGAGATAGTTTTGAGAGAATAGGTTGTCTAGGTATTAGTTTTGTTTATGAATACGTGTTCAATCTCATTTTAGTTTATATTAATGGTGTTCGACTTATATCATAATCTGAGTTCTAAAACTCCTCCGCTACCTCTCCTGAGTGTAAGACGGGGGATACGTGACTTCATGTCAACGCCGAAGTCCCCCTCAACGTATTAACGACCCTAGGCCGCGTGAGTCTCGCCCCCACCGTCATCGATTGCATACAATCCAACTCTCTCCCGGGTTATTGGATCGTCTTATTGTGTTCACCCTATCGACAATCTCAACTCTAAAACTCATCCGTCATCTCTCCCGAGTGTAAGACGAGGGAATACATGACTTCGCATCAACGCCGAAGTCCTCCTAAATGTCTTAACGACTCTATGTCACATGATTCTTGCCCCAACCTCATCGATTGCCCACAATCCAATTCTCTCCCGGGTTATTGAATCGTGGCGTTCCTTTATTCTAGTCAGAATCTGAGATTTGTCAAACCCCATATTCTTTATATGTAAATCTAAGCATGATAAACAAACAATACGGCACACACAATCAACATAACGAAGAACAATCGCAAACAAAACACAAACTCCACTAAACAACATTTTCATAAATTATATTAATAATCCCTATACAACCTACGTTTAGCCAATGGCCATAACCACATATACAATGTAAAATAACATAAACATGCTGAACAACAACCAAAATAAATAAAACAAATAGAAGAAATGAGGGACTTAGCCAATATCTGAAGAATAGCCGCTAGAACCGTTGAGCGATCGCTTCCTTCTTCATCCTCCACCTCGGGTTGAGAGATCTCCCTCAAAATCCCTAAACCTAACCCTAAAATATGGCCTAAGGCCTTAGGGGTTGAAGAAGTCGAAAGAGATGAGGAGAGAATGGTATAAATTGGCCAAAAAATATCTCAAAAATATCTCCCACTGTGTAGAGATTTTCGCCTAGGCGAAGAAATTTCCGCCTAGGTGGAGGTAGTTCAGTTTGGCTGTTCACCTAGGCGAAGAAGTAGGCAGAGGACTTGGAAATATTTTTGTTGGATTTCCTCCTAGGAGAAGGAATTTTTGCCTAGGCCGAGGGTTGTCAATAGCCTATCTTTGTTTCTTTTGCTGGATTTCTGCCTATGCTAAGGAATTTCCTCCTAGGCGGTGGTCCAGCAGTAACATTTGTTCTTTTCTCAGTATCTTCATCACCTAGGTGGAGGTCTGGACGCCTAGGTAGTGGGCTTCCTTCATATTTTAGCCTCCGAGCTTGTTTATCCACCGTAACTTCGTCCGCCTTTGGTTCAAATTAATTGTTTATGCTTCGATTTCATACATTTTCACCCCACGCACCTGCTTTTGTACAAAAAGAATAAAAACATATTAAAAACACAATAAACGTACTTAAAAACTAACAAATTCGGTTTAAAAATATAGGGATAATTTACACCTATCAAAGGACAAAGTTCGAAAGATTTTAACATCATTAACTAAAATATGGAAGCTGAAGGTGACCGCAATTGACAAAGCTAAGGACCTTACCAAATACGAAATTGATGACCTCATCGGCAACCTGATGACGCATCAAATGGTGATTCGAGGATATGAGGATGACACCGGAAACAAAAAAGAAATCATTGGTGCTAAAGGCTCAGAAAACTGAAGAAGAGGATGATAGAGATGATACGATGTAAGTCTTGACAGTGAATAAGAAAAACACGTGGCGCTTCTCACAAAGAAATTTAGAAGAATGACCCGGCGTACATTCCGTAGGAGAAAAAATTTCAACATGAATAATGTGAAATGCTACAATTGTCACAAGACCGGTCACTTTCCAATTGATTATCCCAAATCGAAGAAGGATAAAGAAAATGAGAAGAAAATAAAATAGAAGAATAAAGGAAAGAAGAGCAAAAAGAAGTCCATGAAGGCTACTTGGGATGATACCGAATCGAGTAGCTCGGAAAAATTAGAAAGTGGAGAAACGTCCATGTTTGCATTGATGGCCACTAGTGATGAGTTTATTCTAAAAGCATCGATAAGCAAGGACAAATGGTTCCTGGACAGTGGTTGTTCTCGACACAAGACGGGAGATAAAGAAAAATTCATATCTTTGACACCTAAGGATGGAGGTCATGTGACATTTGGAGACAATGTAAGGGTAAAATTATCGGTATAGGTAATATCAGTAATGGTACTACAGTTATTAAAGATGTGTTACTAGTTGATGGTCTTAAACATAATTTGCTTAGTATAAGTCAACCATGTGACAAAGGCTATAATGTCATATTTGGTCATGATAAATACATTATTAAGAATGGACATGATAGTAGTATCCTATTAGTTGCATCACGTTTTGAGAATGTCTATACTTGCTCATTTGATGATTTTACTTCTCAAAATTTATCCTGTTTAAATACTTTATCTAAGAATAGTTAGTTTATGGCATAGGAGACTTGGGAATGCTAGTATGGAGTTGATTTCTAATTTATATAAGAAGAGACTCGTATGTGGTTTACCTGATTTGAAATTTGTTAAAGGTAAAGTATGTGATGCATGTCAATTAGGCGAGCAACCTAGATCATCATTTAACAAAAAGATGCATACTTCCACGTCTAGATGTCTTGAAATTTTGCATCTTAATTTATTTGGTCCAAACTTTGTTGTAATAGTTGATGATTATTCTAGACTTACCTGGGTATTTTTCATTGCTCAGAAGAGTGAGGTTGCTTCTGTGTTTGCTAAATTTTGTAAACGTGTTCAAAATGAGAAGTAATACTCTATTATTATCATTCATAGTGACAGAGGAAGAGAGTTTAAAAATGATGATGTTATTAATTACTGTGATGAGCATAGTTATGCTCATAGTGTCTTTGCACCGAGATTACCACAACAAAGTGGTATAGTGGAAATAAATAATAGGACGCTTCAAGCGATGGCCAGAACGATGCTTAATGAAAATCGTTTACCGACCTACTTCTGGGCCAAAGCAGTAAGTACAACTTACCATGTGGAGAATTGGATATCGATTCCTAGAGGGTTTAACAAAACCCCCATATGAAATCTGGAATGGTAAGACTCCTAACATTTCGTCTTTTAAAGTATTCGGGTGTAAATGCTTCATTTTGAATGATAAGAATAATCTAAGTAAATTTGATGCTAAATCTAATTATGGGATTTTCCTTGGATATGATACTTACAGTAAGACCTATAGAGTATATAATAAACATACGTTAGTAGTTGAGGAGTCTATACATGTTGTCTTTGAGGAAGCTGACCCATATTTGTCGAGAAAAGTTTTGGAAGATGACGATGCATGTATTTCAAATAACCAAAACCAAGGTGATAATGGGACAAAGGATTTTCAAAAAGATAAGGAGGCTAAGGAAGATGATTCGACATTACCACGAGTTATAAAGACAGTACCGGGACATTCGATAAACAAAATCATCAGTAATTTCAAAAGAGGCGTAAGTACTTGTTCCTCCCTTAGAGGTATATTAAATATTGCTTTCTTATCTCAAATTGAGCCTAAAAATGTGAATGAGGCGTTAACTGATGAATCTTTGATTTTCGCAATGCAAGATGTATTAGTTTAATTTGAGCGGAACAAAGTGTAGTGTCTAGTTCCTAGACCGAATTTTCATCTAGTTATTGGTACTAAATAGGTTTTTCGAAATAAAAAGGATGAATTTGGTATGGTAAGTAGAAATAAAGCAAGATTAGTAGCACAGGGTCATAATCAAGATGAAGGAATTGATTATGATGAAACCTATGCTCCTGTGGCTAGATTAGAAGCTATTAAAATGCTACTCGCTTTTGCATGCTCACGCAATTTTAAGCTATATCGAATGGATGTTAAGAGTGCATCTTTAAATGACTTCCTAGCAGAAGAAATTTATGTGGAACAACCCCCAGGATTTGAAAGTGATAAATTTCTCGATCACGTATTTAAATTTCGTAAGGCTTTGTATGGGCCCAAACAAGCTTCTAGAGCTTGGTATGAGAGACTTAACCGATATTTAATCGAAAATTATATTCGAATGGGTATTTATGATATAACGCTATTTGTTAAGCAAATTGATTTTGATATCTTATTAGTACAAGTTTATGTTGATGATATTATTTTTGGATCTACTAATGAGGATCTTTGCTAAGAGTTTTCCAAGATAGTGCAGGTTGAATTTAAGATGAGCATGATGGGAGAGCTAAATTTCTTTCTTGGGTTGCAAATTAAGAAAACCAGAGAAGGAATATTCATAAACCAAGCTAAATACACCAAGGAGTTGTTAAAGAAATATGGTTTGGATGGCGCTAAAGAGTACAAGACTCCCATGGCAACAGCTACAAAGATAGACAAAGATGATACGAGTAAAAGCGATAGTGAAAAAATATATTGAGGTATGATTGGTAGCTTGTTGTACTTAATTGCTAGTAGACCTAACATTATGTATAGCATTTGTTTATGTGCTAAATTTCAGTCTTGTCCTAAAGAATCGCACTTGACTGTGGTTTAGAGAATTTTTCGATATTTAAAGGGGACGACTAACATAGGATTATGGTATCCTAGGTGGAGTGATTTTAAATTAATAAGTTACTACGATGCTGATTTTGTTGGTTGCAAAGTCGAGTAAAAAAGCACAAGTGCGCCATGACATTTGTTAGGATATGCCTTGGTTTCTTGGTCAAACATGAAACAGAATTCGATAGCCTTATCTACTACTAAGGCTGAGTATATGGCAGCTGGTAACTGTTGCACTCAAATTTTGTCTAGTAAGCAATAGTTAAATGATTTTGGAATATGTATGGAGCAGGTCCCGATTTATTGTGATAATAAAAGTACTATTTGTCTAACTAAGAATCCTACAAAGCACTCACGAACTAAGCACATAGAGATCAGACATCACTTTATTCGTGATCACATTCAAAAAAGGGACGTTATTAAATATATCGATACCTTTGACCAGCTTGATGATATCTTTATCAAACCTTTAGCGAAAGATACGTTTGTGAAAATCATTCGCGATTTGGATATGTCTAGGCATAATATTATTTGCCTAGAGTAGTGGTTATTTGTGGTTCCCTTTCCCCATTTTTTGAGATGACAAAAGGGGATAATATGTATTGATATTTTGTTGAATATCTTAAGGGGAAGACCATAGTTTGCATTTATGCAAGGGGTTTGAATTATTTATTATTTCGATAATATTTATTGATAATTCTTCATGGTTGTGCTTTAATGAGTTAAAAACCCATCCTCAGATTTAGGGGGAGTGTGGTTATATATTATTTTTACAAAAACATCAAAATTAATTGTCATCATAAAAAATAGGGAGATTGTTGATCCTAAGATTTTGATGGACAATTAAATTTTGATGTCTTTAATGGAACTAACAGATTTATTGAGTATTTTAGTTTTTAAGTTCCATTGAAGATATTATTATAAACAAGTTGAGATGAATGCTAAATAGATGTTAAAGAGATTGACAAAGATGATAGACATTAAGAGACCGAAGATTTTGAAGAACCAAGGGAAAAACAACTCAGGTCAAAGTTTTACTCTTAAAATATCCCGATTAGAACCACACATGACACAAAATGTTTTTACAATTATGTGTGTTTCTAATAGGACCCTAATTAGTTAACATACTTGCTCCTATATGAAATTGAAAAAGAAATATTGAGTTAAGAAAGATTATATTAAAATTAAATTTAAAAGTTAGTGGAGTTAACTGAGAAAAGCTATCGGTTAAAGGAGCGAAAACGTCGAAGAGATTGAATTAAAAAATGAATTAAGAAAGGAGTACAGTAAGATCGGTTGACCTGCCTAGAGTGATCGATCAACCGATAAGAAGGTGCTCGAATTATGCAGTCTCTAAATCAACAGGTCGACTTATGGAATTTGATCGGTCGCCCTATGGGAATTAGCTGAACTCTCTAAATCATTCGATCAACAGCTAGGTCAACCAATTGTCGAAAGATAAACTCTTTGAATTGTTAGGTCGACAAACAAATGGGAAAACCTATGAAACTCACTGAATCATTTGGTCGACAAACGAATAAGCAGAGGTCGACCTATGGGCATAGAGTTTTTGGCTTGGGATACATCCTGAATCAAGCGGTTGACTTATGACTTCTGGTCGGTCAACCGATCGACAATTTCAGGATTCGAAGATTTCAAGATTTTAATCCAAAAAGTAGTCATTACTAGCTGTTTTATGGTTAGGACATGAGAGATATCTTAGGGATCTAATGGAATTTAAGATATATAGTTGATATTTTATTATCCTTATAAATATGGTTGAAGTATTTTGATTATTTCTCAATTTGGTTCATGTAATTCTTTTTATCCTATCTAATTGAGATTGAGAAAAAGTTTGAGGGACTAAATTAAGTATTTTAAAAGATATAATTAAGTGAATTATACCAGGATTAAGTCATAATGATATAAGGGGTCTATTGGAGTAATTCTCCGTCATGATATATAGGAACTAACCGTTAGAGGGATTGTTTTAATTCCATATAAATAGACCTGCGTTTTTTAGGTTTCAATAATCCCAATCATTCATATCTTAAGAGTTATTCAGTTCTTGTGCTTTCTAAGATTGATCATTTTGAAATCATACTAAGTGTAATGTGACAAGTATTCTTGAGAAGTGTTCTTAAGAAAAATTGTTGTGGATTATTGTTACTGCCGACTTGAAGTTTAATTACGAATCATTCTTTATTCCGTAGATTCTTGGTGAGATCATTTTAAGTTTTTGCTATTAACTATTGTGTGATATTATTGTTTAATACTTGGAATTTTGATCTTTGAAATTTTTTTTCTGATTTTTAAATTAAAAAATATTTTGAAACGATTTCTTCAGAAAATCTGATTACGTGCTACCCATGTTTTTATTAAAAACAAATTTTAAAAATTCTCACTGTATTTCTATTACTAGTATTGGAACATTAATTGAGTTCAAATTTATCTGGAGTGGTAGAATCTCTGAGAGGGAAAAAGACTTATCAAATTTTAATTGGTGAGGTGTGTGTCAGATTAGATACTATTAGGAGTATCTAATCAAAGAATAGTTCGTTTTAATCGCTTCTGGTAAAGAGATTGAGGTTTTGATCTTTGTCTAGTGTATAAAAACATTAGATATTAATTCTTCCTAAATTGAATTAATTTTGAGTAAATTTGTAACGGTTCAATCCTTACTGGGTAAAAGGATACTTGGAGTGATTTTTTGTGGGATTTTTAATTCTTAGCCTAAGTATAAAAGAATTAGGTTAATCTTTAGCCTAAAAAAAATATAGGGTTATTCCTTAACCTGTGAAAAGGAATTATAAATGTTGATTCTGAGCTAGTGACAATAATCATTTTATAAGGGTTTGGTTCCTTCCTAGTTAATGGAATCATGGTGATTAGTGGGTGAAAATCTCTATGGAGCTCGGGGGACTGGCTTAGCCAAGAATAACTTGGTGAAACAGAATAAGTTTCTGGTGTGTTTCTTTATTTATTTTATTTATATTTTGTTAATTGGTATGCACCTAGTTAATAATAGTTAATCGCTGCTATAAAGATAATAATTAATTTAGGGTAAAATTATTTATTTATTTTTTGAAGTGTTATTATTTGAATTAAAAATTTTATCTACCCTATTCAACCCCCCCTCTTGGGTAACTCACTGGGCCAACAAGCAAGTAATTTTTACATGAAATATAGACATTTTAATTATCATCATCTCCATCACTACCACTAATTCTACAAGAATCATAAATAACATTATCATATACAGATCTATCACCATAAAAAAAAAAAGATACACAAAAAAATATTGTCCATGGTGTGTGCCACGTGATCGGTTTAGCTAGGATGTTAAGGCTATCGAGTTAAAACCAACTCTCGTACCAATTGTTGGCCCAAAGAGCTACTCAAGAGGGGGTGAATTGAGTAGTTACAAAAATTTAATTAATTAAATCCTTTAATCATAAATAATTAATTTTCCTAAATCAATTATTATCTTGATACGCAATGGAAATATATTTAATACTAAGTGTACAGCCAAACACAATATATAAAAATAAACAATGTAGCACACAACGATATATCCTGGTTCGATAAGCTACTCTTACCTATGTCTAATTCTCCGGGATCCACGGAGATTCGTAATCCACTAAACTACTTTATTCCTTTACCAGGTAAGAACCAAACCCTTACAATTCTCGATTATTTTCACAAACTCATAATCAACCTTTACAAACATTGATTCTTTTCATAGGCTAAGAATAAACCTAACACTCTCTCACTTATCATTTTCACAAGGTCAAGACAAACCTTTACAATTCAGTCTTTAATTCAATTACAGGTTGAATCAAAATCTAGTTTTTTTCAAGGGAAAAGAATAACATGACATTTTTATCAGGATGAAGATCAAATTTTAATATTTTTCACAAGAAAAAGATCAAAACCTAGCACCCTTGACTAGATACCATCCCAAACGTGTGTAGTCATCTCAAACAACCAAATAATAAAAATATAAGTTTCTTCCCATAATGAGCTTCTACCACCTTAATACAAATATACTCGATTAACGTCCCAAATAATCAAATAATCAAGAAAAATCATTTACAAAAGATTTAGAGGTTTTTAAGTTTAAAACGATTTTCCAACAATGCTAAACCAAACTGTCACGGCCCAATTTTCCAAGGTCGCCATGCGGTTTCTCCCTTTGGAGAATTAACACTAAACCTGAATATCCAATATTTCATTAATAAAATCCAAGTAAAATTCGGACCGATTTTCCAGGGCCGCCACACAGTTTCTCTCCTTGGAGAAATTAACTTTAAAACCTAATTAGCAATATTTCATTCTATAAAGATTTGAAAAGTTTTGCAATACAATGGAAAAAACCGAATAATCAATATTTCCACCTCATAAAAATGTGGGAAATTTGACAAACTACAGTGATGATTATAATTACCGATTTTTCATTTTTTTTTTTTTATTAAAATCAAAGAAGTTTTACAAACTTAAAAAATGAAGGAATTTTAGAAGGAAAGCATATTAGAGAAGTAATTATTTAGTGAAACTCTTTCATCTTAATTAATTAAGAATTTATTTGACATTAACTATCTCCTACTTGATATTATTTCAAGATCCCCAATGGTTTACCACCTAATCAAGGTGGCCTTTACATTTTGAGATGAAATCCGAAGCCATCCGAACCCTATATACTAAGTTTATAATAAAAGAAAATATGATATTTCATTTGGGGAAATTAATTTCGATAATTCATATCGATTTATCGTGTCAATTTTACAACAATAAATAATAGATACAATTATTACAAATAGAAACTCAAATAAAATTTCTAATGCAGTTTCGCTCCTATCAGCCCTGCAATCAAAACTGTAGGGTTGTGAGTCAACACTCAGTAGAATTTTAACCCCTCTAATACGTGTATCCAATCAAACCTCAAATAAATACATAAATGTGTATCTCACATAATTTTCACATAATACATACTCATAAATATTTCATGAAAAACAACAATTATGATTGTAATAACATAGATCACACAATACATGGGAATATTAAATACATATATTAAAAGAGTTAGAAATTCTACCTGAAATCCGAAGCCGAAATCCGAACTAAAATCGCTACTGTATTGATCGATCTTTGTTATTCTTATTTTCCTAGCATATATACAGATAATTATACCCTCTTTATATAATAGTATATTTGTGAGCATATATATATATTCCATTACAGC
The DNA here is from genome assembly GCA_016647705.1 of Eucommia ulmoides. Classification (NCBI taxonomy): domain Eukaryota; kingdom Viridiplantae; phylum Streptophyta; class Magnoliopsida; order Garryales; family Eucommiaceae; genus Eucommia; species Eucommia ulmoides. The sequence continues at coordinate 26,534,279 of CM028327.1, read as the reverse complement.
CTTCACCGCCTCTTTAACCTTCTTTTTACTTTTTTTTCTTTTTAAATGAATGACAAATGTAAGCTTTACACATACACACACACACACACACACACACACACATATATATATATATATATATATATATGTATTATATTTATGTATGTGGTTGGAAGTTGAAGGCTTCTTTGGGAAACCATCAATTTTCACCATGTTTTTTTTTTTTTTTTAATTTATTTATTTATATTAATTATCCCTCATGAAATAAAAAAATATTAATTATATCCAAAAACTTTGAAAAGTATATTTTAAATAGTATAATACTTCCAAAGATTTTTTTTTTTTTTTGAAGTCAAATTAAAATTAACATTTATCCCAAAAAATTATCAAATATTATTTATACCATAAATTTTGCAAAACAATCAAAAAATATTAAACTTATATAAAATAATATTTTCAAAATATAATTTTTTAGGGTATTACACAAGTAATCAATATAAATATAACTTTAAAGCAAATAATAAAAGTTGGATAGATCTCATCAGGAAAACAGTGAAGACAATGATAATATCGCAATTAGAACTCAAATCGGTGATATCAAACAATAAGCACTTTAGATCAAAGACTTATATAAAATCTCTCGTAGAAATATCAATAAAAATCTTACTCTTACAATAGCTCAAATTGATGTTCTTGATATACTTAATTCAATTCCCGTAGGTCTCTATTAATAGACCTAGGACTAGCCCTATAATGGCTAGTTTTTCAAAGATATCTCATTAAATAACACTATAAGACCCCATATAACATATCCTATCAATTTAGGTGTGTTTCATTTAAAAAATATTCTTTGAATCTCACATTTAATTCCATAAAACTATTTCTAATTTAAAACCACAAGAATAAGAAGTATTAGATCATTTAAATTAAACGAATCACAAAATATATAAACAATATCAATAGGAATCACTAAATAAGTTGTTAATATTTGAAATACATTTAAATGCCTAAATCCCTCTCTTGGAATCATAAAAACGGATAGTTTTTTACCAAAAGACCAAATCAGTTGAATTATTGACTGAAGCAGTCGTTTGACCGACCTACTCCAATTGGTTGACCAACTTGTGCCGAGGCTAAACGTAATGACCCGATTTCCCAGGGCAGCCATGCGGTTTCTCCTTTCGGAGAATTAAAACTAAAATCAAATGACCAATAATTTATTTTACGAAATCGGATAAATTTTACAACAACGGTAATAATTTTAATTATCAATTTATCGAGTCAATTTTACAACAATAAAAAATAAATTCAATTATTACCACTAAATTACCAATATTAACTAATAATATTAGTAATAATATTGTTGGCCCAATAGAATACCCAAGAGGAGAGGTGAATTGGATAATTAAAAATTATCAAAATAAAATTCAATAAATCAAATAATTAATTTTAAGTCTAAATTAATTATTATCTTTATAACACAGCGGAATAATATAATCAACTAAGTAGATACCCAAACAGCAAAAATAGTAAAGTAAATATAGCAATACACAAAAGATTTATACGAGTTCACTAAACTACTCTTGGCTAATCTAGTCCCCCAAGTTTCACGGAGGTCGCACCCACTAAAACCAAGATCCCTTTAAAGGTAGGAACCAAACCCGCACACCAATTCTTTTACAGGCTCAGAATCAACCTTTACAATATCATTTTCCCAAGTTAAAGAAGAACCTCTACTTTTTACAGGCTAAAGAATAACTTAATTCTTTTTATACCTTAGGCTCAAAAATCAAAACCTTACAAAACACTCCAACTATCATTTTCCCAGGTAAGGATGGAACCTTTATAAATCACTTACAACACAATTCTATCTAGAAAGAATCACTACCTCAATCTCTTTACAGAAAAAGACTGAAACTCAACTACCTCTGATTAAATACCCCCAACAGTGTTTAATCTGTTACAACTCACCAATATAAATTGATAACCAAGAAATCTCACTCGGAGCTTCTACCATCCCAAATAAATAATAACTCTATTAATATCTCAACTAGTGATAGAAAAACGTGAGATAGAAAAATCTGATTTTAACAAGATATGGGTAGAAAATTTGAGCATGTAATCAGATTCAAGAAATTGTTTGTAAAAATATTTTCTTCAAAAATCAAAAACAATTTCTAAGATCTATTTACAAACAATAATCAAATAATGCAATGAAAGAATATAATTGGAAAGATCTCACCCAGAATCCAAAGAAAGAATGATTAGAACGATGTAACTTTAAATCCGGTAGCAGAAAAAATTAACAGCAGTTGATCTTTAAGATCGTTTCTCAGAAAAGCTCACAATCAATATCTCATAATGATCACTCTTATAATAGCTCACAAATGATATGATATGATTTCTCTCTTGTTTACCGCTTAATGATATATGAAATTCGCAAGTCTATTTAAAGGAGTATGAAATCAGCCTTCTAACGACTAATTTACATGTGTCATGACAATTAATAGCACTTATAGACCCCTTATATCATAAAGACTTCATTTAGGTTCAATTTACTTAAAAACATCTTTCAAATATCTTAATTAAACCCCCCAAATATTTCTTAATCTCAATTAATAAGAATATAATCAACTTAAAGTACCGAATTGAGAAACATTAAAATTTAATGTACCAAATCAATAGGATTTACTTAATATATGAACCATATCTTAAATATCACCAAATCCCTTAAATCTTCCTCAAATCCTAACCAAAAATTGTTACTTTTAGATATGATTTCTGAATCCACATGATCTTGAAACATAGCCACCAGTTGATTGTTCGATTCAAGATGTAGCTTGCGGCATCCATCGGTCGACCTATCTGTCGACTTCTTGATTCAGAGAGTTTCATTTATTCTTATCGATCGACCTACCTCTCGACTGTTAGATACAGAGAGTTCCATTATTACACTCTAGTCGACTTACCTATCGACTCACCAATGCTAGAACCTTTTCTGAATTTGTTTTAAACTCTTTCTCTTTTACGTTTTCACCCTTTTAACTAATTTCTTTTCTCAATTAGCTCCACTAACTTTCTCAAATTCCATTTTAGTCATTTAAAATTATTTCTTTTCAAATCACATATTGGAGCAAATAATTTCACTTAATCAAAATACACATAAATAATAAAAAACTTTTTTGTTTAATGTGTATGTTTCTAATTGGGATATTAAGAGTTGAAAGTCACCTGGGTTGTTTTTCCTAATTTCTTCAAACTCTTAATTCTTCAATATCTTCAACATCATGGTTTAGCATCCATTTAATTTGCATCATCTTCATCACTAGAACTTAAATCACTGAAACACTTAATTAAAACATTAGTTCCACCAAAACATCAACATTTAATTATTCATCAAAATCTTAGGATCAACAATTATCAAGTAACTAAATTAACTGTTATTATATACTAATAGTGTTTGGTTTCATTTGTAATTTCAATTCCATTTCCTTGGCTCTAATTCTACGACACCAAATTAATCAAACACTACCCAAAAAACTAGTGACGATTTTTATATTTCTGACAACTTTTACAAATATGGCGATAATTATAATTATAATTATCTAATTATCGAATTGATTTTACAACCATAAACAATAAATACAAATGTTACAAATTACATAGAATTTCAAATAAAATTTCTGGCGTAGTTTCATTCCCACCGGCCCTACAATCAAAACTGTGGAGTTGTGAGTCAACGCTCAATAGAATTTCAATCCCTCTAATACGTGTATCTAATCAAATCCCAAATACACACATAAACGTGTATCTCACATAATTTTCACATAATACGTACTCATAAATATTTCATGAAAAAATACGATTATAATAGTAATAACATAAACCACACAATTCAAGGAAATATTAAATACATATATTAAAAGATTTAAAAATTCTACCTGATATTTGAAGCCGAAATCTGGACCAAACTTGTTTCTCGCTAAAAACATCCTAAATTCTAATCATGTGACCTTACTTGAATTGTCATGCTATTGTTCTCCCCCACTGTTTTAGCATGTTTATATAAGATGATTACTACTACTACTACTACTACTACTACTACTATTATTATTATTATTATTATTATTATATAAACACACATACCCACGTGCCACAATTATGTGGCTAATATTGGTTTCCTTGTCTAGGAAGGAAACCATATTAGTAATTTATTTATTTATGTACACAATACCTCTCCTTAAAATAAAGAAAATATTAATTATATCCTAAAACTCTTAAAAGTATATTTTAAATAATATAATAGTCCAAAATTTTTAAAAGTCAATTTAAAATTAACATTTAATTCCAAAAATTATCAAATACTATTTATACCATAAATTTACAAAATAATTCCAAAAATATTAAATTTATATAAAATAATATTTAAAAAAAATACAAATTTTTGGGGTATTACAATCTATCCTCCTTAAATAAATTTCGTCCTCGAAATTTCATTCAAACAATAGTACTTCAGAATCACACCGCACGGTCATATTAGTTATATTCGATTTTAAGACAATCATTCTCTATATACGATCCCATAACCGAAAGTCACCATCAATCCACATCCCACCAAAATTCCTACAACGTATTGCCACTTCCGCATTTGCGATGGCCCAAACTTTATTCAACACAACTCAACATAGTGCACTTTGGTCGGTATCACTTAACACAGATAACTAATTGTCATAGAATTTTATATTTTTAAATGCTTCCGTTGCGCTACTCTGATAAAAATAGTAATAAATATACCTCTATATTTATAACTAACAAATAATTTTTAAAATATCACAGTAGGCTCACTTGGATTTGGTCTATATCAGTTTCAACAGATCCATGACCTCAATAATTGTTTAACTTGGTATGACTTTCCAAGTCCACTACCATATCCTATAACCAACATCGATCAATTCCATCCAACATTCAAACCAACATGTTCGCAACCAGCATTATAATCAATAGATGATCCAATTCCTTGTGGACTGTCCCATGAGACTAATATCAATTTTAATATCCACATTAAAATTCCAATAATCTCGTAAACGTTTTTCATAAATATCAACACAATCCAAACTTCAAATAACAATTTTTTTTAAATACGTCTGAAAACACATAAATACATTTCAACCACATAAATATATCCTACCCATATAAATGCATCTCATCATTACGTTTCAAACCACATAAATTAAATACGTCTCAATCATATAAATACATTTCAAAACACATAAATACATCCCAACCACATAAATACGTCTCAAAACACATAAATACATGTCAAAGTACAAAAATCAAATATGTCTCAATCATATAAATACATCTCAAAGGATTAAAACTCATGTAATTGATTTCAATACTCAAGTAAAACATGTATATACAAATTTTGTATAAAGTCTCCAAAAGTTTCAACAATTACCCTCACTTCGATTCTTCCTATTGTTGGTAGTAGACCAATATCTATCTAAATATTTTATCGGTGTACTGTCTTCATAATACAAAAATATTTTATGGATTAAGTATTTTTATCAAAATTCACTTTTTCAAATAGAATATAACCACACTAGGCAGTATCCAAATCTCAACAAAATAGAGTCATTTACTTGGCAATATCAAAATCCCAACAAAATGTAACCATTCACTTGTCAATATTAAAATCTCAACAAAATATCATCAAAATAGAATATTTGAATTTAAATCAATTGGTCAAGTCACTTGTATATAATAAAATACCATATTTCCTTACTAGTTATAGGATTGTTTACCTCACGATCGGAAGTTACAACGGTACTGTAACTTGTACAACTATGCAATCTAACGTTGCAATCAGTGTCAGATCCATTTTAATATCTCCAATGGTAGGATCCCACACATGGTATAAACTACCATATCATGATGATAATCATCATCGTCAACAACAACAACAACAACAACGACGACAACAACAACAGATATTAACCACCCTGCAGGATTTGCCCTCATGTCAAGTCATAACATAACGTCCTACAGGACATACCCTCCTTTAAGGACCAATCACATTTCGCAGGACATACCCTCCTAACGAGATGATTATCGTATAGTCGGATAATAAAATCACTTTTTGCAGTTAAAAATTTACTTGATCCGCATCATGTTATAAAATAATCCATTTTAATAAACATTTTCTTTCAATATTTTAGTATGAAAATATAATTTGATAATTTACATAAAAGACAATGCACTCACCTCATCGGTGTACGGTCTTCATAATATAAAAATAATTATGGATTAAGTATATTTATGAAACACCACCTTTCAAAATATAATATAAATATAATCGCACACTAAGACGAAATAAAATTCCACAACTATCATCACAATAGAATAAATGCATTTAAATTAACCAATTAGGTTATTTTGGATATATATAATAAAATACCGTACACATATTTTTCTACTAGCCATAGGATCATTTCACCTCATGATCGAGAGTTACGCGGTACTATAACCTGTACAATTGTGAAATCTGAGGTTGCTATCAGTATTAAGGCCATTCAATATCTCCAATATAACATGATGGTATAAACTACCATATCAACAACATAATCAACTATTTACAAGACTTGCCTTCTTGTCAGATCTCAACAATATATTCATAATCCAATTCATATTTGACTTCTCTTATCAAATCTACAACAATGTTTTTTCTTTTGTTTTTTCTTTTTTTCATAATCAATTCCATATTCAACTCCACTATATTATATCATCAATTCCATATTCAACTCCACCATATTGACAATCAATCCCATATTCAACTCCGCCATATTAATAACCAATAATGATGACAATAACAACAACTACCTACGAGATTTGCCCTCTTAATAGGTCTCAACACAACATATCAACATACGTCCGACAAGACATGCCCTCCTGTAAGGACCAACCACATCTCGCAAGATATACCTTTCTGATGAGTAGAATATGGCATAGTAGGACAATAAAAATAATTATTTTTTTTTCACTTTTAAATTTTTTTTCGATCAATTTAATATCATAAAGCTATCCATATTCGTTAACAATTTTATTTTCCACAATTTAATGCTAAAATATAATTTGATAATTTATATAGAATAGAGTAAACGCCCTTTAAATAGATCATTTTAATTCAACAACATATTCTATGATCCAACTACTAACACGACACTTACCAAGTCTGCAAAATCTATAACCTAAACTCAACAACAAAACGAGTTCTACACAAAATACTCAAAAACATATATAACGGGGGCAAAGTGAAATAATGATCACTATTTAACTTCAAGGGTGCAAAGTGTCGAAAACCTAAAAAATATCAGATACACTACTCTTATTGACATTACTTTTCTAGAATAAATTTCAAAGAGCAAAATTAAGAACTTGGTGAGTGCGTATTATAGTGAATATTAATTATATATAACACCTTAAAGTTTATCAATCACGTTACTATGGTCCAAGCTACTATCCCCCCCAAAAAAAAATTGAGTCGCTTAATAAGGGCTTCCTAGGTATTGAGATCTCTACTCGTACAATGTAACTTAATTTGAAGAATATCATATACTCATGCTTGTGCTTTGATATGGATATGCAAAATGGGCATATTGAAGAAAACATCTAGTGGCAACTCATGTTAGATGCTTAAATTTAGTTTCAATGACAAACATACAAATCACATTAGCATCACAATGGAATGGTAAAAAGGTGTCATGTCATTAACCAATTCTATGTTCCTTTTGTTTTTACTGGTGCTTCTAAGCTTAGATGCTCTAGATTCATTAGTTATTTTGATTAGAATGAATCCATTACTTCTTTTATTTAAAGCTTTTTATGGGGAATGAGTATGCATTTTTTCAAGTGTAGACATCTAGGGACAATGATGCATGCAACTAATCACATAAATTTATGCATGTATTATTAGGGTATGTTCCCACCTATGACCTGACCATCGTGATTTTTACTATTTGTATTTTCGCTTTCCATTTCTATTTTCTATTTATGGTGATACCATTTTGGTCCTATAGAAGAGTCGGATGGAGCATTGGAGATTCTCATATTACTTCATATATTTTGCAATGTTGTAAGCAATAATCAAATTAGTTTGCATTATCTTACATTGGGAACTCCTCAACTTGTTATGTTAATGGGTACCATAACCCCAGCCTAGGGTGGTCGCAAACCCGCTCTGATACCACTCTGTAACGACCTGGTTTCCTAAGACCGCCACACAATTTCTCCTTTTAGAGAATTAAAACTAAAACCGAACGACCAATATTTCATTTTATAAAATCGAATAAATTTTACAATAACGACGATAATTTTAATTATCGATCTATCGAGTCAATTTTACAACGATAAATAATAAATACAATTATTACAATTAAAATATCAATATTAAGTAATAATATTAGTAATAATATCAAGTAACCAAATCAACAGGTACTATATACGAATTTTGTTTGGTTTCATTTGTAATTTCAATTCCATTTCCCTAGCTCCAATTCCACGACACCAAATTAACTAAATACTACCTAAACAACCAGTGATGATTTTTGTATTTTTGATAACTTTTACAGCTATGGCGATAATTATAATTATCAAATTATCGCATTGATTTTACAACCGTAAATAATAAATACAAATATTACAAATTAAATAGAATTTCAAATAAAATTCCTGATGCAGTTTCATTCTCACCGGCTCTGTAATCAAAATTGTGGGGTTGTGAGCTAACGCTCAGTAGAATTTCAACCTCTCTAATACGTGTATCCAATCAAATCCTGAATACACATATAAACGTGTATCTCACATAATTTTCACATAATACGTACTCATATATATTTCATGAAAAACTACATTTATAACAATAATAACATAAACCATACAATTCAATGAGAGATTAAATATATATATTAAAAGAGTTAGAAATTTTACCTAAAATACGAAGCCAAAATCTAGACCGAACTTTTTTCTCGCTAAAAACATCCTAAATGCTAATCATGTGACCTTACTTGAATTAGGATTGTTATTCTATCATTCTCCCCCATTGTTTCGGCATATTTATATAGGATTATTATTATTACTATTATTGTAGTTATTATTATTATTATATAAACACCCACACCCACACGCCACAATTATGTGGCCAATATTGGTTTCCTTCCTTGGGAAGGAAACCATATTAGCCCTTTTATTCTTTTTTTATTTACACAATGCCCATCCTTAAAATAAAATAAAAAAATATATATTAATTATATTCCAAAACTCATAAAAGCGTATTTTAAATAACACAATGTCCCAAAACTTTTAAAAGTCAATTTAAAATTGACATCTAATTCCAAAAATATAAATTTACAAAACAATCCCACAAATATTAAATTATATAAAATAATATTTTCAAAAATACAAATTTTCAAGGTATTACACTAAAATAGTCATTGGCATTACACCCAGTCAGTTGACCAACCCTACCAAGTTAGCTTCTAATTTTCTCCATTTCATCTACTGACTCATTCGTTTGACCAACGTTTCTCATTCGGTTGACCGATTCGATCAGTGTGCTCACTTTCTTACCCATTTCAGCTACTATTTCAAACGGTTAACCGATTGCTTTTCTTAGTTGACCAATTAGATCAGTTGAGCTCTATTTTAACTCCCAAAACTCATTGTTTTAATAAGTCAATCGATTGTTTTTCTTAGTTGACCAAATTGACCCGAAAACACAACATTTTATACTTTAAAACACATATTTCAATTAGGTCAATTATCAAATTCATTTCACATAAGGAGCACATAAAATATCTCATTTTATGATCTTAAACGTATTACTTAATGTCGTAACACAAATAGAATTAAATTATTTTAAGTGTCATGCGTAATCCTAATTCAGGTCGCATTAAGAGTTGATGTGGGTGAAAATCGACCGGTCGCCGCATGTCTGCCACATAGATCGAAAGCATTGTGTCACCAAACATCCTGATGAGCTCGACTAATAATTAGCCCAATATCTTCTCAGGTCGGTAATCATGAAGGACTTGATAACTGCCAAGGAAAAATTCTCCATACCCGCCGCGATACAACCAACGAGGTCCAGGCTGGCTCACCGATCTCAATGGTACAGCACATGGACTTCTCCATCAATAATCAAAGGCCCCAAGGCATATAGCTCTAATTTACCCACATACCAGTTTAGGGCAAATTTATCTAAGCGACCTCAATTTTTTCCCCCGAGCTCTTACTCTCACGCTGAATGGGACACGCTGGGCACACCCCCAACAAGTCCTGTGTGTAGGTACTGACCTGAAGGCCAGGCCGAACAACGCCTCACCAACTCAGACAAGTGCAGGATCAAGGTTCTGAAGGCTTGAGGAATCCAACCCCATTGAAGACAATCTCCAGATCGCCAACGATTCGCCACGTAGAAGCTAACAAGACCATACTACTGGTGGAACCATTTATCGACACCAATAGTTTGGCGCCATTTGTAGGAAATGCACAAAAAATCTTTCTCAAGTCTTCAACTCCCTCCTCAATTAAGATTAGATGATCACAAGGTCTGATCAGGCTATATAGCCAAGAGATTGGACATCGCAGTGAATTAAAACCCTACCCAATACATGTATAGAGATCCTAAACTAGATACCTGGGCAATAGCCGGTTGAAAAAGAGAATAACCCTCCCATGGGATAGGCCGATCCATCGGCTCTGCCTTCAAGGGTCGTCATAGGTCAGGCGTCCAAAGCTGTTGATGTGTCAAGGATCGACAGTTTGGAGCATCAGCTTGGTGAGTTCCAAAATTATTTCTAGGTCCTTCTTTCTCGCCTGCCTTTGGCCTCCATGCAACGGGGATCGGATCTCCAAACCGTAGGGGGGTGCTATGATAAATTATGCGCTAGAAATACTCGTAAGTTCATGAGGTCAAACAAGAAATAAAGTAATCCGAAGATAAAGTATCGTCCACTGGGATTTATTATCAGAACAAGGTAAGTACTACAATTAGAATAACTCAATTTCATTTAGATGATTAATGATTTGAAAGGTGTTCAAAATATTAAAGCAAATTAAACTACCATACTTGGAATAAATTTGATGGGAATGGATTATCTAGCAATTAACTTCGTTCACTTGTACGTGTGCTTGATTTATTCTAGCTTCCATTAATATTTATCAACCTATTCAACAATCAAGATATCTAAAACTCACTGACTACCTCTCCCGAGCATAAAGTGAGTGAATGTGTAATCATTTCGAAATCGATATCCCTATCAAGAGTTTAGATGATTACAAGCATCTTACCCCAACCTTATAGATTGCACAAGTTATAATAATCTCCTGATATGTTAGAACTTGTGTTGTGTTTAAACCTAGTCCAAATCCACGGTTACCCCTCCCAAGCATCAAACCTCATATTCTTAAATCAACTACAATATCATATACAAGCATACAATGGAAGTGATAAATTGGTAAACACAATTGAATAGAGATGAACAACCATTAGCAAAACATAGATTTAATCACATATTGTACTTGTGAACTACATTAATCCCTAGACAATAGAGGTTTAGCTACACATTGTCTTATCCAAATATCGAACAACAAATGATGAATACATAATTAAAACAACAAACCAAGATTTGAAAATGAAAGAGAGATTAAAAGAATAGAGATCCAAATCTAAAGTATGGATGATTCCACTTCTATAAGATCCAGTCTAAGCCATTTTTCACTTCTCCAATGGTGGCCTCCTTCATTTGATCTAAAAATAGGCTCCCAAAAATGTCCCCCACAAAAGATCTATCTTCCTCTATTTATAGATTTCCTCCCAAACCCTAAAAATGGTTGAAAGCGCATTGCTAGCTAGGGTAACGGTGCTGCAACGTGTAAGGAGCACGTTGCAACACATAAAGGGTAGAAAGGGAGGAAAACAAGTGCACGTTGGAGCTCACAATGGTCAGAACAAAAATAAGGGGTGCGCTGCAGCACATCCAAGTCAGAAACACAAATATGGGCCATTTTACTCGTTTATTCACCGATGGGCCTAATTTGCAACGGTTTTCACCCAAAACACCTTATCTACATAAATATAATAAAAAGTGATTAAAAACACTAAAAGAATACTCAAAAACTACAAAATTCATAAGAAAAAACATTGATAAATATTAATCTATCAAATAACCCCAAACTTGGAATTTTACTAGTCCTCGAGCAAAAACACCAACACAAGAACACAAAACTACCACAACGAATTCACGAACACCAATACAAAAGAAGAAAGGCACAAACGAACTAAAAAACAACGATGTGTGAGTTTTGCATTTCAACAAATGACCCAAAAAAAAAATACTCAGCAACCCCCAATCATTTCAACTTCAAGAATAATTTTGCACTTTGTGAGGCTCTAGAATTTCAACATTCAATAATGGTAAATGTCATTCTAGGTCATTTCCAAGTATATGTGCTAAGACTCTAATTACACAACCATCCAAAGACCGGATTGAATTATACACTAATAACGTTCATGACTAAAACCGAAGAGGAATTGGATTTCCATATGCCATATTGAGTTCCACTCTCCACTAATGTAGGCTAAGAAATTTTCAGAGATCAATAGGACTTTTATCGATTTTTAACAACTGGCCAAGTCTAAAACAAAAATATAAAATAGGAATGCATCATCAGATCAAAGATACCCAAGGTATGACAGTCTCAACCACACTCATACCCACAAAGATAAACTTGAAACAACCATGAACTTACTTTTAGAACTGCAGTACTTACTTGTCGAAGTAAACGAAAACAAAACAACAATTACACACTTTTGTTTTAGCACACCCCCATACTTATTTAATTTGTACAATTTCTTGGGTGTGGAATAACGAAAAACTAACAAGTGAGTACTAGAATACCGAACAAATCAAAAGTTCGTCCAAAACCCAATCGCTCACTTTAATTAGCACAAACAATTACTAATGATATAACAACTCAACTTGTGCCTTTGGTATAACGACATTGGTTTGGAGAAAATTTAATTGGCTAGGGTATTTGATGCATGTTTAGAATTGAAATGGCTAAAAGGCTTCGACGAGGTTGCGAGGGGTAAAGCAATTTGCATGGAAGGCTTTAATGGCTCAAATGATTAAAACGAATACCTAAATCATTTCTCCTAAACTGCCCTGCCTAGGATTTCGCCTTACATTTTCCCCAAGCAGGTTCTAGAATCCCTTAAATTTGTCATAAACTTGGCTAATTGGATAATTGGGGCCAAATCATTTGGATAACTAGTACATCGGGTCAAAGTGCTCGTGCAAATTAGGATCTACAATGACCTTTACCAATATGAGATGTCAAGCACACAGAACACACATGAATAGGCATTATGCTTAACCTTAACAGACAACTAGGGGATAATATCATCATCGGGTAATAGTCATGAAGAACAACAAAACTCAACACACAATAACAACAAGATACAGATACACTTGCACCTAAACTAAACAAATAGGCATGAAAGTAACTTAACAAAAAATAAACTTAAACTAACACAACCAAACAAACAGATGGAAAATAAGAAAATATACAAAACATACAAAAAAATCCCCCAAAAACTTAAAATGGGCAATATCCACAATGACCCAACTTTGAACTCAACATTTTTTTCATGTAGCACGGTGACGAAGAGGGTTTTGAACACATACCTGAGAGGCGAGACATTTAAGACTCACCTCCTACTGAGTGTTGTCTTGTATGTCATCCCCATCACCTCCGTGATGGGAAGGATTTAGTTGTGTCTACTAAAATGGATGCACAGAAGATGACCGAAGATGATCCAGGAGCGGAGGTATCTAAGGATATCCGCTCAAGTCATAGCCGGCTTCCATTCCGAAGTATTTAAATGCTTGATGCATCGATTGGTAGCACAACTCTTGATACTCCCGAAATTCAACATTTTCATTTTGTAACTCGGTAGTTACATTCCGTAAAGCTTGAATTTGCTCGCCTTGGTAAACCACTTGTTGATGAAAATTTTCCAATAAGATTTTTTCTTTGCCCGAGTCCCCGGAACTTTGGCCTCTAGATGGCCCTGCTTCATCTTCCTTTTTGCTTTTAGCTTCTTTGCTCCAAATCCTCTTCATGGCTTTGGGATCCATAGCTCAAATGGGCTAGTACATGTTGTCGTCCGTAATTGCAAGGCCTGCCTCCCAAAACAGCTCAGTGAGTAGAGAGGGAAAAGGTAGGTTAACATTGGTGTTCCGGATGGTGTAATAGATGGAGGAACTGATGAGAAATCAGATGTTTAGTGGCTGCTTTGTCTCAATTGCAAAAGGAACCAATGCCCTTTCTTTTATCACATCTGTCAAGTGAGCCATCAAAAATAGTCTGACACAAACAAAGTGGAACCAGACTTTCAGGAACTTCTTTAAGTGCTTGGACTCAAAATAACCCGATCATTCTTTGTAGGTGTCTAATGCACATGTTCCAAATATAATGCCTTAATGACTTCATCTAGATCCTCTTTTGTCTCGTCCTCATCGGACATATCATTAGGCAACCCCAGGTGTTGGTTTATCATTTCAATATCGAATTTCACCAAACGATTTCGAACCTTGGTCTTGTGGGTTTCGCATCCCACGGCGTTTGCATAAAATTCACGTACCAAGGTGACGGCACTTGGGGATGGTTGTTTATAGAAGCGATACCATCTCATCTCTCTTATCACATCTGCGATTTCAACCGAAAGATCTTCGATATCAGCGAAGCCGTGTTCACGAATGCAATTTTTATGTTTCTCATACTTATTGAAATGCTGCTCAACCTACGTGGAAATCAAGAGACTCAAATCGAAATTTGAGGCTAGATCTGTGGCTTGCGAACTGGACCCCTCTCCCATTTGGCGCTTTAAAACTAATTTCGGAAGCAGAATCCTTATAAGCCAACACACAACAAACCCAAAGGCAACACAAGAGTCACAATTTTCACACAAAAACCACAATCTCACAATCAAACCCCAATCCAACGAGCCAACAATGATGAAATGAGAACACACAAATCGAAATTCCTTTGTGAAATAACTTACTTGATGATTTTTGGATACCCAAATCATTTGATATGAAGTCATCTTCGCTGCTTGAACCCCAATCAATGAGCCACCAACGATTGGGTTTTGGGAATGGCGAAAGATTGGTGGTGAGGATGTAGATCCTTGAGGAGGTGACACAAAATTGAAGGCGGTTTCACGATTTGGGAGAGAAAAGAGGAGAGAAAGATCGAAAATTAGGGTTTTGATTTGGGAAAAAAATGAGGAGCGGCTAGTTATATCGCAACAGGAGAGAGCGTGTTGCAGCGGGTTGGCGAGCATACTGTAGCATGCTAGGCCTAGTGGGCCTTCTGCTTGTTGGGTGCTACAACGCGTAAACGAGCGCATTGCAGTGCGCTAAGGCTAGTAGGTCTTAGCTCCTATTTTTCTTTAATTTTTGAACGGTAGGCTGTCGTTTCGTTAACGTTGTGTTATTTCTTCTCATTTCAAATTTACTCAACATCCCTGAACGTCTATGATCCCCTATTTACTCAACAAACTCACACCTCACTTACTTAAGCCCCCCTAAAAAAATTATTATTATTTTGTTTAGAAAAAATAGGTGAGAACCATTCCCATGGGTTGCGTTTCAAAAAAGGTGCTAAATTTAACGTTCCTAACTAGACTCAACAACGATCTGCATTAGTTATCAACAAGGGAGATACTCTCCACATCTTGTTTTTCATTTCCACAATAATGCTTGATTCTTTCTCCATTAACTCAGAAAATCCGTTCATCATCACCTTCCAATTCAACAACACCAAATGGAAATACTTGTTTAATCTGGAATGGTCCGAACCACCGGGACATCAGTTTTTCGAGAAAAATCTCAATCAAGAGTTGAAAAGTAAAACTTGTTGTCCCGGGCTAAATTCTCTCATAACGATGTGCTTGTCGTGCCATCTCTTGGTTTTCTTCTTGTATAACTTTGCATTCTCGTATGCCTTGTTCCAGAATTCCTCTAGCTCATTGAGCTGTAGGAGACGTTGCCTTGAAGCATTGAGATCAAAATTTAGCTTCTTAATCGCTTAATAGGCACGGTTTTCCAACTTAAGTAGCAAGTGGCACACTTTTTCTAATACCAACCGATATGGAGACATTTCTATCGATATTTTAAACGCCGTGCGATAGACCCACAATGCATCATCGAGTTTCATCGCCCAATCTTTTCGGTTGGAGTGAAACGTCATCTCCAGAATCTGTTTAATTTCCTGATTGGAAACATCAGCTTGACCATTTGTTTGGGGATGGTAAGCAAGCGCTACTTTGTGCCGAACTTCATACTTGGTTAGTAGAGTATTAAAAATTTTGTTACAAAAGTGGGTTCCTTCATTGCTAATGATGGCTCGAGGAGTTCTACCGCCAACAAAATGTACTCCTGGACAAAGGACGGAGGAAACAGTCCCGTGAAATCTATTCCCCAAACATCAAAGAGTTCCAGCTCGAGAATAGTTAGTAAGGGAAATTTATTCCACCTCGAGATATTGTCGACCCTCTGGCATTGATCACAGGTTTTCACAATAGTATATGAGTCACAGAACAGAGTCAGCCAGTAAAAACATAATTGAAGCACCTTTGCGACTGTCCGTGCTGCACAAAAATGTCCCCCACATGGCGATGAGTGATAATGATGGTGAATGCTAAGAATTTCTTCTTCCAGAACACATCGCCGAATGACTTAATCGGTGCATTTCTTAAACAACATAGGACCATCCCACATGTAACTTTTCACATCAAATAGGAATATCTTCTTTTGAGCACTAGTTAAGTCTAGGGGAAATACCTTGTACGCGAGATAATTGACTATATCCACAAACCACGGAAGTTTAACTTCAATATTGAATAATTGCTCGTTTAGGAAAACTTATGTAATACATTAATCATCACCAATATCTTCTAACATGAGTCTTGAAAGATGATAAACGACCACATTTTCACTCCCCTTCTTGGCCCGAATCTCGACATTAAATTCTTGAAGCAAGAAAATCTACCAGATTAAACAAGGCTTTGTGTCTTTCTTTGCAAATAAGTATCGGATGGTGGCATGGTCCATGTAGATGATCACCCTAGAACCAATAATATATGATTGAGACCTATCACAAACAAAGACCACTGCCAACATCTATTTTTCTATGGTGGTGTAATTCTCCTTGCATCATTGAGAGTTTTGCTTGCATAGTAAATTGATCAAAAACAATTCTCCTTTCGTTGGCCCAAAATAGCCCCAACCACATAATCACTAGCATTACACATAATCTCAAATAACTCATTCCAATCGGGTGTGACTATAATCAGAGTCGAGATCAAATTTTCATTCATTGCATTAAACGCCTCTATACAAGAATCATCAAAAACGAATGGGGAGTCGTTTTCAAGAAAATTGCACAATGGTTTCACAGTTTTTGAAAAATATTTGATAAATATGCAGTAGAAGCTGGCGTGGCCTAGAAAACTCCTTACTCTCTTTACATTGATCTGTGGGAGAAGTTTCTCAATTGTCTCAATCTTCGCCCAATCCATCTGAAGTCCCTTGGAAGAGACCTGATGGCCTAAGATGATACCTTCCTTAACCATAAAATGACACTTCTCCCAATTAAGAACAAGATTTTTCTCTTCACATCGCTTTAGTATAAGTGATAGATTGTGGAGGCAATGGTCAAAAGATAAGCCAAATACTAAGAAATCATCCATGAACACTTCCATAATATCTTCCACCATATCTAAAAATATCTCCATCATACACCTTTGAAAAGTTGCTGGAGCGTTGCATAATCCAAACGGCATACGGCGGTATGCAAAAGTATCATACGAGCAAGTGAACGTTGTCTTTTCTTGATCCTCCAGTGCAATGGCTATTTGATTATAGCCTGAATATCCATAAAGAAAGCAGTAGTGGTCATAACCGGCTAGCCGATCCAACATTTGGTCGATGAACAGGAGGGGAAAATGATCATTCCTTGTGGCCTTGTTCAACTTCCAATAATCAATGCACACTCTCCATTCCATGATGGTTTGTGCAGGAATTAGATCATTTCTATCATTTTTCTCCATGGTCATGCTTCCTTTCTTTGGAACCACTTGCACGGGGCTTACCGACTCATTGTCCGATATCGCATAAATGATTCTGACGTTCAACAGCTTTAGAACTTCAGCACGGACTACCTTCTTTATCGCAGGGTTTAGTCTTCGTTGATGCTCAATTGAGGACTAAAATGAGTCCTTCATTAGAATTTTGTGCATGTAAATAGTCGGGTTTATTCCCTTGATGTTGGAAAAAGACCAAGAAAATGTGGATTTGTGTCTTTTCGGGATAATGAGTAGTTTTTCTTCTTTTTCTTGACTTAATGATGATGAAATAATCACTGATTCGTAGAGTTCTCCCTCAAAAATGCATACCGAAGATGCTTCGATAATTGCTTGAGAACCAACCCATCGTGAAGTAGATTTGAGGGGTTTAGCGAACTCTCATCTCTATCAAGATTCTCCACTTGAACTGAATTTACTTTGTCGCTAGGGATAGCTCCGAGAGATAAAACATAGTCCACAACACTTTCATTTTTGGTAGATCTTTTCTCACCAAAATCCACCATAGATAGGGAATTTGTGAGATTATGCTCCAAAGGATCTTGGTGCACAATTTCAAGAAAGAACTCCTTAACACATGAGGATACCACTTCTACCCGATGGCAAGTCGAGCACTCTTATCGAAACTTCATGGTGTTGAAGATGTTGAACTTTACATCCTCGTCATTGACCCTTAGGGTCAAGTTTCCATTATGAACATCGATCAACGCCTTCCCGGTTGCGAGAAAAGGCCTCCCAAGAATAATGGAAATTTCCTGATCTTCTTCCATATCCAACACAACAAAATCTACCGGAAAGATAAATTTGTCTACCTTGACTAGCATGTCTTCAATAATGCCTTTTAGATAGGTTAAGGAACGGTCCGCAATTTATAGAGAAATAGTAGTGGGCTTTGCTTCTCCAAGCCTCAATTTTCAAAAAACGGATGACGGCATGAGATTAATACTCACTCCAAGATCGAAAAATGCCTTCTCAAAATGATATTTCCCAATAGTGCATGAGATGGTAAAACTTTCGGGATCTTTTAGCATTTGCGATAATTTTCGTTAAAGGATTGCACTACACTCCTCCATGAGCTTGACGGTCTCGTACTCTTCTAACCTCTTCTTCTTAGTCATTATGTCCTTCAAAAATTTCTCATAATTGGACATTTTCTCTAATGCATCGGCGAACGGGGTATTGATATTGATTTTCTTAAAAATTTTAAGAAACTTTGCAACTTGGCTATCCAATTTCTTCTTCTGAAACCGTTGCGGATATGGAAAAGGTGGAGTGATCATCGGTGGATTGTCCGGAAACGAAATGAAATTTGGATTTTCCATTGGAACTTCCTTCTTCTTCTCATCCAAAATGGATTCTTTTTCGCAATCTATTTTCTCCGTAGACTCGTCCTCCTTTAGCTTTATTGCTTTAATTTCCTTTCCACTTCTTACCGTGATAGTCTTGCAATCCCTTGGGTTAGTTTCCGTATCACTTAGGAACTTCCTCGAGGTTTCTCTTTTATGGCACATGCGAGCTGACCAATTTGCATTTCCAGAGACTTTACGATCAAATTGGTATTGGTGCATGTCGTCTTATGTTTGTTGAGATGATTATGCATTTCTCACATGATATTTTGAGTCCTTTTCATAAATGAGCTGAGTAAATCTTCCCATGGTGGCTTATTTCTGTCCACCAGTTGTTGTTGCAAGGGACGACTTGGTTATTGTGGCGAAAATCCTTGTGTTAGTGAAGAATATCCGAGAGAACGTCGCAAAGTATTATGGTTATTCATATAAGAGAATTTTTTGTGATTCCCAATATCGGGATGATAGTGAGTTGGGATGTTGTTGGTGGGCCTGAAGGTATAGGCTCGGTTGTTGACGAAGTGACATTCCTCAAACTCATTATCAATCCCTAGTTGGGAAGCACTTGCCACATTTTCCATCTCCTGACTTGATAAGGTGTCTCCAGTGGAGAAAGCGACAAGTTGTTCCATGAGTTTCGAAACTTGGACCTATAAGGTAGCTAGAGGATCGACCTCACGAATACCGGCTACCTTTTGTCCCATACTATGCTAATTGGGCCATTGATAATTATTGGCTGCCATATTCTTCAATAGTACTTGAGCCTTTTCAGGAGTTTCTCATTTTTCTCCTTAGTCTCCTTAATGTGGGTTCAATTTTTGGATCAAGAGCAAGGAATTCCAAACTACGGCTACATCGCATACACTGTTAATCACCACAACCAACGAAAAGATTAAACAAAAATAAATAAAACAAAAAAGTGTCTAAATTAATATTAAGTTACATGGTAGTACTATCAACTTGATTTCTAACTTTAAATCCCGGCAGCAGCATCAAAAACTTGTTACGATAAATTATGCACTAGGAATACTCGCAAGTACACAAGGTCAAACAAGTAACAAAGTGATCCGAAGATCAAGCATCGTCCACTGGGATTTATCTTTAGAACAAGATAAGTACTACAATTAGAATAACTTAATTTTATCTAGACGATTAATGATTTGAAAGGTGTTCGAAATATTAAAACAAATTAAACTACAATACTTGGAATAAATTCAATTGGAATGGATTATATAAGGATTAACTTCGTTCACTCGTACGTGTGCTTGATTTATTATAGCTTACACTAATTGTTATCAACCTATTTAACAATCAATATTTCTAAAGCTCACTGCCTATCTCTCCCGAGCGTAAAGTGAGTGAATGTGTAATCATTCCAAAATCGATATCCCTATCAAGAGTTTAGATGAGTACAAGCATCTTACCCCAACCTTATCGGTTGTACAAGTTCTAATAATCTCCCGACATATTAGAACTTGTGTTGTGTTTAAACCTAGTCCAAATCCGAGGTTATCCCTTTCGAGCGTCAAACCCCGTATTCTCAAATCAACCACAATATCATATACAAGCATACAATGGAAGTGATAAAACAGTAAACACAATTAAATTGAGATGAACAACCACTAGCAAAACATAGATTCAATCAAACATAGTACTTATGAACTACATTAATCCCTGGACAATAGAGGTTTAGCTACACATTGTCATATCCGAATATCCAACAACAAATGACGAACACATAATCAAAACAACAAACCAAGATTTGAAAATGAAAAAAGAGATTGAAAGAATAGAGATCCAAATCTGAAGTGTGGATTATTCCACTTCCGTAAGATCTACTCTAAGCCGCTTCTCTCTTCTCTTATGGTGGCCTCCTTGATTTGGTATGAAAATAAGCTCCCAAAACGTCACTCACAAAAGATTTATCCTCATCTATTTATAGATTTTCTACTTAACCCAAAAAATGGTTGAAAACACGTTGCCAATTGGTGCAACGGCGCTGCAGCTCGTAAGGAGCACGCTGCAACGCATAAAGAGCAGAAAGGGAAGAAAATAGGTGCGCACTACCGACGGGCCTAATTTGCAATAGTTTTCACCCAAAACACCTTATCTTCATAAAAACAATAAAAAATATATTAAAAATACTAAAGGAACACTCAAAAACTACAAAATTCGTAAGGAAATACATAAATAAATATTAATCTATCGAGGGGACCGACCTCAAGAGTTCAAAATCGAGTGATTCACTCTTACGGACATATGTCCCAGGTCGGCCTTGGCCTTAAAACCTGGCAGACGAGCCTGATTTGCAACTGTTTTCGCCCAAAACATAATATTTGTATAAAAATAATAAAAAATAATTAAAAACACTAAAGGAACACTCAAAAACTACAAAATTCCTAAGGAAATACAACGATAAATATTAATCTATCAAGGGGACCGACCTTAAGAGTTCGAAGATTGAGTGATTCACTCTAACGGACATATGCCCCAAGCCCCACCTCGGCCTTGCAACTGGGCAATTAGGGAGAGGGATCTAGCCCATCCTGCTGTCTCGAGGACCTTATCTCAGCCTTGTAACAGACGCTAATTTGAAGACAGACTAGAGTCGCCACCAGCTAGGGCGCCTAGTCGTATGGCCTGATTTAAACAATGGTCCTACCAGACTCGAGAAGTGGATTATCATTATCCATAGCTAGCTTGGAGGCGTAAAGCTTGGGCTATCGCCAGCCAGGTCGAGGCATTGCCCAAAGGGGAAGCGGCTATGGAGCATCTTATGGTCGAGATGGAGGCCGTGCTTAACCAGATCCAGGGCATTGGAGGTGGAATAAGGCTACATGCTGGGGTAAAATCTCCCTTTGTTGATAAAATTGTAGGGGTGCCTGTGCCTTATAGATTTCCCAATCCCCTAGTAACCTAGTATGATGGGACCACCAACCCTGTAAACCATCTCTCTATTTTTGTATCATTCATGGACTTGCATACGACCTCCACGGCGATGAGGTACGATTTTTTTTCTTTCACTTTGACTGATCTAGCCCAAACTTGGTCCAATGATCTTTCTCCCGCCTTTATATCAACCTTCATCCAACTTTTCCTCACTCTGTTCAGCTGTTCTCAGCATAAGCCCAAGACTGTGACCTATATCCTTGCCCTCAGGCAAGAGGTCAGTAAGAATTTGGGTAATTACGTGGATAGGTTTCAGAAGGAGTTTCTCGCTTATGAAGGGCTCTCGAATGTTGTTGCCCAGAATGACTTCATCGATGGGTTGAGGAACAGAAGGTTATCATACGACCTGTGCTCATGGCCAGTTCCAAACCTCCGCGCTACCTTAAACCATAATACCAACTTTTATGAAATTGACCTGCTCGACATGGTAAAGAAAAAAAGAGAAAAAATGCAGAAGAAGAAGGGTTGAGCCGAGGAAGGCCCTAGCCAATATTAGGGCTCGAGAAGGCCCTAAGTTGAAGAGAGGTTAGGACCTCTGCCAGAGATAGAAAGACCTCATCTACCCCTAGGGCCTTGATAGCAAGGGTTCACCCCCCTAACAGCGTCAGTCCCCATAATTTTCACAAAAAATTCCAACAATGGAATCTTCTCGCTGCCCAGCATTAAGGGAAAAACGCATGGGGCACGTTGATCAATAAGTATTGCGAGTTTTATCGGGACCGCGGCCATACCACCGAGGAGTGTTTCCAACTGAAAGAAAATATATAGGCCCTCATAAAAAATGGTATCATGGGAACTATGTAAGTAGAATGAACAGAGAACCCCAATTTTGGGGTGGTAACGGCCAAAAAGAACACAAAGGTCAATGACGGATGAGAAACAACAACCGACCTCCATCTCGGGACAACCACCTCGGTGATGATGATGACCAAAAGATGGACGGCGACATCAACTTCATCCATGGTAGGCTGGGTTTTGAGGGTGAAATGTCTTTTTCCCAAAAAAGGTATAAGTACAAGGCAAAGAGAAAGGTCGAACAGAACGTGTACAAGGTGAGCATGGTTGATGCCGCCTCGCACAACGTCATCTCCTTTAGCTAGGCCGACCTCAAAGGGGTACATACCCCTCACGATAATGCCCTTGTTATATCAGCCTTGATCAATCACTTCAAGATAGGAAGGATCCTGGTCAATGGGGGTAGCTCCGCCGATATAATTTTCAAGTGGGCCTTCAACAAGATGAAAGTGGACTTTAGCGTTGTACATCCCATTAAAACTCCTCTTGTTAGGTTCAGGAGAGATGTTGTGAGCTCGGTCGGATATGTTTCCCTACCCGTGAAGGTAGGATCTAAGCCTATAACGGCCACAATATGTTCTAAGTTTCTTATTATAGACATATCCTCACCCTATAACACAATCGTGGTGAAATCGATAGTAACTATGCTGAAGGCCGTTTACTCTCCCTATCACCAGATGATAAAGTTCCCCACTGGTTCCTAGGTAGGGGAGGTCAAAGGGGACCAAGAGATAACCCAGGCCTGTAAAAGTAAGGCATTGGAAAAGAAATAACAATTAATGAAGGGGCTTGAGCCCAGGAGCATCGCCATCATTTCCTACGCTTATGGCCCTTGAGGATGAAACCGAGCTCATCCCAATTGACGATCCAAGAATGAAGAGCTTGATCCTCTGCCCCACAAAGACACAAAGATCTCCTTGAAGTTCCCATCCACCCAACCATCGAAAGAAAAACTATAAGAATAGAGGCTAGGCTCAGCCCAAAATAGCGTGTCGAGTTCACCAAGTTTTTGTAAAAGAATTATGATGTTTTCTCTTGGTCATACAACGAGATCCTAAGGATTAACCCTAACATGTCCATGCACCAACGGCATGCCGATGTGAACCACCCTCCTATTCAGCAGAAGTAGAGAAAATTCCACCTAAACCAGCAGAAGATCATTAGAGAAAAAATGGATAAGCTTATCAAGTCTGATGTCATGGAAAAAATCAAATTCCCAAACTAGCTAGCTAACGTGGTCCTCGTTTCTAAGGCCAGTAACAAATGGATCCTTTGCATGGATTTTAAAGAATTTATTTCCCCTTCCAAGAATTGACATCGTGATCGTCGCCATAGCCGGGTACGAGCAGTTGAACTTCCTGGATGCCTACGCCAGCTATAACTAAATCCCGATGTACCTACCAGACAAGAACACAACCTCGTTTATCACAGACAGAGGCACCTACTGCTACAAGGTCATGCCATTTGGCCACCGTAATATTAGGGAGACCTACCAAAGACTTGTGAAAAATATGTTCAAACAAGAGATTGGGGAGACGATGGAAGTATATATCAACGACATGCTGGTTAAGAGCAGTCGATCTCATGATTACCTTGGACATCTCCAAGCATGTTTCAACAAGATCCAGGCTCATCGCATGAAGCTTAACCAAAGAAAATATATTTTCCAGGTGTCTACTAGCAAGTTCCTCAGTTTTATGGTATCGCAACGTGGTATTGACGCCAACCCTGGTAAAATCAGCATCGTGCTCAGTATGGATCCATCTTACAACAAAAAGGAAGTCTAAATGCTAACAGGTCGGCTAGCAACTCTCAACCAATTTATCTCTCGGTCATTCAAAAAGTGCATTTTACTTTTCAAAATCCTCCGAGGAAACAAGGCTTTCTAGTGGACCGAGTATGATAGGTGTAAATTACCTATATATTTCTAAACCGAAATTGTTAGTTTTCGAGTATGTTTAATACGTTTCTATTAAGTTTTAATATGTTTTTATTCTTTTTGTATTAAAACAGGTGTATGAGTGAAAAGGTATGAAATCGAACTGCAAACGATCAATTCAGACCAAAAACGATCAGATAACGGTGAAAAAATAAGTAAGGAGGCAAGATTCTGAAAACAGCAGCCCACTGCCAAGACGTCCGGACCACAGCCTAGGTGGTGAAAATGCAGAGTGCACCAATTTTTGCTGAACGTCCACCGCTGCGGCAGTGACAATGCAGGATGTCACTAAGTCCACCGCCTAGAAGGTGAAAATGAAAAGTACACCAATTCTTGTTGGACGTCCACCGCCGCAGCACTAAGATCTACTACCACAGTGGTGATAATGCAGGATGTTACTAATTCCACTGCCTAGGCGAACAGTGAACCAACATACCCACCGCTGCGACAGTGACCTCTGCACAGTTTATATATTTTGATTAGATATTTTCCCTATAAATATCCTTTCATCTCCTCTCCTCTCCTCTTACCTCTCTCCAGCCATTAGAGCCCTTAGGGATTAGTTTAGAAGATACAGAGAGTTTGGGGAGTGCTCAAACATATCCGAAGGAGAATATTAACAGGCAAAGAAGGAGAATCGATCGGTGGACGATTTTAGCAGCTAATCTTCGAATATCGGCTAAGTTCATCCATTTTTCCTTTTATTTATTATCTTCAATATATGTTTGAGCATGTTTATCCTAGTTTCAATTGTATAAACAGCTATGGCCATAGGCTAAATTTGGATTATCTTAGGGATGAATATTATTTATAAAAATATCGTTTTCGTTGAGTTGTGTTTCTTTAATGATTGTTCTTTAATGTTTGAGCGTGTTTATTGTATTTTCATGATTATATGCTAGTTTAGATATATCGAGAATACTGGGTTTGATGCTCGGAAGAGGTAGCCCCGGATTCGGACTAGTGTAAACACAACGCATGAAATCAATAACGTTGGGGAGAGACTCACGTGACCTAGAGTCATTAAGACATTGAGGGGGACTTTTTCATTGATATGAAGTCATATTATATCCCTCGTCTTACACTCGGGAGAGGTGACAGGGGAGTTTACGAACTAAGATTTTGTGTGCAATCAATGATGTTAGGGTAAGACTCACGTAACCTAGGGTCGTTAAGACACTGAGGGGGATTTCTTCGTTGACACAAAGTTGCATATTCCCCCATATTACACAATGGAGATATGGTGGAGGAGTTTTAAATACCGAGATTGTCAAATAGGTCGAACACCATTATTGTAAACTAAACGAAATCAAATGCGTTTAAGTAAATAAAGTTAATCCCTAGATAATCCATCCCCTAAACTATATCGTATTAGTAATTAGTATAGTTCAATTAGTATTTTAGTATTAGTATTTAATTTTATATTCCATTTTTAGCGCCTAGATAAAGTTAGGTTATGACAATCGCGGTACTTGATAGTAATCTCAACCAATCCCTGTGAATGCGATACCTAACCGAAAGGTCCAGTATACAAAAACTTGATCCGTATGCTTGTGGTGAAAGTGAAAACGCTAAAATTGCGGCCACCAAATTTTTGGCACCGTTACCAGGGATTGGTAGTTTGTCAAATACAGTTTTCGACGATCGCCACCTAGTTTTTGGTAACGATTATCGGGGATTGTGCTTTAGATTATTATTGATATTGTGAGTAAATAACTTGATTTTAATTTAGGCATTTTTTTTGTGTGTATATAATTTTTCTTTGTAGCTTTGTTTTTGTATTTCTTATACAGGGTACTTGGCAATGTTAGATCGACAGGTATTGATGCATCTCTTTCAATGAGATTCTGAACCATTTATAGTGCGTGGCCACACACATAAGCCGATGAGGCATGTCGTCGAAAGATCAAGGCGAACAAAGCAATATCCCGCCAAGCTTGAGAGCGTTCTGAATGTGTCGGGCTAACAACCATAAACCAAGCGCTTCTTGGGAGGTAACCCAAGGTCAAAAATAAATTAGATCCATCTCCGTCGACTTAATTCGAAGACGAGATTATCTCGCCTCCCAGGTATGTGTTCTAAACCCCTGTCTTCATTATCATGCTATAAACTATATTGGGATTGCTGATAGGGTTGTTGTGATCATTACCTGTTTAAGTCGAGTATGACGTTTTAGTATAGTATTATATATTTAGTTGTAGTTTATGTTTTTTTTTTTACGTGTGCATGTCTGTTTAGGATAGTTTTTGTGCATGTGCTGAGTTTTGACATCATCTGAGCCTTTACTCGATGATGAGTCTATCCCCTAATTGTTTATTGAGGTCAAGCGTAAAGCTCATTCATGTATGTTTTGTGTGCTTAACGTATCGTCTTAGTAAAAGTTATTATAGATCCTAAATGCACGAGCACGTAAACTCAATATAGCACTATCTAATTGATTTGAAATCGATTATCCTTTACTCAATTTCATGACAATAGGGATTCTAGAACTTGATTTGGGGGAAATTCGAGGTGAAATCCTAGGCGAAATTGTTTAGGAGATATGATTTGGGTATTCATTTGATCGCTTGAGCCTTTTGAAGCTTACCATGCAATATCATTATCTCTTGTTACCCTGTCGAAGCCTAAATGCCAATTTAATTCAGAACATATGAACAAATTCCCCGGCCAGTTGATTTTTGTCCAAAACTATATCGCCGAATTAAAGGCACATTAGAGTGAATCAAGTTAGCATTCATATATGCTACTTGATGTGAGCGGTTGGGTTTAGGGCGAACTTCAGATTGGTTCGGTATTAGTGTATTCACTTGTCATTTTCTTAAATCTTTTTTGCACACTCCTAAAGCTGTAGAAATTCGAATACATTTGGGGGTGTATTACTTAATCATTTTTTGCACACTCCTTAAATTGTAGAAATTCGAATGTGTTTGAAAAAAATATATATATATATATAATTTATGT
Source organism: Eucommia ulmoides (assembly GCA_016647705.1). Classification (NCBI taxonomy): domain Eukaryota; kingdom Viridiplantae; phylum Streptophyta; class Magnoliopsida; order Garryales; family Eucommiaceae; genus Eucommia; species Eucommia ulmoides. The sequence continues at coordinate 26,506,102 of CM028327.1, read as the reverse complement.
TTCTTTTGACAAGTGAATATGTTGGTCTAAAATGATTGTTTGGGATTGTTTACAATTTTTCTATGGGGTTCGAGTGTGAGAGTGCCAATAATGTGCCTTAGGTAACTTTAAGTTAACAACATTAACCCATTTTCTATTCAAATTTACCCTTGGCCACTTTCCCAAAATCGATCCAAGCCCTATTGATCTTTATGAACCTCTGTGCCTACATTAGTAGAGAATAGATCCCGGGTCAGGCGTATGGATTCCCTATACCTTAAAGGTTTTAGTCATGAACTATATTGAGAGATAATCTTATCTAATCAATGGATAGTAGTATATTTGAGTTTAATCACACACACTTAAACAGGATCTAGAATGGCGCTTACTATTTTTGAACGTTCAAATTCTAGAACACCACATGGTGTATTTTATACTTGAACTTAATAGGATTGGGGGCCAATGAGGGAAAATCTTTCCGCCGGTAGATGATAATCAAAAGTTCACTCTCTTTTTTTTTTTCTTTTTTCTTTTTTTAGTGTTTTTCATTTTTAGTTTTCAATTCCGTAATTAGTTGTTATATTTTATCATATTGTGTGGGTGTTTTGCTTCAGGATTAGCAAAATTCTAAGTTTGGGGGTATTTGATAGGTGTAAATTACCTATATATTTTCAAATCGAAATTGTTAGTTTTTTAGTACGTTTAATACGTTTTTGTAAGTTTTAATATGTTTTTATTCTTTTTGTATTAAAATAGGTGTATGGGTAAAAAGGAATTAAATCGGAGCGCAAACGATCAATTCAGACCAAAAATGGTTAGAGAACGGTGGAAAAACAAGCAAGGAAGCAAGATTCTGAAAACAGCTGCCCATCGCCTAGGCGTCCTAACCACCACCTAGGCGATGAAAATGCAGAGTGCACCAATTCTTGCTGAACGTCCACCGTCGTGGTGCTAACAATGCAGGATGTCACCAAGTCCACTGCCTTCTCTACCGCCTAGGCGAATAGTGAATCGACATACCCACCGCCGCGGCGATGACCTCTGCACAGTTTAGATATTTTGTTTAGATATTTTTCCTATAAATATCATCTCTTATCCTCTCCCCTTGCCTATCTCCAGCAATTAGAGCCCTTAGGGCTTAGTTTAGAATATAGAGAGAGTTTGGGGAGTGCTCAAACATATCCGAAGGAGAAGATTAACACGCAGAGAAGGTGAATTGATCGGTGCACAGTTTTAGTAGCTAATCTTCAGATATCGGCTAAGTTCATCCATTTTTTCTTTTATTTCTTATCTTCAATATATGTTTAAGCATGTTTAACCTAGTTTCAATTACATAAACGGCTATGGACATAGGCTAAATTTGGATTATTTTAGGGATGAATATTATTTATAAAAATGTCGTTTTGGTTGAGTTGTGTTTCTTTAATGATTGTTCTTCAATGTTTGAGTGTGTTTATTGCATTTTCATGATTATATGCTAATTTAGATATATCAAGAATATGGGGTTTGATGCTCGGAAGAGGTAACCCCGGATTCGGACTAGGGTAAACACAACGCATGAAATCAATGACGTTGGGGCAAGACTCACGTAACCTAGAGTCGTTAAGACGTTGAGGGGGACTTCTTCGTTGACACAAAGTTGTGTTATATCCCTTATCTTACACTCAGGATAGGTGACGGGGGAGTTTACGAACTGAGATTTTGTGTGCAATCAATGACGTTGGGGCAAGACTCACGCAACCTAGGGTCGCTAAGACGTTGAGGGGGATTTTTTCGTTAACACGAAGTTGCGTATTCCCCCGTCTTACACTCGGGAGAGGTGGCAGAGGAGTTTTAGATACCGAGATTGTCAAATAGGTCAAAAACCATTATTATAAACTAAACGAAATCAAACGCGGTTAAGTAAATAAAGTTAATCCCTAGATAATCCATCTCCTAAACTATCTCGTATTAGTAATTAATATAGTTAAATTAGTAATTTAGTATTAGTATTTAATTTTATATTCCATTTTTAGCACCTAGATAAAGTTAGGTTATGACAATCGCGGTACTCGATAGTAATCTCAACTAATCCCTGTGGATGCGAAACCCGACCGAAATGTCCATGATACTAAAACTTGAGCCGTACACTTGCGGTGAAAGTGGAAATGCTAAAATTGTGGCCACCAGAGTGCAACAAGGCATTCTAGGAGTTAAATAAATTTCTCTCCTCAGCTCCCCTACTGAGTACACCGAGAAAAAGGGAGAAGATGTTCCTCCACCACGGCGGTAAGCGCCGCCCTGGTTAGGAAAGAAGATGGCATCTAGAGACTTGTCTATTACTCCAGCAAGGTTCTCACTAATGCCAAGACAAGGTACTCAAAGTTTGAGAAACTAGCCTACACCCTGTTAATAGCCTCAATGAAGCTAACCAGTATTTCCAGGCGCATACCATCGTCGTGCTGATCGATTAGACCCTAAGGTAAATTCTCCACTCTTTTGATATTTTTGGGTGGTTGATGAAATATATCCTTGAACTGGACCAATTCCACATTGAATACCAGCTTAGGATGGTAATCAAGAGGTAGGTTCTAGCTAATTTCATAGCCAAGCTGACCTTCCCTAACGAGGATCCTAGCATTAACCTAGAAGCGGCTGAGAAGACCTCTCCAATAGGAAAAGAGGTTGGTAAAGCCCCAACTATGACAATCGACCTAGGACCAGAATCATGACAGCTATTCACTTATGGATTCTCCAACCAAAGTAGTTGTGGTACTGGGATAGTTCTTGTGGCCCCAAACAATGAGGATGTAGAATATGCCCTTCGGCTGGGATTCTGAGCTATAAACATCAAAGTTGAATATGAGGCCCTGCTTATTGGGCTAAGGTTAGCTTAAAAATTCGATGTGAAAACTTTCCAAGTCCTGTGCGACTCTCAGCTTGTGGTCAACAAGTAAACGATGACTATCTAACTAAGGACCCGAACATGGTTGCCTACTTAGAAAGTGAGAAGACTTTGATAAATAGCTTCAAAAATGTGCAAGTCAAGCAAATACCCCAGGAAGAGAACAAGCATGCCAACTCGTTAGCTAACCTGGCCTCAGTGGTGGAATACATGCTCAAGAGGACCGTGACCGTGGACTATTTGGTCGAGTTGAGCACAATTACTTCTAATGGGGTCGTGACTATATACACACTCAATTATAACCTGACCTAGACGGATCCGATCAGAAGCTACCTGGATAATGGGACATTGCCAGAACGCCGAGCTACGGTCAGAAGAATACGATACTGAGATGCAAGGTACATCCTCCTTGATAGAGTATTATATTGCAAATATTTCTTGGGTCCCTACTCCAGATTTCACATACTTGAGAAGGCTTAATACATCATGCAAGAAGTCTATGAAGGGATCTGTAGAAACCACTCGGGGGGCAGATCACTAGCTCAGAAGTTGCTCTGGCATAGGTACTATTAGCCGAGAATGCTAGAAGATACGGGAGAGTTTTTAAAGAAATGCGACAAGTGCCAAAGGTTTGTCGCCCACCCTCACGCACCGCCAACTGAGCTGGTGTCTATGACCAACCCATGGCCCTTTGCACAGTGGGGCATCGACCTCCTCGGTCCGTTCCCTCAGGGCACCGACCAGAAGAAGTTCTTGGTCATTGCCATCGACTACTTCACAAAGTCAATAAAGTTCGAGCTCCTAGCCAAGATCACCAAGGAGAAAATCCAGGACTTTGTGTGGAAGAGCATGATCTACCAGTTTGGCATCCCCAAAACAATCGTCTCAAACAACGGGAAGTAGTTCAACAATGACCTGTTTGCCGAACTCTGCTTAGGATTAGGAATCAACATGCATTTTTCCTCTCCGGGCCACCACTAAGCCAATGGTTAGGTCGAGGTTACCAATAGAATCATTCTGCTAAACATTTTCTAAAGGTATGCCATACAATGTTACAGTTAAAACATTTCACAACTTTATTATTTTCAGAAAAGAATTTTTGAAATCTCTTTGACTTGACATTTTTCTAAAACCCAAAACCAATTTTGTCGAAAACACCTTTAGAATTTCTCAAAAGCATTCTAAAATTATTTTCACCATTTGGAAACTTGAGAACAATATAATCTAAATCTGAAACTTTAGATTTTAATTCAATGTTTTCCTTTTCTAAATCACATGAAACAATTTTTGAAATTTGATTTTTAAAATTAGTATTTTCGAGCTTGAGATTTTCAATGTGTTTGTTTAATGTTGTCATTATACTTTATACAGCATTAATTTGAAAATATTTATCCTTATAATCATGCAATAATTCTTGATAAATATAAAATAACTCATCAAAATCCAAAGGACAAGAACTAGAGCATTCAGTTACCTTAACCCCATTGGAAATTAGGGCAAACGTCGGAGTTTCCTCATCATCGCTTGATGCTTCGGAACTACTGGAATCCATAACTCATGTTTCTTTCATAGATCTCTCTTTCCTCTTTGACTTTCCTTCTAATTCATCCTCATATTGTTACATGTTTGTCTCATAGGTTATCAAATTTCCGATGAGTTCATCGATAGTGTATTTGGTGAGATCTTTGGCTTCCTTAATTGCGGTCACTTTTGATTCCAAGATTTTGGTCAATGATATCAAAAAATTAGTACTTTTTGCTCCATGAAATACGATTTTCCAAGCTGATCAAGATTATTGCATATGTTAATGAATCTCGCATACATTTCTAAGATTGTTTTTGCATCACCCATTTTGAACACTTCAAATTGATGAGTGTAAGCATTGATTTTAGATTTCTTCACTTGATCAGTTCCCTCCAATGTGGTTTTCAATGTATCCTACATTTCTTTCGCATATATACAACCTGAAACTCTACTGTACTTAATTGCATCTAAGGAACAAAGCAGAATGTTAATAGCTTGAGAGTTAATAGACAGTTTTTATTTATCGAAGGAACTCAGTTGTTCCTTCATCTTAATTACTCCATTCTCTTTAAAAAATATATAGACCGTCTTCAATAACCAACCATGCCTCATAATTAGTGGCTTAAAGAAATGCAATCATCTTGTTCTTCCAAAAAGCATAATTACTACCTATAAACAGAGGTGGATGGTGCATGTAGTATGCCATAAGATCTTTTTTAGCTAGGATTTTAAGCTAAACGAGTTAAACCAGCTCTTGTACCAATTGTTGGCTCAAAGAACTACCCAAGAGGGGGGTGAATTGGGTAATTACAAAATTTAAACAATTAATTTCGTTAAACACTTAATATCAAATAATTAATTTTTCTAAATTAATTATTATCTTAGTCATACAAAGGATATGTGTTTAATACTAAGTGCATACCCAAACACAATATAATAAATGAACAATCTAGCACACAACAATATATCCTGGTTCGATCAAGCTAGTATTGTCTACGTTCAGTCCCCCGAGCTCCACGGAGATTCGCAATCCACTAAACCCTATAGTCTCTTTACCAGGTAGGAATCAAATCCTTACAACAATTCTTTTAGAAGCACATAATCAAACTTTACAAATTACCCTTTTCTCAAGCCAAGGGTAAACCCTATATTTTTACCAAGCTAAAGATTAACCTAAAACTCTCTCACTTATCATTTTCATAGGGAATGATGGACCTTTACAATTCACTCAAAAAAATAATTCAATTACCGGAATAATCAAAACCTAATTCTTTTCAAGTGAAAAGAGTAACCTAATCTTTTTACCAGCACAAATATCAAACCCTAATTTTTTTCACAGGAAAAATATCAAAACCTAGTTACCCTGACTAGACACTGTCCCAAACATATCTAATCTGCTCAAACTCACAAATACAAAAAACAAAATGTTAGTTTCTTCCCACAAGGAGATTCTACCACCTCAATACGAATATGCTCGATTAATAACCCGAATAATTACTATGTGATAGATACAATGTGAGAAAAATTAAATCTAATTAATTAATAAAGTGGGTAGCACAATTTAAGCATGTAATCAAATAATCAAACAAAAATCGTTTAAAACGATTTTTAGGCTTTTAAGTTTAAAACAATTTTCTAATCAACCCTGCACTAAACAATCAATGAAAATATAACTTCAAAGTAAATAATAAAGTTTGGATAGACAAATATCAAACACTCCGACAGCTAGTTTCTCAAAGACATACCATTAATGACACTCTTAGACCTCATATATGATAACTTTTTCATTTCAAGAGTATTTCACTTAAAAATAACTTTTGATTCTCTCAATTAAGTTCACAAAACTATTCTCAATTTAAAACCAAAGAAATAGGAAGTATTAAACCATTTAAATTATGAGAATCTTAAAGTATATGGACCATATCAGTAGGGATAATATAATAGGTTGATAGTATATCAATTAAGTTCAAATCCCCCCAAATCTTTCCCTTGGAATCATAAAAAATGGACAGTTTTTTACCAAGAGACCAAATCTCCCAAAATCTCAACTGACTCAGTCGGTTGATCGAGTCCCACAGGTTAGTTGACCGACCTGTTTAGCTCCCAATTTACTCATTGGCTTAAGGCCAGTCGGTTGGCCGATTACTTCTAATCGGTTAACCGATTAGATCAGAGTGATCAAATTTCCCCTTCAATTCACCTACTGACTCAAACGATTGAGCAACCCTCTTTATTCAGTTGATCGATTGGATCAATGTACTTACTTCCTTCACTACTTCAGCAATTGTTTCAAATGGTTGACCGACTAGATCAGTAGCACCTCATTTTAACTTCAAAACTCGTTGTTTGATTCGGTTGACCGATTACTTTTCTCAGTTGACCGAATTGACCCGAAAATTCAACTTTTTATATTTTAAAATATATTTTTCAATTAGGTTAATTATCAAATTTATTTCACACAATGAGTACATACAATATTGTTTTTTAGGATCTTAAACTTATCACTTCTTATCATGGCACATATATAATTAACTCATTTAAAGTGTCTTGTGTGATCTTAATTCAAGTTACATTAAGAGTATAAAAGTAGAGAGTTGTTTTCACCTATTTTTCTTCAAGGTCTTCAAAACTCTTCACATCTTCATTGTGTCCATCTTGCACCCTTTATGTTTTCTTCATGAAGTCTTCTTCTTATAACATGCATGGAACTATAAATCTAAAACACTCAATAAAACCATTAGTTCCACTAAAAATATAAATTCTTAATTGTTCATCAAAACTTTGGGTTCAACAAATTCCATCAAGAATTTCTTCAAAACTTTCTCTCAAACGTATATTCCAGAAAATATACTAAATATGATTTGATCCTTGATTCTTGATGGATTAAAAAATGAAATTCGCAAGTCTATGTATAAGGAATTTAAATATTACCTATAATGGTTATATTGTAAAATATATGCCGAAAATTAGCATATATAGATCTAATATATTACATTAGTTTAAATCAACCATATTTGACCAGAAATGAAACTTTTAAAACACACAATTCAGCCCCAAAAATATTTTGATTTAAACCACCAAAGGATAAAAAGAAGTTTACCTTGTAAAAATCACAAAATCAAGTAATATATGAACTAAATTAAAATATTCCCAAAATATATAATAGATCTTTGAAAACCAATCAAAACCAATTAAAATATAACATTTCAACGTCCAATTCCATGAAAATGGGTAGAATATCTCTTAAAGACGTTTTGGTCAAGTTATGAAAACAAACACATCAGTCGACCAGTTAACCCTCTATGTTTAGATTTCTAGCCGTTGAATATTGATCGATCGACTGGGCGATCAACTATTTTAGGCTTTGAATCAATTGTTCAACCCTTTGGTCAACCAATTTAGCCTAAAATCCCAAAAAAATACTAACCTAAATCATTCAGTGGACCGTTCTTCCTGGTTATCAACCGTTCAGGCCAAAAAATCAATTTTTTCCATTTTTCAAATATTTTCTTGATCAAGCTTTTAGGAAAATTATTTTCTCTCTTAAATTATCGTTTCTTACCATATCAAAAAATATTTCTTGTTATTATCAAGTGACGTGCATGATCCTAATTGAGTTGCATTAAGAGTTTAAGAAGTGTTGAGTTGTTTTACCTAGAAATACAAAAAAACTTCTTTGTCTTTATTGCAACCATCTTAATCTTTAATATATCTCTTTATGAAAGCCAATCTTTTTCCCATTTGATATTTTTCTCATTCAAGCACTAGAACTAAAATATGAAATACTCGATAAATGCATTAGTTCCTCAAAACATCAATATAAATTTGTGCATCAAAACATCTAGGGTCAACACATACGTATTTGTCATAGAAGTCCATATCCCATTGACTATCTCATGATATATGAATATATTATAGATCTGGTCCTCCATTGAGTTGAACATTTACCTCAAAATGACACCATTGTCTGCATCCAACTAAGTGTAACTGGGATCAACTTTGGCCAACTGCATCTCATTTTCCCAAATCCGCCTTATCTTGTATTTTCTACCAAGATAGAGGCAAAACAAATGGCACAAAGCATGAAGGTTCTTCCCATTCAATAACACCCTTGTGACACATTGAGTCGATGTCTTTAGTTCTCGAGAGAGAAACCGTAGTCAACAGAATATCGAGCTTTTTTTTGGTAGATTTGAATACAAGTTACAATATACGGTATGAAAACAAATTGAGAGAGATCATAGGGTAACAATTGCTACCAGAAGGATAATACAGACACAATGAAGAAAATTGGACACTTTGTTACCTGGACAATGAAGAAAGAAAATGAACCATTTTCTAGTACATCAGGGGCAACAAAGAAGGTACGAGAGGCTGAAAAATGCTACTAGTTAACAACTAAGACAAGGCTACTAGCCCGACAACAAAGCAAGGGCCGCGACTAGCCTTCATCTAGGGCAAGTCCATACGATCGCTATTGGAAGAAGAAACACTAAGGAATGGACCTCTAAACGATAGCAACTTTAGACACATGTACGATATAGAAATGGCTTGGACACAACCGTGGTCTTGGACGTAGCTGCAATCTTGGACAGTGGGTCGTGGTCGCGAAACAAAGGCAATAGGGTCGTGGTGTTCGGATGACAATGGCTACAACAGGGTTTAGGTGGTCAGACGACAATAGCAATAGGGGTTATATGTGATTATCAAGCAATAGTTTTTTTTCTTTCGCTCTGATACTGAAAATAATGTAGGGAAAATAATATTTTATCTTATTTCATTGAGGCTATAGTCCCTGAATTATTTAGCCCTAACAATAGGCAAAATAAGAAATAAAAAAATCACACCTAATAAATATGTTAATAAACAAAATAAAAGAAATTACCACATTGGTTAACATGATCTAAAAATAATTAAAAATAAATAATTAAATGAATTAAATAATACAAAAGGAGGAATCAATATAAACTCCAAGAAATTATGTAATAATACATCATTCAATAATTGTGCAAAAATTCTAATTCAAGTAATTGGATGGCATTTCTATAAACCACACCACATCATAGCACATTACACTATAATAACTCATAGCATCTCCAATAGATGAGAACTAAGGGGTGCCAAAAAATTTAACCACAAAGTATTTTTAGCCAAAAATTAAGGCCCAACAGATGTGCCATCTAGTGTAGCAAAATGACACACTCCCTTGCCTAAGCCATATTTGCCGCAAGTGCAAAACTAATAAAAAAATTGGAAGGAAGACGATTGGAAATAGTCGTTGCTCCAATAATTATCAACAGGGCCCCTCCCTCCCGTCCCCCCCCCCCCCCCCCCCCCCAAAAAAGAAAAAACACCAAAAAAATGATTTTGTAAATTTTATTTTGTTTATATTAATTTTAATTTATTGATTAAGTTGGGTTATAATTTAATTTGAACTAATTTAGATTCAAATTTCTGATTTATTTAGTTTAATTGATACATGTTAATTCAGAATATAATCATAAATTTGATATATGTAGATACATAATACTAATTCAAACTAAATAAAAAGTAATAATTTAGTATTGAAATTTTACAAATTAAAAAAAATAGATTTAAAAAAATTAAATTTTTTATTAAAGATCATTTTTTTAATTTTAATACAAAATACATTTAGAGGAAAGATACATCATTTTTACCACAACTGTTAAAATACACATCTTAAATTATATGTGTCATACCACTATTCATGTGCTATATCTTATAAATGTCACACTAAATTTAGCACATCTATTGGAGATACTCTCAGAGCACCAACGATTCTCTCTATTATTGAATTTAAATTAACTTGCCTACCTTGTTTCTTGATGTCCCTTGAATTTATTCAATGGATTTTCAGTGCAATACTTCAATGTTATCTATTGCACCCAACTCCGAATCTCCTTTCATGTTTCCCTCTTCAACCAATGCTTCCAATGGCTTATAAGTATAAAAGGAAGCACGAATTAGGCAGTATATGAGATTGATGACTTGTATTCCACTGACGAGCCAAAAGTAGTTTTCCAGCTTTTCCCTGTTGAGGTTCTTATCAGGTAATCAGTACCTTTCCTTGCCAGTGTATTGGTGAATCAAGGATACCATTAGTGTTCCTATGTAATTCCCCAGAGACAACGTAACCCAGTAGAGTGCAGCTGATGTGCTTCTCATACTCTCTGGCGACTGATCGTAAAGAAATTACATATAACCAACAGACATGAAAACCTCAGCTATTCCATGGAGGCAATGCTGAGGAACCAACCAAAAGATACTAATAGGTATAGTGGCAGTTGGGTTGTCAAGTAAATTGTGTTCTGCAGCCACTTCTTTTCACTTAATCTCAATAATTGTTGAGACGATGGGAGCAACAATGTTGACAGCGAAGCCAACGCCCATTCTCTGTAGGCACGTGATTCCTGCTGGATTTCTTGTGAAACGATGAGCAACCAATAGGCTTCATCCGCAGTTAGTTGGTCGAAAAATGTGGTACCAATTCTTTTTTCTACCTAATTTCTTGTTGCGGCTAGTAACCCGTCGAGGAAGTTCAGTAGTTGACACTCCCTCGAAAAACGATGATTTGGGAACCGAGACAACAACTTCTTGTATCTATCCCAAGCACAATAAAATTGCTCAGAATCTCGTTGAAAGAAATGCAATAACACTTGTTGATCTAACATCTTCAAATACCTTGCAAGACAAAACAAAACTACAAACAAAAATGATAAACAAAATAAATGCCTAAACTAAAATCAAGTTACTTACTCACAATATCAACAATAATCCAAAAACTAAACCCCGGCAACGACGCCAAAAATTTGGTAGCAGAGTATTACGTCGTTATTTTCACTACAAGTGTACGAGTCAAGTTTTAGTATAATGGGAAGGGTAGGGGTTGTTGTATCCACAGGGATTAGATTATATTATTGTTAAATACCGCGATTGTCATAACCGAATTTTATCTAGGTGACTCAAATGTAGTTTTTATAATAATTATAATCTTTAAACTAAATTAATTACTAAACTATAATACTACTATGACATTTATGGGAATTTATTTTCTAAGGATTAACTTCGTTCACTAATACATGTTCGATTCAATCTTGTTTACATTAACGGTATTCAAATCTATCCGACAATCTAGGTATCGAAATCTCACTCACTATCTCCCGAGTGTAAAGTGAATGAATATGTGACTTTGTGTCAACGCCGAAGTCCCCCTCAACCGTCTATATGACACTTCATCACATAAGTCTCGTCCCAATCTCATGGATTGCATACTTTCTAACGCCCTCCCGAGTCATTACATCATCACGTTGTATTTAAACCTTAGTCCCAATTCGGGGTTACCTCTCTGAAGTGTTAAACCCCGTATTCTCAAACCAAGCACAATACCATAACAAGCATATTATGATTGTAATAAAATGGTAAATACAATCGAATACAAATGAACAACCGTTAACGAAACATCAATTTATACAAACAATCTTTTCATGAAGTCAATCAAGCCTTAGACAATAAATGTTTAGCTACTCATGACTATAACTACATATACAGCAATAAACAAGTTAAACATAATCAAAACTATCAGCCAAACTAAGAATAAAAGAGAGAAACAAGGATACTAGCCATTATCCGAAGAACCGACGCTAAAACCGCTCCGAATATGTTTTCTTTTCTTGGATTTGATGATCTTCTCTTGGTTGATAGTGTCTTGGAGCTCTTAAGACTCCCAAAAATGTTTTTCTAGGTGTGGGAGAGAAAATAGGTATAATATAAGGATCAAAATATCTTAAAAAATATCTTAAAACAGCTGCCCTTTAACCGCTACAGCGGTCTATCTCACCGCTGCAGTGGTGAACAAATAGAGAGTTTTTGAACTCTCTGTTGTTTCACCACTGCAGGAGTGGGTTGACTGCTACAGCAATGGGTTGACCACTTCCGCGGTGAAGATGCTTCAACCAACTTTGATCCTCTTGATCGTTTCTCACCCGATTTCCTACCAATTTGCTTGATTATTGATCGTTTGTGTCCCTACACCTGATTTACATCAAAACGATTATAAACGCAATTAAATATTATTAAAACACTCAAAAACTACTAAATTTGGCTTGGGAATATATATACAAATTCCACCTATCAGTTTGCAACCTATAATCTTTCGATTAACAAACTCATCATAGTATCTAATTTCTTGCTCCTCTTTTTGAAAATAGGCATTATCATATTTAGATATTTGAGCACGCTTCTTGATTTTAGGAATTTTTATCACAAATTTGAAACAAATCAACCAAGATAATCCAAAAGATTTATCCTAAACAGAAAAGTAACTGAAACCCTAAAGGATAGAGAGAGAACCAACATTTTCGCAAAGCAAAGAGTCTCCAAATCTCAGATCCAAGCCCTAGACCTTCAGATTCAACCCAAAGATCTTCAAATCCAAGACAAATCGAACTAATTTGATGAAGTTTAAGGGTGAATGGACTTGGGAGATGAAGGGTTTTGGAGAGAAATGGTTTTTGAAATCGAATGAAATGAAATGAACAGCCAAAGCAGTTTTAAATCCCATAACGATCGGTCGACCTCCCATTTGGAGTCAGTTGACAGATGGATGTAGCGCTTTTTACTCTTCCCAGCCTGGTACTATTAGTTGACCGACACCATATTGTCGGTTGACTTACCACACTGATCTTTTCATCTTTTAGTGCATTTAAACCCTACTTTGATCAACTTAGCTCAATTTTTACCTCTTATTTTGATCCACATATTTAATTAAAAATATTTTTAAGTACTCACACATTTAAACACACAAACCTGCATACCACAAACATCTAATTTTCAAAATGAACAAGCTCAGTCTCCCTAACAAAATTAATAAACTTAAACTTTAAAACGTTTGGGATACCCTGGATCATCCTTGGGAGTAATTGGTATGTGTACCTTTGGTGGATTATTGATTTTTGACTTGATATCCTTTGATTCCACCAATTTTCTTTTGCTTGATTTGTCTATTTTATTTTTTCCTTCTTAGCAGTGGCAATTTTCTGAATTGATTAAGTAAGAATTTTTTTGCCTTTATTTGGTACTTTAAGCTGTTTTTCCTCATTCTGCTTTGGCATGACTTTGCACATAGTTTTTTTCTTATATTGGTATTTTGTCGTTTGTTGTAGATAAGCTTTGTCAGCTCTCACATATTGAGCTTGCTGCTATTTTACTCTTCTATTTATCATGTGCTTATTCTCTTTCTTAGGTACATTGAACCTTGATTCTCTTGTCAGCATGGCATATTCATTGTACCTTTGATATTGTCTGAATCTCCGATTGGTTCTTGCATCAATTTTCTCTTTTTACTATCCGGTTGTTTCTGGATCTCACATGATAACCATGCAATAACAAGATTTTTCATAATAACCAAAGTTGCCACAATAAAAACATTTAATACTGTTAGCACGTCTCTTCGGATAGTCATTGTTTCGTACAGGAGCATGATATTGTTGACGAATTTGAGAAGCAGTTTTAGTGACTATTAGTTTTTCAACAGATTTAGTACTCTCAATATCCTTGAATTTATCCTCTGTCTCTTTAAGCTCCTTTTCCGTCTTCTCAAGTAACCGCTCATTGGTGCTAACATTTACCTATAGACCAAAAAAAAAATTATGCATAAATTCAAGATTATTCTTAAGAATTTGGCACTCATTTTCAATAGAATGGATTTTCACATGAACTCTATCAAGCTCACACCTTGCATTATCTAACTCAATGCTCAAGGCCTCATTCAAAGTTTCAAGATTTTTCCTTTTAAAATCATTCGGTTGAAGATCATAAAAATCATTTTTCAAAAACTTAGTCTCATCTTTGAGAGATTCAATTTTCTCATACAACTTACCAATTTCAGATAAAGTATTTCTAAACTCAACAGTTTCGAAATATCTGTCCAAATTTTTTTTCTTGAGAGATTTAATAGTATTAAACTTCTTATTTTCAAGAGTTGAAATTTTTTGCTCAAGTTTAAAATTCTCTTTTCCAAAAACATACGTAATAACAATACGAATCGCAATAACCTTATCTACATTCTCATCATTGTGAATTCTATCAGTCTTATGAACAGAATAATGACTATCAGAAGAAGTAGAATCAACAGTAGTGCACATAATTTAATAATCAAGACACTTTTCGTGATCGTGTTTAGCTATACTGTAAAGCATATCGAGCTAAAACCAACTCTGATATCAATTGTTGGTCCAGTCAGCTACCCAAAAGGGGAGTGAACGGGGTAGATAAAAAAAATTAATTCAAATGATAATACTTCAAAAAATCAAATAATTAATTTTACCCTAAATTAATTATCATATTTATAGCAGAGGATATATATATATATATATATATATATATATATATATATATATATATATATTGAACTAAGTGCACACCAAATAATAAAATATAAAGAAAGTAAAGAAAGTAGCACACCAGAAATTTATACTGGTTCACCAAGTTATTCTTGGCTAATCCAGTCCCCAAAGTATCGCGGAGAGTCGCAACCACTAATCACTATGATTCCTTCAACCTGGTAGGAACCAAACCCTTACAAAATGATTATTTTCGTAGGCTCAGAATCAACCTTTACAATTCCTTTTCATAGGCTAAGGAATAACCTTATCTTTTTCACAGGTTAAAGATTAACCCAATTCTTTTATACGTAGGCCAAAAATTAAACCTCACACAAAAATACTCCAAGTATTCTTTTACCAAGTAAGGATTGAACTGTTACAAATTCACTCACAAATTAATTCTATTAAGAAATAATTAACACCTAATCTTTTTATACACTAGGCAAATTGATGCGAACCTCACCAAGGATTAGTGAGACAAGAAACCAACTTTGGGTTTTTTCGCGAAAATTGAAACTAAATCAGATTTTGAGCGAACTAAAAATACAGAAATTGAAAGATAGATTACCTTGACCCAATGTTTATGAACGAAACGCGAACCAATGGTATGATGATCTTGCCCTAATAATAGGCCCAACTGGAACATGTAACGGATCCTCTGATAGTGCTCATTGATTCTCATCATTCCCCTTCTCTCCAAAAATATTCGTCCTCGAATCTTCACCATAGTATTGCTAATAGTTCGGCAATCATCAAACATTCACCAAGTCCCATTCTTCCTAGGCACAAATAGTATCGTACCGCACACGAACTCATGCTTTCTCGTATGTGTCCTTTCTCCTCCGAATTATGCCCATAGGTTGGTTGGTTAGGAATCATTGCGTTGGCCACAAAATCGATTTGATGCCCGATCCCTCTATTAGGAAGGCATCCGCAATACACATCATTATGAAACATGTCCTTATATTCCTGCAACATATGTACAACAACACTAGTCAAAGATTTGTCAATTTTGTTAGTAGTAAAACAGGCCTCTTTGTACAAGAGTACGAAATATAGGTTGATTTGTATTAAAAAACAAACTCTTGACATCACTCAACTTAGCATAAAAACTCACTTGTTTTTCTGTTTTTCTCTTATTTTTTTCGCTCTCTTTCTCTTTTTCACTCTCTTTTCTCTTTTTACACTCCTCTTTCTCATCTTTTTTTGAACTCATCTCACAAGTTTTTTTCAACTCATTCTCTCTTTTCAATTCCATTTGATTCTCATTCTCTTTTTGTTGTTCCATATCATCTTCCGCAACTTGAGCACTTAGAGCATGCCACGCCACAAGTATCTCTCCCTCCATCGGGTACTCCATTTCTTCATCACAAGCATCCTCAAGTTGTGGATTCTAGTCATCACCACTCTTGCTTTCGGTTTCCACTTCTCCATCAACATGTACTATCGTGGTCTTCTTATTTGGCATTATGAAGCTATGTGACCTACTCCCCCACAGTGAAAACATTCAATATCACGATTACAAGTTTGGGTTTCAGTTTTACCTTTGTAGGTATTAGGCACATCATCTCTCATATTCGGAGGTTCGGTTTGGGATGCAAAAATAACCCCTTCATCTATCCTCCTATTAGGCCTCCATGAAGTAGAGGAGCTTAGATTTTGAAATAACCGAGTTGCCTTTCTTTTAAGTTGTCGTTCCATCTTTATTGCCATGTGCACCATGTCCTCCAACTCCACATAATGTTGCAACTCCACTATGTAGGCAATCTCCCAATTCAGCCCATTCAAGAACCTTGTCATGGTAGCTTCTCTATCTTCCTTGACATTAGCCCGGATCATAGAGATCTCCATCTCCTTGTGGTAATCATCTACGCTCTGATATCCTTGAGTAAGACTTTGTACAATGATGCGAACCTCACCAAGCATTAGTGAGACCCGAAACCAATTTAGGATTTCTTCGTAAAGGATCGAATCTAAATTCAGATTTGACAACGAAGAACACAAGAAAATACAGAAAGTTGATAGATTACCTTGACCCAGCGTTTATGAATGGAACGCGAACCAAATATATAAGAGAATCCTTAACCCAATGATTACAAGAGAATCACGAACCAAAAAGGTTGAATGCCACAAGAAAACTTGATAAGTTCAGAAAAGTTCTTTAAAGAACTCAAGAGAAAACTCTCCCAAAATATATTAATCAATATCAAAAGTGTATTCTCCAAAGGTGGCATCGAATTATCATCTGTCTCATTTTCAGTCTCAATATCTCCATCATCCCTCATAATCATCACTCTCTTATTCAGACATTGAGATGCAATATGACCTGTTCCCAAACACTTAAAACATTTATTTCTCTATTTCTAGAAGGTTGGGAATCAGTCTTACCTTGGTTCGGTATACCTCCAATTTTGTGAATTTTGGGAGGTTCGGCCTTGGGCTGAAAATTAGGCTTCTTTTCCCTCTTGCTCCAATTCAGTTTTCAAGAAGAAGAAGAACCTGATTGCTACCCAACTCGTGTGGAACCCTTTCGCTTCAATTATTGCTCCACTTTGATGGCCATGTACACCATGTCACTCAACTCAACATAATGCTGCAATTCCACCACATTTTTAATGTCACAATTTAGCCCAGTTAGAAACCTGGTCATAGTTGCTTCTCGGTCCTGTTTCACATTGGCTCGAATCATGGCTACTTCCATCTCTTTATAGTAGTCTTACACACACTTAGAACCTTGTGTAAGACTTTGCAATTTCTTATACAAGCCCCTATAGTAGTGACTAGGGACAAACTACCTCCTCATGATGACCTTCATTTCCACCCACGTCTCAATAGGCCTCTTATGGTTTCTCCTCCTGTTTATCACAGGTTGATCTCACCATATTATAGCATAGTCAATAAACTCAATTACAACAAGTTTTACCTTTTTCTCCTCAAAGTAGTTGTGGCACTCAAAGATCAACTCTACCTTCTTCTCCCACTCCAAGTATACTTCAAGGTCATTTTTTCCTTAGAATGACTATATCTTCACCTTGATGCTTTCCAAGTTATTATCAAGCCTTTCCCCATATCTATCTTCTCTATTTCTATATCCATGCCCAAGTCTGCCCAACCTCGCATTAG
This sequence comes from Eucommia ulmoides, assembly GCA_016647705.1. NCBI lineage: Eukaryota > Viridiplantae > Streptophyta > Magnoliopsida > Garryales > Eucommiaceae > Eucommia > Eucommia ulmoides. The sequence goes on along the minus strand of CM028327.1, from coordinate 26,488,189 downwards.
AGACGCAATCATCTTCATCTAGGTCATTCACATAATCATCTTCATATTCGAACCAAGACTAATTCCTCTCTCTTCGTTGCACATTAGGAGCTCTCTATGGCTATCCCTTTTGTGCACTAGACTCAACTTTGTCTAGTCGCTCATGCACTTCATCAAACTGCAAGTTCAACCGTTGAAGCGTTTGCTCCAAGGCCTTGTAAAAAACTTTTACGTCCATGACGTCCATCCTTTCCAGTGCTTCATCGGATGAGCCTTTGTCTGTTTCTCGGGACATGTTTAGTAACCAGTAAAACAAAGTTAACAAACCTCACAAACACTCCTTCACGTGTTTACACTCAAACTATGTCACTCCACTCGTGTATCACTCAAATTCGACTTTTACCCTCTTATGAGCTCATACTCTTTCTTGCATTTTTCTACTCTTTAGTTCACTCTTTTAGTTCTTTATTGAACTTAACCAATCTAAATCAGAAATTTCCTTATAGCAATCCAAACTCAACAAATTGATTCACTAAGAATGAGATTTTAGGAACGAAAACAAAGCGAACAACAAGAGCACAAAGAAAAGTTGATGTCATAGAACAAGAAGAAATAATTCTCATTTTTTTTAGGGGCGGCTGCTGAATTTTCTTTTCTTTTTTTAAATACAGCAACTTTAAATTGAGATTTGAAGATGCACACTAAGAAAAAAAATGAAAATTGACCAAATTTGATTATATATTTCGGCCAAGAATATTTTAACGTAGGAGTGAATTGATTACAATGAAGGAAAGAAAAAATATAAAAAGGATAGATGAAACCTGATTTAGACCTTACTCTGATTACCAAATGATGTGAACCTCACCAAGGATTAGTGAGATAAGAAACCAACTTAGGGTTTTTTCGCGAAGATTGAAACTAAATCAGATTTTGAGCGAACTAAAAATATAGAAATTGAAAGATAGATTACCTTGACCCAACATTTATGAACGAAACGCGAACCAATGGTATAATGATCTTGCCCTAATAATCGCCCAACTGGAACACGTAACGGATCCTCTGATAGTGCTCATTGATTCTCATCACAAATATCAAAACCTCAATCTCTTTACAGGAAGAGATTGAAACCGGCTACTCCTTGATTAGAGACTCCCAATAGTATCTAATCCGACACACAACTCACCAATTTCAAAATTGATAAGTGATTTTTCTACTCGGAACTTCTACCACCCCAGATAAATTTATAGTCCATTAATGTCCCGATAGTAGTGATAGAAATATAGTGAGAATTTCAAAATCTGATTTTCAACAAAAACAGGTAGCAAGCAATTTAGCACGTAATTAGATTTTCTCAATAAATCATTTGAAAAATAATTTTCAATTTACAAAATTAGAAAACGATTTCAAAGATCAAATTTCCAAGTAATAAATAATAAAATCAAGCAACAATTAATAGCAAATAACTTGGAATGATCTCACCAAGAATCCATAGAATAAATAATGATAAGTAATGAAACTTCAAGTCGGTAATCAGTAATAATCCACTCCAAAATTTCTCAAGAATAAATCTCAAGAAAATTCTTACAATACTCTCAGAATTATCACTCTTAGAAAGCACTAGAATTGAATAGTTCTTCATAATAGAATAAATGGAGTTTTTTTTTATCTAAAAAACGCAAGTCTATATATATGAGATTACAATAAGCTCTCTAACCGCTATTTCCCATATTTCATGACAAATAATTATTCCAATAGACCTCTTATATCATAAAGACTCAATTCCCGTATAATCCACTTAATTATATCTTTTAAAATATCCAATTTAGTCCCTCAAACCTTTTCTTAATCTCAATTAGATAAGATAGAAAAAATTACATGAACCAAATTGAAAAATATCCAAAATACTTTAACCATATCTATAGGGATATTAAAATATTAACTATATATCTCAAAATTCATCAGATCCCTAAGATATCTCTGAGATCCTAACCATAAAATGTCTAGTAACGGCTACTTTTTGGATCAAAACCACAAATTCCTTAAATCCTGAAACTGATCATCGGTTAACCGACCAACACCTATCGGTCAACCGCTGGATTCAGGATGTAGACCAACCAAAAATCACTTCGCCCATAGGTCGACCGCCATTTATCCATCAGTCGATTGGACGATTCAAATTCATCTATAGGTCTACCTCCCTATCGACCTATGATTCAGAGAGTTCATTCTTTGGCCGTAGGTCACCTCCCTTGTAAGACCCCGACTTAGCAAGTACGTCATTAATAATTGCATTCTAGAGCATGGAAAAATTCAGGGAGAAATTGGATTAATTAAAATTCAAATCAAGCATTTAGGGGTCAAATTGGCAAATTTAGAAACATTAAATTTAAACTTGAGATTGAAATTGATAATTAAAAATCAAAATTTGAAAATATTAAGGATGAAATTATAATTTTAGAAACTTTTAAAAGTTGAAATTAATTAAAATAAGGATTGAAAGAAGTTAGGGGGGAGAAAAGTGAAATTTAACTAAAGTTTATTTTAATATATAAATATAAATAAATATATATATATATATATATATAATGCATAGATTAATGATTAAAAATCCCCCAAGAAAAATCCTGAACCGAAGAGAGAAATCTAGAGAAAGAGGAGAGAGATTTGCCGGTAATTGTTCTAGCACCGATTGTGTGGAGTTCACCGGCGGTGGGTTGTGTGTGGCGTCTGTGTGTGTGTGGTCGCTGTTCTGTGCAACTATTACGTAGTAAATGTGTGTTTTGGGGTGTGGGCGCTATTGTGTGTGTTCGTCGGCGTGCATGTGTGTGTTTCCTATTCGTCCAATGGCGGCAGTGCAGATGGTGTGTATGTATGATTATGTGTGTGTTCGTCGATTGTTCGGTGATCCTGTGGTGTGGGTTTTGATCACCGGCGGTGAATTAGAGAGAGAGAAAGTGGGTTTGGCCTAGCATATATGTTCTGTTTTGAGCTTCTGTTATGTGTAGGTGATCGTGGCTTGAGATTGTGTGTCTACTGTGTGTGTGTGTGTGTGTGTGTGTGTGTGTGCGTGTGTGTGTGTGTGTGTTGTGCCATCGTTCAATTGGTCCGACGGTGGTTGCTTGGTGTGGGATTTGTTGGTGGTCGGAGTAGAAGGTGATCGTCGGAGGAGAGAGAGAGATAGGATCGGCGGTGGATGCTCATCCGGTGGTATGGGTTGCTGGTTCAGCAATGTGTTCAGTCAGTGGTAGGTGTCCGTCCAATGCCGGCATAGGAGTGAGCGGGCTTGTGTATATGTTCCGTGATTGTGTGTGTGTGTGTGTTCTACTAGACGACTGCATGTGTGTGTGTGTTGTTCCTGCTTTATGTGTGTGTATGTCCTGTATGTGAGAGTGTGTAAATGGGGTTAATGGTGTTGTCGTTCGGCGGTGTGTGTGTGTGTGTGTGTGTGTGTATAGATCGCCGAAGTTGCCGCCGAAGAGTGAGAGAGAGAGAAAGTGGGTATGTGTGTGTGGGTGTATGGTTGTCTCTGTATGTGTGCTATGTGTGTGTGCTGCTACGATTGTATGTGGGTGGTCGGTTGTGGGTTGGCTAGCGGACGGTGGCAGGGAGGAGTGGAAGAGGCCAGTGGCTGCAGCAAAATAGCAAATAGAAATGGAAAGCAGAAGTAGAAAAAAAAAATACCCCAATAAAAATTCAAACCCCATCTCGCAACCCGTGAACGATTCGAAATAGGTAACGTTTTTCATTAAGTTTATTTTAGTTTTGTTAAATTAAATTCTAGCATAAAAAATTTTGTAACCGGAATAATAAATTTGGGACTGTTAAATGAAAAATTAATCGAATAATAATTTTATATAATAAAATACGTGAACGGAAAAAATAATGAAAAATTAGGGCCTGCATTACATGATTGGGTAATTTTATATAAAATATTAATTTAGGCCCTGTCACTATTAGGTTTGCAGGCACCGGAGTACCGGTAGAAAATAGGGGTCAAAGTCTTCGAAAACGGATAATTAGATGAGTGTATTGTTTTCTTGTCAAATTATTTTCTATGTATACATATGATGATATATGTGTTTACTTACATTGTACGATTTCATAAATGATATGGATCAAGCAAGTTTTTGTGGTGAGTTGGTAAAATGAATTTCTGGGGAATTGTGTTGGTTTCTAAAAAGAATGATTAAAAATAATTTTCGTTGGATATGGGTGGTTTTGAAAAGAGAGTGGAAAATATATGGTTTTCTAAAAATGCTTAGTTTTCTAAAAACAAAAATAGAAAAATAATTTTTACTGAAATCGGTGTTACAAAAGTGAAAAATTGGTTTTTTTTTTTTTACTGAAATTAGTGGTACTTTTAAAAAGGAGAGTGAAAAACGTGATTTTGGAAATTCTCCCCGAAAGAGGTGTGGTTTATATTCTCCCTATAAGGGGTGTGGATTTTTGACGATGTAGTGTGAAAATGTATTTCTTCCCATAAGGGATGTGGATTGTTAACTATACTGATAATTTTGATGATGCCATAGTTGTACTCCCCTAAAGAGATGTGGTTTCTCCCCGAAAGGAGTGTGGATTATATTTCTCCCCGTAAGGGGTGTGGATTTCTTCCCATGGGATGTGGATAGTTCTCCCCGTAAGGGGTGTGGATTATATTTTTCCCCAAAAAGGGGTATGGATATTTCATAGGAAGGCATTCCTACGGATGTTACGGTGCTGTTACAACTCCCAATCGTGAGGTTAAAACGATCACTATGACTAATCAGTGAGTGGTGTGGTGTGGTGGTGTGGTGTTTTGAGATGCGGTATTTTACTTATAGTTGGTGATTTGTTATATGATGATTGGTATTATTTTATACTGGATGAGTTTGAATAGAACTTATATATATTGATTTACTTTCACTGCTTATATTATGGTGATTTTTATTAGAAATGTGATGTTTGTATACTTATGCTTAATCCATATTTAATTGTGGTATTATTTAGAATGTATTATTATTTTAAAAAATGTTTTACTAAGAAGGCAGTACACTCGCCAAGTGAAATAACTAGGAGTCGGTCCCCTACTGGAACTAGGTCAAACCCGAAGGTGCGATAGAGAAAGAATATCTTGGGGGTGCTACTTGAAAGGAAACTAAATGAGAGATTTAGGGTTTCGTATTCGTGTTGTTAAATAAATAATTTTTTATTGGGACTGGTGTTCGTAAATGAAAGAGTGTATATACTTATGATTTGTTCTGTGATTGCATTTTTATTTTTGTCGTCTATAGTAAGTTAGATATTTAGGTGATGTCGTGTCGACGTCACGCCAGCCCCACAATGACGGGTGTCCGGGGTGGGGTGTGACATCCTTATCGACCAAACAATTCAGAGATTGCTTCAAACTCATCACCTTTTCATCGGTTGACCGGACCTCTTGTGTAGGTCAGCCGAACAATTTTGGATAATTAATGTTTTACTAAATTTCTTTGATGTTTTTGCTCCTTTAACCGATTTCTTTTCTCGGTTAACTCCACTAAATCCTTAAATTCAATGTTAATTAATTATCTTTCTTAAATCAATATTTCTTCATCAATTACTCATAGAAGCAAATATGTTAGCTAATTAGGATCCTATTAAAAAACATACTTAATTGTAAAAATATTTTGTGTCGTGTACGATCCTAATCGAGATACATTAATAGTAAAAATTTAACTTGAGTTGTTTTTCCTTAGGTTCTTCAAAGTCTTCGGTCTCTTAATATCCATTATTTTGTCAGTTTCTTTGGCAACCATTCAACTTCTTCATGATAATATCTTCAATGGAACTTGTTGGCCCAGTAGAATACCCAAGAGGGGGGTAAATTGGGTAATTAAAAAATATCAAAGAGAAAATACTTTAATAAATCAAATAATTAATTTTAATTCGGAATTAATTATTATCTTTATATCATAACGGAATTATCAAATCAACTAGGTGCACACCAAATAACAATAACAAACAAATTAAAGATTGCAGCACACCAGAAATTTATACTGGTTCATCAAACTACTCTTGGTTAATCCAGTCCTTCGAGCCTCACGGAGAGTCGCACCCACTAATACTCAAAATCCCTTTAAAGGTAGGAACCAAACCCTCACAACGATTCTTTTACAGACTCAGAATCAACCTTTACAAAATCTTTTTTACAGGTTAAGGAAGAACCTCTACTTTCTACAAGCTAAAGAATAACCTAATTCTTTTTAATACAAAGACAAAAGAATCAAAATCTCACCAACACTCCAAATGTCCTTTTACCCGGTTAGGATTAAACCGTTACAAAATTCACACAAATCAATTCTATCTAAGAAGAATTACTATATCAATCTCTTTACAAGAAGAGATTGAAATCGGTTACCCTTTGATTAAATACCCCCAACAGTATTTAATCTGTCACACTACTCACCAATATAAATTGATATGCAAATTATCTCACTCGGAGCTTTTACCACCCTCCAAATAAATTAAAACTCAATTAATATTCCAAAACTAGTGATAGAAATGTGAGATACTCAAAAATCTTATTTTTAACAAAAGATGGGAAGCACGTAATTTAGCACGTAACTAGATTCAAGAAATTGTTTACAAAATATTTTCTTCAATAAAAATCAGAAATAATTTATAAATATCAATTTCCAAAAATTAAATAAGCAATACAATATAGAAAGTAATTGGAAAGATCTCACCTAGAATCCACCAAAAAAATAATTAGATCGTTGTTACTTCAGATTCGGTAGCAGCAATTATTAACCACCAATAATTGTCAAGAATGTCTCTTAGAAAAACTCTCACAACAAAACTCAGTATGATATCTCTTAGAAAATCTTAATATGATCTCTTGATCTCTTAATCTCTCTTGGCCACATTTCATAATATGAAAAACGCAAGTCTATATATATGGAATATAAATTACCTCTCTAATGGCTAGTTCCCATATGTCATGACACTTAAATACTCTCTTAAACTTCTTATATCATTATGACTTCATTTTGGTTCAATTCACTTCATTAGTGCTTTTAAATCTCTCAATTAAGTCCCCCAAATATTTCTCAATCTCAATTAAATAGAATAGAAACAATTTTATATACCAAATTGAGAAATATTAAAACTTAATTAACCAAATCAATAGGAATTAAATAATAGGTGTAGCATATCTTAAATATCATAAAATCCCTAAAATCTCTCACAAATTCCAACAAAAAATGGCTACTTTTAAATATGAATTCGGAATCCTCAATATCCTAAAACTACGCCATCAGTCGACCGACCAGTCGACCGCTCAATTCAAGATGCAGCCAAGCCAAAGATTTTGTGCCCATCGGTCGACCTATCTGTCGACTTAGAGATTCAACGAGTTCCATTTTCCTTCACCGGTCGACCTACCTGTCGACTTAGAGATTTAGAGAGTTTCATTTCTCTTCACCAGTCGACTAAGAGATACAGAGAGTTTCACCTGTTTTGTCCGGTCGACTTATGCATGTTAGATCTCTTTTCTAAACTCGTTTTTAATACATTCTCATTTACGTTGTTGGCCCTTTAACCATTTTCTTTTCTTAATTAACTCTACTAAATACTTAACTCCAATTCTAATCAATTATAAATATTTCTTTTTCAATTACACATAAGAGCAAATAATTTCACTAATTAAGATCCTATTAAAAACACACATATTTATAAAAATTATTTAAAAATCTTTTTGTGTCGTGTGTAATATTAATTGGGATATTAAGAGTTGAAATTTAAATCTGAGTTGTTTTCCCTAGGTTCTTCAAATTATTCAACCTCTTAATTCCTTCATCATCTTTATTATCAAATCTTCATCATTCGGAACTAATAAACTGAAACACTTAAACAAACTGTTAGTTCCACCAAAAATATCAGCGTTTAATTGTCCATCAAAATCTTAGGATCAACAATCTCTCCATTTTTTATGATAATAATTAACTTTGATATTTTCTTCAAAATAATAATATAACCACACTCCCCCTGAATCTGAGGATGGATTTTATAATGTTTTTAAGCATAAGAATGAAGATTTTTAAAATATGATCAATAAAGTACAAATATAAAAATTAAACTCCCCCTTAAGATATTCAATAAAACATTAACTAATTCTCCTCCTTTATCATTTTCAAAAACAAAATTTAGGGAGGGGAGAACCAAAAAACACAACTCTAGGCAAGTATCATTATGCCTATGTTATACCAAAAACATCATTCTAAGCATGCAATCTTCCTCTATATAATTAAAAATGAGCAAATTCATGCACATATGAATAATCATAACATTTCAGCAATGTAACATGATATCAATTAATATCTTCTTAGAATCTAGAAACATGTGATCTTTAACGTACTAGAATAGGAAGCATATCTCAAGAATAATTTATCAATTATTCTCATCAACGTGTATGATCACTAATTAATTCTAAGCACTCTTAATCCTATCAATCAATGAAGTCATCCCAAATAATATGTTTCGCATAAGAACATGAATCTTAATAATTACATGCATAATAAAATTTTAAAACCCTTCCAAAATAATAATCATTTAAAAATCTTTAATATATCAATATATCATTTCAAAATACATAAAATATCAGCTCAATTCACTTAACTCATTTTCTAAATCACGTAACATGTTTCAAAATTTAACTCATGATCACTACTTGATATAAGCACATAAAAACATGTTAATACTCCTTAACTAAATATGATTCTCAGAATTACCATGCAATATTTCTAAGACAAAAAATGAATACATAATTTAAAATAAGTCTTAGAAACAATTACCAACTTACCTATTTGGCAAGTTGGGACTCTCCCTTTTTAACAAATTTAATGAATTTAAAATGCGAGAGATTATGGGTACCTTTTATATCTTTCGGGGTGACTTTACTTTTTACCTCATTTGTGCTCATGATTGCTTTGGCTGCATAATTTCTCTTGCCCTGTCTGTATCTTCTCAACCTTTGATTTTTGCCATTTGATTCATTGATGATTCCCTTTGCATATATCACTTGTGGCTTCTTGGTGATATCCCATCTTAACTTTTGTACAATTTTTCTCTTTGCACATTTCTCTTGTGGTTTTATAGTAATTTCATAATTTGTCTTTGATGCATCTTTTCGCTTTGTATGCGTCAGTTGTGGATCTTTGGTGACTTTCTGTTTTGGCTTTAATACAACTTCTTTATTTGTTCCTTCAGGTCCACTTTAGACATTATGTAATTCTGCACAAGACATTTCAATAGTTTTCTTCAGTATCCATTTTATTTTGAATCCGTCCTTGTTAGACATAAACTTAGGGTTCCAAAATGGACATGATACTTTAAAATGTCCAACTCTATTACAATAATAGCATCTCAAATCCAATTTATCATAGAAAGCACGAGATATAAAATATAAATCATTTCTAACAATAGAAGCATAACTATCACTGGCCTGTGATGAAGGATAAGACGATGAAGTATATCCACTTTGCAAAGAAAAATCATTTTCAGAAGCTCTTGAAACAGACTTGAGGTCGAATTTTGATTTTTCAATTTTTTTTCTTAAGTAAATTAATTTTTGAATCAAGATCTGACCTTTACTTAGAAATAATATCAAGATTATTTTTTAAAACTCTGTTTTCATTTTTAAGAGAATTCACTTTAGAGAACAAATTATTAATTTAAAAAATAACGTCTGAAAACTCCTTTATACCACAATAATCATCCAAATGCATTTTAGATTTTTGAACACTTTTTCTACCATTTTCAAAATAAGCGATTTTTCTTTTTAAACTTAAACTCTCTTTAGCAAAAAGTAGTATGAGTGAAAGTAATTTTTCTATAATAATATGAACATTTTCATTATCATCATCTCCATCACTATCACAAGAATCACAAAAATCATAAATCATATTATCATATACGCATTTACCACTATTAAAAGATGATACACAAAACACATCATCCATGATGTGTGCACGTGACCGATTTTAGCTAGGATGTTAAACTTAATTAAGCTAAAACCAGTTTTGATGCCAATTGTTGGCCCAGTTGAATACCCAAGAAGGGGGGTAAATTGGGTAATTGAAAAATATCAGAGAGAAAATACTTTAATAAATCAAATAATTAATTTTAATCCTAAATTAATTATTATCTGTATACCACAGCGGAATTATCAAATCAACTAGGTGCACACCAAACAACAATAATAAACAAATTAAATATTACTGCACACCAGAAATTTATACTGGTTCACCAAGGTACTCTTGGCTAATCCAATCCTCCGAGCCCCATGAAGAGTCGCACCCACTAATACTCAAGATCCCTTTAAAGGTAGGAACCAAACTCTCACAACGATTCTTTTATAGGCTCATAATTAACCTTTACAAAATCCTTTTCACAAGTTAAAAAAGAACCTCTACTTTTTACAAATTAAATAATAACCTAATTCTTTTTAACACAAAGACAAAAGAATCAAAATCTCACCAATACTCCAAATATCCTTTTACCCAGTAAGGATTTAACTGTTACAAAATTAACACAAATCAATTCTATCCAGGAAGAATTACTACATCAATCTCTTTATAGAAAGAAACTGAAACCGGCTACCCACTGATTAAATACCCCCAACAGTATTTAATCTGTCACACTACTCACAGATACAAATTGATAAGCAAATTATCTCACTCAGAGCTTCTACTATCCCAAATAAATTAAAACTCGATTAATATCCCAAAATTAGTGATAGAAATATGAAATACTCAAAAATCTTATTTTTAACAAAAGATGGGTAGCACGTAATCAGATTTAAGAAATTGTTTATAAAACATTTTCTTCAATAAAAATCAAAAACAATTTCTAAAGATAAATTTCAAAAAATTAAATAAGCAATACAATATAGAAAGTAATTGGAAAGATCTCACCCGAAATCCACCAAAAAAATAATTAGATCGTTGTTACTTCAGATTCAGTAGCAGTAATGATTAACAGCCAATGATTGTCAAGAATGTCTCTTAGAAAAACTCTCACAAAAAAACTCAGTATGATATCTTTTAGAAAAGCTCTATATGATCTCTTGATCTCTTAATCTCTCTTGGCCACACTTCATGATATGAAAAACGCAGGTCTATATATATGGGATATAAATCACCTCTCTAACGGTTAGTTCCCATATGTCATGACACTTAAATGCACTCTTAGACCCATTATATCATTATGACTTCATTTTGGTTCAATTCACTTAATTATAACTTTTAAATATCTCAATTAAGTCCCTCAAATATTTCTAAATCTCAATTAAATAGAATAGAAACAATTTTATGTACCAAATTGAAAAATATTAAAACTTAATTAACCAAATCAATAGGAATTAAATAATAGGTGTATCATATCTTAAATATCATAAAATCCCTAAAATCTCTCAGAAAATCCCAACAAAAAATGGCTACTTTTAAATATGAATTCAGAATCCTTAATATCCTAAAACTGCGTCATCAGTTGACCGATCAGTCGACCGCTCGATTCAGGATGTAGCTAAGTCAAAGATTTTGTGCCCATCGGTCGACCTATCTGTCGACTTAGAGTTTCAACGAGTTCTATTTTCCTTCACCGGTCGACCTACCTGTCGACTTAGAGATTCAGAAAGTTTCATTTCTCTTCACCAGTCGACTTACCTGTCGACTGAAAGATACAGAGAGTTTCACCTGTTTTGTCCAATTGACTTATGTATGTTGGATTTCTTTTCTAAACTCGTTTTTAATACATTATCATTTACGTTCTCGCCCCTTTAACCATTTTCTTTTCTTAATTATCTCCACTAAATACTTAACTCCAATTCTAATCAATTGTGAATCTTTCTTTTTCAATTATGCATAGGAGCAAATAATTTAACTAATTAAGATCCTATTAAAAACACACATATTTATAAAAATCATTTAAAAACTTTTTTGTGTCGTGTGTGATCTTAATTGGGATATTAAAAGTTGAAATTTAAACCTGAGTTGTATTCCCTAAGTTCTTCAAATTTTTCAACCTCTTAATTCATTCATCATCTTTATCATCAAATTCTTCATCATTCGGAACTAATAAACTGAAACACTTAAACAAACCGTTAGTTCCACAAAAAACATCAACGTTTAATTATCCATCAAAATCTTAGGATCAACAGAACTTATAAACTAAAATACTCAACAAATCTGTTAGTTCCACCCAAAATATTAATATTTAATTGTTCATTAAAATCTTACGATCAACAGTTCTATTATTATTTTTATAAAGTATTAAGTAATAAAAATGTTTTGGTTAAGGGCCTAATTGAAAATATAGTTTTAACACTTCAAATTATGAGTTTTTGGGTCAGTTCGGTTAATCGACAACAGGGGTTGGTCAACTAACCAAAACAGTGGCTTAAGGAAGTGAAATAGGTAACCTACAGTTAATTCGGTCAACTGACGAGTAGGGCTGATCGACTAACCATTCTAGTAGCTAAAAATGGAAAAATAAGGAAACATTTTGATTCGATCAGTCAACCGGCCAAGTGGTCGGTCAACCGACCGAAGGTTGGCCAACAGTTAGAATATTGACCATTGGAAAGGGTGGTCGACCGGCAGGCTGCTCGATCAACCGACAATCAATAGTCAATTTTTTGTCTGACTATATTTTTTGGTCAAACATCCTCATTTTTTTACAATTTTAAATGAGTATTTTTTAAGGATTTTAAATTTTTTTACTTATACATATCGTGTATTATTTGTTTCCTATTTATTTGGTCCACATATTTAATTATTTTCTTAATTGAATTGATCAAACTACTTCCTGTCCTTAAGGATTTTGAATTGAAAAAGCTTTGGGGACCAAATTGAGTTTTCCTAAAAATATTTTTAAATGTAACATACTTATTTTGAAATTATATGATATATGGAACATCAAAGGGTCTTTTTAAGTCTTGGAATTTGAAAACCACCCGTTGGAAGTCTAGTTAAAATACATAAAGATCTGCGCTTTTTCAAATTTATCAATCAAGAACACTTAGCTTTTGGTAATTATAAGAGAGATTTTCTTTGTTGAAATTCATAAGAAGGATTTTTTAAAAAGTTCTTGATTGAAGAGCTAAAAGTTTTGGTGACTGGTTTGTGTTCGTCATTAAATTATCGTAATCGTTTTCAACGAATTCCGGTGAGATCTTTTCAAGTTAATTATTTTGCTTTCTTAGATTATTTGTTTGATTACTTGGATTAATTATTTTGAAAAAATTGTTTTCAAATCTAATATTGTAAAAATCTTTTAAAATAATTTTTTATTTGAGAAATCTGATTATTTGCTATTTGTACGTTAAATTGTTTTAAATCTGATTTGTGTCACACATAGAATCTATCACATAGTATTTCGGGACATTAATTGAGCATAATTGTATTGAGGTGGTAGAAACTCCTGATGGGAAGAAACTTATAATTTTTTTTATTTTATTTACGAGTTTGAGTGGATTAAACACATTTCGGATGGTGTCTAATCTGGGTAGTTAAGTATTGATCTTTAGCCTAAAAAAAAAATAAAAAAAAATTAGGGTTTGATCTTTAGCTTGAGAAAATGAATAGGGTTTGATCTTTAGCTTACAAAAAAAATTAGGTTAATCTTTAGTCTTTTCAAAAGATTAAATTTTGATTATTCTTGTAATAGAATTAGAGTATGAGAAGGCTCTTCCTAAGCCTGTTAAAAGGATAAGTGAAATAGTGCGAGAGAGTATGAAGTTGATTCTAAGCATGAATCAGGGTTGTAAATGTTGATTCTGAGCTTGCAAAAAGAATCAGGATTGTAAGGGTTTTGTTCCTAATTAGGAAATGAATCAAAGGGTTAGTAGATTGCGAAATCCTTGTGAAGCTCGGGGGACTAAACATAGGTAAGAGTAGTTTGCCGAACCATGATAAATCTTTATGTGTTGCATTGTTATTTTTATGTTTGTTTGGGTATGCACTTAATTAAATATATTTTTACTACTTAACAAAATAATAATCAATTAGAGAACTTGATTTATTAGATTTAAATTTATTGATTAAATTTTTGTCACTACCCAATTCACCCTCTTCTTAGATAGATCTTTGGGCTAACACAAACATTTCCCCAAATCTCTCTCTCTCTCTCTCTTCCCATGTGTATGTGCGCGTCTTTGTGTATGTATGTTGATCCATTCTAACGTTTCACTACCATTTGTGCCGCTCAATCAAATTCGCCATGAATATTTTGTTTTAATTGTACCACTCGACGAAATTTGCCATAAATTGGGTTAGTCTTTAGCCTAGTAAAAATATAAGATTTTTCTTGAGTTTGTAAAAAAGAAAAAGTGTAAAGTGTAAAGGTTGATTTTTAGCCTGTGAAAAGAATTATGTTAGTCCTCAACCTGTGAAAAAATATTGTAGGGGTTTGGTTCCTATTTGGAAAAGAAATCAGGGATTAGTAGATTGCGAAAACCCTGTGGAGCTCGAGGGATTGGACGTATGCAAGAGTAACTTGCCGAACTAGTATAAATCGTTGTGTGTTGCTTATCTGCCGAACTAGGATAAATCGTTGTCTGTTCCTTACCTAAATTTTTGTTATTTGGTTGTGAACTTAGTTAAATACGTTTCCGTTGTAATATAAGATAATAATCAATTGGAAAAATTGATAATTTGTATGTTTGAAAATTTAATTGTTTAATTTTTTTTATGATTATTGAATTCACTCCTCTCTTGGGGAGATATGTGGACCAACAAAAATAATATTAAAAAATTTAAACATAAAACAACATGTGCGAAGCATGTGATCTGACCACCACTAGTGTCACATTCTTCAAAATTTTGTGTGTTTTACAAGTACGCTCTAAAATTTCATCACTGTTTTAATTTATTTACATGACTACTTAACTTTTAATATATATTAGAAGATATTTTGGATGGGAGTTTTTAGTGGACTCCTGAAAATGAGTTGAAATAAAAAAATTTAATGAATAATTATGCAAAATTTAGCGAGATTTAGTTTTATTTTCACTTAAAACTATCAGGCAAGTAACATTACAGCATAAATACTTATGTCTTAAACTTGTAAGGTAGAATTATTTAGTGATTATTTATTTATTTGGCAATTTTTATACTTTGGCATTGCAGTACTCTTAAAATCATACCTTAGCTTTCTTGTATTTAATTTTTTTTTTCCAAGTAAGAAATTCGAATGAGTCTTTTTATGGCAAAAACTATTTTAAGTTTGATCTCCATTAGTGCGGTTTAATACAATATAGTTTGCCAAGTGAACTTAGTGTAAATTCTTGGGGGTGGTAACTGTAATATAGCCTTAATTTAATTTTCTAAAGAAAATAATGGATTTCATTTTTAATAAGGTGGTTAACAAAGCCAAATAAGCGCGCCAATGTCGCTTGAAAACGTTCCCCAAACCTCTCTCTCTCTCTCTCTCTCTCTCTCTCTCTCTCTCTCTATATATATATATATATCTCCCTCTGTGTGTGTGCACGCGTGTCTCTGTGTGTGTGTGTTGATCCGTTCTAACGTTTCACAGCCATTTGTGCCGGTCGGCGAAATTCACCATGAATTTTTTGTTTCAATTGTACCGCTCGACGAAATTCAGCATGAATCGGCACAAAAACTCTGGTTTTTGTTTCAATCTTCGCAGATGACGAGTTGTTCACCATCGATTTTGCTTTTGGATCGCAGAAATTAAGCACGCCAAGGCCAAGCTCATCATCGATCAGAGAATCCTAGGAAATCACTAGGTCATTTTTTCCTACTTCGATTTTTGAGGAATTTTGGGGAAGTTGATGATAGGCCGAAACAAATTCCATTGGCATCTATGAAAACTATGCGGATAGTTAGGTCAGAACCGCTTCTTCGGCAGCTTCCTGAGAATTTTTTCAGATGGAATGGCAGATCCTGCTAGTTGTGCCAATCCTGACCGTGACATTCAGCAGGTCACTCCCTTCCTCTTTCCTTCTTCCTAATTATATATACATATAATGCTCGTAAAATTAATTGTTTGGGAAAATTGGCTCTGAATTTTTGTTGCTTGTGTTAATAGTTGTATCGTGGACTCTGCTTGATAGCTGAATGGCTTAAATTATTGCCTTTCAAATAGGAGATTTAGTATTTTACAAGTGTATTAATGTTTGTCTTGAGAACCCATGTTAGTCCTTGGCTGAAATTAGTGCTGTGGCAGCTTATTAATTCAGCTGCATTGCAACAACTTTCTACCTCTTGGGTTGGGGGAAGGGAGGGAGGTAAGAGAGTGGAGATGCATATTGAAGTTTCAGTTAGTGATAGGCTAAGGAGAGAAAAGGGATGAATTGAATTTGTAAAAAGGAAAAGGAAGCTTAATACTGAAGTTTTAACAAAGTTAGATGAATCCCAAACCATAATTTATCACAATTAGAGTGTGCTTGGATAAGGAATTTGATAAATTCATGGAAATTTGAAATGATGGAATTTTGAAATTTTGAATTCTAAAGTTCCATCATCTACAAATTCATTGTTTGAGTATATTCTTCGAAATTAAAATTTTATCAATGTAATTTTACCTCAAGATGGAGACTCTTTAGTAGGTATTTGGAAATGCCATTTCACCCCCCCTTTTACCCCCATTTTGAAATTCCAAGGAATGGAGTAGCCAAAAATGAAATCTGAATTTATGCATTTCTGAACTTCCTCATTAAAATCAAATCCTCTCCCAAACACATCCTTCGGGTTAGAGATATTTGAAATGCTAGCAAAGAGGCTACTATAGAAGCATGATGTACGTAAAGGAATTGATGAAATATGGCATACATTCAATCATATTGGTTATATATACAATAAAATCATTAATTAAGGAAAAAGTCAAATGGTGTAATAGGTAACTAATTTCCTAACTAATCTCCTATATTAATTATGCAATAATTATGAAAAGTTAAATGATCCATAATAGGTAGGTAAATAATCAAGATCCTGTACACATATCTTTATCCTGCCCCCGCAAGATGGAGCACCGTGAGGTGATTCCAATCTTGTTCGCCAATTGTTGGAAGCGAGAGCGGGAAAGAGGTTTGGTGAGTGCATCAGCTAGTTGATCAGCCAAGGACACATGGGCAACTCGAAGAGAGTCCCCTTGAACTTGTTCCCGAATGAAGTAATAGTCAAGAGCAACATGTTTCACGCGAGAATGGAAAACCAGATTTGAGCATAGATTTGTTGCACCAACGTTGTTACAGTAAATAACCGGTTGTTGAGGTAGAAAAACGTGAAGTTCGGTGAGTAGAGAACATATCCAGCAAATTTCAGCAGTTGTGGTAGTAACAGCTCGATACTCTGCCTCGGTAGAAGAGCGAGCCACTGTCCTTTGTTTCTTTGAACTCCATGAGATTGGATTGCGACCAATGTAGATGAGATAGGCACTTGTAGAGGTGATAGGGCTGATTCACACAATATCGATCCGTTACGGGCCGATACGGGCGCGTAACGGATCTGCTCCCATTTCACCAAGGCGTAACGGTCGTTACACCGATATAGCTCACTTGGAGAAAGAGAAAGAGAAAGAGATAGATAGATAGATTAGAAGCACACAAAGGAAAAAGGAACAAATCAGAGAACAATCAAGAACAAACAAAGGAAAAGAGAAGAAATCAGAGAACAATCAAGAATAAACAAAGAACAATCAAGAACAAACAGACCAAAAAACCCTAACCAGATATCGAGTTCATCGCCATCGCATCGCTAGATCAGTTCGTTGCCGTCACCGTCACAACTCCAAGTCATTCTTCTTCGTCGCCGTCGCCAAATCTTCGTTGTTCGCTCACTCTAAGCCATTGTTCTTCGTCGCCATCGCCAGGTCTTTGTTGTTCGCTCTCTCTCTCTCTCGCGCGACTCTTCTATAAGATTTGGAAATGAAAGGGCTAGGGTTGGGTGGATGGCTTATAATTGGGGTGGGTGGGTTTTATAATTTGGGTTAAATTGAAATTTGGTCCAAAAAGTTAAAAAAATAACAATTGACCTCCAAAAATTTTAAAATCTAATTAAAATTAAAATATTAACCTTCAAATTTTTTAATAAATAATTTAAATGTTTCATTGTTTTGTTTATATATTACACACACACATATATATATGTAATTATGTATATATAATTATATATTTTGCAAATTTTAAAAAAAATCACATATTCTATTTAATTTTGGGGTTTAACCCTTTCGTTTTTTTTTTTTTTAATATTTTTATTGTGTTGTATATGTAGTTAAATGCCATAATATATATTAGAATGTATTTATTAAGAGTTAAATAAGTAAAACAATTACCATTATTGAGTTTTTAAGGATGTTCTAGTGGTTTTTAAAAATTCACGACCGTTATGGCCGATTCCCGTTACAGACAGTCCGATACTCCCGATACCGTTACACCGTGGCCGTTACCGTTACATAACCCGATACCGCGATTTAAAACCTTGACACTTTCCAAGATATGTCTGAGGAAGGGGACGATCAGTCCACATATTGGAGTTGGGTGGTGTGTGTGCCCATGACTGTCGAGAGTTGGCCCGAGTTGAAGTAGGATTTGCCGAGGCCGGAAGAGGAGTTGTATTGGAGAGATGAGATCGAAGAGACAACTCTTTGTTAATTAGCTTCTCATGGAGTTCATCAAATGATATGGTGATATCTCGTGCATTGGTAACATCAACAATGGGTTTGTAATCATTATCAAGTCCATCAAGAATTTTCTCAATGATGTCTTCATTGTCCATAGGCTTGCCAAGGAGGGCAAGTTATTCGGTCCGAGTCTTGATGAATTACATGTATTTTGAGATTGTTTGTGACCCTTTGGTTGCATGCTTAATTTGCTTCTTAATCTGCTTGATGTGACCACGAGATGGCCTTGCATAGGTGTTGGCGAGAATTGTCCATGCCTCACGAGATGTTTTGGATTGAGTGATGAAAGGAATAATATTTTGAGAGATAGAACTCACTAGTACTCCAAAAATTAATTTGTCTTGACGAAGCCATGTTAGATATTCTGGATTGGGAATAGCAGCGTCATTGACGATGATCGTGGTAGGTGATGCTGAGAGGGATCCGTCCATAGTTGTTAAAGGCGTGCTTAGGCGCTCGCCTAGGCGAGAAGCGCAGCGCAGCGCACCTTCTACGCTTCGCCTAGGGTTAGGCGACTGACCTACAAGAGGCGATCGCTTTTCTCACCTGGGCGTGAGTCGCGCCTCGCGACTATAGCGCGCCTTGTGAGTATCGACCTAAACCTAGGTCTTCTCCATCCAGACGGATCTTTCTTCTTCGATTTCAAAGGCCATCGTAGTCCTTTGAGGCCATCGCAGAGAGAGGAGAGCATTGCAGGTTCACATCTTCTTCGAATCATCATCGCGAGGCCATTGCAGAGAGAGGAGAGCATCGCAGGTTCACATCTTCTTCGAATCATCATCGCGAGGCCATCGCAGCGAGAGGAGAGCATCGCAGGTTCACATCTTCTTCGAATCATCATCGCGTAGGTGAGTCCCCTTTTTCTTCTTCTTCCCATGTTCTTCTCCTTCTTCTTGAGCAAGCGTCGCAAGTGTCTTCCTTTTTTCTTCTTCGATTGTTTTTTTTTTTTTCTTTTCCTTCTTGTTCAGCAGCTTCTGCTGCTCTGTTTCAGCGGCTTCCTCTTCCTCTGATCTTCTTCGGCTGTTTCCAATTTCTGCTGCCTTTTTTTTTTCTGTTATTATTTATTTGTTTAGTTGTTTATTTGAAAATTTTATTTGTTAATTCTTGTTTTTTTTTTCTGTTATTATTTATTTGTTTAGTTGTTCATTTGGAAATTTATTAGTTAATTTTTCTTATTTATTGGCGACTTGCGAGTATATTTTATTTTTTATAATAGAAATATAGTTTATAGTTTTATGTCTTGATTCTAAATTTGCAATATATTAATGCTATAAATTATTTTCTATTTTTTTAGTGTCGTGCGCCTGGCTTCGTTCAGGCTAGCGCCTCGCCTTGCGCCTTGCGCCTAGGCTCCAAGACACCTTGTGCGCCTCGATGCGCCTAGAGCCTTTAACAACTATGGATCCGTCAATAAATTGTTGTAGATTGTAGCCAATAAGAATGACTGCAACTTGCAGTTTTCAATAGAGATAATTGGTAGATGTGAGTTTCACGGAGTTGTGTATATTGATAACGGTAAGGGGTTTGGTGGGTTCTTGTGTGTTGGGTATGAGAACTTGGTTGTGTTGAATCCCACATTGCTTGTGTTAACTGATCCTGAGCTGTAT
Organism: Eucommia ulmoides; assembly: GCA_016647705.1. Lineage (NCBI taxonomy): Eukaryota > Viridiplantae > Streptophyta > Magnoliopsida > Garryales > Eucommiaceae > Eucommia > Eucommia ulmoides. Next base: position 26,467,946 of record CM028327.1, on the reverse strand, counting down.
ATAACGCCAAGGGCAATCCTTCTCTTACAAGGCGTCTTTTGAGAGTGAGTTAGGTCCATTAAAAATTTATGCATAGTATTAGAGCCAGACTTTTTTTTGAAATTGGGCGTGTTAAATCCCACATCAATGATGGGCCCCCTGATATCCTTTCGTAGTGGTTTGTCAAAGTCCACCCTGCGCGTGAAGGGGCGTGTTGAATCCCACATCACTTGTGTTAACTGATCCTGAGCTGTACATAAAGCCAAGGGCAATCCTCCTCTTATAAGGAATCTTATGAGAGTGAGTTAGGCCCATTAAAAATTTCTACAGATTGTTATCAATGGCCATGGCTGGAAAAAAAAAAATGGGAAGTCCTTCTACAGGTGTCGATTCTGAGAGGTGGTTGTTGGATCTGCTTGTTGTAGTAGAGAAGGAGAGAGAGGCTGTGCTGAGGGAGAGGCTTCTGCAGGTGTCGGTTTGGAGGGGTGGCGTTGTTGGTTTTGATGTTCGGAGGGGTGTCGCTGCTGCAGCCGTGAGGAAGAAGGAGATAGGGGAGAAGAAGCTTGCGGCTGTTTAGGGAGGTCTAGGGTTTTCGCGGGAACCTTGCTCTGTATACCATAAAGGAATTGATGAAATAAGGCATATACATCACATTCAATCAAATTGGTTATATATACAATACAATCATTAATCAAGGGAAAAGTCAAATGGTATAATAGGTAATTAATCTCCTATATTAATTATATAATAATCATGAAAAGTCAAATGATCTATAATAGGTAAGTAAATAATCAAGATACTGTACACAAATCTTTATCAGTAAGCATGTATGGATAGGTTTGCTTGTAGCTAGAGATTCATTAATTAGGTTGTTTAATTTCTTAAAGAACATGATCCAATTATAGTTGCCAAAGTCATAAACGAATTTGCTGCTGTGGGATGCTTTTCATATGATCTTTCCTCTAAGGTTGTGTTTGGATGAGCGAATTCTAGGAGGGATTTCATTTAGGTAGAGGATTTGTAAATCCTCTTTTGACAAATCCCTTGTTTGGGGAGTGGAAGGATTTTAAGAAAGGAAATTTGTCAAATCCTTTTTCGGGTGAAAGAATGGATTTCAAAATATTTTTGAAATAGGCTGAAGTTGTGAAATCCTTCTATCGTTTGTTCGATTGGTTCTTCTGTTCTTCATTGTTTGTTCGATTGCTTCTTCATCGTGTACTTCTTCATCGTCCTCCATGGACATCGTCGTCGCCATCGTGTTCTTCTCCATCCTTCATAGCCTTCGTCTGCTTCTTCTCCGTTCTCCGTCGCCATCGCCATCGCCATCGCATTCGACTTCGAAATCAAAAATGGGTTTCAATTGATTTCGAAAACGAAATCTAAATCTAGCGACAGGTTCGATTCCAAAAACGAAATCGAAATAGGGTTTGAAATTTTCGTTGTCCTTTGTGACTACTTCTTCGTGGATTTCTTCGTCGTCGTCATCGTCCATCTCCTTCGTCGTCCATCGTTCAATTTAGGGTGGCTGAAATTTTCCATATCCTTCGTCGTCATCGCCCATCTCCTTTGTCTGATTTAGGTGGAATTTGGTTAAACATTGTTGTTTGTTTGGCGATGGCAAGAAAGGGTTGTTTGATTGTGAGAAATCACAGGCTTGCGATGGCGAACGTTTGTTTGGCGAAAACCAAAAATCACAGGGTTGCTTGGCGATGGCGATGGCGATGGCGATGGCGATTGGTGTTGTTCAGTTCATCTTCATCGTCTTCATTTGTTCAAGGCTTCAAGCTCTGTTTCTGGTTTTCATTATTATTATTTTTTTTTTTTTAAGAAGTGGGATCAGAAATAGAAAAAAAAAATAGTCCAAATAATTTAGTTCAAACAATTATCCAAATAAGAGATTTGTGAAATGAAGAGATTTCAAAATCCAGGATTTTGAAATCCCTTCATTTCACAAATTCTTTGAATTTGTCAAATCCCTTACCCAAACGCAACCTAAAGCTTTTTCCACGAAAACTCTCACCTATGCGTGCTGGTGATATGATAAACCAATGCTTCATGCTTTTTCTTATTGGTCAACCTACGGTGGCCTTATTTCATTCCATATTTTCTTGCTCCTTTTAAAGGCACTTACTGCTTTGAAGAGAGGTACCCAATTAATCAAATACAGCAGGAAAGGAAAGCCCAAGTTTTGTCCATTCAGAGTTTCTCCGGTAAGTTTCCCTCTCAACACTCTCAAAGTGAGAAATATCTTTGAAAATGCAAACCTGGTTAAGATCGTGGTTGTATTAGAAAGAGTATAACATGAAAAATTGGCTAATTTCCACATTGTATCATACTCTAATGGTTACCGGAAACTGTAACAAAAAAAAAAAATTAATTAAAATGTTACTTCAGCAAGAATGATCCTCCTGTAATAATTTGTAGCGTAGATTTTATCCATGGTGAAATACAAGTCATTCACCCTAAGGCAGTGTTTGGTTTCAGGGAATCGGAGTCTCAGACTTGGAATTGGAAATGAGCGTATGTAAAAATCTCAAAATTTACATGCATTCATTTCTACTTCCAATTCCACGACTTGAATTTCATACTGCCAAACACTACTTAAAGTGCATAAGCACTAAGAACTTGAAAATATTTCCAGGATGAAACATCATTGATCTGGTTATCACACGGAGAAGAAAGGAATCTAAAGTTATCTTCAGTTTCAAGAATTATCCCCGGGCAGAGAACAGTGAGTTATATCTTTTGAAGCTAAACCGGTCATTTCATATTTCGAGTACATTAATGACATTTTGTTAAAAAAAAAAAAAAAAAAAAAACTCATTTTCAGCTGTTTCTCCATAGGCTGTGTTCAGAAGATATTTGCGCCCTGAGAAGGATTACTTGTCTTTTTCACTTCTATATAATAACGGCGAAAGATCTCTTGACCTGGTTAGTAAGGTAACGTTTGGAAGCAGAGTTTAACTCTTGGAATTGAAAATAATGCATGTAATATTTCAGATTTTTACATGCATCCATTTCTAATTCTTATTCCAAGGCTCCAATTCTGTGTAACCAAACACTACCTAAATAAACTCCTGATTTCTTTCTATCAATGTGAATGTCGACAAGAACAAGTTCATAGCATTGATTACATCCCATTGTTCCCTAACCTAGATTTGCAAGGACAAAGTTGAAGCAGAGGTGTGGCTTGCAGGTCTCAAGACTTTAATCTTCCCTGGCCAAACTCGTGGCAGACGCACTTGCAGCGATATTTCTGATGTAAAATTATCATCCTTATTCTAACCAACTTTTGCTTAATTTTTCCCCTTTTCATTAAGAATATAAGTTCAAAGCTGTGAATTTTTCAGTTTGTGTTTGGAAGCACAAAATTAGAGCCTTGGAATTAGAGTTGAAATGAGGGCATGCGAAAACTTATGGCCTGTTTGATTAGAATTGGAAAACAGTTTTATGAAAAGTTTGAAAACAGTTTTTGAAAATTGGGGAAACTTGTTTGTTTACGGTTTTGCAATTTTTTTAATAGAAAATCTTCAAAAATGTGTTAAAAATTAAAGGTAGAAGTAATGTGATGTGTTTGAATGAACTTTTTGAAAAAGTGAGGAATTAGATTATTGTTTGGATCGAATAAAAAGGAATATATGTGAGAAAGAAATTTGAGTAGAGAAAAAAAATATAAATTCTTGTTTTTAAAATAATAAAGCATAATATTAAAAGATGTGATTAATGCCATGTAAAAGTAAATATGGTTGAATTTTTTGTTCTTGAAAACAAAGAATATGTATTCAAAACCGAAAAAATAGACCCTTAAAATTTTACATACATTCATTTCTCCAATTCCAATTCCACACAACCAAACACTACCTAAAAAAAGTTGATTACTTCTCGTATTTTCAGCAGTTACAAGATGGTTGCAGCGATTTCATTGCGAACGAGCGCCCTTTCGGCACAACACTAGAGTTCACCTCAAGCATCCGTAACAGAGCGTTCATCGATCTCCACTCCCACGAAACCCCACCAATTCCCCGAAGCTCAGATGCGGGGTTGGAGCGCTCGAAGATGCAAGTAAGAACAAGCACTGATGGTTTTCGGCTCAGCGTCTCGAGCACCCCTAGTTGCTCAAGCCAGGGCTCCGGCCCAGACGACATAGAATCCCTCGGCGACGTCTATGTCTGGGGCGAGGTCTGGAGCGATGGCTCTTCTTCTTCCTTGATTCCGTCAAAAATCGACGTCCTAACTCCCAAACCGTTGGAGTCGAATGTCGTTCTCGATGTCCACCGGATTTCTTGCGGAACAAGGCACGTCGCTTTAGTCACAAGGCAAGGTGAGCTCTTCACTTGGGGTGAAGAATCCGGAGGGAGGCTCGGGCACGGGGTCGAAAAGGACTTTAGTACGCCCCGTCTAGTTGAGTTTCTAGCCGTTACGAACGTTGACCACATTTCTTGTGGAGAGTACCATACTTGTGCAGTATCGGGTTCGGGTGACCTGTACACATGGGGGGATGGGGCCTACAATGCTGGGCTCCTCGGCCATGGGAGCGACGTCAGCCACTGGATACCGAAACGGGTTTTGGGTCCTCTCGAGGGTCTCCATGTTGTATCGATCTCATGCGGGGCCCTACACTCGGCGCTATCAACCTCCAACGGGAAGATGTTCACATTTGGCGATGGCACATTCGGTGTTTTAGGGCACGGAAACCGAGACAACGCCCTATTTCCAAGAGAGGTCATGTCCTTAAGTGGCCTAAAGACCATTAAGGTCTCTTGTGGAGTGTGGCACATGGCAGCCATAGTAGAAGTCTCAAATCCATCTGCTAGTGTTCCTTCTAGAAAGCTGTTCACTTGGGGGGACGGTGATAAGTACCGTTTGGGTCACGGGGACAAACTGCCCCACCTCATTCCAACCATCGTCTCTTCGCTTATTGACTACAATTTCAGCCAGCTGGCATGTGCACACGGCATAACTGTCGGCTTAACCACCTCCGGCCATGTCTTCACAATGGGAAGTAGCGAATTCGGACAGCTTGGAAATCCTCAATCCGACGGGAAGTTACCTTGTCTAGTACAAGACAAACTCGTCGGCGAATTCGTCGAGGAAATAGCTTGTGGATCGTACCACGTGGCGGTTCTGACGTCAAGAACCGAGGTATTTACATGGGGGAGAGGGGCGAACGGGAGATTAGGACACGGCGATACAGAAGATCGAAACTGCCCAACGCTAGTCGAAGCGCTTAAAGATCGGCATGTGAAACACTTGGCTTGCGGATCCAATTACACTTCGACTATTTGCCTTCATAAATGGGTTTCGGGTACGGATCAATCGGTTTGCTATAGCTGTAGGCAGCCGTTCGGTTTTACTCGAAAAAGGCACAATTGTTATAACTGCGGGCTTGTTCATTGCCATGCTTGTAGCTCGAGAAAAGCATTGAGAGCTGCCTTAGCTCCAACTCCAGGGAAACCTCACCGCGTATGCGATTCTTGCTATGTGAAGCTAAAAAAAGCGGCCGAATCAATCAATGTGTCGAATTTCAGTAGAAAAACGACTTCTTCATCTTCTTATTCTCCTCATCCAGTTGATGGGCGGGAGGCAAGGGTTTCGAGAATTCTGTTATCGTCCACCATCGAGCCAATCAAGTACCTTGAAGTGAAGTCCATCCGGCCTGGGCCCCAGCCCGGTCCTGGGCCCACAAACCGAAGCGATTCGTATTCTGCAGTGAGGGCTTCACAGGTTCCATCTCTCTTACAACTGAAAGATATTGGCTTCCCGAGCTCGCTTAGTGTTCTTCAAAATGCTTTGAAGCCCGTTATGACTGCAATACCTCCGCCTCAGACTCAGTCTCAGCCTAATTCGAGGCCGAGTTCCCCATATGCAAGGAGACCGAGTCCTCCAAGGCCTACCACTCCTGTGTTCTCTAGGGGTGTTATTGATAGTCTTAAGAAGACGAATGAGTTTCTGAACCAAGAAGTCAACAACTTGCAGAACCAGGCACTGACTTTTTCGCTTCTGATATGTTATAGCAAAGCTTGTTTTTCATTCTTATTCGGATCCTTTAGCTAAAGCTTCACTTCTGAAAGCTGGTATTTGTTAACAACTTATGAATTTCTTGTGGCTTTTTTGGGATTTAGGTTAAAAGTTTGTGGCAGAAGAGTGAAGCACAAGAAGAAGAGTTGAAAAAATTGCAGAAAATTGCTCTAGATGCTAGTTTGTTAGCTGATGAGAAATCTTCTACATGTTCGGCTGCAATGGAAGTGGTCATGTCTCTCACAGCCCAGGTACTCTCTCTCTCTCTCTCTCTCTCTCTCTCTCTCTCACACGCACAAACACACTCTTTTTTGAAATGCGTATGCTTATATCCATATACTAGATGGATATATAGAAGATTATTAGTTAATTTGCCTCAAATACACTAGCATAAAAATTTTGAAAGTAATATGATACAAATGAAAAATTAAGGTGCAAAGTGTAAATAAAGTTTTCTTGTGGGGTAAGGAAAAGAGAGATGGAGAGAAAAATATTATGTTTTTAGAGAAAGTGGAAAGTTAACAAGATATTTTGAAAACAAAAAAGAAAATTGAAATAGGACCCAATGAGAAGTTGACACGTCATTAAATAATTAGAAAATTCTACAATATACAATTAGGATTTATGGTGGCAATACTTTTCACGCTTCCAGCATTCCATATAGATTCCTTAATGGAAAGTAAGTGTACACATGTGTGTCATCTTAAATGCTAATCTAAGACATTATTTGGCAATGTTTTTTTACTTTTGATAATAGAAAATTAATATGTTAAAAAAACATTTTTAACTAAAAATAGAAACCAAAATCAAAGTATGCTACAATGTAGAGGAAATACGTGATTGATATTTTCCACATATATTATCTTTTCAACAACGTTTTACTTTAAAAAAAAAAAATATTACTTAAAATTATGTTTTTATTTTTTAAAAAGGCTCTTGGTGGGAAGACCCAGTATAGGTGAAAAACCCATCCCATCACGAGCCCCTTAAAATTTTGAATATATTTTCCTTTTTTTAAGTGCAAAACATATGTTGCTTTTGATTTTTTTTACTTTTCCTTTTTTCTTTTCCCTAAAAATCAATTCACCTGTTTTATTTATGCCTTTTGTGTCGTTTAGTTACAGGAAATGGCCGAGAAATTTTCCCCCGAGATCAGCAGCGAAACACTTGAAGCCATGCACAATAAAGTGGACTACTTCCTCAATACAAGTGGAAATCGAGCATCAGAAAATCATTTTTCTGTTTCATCCGATCCAGTAGAGCCATCTGATCGGACTTCCTTAGATCATGTGGATGATATCGAAACCTCTGTGAGGGGAAGAGGAGCTTCTTCATCCAAAAACAGTGATCGACGGAAAATAATAATGGAACAGTTTGAACCTGGCGTGTATGTAATGTTTCTTCAATGGGCAAACGGTACCAAGGTCTTCCGGCAAGTTAAGTTCAGGTACTTGAGTCAATGGACTTTTTGCAGTTGTTTTAGTGCTGTTTGGTTCAGTTTTTTAAAACTGTTTCTGAAAAGTTTGAAAACAATTTTCAAAAATTGTGAGAAGTTATTTGGTTTAGTTTTGAAAAAAAGCTTATTTATCAAATAATGAGTTAAAAATATGAAAAGTAAAAGTGACGTGAGTGACTGAAATATAATGTTGAAAAAAAAAGAGAGTAATGATTTTTGTTGGATGAAGGTGTGGTGGAGAAAATTTATGGAGAAATAAAAAATAAAAATACGAAGAAAAAAGTTAAAATTAAATTTGTATTAATAACAATACAATGTTAGAATAGGATATGTGATAGATTGAGTATTATGAAAATTATTTTGTAAAAGTGTTTTTGAGTTGTGTTGTTAAAAAAACTAAGTGGTGTTTTCAGTTTCTGAAAATAAGAAACACTAATCAAAAAACAAACCTTTATTTTCATGCTGATTTTTTAATTGTTTTTTTGAAACTTATATGATTTATGTGACACCCAAATGCAACTAGCGGTGGATTTTGTAAAAGTGTTTTTGAGTTGTGTTGTTAAAAAAACAAAGTGATGTTTTGAGTTTCTGAAAATAAGAAACACTACTCAAAAAACAAACCTTTATTTTCATGCTGATTTTTGAATTGTTTTTTTGAAACTCATATGATTTCTGTGACACCCAAATGCAACTAGCGGTGGATTTAAAATTTTGAAAGATGGTTTAAGAGAATTTATGTAAATCAGAAGAGAAGGGAGGGGGGGAGGGGGGGTTAAGAAGTTTATATGGACAATTGTTTTTTATTTTTTTGAAAAATTAATGGGATAAAATGCTAATTTTGAAAAATTGTCAACATATGAATCTGCCGCTGGCCTACAGCACGAAACACATGAAGTATGAGTATTCTTACCGGTGAGAGAAAGTGAGTGGCAGTACATATGGTGTCATTTGTTTAGGGGACGTCTGTTTGGTGTTTATTTATTTTTTCTAAAAACTTGGAACGAAAAATTGAAACCTAGAAGGAAAGTTGTTTCTGTTCAGCAACTTCAGCTCGCAGAAAACTTGGAACTGAAACAGAAATCAAGGGAAAGAACAAACTGTTTATGTTATGTTCCTTATTTTTAGACTAATTTCTGGGAATAATTAGAATTGCTCCCAAATTTCCATTTTTATTCCATGTTTTACAGGAATAGAAATAGAAATGTGGGAATCTAACAACTAAACAAACGATACCGTAGGGTTTATGTTCAAAAACCTCAGAAGATTTTTTTTTTACTCTTATTTTCAGGGAATAAAAGGAGAATCTGAGAATATGAACACTAAACCAATGCTACCTATATGTGACTCGTACATGATATACAATATGGGCAAAGTCATATAATTAGAGTAAAATGTAACTTCAAAGTTTTAAGTAAACTAAAACAATTTGTATGTTTCTTTGTTCAAATAAACAATATGTAAATTTGTTTAAATCACAAGTAAGATCATACTTAACTTTTATCTGATTCTGCAGTAAAAAGAGGTTCGATTCACAGCAGGCAGAAAAATGGTGGAAAGAAAACAAGGAAAGGGTACATAGCAAGTATGGCCAATCAAACAGCCAATCGAATGCAAGTGATTCTGCTATTGATCCAACACCATCCGATGAAAATGATGAGTCTGCTCCTCCTTCTTAGACTTGAGTTTGTTTCATTAGGTGGTGTTTGTTTGGTGTTTCTGTTCTGTTCCCAGAAAAATTGGAAATTGAATCAGAAATCAGGGAACAAATTGGTTCTGTTCCCAGAAATCTGAGAACGGAAACACTAAACAAACAGGGCCTTAGTGATTCAAACCATGATTAACTGGTTGATTTTAGGTAGAATAATCGGTTCTGCAATCGTATTATTAGGATCTTCTTTTCTGGGCTAAATTGTATGCAGGATAGATTAGAGATCGATTTCTTTGTGTCTTGAACCCATAGAAAGATTATATATATATTTAAAACATCTCCATAGGTATGATACCTTCAACTTCAAACCCCAGAAGCACAATCTCCATATATGGGAAAGCTTTTCTTTTTTTTCCCCCTGAGAAAACTTAGAACAGAAACAAAATACGGGAACGAAAAAAATTGTTTCTATTCTATGCTCAGATTTTAGAACGAATTTCTGGGAACAAAACAAGAACATATTTGGAAGTTTTCTTGTAACAGAAACACAAATACAGAGACCGAAACCTCTGCCACCTGTGATTCCACTTCAGTTGTTCATTATTCTTGTAAGGGGTGGCTTTTTCAGCAGTGTTGATGGCCAGTAGTAGATTATTATTGTACTGGGGAGGAGAAATTCATTGTAGAATTATTCTTGTCATCATGTATGGAATTTTTCTTTCTTATAATCAAAGTGTTCTTTTTTATCTTTAATTATAGTTCTCTCTTGTGTCACGGTTTATTCCGTTTTCTTCATAATTTAACGCAATTTAATCCTAATATTTTATCATAGGCTAGCGTTTGGTAATATTTTTTTTCAAGTACTATTCAGAATCAAAAAGTTGATGTGACAAAAAAATACTTACCTTTAGAATAAAAGAAAAAATCACCTGTGTAGAGATTAAATTTTAGTATCCTACAAGTGTTTTTTCAAAAATAAAAATAAAAAAAAAATAAAAAAAAAAGGGAAAAAAAGTCATAGTGCACCGATCTTCTCTTATAATAATAAACTAATTTTAGACTCGCGCTAAGCGTTGATTTTAAAATATTTTTCACGTGTGTTGTATTTAATTATTTAAATATAATTTTCATATTTATTTGGGTGAACTATCTCTACCGCTCAACATAAAAACCTCTTAAAAATGAAAACGTAAACTCAATAAAAAATATATATTAAAGGAAAAACTTCCTACAATTTTAATTCTAGGAGATCGATAGGGATACAAATACTTAATAATAAAATCCAACAATCTAATTATGAATATAACGTACATACAACGATGTGAATTGTGATTTCTAACGTAATAGGGAAGATAAAACATGCAGTTACAAACATTGTATTCTAAAATCCAAGAATCTAAGTATAATATTGCTTACACTTCAAAGGATCTAATTTAATTTAATTTTTTTGTACAAAGGGAAAATATATAAGAGTAAATAAGTTATATATAAAAGAAAAAAAGAAAAAAAATCATATTCAAGACCCCAAGGGATTCATCACCAAATGCGCCCTTCTTTGTCAATTTGCACATGCGTTTCTATCCCTCCTGTACAACGAATCTCAGGTTTCATGTCACATCAAATATTCCAATCCATGTATATATTCTCTTGTGAGCCAGTCTTCCAAGCATAAGTTGTCCTGCTGCTTTAGATCTCATGTTTTAGCACAATATCAATAGGCTGGAAATACCACAAATTATTAGTACACCAATTGTTTGAAAATAGACCTTTAAGACAAAAAATAAAGCTTGCATGAAGCAAGAGTTGTAGAAGGTCATCCAATTCAAAGTGAAAGTAACCAGATGGTTGCTGTAAAAATCCAAGTTTTTTTATTTGTGATGAAATGGGCATTTGTGGAACAATCAAACAAAATCAATTTTTGCGAATACACCATGACAGAGTTGAGGAACAATTGTACGAAACTTACAAACAAAATGGACCTAAAAACTCTTAGGTTAAAGGGAATTGGGCGTTTACGACTGTGATTGTGGTTTGGGGTTTTTTTTTTCCTCAAAAAATGAGGATTCCAAGGTTGGAATAACTCAAAATACATTAAGATTATCCTCTTTTGGTTATATGTACATAAATACCATCACAATCTCTATTTGTCGTATCTACAAATTCAACAACCTCAAAAAGCAAAAAGTATATGTTCCAAATATAGATTATCTAGACCATTAAGAAGCATGTGAACAAATGAACATCTATATTTTTGTTTGACTTCACCAAGCACATTTACTTATAGCGAAAATGGATGAAATAGCAAAATGCGTGTCTCATCCATCCAATTTATAAATGAAAATGCAATAATATCCAAGCATATGTCCATGCAAATACATAGTTCAATACCTGCATTTCCTTGAAAAAAGAAAGAGCTTAGTCGATAATGTAACAAATTCTAGTATCCTGCTTTTCTATGATAAATATATTTTAATGTAAAAAAAGCTAAGAAATAATGAAAGCCAATATGTATTTTTCCTTATCCTAAAGCTAACTATTAGAAGTAAGTTGAAAAGGAAGAACCCTAGAGCCATAAGTCCCTAGCCACCATCGCTCGTATGGCCGGCCTTAAGCTCGCCATCCGCTGGCGATGTTACGGTCTTTATTCACCGGCGACATCTTTCGCTTTTTCTCTAGCGATTTCGATTTTGGCTATTTCCTTCGCGATCTCACAGGCGACGCTCCATCTCCTGCAATTTCGAGTTCTGGAGATTTCCTTTCGAGATCTCACCAGAGAAGTGTGGCGGCGCTGATCGGTCTTTCTGCTTTCGACGATTTCGCGCTTTCACCGGTGATGTTTGGCAGTCAATCACCGGCGGCATTCTGGTTGGCTTCTCATTTTGACGAAAGCTTATCTGATTTTTGCTCTGTTCTGTTGCGGTGATCGATGATTTGCAGCGAAGGTTTGTGATCTGTTCGGTGATTTGTGGTGATTGCAATTCTGTTTTTGATTTGCAGTGGCTGTTGATCCTGATTTTGATTGGTGGTGATTGCGATTCTGTTTTTGATTTGCAGTGGCTGTTGATCCCGTTTTTTATTTGTGCGGAACTGTTTTGCGGTGGTCTGATTTGTGACCATGTCTTATGTCTCGAAGGTACTCCCACAACCCTCTCGGAACACAGGCTTTATCCGATCCTATGCAGCAACTCTTCAGAGCGCGGTGTGTCTTCCATCTATCAAGGTGGACTCACGTACCTACACGAAATATGAGATGCCAACCGTCTCTTTCTCTACAGCAACGTTGACCCAATCAGAAGTTTTGTTTGATAACACTGTTGTTCTCAAATTTCAGTTTGGCCGCCCTGCACTGGAAGAAATTCATACTGAGATTAGGAATTGGAATCTTTCCGGTCAGTGCACCATGGGTCTAATTGATTCAAAAACACTTCTTCTTCGTTTCCTCGACGATAAAGATCTGCTCAAGGTTCTATCCCGCGAGGTAAACGTTATCAAGGGTTTCTACTACAAAATTTTCCGTTGGAATAAAGCATTTAATTCGAAAACCGATGCTTCAATTCTTCCAATTTGGATTAAATTTCCAAAACTTCCAATTAACTATTATGTCCCTAAAGCTATCGCAAGCATGATTGGTAAGGTCGTTACTATTGATTCCACCACTTTAACCTTGACGAGATTGAATTTCGCTAAAGTTTGTGTTGAGGTCGATCTCTCAAGGCCTTTGTTGCGCAAGATTTGGATTGGTAAACAAGATGGATTCTCTCAGGAAGTTGTTTCCAAACATCTTCCATCCTTTTGTAATATTCAAGGTCATTCCTTAGAGATATGTCGTCGGAAAAATCTAGAATTGTTGACGAAGATAGTAGAGAAAGGTAATGAAGTGGATATAGGTAAAACAATGCCCAAAAGCTCAAAAAAATATATAACAGGGCTTTGTGGAAAACCCAACAGACCATGAACTCTTCGATTTCTAAGGAGGTTTTTTCTGTTCAAGCCCTTACTTCTGATCCTTCTGACATCAATCAGAACACTGTTCATGAGAGTGGTGTTGCAGAGAAAGAGGGGGCCTCACCCTCTGACCCCATTCTAGTAGACAAGATCAATGCAACAGTAGATCCGGCAACTATAAATCAGGTCAACGCAATAGTAGTTCCGGCGGCTACAGATCAGGTCGTCGTTAAACCTTCAATAGTTACGAATGTTACAATCCAGTTGGCTTCAGGTTAAAAAGATAATTTGCCGAATTATGGGGAAAGTGATCTAATTCAAGTTATGTAAGTTCCATTTGCGAATGAGAAGGGAGAAAACATTGTTGCTATTGGGGATTTTCAGTTGGAACACAGTGATTATTTGGCTAAGGATAATGAAGTAGCTGGATATGCAACTGATACGACAAGTGAAGAAACATATGGTTTTCAACTAGTTCGAAGGTAAAATAGAAAAGTGAAGGTTCCGAAGTCGATAGGAGGTACCTCCAAGACTTCGGGAATGGTAACACATCATCAAATGAAGTTTAATGTCTAACTCCATTCTGTTTTGGAACTGTAGGGGTATAGGAAACCCGAGCACCCTTGCTAGATTAAAACAAATTCTGAAGTCTTTGAAAATTTCCTTTGCCGGAGTTATAGATCTATGGATTGATGATTCTAATATGGGGAGAGTAAACAAAGCTATCAAGTTCCATAACGCAGTCTCTAATCAAGGTGAGTCGGGCAAAATTTGGGTTTTATGGAAGAATAATCTAGAAGTCCAACTTGTTCGTACGCATCATCAATTTATTGCTTGTAAGTTATCTTAGTTAAATTTGGAGTTTTTGATTGTGGTGGTTTATGCTAGTTGCTCTCAGATCGATCGCAGAATTCTTTGGGAGGATCTTCTCATTACAACTACCTCGGTATCTATTCCGATCATTTTGGGGGGGGAGGGGGGGGAGATTTTAATGTTGTTCATAGTATATCCAAGAAGTTGGGTTGTTTAACCCCTTCTTGGAGTGCCATGCAAGAGGTTAATACATGTATTAATTTAACCGGCCTAGTGGACCCCCCCCCCAATTGGGGTCAACTTATACTTTTTGTAACAATCGTCAAGGGTTATCTAGACAATATTCTCGGTTGGATATAATCTTAGTTTCTCCTTCGATTTGTAATTTCTTCGATGGTCAGGTTGAGCATTTGGAACGTATTAATTCGGACAATTGCCCGTTGATTCTACACTCCTCATCTTTTTCATATAATAGTCCGAAGCTATTTCGGTTTCATCGGATGTGGACGTTGCATGAGGGATTTCTTAATGTGGTTAAATTGGCTTGGAAGGCTTGTCATCAAAATCCTTTGGTTCTTTTGAGTCTTAACATCAAATCGATGAGGGTGACTCTTAAAGTTTGGAATGCTCAAACTTTTGGAAACGTTTTTGTTGAGTTAAATTCTTGGAAGGATAGAGTGGAGCTTATGATTCTATGCTTCAAACTAATTGGTCTCAAAGTGTATCGGACTTACTTGATCAAGCTACTATAGAATATAATAATCTTATTAAGAAAGAGAAAATCTATTGGAAACAAAAATCTCAAGAGTATTGGTTAGCAGAGGTAGATAGCAATTCTAAATTCTTTCACACGTCCGTTAAAATACATAACTCTCCTCTTTGTTTGTCTGCTATTCGCCAAGAAGATGGAAGTAGCTTGGCTGATCCTAATATGTTTCATGAAGCTGCTATTGAGTTTTTCAAATATTTATACACGACTACCCAGGTGTCCTTTTCTGACACTGTCTTTGATTCCATCTTTCACATTGTTACGGATATGGATAATGCTATGCTTTTGGCTCCTGTCTCAATGGAGGAAATCAAATATGCCCTTTGGTCCATCCCCATTAACAGTGCTCTAGGTATGGATTCCCTCTCTTCAAGTTTTTTCCAATTTTCTTGGGATATTGTGGATAAAGATATTTGGGAAGCCGCTAATTATTTTCTTAAAGGAAATCCTCTTCCTACTGCTCTCTCTAGTACTTTATTGGTCCTTATTCCGAAGAAGTCTCAACCTTCTTCTCTAAAAGATTTTCGTCCAATCAGTTTATGTAATATTTGTTATAAAATCTTTTCTAAGACTTTAGCTACCAGGCTGACGTCTCTTTTACCCAAGTTGATCTCTGTTCAACAACATGGTTTTGTTAAAGGTAGGTCCATAGCCGAAACTATTGGGCTAGCCCAAGAGCTTGTCAAAGATTTAGGCAAGGATATTCGGGAGCGTAATGTTATGCTCAAACTCGATATGGATAAAGCATATAATCGAATCGAGTGGAATATTTTAATAGAGGTGCTTAATCGATATGGTTTCAGCTCGGGATTTATTATTGCTGCTTCTAGCTGTTTTGACTCGACTTATTTCTCATTGGTGTTTGAAGGGGTCTATAAGGGTTGGTTTCCTGCTTCTAGAGGATTGCGTCAAGGCGACCCTATTTCTCATTTACTGTTTATCTTGGCTCAAGAGGTTCTTAGTCGAAATATCTATCGTTCCATGATAGATGACCGAGTTCAACCTTTTGTAACTAAAAGACGTTGTCCTCTAGTTTCTTATTTGATGTTTGCAGATGATACCCTCATTTTTTGCAACGGAAGTTCTCGCAATATTAGAAATTTAATGCAGGTGCTTAAAGAATATCAATTAGCCTCTGGTTAACTTGTGAGTGCTCCGAAAAATAATTTCTATTTACATCATAATTGTCCTAATACGCGTCGCTTGGCTATTGGTCTTTCAACAAGTTTTAGTCAAGGTAGTTTTCCTTGTACTTACCTTGGAGTGCCCCTAACCTATGGTCATCTTAAAGCGAGTCACTTTGCTGGTCTTATCGAGAGAGTGTCTAAGAAAGTCGATGGGTGGAAGGATAAACTTCTATCTAGTGGAGGTAAACTTTTTCTTCTAAAGCATGTTTTATCTTCCTTCTCTCTTCATCTTTTGGCATCCACTTGTGTTCATAATAGCATTCTGGCGGATATGAAATCCATGTTTGCAAATTTTTTTGGAGTCACTCGGATTCAGGTAAGAAAAGACACTGGGTGGCTTGGTATAAAATCTATCAAGATACCTCTTTTGGCGGTCTTGGTATTCGTAATCTAAAGGATATGAAACTGGCTTTTTCTCTCAAACGGATTTAGTCTCTGCTGAAAGGGAAGTCTCTCTGATGTGATTTTATGCGCTCCAAATACACTAATAATCTCTCATTATCTCTGTGGCAAGATCATATTGGGAGTTCTAAAATTTGAAAAGATATATTGTCGGCGAAAAATACTTTTATGCATTTGTCGAGATGGAAAGTTGGCAATGGCGAGCTAACTAGTTTTTGGCATGATGATTGGGGCCTTGGTATCCTTGCTAATGATCTCTATTTTACCAACTCATTATCTTCTGTCAAAATTTGCTTACAGGACAATGAATGGATTTTCCCAGATTTGGAAGATGATGCTCAGGACTTCTTGGAGGGCTTCATCCCAGTATTGTCATCGGAATCCGATTATCTCATTTGGCTTCCTAGCAACAATGGCATCTTCTCCATAAAATTTGCTTGGAGGGCTATTAGCAATGAGGTAATCCCGATTGATCTTTATTCTAATCTTTGGAGTATGCGATTTCCTTTGAAGATTAATATTTTCATGTGGTAGCTTTTGAAGAACAAACTTGTAGTTGATGATATCATCCAAAAAATGAGAGTGTTTTTGATTTCGGGTTGTTGATGCTGTTTCTTTCGTTCCACTGAAAATATCCAACATTTGTTTCTAGATAGTGAGGTTACTTCAAAGGTCTGGCGGTATTTTAGCTCATTTTTTCATATTCATTTTATTCCTCAACCTTTAATACACCGTATTAAGTTGTGGTGGAATAGATTAAAAGGGAATTCTCAGTTTCATAAATTAGAGGCATTGATCACATCTCTGATTTGTTAGGAGATATGGTTAAATTGGAATTGTGCTCTCTATGATGATATTTCTATGTCTGATAAATGGATAATTTTTAAAGTTAGGAACTGGGTTCAAGCGTTAAGCCCTTTGACTAAATCTAAGTCGCTTTTATCCTCTTTTGGGATTCAGTCTCTGGTTCTGTTGGGTTGTCCGATTAAGCAGGTTATTCGTCATCGACCGCTGATTTGTTGTTAGACCCGTCCACCCGAGGGGAGTTTCAAACATAATGTGAATGGTGCGTTGAAGAGGGAGACCATGTCATCTTCTTGTGGTGGTGGTGTTCGAGATAGTAATGGAGATGTTAGTTGGGCTTTCTTCTCTCTCCTTACTGTTAGTTCAAGTTTCTTAGTTGAGTTCTACGGGTTGTTCTTGAGGATTCAAGAAGCTTTGCGTTTAGGCCAGCTTCTTCTGTTGGTGGAAAGCGATTCGCTAGCTTTGGTTCATTCAATCAAGAAGAATAGCCCAATCTGGTCGATTGCCCATCTTTGGAACACAGTTCAGTTTTGGATTCTATTTTTTGACATTCAGATTTCTCATGTTTATCGAGAATGTAATTTTGTTGCTGATAGTCTTGCTAATATTGTTTCGTCTAGCACTTTGTTATTTCCTTTAGGTAGTCCTTTACCTCATGACGTAATTTCTTATGCTCGTGAGAATCAAAAGGGTTTTCCCTGCCTAAGGTTGTAATTTTTCCATTTCATTAATAAAGAGTTCGTTTTCAAAAAAAAAAAGCTAACTATTAGAAGGTGTATCCCTATAAATAGGACCACAAGTTTGACATTTTATATTTTGATACTTGTATCTTTTTTCTAGTGTTATTCTTTCAACAAAGCAAAAATAGATGAATGAATTGTTTGAAATAGATTTTTCCCTCAATATTTTAGAAATTACACAAATAATTAAGAATTCAAAATTCAAAGTAACATGGAAACTACAAATATTAATTGTTGATACTTAAGCACAAAGCATAAAATTGGATTAACTCGGTATGTACAACCCCATATCATAGCATGATCTCACATCTTAGTAAAAACAATAAATTAGCAGGTGTCAATCCCAAATTTGTATCTCAATGCAATACGAAAATAGACACTTGCCCCTCTTGTGTTATTCGAAAACAAATCTTATGCCAAATGATGAAAGGAAAAAAAAAAAAAAAAAAAGGAAGATCGAGGAACAAGTGACTATTTATTAAAATGATATTAGAAAAATAATAAATGCTTTGTTTTTTACCATTAGTTCTCTATCTGGTATAAGACTTGTAATTTTCTCAAGAAACCCAAACAATTGGAGAACTCAACTATTCACTTGTTATGTTTAACATGTTAATCACCAACTCCCTAATGCTCATAAAATACTAAATGATGGCATATAATGTGCGATTTTTTGAATTTGTCATCATCAAATTTCAAGTAAAGCAAACATGCATATACACATGCATAAATTTAAGCATTGCTCACAGATACGAAGATAATACTAAACATCTATATATGATTTTTAAAAATAGCATAAAATTTATAAGATGCAAAAGAGACTGTCATAACACAGAATTAAATAACTGAGATCAATAGTTTAACAGGCTAAATGAAAGAGAGAGGGAGAACATTTGAGGGTGAGAATCCAAGAATCATAATGTAGTAAGTGGAAAATAACTCTTACTTGGCCATAATCTGGTCGAGAAATTCTCCCCCTCTGCACTACCTGAACATAAATTTGCAATTTGTAGTCATGCAACTTGGATTAGCCAAGCATCAGTAAAAACCGTGAAGACCAAACTCTAAACATAAAGACCAAGCTTATCAAGCCAGACAATTTGGATTGCTCAAGCACATATGTGCTATAGAATTACATTAAATTTTAGGTCAATTTTCCATTTTCATGAAGATTTAGATTTTTTACCATTATGTAAATTCATATAGATTTTAGAAAAAAATAATTTCAATTTCATGTCTAATTCTTAGGCCAAATTCATGTCCACAAAGATTCTTTAATTTATGTCATTTTCATCATTCCCTCTAAGATTTCTAATCTACATACGCGGTTTTATATAAGATTTAAGGCAAAAATGACATAAAGTTTCAGTTCAAGTTTGACAGATAAATGAGAACCTACATATTATGTTCCATGACCAATTAATCATGCATCCAATAAATCCAAAATAAGGCATTATTAACATAAACACAAAAAATAATGCATTTGATATTGATAATGCATATTTCAAGTAACTGTGCAACTTAAACTAAAAGAATACAATATAACCAGCAAACTTACCTCTGCTACTATTAATAATACTCAAGAACTAAGGGGGAGAGTGTGAAAAAATAATAATTAAAAAAAATATATATATATATAAGACATTTTAGGGATTGTCTTAACTTCCTTAAAACCAAAAAATAATTCTTTCAGCAACTCAAAACTTGTCAAAATTCAAAAACTGATAATCACTTGCAACTTAAGACCATCTCCACATAAAATAAATTTACGAAGAAAACACACAAACTCATAAATGGAACAAAATTGCTATGAAATACTAAAAGGAAGACTATTTTCCTACTAAAACATGTATAAAACTTTACCGACATGTTTTGGCTTTAGCCAACTTCGTATTTTTCTTCACAGCTTTCGACACCTTATGCTTTTGTGCCTCCCTCTTCTTATCAACAATCGAACTTATATTTAACCTAATTGAGCTCCAATTTGGGTTTTGAGGAAGACAACTGGGAGAGAGAGAGTGACGAACTTGTGGTGATGGAGATAGAGAAAGACAAACCAGAGGCGGCGATGTAGATCCAGACCAAACGACATGGCAGAGATGATTCCCAGATCGTGAACGAAGTTTTAGGGCAACGATGGCCATGCGGGTTCATGGTGATGAATGAAAATTTGCAACGGTTGAGTTACCATAACGACAATGGAACGGAGAAGCCGTTGTTGTCGTTGCGAGCGTGGAATAGACACTGTCGATTTTGAAGTCGACACTTGACAGTAGAAAATAGAGATGGCAGAGGTCTGCATAAGAGAGAAACAAAAGAGGATTTGAAGAGTGGTTGATGTCGATTCATTTCTTGAGGTTGGTAAGATTTAATCATCACCCTTCATTCCAATGGAATAGTCAGATTAAAGAGATGATAAATAGTTGTCTCTCGTTCATTCCCGTTTTAGGCTTATGCTTTTAGGTATTATAATATGATTATTAAAAATAGAATCTATATAATAAATTAGGACAGTTTTTGAAATGTTTTTTTTTTGTTAAGGATTGAGATTGATTTGAAAAAAAATAAAATAAATAAATAAGGATGTAAGAGATTGGATTATAAAAGTTTTTGCAATGAAAATTCTCAACCAAAAATTTTATGCCTCCCAAGACAGTTGAGTTAAATTATATTTTGTACCCTCTAAGTTTCACATTTGCATTTAATTGATATTTGTTTTTTTTTTTTCATTTTTTACTATCTTTATACACTTATAAATTAGAAAATCAATCCTGACACCATTAATTAAGTTTTTAGACCCTAAGATTCTTTTAGGAAAAAGTCTCTACATTTTGATCACTCTATTCACAAGTATTTATGAATCTGCCATTTTGTCCTATACAACAAGAAAAAATTGGACAGTAGAGGTATTAACGTTAACGTAAAATACTTCAAACAATACCCCTTGCCTATATTACAAAATTATATTTTGAATTCGCGTTAACATTATTTGCATTCATGTTTTTTTTTTTTTTTTTTTTTGTTGCACATTAATGCATCTTCCTTATCTGTCTGTGTGTGTTATGTTAACATTAACTCATTTTCATCACCTGATTTAACGTAAATTGTTCAAACAAAGCACATTGCCTATATTACAAAACTACAATTGAATTTCACATTAACGTATTGTTTTTCGTGTTTTTTTTTTGGTGTGTTCACATTAACTCATCATCCCTCATTTATTTTGTGTGCATTAACGCGTTTACTCATTTTCAGCACTACATCCAGCTTGTTTTTTTTTTTTTTTTGGGTCACATCTTATCTATGTTACAAAACTACGATTTAAAATTCACATTAATGTTAACGCATTTTTTTTTTTTTTTTTTTTTTTTATGTATTTCACGTTACCGCATCTTTCCTCATTTGCTTGTGTGCATTAAACGTTTACACATTTTTTACCATCAGACTGTAGGTTTTAGCGTTAACGTATTTTATTTTTTCGGGGTTCTATGTGTTAACGTATTTTACTTGAATATTTACATTAACATCCTATCGCATACTTTTGTCTTGTGTGCGTTAACGTTAACTATCATATGTGGTATTTTGTCCTTTTGAGCTGAATGTGTGTTTGGGTCGTTAACGTTAATACACAGTTTTCTGGAGGTCTCTTGTATTAACGTTAACGCAATCATGTGCCTAGAAACTCGTATGTGAGAAAATTAAAGCAAACACTGATGTTAACATTAGTGAACATTTTGTTTGGGCTCTTCTATGTTAACGTTAACACATTTATGTTATCCAGAAAAACATATGTAAAAAAATCACACAAACAACGTAAAAAATGAGCACCTCACCCACCTCTACCACCATCGAGCAAAATCAATCTATATTTCAACACA
Source organism: Eucommia ulmoides (assembly GCA_016647705.1). Classification (NCBI taxonomy): domain Eukaryota; kingdom Viridiplantae; phylum Streptophyta; class Magnoliopsida; order Garryales; family Eucommiaceae; genus Eucommia; species Eucommia ulmoides. The sequence goes on along the minus strand of CM028327.1, from coordinate 26,446,307 downwards.
ATCAAAAAAAATTAAACAAAACCTAGAATGAGAGGCACGAAATGAACGAAATATGAACGCCACAACAAAATCTAATTCAGATCTGAAAAAATTCCAATTCAGATCTCAAAATTTTCTAAGAAAAAATTAAGAACAACTAAACAGATTCTAAGAAAAACAATCAATAACGTAGAGCTATGGCGGTTTGCGCCACGAAAGAACGACGGACCAAATCAACAGCACTTCGTTAACCATGAATCCGAAATCGCAATGAACAGCTACAATTTCGCCATTTGAATAAACAAATTGGCTTAAAAAATCAAAAAATTAGAGGTTAGGGTTTTCAGCATCAACTCAAACACCCAAACAAGAACAACAAAAAATCAAAAATCGCGAAAACCCAGATCACTACCGTGAATAAGGAGGGAAGAAGTCAAACTACATCACCAGCAGTTCGCTGACCTCTGTCGACCTCACGCGCCAAGCCATTGCTAGGGTTTAGAGAGAGAGATAGAAAACCCTGAAACCACATCACCGGTGGTTCATCGACCTCACAGGCCAAGCCGTCGCCGGATCATCTCCGTCGACCTCACGTGCCAAGCCATCACCGTCTTCATCGACCTCACGGATATCGAAATCGTTTGGACTAAGGGCATCGAAATCGTTTGGACTAAGGGTCCTGATATCTAGAGAGAGATAAAGATGTTAGAGTGAGAGAGAGGATAGATGATAAAGAGAGTGAACATGGATTGTGGAGTGTGAGGAATAAAAAGGGAGATAATGCTAACGTAAATTAGAGAGTTTCAGGGGTATAATTGTCTTTTACCTAGTCTTTTTGTCTGTCAAATGACTAAAAATTTAATTGAGTGTACTATAAGGTCTGAATGCTAAGGGAATAATTTAAAGTGTCTTTTTCCTATATGGTCTATGGAAGAAGAACTAAATAATAAAAACCTCTTTTGTTTTTTGAAAAAAAATCTAAAATAGTGTTTTTACACTTTTTTTTTTTGGTTTTTTTTATATGTAAAAGTTTTTTTTTAAGGAAAAACAAATGCTACTTTTAAAATTAATTTATTTTTTTTTAAAGCAAAAGTATTTAAAAAAAAAAAAGTTGACAAAGGATGCCTAGATTTTTTATTTTCTTATTATCATGCAATTTCTATAAATACGACGTTCACATGTTTGTTTTTCCAACAATTTACCGTAAGACAGATGAGACTTAAATATATTGTAAAAACAGAGTAATTATAATTTATTATTTATTATTAATTGTTAAATGGTAGTGTAATGCTTTTTAGATTTTTACCCTTGAAATTGACTAATATCTAGAGATTTTCTCAATCATGAGTCCATCTTTCCATCGTCTTCCATCGTCTTAAGGCTAAGGACATATTTGCTAAAATTTAAATTTTAATTGTTGAAAAATTTAAATACTGAATTTAAATGCTGAATTTATTAAGTATTGAATATATTAAGTTTTAAAATTTTTAATAATTTTAATTTAAAAAAAAAAAAAATCTTTGTATAAATTTTGTTCCTAAAATAATTTAGGGTTAAGTACTATTTGTCTCCTATGATTAGGTTTTATTGCACTTTGCTTCCAGTGTTATTTTCGTTAGCATTTTGTCCACTTGTGGTGCTGGACTAAAGTGCAACACTAACGGTTTCCATCCAAGTTAATGGTTTTTGTGGATCACGCGCGGCTTCCGAGATTAGGGCTCCGTTTTGCGTGATTTTCCTCCAAAATTCTTCTTTAGTTTGAACCCAATCATGCATTCCTGGAACTGGATTGATCATGTAGATTTAGGTGGTCAAATACAAGTCTTTCCTATAACATTCATCCACATAATCTTCTGATGTTGGAGGAAAGTCATGCAAAATGGAACCCCAATCTCAAAAGCCCTACGTGAGCCACAAAAACCGTTAACTTGGATAGAAACCGTTAGTATTGCACTTTAGTCTACCACGACAAGGGGGGACAAAATGCTTACGAAAATAGCATAGAAGGCAAAGTGCAATAAAACCTAATCACAGGGGCCAAAGAGTAATCAACCCAATAAACTATGGGTGATTACCAAGGGATCCCAATATGGTACCAAAACTACCAAATGATCTTAGTGTTTTTCCAGGGAACATTATGAACATTTTGAAATATTTGGACATATTTGCCCTCATTAAATATCCATTGCATTCCATATTGATCACTCACGAATTTTCTAAAATATCTATTTCGAAAATTAAGGAGTAGTTACCACATTTAATTAAAGTAAATTCTTTGGTGAATAATTAAACAATTAATCTAGTTTTGTTCTTTTCGTAATTAAATTACAAAGTCATGATTGCCTATTTTAGAACTTCAAATGACACCTCAATCGCTTTTTTTGCTAGACAAAAAGTAAACCATGTTGAATTTAACACATTAAGAAAATGTACCTAGTGAGGGCCTCACCCTTCCCCTTCAAGCTTGTCTACTCTAGAAAACAACAAAAACAATGTACACAAAGCCAAACAAGTTTGAACGAGTCTCACTAAGAAAGGAATGAAATGAAGCTTTCGCTTGGATGCTCTTTCCCCCTCCCACAATGATAGCTCTGTTATCTTGGGGAGCGTTAAGCTTGCTTCTTTTCCATAATTTTCTTGGTCATCAATATGACCTGTCTAACATGGAACCAATCTGATTCTCTGAACAATCGAAATTTTGTACTTTTGTCGGATCCTGCGAACCAAGATCTGTGTAACCCAAAGTTGGGGGCCTTTTTATTTTTGTTAGGAGGGACCTAGGATCGCCTTTCCTATACTAGAAGTTGAACATATCCCTTCTATTGAATTGTCCAGGGATTACAATAAAAGAGCTTATCGTTTCTCATATCGAAAAAAGGTGAATGTACTACTAGATGAACTAGACGAAGCAAGGAACGACATTATTGACCTATCGATCAACTTGAATTTATACAATTTACATACAGTACCTCTAGAACATGATGATGAATAAAAATCCTCTAAACACTTTCAAAAGAAAGAGAAAGAAGGGCTCGTCCATATTTTCTTCGAGACTAGCCGAAGAGAGATAAGGAAAGAGAGCACGTAAGCAATTCTTTGCCTACTTTCCTGATCCAAATTGTATTCCGATCACTTGGAGATAAAGACAAAGACATCAATGAGTCCTGTTTGAATTCTACACCCTTCTTTGTTGCTGTCTGAAACGAGAATTCATAGCTCCTCCCTTGCTGGGAGCACAACTCACATTTAATTAATGAAAAACTATAGTACTTAATTAAACAATTAATCAAGTTTGTTTTGTTCTTTTCATGATTAAATTACAGAGTCATGATTGTCTATTTTAGAACTTCAAATGACACTTCAATCGCAGTTTTGCTAAACAAAAAGTAAAGCATGTTGAATTCAATACATTAAGTCATTTATCAAAATTGAAAAGTCATCATTTGAATTCAACATTTGAAAAGCAAAACTTTAACTTGTGTTGAATTCAACATGAATAATAGATGAAAATGATATAATTACGACTACTAATAGATTGTAATTTTGACATAAAACTGAAATTACTCCAAATAATTTACAATCCAAAAGAGCTATTGAATATGGTGTTAAATTCAACATGTGAACAAATGTTTTAAAATTAGACGTGACATTGAATCGGAAAACTAACCGGGTCAGGATTGCCGATTCAACTATTGGGTGAATCGTGATTGAACCATGACGTTATAATTATGCTATTAAAAAAATATTAAACGATAAAAAATATAAAAAATTAAATGAAAACTTGAAATTAAACGGACTATATTAAACTGAAATTGAACAAATTATAGTGAAATGAAATTAGATAGATTATTAAAGAGATTAAATTAAGCTGACATTCTTAAACACATAACATAATTAGATTAAAATAGAAGAGAAATTAAATTTAAATAAATTCTCACAAAAATCTATACATAAATCATAACAGAAAGATATTTTGACGGCTGTGATTGATTTAGGATGAATCTAGGTTGAGATGAAAAATAATTTTTTGAGAAGAAAAGAATTCCATCATTCATCCACTACCCTCAAACACAACCACCTACCCACTACACTCAAACCACCCCGACCACTCTATATTACTCCCAAACAAAAACAAACATTCTCGGTTTACATGTATCTAAACTAACCCCACCCTCCACCATGTATGTAGCTCACCCTACCATAAAAAGCTATCCATTCCTTTCTCCATTTTTCCATCTCTCCATCTCTCCATCTCTCATCTCTATCTTACTGCATCTATGGCCGCCAAATGTCTCGATCCACTTCTCACATCTCTTAGCTTCTACTTTTTTTCATACACATCCACAGACAACTCATTCACTCTGGTCTTGACCCCCATCTTGTACTCTCTAATATCCATGTGCGTCTTGAAGTACCACTCTTCATCGAGATCCATGTACAAGATGAATAACTTTGACGTGAAAATTTTGTACATCACGTTCCTCAGCTCAATGGTTTCTAACTCTCAAACTATCACTCTAAAAATCATAATCCTGGCGTGTAGGTCTGCTTTCAAGTGGAAAACCCACTTCATCCATTACACAGTGTGTCCATCTTCAACTGTGAAATATGCTATATCTGGTTGCTCCATGGAAATCGGATTTGATCGAATTGATTGGTTCAATTTCCAGCATTTTGTCCTCGGTATTGATAATCTGAGTTCGCGGATTTTAAAATCAATAAATGATTCTTATAAAAAAATTAAAAAAAATATATATTTTTTTAATTTTATTAGAGGAGGTTTTAATTTTGAAATGTATAAATAAAGAGACTCTGTATTTTTTTATTAATTACGTATATTTTGCTGATTTGTTTTTCATTGTATTTTTCATTTTTCTTAATTTTATATATATATATATATATATATATATATATATATATATATTATATTTAATTAACTATTAAAAGCACCGGATATCAATTAGTTCTTGAACGAGTTTTTAACCAAATAATTATAATTATAATAATTAATTACTGAAAACTCATATATATACACATAATTACAAAAAACTCATAAAAGAAATTTTTGAAATCTGAAAAAAACCAGTTTTCAAAAATCCATTTTTTAAAAAGAAATTAAAACGAATTTTTAAAATCCGTTTATACACTAAGATTTTTTTTTAATTTCCTTTAAAAAAACAGGTTTCAAATTTCCGTTTACGTATTTTTCATGGGAAAACGAAAATCTGAATTTCGTTTCTCCCAAAGAGATGTTTAGGTGAAGTTGTGATATGCCATTGTTACAATTTTACGGTTTTTGACACTTTGTACCCCTGAATTTTGATCAAAATTTCACTTTGGTTCTCAAAATTTCAATTTGAAAATACAACACCTCTCTTTCTTCCGGTGATGTCAAGCAAGAGGAACAAAGGCTTTCAATTCACTGGAGGATGCATTCAATGATATGAGAGGGGGGAGCAAAATGGAATCTTACGTTATAACGGTGAAGGTTCTGCTACTGTTATATTATTTAATGTTAAAATACACATTAGTTAGTTCTAACGGTAAATACACATACTAATAAATTAGTTCTAACGGTAAATACACATACTAATAAATTAGTTCATCCCCCCCGACCATTGAATACATCCCCTGTGAATGAGAACCTCCGTTCCTCTTTCTTGGCAAAGAAAGAGGTGTTATATGTTCAAATTGAAACTGTGAGAACCAAAGTGAAATTTTGATCAAAGTTCAGGGGTACAAAGTGTCAAAAACCCTAGAATTTTAAACAATGGCATATCACAGCTCCAACTAAACATCTGTTTGGGAGAAACGAAATTCAAATTTCCATTTTTCACATGAAAAATACAAAAATGGAAATCTGAAACCCATTTTTTAAGAAAAATAATAATAATAATAATAAATCTCAGTGTATAAATGGATTTAAAAATCCGTTTCAATTTTTTTTTAAGAAACGGATTTTCAAAATTCGGTTATCAATAACCGGATTTCAAAAATCCGTGTTATGAGTTTTTGTAATTATGTGTATATATATGAGTTTTCAGTAATTAATTATTATAATTATAATTATTTGGTTAATAACTCGTTATTGAACAAGGATGAAAAATGCTCAAAGTCAAGCAATAATTCTTGGGAGTGACATGTATATGCTCGACCTTTATTGAATTCTTGGATAAATCAACCCCACTCCCCAAAAATCAACCCTCTTTCCTGTCTTATTTCTTCGTCATCTACTAGTTGAATTCCCATATCTCTCTCTTTCAAATCCATTTTCATGGCAATACTAGTGAATAAATGGTGCTTGATTGTCGGCAAAGAAATGGTGCTTGATCATCGCCTTCGAAAAGATTTGTGCTCCTCGATCGTCACGGATTGGGACTGGTAAGCCCGCTCCGCATTGCAAAACCAACTCTCAATCCCCGAAATTAAAGCAATTCATTGAAGTGAGTAAAGATGAAGACAAACGGATATTCAGATTCTAATGAGGGTAAAAATCTCAAAAGAAAAATCCGCCTAGTAGATCAATGCTGAAATAGACTTAAATGGGAATAATCCATATCACATCAAGTGTGATGGGTAAGTAATTATTAATTCGGACCGCGAATCTACAATCCATAATGGTCTAACATTTAAACCGGTAAACCAAATTCAGTTTGATTTGTTTTTCATAAATCAAGGGGATATTATTCTTCCTAAATCGAGGAGAATTAGTTATGAAATTTGCTTTTATATATATATATATATATATATATATATATATAATAAGGTATAACTCGTGCCCGAAGACAGGGGTTCTAATTTTTTAAATATAAAAAAATGACACAATTTAACAAAGAAAAAGAATTAACATAGTTTTCTTTATTTCTCTCACATTTCGAAATTATCAACTCATATTTTGGTATGAACACGATATATCAATTAAAAAATTGAAATATTTTGACATAATCCCTTCATTCATACAACACACTCCAATTTTTGAAAATTATTTACGGATCAACATAATAAATAATTAATGCGCAATTTTTATTTTATTTTTAGATATAATCACCTTTATTTATATGATATTTCAAATTCTCAACTCCTGTTTTGCAATAATGCAACACAACTAATAACAATCAAACACGACAATAACTAATACAAATGATAAAGACAATAATATACATGATAGACTTAGTAAAATAAGTTCACCACCCAAGACACTGAAGCCCAATTCACAAAATAATTATAAAAAAAATGTCTCGAAAATGTCTCAAATATCATTCACACAATACAAAAGTAACAATTGTATAATTTATGAAATAATTTATAAAAACAATTCATCTACTACTTCAAAACCATAAGACCTGAAAGAAATTCCAAAGCGTAGAACTTTTAATAAAGATATCCAAAAACTATACACTGGGATATCTCCATTAAAACAAACATAAAAAAGTAAACACAAAAATTCACTTATTTTTGCTTCCCAATCTTCTAGAACAAAATATGGGAATCAGAATAGGAAAACTTTTTTTTTCTCTTCCCAGAAAAATAGAAACAAACAAAAACCAAAAACAAAAATTCAAAGTTTAATCCACCTATATAGCAAATCACAAAGGGGAAGAGGAATAAAGTGTTGATGAATTCTTGAAATCACAATATTATGAAATTAATTAAAGATCTTAATCATACATGATTAATAAGATACAACAATTTTTAAGAATGATTATCGAAAGCGTATCTGTTTGAACTGTTGCAGATGATTGATCATCGCAGCTGATTACACATTAGGTCTTCCTTTCTATAATTTAGATGGACAGTTATGGTGACTCTCTATGGGAAGAAAAACCCTAAATCTAAACTAGAGAGGGGACCTAATATTTATAATATTGGTTTCTCGTTGGGCTCTCCCATAACAAGCTTCAATGAAACTCAAAACCTACATTTGTCACTCAATTGGGCTTCTACACAAAAGATGGCACAACTCAAATCAAAATGTTATCACTTATTTAATTGTATTGCTTATATAATAGACTATCTATTAACCCGTTTTTTATAAAATAATTCATTCAATTAATGTTAGCCCATAAAAGTTTTTTCAACATTCTTCCACTTGGTCTACATTAATTGATTTTTAAGTACTTATAAATTTAATTTTGAAAATAAGACTTACAGGTTAATAATAGAAAAAAATTATTTTGCGTGGCAACACCTTTTAAAGAATTGATAGTTTATAAGTAGTATCTTGATAAATTTATCATGTCCAACATGATCTTAATATTGAACTATGATGGTCTATATGTTAATCTCAATAAATATAAGACTCTTCATAGTCACGAATACTTATAACTATATCGATATGGATCGTAAGCCCAGTAGTGTTATAAGAAACCAATATCAGCATGTGATTATCATTTATATGCATTGTTTCTTATTGGTCCTCATTATAATTTCTCAACAAAATAAAATTATTTGACTTTAACAAGTCATATATCACTAACAATTCACCACGAGATCTCAAAATAGTTGTTGGACCAGTGATCTACCCAAGATAGGGGTGAATTGGGTAGTTATAAAATTAAATCAAATTATAATACTTAAAAATTCAAATAATTAATTTTATCCTATATTAATTGTTAAATTTATAGCAACAAATAAGTGTTAAGTAAACTAGGTCCACATCTAAACGACTAAAAATAAATAAAGTAAAATAGCAGCACACCAAAATTTATACTGGTTCACTAAACTACTCTTGACTAATCCAGTCCTCTGAGCGCCACGAAGAGTCGCACCCATTAATCACTATGATTCATTTAATCAGGTAGGAACCAAACCCTTATAATGATTCTTTTCGCAGGCTCAGAACCAAATTTTACAATTTTTCTTTTCATAGGCTAAGGAAAAATCTCTATCTTTTTCACAGGTTAAAGATTAACCTAATTCGTTTATATTTAGGCTAAGAATAAAACCTCACAAAACACTTCAAGTATCCTTTTACCTAGTAAGGATTGAATTGTTACAAATTCACTCAAAATCAATTTTAGTCAGGAAGAATTAAACTTATCTCTTTTGCGGGAAAAGAGTAACCTAATTTTTTTATGCACTAGATAAGATCAAACCTCAATCTCTTTACTGGAAGAGATTGAAACTCAGTTACCCCTAATTAAATATTCCCAATAATATTTAACCCGCACACAACTCACCAATTACACAAATTGATAAGTTTTCTCACTCGGAGCTTCTACCACCTCAGATTAAATTTAAACTCGATTAAGTACCGATATATACTAGTGATAGAAATAAAGTGAGAATATCAAAATTTGATTTTAATATAGACTGGTAGCACACAATTTAGCACGTAATCATATTTTCATAAGAAATCGTTTTAAAATATTTTTAATCAATATAAAGTTCAAAAAAACGATTTCAAAGATCAAAATTCTAAGCAATAAACAATATTATCAAATAATAATTAAAAGCAAAGATTTGGAACGATCTCACCAGGATACCACCGAATGAATGTAAATTAAATCGCAATAAGAGTTTAGATCGGCGACAACAACAATTCACAACGATTTCCTCAAGAACAATTCTCAAGAATAATCTCACAATACTCTCAGTATAATTTCAGAATAATTACTCTCAGAAAGTTCAGAAAATGAATAACTCTTGAAAATTGATTAATTGGAATTTTTTTAGATCCCCAAAACGTAGGTCTATATATAAGGATTTGAAACTAGCCTTCTAACGGTTAGTTTCCACATATCAGGACGCTTAATTGCTCTTATAGACTCTTTATATCGATATGACTCAATCCTGGTTTAATTTACTTACTTATAGCTTTTAAATCATTCAATTTAGTCCCTCAAATATTTCTCAAACTCAAATCAATAGGATAGAAAGAATTAAATGTACCAATTTGAGAAATACTTAAAATATATATACTATATCTTTAGGGATATCAAAATAACAACCATTTATCTATAATATCATAAAATCCTTAAGATATCTCTCAGATTTTAACAAAAAAATTGCTAGTAACGTCTACCCTTTTTTTTTTTTTTTTTTTTTTTTTTATCAAACCTAAGAAATCCTCACATCCTAAAACAAAGCCATTGGTTGACTAACTAAAGTCCATAAGTCGATTGATCGATTCAGGTTATAGCCCAAGTCAAAAATACCCGCCCATCAGTCGACCGATACTCCATAAATCGGTTGACCGATCGATTCGGGATGCTCCCTAGGCCATTTCTCGGCCAGGGTCTATTGACCGATTCTCCATGACCTATTTACTGATCGATTCAGAGAGTTACACATGTTGACCGATCCCTCTTGGTTAGTTGATCGATCGATCCAGAGACTTCCTCATTTTCTAGCCTTCTTCCTTAGTTCATTTTAACTCCAACCTTCGACGTTTTTGTCCCTTTAACCAATTTTTTTTCTTGATTAACTTAATTGACACTATTAATCATTTTAAGCACTAATATTTCTTAAGTCAATATTTCTTCTTCAATTTCACATTAGAACAAATATGTTAACTAATTAGGATCCTAATAAAAACACATACAAACATAAAATCATTTTTGTGTCGCGTGTGATCCTAAACAGGATACATTAAGAGTAAAAATTAACCTGAGTTATTTTCACCTAGATTCTTCAAAATCTTCGGTCTCTTAATATTTGTCTTTTTATCAATCTCTTGAATTCTTTACCATCTTCAACAATTTCTTCATGATTAAATCGTCTATGAAACTTTTACACTAAAACACTCAATAAACTCGTTAATTCCATAAAAAATATCAACATTTAATTATCCATCAAAATCTTAGGATCAACAATAGGATTTTATGATAACCAAAAGTATACAATTGTAATTCTTATGACACAATATCTTAAGATACCATATTGTATATTCAATTCAAATAATAAAGCATGCAATAAAATATATAATTGTAATTCTTAAGGCTCACAATACCATAAGATACCATATTATATATTCAATTCAAATAATACGACATGCAATAATATAATACGCAATAATGATGATCATAAAAAAGATTTCAATTTTGCAAATCGTATAACAATAGTGATTAATATTTACATGACATAATCATCGAAATAAAGAAAATCACAAAGGCTTTCATTAAACCAAAGAATCAAAAGACTCAATTTCCATATGCTTGGAACCCGTACTAATCTTATTGTTCTTAGAGTAGAACACAACTGCATTATTGTCACAATAAATCACAATATGCCAAGAGATGGAATCAACAACTTGCAGCTCCGAGATCAGATTTCTTAGTTAAACATCTTGAGAGGAAGCACCACAACAAGCTACAAACTCAGGATACATAGTCGAGGATGTAATTAGGCTCTACTTGACACTTTTCCATGAAATGGCTCCACCAGCTAGCACAAAAATATATCATGAAGTAGATTTATGATCGCCTAAATAATCACCAAAATCAGAATCTGAGTATCCAATTACTTCAAGATTATCAACCCTCCTACACACAAGCATAAAGTCCTTCATTATTTGTAGATATCTCATGATTTTCTTTGCAGCAACCCAATGATCATGCCCAGAGTTCGACAAATATCTACTAAGAACATTAACAATGAAGGCGATATCAGGTCTCGTACATACTTATGCATACATCAGGTTACCAATTGCATTAGCATAGAGAATAGTCTTTATGACATCATTTTCCAAGTCATTCTTCAGACATTGTTCATTACTGAGTTTATCTTCATTCACAATAAGTGCATCACCAGCGTTGCATGTCTACATATTAAACCTTTTAAGCACACGATCGATATAGGCTATCTAAGATAGCCCAAGAAGATTTCAAAATTTATCACAATGAATCTTAATACCCAGGACAAAAGATGGTTCTCTGAGATCCTTCATGTCAAAATTAGAAGACAAAAGACATTTGGTATCATTTAGGAGATTCACGTCGTTACTAGCAAGGAGGATGTCTGGTAGGGGCGTAAAACACACCGCTACTTACTCTTGCAAGTATACGAGGCTAAGTTCTTCGTTGTTTTTCCTTATTTCTTTATCTTAGGAGCATGTGAGCATGTTTAGCTCGTTATTTTATTGTATATTCGGCTATGGCCTCGAGTTAAATATGGATTGTAGTAGGGATTAACACTATATTTATAAATACGTTGTTTGGATGATTTCGGTGTTTCGTTTGTGAGTGTTCTTAGTAGTTTGATTGTATTTATTGTATTGTTTGTTTATTATGCTTAGAATGGTAAATGGAGAATACGGGATTTTGACAAACCCCGGATTCGGATTAGGGTAAACAAACACCACGATTATATAACCCTGTCGGGGTTTGAATCGTAGACAATCGATGACGTGGGGTAAGACACACGCTATCTAGGGTCGTTAAGACGTTGAGGGGGACTTCTTTGTTGGCTGGAAGTTGCATTATATCCCTCGTCTTATACTCGGGAGAGGTGGCGAGGGAGTTTTAGAACGGAGATTGTCGATAGGGTAAATACAACGCACGATCTAATAACTCGGGAGGGAGTTGGATTGCGTGCAATCAATGACATTGCGCAAGACTCACGTGACCTAAGGTCGTTAAAACGTTGAGGGGGCCTTCTTCGTTGACTCGAAGTCATGTATTCCCCCATCATTGATTGCACACAATCCAACTCCCTCCCGGGTTATTGGATCGTGCGTTATATTTACCTTATCGACAATCTCCGTTCTAAAACTCCCTCACCACATCTCCCGAGTGTAAGGCGAGGGATATAACACAACTTGGAGCTAACGAAGAAGTCCCACTCAACATCTTAACGACCCTAGGTAGCGTGTGTTTTGCCCCACGTCATCGATTGTCCACAATTCAAACCCTGACTAGGTTATATAATCGTGGCATTTGTTTACCCTAATCCGAATCTGGGGTTTATCAAAACCCCGTATTCTCCATTTACCATTCTAAGCATAATAAAAAAACAATACGATAAATACAATCAAACTACGAAGAACACTCACAAACGAAACACCGAAATCATCCAAACAACGTATTTATAAATATAGTGTTAATCCCTACTACAATTCATATTTAACTCGAGACCATAGCCGAATATACAATAAAATAAAGAGCTAAACATGCTCACATGCTCCTAAGATAAAGAAATAAGGAAAAATAATCGAAGAACTTAGTCTCGTCCGAAGATAAACCGCTAAGAACGCTCTACGATCGATTCGCCGTCTTCTCCACTTCGGGATGTGAGCTCTACCTCTAAAATTCCTAACTATACCCTTAGATATAGCCTAAGGGGCTCAAAAATCCAAGGGGGCAAGAGAGTTATCGGCCAAGGGGGAGGAGAGGGGGTATTTATAGCCAAAATATCCTAAATATATCTAAAAATATCTCAAGACTGTGCAGGGCAAATCCGCTTAGGCGGTGGATTCTTCGCCTAGGCGGAGTTAGGTCGGTTTGGTCTGATCACCTAGGCGGTGAAGTAGGTGGTGGACTGGGAGAACATTCTGTTGGATTTCTGCCTAGGGAAGAAAACTTCGCCTAGGCGAGTGGCTGTCAGTTGCCCATCTGTGTCTTTTGCTGGATTTCCGCCTAGGCGAAGGAAAATTCGCCCAAGCGGTCGTCCGTTAGTAACATTTTTCTCTTCTCAGCTTCTTCACTGCCTAGGCGGTGGTCTGGACGCCTAGGCGGTGGGCCTGTTTCATCTTTTAGCCTCTGAGCTTGTTTATCCACCGTAACTTCAAACCTCTTTGGTTCGATCTCATCGTTTTCGCTCCAGTTTCCTATCTTTTTGCCCCACACACCCGATTTATACAAAAAGTATGAAAACTAATTAAAACATAATAAAATACTATATAAACTTACTCAAAAACTAACAAATTTGGATTGAAAATAGATAGGTTTTTCACACCTATCAATACCCCCAAACTCAGAATTTGGCTAGTCCTCGAGCCAAACACACACACTAAAATGAAAAATAAATAAACTGAAATAAATATGAAATAACCTAAAAACAATCTAAACATAACAACATGCGAGTTTTAAATTCTTCTAATGGCCTATTTATTTTTCCCTCAACAACCGCCAATTATTTCGAGTTTAGGCGGTAACACACAACATGTAATGTTCTAGAATTTTGACATACAATAATGGTGAATGCTATTCTAGATCCTGTAAACGTGTTAGTGCGAGACTCAATAATATAATTATACAACGATCGGATTGGATTATCCACCAACAAAATTCATGACTTAGACCGTAAAGGACTAGGATTTCCATAGGCTTGATTGGGGTCCACTCTCCACTAATGTAGATCTAGTAGTTCATGAAGATCATTAGGACTTGGTTCCGTTTTGGTATATTTGGCCAAGGGTAATTTGGAATACAAAACGGGTTAACGTTGTTAACTTAACGTTACCCAAGGCTCAATGCTTGGCACATTCACTCTCGAATCCCCATAGAAAGATTGGAAACAATCTTGAACATACATTTAAGACCGACATACTCACTTGTCAAAAGAAACGGAAATAAAAACCGTATTTACATTAATTTTTTTTTTTTTATATATTTGTTTTTCTCTTTTTTTAATAATTTTTTCTTTCTTTTCAATAAACACACCCCCAAACTTATTTGATTGTTACAATTGAAGAGGTGTGTGAAATAAAAATGAAAAACGACAAGTGAGTACTCAAATACTGAACTAATTAGAAGTTCGCCCTAAACCCAACCGCTCACATCAAGTAGCATTTATAATTGCTAACTTGATTCACTCAAATGTGCCTTTCAATTCAGCGATTTAGGTTTGGAAAAAGATCTATTGGTCATGGTATTAGTTTATGTGTTCAAAATTGAATTTGCATTTAGGCTTCGACAGGGTAACGAAGGATAAACATGTAACAAGGTAGGCTTAAAAAGGCGCAAACGACAAAGAGAATGCCTAAATCACGTCTCCTGAACTACCTCGCCTAGGATTTCGCCTCAAGTTTCCCCTCAATCAAGTTCTAGAATCCTCAATGTGTCATAAATTTGGTTAATCGATAATCATCATCAAATCAATTGAATAACTATACATTGAGTCTATGTGCTCGTGCAAATTAGGATCTACAATAATTTTTACCAAAAAGCATAGTCAAGCACACAGAATCACACATGCATGGGTATTACCCTTGACTTCGAAAACAACCAGGGGTAATTTTCATCATCGGGTGACGGCCCAGATGAACACAAAACTCAACATGAAAACAACAACACAAAAACATAAACTCATTCTAACCTAAACACACATGCAATACAGAAAAACAATAACACATAGACTAACAACACTACATACTACACATCACCGCCAAACTCAAAGTGGACAGTATCCTCAGCGAACCCAATCATCATTTTCAACATATGGAATTTAAAGCATGCTGACGAAGGGTGTTTAGAACACTTACCTGGGAGGTGAGAGAATTTCGCCTCCGAATCAAGTCAGATGAGATGTATCAAAAAGAATTGCTTGGGTTGCCTCCCAAGAAGTGCGTGATTTAATGTCCTCAGCCCAACATTTTCAGAACGCCCTTAAGATTGACGAGGTTTTGCTTTGGATGGCTCGATCTTTCAACGAAACGCCTCACCGGCTTATGTGCTTGGCCAAACACAATAAACAGCTAGGAATCCCATCGAAAGGGATGCATCAATACCCGTCGATCTAACATCGGCAAGTACCCTGCATAAGAAACAAAAACAAAACTACAAACAAAAATTATATACAAAATAAATGCCTAAAGTAAAATTAAGTCATTTACACACAATATCAATAATAACAACTTCACCAATCCCAGGAAATATGAAACACTTGTTTCTCCTATCTAAAACTTAAGTCCAAAGTCGTTACCGCGTTTCTTCGACAATAATGTCAAAACAATCCCCGGCAACGGTGCCAAAAACTTGGTAGGGGCGTAAAACACACCGCTACTTACACTCGCAAGTGTACAAGGTCAAAGTTTTAGTATAGTGTAATCGTTAAGATCGGGTTATCGTATCCACAGGGATTGGTGTTGTTACTATCGAATACCGCGTTTGTCGTGACCTAACTTTATCTAGGCAAAAATAAATGTATTTAATTAATTAAACTAATACTAATATATCCTAAATTAACTACATTATTATGCTAATATGTTTTAGGGTGAAGAATCGCCTAGGGATTAACGTGTTTACAAATACGTGTTCAATCTCGATTTACTTATGTTTACGGTGTTCGACATATTTGACAACCTCGGTACATAAACTTCACCACCACTTCTCTCGAGTGTAAGACAGGCGAATACATGACTTCGAGTCAAAAAAGAAGTCCCCCTCAATGTCTTAACGACCCTAGGTCACATGAGTCTCGCCCAGCATCATTGATTGCACACAATCTAACTCCTTCCCGGGTTATTGGATCGTGCGTTGTATTTACCCTATCGACAATTTCTATTATAAAACTCCCTCGCCAACTCTCCCGAGTTTAAGATGAGGGATATAACGCAACTTCAAGCTAACGAAAAAGTCCCCCTCAATGTCTTAACGACCCTAGGTAGCGTGTGTCTTGCCCCATGTCATCGATTGTCCACAATTCAAACCCCGACTAGGTTATATAATCGTGGCGTTTGTCTGGGGTTTGTCTACCCTAATCCGAATCTGGGGTTTGTCAAAACCCTGTATTCTCCATTTACCATTCTAAGCATAATAAACAAACAATACGATAAATACAATCAAACCACGAAGAACACTCACAAACGAAACACTGAAATCATCCAAACAACATATTTATAAATATAGTATTAATCCCTACTACAATCCATATTTAACTAGAGGCCATAGCCGAATATACAATAAAATAACGAGTTAAACATGCTCACATGCTCCTAAGATAAATAAATAAGGAAAAATAATCAAAGAACTTAGCCTCGTCTGAAGATAAACCGCTAAGAACACTTTACGATCGATTCGCCATCTTCTCCACTTCGGGATGTGAGCTCCACCTCTAAAATTCCTAACTATACCCTTAGATATAGCCTAAGGGGCTAAAAAATCCAAGGGGGCAAGAGAGTTACCGGCCAAGGGGGAGGAGATGGGGTATTTATAGCAAAACTATCCTAAAAATATCTCAAAACTGTGCAGGGAAAATCCGCCTAGGCGATGGATTCTTCGCCTAGGCGGAGTTAGGTCAATTCGGTCTGATTGCCTAGGCGGTGAAGTAGGCAGTGGACTGGGAGAACATTCTGTTGGATTTTCGCCTAGGTGAAGAAAATTTCGCCTAGGCGAACAGCTGTCAGTAGCCCATCTGCGTCTTTTGCTGGATTTTTGCCTAGGCAAAGGAAAATTCGCCTAGGCGGTCATCCATCAGTAATATTTTTCTCTTCTCAGCTTCTTTACCACCTAGGCAGTGGTCTGGACGCCTAGGCGGTGGGCCTATTTCATCTTTTATCCTCCAAGCTTATTTATCCACCGTAACTTCGAACCGCTTAGGTTCGATCTCATCGTTTTCGCTCTAGTTTCCTATCTTTTTGCCCCTCACACTTGATTAATACAAAAAGTATGAAAACTAATTAAAACATAATAAAATACTATATAAACATACTCAAAAACTAACAAATTCGGATTGGAAATAGATAGGTGTTTCACACCTATTAATGTTATCGATGTAGAGAACCATGAAAATGAACTTACTCCCACTGATTTTCATGTAGACTCACTGATCAAAATTGTTTTCTACAAAACCAAAAAATGTCATAATCTTGTCAAATTTTAAATACCACTAACGAGAAGTTTGCTGGAGAGCATAAATGGACCTTTTCAATCTGCATACCATGTTCTCTTTTTTATTTTCCTTAAATCCTTTAGGCTGTGACATGTAGACCTCCTCCCTCAAATCTTCATTAAGAAAAGTTATCTTGACATCCATTTGGTGAAGTTCTAAGTCAAAATGAGCTATCAACGCCATAATTAGCCTAAATGAATCTTTAGTGGAATCTGGTGAAATCAATGTCTTCTCGCTGTGTATATACTCTTTAGCAACCAATCGGCCCTTAAATTTTTCAACAATACCTTTGTTGTCTCTCTTGGTCTTGAATACCCATTTGCATCCAAATGGTTTTATATCATTTGGGAAGATGAACAAGTTACCAAACATCATTATCTGACATAGACTGCATCTCATCTTCCATGACAATTAGCCATTCATTTGCCTAATCACTATTAAGAGCTTCACGATAAGTAGTTGGGTCCATTTCTTTTCCAACGTTATACTCTCCTTCTCCAAGGTAAACATAATAGTCATTAGAAATGACAGCCCTTCTAGTTCTTTGCAATCTCTTCACTTGTACTTCAAAAGAAAACTTATTTGTAGGCTCATTGGTCAGAGGAATCTCATCTGCAATAGGCATTACTTCAGCAGTAGGGGGAATGTCGATATCTACTCCTCGCTGAATCTTTCGATCAATTGCTCCATCATAAGAGATGACATCTGAGGCTAGTAAAGGTTAAAAACAACATCAATGGGTTCCACTCTTTCATAGAATTGAGAGGGAATAACATCGACAACATCTAATTCCAAAAACTTTGCCACTTGAGATTCAACAACTCTAGTACCACAAGTCGTACAATAAAACCAGTATCATTTTGAGTAACTAGGATACTCTATAAAGTAGCATCTAGTAGTTCTCTAATCTAAATTATTCATAGAAGGATCGTAGATCTTCATCTCAGCTGGACACCCCCATACTCTAAAATAATTCAACTTGGGTTTTCTATTTGTCCACAGTTCAAATGGTGTTTTAGGCATTAACTTGCTAGAAACACGGTTGAAATACCCCGAAAATTTATATTTTTGAAAATATTATTTTGTATAAATTTAATATTTTTGGATTGTTTTGCAAATTTACTGTATAAATAATATTTGATAATTTTTGGGGTTAAATGTTAATTTTAAATTAACTTTTAAAAGTTTTAAGACTATTTTATTATTTAAAATATACTTTTGGGATATAATTAATATTTTATTTATTTTAAGAGGAACAATGTATAAATAAATAAATGGATGAAATTGATTTCTTTCTTAACGAAGGAAACCAATTTCAAACCTTATATATATATAGGCTTATATGCATGACACGTATATTATTAAAGTAATAATAATAATAATAATAATAATAATAATAATAATAATAATAATAATAATAATAATAATAATAATAATAATAATAGTGATAAGAAGCACAATGATCATATTAGACCTATATATATATATATATATGCACATAAAAGAGGTTTATTGTGACATGATTTAATGATCATCAATTATATATATACATAGGCATATATACTAATCAAGTTAGAGCTTATATAGATATATAATGTTTTTGAGCAAAAAATTATGGATTTCTACTTCGGATTTCAGATAGAATTTCTAACTCTTTTCATATATGTATTTAATCTTTCCATGGATTGTGGGATTTTTGTTATTATTATTATTATTATTAAATTTTAACTGTTAAATTTTATGAAATAATTATGATCACGTATTATGTGAAAATTATTTGAGATATACGTTTATGTGTTTAGTTGTAGATTGATTAAATGTACGTATTAAAGGGGTTAAAATTTTACTGAGCATTGACTCACAACCCCACAATTTGATTATAGGGCCGGTGAAAATGAAATGGCGCCAGAAATTTTATCGGATTTTTTTTTTTTTTGTAATAATCGTATTGATTATTTATTGTTATAAAACTGATCATATAAATCGATAAATATAATTATTATCGTTTATTTTTTTTAGAAATATTCGTATTAATTCTATATTAATTCTCCACATAAATTAATATTTAAATCGCCAGTGTATAAAATCATTACATTAATTCTATATTAACTATCCACATGAATTAATAATTCAATATTAATGCAATAGTATTAATTTTACAATATTACAATGAACAAAATTTCAAATTTTGCGGATTAGTTCTGTTTATCCAGTTTCAGTTATCGACAAATTATAATTATCACCGTCGTAGTGTAAAATTTAAATTTCTCAGATATTTATAGAATGAAATATTGGTCGTTCGGATTTGGTGTTAATTCTCCTACGGGAAAAACCCCATGACAGTCCTGAAAAACTAGGCCGTTACAGAGTGGTAGTAGAGCAGGTATAACCAAGTATGCAAATAATCATGATGAAGCAGGTATAACCAAGTATGCAAATAATCATGGTGATTATTTGTTCACCCACGTTGAATATTATAATATATCTACTTATGATTAGTTTCCAATGGTGCTAGAATTCTAGTTGATTATGGGAACTAGAACAAAGGATGTGACAGTAAATGTAAATTGTGCCCATGCATCATATTTACATGGGCGTGGGTGCCAATAAAAAGATCGGGTTCATATATATTAGTTTCCTATGATTATTTTAAATACCACTGTGCAGTAGACTTGGTTTGGCCTAGTTAACCAAGTGTCAACTAGAAATATGTTTATTTGTTTTTAATTTTTTTTTTTTTTTTCGTGTTGTATTTTCGTTGATTGTCTTATTGTGGTAGAGGAAACTTTATCAAAAAAGGCTACAAAACCCTAGGCTGGTGGTTTTCATGAATTTTTTACCAACAGCAGAAACTGAAACAAATATACTTAAAGGGGAAAGAGAATATTAATTTGACAAATTGATTTGGGTAATTTAGTGTGCATGCATGATTCCGTTAAAGTGAATAATTGAGGTGAGAGTCTTCATCTCACCATATGTGTTTTTGCTTATATTAGGAAAGAAAAAACAATGGTCATGAACGATATAAAGATTAGAACTTCGATATCAAGGACCGTTTAGTTGTCTAAATTATCCAAATATATATTTGTGATATCTCAAAAATTTATATTTAAAAAAAATATTTTAGCTTGGTGAGTGTTGTGGACTATAGGATAAGTTTTTAAAAAGATTGGTTAAAAGATGTTTACTATTTTCTATATAAATTATAAAATTATATTAATATATTACATTGAAGAAAAAAATATTGCTGAAAATGGACAATTTTATAATGTTAAATGGATCAAGTAAAGTTTTAAAGGCGAAAAAATTATTTTTGTTATCCTGCTATGCCATAATTGTCTTGTCAAGAGAACATGTTATGCGAGATGTTATTCGTCCTTACAAGAGGACATGTCTTGTAAGATGTATGTTGATATGTTGTGTTGAGATCTGTCAGGAGGGCAAATCCTGCAGGTAATTGTTGTTGTTATTATTGTTGTTGTTGGATTTGACTGAAGGGCAAGTCCTGCAGGTAGTTGGTATGTATTGTTGTTGTTGATGATGATGATGATTATCATCGTGATATGATAGTTTTTACCACTTGTTGTTAATTATTAATATGGTAGAATTGAATATAGTATTTATTATTAATATGATGAAATCGAATATGATATTGATTATCAATATGGTAGAGTTGAATATGAAATGTACAATATAATGTGATGGAGTCGAATATGAAATTGATTATGAATATATTGTTAGACCTATCAGGAGGGCAAGTCCTGCAGTTGGTAAAAGAAATTGTTATTGATTTGACAGGAGAAATTGAATATAGAATTAATTATGGTATGTTATGTTAAGACCTGTCAGGAGGGCAAGTCCAACAGGTAATTAATATGGTAACTCCCGATCATGAGGTAAAACGATCCTATGGCTAGTAAGGAAGTATGATATTTTATTATATATAAGTGAGTTGACCAGTTGATTTAAATTCGAATATTCCATTTTGATGATATTTTGTTGGGATTTTGATATTGACAAGTAAGTGACTATATTTTGTTAGAAAATAGATTTTGATAAAATAACTTGATCCATAAATTATTTTTGTATTATGAAGTCAGTACACCGATAAAATATTCAGATAGATATTAGTCCACTACTAACAATTGTTAGAGTCGGAATATAGAGAAATTGTTGAGACTTTTGACGGATTTTATATAATGTATACATGTTTTGCTTGAGTATTGAACTTGTCATGTTACATGAGTATTGAACTTTTGTGAAGGAATATCCTTTATGTGTTTTAAACATATTTCTATGTGTGAGACATAATTATGTGATTAGGACGTATTTATATAGTTGAGACGTAATTAACTTTCATAGTTTGACACATATTTATGTTTTTCAAAGTGTATTTATGTGGTTGACACACATTTATGTGTTTTGAGATGTATTTATGTGGTTGGAGTATATTTATGTAGTTAAGACGTATTTATGTGTTTCGAGACGTATTTATGTGGTTGACACGTATCTATGGGATTGAGACGTATTTATGGGGTTTAAAACACATTTATGTGTTTCAAGATATATTTATACAGTTAAGATATATTGATGTGTTTGGGGCATATTTATGTAATTGAAATGTATTTATGTGTTTTTAGACGTATTTCAAAAAAATTATTAATTGAGGTTTGGATTGTGTTGATATTTATGAAAAATTTTACGAGATTATTGGAATTCTAGTGTGGATATTGGAGATAATTGTTTTTAGTCGCATGGGGCAGTCCACAAGGAATTTGGGCTATCTATTTGTTGAGATGCTGGTTATTGCGATATGTTGACTTGAAATGTTGGATGAAATTAATAAATGTTGATTATGGGATATAGCAGTGGACATGAAAAGGTATGCCAAGTAAAAAAATTATTGAGGTCAAGGACTTGTTGGAATTGAGATAGACCCAATTCAGTGAGACTACCATGAGATTTTAAAGATATATTATTATTACTGTTATTTTTATCAGAGTAGCGCAGTGGAAGCATTTAGAAATATAAGATTATTTGGCAATTAGTTATCTATGCTAGGTGTTACTGACTAAAGTACACCATGTCCGTATGTTGTTGAATATAATGTGCGCCACAGCAAATGTGAATGTTGTAATGTGTGAAATAGATTTTGTCGATTATGAATTGGTGGTGACTTTCGGTTATGGGACTTTACATAGAGAATGATTGTTCTAGAATCGAATATGACTAACATGACCGTGCAGTGTGATTCTGTATTATTATTGTTTGAAAGAAATTTCAAGGACATTGAAATACTCCAAAAATTTATATTTTTGAAAATATTATTTTATATAAATTTAATATTTTTGATTTGTTTTGCAAATTTACTGTATAAATAATATTTAATAATTTTTTGGGTTAAATATTAATTTTAATTTGACTTTAAATTTTTTTTAAACTATTGTATTATTTAAAATATACTTTTAGGATATAATTAATATTTTATTTATTTTAAGAGGAACAATGTGTAAATAAATAAATGGATGAAATTGATTTCCTTCTTAACGAAGGAAACCAATTTCAAATCGTATATATATATATATATATAGGCTTATATGCATGAGACGAATATTATTAAAGTAATATTAATAATAATAGTAATAAGAAGCGCAATGATCATATTAGACCTATATATATATATACACACACTAATCAAGCTAGAGTTTATATATATATATATATAGAATGTTTTTGAGTGAAAATTTATGAATTTCGTCTTCGGATTTCAGGTAGAATTTATAACTCTTTTAATATATGTATTTAATCTTCATTTAGATTATCTGATTTATGTTATTATTATTATTGGATTTTAACTGTTAAATTCTATAAAATAATTATAATCACATATTATGTGAAAATTATGTGAGATATATGTTTATGTGTTTAGTTGTGAATTGATTAAATGTACGTATTAGAGGAGTCAAAAATCTACTGAGTGTTGGCTTACATCCTCACAGTTTTTATTGCAGGGCCGGTGAGAATGAAACGGCGCCAAATTTTTTATCAGAATTTCTATTTAAATTGTAATAATCGTATTGATTATTTATTGTTATAAAATTGATCCGATAAATCGATAAATATAATTATTGTCGTTTATCTTTTTGAAAATATTTGTATTAATTCTATATTAATTCTCCACATGAATTAATACTTAAATCGTTAGTGTATAAAATCACCACATGAATTCTATATTAACTCTCCACGTGAATTAATAATTCAATATTAATGCAATATGTAAGACCTTAATTTTTGCATTCGCATAATAATTGTTGTATTTTAGAACATTTAAAAAATAACAGGGTAGATGGTATCATTTATTATTTATTTTAAAAAAATTAGGGATCAATTGGCAATTTTAAAATATCAACTTTTGATTTGGATTTAAATAAAAATTTAAAGATAATTTAGAGGGAGATTTATGTAATTAAAACTAAAATAATAACAATAATAATAATTCTAGATAAATATGGAAAGTGACGTAATGAATCCACTCTCCTCTCTATGTATATATATATACATCCATACACACACATGACAACGTACCTAAAAAGAAGGAGAAAAACAAAGCACAAAAGAGTGGGTCGGCGGCGAACATTCCGGTCTGTGTGTGGGGGTGTGTCTCCAATTGTTTATCTGACGATCACGGGGGTATGTGTGTGGCGTCACCGTTCATCCAGCGGTGTGGGTGTCGGTCAGTTGTCGATCGTCGGTAGTGTCAGTGGTGTGATGTTTCGTTCATTGTCAATGGTGTGGGTTGCCGGTGGTGTGCTGCTCATTTGGTAAGTGTGTGTGTGTAGTCATATGCATGTGTGTGTCGTTGTCGACAGTGTGGTCATTCACTCCGGCGGTGTGTGGCTTCGTTGTTCGTCCGTCAGGGGTGTGGGTGATCGTCACTGTCGTTCGGTAAGGGTGTATGTGTGGTTCAGCCGAGTGTGTGTGTGTAGGTGTTGTTTGTGTGTGTTGTTGTTCAGTCATCGCTATGTATGTGTGTTCTGTTCTGTGTTTGGCGATCGTGTGTTTGTGTAGGTTCTATGACTTTGTTGTGTGTGTGTGTGTGTTCAATTACTACAGGGTGTGTGTGTGTTGTCCAGCAGTGTGTACTGTATATGTATGTGTCGTTCAACCAATGTGTGGTGGGTCGACGGTTGTGTGCATATGTGAGTGTGAGTGTGTGTATGTGTGTTGGTGATTAGTCGGTTGTGTGTGGGTGTATGTTGATCGCCAATTGTGTGTGTGTGTGTATGTGATCGGTGTAGGGTGGCTGTCGGCGATGTGAGTGGCTCGTTGAGGGTGGTAGGACGGTGAGCATAGTGAGAGTGGCTTCAGGCTGAAACTAAAACAGAAATAGAAGAGAGAGAGAGAGAGAGAGAGAGAGAGAAAACTGAACCAAGAGCAGAAACCCAGAAATTGTCGCCGCGGCGGTGAAGATCCAGTGAGCTGAACAGAAAAAGAAGGCATTCGCCGTGACAGTGAGATCCGTTGCCGTGGCGGTGAGGCCAGCAACCAAAACAAGAAACAAGAGAAAAAATTAAATCAAAATCAAAATCCAAAATTCAACTTCTCGGCCTGTAAGCGATTCAGAAACAGGTAAAATTTTAATTGGGTATTATTTTTCGTTAAATTAAATTGTTAATATTAAAAATTTCGTAATTGTAATGGTAATTTTTGAAATCATAATAATATTTTATTAATCATTAATCTAAATAAATTGGTACAATAAATATTAACGTAGCGAAACGGACGAAATAATAATTTTTTATAATGAAATTTAGGGAATGGGGAATTATGAAATTTAGGGCTTGCATTGCGTGTTAGGTTATTTTAAATAAAATATTAATTTAGGCCATATCGCTATTAGGTTCATAGGCGTTAGCGTCCTGGTAGTTATTGACGGCAGTATTCTGTAGCGCAGAAATCGAGGTGAGTGTACTGTCTTCTATGTAAATTTACAAATTATATTTTCATATAAATTGTGGGAAAATGTGTTTATTATAATTGGACGATTTTATAACTTATATGGATCGAGTAGATTTTAAAGGTGATTTTTGTCCGGCGATACCATAATTTTCTTCTCGTCAGGCGGATATGACCTACGAGATGTGGATTTTCTTCTCGTCAAGCGGATATAACTTGCGAGATGTGAATTTTCTTCTTGTCAGGTGGATATGACCTGCGAGATGTGGACTTCTTCTCGTCAGGCAGATATAAACTGCGAGATGTGGATTACCTGTTAGCAAGTCCTGCAGGGTGGATTGACCCATCAGGAATGCAAATCTTGCGGGTAGTACCCCTACCATTGGGGATAATAGTCACTTTAGATGACATAGTTGTACAAGTTACAGTACCATTATAACTCCCGATCGTGAGGTAAAAACGATCTCATGGCTAGTAGGAGAGAATATGAGGAGTATTTTATATTATTTTAAAATATTTAGACTAACTGATTTAAAATATTTGGATTGGGTATTTTAAATACATTAATTCTTTACATTGGTGGCAGTTGGAAATTGGTTTCAAATATGGTATGCAATATGCGGTATTATCTTTATACTATTTCATTTCATTGGTGGCAGTGGAACTAGATTTCCAACCTGGTATGTGATTATAAAATATCATATTTTGAAAGGTGATATTTAACAATTGTACTTGATCCATTAAATATTTTTATTATAAAGATAGTACACCGATATAAAAATATTTGGTTTTAGGTGCTGCAGCTAGGAGTGGGTCCACTACTGGCACTAGGTAGAGTTCGGAGATAGTGTCGTTTTGGAGGTGAGCCAGTCAGAGACAAACTGTGGAAGGTATTATTTTGGAAAAAAAATATTGATAGTGGTGTGCATGTGTTTGAATATGTATATATGTATATATGTATTTGGTTGATTGGTCAGAAAGTGTCATGCCGACGTCACGCCCGACCTCGGGTGGTGGGGGCCCGGGGTAGGGTGTGACACAATAATATTAATTTTACAATATTACAATGAACAAAATTTCATATTTTGCGGATTAGCTCTGTTTATCCAGTTTCAGTTATCGACAAATTATAATTATCACCGTTGTAGTGTAAAATTTAAATTTCTCTGGTTTTTATAGAACGAAATATTGGTCATTCGGATTTGGCATTAATTCTCCTAGGGGAAAAATCCCATGGCGGCCCTAAAAAATTGGACCATTACAACGATTCATAATGTAAGTTGTTGTTTTGATGGCTTTACCCTACAAGTATTCTGGCAAATTCGATTTGCTCATCATGTTCCTCTTTATTTCCATAAGAGTGTGGTTGTTCTTTTTTGTCGCGCCATTCTGTTAAGGACTTCCAGGCATAATATATTGAGCAACAATACCATTATCTTGTAAGTACATTGCAAAAGGTTCCTTATGTTGTCCGGCATCACCATGTTTCCTATAATACTCAGCACCTCGATTAGATCTCACAATCTTGATAACTTTTACCAACTGTTTCTCAATTTCAGTTAGGAAGACTATGAATTTTTCAAGAGCATCTACCTTTTCTTTGATCAAATAAACATAGCCATATCAGGAGAAATCATCGATGAATGTAATAAAGTACTTGTTGCCACACAAAGTAGTCGAGTAAGGCCCATTGATGTTTTTATGAATAACCTACAACAAATTCTGGCTACGAGTGACATCTTTTTTCTTGGTCTTTGTTAATTTTTCTCTCACACAATCAATACAAACTCCCAAGTCATCAAAATCAAGAGAAGGAAGAATCTCAAAACCAATTAATCATTCTGCTCGTTCCTTAGAAATGTGTCCCAAATGCTTATTCCACAACAACGAAGATCTTTCCTTAATCGAAGATCTTTTAGCAGTAGTGTTTTCAACATTGTAAGAACAAGCAGATAACAACAAAAATCTATAAATCTCGTCAGATAAAACATAATTGCCAATCACTTTAGAGTCATAAATCATCTCAACTATTTTATTTGCAAAAGTGAAACAATATCCAACTTTGTCAAGTACTGAAAGGGAAATCAATTTCTTTCTAAACGAAGGTACACAAAAAACATTATCCAAAACAAGCTGAAAACTAGAATCTAATTTTAAAACAACAGTCCCAATATACTCAAAATCAATCCCGATGTCAATCCCAACTTTAAACTTTGATTTTTTTTTTACTTGGCTTCCTCAAGTTTCTTATCCCCTGTAAAGAAGTTGCAACATGAACAGTAGCACTATTGGAAAACCACCATGAATCAAAAGGAACATCAACAAAATTGGATTAAAAACAAACATAGGCAAATAACATACTACGTTCATTCTTCTTCTTCTTCTCTAGCCAATTCTTAAACTTAAAGCAATCAACCCTCTTATATTTCTTGTTGCAATGATAGCACTTAAGGGCTGTGTTC
Organism: Eucommia ulmoides; assembly: GCA_016647705.1. Lineage (NCBI taxonomy): Eukaryota > Viridiplantae > Streptophyta > Magnoliopsida > Garryales > Eucommiaceae > Eucommia > Eucommia ulmoides. The sequence continues at coordinate 26,418,141 of CM028327.1, read as the reverse complement.
TTGGAACCCCCATTTCTCTACTTCTCACTCTCACTCTTATTGAAATTCTTACTTTTCTTGTAACTGTGAAAGTTGAACTTTCTAGTTTTTTCACATCTCTTCTGATTATTCGGCTTTCCAGGAGCAACAAAATAAACAAATTCATTATTTTCTCTTTTCAACTATTCTTCCTCAGCCACACACATAGTGATCAGATCATTCACACTCCAAGTCTGATTCTGGGTGTTGTAGGCAGTCTTGATTTGGCTAAAAGATGACAAAGTGTTGAGAGCTTGATGAACAATGAACTTATCGGGAATGAGAATTTCTTGATGCTTCAATCTAGTTTGAAGATACACAATTCTCAGGATGAATTCGCGAACGCCATTTGTATCATCGTACCTCATATTTATCAATTCATCCATAAAATACCCAATTTTGGCGTTGTCAGATGTCTGGTATATGTTCCCCAAAGCAACAAGAAATTCCTTGGCATTTCTACTCTCAGGTATTCCTCTAATGAGATGCTCAACAATTGATCTCTTGATTTAAGTGAGACTCAAATGGTTTGATCTTTCCCATTTCACATAATGAGCTCTCTCAACTTCGGTGCTCTCATCAATAGGTTGAGGAGGTTCATTGTCACACAGAGCCATGTCCAAGCCCATTATTCCTAAAGCGAACTCTATGTCTGATATCCATCTCTTATAGTTAGACCCATTTAGAATTTCAATTGTGGCGTTATTGTTGTTCACAACAAAAGAAAATGTTTTCACAAAAAAATGAAACTAAATCAATTATGGGCTTTAGGCAAAATGCTCAAATAAGTATAAACAATATAATATAAGAATCAATTGCATTATCATAAACTTTTCTTGGGCAGAGTCTACAATAAACAACTGTTCTCTAAGCATGAAGATCAATAAAATAAGAAAAAATTATAGATTTAAAAATCCATCCCCTTTGGGTTGTTTGACCTTTAAATCCACATATTTCCTTCAAAAGATAATGAAACAAATAATTCTTCAAAATTCATTCCATTTAGGTAAACAAATTTATCAAATTATTTATCTCATACAACGTCCTGCAGTTAAATTAATTTGCACAATAACGCTCATTGGGTAGGTGATTGAACAAATTAATCTAAAATTTTTTCCATCAATAAAATAAGAACTCAAAATCTTGCAAATTTTGATAGTTAAATCAATTTGGTGAAATAGCCTCAACAATTCATAAGCAAATGTTCTAAATTTAAAAAGCATTAAACAATATTGCCCAAAACCAACAGTGTATATTAGCGACATATATTGTAAGACCCCAATCTCTAGCATACGTATAATTTTAGTCGTGTTTTAAAATATTTCGGATATAACGAGGGTAGATCGTGTCAATTATTGTAAGATTAAAAAATTTAGGGGTCAAATTATAATTTATATAAACATTAAAATTTTGAATGGGTTTAATTAATATCCTAACTAAAAAGAAGGGGGGTTAGTGTGATTAAAACAAAGATATTATATATATATATATATATAGAGAGAGAGAGAGAGAGAGAGTTACACACACGGATAAGAGGGTAGAAGAATCGAGAAGAGAAAAAGAAAAATAGAGGAGAGAGAGAGTGAAGTGGGTTTCGGTCAGTGGTGGTTCGTTGTTGGTGATTGTCGCAGTTCGTCACTGTCTTTCGGCGACTGTGTATGTGTGTTTCTGTCGCGGTGTGTGTCTGTAAAACGGTGCGGGGTGGTCGACGATCAGTGGCGAGATTGGAGACTTCGTCGGTCGGAGGCTGGTTCAAACAGAAATAGGAAGCAGAAACAAGAAAATAGTGAGGAGGGAGAGAAGATCGATGGTGTGTGTGTTCCGACGGGAGTGTGTGTGTGTTGATCAGATTGTGTGTGTGTGTGTTAAATCATTGCGGTGTGGGTGTGATCGTCATCGTCGCCGGAGCGAATAGTTAGAGAGAGAAAAGGTGGGTTCGATTTTGGTTTTGTGTATGTGTTCGGTCGTGGGTTCGACGTTGCCATCGTGGTGTAGGTGTAATTGCGTGTCATTAATGGTTGGCTAAAAAGAAGTTGAAGCAGAAATCGAAGAGAGAGAAAGAGAGGGTCGGCAATGGTCCGGTGATGCGAGGGTGGAGATCGTTCGGCGGTGGGGTCGTCGTGTTTGCCGTGTGTATGTGTTGTACGTGCCGTGTATGTGTGTTGTGCGTGTCGTGTGTGTGTGCGGATCGTTGGCGGTGAAGATCGACGAGAAGAGTGAGTATTAGCCGGTGTTGAGGTGGTGCGACGAGAGTTCCAAACCGAAACAGAAACAGCAAAGGAGAAACCGAAACAGAGAAAGAGGAAAAAAAAAAAAAAAAAAAAGGGAAAAGCAGAAATTATGCAAACCACCCCAGTAGAATCCAAAAACCCAATTCGCGGCTGGCGGGGGATTCAGAATCAGGTAAAATTTTAATCGGGTATTATTTTTGTTAAATTAAATTGTTAGTATTAAAAATTTCGTAATCGTGATAGAAATTTCATAATTGTAGTAATATTTTATTAATCGTCAATCTAAATAAATTGGTGCGGTGAATATCAATGTAACAAAACGGATAAAATAATAATTTTCCACAATGAAAACTGGGAAATTGGGAATTATGAAATTTAGGGCTTGCATTGCATGTTAGGTCATTTGAAATAAAATATTAATTTAGGTCCTATCGCTATTAAATTCGCAGGCGCCAGCATCCCAGTAGGATTTGAACGGTGATAGCTTTGCAGCGCGGGAATCGAGGTGAGTGTATTGTCTTTTTGCCAAACTATTTTATTATATATTTGATGAGATATGAGTTACTTAAAATGGACCGATTTTATAGACGATATGGATCAAGCAGGTTTTGGGTGAGTTAAGGAAATGGATTTTTGTTAATTATGGTGGTTTTAAAAAGAAGTTGAAAAATAATATTTGTTGGATTTGGTGGTTTTAAAAGAGAGTGAAAAATATCTGGTTTTCTAAAAATAAAGAGTGGAAAAGTAATTTTGATAAAATCAGACGTTTTCATTTAAAAGAAAATGAGAAATATCAATTTTAGATTAAAAGTAGATTTTGAGAAAGAGAAGTAGATGTGATGATTTGACGATATTGATTAGACGATATTATTGAGTTGTGTTTTGATGATGATGTTATTGATTTGACGATACCATAGTATTTATCCGCTTCGGCGGAGTGGTGTTTATCTGCTTCGGCGGAGTGGTGATTTATCTGCTTCGGCGGAGTGGTTATTATACTGCACAGTGATTATCCGCTTCGAAGGAGTGATGGGTGTTCATAGGAAGGTATATCCTACGGATAGTACGATACCGTTACAACTCCCGATCATAAGGTTAAAACGATCACTATGGCTAGCCTGAGGGAGAGTGGTGTGGTGTTTGACGTGTGGTGTTTTGTCATATTTGGTGTTTTGTCATATATGATGATGTGGTGTTTTTTTATATCGTCTTTGGTGTTTTATCATATTATTTGATGTTGATGGTTTGAATGGTTTTCATATATTTGATATATATATGGATGATGATTCTGAGTGGTAGGAAGAAGGAGTTTTCTCGTGGTATATGATTTTTATACTGCTGTTCAAAATGTGTTTGTTTATACGCATTAAGCTTGATCCATTTAAATATTGTATTATTTAGAACGTATTATTATTTTAAAAATATTTTTATTAAGAATGCAGTATACTCGCAGGTAGAGCAATTTATTAGTCGGTCCCCTACTGGTACTAGATAGAGTTATGCAATGGAATCATATGAGAGTTTTTGAGATGAGCTGTCAGAGGCAAACTAGTGAGAGATTCATGGGTATTTATATTTTGTTGTTACTATTTTGGGGACGGGTGTGTTCCCGTATGAGAGGATGTATATGGCCTGTATATGCATTTATATATTTAGGTATGCATAGTGTTGTTTTCGAGTTGGTTGGATATTCAGGTAGTGTGGTGTCGATGTCACTCCGACCCCAGGGTGACAGGTGTCTGGGGTGGGGCATGACATATATGTATATGATCAAAATAAGATAAAGTACGTCATAAAATGTACTTTCAGCGATCAACGATCCATTATAATTGCAAGAATTTGAACAATAATTTTATTACACTTTTAAACTAATTATTAACTAGTTTATGTGACTTAAAACTAAGGAGAGTACACGTTAAAAAAATTTAATCTAGAAAGAGTGAATATTGTACTCCTATTCCATATAAACTAAAATAATTTTTAGTAAATTTTCAATAGAAAAAACATACCAAAAAATAATTTTGAGTTAATTAAATCACATAAATAAGTAATAATTAACTAAAAATAGAAAAATGAGTGCACAGATAAAAAAAGAAAAAGAAAAAAAAAGAAACTCAAAACGAATCCCGGATGGACTCGCACGCACCCTACGAGCTAAACCCCGTGCGTGGGGCTTGCCTTGGAGGTCATCTTCAACCTCCAATCAGGTCTGAAACCGGGTCATGTGACCCGCAAAATTCAAACGCAAATCACAACATTTTTCTTGCAATTTTCTTATGGGTTTACGTTGCTTATCTAATTTCTAACATGTTTATGACAATTAGCAGAAAAAACAAGTGAATCATCTCTAAAATTGAAGAACAAAGTCCGATTTTTATATCTCCATGGCCAAGATAAAAAAAATCGAATTTAACACCTATTTCTGTAGAAATTTATGTAGGTTTTTGCCTAAAGAAATTTGAAAAACTTTCTACAACATTTAATTGAACCAAAAACTACTCAATCTTCCTCAATTTGAAAGGTAAAAATCGAACTTTCTAGGGTTCACGGCCGAAATTTCGACGTTGAATTACTCTCATATTACACAACCAAATTACACATATAATATATTGATTTGATGCTTGAATCAAGAGGAACAAAATCCGTAAAGTTTTACAATCAATTGAAATAAAAAATCATACGAAATCATGGTTTAAAGATTCAGCTCCGAAAATAAATAAAAATAAAAAATTTATTTTCTTGTTTCCAATTATAGATCCTAAACCTTATATATTGTCTCTGATACCATATGTTGAATTCTTATAATCACAATATTACGAAATTAATTAAAGGTCTTAATCATACATAATTAAAAGGACACAACAGTTTTTAAGAACAGTTACCGAAAATGTACCTGTTTGAGCCATTGTAGATGATTGATCGTCGCAGCGGATTACACACTAAGTCTTCCTCTCTATGATCTAAATTGACAGTTATGGTAGTTCTCTATGGGATGAAAACCCCTAAATCTAAATTAGAGAGTTGTCTAGTATTTATAATATCGGCTTCTCATTGGGCTCTCCCATAACGGGCTTCAATAAAACAAAAAATCTATACTTTTAATTGAGCTTTTACACAAAAGACGTTATAACTCAAATCAAAATGTGATCACTAATTTAATTGGATTGCTTATGTAATAAACTATCGGTTAATCTTTTTTTTTTTTTTTTAATAAAATAATTAATTCAATTAATGTTAACCCATTAAAATTTTTTCAATATAAAGTCAAATCAACATATTCCAAATTTATTTCAATGGTGAAAAACAGACACGGCTTAATTTTGCTTACTGGTAATGAAAGAGAAAAGGAGGCGCTCACACTTCAATAAAAACTGCTGGAGTAAAACAATTGTAGTTCAAAATCCCTTACCATGTGATCAACGAATGAGATGGGTAATTGGATTCATTCTCTTAAGAGTCTTTGCCTTGAATATAAACTTAGATTCTTCCAACTAAGAACAACACATATACTCGGTGAACCACACAATAAAAAAATGAGTTTTTTATTTAATAGTCCCTTATAGAGAGTTCCCTTAGAGTATAAACCTTTTCACAAGACCGTTTAGGGCTCAGACCTCCCCGTACGATGGGTTTAGATTTCAGTCCTCCGACGAAGACAAGGTGAACGTTGATGGACGATAATACCCCTTTTCACTCCGACGAGCCAGGTGGACGAATCAATTCGGTTATGGTAAGCGACAAAATAGAGTTTTTCATTTTGCTGATTCAAATACATGTACGACAGCCATTACACAGGCGCGGATTTTCAAAAACATTCGATTCGAATTTGTAGGCGTTGCAGAACGGGTACGAGGTGAAGGTTTTGAAACGGCGGCGACGGCGAATATATCACGAGACGGCGTTTGGACTGTGTCTAAAGGCGAAACAGGTCAGTTACTCGATTGTATTCACTGAAAAGTTATATAGTTGTGTTTTAATATCGTTTTTGGGTATTTCGGAGTTGTTACAACGTTTTTCGAAGTTGGATGTTCGAGGTTGGCGATGAACGAACGCCCATTTGTGAAAGATGTACGCTCCTGAGATAACGTGAGCAGCACGTTAACATTAATGTAATGGGTTTGTATTATGTGAATCACGACGTAATAACAATGTCAACATAACAAACACAATCATGGTGTTTAAATATCGTTTTTGGGTTTTTCGTCGGTGTTACAACGTTTTTCGAAGTTGGATGTTCGAGGGGGGTGGCGATGAATGATCGCCCATTTTGTGAGGAATGTACGCTATGAGATAACGTGTGCAATGCGTTAACGGTAACGTACTTTGTGCATGACGACGTAATAACAATGTGGATACAAGCAAACAGTGTCAGGAAATGGGTGTACATGGTAAAGTTAAATAACTCACAATTTTTCAGCTTTTTTCTGAAAAGTAAGATGCTCCAAGATACAGAGGTTTTGTGGGTTGTATGCAACGAAACGCAGTAACGTTAACTTGTTTGAACTGTAACTTTTTTTTTTTGCGTTAACATTAACGTAATGCTTGTAAACGGTAAAGTTAGTTAACTCACTGTTTTTTCAGTTTTTTCCCGAAAAGTAAGATGCTACCAACTAAAGAGGAATTTGGTTGTATTAAAAAAAAAGGGGGTTGACGTTTAACACATGTGTTAACAAGCTGCTACTTTCGCGTTAACGTTAACGTTAACGCATTAAGTAATGCATTAAAGTTTTACGCAATCAGCAGTGATGGATTACGTTAACGTTAACGCATTAAGTTAATGCATCAACGGTGACGTTTCACAATGGGTAAAACCACGAACTGATTGCGTTAACGTTAATGCAATCAGCGCATTTTCGTTAATGTTTACGCAATAAGTATAAGCGCTCAACTAGAACAATAAGCATAACAAAATCGAAACTTGCGTTAACGTTAATGTAATCCCTGTGTTTTTACAGTCAATATTGATTGCGTTAACATTTACGCAATTAGTAGTAAGCGCGCTTACTGACCAATAAGCATACTGAAATCTAAATCCCCCCCGATGCCCATTAATGTTTGTCTACTGTTTTTTTCTTGCAAAATGGGGTTGCATCCGTTTTGATCTTGCAGATTTACTGGGGGGGTCAATGGCTACGCGCATATTTTTGATGTGCAAGTTTGATGGTTATTCGTTGGGTGTTAAGGTGAATGATGATTTCACGCAAGCGGTGCTGATTCAAAATGTGTTGTCGCGATGGGACGTGTTGAGGGATGTTTCGTTCGAGATGTTTTATTCCATACCAGGACATGACAGGTGCCTAATATCGTGTCAGGACGACATAGAGGTAATGGTTAGCCTTGCACGAGCAATGAAGCTTGAATATGTGGGGGTGGAGATAAAGGTGTGCGGCAGCAGTAGTGGACCAAGTGGCAGTCGGGACAGGATGTTATTTGAATATCCAACGGGACAGGGGGGGCGGGATGGCATGGACGGGGAGGACGACCTGCTGTCCGTTTTCTGCCCATTGCATAAAAAGGCATTATTGTCCGATCATTGGGCTGAAGGTCTTAAAGAAGCCGGGCAGATTTTTAAGGGTGGAATACCGGAATTTAGATAATCACTAAGGAAATATGCTGTACAAATGTGTTTCACATTTCAGTACATAAAAAACGACAAGAAGAGGGTGACAGCTGAATGTTCACTCAAGGATGAGAGGGAATGCAAATGGAGAGTGCATGGCAGGCTAGACGAAAGGAATGGGTTTTTTTTATATTTGGGAGTTCCAGAGAAATCATAGTTGCGGTGCTGCTTATAGGACAGCGAGGAATAAGAAGATGAACTGTAGCGTTGTGAAGTCATGTCTTTTAGACTTAGTTCCGAATACCCCGTCAACTCGCCCAATTGACGTTGTTCACACGTTCAAGAACGACTATGGGATTGAGATCCCATATCACATTGCATGGAAAGGCGTGGAGAAAGCTCGGGATGATTTGTACGGCGGCCACGAATCGTCTTATGATCAATTGCGCTGGTACTTGGATGCATACAGTCAGACGAACCCAGGCAGCCACCTGGCGTTGAATTATGACAAAGAAACTGGGCATTTCAAGAGACTGTTTGTATCGTTCTACGCGACTGCGCACGGGTTCAAATTCTGCAGGCCAATGCTGTTTCTAGACGGGACATTTCTGGGGGGTAGATACAAGGGGTGTTTGTTGGCAGCCAGCGCAAAGGATGGAAACAATGGTAAATTGGTTGACTACTTATTACATAAACGCAATTACTCCTATCGTTTACACATTACGTGCAATTAACGCTTTCTTTTTTTTTCTTTTTTACATTTTGTTCGAACAGTTTGTGTGAGGGGGGGTTTATGATGAGACAAGCTGATCATGTTTGGGGATGAGACATGGAATTTTGTTTGCAACGTTAACGTTAAATGCGTTAACGTTAAATGCGTTAACGTTAACGCATTAAAAAACGGCTGTGTATACAATGTTTTTGTTCATAGCGTGCAGATCTGTTTTGTGTTTTTCGTAAATGGACAGGTCTTTTCCCGGTTGCATTCGCTGTTGTTGATGCGGAGAACGATGACAACTGGTATTGGTTCATGACCAATTTAGATAAAATTGTCGTGAAAGAACGTGTGCTAACCTTCATTTCTGATCGACATAGTGGCATTCTTGAAGGGGTCCGGAAGATGTTCTCGCATTGTTTTCATTCTTATTTCTTGAACCACCTGAAGAACAATCTGAGGGACAAATTGGCGGGTTTGAAACAAGCGTGGAAGGAGAAGCTCGTGCACAAATATTCGATGATGGCATATGCGACGACGCTTGACAAATACTACCAGCTGAGGGAAGAATTAAGAACAGAAGGTATGGGACGAGTAGAGAATTTCCTAGAGGATGTGCCGCCAGACAACTTCTGCAACATGTTTTTCAAAGGCAAAAGATATGGGGAGATGTCGTCCAACCTAGTGGAGTCATTCAACGCATGGATTCGTGATTACTGGCACCTGCCGATCATATTAATGGTCGACAAGATTAGGTGCAAGGTAATGAACCAGTTGTCAGTCAGACGCGCCGAATCACTGCTGATGACGGGTTTCCTATGCCCAGTACGCGATAAAATGCTGTCGCGGATGATAAGCGACGGGCGGACGTGGAATGTTGTTGAGTGCGGCAACAGCGTATACGAAGTGCACTCGATCCCATCCGTTCTGGTTGATGTGGATAAAAAAAAGTGCTCCTGTTTCGGGTGGCAGGGAAATGGGTTCCCGTGTGTTCATGCTTGTGCGGCGATACAAAAAAGCGGCCAGAATATACATTCATCCGTTGAGTCATTTTTCTTGGTGGAATATTACCGAATGACCTACTCGGAAGGTATATATGGTGTACCCACGTTCGAGAAACCGGAATGGAATGCATCGGAAGCTGTAATTATCCCGCCGATCACAAAAAAACAACCTGGTCAACCGCGGAAGAAATGCATCCCATCAAGGGGTGAGATCCCAGAAATAAGATGTGATAGATGCAAAAAAAATGGGCACCACAACAGGAAGACATGCACTGCTTCAATTTAAAGTACAGAGTAATCAAATATTTCCTTTTATGTAGTTTTGACACAGCAACAATTTATGTGTTCAACATGCACTGCTTCAATTTAAACGCAATTACAATTCGCACATTTTAATGTTCAACGCTTTTCATAATTCTTTTGTATAGAATTAATCGCGTAAACGTTAACTCATTTACAACAAAAAAAAACTCAAAATAACTAATCGTGTAAACGTTAACGCATTTTTCATTACAAACCAACATTAGCAAGATACAAGTACGTAACGTTAACGTTAACGTGAACGAAAATTAAAGCAGGGAATCAAGTAATTGCGTTAACGTTAACGCAGTAAGGAAACCATCACATGTAACTTTATTGCGTCAACGTCACGGCAAATACTACCCAGTAACAAAGTCAAAGGCAACGCAATTAAGGTCATTTCGTTAACGGTAACACATTTTTTTAATAAATATTGTTCCACTAGACAAACAAACTAACCAAATCTGAACATTAACCAATATAGTTAACGTTAACGCAGTTTTTCAAAGTCCAGAATAAAACAATTTCAATTTTGAGTTAACGTTAACGTGCAACAAGTACAAATTGGATTGAAGTTAACTGATTAATAAAACCAGCAATTTAACATACTTGCGTTAACGTTAACACAACTAAAACCCAGCAACAAAAGACAAAGCAACGCAATTAAGGTCACTTGCGTTAACGGCAACACATTTTTTATTAAAAATTATTCAACCAGACCAACAAACTAAACAAAATCTAAACATTAACTAAAGTCCATTAACGTTAACCCGTTTGGTCACAGCCAGCACATGTAAAAATACAAATTGCGTTAACAATTAACACAATTACAATCAGTGGGATATATACATTTTCTCAGATTTTTGTTGTGTCATCTGGTTGGGTTGTTTCAAAATTGGCGCCAACCACGGGCACCCAACTGTAGTGAGGATGGTTGAGCAGAGCGTGTATCACTTCTCTCCGGACACCGCGTACATCTGCCACCGACAGTTTTTTCGCGATGGGCATATTTGCAGCATATTGTTTCATGATGTACATAACAAAAATGCCACAATCAGTCCTGCAAACCCCAGGGGGGGAAGGTAAATAGATGAGAATGATATATTTGCAATACATACGACTTTTTAGTACACATGTTTCGGACGGGTGAACTTACGCCTCGCGTTGTTGTGGCGAATCGAGACATTGTTCGATACGTGCGTCACCCCAATCTGGACGTATTTGCATGTTGATATGTCGTTCCACAAACCTTTTCTATTCAGAATTTAGGTTAGTCAAACAAAACAGCGTGTAGTTAGAGACAATCAAAGTAGTCACATGTTAAATCACATACCACCGTAAGCGCATCATTATAATAATGATCGGTCGTGTTCTTCCTAGGCCGGATGGAATTGTAGAATGTCCATTTTTTATCGTTTATGTCCAGCACCATTACAGTCCAGTGATTGGGCGACGCATGTCGACCGTGAGTGTTCATCGGGAACACAACATAACGTGCTTCTTTGCTGAATGCGCTGGAGATTGTGTAGTACAGATCTTTCAGCAGCACATTGTTGTCTTCCCTTATAACATTCTATGATTTTTTTTGTAACGTGTTAGCAAGTTTGGATGAAAAAGGAAAAAAAGCTAAACATGTGCTAAAGTGTCTTACCCAAATGCATGATAGCGTGAACCGCGTTTCGTGCAGCAGCACGATTGACATGGACATCCGCACGCGATTGATTGATCTAATTTGATCTTCCAAACACTCTCCATACGAATCAATCACCTGTGAGTAAAGGTAGGGGAAAAGACAGACAAGTTAACGTTAACGTAAACGTTAACGTTAACGCAAAGCTTGTTAACACAGGCACATCTTTTACGAAACAAGTTGATGTAATCAGTTAATCAAGTTAATCACAAACACTATGCAGTTGTTTCATACGTTATCCCACACACGTCGCTCCATAATCATGCAAATGATGTCGCCACATGAAACCGTGGCCATGGGTTTCCCACCTCCAAACACGAATGTACTGGGACATTGACAAAAACAACATATCACATAATCAGCGAACATTTTATGTAAAAAGAAATTTCAAAAGTAAAAAAGGCACTTTGAGTAATTTTTTATTTTTTACCATGGCCCCTCTTTGGAAATTACAGACAACTTCTCCCAATCGTTGTCAACAAGCATCGCACCAACGGTCGTCGAATTACGAGCTGGGAGTATTGCATTGTCTTCATACATTGTTGCCTGGTGGAGCTCATCGACATTAACTATGTCAGCTTCCTCTTTCTGCTTCCCTTTCCTTTTTGCCTTGGGGTAGACAAAATCACTGCCTTGTTTCTTGGGTTGCCTCTCTTTTTTCTTTACTCGACCAACCATGGAGCTAACTTTTTGCGTTGCCCCCTCATGCGATGAAAGCATAGGGACTGGCGACGGGGCATCGGGGGTGTCGGTCGGCATGACCATAGAGAGCGGTTGAGGTTCTTGAGGTTCGCGGACTGCGAGAGTGGTAGGGGTACCCCTACCCCCCGTTTGCATGTGGGCGTTCAATTTCGCCTGGAGGTCCTGTATTTGTTTATTAAGCGCCACACGCATTTTTACGTCTGATTTCGCTATCTCCTTCTTCTCTTGCCTCAGTAGGTTGTTGATTTCTTGTTCTGCCTTCAAGTCAAGAGCAAGATCATTATATTTCTTCTTCATTTCGCCAGCAGCATCAGCATGTTGCTGATTCAATGTTTCGATTGTGTTTTTAAGTGTTTCCACCTCCCGGGCGAGCTCGTCACATCTCCGCCTAAGGTCATCCTTTTCTGTATCAACGGCGGGCTCTTTATACTTCTGAGTCACGTCGTGCACGCTCATTTCCGTCAGGATGTCTCTCTTCTCCCCAATTGATTTCGCTAATCTCGCAGAGAGATTAGAGACAGAACGCTCATAACTTTCTTTTTCTTGCAACGACGATGCTTTCAGCTGATTAATCTCCTTTTTCTGCTCGACGTTGGCAGCAGTTATGATAGCAATGACCCTATGCAACGCTGCAATGGTCTGCTCCTTTTCCATTTTATTCGCAGCGAACTCACCCTGCATGTGTTCGATCTGTCGGCAGATGTCATCAACTGTACCTGCGGACACAGACGGTGGCCCCAAGGCACCCGCTGAAGGTGTGCAAAATGCACTCTTAGCGGGGGCAGAATCATCACCCAAATCGGTTAAGGCTTGAGTTGGGACTGGAGAAGGATGATATATGAGGGGTGTGAGATACCGCCCTATGATGTCGTCAACCATTGCATCATAGTCATCATCAGCAGCAACAGCAACAGTGTCTGTATCTCCGCCCTCATTGTCCGGGCTATCGTTAAATGAATCATTACTATCCTCTTTCAAAGCAATCCCCATTTGAATCTCCGCTAAAGTCTCATCAGCGGGCTGATCTTTCACCTGGCATATTTGCAAGCATTAACGTTAACCAGCCACACAGACACACACACACACACCCAAAACAACTAACCGATTGCGTTTACATTAAAATTAAATTGCTTGCGTTAACGTTAAACATAAGCACAAAAACCAACAAATAAGTTCGCTAATGCTAACGCAAATAACAATTCCAACCACAACATCTGCTTTTTTTGTTATTGCGTTAACGTTAACGCACTATTTATTTTGTGCATTAACGTTAACGCAAATATTTATATGCTTAACATTAACACATACATAATTGCGTTAACGTTAACGCAATTACTAAGTGCGTTAACGTTAACGCTAACGCAATAACAATCTAACCATACATAACTTAGTTTGTTTTAACGTTAACGCAACAACTAATTGCGTTAACCATAATGCAAAATACCACTTACCATTTTTCACGTACCTACATCAACGTTAAAATCACAACATGTTTTTTTTGCTTACCTTATCAGCTGGCAGTAGACCGAGGGGAATGCCTCCCAAGTTGGAAGAAAACGTGGTGAGGCACCATCACTCCAAACGCGGCACACTATGCTGCCTACCCTCGGTGTGGTCAACCAACGTTGTGTGCTCGCACAACCAATACTGTAAGTAAAATTTGTAATATGTCAAGCAGGGTCCACAAACAACGCTTGTAAATATTTGAAAAACATTTTCACAATGGGTATGTGTATACTTAGAGAGCAAGCACGCACCCCGTGACCGCCCGGGGTTCCATGTACGATTTCTTGAGGCTGGTTTCGAGATCTGTGAACATCGCAGCTGTCCAGTTGTAATTTGCTATGTCTTTAATTGTTTTAACATAGCGAACCAACGATTTCTGGACCTGCTGCCCAGTTGTCGCAAAGAAGCACGTGGTCATCAAGTGTAGAATAACCATGCGGACAACATCCTGCACTGTTTCATTGTCCGTGGCGGCGACATTAGCTTGCACTTGTGATCTCAAATAAGCAACACTAAACCCACGGTCTGCGAATGTTAGTCTGGACATGAATGGGGAGTCGGATTTTGTGTAACGACTCAGAACAATGGGTTCTTCGCCCGTTGATATCCCGAATATCAGCTGGATGTCAAGCGGGGTTATCCGGATGAGCCTGCCCTCTATCCTAAACCCCCCCTCGTGCAGGGTTGTAGCATCGGATGATCATTTCAATGAGATCATCATTTTTGTGGATGTTTTCGAGCGTCACCCGCTGCTCATATAATGTCTCGAATATTTTTGCAAAGGGGGTCCGGGCCAGCAGTGCCTTATGTTGATCGTTGAGTTTGCAGTCTCTCAGCAATTCGTAGGTCTGCTTAAGGTTGGAGCGATAAAGGAACGTCCGCTGGCTCGAACTTTCCTTTTTCGGTTTCTTTAGGAGTTTTACTGCAAGAACGACGGGGAGAAACACAATTAATGCACATTACAAGCCACACGTTAACGTTAAAGCAGTTATCCATATCCCTCATTACGTAACATAAACCGGATACTATTTTGCGTCAACGTTAACGCACAACAAGAAATGTGTTAACGTTAACGCATTTCTTTCAAAAACACAAAATTTCGCACCAAAACGGTCCCCACCCTTTTCCCAGGCAAAACGTCTATGTGCGTTAACATTAATGCAATTACATCCATGCGTTAACGTTAACGCAAGACGCAGCAAATAGTGCTGCACCAGTCAGACAAACAAATAAACCTAAATCTAAATACACAGCCTCAAATTAATGTTAACGTTAAAGCAGTCATCCATATCACTCGGTACGTAATAAAAACAGGCCACTACTCTGCGTTAACGTTAACGCACAACAAGAAATGCGTTAACGTTAACGCATTTCTTTCAAAAACACAAAATTTTGCACCAAAACGGTCCCCACCCTTTTCCCAGGCAAAACGTCTATGTGCGTTAACATTAATGCAATTACATCCACGCGTTAACGTTAACGCAAGACGCAGCAAATAGTGCTGCACTAGTCAGACAAACAAACAAACCTAAATCTAAACACACAGCCTCAAATTAATGTTAACGTTAAAGCAGTCATCCATATCACTCGGTACGTAACAAAAATAGGCAGCTACTCTGCTCCAGCGTTTAACACACCACAATAAATGCGTTAACGTTAACGCATTTTCCTCAACAAACCAGAACGTCGTCCCAGATTTGAGAAAAATACCGACGAGTAACGCAAAAGGGCCCTCCCCCTTTTTTACAGGCAAAAATGTCTGTTTGCGTTAACATTAACGCAATCACATCAACGCGTTAACGTTAACGCAATCGAAGTACATAGTGGTGTACCAGACAAACAAACAAACCTAAATCTAAACATACGACTCACATTTATGTTAACGTTAACGCAAGCATTTTTTTTAAATTCCTTCTTTTCAGAGGCAAAACAACATGTGGGTCAACATCGCAAAACAACGAAACAAAACACGACGTACGATTTCAAAAAAAAACGTAAACAGGGGAACAGAGCATGTCGGAGTCGGGTAAAATAGACGAACATCATCGTCCCGCTTCGTGATTTTCATTTCTAAAACGCCGTCCCCTAACAACATTGTATCGATTTTAGGGTTTCACATACCGTCGGGACTGAGGTTTGCTCGTTTCTGTGTGGAAGACGAGGGGGCGCGTTCAAAATTCTCCATTATCTGAAGACGATGGGGCGATTTTGGATTATTAGTTCTAGGGTTTTGGGGTTTTGGGGTTTCAGAGTTTTTAAGCGAGGAGAGGATAGATAGCATGGGAGAGAATAGAGAGCGTTTTGGCGGTTTTTTTGTATGCAATCGTGCAGCTAGTGGAACGTGTAACAGGACATATCGGAATCAGAACGGACACAGTAACATGCCGACAGCTAACTGTGCGTTAACGTTAACGCAATCCGCTACTGTTAATAGAAAAAAAAAAAATACCATTGCAAAGATATCGGCGAGCTCTTTAATTTGATCACATTTTTATATGATTTGATTCAGAAATCAGATTTATAGATGCGGATTACATATTGGGTGGTTTTTTTTTAGTGCCCTGTTCATGTTGTAGTGTTTGTATCCTCAGAATGACATGTTGCGTAAATAAACTGTAAAAGGAAGGGCAAAATGGAAGGACTTTTTCCTAAAAAATTAAGATGGTCTGAAAACTTAATTCTAATTGTACTGGGGTCTAAATTGTGAAGTGTGCTCTAACAGAGGACTAAAAAATAAAATTCCCTAAAAAAATAACCAAGCCAATAGTCACAAAACTATGATATGATTAAATGAAAAAAAATAAAATATGAAGCTACTATTGGATTAGGCACCAACTTACGTTGGCCTAAAATCCCAAAGTATAATTTGGCTTAGTTTTAGTTTAAGCATAAAATCCTAAAATAGCATGACTTTAGTAAGTGACTTAGAAAACACGAAAAAAATAAAAAAAAAAAATAAAAAAATTAAAGATTACAAAGAAGGGCCGACAACTTAAAAATTCCAAATAAAGAATCTTCCAATTATAAGATTAGTATAAAATTTAATAGTTGTTTAAATATATACAGAAAGAAACCCCAAGAATGAAGAGAGAGAAAATGGACCTGTGAAGTGGTCAATGTACTGTCAAAGAGGTTTGGAGATCAAGGGGAGATATAATCTTGGAATAAAAATCGAAATAGTGGCATTTGTTTAGTGTCTCTGCTCAAAATTAATGGTTCTTACTCCAAAAATAAGAATGTAACAGAGACAAAATAAACCGAAACAGGAACAAAAATATAGGGACATTTTTTTAAAATTTTATGTTCACAATAATTTGCTCTAAAAATCTGGAATACGGGAAGAAAAATGCTAAACGAACAAAAATATGAGAATAAAAACACTAAACAAACACTTATCCAATCTTGCATCTTAAAAAAACTAATTTTAGCATGGATTTAAACTAAAATTTCAAAAACACTAAAGAAGGCCCTATTTTTTTAGTGTTTTTGTTCTCTGATTTTTTCCCCCTTAGAAATCTGAGAATTAAAATAGAAGTGTAGAAAAAATGTTTCTATTATGATCTTAGGTTGTTTGAACAATTATAAGGGAATGAAAAAAATACCAGGGAATGATACAACAATAAAAAAATGAAAAAATAAATTCTTGGACTAAAATTCTTTGATATCAGCAAGTTCTTTCCCCAAACTTCTCGGTGAATTTTGACTTGTCTCAATCATGTAGATTTGTTTTTGTTTTAGAATCAAAAGCCATGGGTAGGTTTCAGTCTAAATTGCAAGAACTCTTAATGTTGTTGCATACTACTAAATCTGAAAATGGTAACAAAACAAAAAGTGTTTTTTTTTTCAAAATTCAATTTATGAGTCCCAGAATATTAAGAACAGAAACAGCAAACAGAGAACCGCAACAAGTTTTTCAGGACCTAAAATAATCTATATAAAAAACAGATAAATTAAACTGTTTTTGTAGTTTTAATTTTTGAAACAGTAATTAAGAAACAATACCAATCAGAACAAAACAATAATTAAGAAACAATACTAATCAAAACAAAAAAGTAATTAAGAAACCAAAATATTAATTGGAATTCACAAACAATAATTAACAAATAAAAAAATACTAACCGGAATTTACAAATAGTAATTAAAAATCTGGGAGCAAAATATTTTTTGAAGTTCTAGTTTTTGAAACAGTAATTAAGAAACAATACTAATCGGGAAAAAAATAGTAATTAAGAAAAAACAATATAAGTCATTCTATCTAGGTTAATAGGTAGTTGTTCTGAGCTAAGTTGAACTCCACAATCGTGAATTCCTTTTGGTTGGGCTAAGTTGTTCCCTAATTGGAATTCACAAACATTAATTAAAAATTGAAAAAGAAAACATTTTCTCAAATTTCAATTTTTGTTCCTAGAAAGTTATAAATTGAAACAGAAATGCTTTTTAAATTCTGGGAACAAAAACAAATTTTTGAGAAAAAAAATAAAAAAATTAACTGCTGGTAAGTATTTGAAAGATACGATAGATTTTGGGGGATTGGAAGCACCATTAAAGTTGATATTGGTTGCCTTATGCATCAAGACAAAAAACAGAACATAACATAAGAAAATTGAAACAAGAAATTGAACAACTCATTTGGGATCATCAAACACAAAAACATGCCGTAATCTAATTCATAATTTAACTTTTACTTGTCAAATACGCATCTAACATACGATATAATTTCAATTTGGAGCAAAAACAAACATGATTAGTTAAATTAACATATTTGGTGTTAGGATAATGGGCTTACCTCTTGCTATTATGTTGTCCATGGAAGACCTTTGAACAGGATATATGAAAATGAAGAAATCAAATCAAAATACCCTAAACAATAAATCAAATCAAAATAACCTAACGAATAAATTAAATAAAAATCGCTAAAATGAAGAAATTCAAGAATAGGGAATGATCCTTAAATTGAATCAAAACCATACAATCAAGAAATCAAATCAAAATTCCTACAATCAATAAATCAAATCAAAATCCCTAAGATCTAATCAAATCAAAATCCATGAAATCAAATCAAGTTGATCTCTAAATGAAACAAAATGAAAAACCCTGAAACAAAGTTTAGTTGTTGTGATTAGAATATGAAGTTACAACAAAAAATTCGAATTAGATTAAAATATTAATGAAAAAATAATATGCAATACATTCGACAGAATAGGAATAAAAATCAAAATGATAACCCAAAATTGAACGACCATAAGCGCTGATAGTGGCAATGAAATTGCCCTGACTATCCATGAAATTCACAGTAAAACTAAGATAGGTAGGGATAATTCATATTGATCATCCAGACAAACAATTTTTTTGAGTACCAAAAAGGAGATAACAAAAAATTAAAGATAAATAAACATGTTTCTTGATAATTCATATTCTTCTTTAATTATCTTCTTCAAAAATAGTCCTTTACTGAATTAAAAAATTGAAAATCTAAGCGGGCAATCTAGGCTATCCATCTTCATTAGAAGCTCTACGTTTTTACCTCAAGATCTACCCAACTCCGATCTATGGGAGAACCTATGCATCTCTAATGTTTATGATTGTATTGTGGGGCGTTGACTGAACAGTCCCCAAACAAGCTGAAAACTACCGATTAAACCCTCTAACATTTCCTTGCACCGCCTGATCCTTTTGCCATTTTATTGACGATACTGCCCCTCTTATGCGCCTCACGCATAACAGCACATCTTCTGTTGCTAACCTCCCCTGTTTTTCGGGATCTATATATGGTAACGAATTCAGTGTATTGCGGCACTGTATATTGTTTGATTCTCTTCGAAAAGAAGTGTTAATTGTATTTTTGGAGATAGATTTCTTGATGTAACTGATGTTACATGTGACATTTAAAAATGATCAGAAAAAAATTCATGCCATCCGTTGTATAGTCATGTTACATGTAATATCTGCTCGTGTTGCATGCATATCCATGGTGTGCAAAAAGAATAAAAAATGTTACATGTAACAACCAATGTAACATTACTGATTATGTGACCATGACGATGATTTCATTGATGTTACATGTAACATCCATTTTTTAAACTGGAAAATGTGAAGATGTGTCCATGATGATAATTTCATTAATATTACATGTAACATTTGCGCGTTCTGCCAATAATTATATATCCAAAATGGGCTTTTCGTTAAACATTATTGAATATGTCATTGATGTTACATATAACATCCATTTTGACAAGGCAATGTGAATGTGACCATGACGATGATTTCATTGATGTTACATGTAACATTTGAATGTTCTGCTAATAAATTCCATATCCAAAGTGGGTTGTCGTTTACCATTACTGAATATGTGTGTCCATTATAATGATACATGTAACATACTTTTGACCCTGAAAAAATGTGGATATATCTTTGAAAATGTTACATGTAACATCAATGAAAATGTTACATGTAACATTGGAAGGTTGTCCTCAGACTAGAAAATGTTACATGTAACATTGGAAGATTGGTTTTCAGAATGTAGGTTTTATTTCCAGTTTGTCTCTGAGACGCAACTCAAACTTTGCAAATAAGTGTCAAACCACCAAAATAATAGTTCGTGAATCCAAAAAATAGTTATGTTGCATTTTACACAACACAAAACAACAAAACCCCTATTATACCTATCATACAAAAATGAAAATCTAGCTACGTATGATGTTTAAACCAATCAAAGACAGGTTAACAAGCAATTTGTTCTAATCCTAACAAAATAAAAACTCTGGTTTTCAGTTGTTCTATGCTTCTTCAGCACGACGTGTTTCGTTATTTTTCCTTGTTTGGAAGTCATCTAAAGTCCAAGATCTGGGTAGATCATTGAGGAATTCGTGCACAAGTGTTGCTCTTTCTCTTCTGAAACCTTCAATTCCATAATTAACGTTGATTTGTACACTATTGAATATGCTCTTCATGACATGAATTACAGCAACACCGCAATCAACGCTGCAAAGTATATTATATTAATAGAATTCATCAATAACTGGTGTGTTCGGGTAACATAATTCATAGCGATAAAATGAAGTGCACTTACACAGATGATCCCTGATCTGGCACATTACTGGAGTTTGAAATTTCAGCATCCAACAGTTGATATTCGCTGGCTTCCTTTGACAATAATGCATTAACATAACGAACCTACATTTGACCATGGAACAAAAATAGTAAGGATTATTCATTCAACATTGCTCTGGCACACAAAAAAGCTTCAACCCTATTTATTAAAACTCACAAGTCTTTTTGCATTCTCGTAAAATCTATCAACATCTCCCGGATGTCGGAGGTTGATCGAATTGTAGTGTGTCCATTTCTTTTCTTGCTTATCATAGACAAGCAGTGTCCAGTGTCCGGTTAATGATGTCAATCCTAAAGTATTTATTGGGAAATGCACAAATCTATAGTTGTCGAAAAATGCTTCTATAATATTTGGGTTAAGATTGTCTGCCAATATTTTCTTGTCCCTCTTTGTAATCCAAAATTGCATATATTTGAAAAACATTTCAAGAAATTAGTAACGCATAAATGTGTGCATGCAAATCAAACAAAAAAATAAATAAAAAAACACATTAAAAATGAGAAAAAAATGTAACAGTTTGATTACCCAGCAACAACTATCGATGAAATATGACCTATTTCGAAAATCATGACCAGTCCCTTTCAAATCACTTGCAACTTTTGCTTGATCAAGGGACATCATCTCCATACATCCATTGATGACCTAAAAAACATTTTATTAATCACCAACATAATGTTATAATCATCTGTATATTTCAAAAAATAAACAAAAAAAGTGTAAGTAACATGACCGGCGTGTTGCATGTTACATGTGCCATCACCATATATATGTTTGTAAAAATGTTACATGTAACATTGACGCAAAATATCACGAGATGTAAACTATTGAAAATGTTAGATGTAACATTACCCTAAAAAGTTACATGTAACATCGCAACATAATGTTATAATCATCTGTATATTTCAAAAAATAAACAAAAAAAAAGTGTAAGTAACATGACTGGCGTGTTGCATGTTACATGTGCCATCACCATATATATGCTTGTAAAAATGTTACATGTAACATTGATGCAAAATATCACGAGATGTAACTATTAAAAATGTTACATGTAACATTACACCTGAAAAAGTTACATTTAACCTCGCAAAAAAATGAAAATGTTACATGTAACATTTCGCCCCTGTTATAACAATAAGTGACTCACAATATTTGAGAGTTGAGTCTCTCACATCAATCCAATCAAATCAATGATGGATACTTGAGCGAACACCCATTCTGCTCCTCAAACAAATGCTCTGCAATAATAATGAAAAAGTAAAACCAAAATGATGTACATCTAATGTCCATTGTTCCAAAGAATAGCATATTTGACACTTAAACTTACCCACATCCATCCTCCCGTATAATCAGATTGAGTTTTTCCCAATCATCGTCTGAAATCATTTTTGCAACGGACTATTATGTGGAGGCAATTCTTGAGGTTCATTGCCGTTGTGGGCCAATGTACTTTGCTCATTGCTCTTCACAACATCAGGGGCTGGTGCATCATACTTTTTCTTCAATCGTCGTGGTTTCTTGACAGGTACATCGTATTTGTGGACTGATTCATCATCAGTCTTCCGTGTCCTCACACGACTCTTGACGTTTTTTACAAGTGATGTTGGTGTTTTGGTTTAAGCTTTTGAACGTGTACTGTGCCTAAGCTTCGGTCTTGCTGGAATTGAGGTCCTTGGCGGTGAATTGTGGGCAGCAATGATTGATGCTTGCTTGACAATCACGTTGTCTCTGTCTTCAAGCTCACCCCGGTAAAACTTTGTCAGACCAGACATTTTTTCAGTATGTTCCCTATCTTTCTCTACTATCTGCGTTGCCGAATGCACAACAGCTTCTTCAATCTTTTCCACCATCCTCTCTTGTTGCGTAACATTGTGAACTTTAGCTTCTACCAACTTCTCATATGTTTTCTTTTTCTCTTCCATCAACCTCTCTATCTCAACCTGCAGTTGGTTTTTCTCATCACCAATTCGCTCTATCTCACCTTTCATATACTGAATCTTTTTTTTTTTTTTTCATTCTTCTCTTCATCTTCTTGTGCTTCGTCCTCGCTTTATCAACCTTGCGTAATAGTTTCTGATTGCTTTCGATAAGCTCTGTTAAATTTTGTGAACCTCCACAAAATTTAATAACGTCCTCATCAAATGGCTGCGATATTAACAAATCAAAGGACGGCATATCGTCAGCAACAGACACCTCATCTTCTCCCTTAATCTTAGCATTGGTATTAGATGAACTATTCTCTGTGTTACCCTGCACAGGTAGTACAACACCTGCCCTGAGCTCCGACACTAGTTTTGTTGTTAGTCCCCGGATAACCTAAACTCATCAGTAAAAAAATGCAAGAACAATGTTTTGTGTCAGAAAAATACACTAAAACATCCCCCCCCCCCCCTCCTAAATGTGTTACATGTAACATTTTATACCTTTTTTTTTATTGTAACGCAAATTCTGTTACATTTAACAATAAACCCCCACCTGGTATGCAAAAAATTAGGGAAAAAAAAACACACCTGATCAGTGGTTAAATTCTGGAAATCTAGTCCAGAAGCAACCGATGTCAATGCCATCATATCCCATTTTAAAAAACGAGGGACTGCAACCATCTTTGATGCCACTGGCGGGATCAACCTTGAGTGTTCGCACAACCAAAACTGGGGAACACAGCATAAAACACATTTGTAGAAACAGTTATATATATTATGCACAATTACTACTGAAAATTAGCACGGTTGTTATTACCTGCAAAGCAATGACACATCCAATTACAGAGCTCGGTCTCTAATATCCACATTCAATTGATGACATCAAATTTGAATGAATGACGTCAGCCCATTTGTAAGTTGCCATAACATCCAAATCCTCGACAATGTTCAGGTCTGATACTCGAACATACTGTCCCTTATTACTGAAGAAGCAGGTTGTCAACAAAAGAAGACACAGTAGTCGAACAACATCCTTCACACTTTCTTCGTCTTGTTGTCGAATGGTAGCATGTAACAATTGCTTCAACTGTACAACACTTACCTTGTTCATGTTCAAACCTTGATGCACTAAGAATACACAATCTTGCTTCTTTGAGTACCTACCGAGCAGTTGTACTTCACCACGTGGCAACCCAAAAATAAGTTGCACATCATTGCTTGTGAACTCCACAAATCGTGGCCCTAATTTGAATACTTTTTTTTTCTGGATGATGGCACCAGATAGTATTCACTATTAAACTGTCAATTCGATAGGCTGAAAACTTGTCATCTTGATCATTCATCAGTGCTTTCATGGTATTCCAAAAGGGGGTGCGTCGTAAATAAGATATATGTTCATCACCTAGTTGTAATTCATTAATGACTGATGAGACTGTGACAGGTTACATCAGTATTTGATCAGTCCTGATGGGGCTTGGCCAATTGTCGCTACTCCTTGTTTGCTTGTTGACGCTATTGGCACATATGGGACATGTTCCCCCAAAATGGAAGACACATAAATCAATAGATACTAAAAACTGTTCCAAATTCTAAAAATAAAGCAAATAATAAGTGTGTAAAAACATTTTTTTTTTTTTTTTACCATCCTCAAGATCATCTGCGCTTATATGTGTGTAATGAGCATCAACAGCCAGTACTGTGTTGTGATAAGCACCACCAGCAGGTAATGTGTCATCTGCAAAATGTATATTAATGCATAAAGCCCCACACACAAAAGATGTTACATTTCCTACACTCTAAAATCTCTTTCCAACAACATGTAATCAAACTTCTTGTATACAGAACAAGAATAGCCGAAAATGTTACATTTCATGTATTGATGTTACATTTCCACAACAACTAAATCAAAGAATTTGGACACAATATGATAAGAATACTGGAAAATGTTACATATAACATTTGTGAACAACTTATAAAAACATCGACAAAATTTTAAGCACACAAACCAGTAAAAACTGAAAAATGTTACATGTAACATCATGTATTGATGATTTTTTTTTTTTTCACGATAGCTAAATCAAAAAATTTGTACACAATAAGATACAAAACTGAAAATGTTATATGTAACATCTGTGAACACTTATAAACCACCGACAAATTTTTTAGCACACACCAGTAATAATTAAAAAAATGTTACATGTAACATTTGTGTGCAAAATTTTTGAAAAACAACGAAAATAGTTGAAGTAGTACTTCAAAAATCCGGTAAGAAACGATTCGCACCAAATATATGAAATTTGCGAGTGGCGTATTGTTACCACACCAAGTAAATCATGATGTACGGCTAAAATCACATAACTGTGCACGAAGAAAATTAATCCAGATCAAGTTGACGTACTTGTATGGCGAAATCTCTAGACATATACAACTGCACTAAACAAATTGCAGTATCGCTTGTAGAAATCACAAAACGCAATATGTGTAACACAGGACTCTATTACGCACAAATGATAACTAAAAATTTCCATTCCTAAATGTTCAATATATGGTTGCATGCCGTAAACTACAAGTCCAAACGCGTAAACTAAGACCTATCGTCTGATTTCTACGCCGAAACAGTTGAGATCGTTGTCAAGTATTGCATCAATATTACCTGCGTCAGATAGATTGACGGGATCGTCCGCAGTATTGGGGTTCTTAGTGATCATCTTCCGCCGTGTAGACACCATTATGAACTAATTGATACAAAAATCAAGGTTACAGGACCGACAATGATAGGCGATGGCGTTGCAGAACGTTAGGGTTTCAATCATTTATGGAATATAGAAGGTTCTCCTTTCCAAAACTGATGACTAGTTATGCTAACGAGACGTGAATACCAAAACCCATTATTTCAAAAAAAAAAAACGTCTTTTCCCTGACAAGTTAACAAATGGAGGTTTAATTTTGGAGTGTAATCTTGTGTTACGCATTTATTTATGTGACCTGTACAATATGTAACAAAAAAATGTAACATTGTTGCATGTAACATTTGGTGTTGAGTCCACGTTGTATGTAACATTATTTTGTATGAAAATAAAGGGTTAGTTACATTTAACATTTTCCATAAAAAAAAAAAAAAAAAAAAAAAAAAAAAGAAGAAGAAGAGATCGTTTAACTAAAAAAATGCTAATGTTACATGTAACAAGAACAAACGTTACACTAAACATGATAGTGTTCCATGTAACAAATCCATTATTGTCGTATTGAAAAAAATCATCAACAACTTCGCCAAAAACACACTTACAAAAATATATGGAATGCAAAAAAAAAAAAAAAACATTTATTGGTTCATTGTTGAATACAAAAT
Organism: Eucommia ulmoides; assembly: GCA_016647705.1. Lineage (NCBI taxonomy): Eukaryota > Viridiplantae > Streptophyta > Magnoliopsida > Garryales > Eucommiaceae > Eucommia > Eucommia ulmoides. The sequence continues at coordinate 26,392,036 of CM028327.1, read as the reverse complement.
GTCAATTACTAGATATGCCAAAAATCTATTTTTGTCAAAAAAAAATGAAACTCAACTGTCGACTCTCAAATCCAAAAACATAAGCTCTTGATATACTCAGTCTTATGCCAACGTGTCTTTGCATGTCTTCTTGTTGTGTCTGCCCATTTTCCCACATTTCCCACACTTTCTTTCTTTTATCTCACCCCTTGACGGTATTCTTACTTTCTTCAGCCGACCTGGTTGCTTCTTTGACAATGGTGGTAATCTAATTGCTTCGCTTTCAACCCACATAGGTCGTTCGATTGTCGGGATTGCATAAATTCCTCTAGAATAAGTCTCTCGGTAAAATTTGACGCTAAAGTATTCTTCTATGTATTCATGTGCCGGCAAGCCGCTCTTGTTAATTGTTGCACAACCATGTACGCAAAGGAACCCCTTTATCTGCTATTGTCTACACGAGCATGATCGTGCCACCGTATCAACTAGCGCTGATGGGGATGAATGAATCTCATAACAGCCATCACCAAATGAGCTGATATTCCATGTTCTTCCTTCATTAATCAACTCGCACAATTTGTTATCCTAAAATGGTGTTATATCACCATCCATATTTTTTTATTCTTGTCTCCTATCGGACATTAGGTCCATCCACCATATTCTAATTTTGTCAATCAACAAAATTGCAGGCAAATGACGATATTAATTTATCCAAGAGTTGAAACATTCTGCCATGTTTGATGTCATCTCACCATAACGTTTTCCCTGAAAGAAAGCGTTACTGAATTTCATTGCAGATAGATCGTGCATGAATCGCTGAACGTTTTCTCTGCCTTCGTACATTATCTGATCATACAACATTTTATAAACTTCCGGTGTGTGTGCATACGCCAATCCATTTAATTTCTAAATCATTAATTCCTTTAGTGATGTGTTTCGCCCAGCCATTGCAGCCCTCAGATTCTTCTTTAAATGCAATAGGCAGTATGCATGGTGGCAATTTGGGAATACATTCTGTACTCCCTCTAATATACCATTATGATGATATGAAATAAACGTTATCACAAGATCCTCCACAACGATCTTTCTAAACTCAGATAAAAACCAATTCTAATTCTCATAATTTTCTGCATCCATAATTGCAAATGCAATTGGGAACATCCCTGCAAAAACAACCCAAACACAAAAAATCTCAATCAATAAACACATATGATATATTTGTTACATGTAACATTGTTACATGTAACACTGTTACATGTAACATACGTTTTTAGTTTTTTTTAGTGTCATCTGAAGAAATGTTGTACTATACACTAAATATGAAAATCATGTACTGACATCACCTTGGTTTCCATCTTTTGTCGTCGCAGCTAATAAATTCCCTTTATATCGGCCGATAAGAAATGTTCCATCAAGGAACACCATTGGTCGGCAGAAGCGGAAACCATGGATACATGCTTCGAATGCGACAAACATACGTCTGAAATGTCCTGTGTCCTCATCATAATCGAGTGTAACATGACTCCTGGGGTTCGTCTGTCTACATTTATCAACATACCCTCGTAATTGGTCTTACGATGTTGAATAATCCCCAAACACGCTGTTTTTGGCCTTTTCTACACCAAGCCACACGTTGCGATACGAGATCTCAATACCATATTGCCTCTTGAAATTGTCAACTACATGAACAGGGCCCGTTTTCGGGTTTGTCCGTACATCATCGATCAAACAACCAGAAACAATCTCCGAGCTCATTCGTTTATTTTTGTTTTTGCGGAAAGCAGACCCACAAGTATGTTTATTTACTAGATTCCGGATGTAGAATATACCATTTTCCCGCATTACACGTCCGTGCACAAACCATGGGCATTTCTTTTCCTCTCTCAGTGCACATGCAGCTATCACACGCACTTTGTCATTTTTTAAATAATAGAAATTGAATCCAATCTCAATTATATATTTTTTTAATACATCCCGAAATTCGTTTGTTCTGCCTCTAAATTTTTGACCCTCCTCTTGGATCCTAATAGCCCACTAAGATAACAATAATACCCTGTCATTAATCTACTGCAAAATATTGTCGTAACTACCTATGTAGTCAAGTTCATCTTCGTTGTCCCTGCCATTGTTTAACAGTGCAATGGTACTCGTTGATGCACCATTCGATCCACTAGAATCATTTAGTCTTCTCTGTATGCATATGTCAAAAGTTGTTTTGGTCGGCAAGCATGCAATTGGAATAGCCATGCAATGCGTATGACAAGTCAAATTTTGACTTAGCTAATTCTGGCCATTTGCTTACAATCTTGTTACACAAATCGCTAATGTTGTTGTTGTTGGCAATCCTCAAAACTGCATTCACCCCCTCGTAATTGCACATGCATGCAATAGAAAAGTGACCTCTGCTGACATACCAATAACCATCAGAACGCATTATCCCCATCTTTTTTTTGCAAAAACATAATATGTTACATCTAATATCACATATATCCACACCGTGGAGTACCTATGTTACATGTAACAGACCCTTTCCATTTAAAATGTAACACGGCCTAACAATGTAACACGATATATGTACAACGTTATGTATATCAGCACACATTTTTGCTTATGTTACATGTAACATGGCCCTTTGCCGTTAAAATGTAACACGTTCTAATAATGTAACACGCTATATGTATAAACATAATGTTTATCAGCACACAATTATACTTGTGTTACATGTAACAAGCTATACGTACAAACACTGTGTATCAGGACACAACTATGCTTATGTTACATGTAACATCAGCACACAGTTATGCTTATGTTACATGTAACACGACCCTTTACCGTTAAAATGTAACACGTCTTAATAATATAACACGTTGTATGTACAAATGTAATGTTTATCAGCACACAATTATGCTTGTGTTACATGTAACACGCTATACGTACAAAATGTTATGTGTATCAGTACACAAATATGCTTATGTTACATGTAACATGTATCTTTCCTTGTTAAAAAAAGTAACACTATATGAATGTAACACGCTATGCGTATGTCACATGTAACTCACTATATGTACAACGTCGTGTCTGTTATTGTACTGTATTACATTTCGATCCAAAACTACTATGTATGTCGATCAACAACTAAGATCGCTTTATCATGCGTTTATAAATCATTTTCATACACGTATGTTCGACGACAAGAATTTCATCAACCAAAAACTAGGTCTTTGTACGTGTTACTATCGAAAAACCCTAACTCGATAATCAATATGTCCCTAAAAATCACTACGATTGGCGTATATCAAATGAGGATGTGTGTTACTTGTTGTTAATCAGCTCAGAATGATTCATCAATTACTTTTCCATATCTGCTCTGCTTCGATCATCTCTTTCTACGCCCACGGCGATTTCTTGATTTTGAAATTCGAAATGCAACGTATATTAGGAAAAACGCCATGATTTGGTATTTATAGTATGTTTTCACAACTGAAAAACCGGATTGATTACTGGAAATCATTTTTGCGTACAATGGGAGGGCAAATCGGTCACCGAAATGTGTACGGTACTTGAATTTGGGATTGATCGGTGCACAGTAAATCAGGCGAGGGACGGCGCTGTTCGGTAAAACATGAGCTGGTTTTATTGGTAGATTAAGGCTAAAAATGGGTTCAACCGGTAATTTTCCCTTGTATTATTGATGCATTTTTGTAAAGAAGGTATGAGGCATCGATTTTTGATTTCTATTTTCTAACAATTTCTAATTAAAGAAAGAAATGAAGTAAACAAAAAAATTTGGAATCATAATCGAGGACAAATTTTTTAATTTTTTTTAACATGCGTGCATTCTAGTTCAAATTCTTCAGTTTTAATTCCATGAAACAAAACGATACCTAACAAAACAACATTATCACTTAAACACCTGTTGCATTCGTCCCAAAGGACTTGGTTGAGTATTTTTCTCTTTAAATAAAATAAAATTAAATAACTTAAAATGATATTCAATAATAATAATAATAATAATAATAATTGTTGTAGTAGTAGTAATAATAATAATAATAACAACGACTGAGCAATCTCAACATGGCTATTGACCAAACTAAGGGAGTTCGGCCTATTGCCAACCCTTTTCCTAACTGATACCGTTGTTGTGACTATTTTTTTATTTTTTTGAAGTCATAAACACTCAATAGCTAAACTGATACCATTGCTGTTGATGACACGACAATGGAGGATGGGATGATTTAAAAAGGTAGAGTAAAGAGCTGAAATATTTTCTAAAATAGTGCGTTGGGTTGAAAGTGATAGAGGCGGTGTTTTGGGTGTTTTAAGGGAAATGAACAATCCGAAAAAACATCCCTACTGACTGAAAAGTTACTAGTGATGGAAAAAGAACTCCAAGAGATAAAGAATGAAGAATTAGGAGTCAATGCCCGATATCTCGATCTATCCTCAGTACCTCAGGTGAAGTTCTCCAATAATTTTACCATACCTGTATTCATGAAGTACGATGGGTTAGGTTGCCCAGATTGGCACATCCATTGACACAAGAACGAAATAGAAGCCTATTTCCGTAACAAAGCATTGGCCATCCAGCTTTTCCAGTAGTCATTTGATGGACCTGCTGCCTGTTGGTACGCAACAGTAGAACAAATGAAGGTGAAAGCATTCCTTGACATAGTTAGGGTATTTTGTGACTGGTGGTGGAATATTACGTCACCACTTTCACCGCAAATGTACAGGTCAAGTTTTAGTATAGATTAGAAGATTTAGGGTTGTCGTATCCACAGGGATTGGTTGAGATTATTGTCGAGTACCGTAATTATCATAACCTAACTTTATTTAGGCAATAAAAAATAGTTTTTAATTAATAAATACTAAACTAAAATACTATTTATACTAATTAAACTATATTACTAATATTGAGATATTTAAGGGAATGGATTATCTAGGGATTAACTTTATTTACTTAAATGTGTTTAATCTCGTTTAGTTTACAATAACGGTATTCATCCTATCTGACAATCTATGTATCGTAAATTCACTCACCACTTCTCCCGAGTGTTAGATGAGTAAATATGTGACTTCGCGTCAATGAAGAAGTCACCCTAAACGTCTTATAGACACTAGGTCACATGAGTCTCGCCCTAATGCTATTGATTGGATACTTTCTAACTCCCTCTCGGGTTATTAGATCATCGCGTTGTGTTTACCCTAGTCCGAATTCAGGGTTACCTCTCTCGAATGTCAAATCCCATATTCTCTATATATCTAAACAATCATATAATCGAAGAATAATGGTAAACATAATCAAATAACGAAGAACAACCATTAACGAAACACCGATTTCAAATAAACCACATTTTGATAAATATTATTAATCCTTAGACAATATCCGTTTAGCTCATGCCCATAACCATTTATACAATGACAAACGAGATAAACATGCTCAACAAACTACCAAAGTTAAGAAATAAAAGAAAGAAAAGAAAGAAACTAGCCGTTGTCTGAAGATTTGCTACTAAAACCGTTTCGCGATCACTTTTCCTTCTTCGCAACGTGTTCTTCTTCTTCGGATTTGATTGAGCAATCCCCAAAACACTCTCTACTCTATTCTACTCCTCAGGGGTCTCTCATGGCCGAAATAGAGGAGTGGATGAAGGAAATAGGGCTCAAAATATCTAAACAAATATCTAAAATCTGTGCAGAGTAACTGCCGCGTTGGTGGAATCACCTCAGCGGTAGTGGGTATGTCGGCAGTGGTCTCTACCATGGCAGTGGATGCAGCGGTGGGAGCAGAGACATTCTGTTGCTTCACCGCTGTGGCAGTGGATTTGTAGAGGGTTTAGGCTCTTTTTTGTGTTTTGACCACTGTGGCAGTGGTTTCACCATTACGGCGGTGGGCTACAGGTTCTGAAATTTTGCCTCTTTGCTCTTTTTCTACCGTTATTCCACCGCTCTTGATCCGATTTGATCGTTTATGATCCGTTTTCATCACTTTTCACCCCACATACCTGATTTATACAAAAAGAATAAATCATATTAAAACGTAATAAAACTTAATAAACATATTCAAAAACTAACAGGTTCGGTTTAGAAATAGATAGTTAAATTACACCTATCAAATACCCCCAAACTTGGAATTTTGCTAGTCCTCGAGCAAAACACCCACACTAAAATGAAAAGCACAACTAAATTAAATAACATGAACAACCTAAACACAAACAATCTAAACATAATGATATGAGAGTTTTGAATTCTTTTACTGACCAAAACATTTTCCCTTAACAACCCCCAATCATATCGAGTTCAGGTGGTAAAATGCACCATGTGGTGTTCGAGAATTTCGACATTCAATAATGGTAAACACCATTCTAGATCATTTTAACGTGTGTGTGTGCAAGACTTAATAATATAACTATTGACTAGGATATCCATATGCCTGATTGGGTTCTACTCTCCACTAATATAGGCTTGGAAGTTCAAAAAGACCAATAGGACTTGGTTCAGTTTTGGGAAAATGGCCAAGGGTACATCGGGAATATAAAATAGGTAAACTTTGTTAACTTAACGATACCCGAGGCACATGCTTGGCACACTCACACTCGAATCCCCATAGATAATTTTGAAACAAATTTTGAACAAACATTTAAGAACGATGTACTCACTTGTCAAAAGAAACAGAAATTAAACTATATTTATATACACTATTTCTTTTTTCTTTTTTTTTCTTTTTTTTTTTTTTTTTTTTTTTTTTTATAACGAACCAAACCCCCAAACTTATTCAATTTTACAATTTCATGAGTATGGTTAAAATGAAAGAAAAAGAATAAGTGAGTACTCAAATACCGAACCAATCATAAGTTTGCCTTAAACCCAACCGCTCACTTCACGTAGCATACACGAATGCTAACTTGATTCACTCAAATTGTGCCTTTGGTTTAGCGATATAGGTTTGGAAAAAATTCAATTGGCTAGGGTAGTTGGTATGTGTTCAGAATTGAAACGACATTTAGGCTTCGACAAGGTAATGAGGGATAAACATTTTACAAGATAAGCTTCAAAGGCTCAAGCGACAAAATGAATGCCTAAATCATATCTCTTGAACTACCTTGCCTAGGATTTCGTCTCAATCTTGCCCTCAATCAGGTTCTAGAATCCTTAAATTGTCACGAGTTTGACTAGTCGATAATCGTCCTCAAATCAATTGAATAGCTATACATTGAGTCTATGTGCTCGTGCAAATTAGGATCTATAATAAACCTCACCAACACTCTAAATATTCTTTTACTCGGTAAGGACTGAACTGTTACAAAATTCACTCAAAACACAATTCTATCTAGGAAGAATCACTACCTCAATCTCTTTATAGGAAGAGAGTAAAACCCAGCTACCCTTTGATTAAATACCCCCAACAGTATTTAATCCATCACACTACTCACCAATACAAATTGATAAACAGACTATCTCACTCGAAACTTCTACCACCTTAGATAAATTATAACTCAATTATATCCCAAGTCTAGTGATAGAAAAATGTGAGATTGAAAATCTGATTTTAAACAAAATATGGGTAGCAAATAATTGAGCACGTAATCATGTTCAATAAATTGTTTATAAAGTATTTTCTTCAATAAAAATCAGAAACAATTTCTAAAGATCAATTTCTAAAATTAAACAAGCAATGCACAAATAGAAAGTAATTGAAAAGATATTACCCAGAATTCACAAAATAAATAAATAGAGCGATATAACTTCAGATCTGGTAGCAGTAAAGATTAACAATAAATATTTCTCAAGATCGCCTCTTAGAATAGCTTATACAATATCTCAGAATGATAACTCTTATAACAACTCAAAAATGATATTAACTCTTTTAGCTCTTTCTTAATTTGTTTCTATAAGACCCTAATTTTTGCGCATGCATAATCATTAGCTGCATTTTAGAATATTTAGAAAATAACGGGATAAATTATGTCAAATAATATTTATTTTAAAAATTTTAGGGGTAAATTTATAATTTTAAGAATATTAAATTTTGAATTGGGCTTAAATAATAACCTAAAGAAAATTTAGGGAGGATTTATGTAATTTAAGACAAATAAAATAATAATAATAATAATAATAATAATAATAATAATAATAATAATAATAATAATAATAATAATAATAATAATAATAATAATAATAATAATAATAATAAGTAAATGGATGGATGATCTCATAACCCACTATTTGTATATGTATATATACATCTATTCATGCATTACATCAGAGTCTAAAAAGAAGAAGAAAAAGTAGGGATCGAGAGAAGTGGGTCAACAGTGGTTCAGACGGTCGGCGTAGTGGGTGTGCTCGGTCGATAATGAGTAGTTGGTCGGTGTGGTGATCGTTGGGCAATTGTTCTCCGGTGGTGCCTACTCGTCGCCGTTCGGTGTGTATGTCGTCGGTGCTGTTTCGTTGATCGCTGGCGATGTGGGTGCATTTGTTCAGCAAATTGCATGTGTGTGTAGAGTCGTCGGTGGAGTGGGTGTCGTCGGCCGGTAAGTGTGTGGGCTTTGTTGATAGTGCGTGTGTGTTCAACGGGGTGTGTATATGTGTGTGTTCTGATTGTTGACAGTGTGTATATGTGTGTGTGTGTGTGTGTGTGTGTGTGTTGTTGTTGATCAGTCAACGGCGATCGTGCGTATGTGTGTGGCATTACCGTTCGCTCTGGGAGTTAGGGATCGTTGCCGTTCGTCGCTGTTGTTCGGTGAGTGTATGTGTGTGTAGCCATGTGCATGTATGTGTGTTGTTCAACGTTATCGTGTATGTGTGTGTATTTATGTGTGTGAGTGTGGTCGGCCGTCGGTTGTGGGCTGACTATGTGTGTGGGGAGGGTATCCGGCGACTATGTGTGTTCGTCATCTGGCGTGTGTACGTGTGTGATCGTCGTCATTCTGTCGCCGATGGGTGTTGTCGATTGTGTAGGGGTGTGTATGTCATTCGGTTGTCAGTCGTTTGGTTAGCTGCTGTGTGTGTGGTCATGATCGGTGTAGGGTAGCTAGCGGTGAATGAGAGTTAGTGAGAGAGAGTGTCGTCGCAGCGGTAAGATCCGGCGAGTAGAACCTAGGAAAAGAAAGAAGAAGAAACGAAGAAAAAAAAGAAAAAAAAAATCCAAAACCCAACTTTTCGGTAGGTGGAAAAATTCAGAACAGGTAACAATTTTGTTAATTATTATTTTCGTCAAATTAATTTATTAATATTAATTTTTTGCAAACGAGACAATAATTTGTGCAACCGTTAATTTTGATAATTTTGTACAGTGAATATTTAACATAGTGAAATGGGACAAAAAATAATTTAACATAATTAAATTTGGGAAATGGGGAATTATGTAATTTAGGGCCATGCATTACATATTAGGGTTATTTTAAATAAAATATTAATTTAAGCCCTATCGTTGTTAGGTTCACAGGCGCCAGCATTCCGATAGTTTTTAGACGTCGGTATTTTGTAGTGCGGAAATCGAGGTGAGTGTACTGTCTTCTATGTGAATTTACAAATTTTATTTTCATATAAATTATGGAAAAAAAGTGTTTATTAAAATTGGACGATTTTATGACTTATGTGGATCAAGTAGATTTTAAATGTAGAAGGTAATTTTTGTCCGACTACGCTATGGTTTTGATCCCATCAGGAAGGTATGTCCTGTGGGATGGTTTTTACCTGTTAGGAGGGGCACGTACTGCAGGTGATTGATTATTGTTATTGACCTGTCAGGAATGTCGGTCCTACAGGTGGTTGATTATTATGACCTGTCAGGAGAATTAGTCTTGTAGGTAGTTGATTGACCCATCAGGAGTGCAAATCCTGTGGGTAGTACCCCTACCATTAAGGATAATAAATGGCCCTGACACTGGTAGTCACTTTAGATGACACAGTTGTATAGGTTACGGTACCGTTGTAACTCCTAATCGTGAGGTAAAAACGATCTTATGGCTAGTAGGAGAGTGGTGTGCGGTATTTTATTATATGACAAGATGTTTGGATTGGTTGATTTAAAATGTTTGGGTTGGTTGATTTAAAATGTTTGGATTAGGAATTTTAAATATATTAGTTTATTTCATTGGTGACAGAAAAACTGGATTTCCGTATGGTACGTGGTTATATACTATATATTTTGGAACGTGGTGTTTAATAATTATACTTAATCCATAAAATATTTTTATTATAAAGATAGTAAACCAATAAAATATTTGGTTTTAGGTGTTATAGCCAGGAGTGGGTCTACTACTAGCACCTCGGAGGTAGTGTCATTTTGGGAGTGGGCCGGTCGGAGGCGGACCGTAGAGGGTTTAGTGTGTTGTGATTTTTGTTGTATATATTTGGGACGGGTGTGTTCCCATATTTGTGGAAATGAGTAAATAGATATTATTTTTGGGAAAAAAATATTGATAGCGGTACACATGCATCTGAATATGTATATATATATGTATGTATATATGTATGCATGTATTTGGTTGGTTGGTCAGGAAGTGTAGAGTCGACGTCACTCCTGGCCTCGAGTAGTGGGAGGCCCAGGGTGGGGGTGTAACAGTTTCACTGTTTAATGAAATATGAAAAAGGCAGGTTTATATATATGGGAAATAAATCAACTCTCTAACGGCTAGTTCCCATGTGTCATGACAATTAAATGCTCTCTTAGAACTCATATATCATTATGACTTCATTTTGGTTCAATTCACTTAATTATAGCTTTTTAAAACTTTCAATTAAGCTTCCCAAATATTTCTCAATCTCAATTAATTAAAATAGAAACAATTTTATGTACCAAATTGAGAAACATTAAAATTTAATGAACCAATTCAATAGGATTTAGATATTAGGTGAAACATATCTTAAATATAATAATATCCCCGAAATCTCTCTCAAATCCTAACAAAAAACGGTTACTTTTGGATATAATCTTGGAATAAACAAAATCCTGAAACGGCGTATTCGGTCGACTAGTCAGTCGACTGCCTAATTTAGGATATGGCCAAGCCATTGCTGCTGCGTTCATTGGTCGACCTACCTGTCGACTTGGAGCTTCAGAAAGTTTAGTTTACCTTCACTGGTTGACCTACCTGTCGACTTAGAGATACAAAGAGTTCAACTTCTCTTCACCGGTCGACCTGTCTGTTGACTTAGAGATATAAGTTGTTTCTATTGCTTGGTCCGGTCAACTAATCAGTTGACTTGTATATGCTGGATCTTTTCTCTGAACTCGTTTTTAACTTATTATTTTTTACATTTTTGCCTCTTTAACCATTTTCTTTTCTAAATTAGCTCTACTAACTTCTTAAATTCAATTTTAGTCAATTAAAAATATTTCTTTTCAAATCACATATAAGAGCAAATAATTTCATCTTATTAAAACACACATAAATAATAAAAACTTTTTGTGTTGTAGGTGTGTTCCTAATTGGAATATTAAGAGTTGAAATTCACCTGAATTATTTTTCCTAATTTTTTCAAACTCTTAATTCTTCATCATCTTCGACATCATCATTTAGCATCCATTTAATTTGCATTTTCATCATTGGAATTTAAATAACTGAAACACTCAATTAAACAGTTAGTTCCACCAAAACATCAATACTTAATTGTTCATCAAAATCTTAGGATCAACACACCCACCTAAAGAACAATGACAATTTACCATTCTACCAATACCACTCTCTCGAATATTTGAAGAGTGCATCAAGAACAAATCGCTTGTAACAAATCCCCTAAACCGTCCAAACCTCACAACCCAAAATTTAACCCTAATCAGTTCTGCGCATATCACTCGGGGGCAGCCGGACACTATATCGACAACTGTTACAACCTAAGGCACAAGATAAAAGATCTTATACAAGAAAAGGCAAAATGCTTCCCAAAGAAGGGGGAGACAACTCAGCCAAATTGTTAACAAAACTCGCTACCAAAACATGACAACCCAGCCCTGACTGTTGACATGATTGAGAGAGACTGAGAAAATGATCCTAAAGAGACATTAGGATCTAGAAAACTAATCTAAAGTCGCCCAAGACGGTATGGGTAGAAGCCATAAATTTCTCTAAGACATATTGTGTAGACTTTTCAATTACTTCCACTGGTTGTTAAGTGATTTCGAAGAAATACCGAAACAAGAAGACAACAAAAAAAATAAGAATTAATCCCAAACTTATTGGATTTAGCTCACCAGTGTTGTTGCTAAAAGGTTTAATTTGCAGTATCCTAGGAGAAAAGAAAAGTAAAGGGTACGATGTTGGAACAATTGAATCAACTAGCAGCCTTAGCAACTAGGGAGCTCACCAATCGGGGTGCATCGAGGACCTTGGTGATCAGAAAGTAGCAAGCACTATCTCATATCTGACTAGCCACCAGATAGTTGATATTATCCTATCCCTCGGCTTTTTTTGTCTTTTAACATTTCACTTTTGGTATTGTAGTAATGTTTATGCTAGAAAATGACATATTTAAAATCATATTTTATGAATACTTTTTAGGTGCTCAAATAATCTCGTATATAATCCATATAATAATGAAAAATATCTTTTTGAAGAGTACAATCTAGTTAAGGAAATGAATTGGGAGTTAATGGAAATTGAAACAGAAGATAACCTTATTCCCGAGAACATCGAGAAAGTCTCAAGAGCCTTAGAATGATTCAAGGAACGACCTATTCCAAGCCAAGACGAGCCTAAAAGCAATAAATCCAGGAGACCCAAAAGAATCTGAAAGAAACCAAGGTCGTAAAATCATTAAGAAAGAGAAAACACGTTAACCCTATTGAAGGAATACCAAAATATATTCACATGGCCCTATGACGAGATAGTAGGGCTATCGATTGACACCGTAATGCACAAGCTTTCCATCAAAGAAGGAAGAAGATAACATTACTTCTACCGAATAGAGCAGACCCAAAAGTTGACTTCCCACTATTGGATATCCACATCAACTTGGGTAACATTGCCAAGTACAGGATTTCATTATTTGTGGATGGATTCTGCGAATATAACCAAACCTAGTCAACAAAGAAGATAACATAACATTGCCTTCATCACACCAGGGGGCTAGTCAGGCTACAAAGTCATGTATGTCAAACTAAAAGAACGTTGGGCAACTTACCAAAGAATCATGATGACACTTTTCCACGATATGATCCATAAAAAAAATAAAGGTTTGCGTCGACAAAATGATTACGTAACCCAGAGAAAATGAAGATCATCCGGAGCATTTGGGAATAGTAGTCAACTGACAATAAAAGTTCTAACTAAAGTTTAACCGACTGAATGCACAGGAGAGTTTTGGGATTCATTGTAAACCATCGGGATATCAAGATTAACTCTATCAATACCAACAACTTCGAGCGAACACCAATTCATCCTGGTAGCTGTCGACTACTCTACCAAATTGGGTGGAAGTGGTCTTCCTCACATGTGTTACCCAAAAGACCGTAACGCGGTTCTTTAGGGAGACTATCTTATTGTATCACGGAGTACCACAATTCCTAATAGTGATCAATTGCCTAGAATCTTAAAAGCAGAATGATAAAATTCATGTATGCTTAGTTCAAAGTCGAGCATAAGAATTATGCACACTATTGTCCTAAGATGAGTGGAGCAGTTGAGGTCGCTAATAATAATATCAAGGAGATATTGAGGAAGATGGTCGATAATTACAAAGAATAGAACGAGATGCTCCCATTTGCTCTAATGGCTTATTAAACGTCAATCTGAACTTTAACCGAAGCTATAATTACTTACGTACGGAATGGAAGTAGAAATCTTAGTTGAGGTAGAACTTAAGAAGATCTTCCCAGTCCAGGAAGAATCTAAGGTAACGTTATGCACTAAATTGGAAAGGACCATTGTCAAGAAAAATGTTAGGCCCTAGGTTCTAGAAGGGAGGGTAATTTGGGTAGATTGGATTAATGGTTGTTGTTAGTTTGTTAGGTATAATTTTTGTTATGAATTTGTTTACAATTTCTATTAGGGGGAGTGATGGGTGACAATATAAGAGGGATTTCTAGTGAAGGATGGGTATTGAGAAATTGATAATTGTTTTGGATAGAGCTCAACTAATTTAGAAAGTTCTTAAGTGTCTCGAATTACTGGGTTGGAAAGTTCCCAAGCCTCTCGAATGCTTGGTTTATCTTTGTATCGTTTGGTTGTTGAATGAAATTCCTAGCTACTATTTTTGGTTCATATCAATTTAGTATCAAAGCACGTACTTGGGAAGATGCTTCGTCGTGAGATGGATCTGCTAATGCAGACGATACTACAGAAACTTGACCCACTTATTAACTTGCAGAAGAAATCGATTTGTATCACTTCGTCAACAGAAAAGGCTAAGGAAGCAAAGGTTAACCCTTTCGCTGGAGGTACGCCGAACCATAATGGGTCTGCCATTATTTCTGGTCATTGGCACGATTTTTGATTTCAGAAATTGAAGCTGTCGACATTCGATGGTACGGATACCGATGGATGGATCTTGAAGACAAAAAGCTATTTTGCTCTTACCGGTTCACGAACGAAGAAAAACTCAAGGCAGCGGCCATCAGCTTCGAGAGAGATGCCTTATTGTGGTACTAGTGGGAAAAAAAAAATCGATCATTTGTTCTATGGGAGGAATTGAAGAGGTTGCTTCAGAAGCACTTTCGATCTGTTCAGATGGGGTCACTCTATAAACAGAGGTTTGTGTTGGAGTAGGAGAGTAGTGTATGCGATTATCGTCGGAGGTTCAACGAGCTCTCGTCTCTGCCAAAAAGAGCACCGTCATTGATAGAAGAAGATAAAGGAGAGAAATTCTACTCGTTCAATGTTGTGAAGGTATTACCATGGAAGCTGAGGAAGATGCTTTGGCCCAAATGTTTGATGAGTTATATGCTAACGGCAACGAGGAGTCGCAGCGTTGCAGACCAATCATGAGCCATGAGCAACTTGACATCGAGGTATTCTATAGTCAAGTGTTTAGCAAAAGAGATAATAGCCGGAGGTTCTTTGAATCTGCGGTGCCGAAGGAAGGAATTCTGGATGAAACCCTAGCCTTGATAAAGCACCAAGGCTTTCGTCGGAAAGCATCATGAAAGGATCCGAAAGGCCATGTGATTAGGGCTGGCAAAACAGGTATTTACACGATGACACGACAAGAGACCGACACGAAATTAGCAGGTCTAGGTTTTGCTTATCAGGTATCGGGTCGTTATCGTGTCAGACCCGATAACCTGATAAGAAATAGTGCAGGTTATCAGGTTGACCTGATAACCCAATGGGTTACACGATAAGACACGATAAGAATTTCGTGTATTCAGGTTACACGATAACCTGTGACCCAATAGGTTAGTCGTTAATTTAATAAATTATTTTTACACCCCCCAAATTATCAAATATTACAAATTAGTACTTAATATATATAATAATTTGTTAAGATGGTTTTAAATTAACAGGTTAACAGGTCGTTAACGTGTAATGGGTTAACGTGTAATGGGTAGATTAATGTATAATAGAAACCTATCAAGTCTTATCGTGTCGTGTTTACCTGATAGGTTTCGTGTCATCGTGTGACACGAAAAATTATCGTGTCGTGTCGTGTCGACACGATAATTTTCGTGTCGTGTTCGTGTTTGGGTAGTCTGACACGATAAGCTTATCGTGTCGTGTTCGTGTTTGGGTCTTATCGTGTTTTGTGTTATCGTGTAATGACCTGTTACACGACCTGTTACCTGTTTTGCCAGCCCTACATGTGATATCTAACATCAGCAGAGACATTGCCGTCAAATAGCTCCAGGCCCTCTAAGATAACATTCTCACAGGCAAGGCCAAATTCGAAGATGTTGCTTCTTATTTCTCCGATTGTAGCTCCTCTAAATGTGGAAGCGATCTCGGTCCTTTATAACGTGGCTAAATGCAGAAGCCTTTCGAAGAAGAGGCCTTTGCATTGACGATTGTGGGCCGGCCCATGGAGTTATCCCAGAAAATTGAAGAAAGAATTGTGGCCCATTTGTTTAAGCCCATAAATTCTTTCCAACCCAGCAGCTTGGACTTAGCCCAGAAAATTGAAGAAAAAAATTAGGTCGAGCCATGGATAATTCTAATCTGAGCAATATGGGTTATTTTTCACAATTTGGTATTTTTATTCGATTGATTTCAGATAGTTCTAAAATAGCCTACAGTGGCAATCTTTGCTTTACTTTTTGCAGTGCACTGCTCAAAGCTCACAAAGATCACCGTGGTCAATTTAAGAGAATGGTGTGGGATCCCGAGAAGCTACCAAAGACAAATAAACTTTACCTTGAGGACAAGGTGAATGTTTGGGCAGCGGGTAATGTTAGGCCCCAGGTTCTAGAAGGGAGGGTAATTTGGGTAAATTAGATTATTGGTTGTTGTTAGTTTGTTAGGTATAATTTCTGTTATGAATTTTTTTACAATTTTTGTTAGGGGGAGTAATGGGTGAGAATATAAGAGGGGTTTCTAGTGAATGATGGGTATTGAGAAATTGATAATTGTTTTGGATTGAGCTCAGCTCATTTAGAGAGTTCCGAAGTCTCTTAAATTACTTGGTTGGAGAGTTCCCAAACGTCTCAAATGTTTGGTTTATCTTTGTATCGTTTGGTTGTTGAATGGAATTCCTAACTACTATTTTTGGTTCATATCACAAGAAAGTTCTAGGACATGGGGCCTTAATACTTCAAGAGATGGATAGAGAAGAATTCCCGGAGCCCATCAATTCTAATGCAGTCAAGAACTTTTACCCCTAAAAATAAAAATATAAACCCAGACTCACGACTGAAAAGAAGTGAAAGCAAAAAAGGGTAAAATAATTGTACGACTTGAGGACATGGTGAAAACTCGAAAGGGCATTGTAGGGAAAAAAAAAAGTAGAGATCATAGCTAGATACAAAACTATTGACCTAGTGAAAACCCAAAATGGCACTGAGGTGCAAAAATGTGGTAGCCGGTCTTAGTGAAAACCTGAAAGGGCGCTAAAGGCAAAAATATCAAATATATAAAGAAAGGGATAAAATAAAGAGACATCGGATTTTGGCCATTTTGTCATTCTTCCATGGAGTTTGGGTTCGTTTAGAGTTCATCATTCTATGTTTGGGTTAAGAAATAAAAGAATTTGGTTGTTAATTCTATCTGTTAAAGGTCGAAAGTTGCTAGAAATCTTGAAACCTCTAATAAGTGACCTAGTCTAAGATTGTACTTCTAAGGAAGAAAGTATTTCTAAAAATGGAAATATACCTTGATTATGCAAGTTTTGTTTAAATAACTATAACCTCTGATTTTTTATATGTTGTTTTTCTTTCATGACAAACATTTCAATACAGATAAGTAGAAAAGACAAACTGCATAAGATTAAAGAGAAAAAGCAAAAGAAAACCTCGAACATCACCCTTCCAACAATTTTGTTCTAAGGACATCTGATGTCACTACTAGATCCACGATAAACAACACATCAAATACCCATGATATGACCACCAGACCAACAACACATCAAAGCCCAACACCTTATTCAAATCTTTCAACCAGACTTAACTAAAAAGGCGATGACCCGAAAACCATCGTGCACCATAGAAGACTTGGATTTCAATACTAAGAGTTAATTTCGAGACAAGTTTGGTACACCATGGAGTTACCTCTACGATGGAGTTTTTGGTCGAAAGAAGACGTCTATCGATAGACGAGGATTTACCAACTTCTAAGGAGAGAAACCATCATACATTGTTCAAATGACAATACTAAGGAACGGAAACAGGGGTTTCTTTTCATTCTAACATTAATTTAACTCTTAAAATACATGAAGAGATACATACGCTATTTAAATATCTGCATGCAAAGCACAAAATACTCTAAGCAAAGACCAAATGCAAAGAAAGAGATTCACCATCCAAATTCCAACCATTTATCTACGAACCTTGGCACTATAGGTAAATCATTCCACCAACTATATCTTTGGCTTAACGGTAAATTAAATAGACCAAGTGTTGCACCAACTGGCGAATCCAAGGATTGGTTTCTATTTATGAAATCTTTTAGGTTGCCACACCACACTCATCTCAAATTCATTTTTCATCATCTCTGACAAAAGCGAGACGAATCGACTTAGCTTATTTTACAGTGGCTAATCCATCTCTTCTCCAGCTCGTAGACTGGGGCATAATTTACACGCTTATGTTCGTAGTCTCACGATAATAGGTGTTGTATTAGATTCATCTAAGAACTTATCTAATCACTACCCCAGTAAGAGATTGGGGGCACATTTCACATTGTTCAGGGTTTTTCTATGGTAGTCAGTGATCGTTTTTGTCACGTGTCATAGACTGGGATGCCTTGACAAGTAGAGTCGTCTTATAAACAAAGTGAACTACGTTTCGACCTGATTTTATGTGAAAACAGGAATACGTAGGCAACCTTTGCAGGTTCAATCGTCAAGTTAAAAATGATTTCATGTCGTAGCGAACTACATTTCGCCCTGATTCCCTATGAAAATAGGGATACATAGGAAATATTTGCAGGTTCAGTCATCAACTTAAAAATAAAATCAACACAACAAATACCAAACTACATTTCGACCTAATTCCTGACCTAGAAAATCAGGACACGTAGGCAACCCTTACGGGTTTGATCGTTAAGATAAAAATAGAATCATCACCCCGAACTATGTATCGACTAGATTTCTAGCAAAGACTAGGATATGTAGATAACTAGGTGGGTTTTGGTCATCTAATCAAACACAATGATCCTCGTCCGAAACAACGACTTGACATGATTTCTAAACTAAAATACATAAGCAACCCATGTGGTTTCAAGTCTCAGATAACATTAAACAATTACACATTTAGTTCGGGATACGTGGGCAGCCCATGCGGGTTCTATCGCATTTTTCTTAATGCCTAGACTTATTCTTTCTCCCTAGCTAGGGTTGGGGTATATTATATCAGATTTCTCCATTGAGATTCCTTGATTAGGATCCGACTCAGCTTGGGCTAGGGAAAATTTAGGAATTATGATTCGTATCCCTGAAAAGTAAGTACCATTGAGACCTAATCTTTGGCTGAGGCACATTTTATCTGAGGTAATTTTTTACAGGAAGTTTTTTAGTCCTTGTTGGTAGTCCCAGGTGGGATATGGTTGTGAAATTCCACTACATATCGAATTTTCCCAAGGGTTTCTCAAGTGAGAATCCTCTCAGTCATTTTCAATTATGCATTGGGATGATGACTCCGGAATTAGTTTATCTAACCAAGAACATTTTCCACCAAATATTAATTTACTCTCAATGTTAGAACTACATTTGACCTGATCCCTAGCTATCCTGAGATATGTAGGAAAACCTTTGAGGGTTCGGTCAAAACCAAATCTTGAACTATGTGGTGGTCTGATTCTTAACTATTCTAAGATACGTAGGCACCTCAATGGGGTTCAGTCAATCAAGGTTTAAATAAATAAATAAATGCTTAAATGAATAAATAAATAAATGGATTTTAGAAAATTTGGTTTCTATTATGAGAACCATCATTTATTGGCTTCGATCTCAAACAGAGAAGACGCCCCCTGGAGTTGGTTTCTCTAAGCAAGAATCTTTTTCCACCATTCCAGATTTACGATATTATTTAAATATTGTCGAATTACGTTTCGACTTGATTTCTAGTGATGACCAGGATACGTAGGAAACTTATACGGGTTTGGTCGTACACTTAACTACATTGAAGAATTTATTCTTTTCACTGATGACAGATGCGTTAAATTCCTGTCACTGATGACGGATGCGATAAATTCCTATCTCTAATGACGGATGCGTTAAATTCCTTGATTGATACATATTCAAATTCACAGATCTATCTATAGATTTTAAACTATACTTATAACGACTGTTTTTTAAAATATAAGACCATTAATGTCTCCTATAGACCCCATATATGATACTCTTTTAATTTAGGAATATTTGACTAAAAAATATTCTTTAAAAAGCACAATTTAGTCCCCAAAACTTCTTTGATGCAAACCCCCTAAATATAAAAAGTATCGAGTAATTTCATAGAATCAAGTAATATAAGAACTAATTAATAAGATCTTCAAAGTATATGATAGATATACAAAATATACTCAAATCCCCTTAAAATAAGATTTTATAACGTTCAAAACCATAGGATTTGGGTTGAAGATCTCGAAAAATGAAGCAGTAAAACTTGTTGAAAACTGATCACTTGGTTGATCGGCTACTTTCTCGGTCAATCGGTTTCCCTTGCAATGGTTTGTTTTTTGACCGTTAGCAACTTGGTCTGTCAACCGCACATTAATTGCCAAAATAAAACCCAATATCTCCCAGTCGACCGACCATCTCAACGGTCGACTGTTCAGGCCAAAAGCTCAAAGTATTGCCTATTAATTCCACTAGCTGACTGGCCGCTGCCCTTGCCATTCTCTCTCTCTTCCACTGCCGGCTATTCTCTCCATTCTCTCTCTTCCATTGCCGCCCTTTCCATTATCTGTATTCCTCTTTGTTCCACCATCACCCTCACTATTCTGTCTATTTTGCCACCGTCTTCCCGTTCTCTATGTTTCTATGTTCCACCTCTGCCCTCCTTATTCTCTCTAATTGTCACCATTGTCTCCACCAAAACCATCACTTCCTGAGAATTAAATAATTTTTTTTTTTGATAGACAAGATAGTAATGCTACTTTGTTTATAGTTGTGTTTGAACTATCATCTGGTATTACTTCTTTCTTCATTTTTTTTTATGAATTCTAGTAGCGATTAAATTAGTCATGCTTAAAGTATATTATACCTGAAATTTGTTTGATTATAGTGGATTTCCACTATTTGCTTGTTAGTGGACATCCGCTGATTGGTTTTTAATGAATTTTTACTGATCGATTATTAGTGGATATCAACTGATTGATTTGTAGTGAATTTTCACTGATTGTGTAATTTTATGTGGAATTTAAAATTTTGTGCATGTCTAGTATATTTCACTCATGTTTAAGTGGACTTTCACTTTGAATGGGTAATTTCTTTATTTTAATTTTATTTATTTATTTTATTTTCTTTTTTAAGGAATGCTTCATATTTTTAATTGTTAATTTATGCAGATAAATTTGAAATGTGTTGTGTGTTTCTATACATTATTTTGCCGAATTGTTTGGATTGGTTACTTTTTAGTGTTCCTCATCTGAGGATTCATTGACCAAAATGTCATTTAGAGATTGAAGATGGTTTCCCACCAAGAGTTTGGATATATTTTTGATATACATTTTTTTCTTCTTATTCTTTAAGAATCATTACCAAACAAATCGATTTGCTATGTTTTCAATTTAATTATTTTTACTGAATTTTCACTTGATTGTTTTTCGTGGAAATCCACTTAATAATTCAGTAGAATTTTTTGATTTTTTTATTTTCTGTTTTTATTTTTTTATTTTTTTTGAATTCAATGGATTTGGTTCTCTATTTGATTTTCAATGGATGTATTTATGAGAATGTGCTAAGGTGATGGTTTGTTTGATGGTGGTTCAATTTTTGAATGCCTCAATTCGGAACCCAAATTTTTGGGTTTTATAATTTTTAGTAGATTTGCATTTAATTTGTCTAGTAGATTTTCACTTAATTAAGTTGATTTATGTAAATGATTTTTAGGGGCATTTAGGGTATTTTAAAAAAAATTATATATTCTGCATAAAAAATAAAATTCAGTGGATATTACCAAAAAAAAAAAAGAAAAAAAAAAGTGAAACGTGTATATGAGTATTAATGACATTTTAAAAGAAAGTATATAGTTTTAATAAAAAAATAAATAAATTAATTTTTTTATTAAAAAAAATCAATGGAATTTTAAAAATTAAGTGGAATTTGCGTATATAAATAAGGAATAATTTTGGAATGATAATTGTTTTGGTACTTTTGAACAAGTTTGATTTTATTTAGTCTTTATAAATATGTTTTTTTCGACCTTTAGGACCCCTGAAACTCCCTCCCTAAAAAAAAGGGTTATATATTTATTTATTTTTTTAAAATAGGAATGTTAATATAAAAAATAAAGGATTAAAATATATATAAAAAAATTTAAAAGGTTATTAATTTTTAGTTATTTGATTATTTTTAAATGATTAAGGATAAAATTATTATTACAATAAAAACTTTTGTAACTTTTTATTTATAAAGGAATTAAATGGGGTTAATTGTTATTTATAAAATGATAGGAGATATATCTGATTAATAGTAAAAAGATATGGAAGATAAGTGATATAAACTCTCTGTAATATTCGAATAAAAAATATACTAATACATACCAGTCTAAAACTAATTAATTGTAAAAAGAGAGAAAAAGGGAGGAATAGGAAAATCATTTTTTTTTTTTTTTTTAAATAATGGTGGAATGAGCATTTATAAATGGCTACCAACTACCTAACAAGTACCAACTACCAAGATTACATGGTCTAGAATGAACAAGGGACCACTCAGAAAACACGTCAAAAATGAGAGGGCTAAACGTGTAATTGTTCCTTTTGAAGGACTGCACAATTAGGTGTACAGTCTCTTCGACATTGGCCTCTTCATCTTTCTCCTAGAACGCTGGGCTGAATCAGAGCTTAATATGGGGCTAAACAATTCGAAAGACCATTTGCTGTATCAGAATGCCATTCATGGAAACACTGAAAGCATCAGAGCTCTTCGCTCTGAAGGAGCTGGCCTCGAGGTATTTATGTTCTGCGTAATTTGTATATATAGGGTTTCTGTTGCTGTAGGCACACAATTAACGCTTAATTTCAGTCTATTTTGAAATTTTATCCATTGAATGATTATGCTTTGTGTGGAGCTGTGGTTTTACTAGAGGATATAACTGGTGGATTTTTTTTTTGTTATTGGATTGCAGTGGATTGATAGAGATGGAAAGACCCCTTTGATCGCGGCTTGCATGAGCCTTGAGCTTCATAATGTTGCCAAAAGTTTGATTGAATTGGGTGCGAACGTCAATGCATATCGTCCTGGTGTGCTTCTTCTTCTTCTTCTCTCATGAATGTTTCATGACTGTCATTATCATTTCGAGTCTGTGACCGATTCAAAAATTTGAGCATTGGGGCGCCGAGTTTCATGTTTTCATTTTTTAGGGTGCTGATCGAAGTTTGAAAAGAAGCATTGGAAGAACTAATTAGTTTGTTGTGCCATCAAAATTCCTGCTTTTAGTATCCTACTTGTATTATTTTATAAATTTAATTTCGAAAACTAAAGATACCTTCGAGTTGGACGCTTAAATTTATGTCCTTGACTTGATATCCATGTCTCTTATTGATTTAAGTTAATTACTTTCCAATTCTAAATCCATCCAAACTCAACCTTGTGTACTTGTTAGTAACTAATTTTGTTATCAATCCCGCAAAATCCTTTCTTAGGTCGGCATGCTGGAACTCCTTTACACCATGCTGCAGAAAGGGGCCTAGAACCGACTGTGAAGGCACTTCTCTCACATGGAGGTGAGTGTATTCTTATATATCAGGACAATATTTTATTAATTATTTTTAGAAGCAACGAACACCAATCTGAAGTTGATCGATCTACTGTAAAAAATTTCAGCAAATGCACTTTTGATGAATGGTGATTTTCAAACTCCACTTGATGTTGCTAGAGAAAAAGGGTACAGAAATATCGTCCGTGCAATCGAGGTAGTAACTTGTTTTTGATAACAGAATAGCCAGCTAGCAATACTTGGTTAGATTGCATTTACATGAACTTCTTGGTATGATGAAATCAGAGTTCTATATACGAGGAAATAATGAATACAAAGTAAGTTCTCTGTAGATTCTTGATTAAATTCTGTTTGATTTCTTTCTCTCTTCCATCTCAATATGCTATCAGCGCTTATTGACTCGCGTCAATAAGCAATGATCCACTGAAATCATCTTCCGAATCAAAGCTTCTGCAAATCCATCACAAATTGTCTCTGATTCACAAGATCCGATCGCGTCGGTTATGTCGCCAAACATATCGGTCCCAAAAGCACAGATCTACTCTATTCTCTTCGCGGTTTCATCACTCCCAGCTGCATCCATCTTCGCAATCGGGAAATCTCAGCTTCAGTAACAGCAGAAACCCTAAATTCGATGGCCTGTCGAGCTTCTTTCTTGGCGATTTTGCACCGATTTGGAATCTCTATTCCGCGATTCAATTCAGCCGGCCCTAATTTGGGACTTCGCCATCTCTTCTACGTCAACTCCTCCCAGCTGTATCAAGCAAGGACTACGGACGGCAGAGCAAGGACGACGGACGGCTGAGCGGCCGGATGGCTATTCTCAGAATCTAGGGCATTCATCGTGATTGAGGTATCCTTCGATCCTTGGGCTGTTTACTTGAGTTATCATTGGGCTGTTATCATTCTTATCATAATTGTCATCATTGGGCTGTTTACTTGGGTTTACTTCAAATCACTGATTTCCTTGGGTTTAGAGCTTTTTGTTTGGGCTTAGCATTGTCATCCTTGGGCTGTTGGGCAGCAAACCAGAATAGTGGGCTTTTCTTTGGCATTTTGTCAATACATTTTATGCCCAAATATTCTGATTGACAATCATTGAATCAAGCAGAAGTTGTTGTCTTGATATTCAACCATGACTGTACACATACATGCTTAGCTCTCTTTTTTGGCCTCAAACTTGAGTGCCTTAATCAATGTCGAATTAGATACAACAAACTACATAATTTGGCACACACAGGTAAAAATGCATTAGATACAAGCAATTTGTTTGACTATGCAACTAGAAAAACACCGTGTCCGCCATTTCATTATCATAGACACTGATGAGAAACAATATGACAATTCAGCATATCTCAAGTGGGTCACAATTGATAAGCATCTTCGTACGTACATCATGTCTACTATTTCCGGATGGGTTTTGCCTCTTATTCTTAATCTCTCCCACATATCAGACGTATGGAGTACACTCGAGAGAAGGTTCAATTCTCTATCCCGAACAAATGTTCATCAACTCACATACAAGCTTCATTCAGTCAAAAAGGGTAATTCTACCATGCTAGAATATATTACGCAAATTAAAAATATCTGATAGTATATCTAGTGTGAAAACTACTGCCCTTGATGATGAAGACTTAATATGTTACACGTTGAATGGCCTACCTCGGGATTATTACTCCATCAAAACATACATCCAAGAAGCCCTTAACCATTGAACAAGTTAATGCAATGCTACTCTCTGAAGACGATCATATACAACCTGAAACTGCATTTAATACCATTGAATATCAGTTTACAACATATCAAGCATACAACACTTATCAACCTGAAAGTTCTGGTTTTGGTGGGCGAGGTGGAAGAAATGGTCGAAGAGAGAGAGGTGACAGAAACAGTAATAATCGAGGATTTGGTTACAATGGTTACCAGAACAGACAACAAGAAGGAGGATTCAGGAGACATGAAAGGGTAACAATCTATTGCCAAATCTGTGGCAAACCGCATAGTTTCGTTGATTACTGGTTTAGGCACGATGACAGTTATCAGAGTTCCAAACCTCAGGCTCAAGCTCACATTGCTACTGGCTATAATCCTAGAAATGGTTGGTTTCTTGACTTAGGAGCCAACAATCACTTGACTAATGACATGGCTCAACTCAATTTGGCTCACCCCTATGAAGGTACTGATCAAATTATGGTTGGCAATGGCAAACATTTGGTAATCTAAAATTCTAGAAATGGTAACATTCTTACTCCTAAACATAAATTCATTCTTTATAATGTTCTCCATATTCCTTCCATCAACTCTAACCTTCTGTCAGTTCATAAATTCACACATGATAATGATTGCTCTATTTTGTTTTCCTCTAAGGGGTTCAAAATTTTGGACAATTCAACCAAGCAGGTCTTGTTCCAGGACCCTTCTGATTAAGGTCTCTACCCCATTAAATCGAGTAATCATGTCTCCTTGCCCAAGGTTGCTTTCTCATGTCCCTGCTCCAGTTCACTCCTCCACTCTGGCACCTTAGGCTAGGCCATCCATCCACTGAAGTCTACAACTACTTAGGAAAATCCTTGAAATTTAATTGTTTTCCAAAAAATTATGTGTGCGCGCCTTGTGCTACAGCCAAGAACCACAAACATGTTTTGCCTATCTTTTCTTCAAGAAGTACAAACCCCTTTGAGCTAGTACATTTAGATGTATGGGGACCTTCTCCACTCATTTCTTTTAAGGGATTTAGATATTATATTTTGTTTGTGGATGATTTTACTTGATGCTCTTGGCTCTATCCTCTCAAATTAAAATCAGAAGCCTATCCAAGTTATTGCCACTTCACTGCCCCGTTAAGAATCAATTCATTAGTTTTGTGCATAAATTCTGGACTTGTAATGGTGACGAGTACGTCAATCATCAGTTTGCTAAATTTCTACTTTCTCAGGGTACAATTCACCAGACCACATGTCCCTACACCCCTGAACAAAATGGTCTTGTAGAAAGAAAACACAAACATTTGATCGAAACCACTGTTGCTCTTCTTCAACAAGCCTATCTCTCTCCTCATTATTGGTTAGATGCCTTATCCACTTCTATCTATCTAATCAATAGACTTCCTAAAACACAAACTCCAACCTAAGTCCACCCCATGTATCTTCATTGGATATTGCTCTGCCACTAAAGGGTATACGTGCCTTGATCTTTAGAGCCACAGGGTATATGTGTCTAGACATGTCAAGTTTCATGAACACATCTTTCTACTTAAAGACTTCCCTACTCATCACCTTTCATCTCAATCTTCCGAGCAAGTGTCGTTTCCCCCTATCTTTTTGTTTCGTGACTCCTCTTCACTTAGTCGCTCCCCATACATCCTTCTCCATATTGTCCCATCCTCTTCCCCATCACTACATACACCTATTCACATTTCCTTCTCACCATTATCTCCAGACTCTTTTTCACCCTCATCATCTCACTCCTTGCCTCTAGCATACTCCATCCCTTTTCCCTCGCAAACTCTCTCTCATCACCCCATGGTTACCTGATCCAGAGTTGGTATTGCCAAACCAAATCCTAAATATGCCAATCTTTTTACCACCGATGACCTTAAGACGGAACCAATAACATATGATGAGGCTCATCAACTTCCTCAATGGCAAGCAACCATGCTTAGTGAGTTTACCGCTCTTGCCAAACAAGATACTTGGACTTTAGTATCACCTCCTCCTGGTAGAAAACCTCTTGGGTGTAAATGGGTTTACAAATTGAAGAATAACCCTGATGACACTATAGCGAGGTACAAAGCCCGACTAGTCGCTAAAGGTTTTTTACAACAAGAAGGCATTGACTACACTGAGACATTCAGTCCCGTGGCCAAGCATCGTATTATTAAAGTTCTTATCTCCCTTGCACTACACAAGCATTGGGAAGTCAAGCAACTCGATGTCTCTAATGCCTTCCTCCATGGTGATTTAGAAGAGGAGGTATACATGACACAACCATAAGGCTTTGTGGATTCTCAACATCCACACCATGTTTGCAAGTTGCAAAAATATCTCTATGGCCTTAAATAGGCTCCCTATGCTTGGTTTGCCAAACTGGACAGTTTTCTTCACAATTATGGGTTTGTCACTAGCAGTACAGATTCGTCTCTCTTTGCGAAGAACACTCAGGGAGGAGTTATAATACTTGTTGTCTATGTTGATAACATCTTGGTGACTAGGGATAATAACCAAGCTGTTTCTCAGTTGGTTAAGGAAATAAATGATGTCTTTGCAATGAAAGACTGGGAGAAATTGTTCTATTTTCTAGGATTGGAGGTTCAATACAATGTCACAGGGATTCTGCTTTATCAAACAAATTACTGGATTGATTTACTTAAGAAGATTGGAATGGCTCATTGCATACCTGCTCCCACTCCTACTCTCAACAAATATGTCGCTTCCTCAGTAAATGATGAAGTTTCCTATGAGGATCCTACTAAGTTCAGAAGTATAGTTGGGGCTTTTCAATACCTAACTACAACTAGACCAGACATCTCTTTTGCAGTAAATTTGGTATGTCAGCTCATGCACTCTCCTACATACAAGCACTTTGAAGCTGTCAAAAGTATCCTTCGATACCTAAAGGGAACACACTCCTATAGCCTTCAGTTCAAACAAAGCTCTCTTGAACTCCAAGTTTTTCAGACTCAGATTGGGCTGGTGATCACATGAACAGAAAGAGGACTGAAGGGTATTGTGCACTGTTAAGAGACAATCTGGTGTCCTGGTCATCCAAGAAGCAATCTACTGTGTCTAGATTTTCAATAGAAGCTGAGTGCAGGGCAATGGCACAAGCAACTTTTGAAATACGTGGTTGACATATCTCCTAAAAGACTTACAGATACAAGATATCTTTACTCTTATCCTATGGTGTGATAACCAATCTGCCCTAGCTTTGGCTGCTAACCCTGTCTTCCACGCTTGGTCAAAACATATTGAGTAGACTATCATATTTTGTAAGAGAAAAGGTTCAAAGCAAGACAATCGAGGTAGCTCATATCTCCTCTCATGATTAGTTGGCAGATATCCTAGCTAAAGGACTTCTTATCAACCAGTTGCAATACATAAGAAACAAGCTTACCATTCGACCTTCCATGTTAAGCTTGAATGAGGGTGATAACAGAATAGTCAACTCAGCAATAGTTGGTTAGATTGTCATGCATATTGCATTTATCATTCACACTATTTACATGAACTTCTTGTATAAATAGTATGATGAAATTAGAGTTTTATATATGAGGAAATGATGAAATAATGAATACAAAGTACTTACCTCATGTTCTCTGTAGATTTTTGATTAAATTTTGTTTGATTTCTTTCTCTCTTCCATCTCAATAGTTTTTAACCATGCTCATTATATTCCAGGATTCATATTGGATATTTATTTCTTTTTGGGAAAATTATTATATTGTCTTTGAGAGAACTCACCTATATTTTTTTTCCCCTGATTTTTCTCTCTTTATTTTTAGTCCTTCGATAAGTTTTCAATCTTTCAACCCAAATCAACTAGATTAAATCCATCTAGAAGATATCAACTACATATTGATTTTTTCTATATCGTAGTTAAAGTCAATGAAAAATATTAATAAGTACTACAATATAAATTGCTCTAAAAACATGATAAAAGAAACAGAAAAAGAGAATTTTGAGGACTGTATAATAAGAAACCTATGTTTGTTTCTTCCTTTTCTCTTTTGATAGTTTCGTGAGACTGTCTAAATGTGTTCTCACATGATGTTGTTCAGGGCCATATCTGCTTATTTTCTGGATGGCTGCAGGAGCTTGTTGTTCCAGGCTTTATTGAATTACTTACACCTCATCGTCTATGCAGAAAACAGTGGGTACTATGTTCTTTTGGATTTTTATTTGACATATGGCTGAATCGTTGAACTTATGGTTATGAATCCTTCACCGTAAGTACTGTAACGCTCTTATTTGTGTTTTTACTCTTCTCTCTCTCTCTCTCTCTCTCGCTTGTATTTACAGTTGGGTGGTTGTTCTGCCATGTGGCTCCCGAAACGTTTCTAAGCCATTCAAGTTGGAGATTGCTGTATATTATAATGTGAAGGTACTTCAGTTTCTCATGTTACCTTTGCCCACGTTTGTTTACTGCTCTCAATTTAATGTTTCAGTGCCCAGAAATTAGGAATAGAAACAGAAATGTAGGAACTATTCTGTTCTTTTCCCACAATTTTTCTTTTTGTAAAAATCTGGGAACATAATAGAAACTGATTTTTTGTTCCCATATTTCTATTTCTATTCTCATTTTCCTAGGAGCAAAAACAAAAAACAGAAACACTAACAAAGGTCACTCAAATTGAGCTCAGAAGCTATCTATTTTCTTTCGTGTACATTTTGCAATCGGTATATCTACATTATAAATCAGGACGGTATTGACTAAATTTCAACCCTTCAATTGAGGAGATATTGTCATCCTTTGATTATTATGTATGGAGAGATCCTAACACTTTTGTTGATCATAATTACTTTGTAGTCCTCATAACAGTCTAATTTATAATATTAAATTAATTATTTAATGTAATTCGATAGTTAAAAAATATTATTATTTTTTATTTAGATAAAATTAATTTTTATAACTATAATATTGAAACGTGCCTTTAGGCAATTACTATTAGGTTTAAAACAGGAAGTGTATGTTGATGAGCAGGATGCCCAGCCTCGCATGGTTATTCCACTGTGGAAGGCCAACGTGGAGGAACCGGATTTTGACCAATATAATCCGATAGTGATCGTTTCCAACAATTCTTCAAGTAATTTCAAACCTTTCATCTTAGGTGGTGTTTGGTTTCATGGAATTGGAACCTCGGAATTGGAAATAAACACATTGAAAAATTTGAAAATGTCCATATGTTCATGTCTAATTGCAACTCCACCCCTTCAATTCCGTAGTACCAAGCGCTACCTTAATGAGTTTTAGCATGTATATGTAAATACAGTCTAATATTTTTTTCTCTATGTTCATGTATAGCCCCAAGACATTGGAAGCGAAGGCGGGCCTGTTTATCCTCTCGACAGGCAAGGCGTAAGGATCGATGCAGGGGTAAGTATTTTAAATTCTGTACCTCCCAAAAATTAAAAGAAAAAATAATAAAAAATAAATTGGAAGCTTGAAAAAAAACAAAAAAACTGTGGATTGTATGGACTTCTGTTTAGAAATTCTTTGCCCCAAATTATGTTGGACTCACTATGGAAAATCTGAAGTCCCAGCAAAATGAGAGAGCTAGAAAGTTTAAGTGGAATAATCAGGTGGGAAAAGAAATAATATAAAATCTAATTTCTTAGCTTCTGGATTGATCTAAAGACCCCCTATAGTCTATTCGCGAGCTTTCAGTTGCATGCTCGAATGCGATTCTCTAGTTTCAAAATGTTTAGGGTCTGTTTGGTTTCAA
This sequence comes from Eucommia ulmoides, assembly GCA_016647705.1. Lineage (NCBI taxonomy): Eukaryota > Viridiplantae > Streptophyta > Magnoliopsida > Garryales > Eucommiaceae > Eucommia > Eucommia ulmoides. The sequence continues at coordinate 26,361,146 of CM028327.1, read as the reverse complement.
AAACAGTTTTTAAAAATTGTGAGAAATTGTTTGGTTTCGTTAAAAAATTCAAAAGTAAAAAACGATTTGATTGATTGAAATATAATGTTGAAAATAAGAGATAATAATAATGTTTATAGGGTGAATGTGTGGTAGAGAAAATTTGTAGAGAAATAAAAATAAAAATATTGAAAAGTTAAAATTAAATTCATAAAATAATAAAGTATGATATTAAGAGTATGCGATGTGATAGATTTAGCATTATGAAAATTATTCTGTAAAATTAATTTAGAGTTGTGTTGTTAATAGAGTAGCATTTGAATTTTTTGTTTTCGAAAAAAGAAAATTATTTTGCAAAACAAAACCAAACACGCCCTTAAGTTCTCTCATTATGTAACCTTAATTCTATGTTCATCTTTTTTTTTTTTTTTGGGAGTTAAAATTCACCCCAATTTGCTTTGTTTCCATTGCAGACGCACAACTTAAATTTTTAGCAGCTAATGATAGTGACAAGCTGCAACTGCAGATGTTTTGTGATGCATGCAAAGGAATTCCTCAGGTACAACATCCTCTGCGTGAACGAAAGCAGCTAGGGTTGGGATTCCAGACAACTTTTAAATTTTTTATTTGGATCCCGTATCTTTTTAAGGTTCTACTTATGCCTCCTTTAAATTTTCTATTTTAACCAATCCTAACTTGATTTCCTTTGAGGATGGGATCTCAAAAAATACATTGCACCCATTTAATATCTTGTAAATCATCTCTCCCTTATCAGTAGTTCATTAGTGATACAAGGCTTTGATCTATGGTTATCTTCAAGAATTCAGTAGGGATGACAATGGTTCGGTTCCGTACTTCCAACCGAAATCAAAACTGCTTATTAAAACTTGAAACCAAAACTGAATTACCACCCTCTTGATTCTAAATTTTTTTACCACCCGAAATAATTTTTGGTTCGGTTTGGGTACACATTTCCGTTCCATTTGAAACCGAAATCGCACCACTTTTATTTTTTTCAGTCCAACTCTATCCCAAACTGTTGAGAACATGGTGAAGCGCAAACCATTAGGATCAAGTCCGGCTGTTATGGGCTTAAATTTCCATTCCTCAACTCAGGGCCTATTTCTTTTTTTTTTTTTTAATCCTTATTTTTTGCTTGATGACTTGATTAATTATATGAATGGGAAAATGTGATATAAGTACAATTATTGGTTGATTGTCCTAAGCGGCCATTCGATCCAATAATTTAGACACAAATATGAAACTTTCAAGGGTAATATGTTAAAAATTATAAAAACTAGGGTATGGTCTATACTTGAAAGTGGAAACTGTAATTAAAGATTCTTGTGGGTTGGGAGATGTGAGTAGAAAGAGAGATCCCTTGATATATATATATATATATATATATATATATATATATATATATATATATATATATATATATATATATATATTTTAAAATAGAGATAGGAAGTTGTGTACAAAGTGGGAAGATATCTTGATATTTTTTTTTTTTTAATAATGAAAAAAAAGAAAACTCAAAATATTCACTGCCGAAAGGCTTCTCAACTTTTTTACATTTGTTTAGCGATGTAGATATCTTTTTTTACATCTGTTTAGGTATCGGTGAATCAGATGCGTATTGAAATTACTCTCAAATCTCAACCCTGAGTTTGTCAATGTCCTTGCAATAACAACAAAAACCACCATACAAAACCTGAAAATGTTATGCGGTGTTGCAATTTTTGATACTCTTTCACCGATTATGAACATTATGGGGACTCATATTTGTTGTTCAAATATTTTTCAGGAAATGCATTTGACACCCCCAGTGAACTCTCAATCTCTTGCTGTTACACCAACTGCCCCACCCATGACCATTGCAGAAGACGATAATCCAAATGCACCTCCAAAAGGAAGTAGCATTAGTAATATTCCTTGTGTTGCCTCATCTTCTATTTCTTCATCTCTCTTTATTGCTGATGAAATTATAGATGAAAGGAGAGAAGGTAGTGGAGCTTCTTCTTCTTCTTCACCGTCTTCTTCTTGTTCATCGTGTGTGATATGTTTGGATGGTCCGATCGAGGGGGCTTGTGTTCCGTGCGGACATATGGCTGGATGCATTTCTTGTTTGAACGAGGTCAAAGCCAAGAAATGGGGATGCCCTGTTTGTAGAGCAGAGATTGATCAGGTTATTCGGATATATGCTGTTTAATATCGAAGCAGGTACCAATGTGGCTGTGTAACAGTATTTTTTTTGGCTGTATAAAATATCAGGCCTGACCTGGAAAATCCGGATAATATATATATATAATCTTTGTCATATTCTTTTGCAGGTGGAGATCTGGTACAGGGAAAGACCAGCCTTTGGATAATGAAGCAAGCTTTATAATGCTTTGATTATTTCTCTTTCATTGTGATGCTTTGAGAAGTGCGGTAGTAAATTATTGTGCCCTGATTCTGATCAAACTCATGTTGTATTAATAGATGCTTAGTTCTAAACTTCTAGTATAGATCTTGGTTGCCTCAATCTCTCTCTCAGTGGCACCTATTAATTGTTTACTGCTTTTATCTTTTTATTTTACTAGTATGTCCCGTGAGCCATAGCGAAAACTACTTATAAATTAATTTAATATAAAAATTTATTACAAATTAATATATATATATATATATATATATATATATATATATATATATATATATATTAAAAATAAAATAAATCAAAGATCAAATTAACTGAAAATAATTTTTTAGATATTAACAATTTATACTAACTACAGAATTTGATCCATTTATTAAATTTGATGACAAAATTAATTACTTGAATTTTAAAATTTACTTGGCCAATTTTTTATGAACAATTTATTATATGGTCTCCCAAAGATGGTGAATCTATAGAATAAACTCCCAATTCAAATAATAAAGTTTTCCACCGACAAAATCTTTAGAAAAAGATCCCTCACTTTCGGCCGCCTTTTTAACATGTATTTACGGATTGTGCCATTTTGAGCCTGCAACCGCCTTCACCCTTCATGGAACATGAACAAAACAAAACAAAAAAAAACTACCAACAATAAAAATTTCACTGTGTAGGCCTGATTACTAGACGAAATGATTAAATTTTGACGTTAACGCATTATATTGTTGTTCGTTTGTTATCGTGTCCGTTCTGCTTCCGATATTAAGTGGAACACGATCCCAGTAGCCGCTATACTTCCTGAATATACCCAACCTCTCCATTCGTTTGAGCTCTCCTCCTATATACCTCCCCAAACCCTAATCTCAAGAGGCGGAATTAAGTACCAAGCTCCTTATTTTAATGTCGAAAACTAAAGAATCAAAGTCCTCTGCTTCCCAAAAATGAGAAAGCTTCAGTCCAGATGGTATGTTCTTTCCTAAATACGATTTTAGGTTTTTCGCGAACTTCATTTCAAAGTCGAAATCAAACTCGATATCCATGCATGTCCATCCATTGTCCGATTTTGACACGCTATATTGGCTGAATGCTTGTGTGATTACGTAAACATTCGCGTGTTACATGCTTGAATACATTTCTTGTTCTTTGGAAACTCGGAACAATAACACTATTCGTGTCGGTGTTTTTACTCCAAATGCGAATGACTTATGGAGGGATTTTGGTTTCAATTTCACGCGTGATTGTTCATGTAATATTTGGGCTTTTTATTGTTGTTTTTTGTGGAAAATGCATTAACAGTCTCATATCGTATCTACTATTTTGTCTCTTCATTTGACGTGCATGAAAAGCTTCATGTGCTTCCTTATTAAGCACATAGAATCCTTAGAAAATGCATTAACGTTCCTATATTTTTTTTTTGTTTTCTGTGTGCCTTAGATGTTAACGTTAACGCAACTTGGGATTGTTCGTGTTTGCCTTAAAATACACAATTACGTTTGCGTCAACATTAAATATTACAAAAAAAAAAAAAAAAAAAAAAAAAGAAAAAGAAAAAAAAAAGACAAACCTTTATTGTGTGTCAATGTCTATGTACCCTCCGTTTCAATTAGTAAATGTCCACCTTTTTTTCAGCACACACAATGGGGTTACGTTCTCTTGTCCTTATTGTTCATTTCCTCTCCCCCATTGTGTGTGAATGTTAAAACTGTATCCTTACTTGACTTGCAAAAACTTGAAAATGATTAACATTAATGTGTGTTGATAGGTGTAAATGACCTATCTATTTTCAAACCGAATTTGTTAGTTTTCGAGTATGTTTAGTATGTTTTTAATATGTTTTAATAGATTTTTATTCTTTTTGTATTAAAACAGGTGTATGGGTGAAAATGTATGTAATTAGAGCGCAAACGATCAATTCGGACCAAGAATGGTCGGAGAATGGTGGAAAACAAGCAAGGAGGAAAGATTCTAAAAACAGCATCCCACCGCCTAGGCGGTGAAGATGCAGAGAGACCTCATTCTTGCTGAATACCCAGCGCCGCGGTGGTGAAACATCAGGATGGTCCTTATTCCAATGCCTTCTCCACTGCCACAGCGAACTTTAAACCGACATACCCACCTCCTAGACTGTAAACTCTGAACAGTTTAGATATTTTATTAGATATTTTGAGCCCTATTTAAACTCTCTCATTTGCAACCCCGGCCATAGGAGACCCCTTAGGGTTCCTATGATATTAGAGAGTGTTTTGGGGGAGCTCAAGCAAATCCAAAGGCGAAGAACACAAAGCAACGAAGGAGAAGCAATCTTGGAACGCTCTTAGCAACAAATCTTTAGATTATGGCTAGTTTCTCTCTTTATCTCTTATCTTAGGATTATTATTTGAGCATGTTTAGCTCGTTTTGCATTGTATAAACGGTAAGAGCTTGAGCTAAACATGGATTGTAATAGGAAATAGGAAATAACGTATTATTTATGAAAATATAGTTTTGGTTGAATTTATGTTTCGTTTATGATTGTTCTTTATAATTTCGACTGTGTTTCTGTGTTTCTATGATTATATGCTAATTTAAATATATTGAGAATACGGAGTTCGACACTCGGGAGAGGTAACCCCGGATTCGGACTAGAGTAAACACAACACGACAATCTAACGACCTGGGAGGGCGTTAGAAAGTGTGCAATTGATGATGTTGGGGCAAGACTCACGTGACCTAGAGTCATTAAGACGTTGACGGGGACTTCAATGTTGACACGAAGTCACGTATTCCCCCATCTGACACTTGGGAGAGGTGGCGAGGGAGTTTATGAACCGAGATTGTCGGATACGCCGAACGCCGTTAATGTTAACTAAAACGAAGCCAAACACATTTAAGTAAATAAAGTTAATCCTTAGGTAATCTACTCCCCTAAACAATCTCAATATAGTATTTATAGTATAGTTAACTTAATTAGTATTTTAGTTTAGTATTAGTATGAATTATATTCCATTTTTATCGCCTAGATAAAATTAGGTTATGACAATCGCGATACTCGATAGTAATCTCAACTAATCCCTATGGATATGATACCTGACAGAAAGGTCCATTATACTAAAACTTGATCCATACGCTTGCGGTGAAAGTGGCAACGCATAAATTGCGGTGATAGTGTGTGAATGTTTATGTATTGTAGTTGTTATACTCTGTTGTGGTTCTCCCTTGATGATAAGTTAACTTTCACGTATTTGATGCACCTATGATTTTGATAGCGGGAGAAGTAGACAATCGGAAAGAGGATGAAAACAATTTCTTTCTAAGTTGTCTAAATCCGTTCAGTTTGAAAATTATTTTTCAAAGGCTTTTCTAGGAGTCAATTTTGAAAAACTTTTTGGGCCGAGATTTTTGTTAAAAAACGGAGTTGCCACTTAGCATGGGGTTAAATGGTGTGCTAGGTCACCACGATTTTGGAAATTCATTTTTCCTTTTGAAATGACCCGTGTTTTGATTTCTATAGAGATGTACCAGAGATATTATTTAAGTTCGAGAGTTGGTTATACTTGGGGAAGATTTTACGCACCCCAAGACACCCATTTGTAAATGGTACCTTGGTCTAAATAGATATTCACTGTAAATAGTATCCAATGATTTTCTTTGATTGCTTAAATGAAAATAATTCCATTTTTTAAAAGTTTTTCGTCTTTTTATGTTTTTTTGCATGATATTATGTAAAGCAGGTAAAGACTATAGCTAATACTTGTAAGCGACACCCAATAACATTTTATATGTAGATAGAAATATAAATATGCAAGCTAAACTAAATGAAATGCAAACTAAGACTAAGTTGTTTGGATATGCGACCGAACCCGCACGTGGGCTGCCTACGTATCTTGAATGAGAATCAAGTCTTTATGTAGTTCATTATGGTTAGGGTAGCAAACTACTTTTTATTGTTTATGGTGACTGAACCTGGATCGTGGGCTGCCTACGTACTTTGGATGGTTCAAAGATCAGGTTAAACGTAGTTTATTCTTGTCACGTTAGAGGAAAATGGTTTGTTGTTAAAGGTGTGACTGAATCCTTATGGGTTGCCTATGTACTTTAGGTGGTTACCAAAGATCAAGTCGAACGTAGTTCATTTATGTCACGTTAAAAGAAATGTTTTGTGTCATTAAAAGTATGATTGAACCTGCTTGGGTTGCCTATGTACTTTGGGTGGTTACCAAAGATCAAGTCGAACGTAGTTCATACGTAGTATTGTATGGCATTTACTATGGGTGGAAGTCACTCTTTGACGAGCACTTCTCTGTGTCAGGATGAAGACCTTAAATCAAGCGCTTCTTGGGAGGCGAGCCTGTGACGCCTTCCAGGTATGTGTTCTAAACCATATTCGTCAGCATTCTTTATTTCTATATGTTGAGATTGATGATTGGGTTTCTGTGGGCACTGTCTGTTTTACGTTCGGAAGTGATGTGTAGTATTTTAGTATGTTTAAATGTTGTTTATTTTATCGTGTGCATGTTTGTTTAGTGTAGAATGTGTTTATGTTTGTATTGTTGTTGCATGCTGAGTTTTGCGTTTATCTGGGCCATTACCCGATGATGAAATTATCCCCTAGTTGTTTTCGAGGTCAAGGGTAATACCCATGCATATGTGTTCTGTGTGCTTGACGTTTCGTTTTAGTAAAAGTTATTGTAGATCCTAAATGCACGAGCACGTAAACTCAATGTATAATCCAATTAATTTGAAAACGATTATCTGTTAGCCAAATTCATGACAATAGGGATTTTAGAACCAGATTTGGGGGAAATTTGAGGCGAAATCCCAGGCAAGGTAGTTCAAGAGATATGATTTAGGCGTTCATTTTGTCGCTTGAGCCTTTTAAGCCTACTATGTTATATGTTTGTTTATCCCTCGTTACCCTGTCGAAGTCTAAATGCCTTTTCAATTCTGAACACATAACAAATACCCTGGCCAATAAAACTTCTTTCCAAACCTATATCGCTAAACTGAAGGCACAATCTGAGTGAAATCAAGTTAGCATTTGCGTATGCTACTTGAAGTGAGCGGTTAGGTTTAGGGTGAACTTTTGATTGGTTTGATATTCAAGTACTTACTTGTCATTTTTTTTTTTTCGTTTTAACCACAACCGTGAAATTCTAATAATCGAATAAGTTTGGGGGTGTGGTTCGTTAAAATAAAATAAAATAAAATGAAGCTTATGTAAATATCCTTAAAATTCATTTCTTTTGACAAGTGAGTACTTCAGTCTTAAATGATTATTCAAGGTTGTTTACAATGTATCTATGGCTGTTCGAGTGTGAGTGTGCCAAGCGTTGAGTCTTGGGTAACATTAAGTTAACGGCATTAACCCATTTTCTATTATGATATTTCTTTGGCCAAATGTTCCAAAATTGAACCAAGTCCTTTTGATCTTTATCAACTACTCAACCTACATTAGTGGAGAGTGAAACTCAATCAGTCATATGGATATCCTAGTCCTTTATGGTCTAAGTCGTGAGTTTCGTTGGTGGATAATTGGTAGGGGCGGAAATTACCCGCCTTCTACTTACACTCGCAAGTATACGAGGTCTAAGTTTTAGTATAGTGTGATCGTTAAGATCGGGTTATCGTATCCACAGGGATTGTTGTCGTTACTATCGAATACCGCGTTTGTTGTAACCTAAGTTTATCTAGGCAAAAAATAAATGTAATTAATTAATTAATTAATTAAACTAATACTAATATAACCTAAATTAACTACACTAATATGTTAATATGTTTTAGGGTGAAGAATTGTATAGGGATTAACGTGTTTACAAATACGTGTTTGATTCTGATTTACTCGCGTTTACGGTGTTCGACCTATTTGACAACCTCGGTACGTCAACTTCGCTGCCACCTCTTCCGAGTGTAAGACGAGGGAATACATGACTTTGAGTCAACGGAGAAGTCCCCCTCAACGTCTTAACGACCCTAGGTCACGTGAGTCTTGCCCAGCGTCATTGATTGCACACAATCCAACTCCCTCCTGGGTTATTGGATCGTCGCATTGTATTTACCATATTGACAATCTCAGTTCTAAAACTCCCTCGCCACCTCTTCCGAGTGTAAGACGAGGGATATAACGCGACTTCGAGTCAACGAATAGGTCTCCCTCAACGTCTTAACGACCCTAGGTAGCGTGTGTCTTGCTCTACGTCATCGATCGTCCACGATTCAAACCCCGACCGGGTTATAGAATCATGGCGTTTGTTTACCCTAATCCGAATCCGGGGTTTGTCAAAACCCCATATTCTCCGTTTACCAATCCAAGCATAATAAACAAACAATACGATAAATACAATCAAACTACAAAGAATAATCACAAACGAAACACCGAAATCATCCAAACAACGTATTTATAATTAAGTGTTAATCCCTACTATAATCCATATTTAACTCGGGGCTATAGCTGCATATACAAGAAAATATCGATCTAAATATGCTCACATGCTCCTAAGATAAAGAAATAAGGAAAAACGATCGAAGAACTTAGCCTCGTCCGAAGATAAACCGCTACGAACGCTCAACGATCGATTCGCCGTCTTCTCCACTTCGGAATGCTAGCTCCACCACTAAAATCCATAACCCTTAGCTTAAATATAGCCTAAGGGGCTCAAAAATGCAAGAGAGGGAAGAGTGTTTTCGGCCAAGGGGGAGGAGAGGGGATATTTATAGCAAAAATATCCTAAAAGTATCTCAAGACTATGCAGGGCAAATCTGCCTAGGCGGTGGAAATTACGCCTAGGCAGAGTTAGGTCGGTTTGGTCTGATCACCTAGACGGTGAAGTAGGTGGTGGACTTGGAGAACATTCTGTTGGATTTCCGCCTAGGCGGTAGAATTTTCGCTTAGGCAAGCGGCTGTCAGTAGCCCATTGCGTCTTCTGCTGGATTTTCGCCTAGGCGGTGGAATTTTTGCCCAGGCGGTCGTCTGTCAGTAACATTTTTCTCTTCTCTGCATCTTCACCGCTTAGACGGTGGTCTGGACGCCTAAGCGGTGGGCCTGTTTCATCTTTTAGCCACTGAGCTTGTTTATCCACCGTAACTTCGAACCGCTTTGGTTCGATCTCATCGTTTTAGCTCCAGTTTCCTATCTTTTTGCCTCACTCGCCTGATTTATACAAAAAGATAAAAACTAATTAAAATATAATAAAATACTATATAAACATATTCGAAAACTAACAAATTTGGATTGGAAATAGGTAGGTTTTTCACACCTATCAATAATCTAATCCGGTCTTAGATAGTTATATTATTGAGTCTCGCACACACACGTTGAAAGGATCTAGAATGGTATTTACCATTATTGAATGTCAAAATTCTAGAACATCACATGGTGCGTTTTACAACTGAACTTGATATGATTGGGGGTTGTTAAGGGACAAATGATTTGGTTGTTAGAAGAATTCAAAACTCGCATATCGTTATGTTTAGGTTGTTCATGTTATTTAATTTAGTTGTGTTTTCATTTTAGTGTGAGTGTTTTGCTCTAAGACTAGCAAAATTCCAAGTTTGGGGGTATTTGATAGGTGTAATTTATCTATCTATTTCCCAATCGAACTTGTTAGTTTTTGAGTGTTATTATAGTGTTTTAATATGTTTTAATTCATTTTTATTCTTTTTGTATAAATCAGGTGTGTGGGGAGAAAATGGATGAAAATGGATCATAAACGATTAAATCGGATCAAGAGCGGTGGAAGAATGATGGAAAAAAGAGCAAAGAGGCTAAATTTCAAAACCTGCAGCCCACTGTTGCGGCGGTCATAATACAGAGAAAAGGCCTAAACACTGTGAAATCCACCGCCGTGGTGGTGAAACATCTGAATATGTCTGCTTCCACCGCTGCATCCACCGTCGCAGACGTGAACATTGCCGACATGCCTACTGCTGCGGCAGTCACTTTGCACAGATTTTAGATATTTGTTTTTAGATATTTTGCTCCCTATTTCTTCATCTCCCCTCATACTTAGGAGAGGTAACCCCGAATTTGGACTAGGTCAAAAACAATGCGATGATCTAATAACCCGAGAGGGAGTTAGAAAGTGTGCAATCCATGACGTTGGGGCAAGAGGTGACCTAATGTCACTAAGACGTTGAGGGGGACTTATTCGTTGATGCGAAGTCGCATATTCACTCATCTTACACTCGGGAGAAGTGGTGAGTGAGTTTACGATACAGAGATTGTCGGATAGGTCGAATACCGTTATTCATAACTAAACGAGATCAAACACACATTTAAGTAAATGAAGTTAATCCCTAGATAATGTTTTTCCCTAAACATCTCATATTAGAAGTATAGTATAATTAGTTAATTAGATTAGTATTTATTAAATTATAAATCATTTTTTATCACCTAAATGAAGTTAGGTTATGATAATTACGGTACTCAATAATAATCTCAATTAATCTCTGTGGATATGACAATCCCTACGCTTTCCATTCTATACTAACACTTGATCCGTATACTTGCAGTGAAAGTGGCATTGCTTAGGGTCATTGCAAACTTAACTGCCAATTACATTAATCCGAAAAAGGAGATCGATGGCCATAAAGCATTGTTCCTAAAACAAAAAGACCATTACAAACATTTATTGTCCAACCTATCCGAACAATTGGCCAAAGTTATAGGTGAAAAGATGAAAATCCTGACTGAAATTAGTGTGCATGATGTCACTCAAAAATTTCAAGAGCCCCCCGTCGATGTAGAGAAAGTTGAGTTCAGAGGGAGATATGAAGAGCTCACTAAGGAGGTGGTGTCGTCCAAACATATTTTTGAAACGTTGAAGAAATAATGTGTTGTTAATGATGAAGATATGAACAAAAACTATAAGGATATTGCTCTTGAGCTTGAAGAAGAATGACAAATCAACATACTACTGGAGGACGAGAAGAAGGCGACTGTGAAAGACAACACAAAAATAAATGTGGAGCTACTACATAAACAAATCCAAGCATTACCCAACAAATGTAGGTACATTGTCTTTCCAATGAACATGTATGGTTGGTATGCCTCACCAAATCATTGGACTGTGATTGTCCTAGACATCTTCGACAAAACATAGATATTCTACAATTCCATCCGGGCAAGGAATCCTGCCAGTGATTATTACTATAGTGATGCGCAAGTAGTGGTATCCAAAACTATATGATTTATTTGTCTAACTTAAATTGTAAACAAAAGAAAATTGTTGACCAAGATATCAATGCACGCGTACATAACGGGTGGGGCGATGCACGTATCAAGCAATTTCCATATTGTCCACAATAGAGGGGGGCAAAGTGAACACATTTAATGTCGTGCCTCATGTAACAATTTATATGACACTTATTTTGACATTAATAAGTTTTAAACTTTTATCTAGTGACCCTGTTGCTAGATCGACTGTGGCATTTTCATCATGTATATTATGCAACAATAAGTTTAGAACAAGTTGATCGTAAACAAGTTGTCGTTGGCAGAGCTACGAGGTGTTCGCAAAGTAGCAGTCCATGCTTTTCTGTACCATCCACACTACAACTAGTCGCCTAATGATTGCGATATTAGGAAAGATGCCCAGCCCGATTGTAGACACTGCATTTTGTCCCGCTTAGTCAGTATTGAATCGAAAGTACAAGTTCAGATAAACATTAAACTTAAGTTTAAAGGGAATACATTTTTACCTTAAGATCACACTGGATACTACAAAAAATAACAAAAAACACAAGAAAATATAAAACTGTCAAATTTGATTAAATTTGGTCAAGTAAACATTTCAAGTCAAACTTGAAATTCCTAAAGTTAAAGGGGAACTAAAATGACATTATTAAAGGATGATTTCTATCCTATCACTTTTAATATGAACATAAATTAGTTACTACCCATGAACTATAGAATATTTCACTAATTTACCTTCGTTACTTACTTTAACCCCCGAAACATAACTATCACCAGTTTCGTCTATTTGACATCAAAAATATTTCTTTAAATATCTGTTTCAAGTACTAATATCCATTAAAACAATCCAAATAGCTTAATAAAACAAGGAATTTCCATAACAAGTCCAAATTACTCAAAGTAACTAAGACTTAGGACTCAGTTCAAAATCAACCAAACTAAAATCATCATGACGTACAATCAAAGATCATCAAATCAAGGGCCCTAACAAGAATTTAATGAATCATTAATGAGTATTAAATGCCCATGATATTTCCTACAAAAATATCTAAGGGAGAAACCAAGTTAGTTAAGAAGTAACTATAAGTTATTAATCTAACTGATTCGGTTCGCCACTAAGGCATGCATTTAATGAGACATTAAATGTCCATCCCATCAAGAATTAAATGCTTGGGATGACATAGGAAGAACACATTCAATGAACCTACATATTTTGATTAAAATATCTTAGGAAAATCGAATTACTTGAAATGTGACTACACCGTTACAAGGCAAACCAAACCAAACCAAATCAATTCTATTTGAGAGCATTAAATTCCTATCACATCAAGTGTCATTGTCAAGCATTAATTTTGAAATGACACTTGGAGACTAAGTTCAATGCACCTTGAAAGCATTAATGGCAACCGAATCGAAATAGTTCAAGTAACCGATACTTATCTACCAAACTAAACCGAAGAGAGTCACATCATGCATTAAATGAGCCATGTGCAAGACAATCATATCTCACGATTGCTAACGATGACTACTGATAGCCAATCATGAGAAATGATTTCCATTCATTACCCTTAGAAATTTATAGATTTGGTAATCATTACCAAATCTTTGAAGATCCTACAGAATCTTCAAGATTTTCCCAAAGCCATCCGACCTCAAGGAATAAAAGGATGACCCCTAAGTAAAATTGACCCTTAGGATTAGGTTGGGTCACCTTGCACATTGACCAATGTGTAGGGTGCCCATCCTAAAAATGGGAGGTACTATTTTCTGAATTTAAAGAGCTTGAACCCACAACTTCTCTCTGTAGGGTTGAATTCTACTCTCGGGTCCATTATTTTTTAAAGATTTCTATTCGATAAAAACCTCAAAATTCTATTAAAATACTTTCCCGAAAGAGTTCTTAAGGATCTTGGAGGAAGATCTCAAGAAGTTGACGGCGAATGGTCGAGAAAACCCGAGAAGATTCAAAGAAGGAGAAAAAGAAAAATGCTTAGGGAAAAACCACTCCCCTAAGCTAAGTATATTTTCTTAAACGTCCTTTGATCTTGTCTTAAATACATTTATATTTCTTGAGCATAGCATGCTTATGTAGTTCTTAGACTTACGTTTCATGTATATATATATATATATATATATATATATATATATATATATATCTCAAGTATCAAGTAAAAAATGTTAAAAGCAAGTCAGACTCATCAAACCATGTCAAAATTATCCAAGATCATGTTAAGACAATCAAGAACATCCAATAACATTCAAGAACATGTTAATAACATGTGAGGAACATGATAAAAACATCTATCACACCATGAATCGTGCATAGCTTCTTTGATTCTCTCAATAACACTTGAAACCGAACTTCAAAACTCAAATCAAACTGTTAACTGCTAATCACTAATCATTGACTCTTAATAACTGACTTTACTTTACTGCAATCGTTTGTATCATAGCCTGGCACTGTGTCTTTAGGCTAGTGGACTAGCACCTTACACACACACACACACACACACACACTACACCGTCGAGACCCTTGTGGCTAAAAATTTGAAATAAAAGGAAGACCTTATTCTTTCGGCGATATGTGTGCATCTTCTTCAGAACAATTTTCGTCTTTCTTAGTTACGAGTAGGATTGGAATATATTCTATATATTTTCTTTCCTTTTTAAACTAATAATCCAAACATAAACACTAAACTTGCCTAAGGAAGTGAGTTCGGTTGGAGTGTTCTCGAAAAAATCCAAGGGATTATTCACATATCATTATATAATTCATGTTCTTGTTTCATAATAAAATCAAAATAAAATAAATCATCTTGCATAAATGAATTATGTGTTGACCTGATCCTTGGTTACTCGCCAAGCTATGTAGGCAACCCATGTACAGGTTCGATCACCTATCTAAATAAAAATTAGCTTATCTTGAACAGATGAATTACGTTTTGACCTGATTCCCCATGAAAAAGGGGATACGTAGGCAACCTTCACAAGGTTTGGTCGTAAAAAAAAATCTAAAAAATATTTTCCTTTCAATATGCTTTTATCTGTTGTTGTTGATAGACAGTCGAAGTTTACTTGTTTTCATTACCTAAAAAATGCATAAAAAATAAAAAATATTAAAAATGGAAATTATTTTGTTAAACAAAATCAAAGAAAATTACTCGGAGTTTGTTTAAACGTGAGCACCCATTTAGACTGAGGTACCATCTTCGGACGGGTGCCTTGGGGTGCTTAAAACCTTTCCTCGAGTACAAACGACCCCTGAACTTAAAGAAACCTTTGGTATCAAACTTTTATGAGTCAAAACTCGAGCCATTTCAAAAAATAAAAATAAATTTCTAAAATTTCGGTGACCTAACACACTATTTAACCTGTTGGCCCAGTAGAATACCCAAGAGGGGGGTGAATTGGGTAATTAAAAAATTATCAGAATAAAATTCAACAAATCAAATAATTAATTTTAAGCCTAAATTAATTATTATCTTTATAACACAGCGAAATAATATAATCAACTAAGTGCACACCCAAACAATAAAAAAAGTAAAGTAAATATAGTAGCACACAAAAGATTTATGCTGGTTCACCAAGCTACTCTTGGCTAATCCAGTCCCCCAAACTCCACGGAGGTCACACCCACTAAAACCAAGATCCCTTTAAAGGTAGGAACCAAACCCGCACACCGATTCTTTTACAGGCTCAGAATCAACCTTTACAATATCATTTTTTTAGGCTCACAAAGAATCTTTACTTTTTATAGGTTAAAGAATAACCTAATTCTTTTTAACACTAAGGTACAAGAATCAAAACCTCTCAAAACACTCCAACTATCCTTTTCACAAGTAAGGATGAAACCTTTACAAATCACTCACAATGCAATTCTTATCCAGGAAGAATCACTACCTCAATCTCTTTACAGGAAGAGACTAAAACCCGACTACCCTTGATTAATTACCCTCAATGGTATTTAACCCGTTGCAACTCACCAATACAAAAATTGATAAGAAGTAAATCTCACTCAGAGCTTCTACCACCCCAGATAAATACTAACTCAATTAATATCCTAACTAATTATAGAAAAATATAAGATAGAAAAATCTGATTTTAACAAGATATGGGTAGCAAATTTGAGCACGTAATCAAATTCAAGAAATTGTTTGTAAAAATATTTTCTTCAAAAATCAGAAACAATTTCTAAGATCAATTTCTAAAAATAAACAAGTAATGCACAATAAAAGTTAATTGGAAAGATCTCACCTGGAATCCATAAAATAATTAGATAAAGCAATTTAACTTTAGATCCGGTAGTAGCAAAGATTAACAACAGTTGATCTTAAAGATTTTCTCTCAGAAAAGCTCACCATATTTCAAAAGGATAACTCTTATAAAAGCTGACAAATGATATGATATGATTTCTCTCTTATTTACTGCTTAATGATATATGAAATTTGTAGGTCTATTTAAAGAAGTATGAAATTAGCCTTCTAACGGCTAGTTTACATGTGTCATAACAATTAATAGCACTTATAGACCCCTTATAATATAATGGCTTCATTTTGGTTCGATTCACTTAATAACAACTTTCAAATCTCTCAATTAAAACCCCCCAAGTATTTCTCAATCTTAATTAATAAGACTAGAATATGTTTCAAGTACTAAATTGAGAAACATTAATATTTGATGAACCATATTAATAAGATTTAATTAGTATATGAACCATATCTTAAATATAGAGAATATCCCCGAAATCTCTTTCAAATCCTAACAAAAAATGGCTACTTTTGGATATAATCTCGGATCAAATAGTATCCTAAAATAGTGCATTTGGTCAACTGCCCAATTCAGGTTGTAGCCAAGCTATCGCTGCTACGTGCATTGGTCGACCACCCGGTCGACTCACAGATTCAGAGAGTTCAGCACTACTTCACCAGTCTACCTATCGGTCGACTTGTTGAGTCAGAGAGTTCAACCCTTCTTGGCTGGTCGACCTATTGGTTGACTTAGAGATACAGGATGTTACAGCTTCTATGTCCGGTCGACTCATTAGTCAACTACTGTCACTAGATCTCTTCTCTGAATATGTTTTTAACTTATTTTCTTTTACGATTTTGCCCCTTTAACCATTTTCTCCTCTTGATTAGCTCTACTAATATTCTTATATTCCATTTTAGTTATTCAAAATTATTTCTTCTTATTTCACATAGGAGCAAATAATTTAACTTAATCAAAACACACATAAAAGATAAAATACATTTTGTGTCATGTGTGTGTTCCTAAATGGGATATTAAGAGTTAGATTCACTTGAGTTGTTTTCTCTAATTTCTTCAAACTCTTAATTCTTTTTCATCATCTTGACATCTTTATTTTTCATCCATTTAATTTGACGTCTTCATTACTGGAACTTTAAATCACTGAAACACTTAATTAAACATTAGTTCTATCAAAACATCAATACTTAATTATTCATCAAAATCTTAGGATCAACAATCTCCTCATTTTTGATGATGACAATTAACTTTGATGTTTTCTTCAAAATAAAATATAACCACACTTCCTTTGAATCCGAGGACGGGTTTTTTAACTTATTAAAGCATCATAATGAAGATTTCAATAATACACAAATTAAAATAATCATTAAAGCAAACATTACTAATTTCTCCCATTTTGCACAAATTTAAAATACTCAATTAAAGTACTATTTTAAACATACTCCCCCTTAATCACACATCAACTAATTCTCCCCATTAATAAAACATCATCTAATTTCTCCCCCTTTGTCATCTTCGAAAATAAAATTTAGGGAGGAGGGGAACAAACATAAACATTACTCTAGGCAATCATATAATATACTTGAAAGAGTAAACCTAAAGTAAAATCCGGATATATGTATATAGAACTCTTTTAAAAGTATATTGAATCAACTCATAAATTCAATTTTTAAGCACAAAATATCAACACTATGTGGATCATTTTTATAGATAAATATCAAGTCTACTCAATCGAACAAGATCCACACCAAATACATCTTTCTGAGCATGCAATCTTTCTCTATCAAATTGTAAATGAATAATATTCATGCATAGGTGAATAATCATAACATTTCAGTAATATAGCATGATATTAATTTTTCACAAGCATATTAACTCTTTTGATTTTTCAACAAAACTCGTCTTTCAATATAAGCATGACATAATATAACCCCTCTTATAAATACTTCTCCCTATATATAATTGTAAACAAGTCAATTCATGCTTAGGAGAATAAATTTGAGGCAATAAAAATCTTTCAATAGTGTAGCATGCAATCATATAATTATCAGTTAAATCCACATACCTTATTCATGATACCAAAACAATGTATTCCCTTTACAGAAACAAAATATATGTTCTTTAACATACTAAAATAGGAAGCATTTCTCAAGTATTTTATCAATCATAAATCTAGTGCATGCATAAATACGGATAAGTGCATATTTCTCTCATAAAATCTCATTTCTCTTTTAGAATAATGATAATCATTTATAGAACAAGAAATATTTGTTGTATCCGAAACACTATGCCTATATATCCACATGCAACAAATTGAAATTTCATATATTTTGAGATGATCATATTCATGATATCATAAATAGATTAACGAGATCTTATATAGCATAAACATATGATCAAATCATAATACTTAAATCTCTCTTATAATTATGCAAGAATGAGATTATTTTACCACTGAGTCGAATGAAGATTCAACTTTAATCAATTAACTTCTTGAATCAACCTCGTTTTTATTCTTGACTCAACTTTGAGTTTCGGTATGAATATTTGTTTCTCCTTGAATAATCTTATAACCTGAAACTCTTTGAAACATGCTTAGAAAAAGATCATTAGTAAAAATCAAGTGAATATTTTCAATATCATGTACGATCATTAATATATTCCAAGCAATTTTAATCCTATCAACTAATTAATTCAGATCGAGTCTTCTCAAGAAACATGCTTCTCATTAACACATAATCAATGACGTCCAAGAACATGAATAATATCTTATTCAATAACTTGCATATTAAATATGCTATATCATAACATGGTCAATCCCTTACACAATAATAATCATTTAAAAATCATGAGATATGAGACATTTAAGAAGAACATATTTTCATGCCTATAACAAGATACTTAATTCATATAAATATATCCATGTAAGCATATAATCACGATCCTAAATATTTCAGATCAAATAAATCATTCTTTATCATTTAATTTACCTTATCATTAAATATCATGCATCAAGAAGTATAAAAACTTAGCTTAAGCCAACTTATTTGTATAAAAGATATATTAATGAATAAGAGTACATTATGAAAATAATCTTACTAAGATGCATATGCGACAAGTCATAACCACTATTTAGTGAAAACTTAAACACTTAATTCATAACAATTTTCAAAATTAAATTCATGATCACTATTTGATATAAACACATATAAAAACATGTAAATATACTTTAACTAAATGTGATTGTCATAATCACCATAACATGTTTCTGAGACAATAGAAGAACACATCATTGAAAATAGGTCTTAGAAACCATCACCAACTTACCTATTTGGCAAGTCGGACACCTTCCTTTCTAATAAATTTAAATCACAAAGGGTTAGGAGTACCTCTTATATCCTTGGTGATGACCTTTCTTTTTACCTCTTTTGTACCACCGGTTGATGTGAGTACACAATTTCTCTTAATCGATGGCTTTGGTACATCCTTCCTGCTTTCAGGTGCCATTTGTGGGTTCTTTGTAACTTCACATTTCAACTTCGGTACATTCTTTTTGTTTGCACATGTCAATTGTTGCTTCTTTAAAACTTCACATCTTGACTTTGATATATCTTTTCGATTTATACATATTGATTGTGGATTCTTGGTGACTTCCAGTCTTGATTTCAATATAATCTCTTTGGTTGTTCCTTCCAGTCTAGTCCCAACACTATGTAACTCTGCACAAGCCATTTGTGTAGCTCTTTTCAGCATCCATTTCACTTTGGATCTATTCTTAGCTATAAATCTAGGATTCCTGAATGGACATGATACTTTAAAATGTCCAACCCTATTGCAATAGTTGCATCTCAACTTTGACTCAATTCTTTTGGCAATAAGGGCAAATATTGGAGTTTCTTATCATTGCTTGATGCTTCAGAACCACTAGAATTTGTATTCTCCCATGTTTCTTTCGTAGGTCTCTCTTTTATCTTTATGTTACTTTCTGATCCAACCTCATATGTGTCTTTCAATATATCCCATATTTCTTTCCCAGAAACACAACCTGAAATTTGTCGATACATATTTGTATCTAAAGAACAAAGTAAAATATTAGTAGCCTATAAGTTAATAAATAATTTTTCTTTATCAAAGGAACTCAATTACTCCTTTCTCTTGGCTACTCAATTTTCCATAGGAGTGTATGGACCGTCTTCAATAACTAACTATGCCTCGTAATTAGTAGCCTACAAAAAATCAATCATTCTATTCTTCCAAACAACATAATTACTACCTATAAACAATGGTGGATGATGCATAGAAAGCCCCTCAGCTAGTGTGCCTACTATGTGTGCCATGTGATCTTTGTTAGCAAAAGAATTCGAGCTAAATCATCTCTGATACCAATTATTGGCCTAGTAGAATACCCAAGAAGGGAGGTGAATTGGGTAATAAAAAAATTATCAGAATAAAATTCAATAAATCAAATAATTAATATTAAGCCTAAATTAATTATTATCTTTATAATACAGCGGAATAATATAATCAACTAAGTGCACACTCAAACAACAAAAATAGCAAAGTAAATATAGCAGCACACAAAAGATTTATAGTGGTTCACCAAACAACTTTTGGCTAATCCAATTCCCCGAGCTCCACGGAGGTCACACCCACTAAAACCAAGATCGCTTTAAAGGTAGAAACCAAACCCACACACTGATACTTTTTCAGGCTCAGAATCAACCTTTACAATATCCTTTTCTCAGGCTCAAGAAAAACCTTTACTTTTTACAGGCTAAAGAATAACCTAATTCTTTTTAACACTAAGGCATAAGAATCAAAACCTCTCAAAACACTCCAACTATCATTTTTACAAGTAAGGATGGAACCTTTACAAATCACTCACAACACAATTCTTATCTAGGAATAATCACTACCTCAATATCTTTACAGGAAGATACTAAAACCCGACTACCTTTGATTAACTACCCCCAATGGTATTTAACCCGTCACAACTCACCAAAACAAAAATTGATAAGAAATAAATCTCACTCGGAGCATCTACCACCCCAGATAAACACTAACTCAATTAATATCCCAACTAGTAATAGAAAAACGAGAGATAGAAAAATTTGATTTTAACAAGATATGGGTAGCAAATTTGAGCACGTAATCAGATTCAACAAATTGTTTGCAAAAATATTTTCTTTAAAAATCGGAAACAATTTCTAAGATCAATTTCAAAAAATAAACAAGTAATGCACAATAAAAATTAATTGGAAAGATCTCACCTAGAATCCACAGAATAATTAGATAAAGCAATTTAACTTTAGATCCGGTAGCAGCAAAGATTAGCAGCAGTTGATTTTCAAGATCGTCTCTCAGAAAAGCTCGCAATATTTCAAAAGGATAACTTTTGTAAAAGCTCACAAATGATATGATATGATTTATTTCTTATTTACTGCTTAATGATATATGAAATTCGCAAGTCTATTTAAAGGAGTACAAAATCAGCCTTCTAACGGCTAGTTTACATGTGTCATGACAATTAATAACACTTATAGACCCCTTATAACGTAATGGCTTCATTTCGGTTCAATTCACTTAATAACTGCTTTCAAATCTCTCAATTAAAACCCCCCAAGTATTTCTCAATCTTAATTAATAAGAATAAAATCTATTTCAAGTACTAAATTGAGAAACATTAATATTTGATGAACCATATTAATAGGATTTAATTAGTATATGAATCATATCTTAACTATAGAGACTGTCCCCCAAATCTCTCTCAAATCCTAACAAAAAATGGCTACTTTTGGATATAATCTCGGATCAAACAGTATCCTGAAACAATACGTTCGGTCGATTGCCCAATTCAGGTTATAGCCAAGCTATCGCTGCTGCGTGCATTGGTCGACCACCCGGTCGACTCACAAATTCAGAGAGTTCAGCACTACTTTATCGGTCGACCTGTTGATTCAGAGAGTTTATCCTTTCTTGGCGGGTCGACCTGTCGGTCAACTTAGAGATACAGGATGTTACAAATTCTATGTTCGGTCGACTCACCAGTCGACTGCTGTCACTGGATCTCTTCTCTGAATACGTTTTTGACTTATTTTCTTTTATGATTTCGCCCTTTTAACCATTTTCTTCTCTTGATTAGCTGCACTAATATTCTCATATTCCATTTTAGTCATTCAAAATTATTTCTTCTTATTTCATATAGGAGAAAATAATTTAACTTAATCAAAACACACATAAAAGATAAAATACATTTTGTGCCATGTGTGTGTTCCTAAAAGGAATATTAAGAGTTAAGATTCACTTGGGTTGTTTTTCCTAATTTCTTCAAACTCTTAATTCTTCTTCATAATCTTGACATCTTCATTTCTCATCCATTTAATTTAACGTCTTCATTACTGGAACTCTAAATCACTGAAATACTTAATTAAACATTAGTTCCATCAAAACTTCAATACTTAATTGTTTATCAAAATCTTACGATCAACAATCTCCCATTTTTTTATGATGACAATTAACTTTGATATTTTATTCAAAATAAAATATAACCACACCCCCCTGAATTCGAGGACGGGTTCTTTAACTCATTAAAGTATCATAATGAAGATTTCAATAATGCACAAATTAAAATACTCATTAAAGCAAACATTACTAATTTCTCCCCCTTTGCACAAATTTAAAATACTTAATTAAAGCACTATTTTAAACATACTCCCCCTTAATCACACATCAACTAATTCTCCGCATTAATAAAACATCATCTAATTTCTCCCCCTTTGTCATCTTCAAAAACAAAATTTAGGGAGGGGGGAACCCAAGGTCAAATAAGTTAAATCCGTCACATCCGACTTGAATCGAAGGCTTGATCCTCTCGCCTCCCAGGTAAGTGTTCTAAACATGCTTCGTTAGCATGCTTTAAATTTCATATGTTGAGATTGATGATTGGGATCACTGAGAACACTATCCATTTTGAGTTTGGAAGTGATGTGTAGTATGTAGTATGTTAGTTTATGTGTTATTATTTTTCTCATATTGCATGTGTGTTTTGGTTAGAATGTGTTTATGTTTTTGTGTTGTTGTTTTCATGTTGAGTTTTGTGTTCATCTGGGTCGTTACCCGATGATGATAATTACCCCTGGTTGTTTTTTTAAGTCAAGGGTAATACCCATGCATGTGTTCTGTGTGCTTGACTATGCATTTTGGTTAAAATTATTGTAAATCCTAATTTGCATGAGCACATAGACTCAATGTATTTCTATTTAATTGACTAGAGGACGATTATCGATTAGTCAAATTCATGACACATTAAGGATTCTAGAACTTGATTGAGGGGAAGCTTAAGGCGAAATCCTAGGCAAGGTAGTTTAGGAGACGTGATTTAGGCATTCTCATTGTTGCTTGAGCCTTTGAAGCCTACCCTGTAACTTTTTTATCCTTCGTTACCCTGTTGAAGCCTAAATGCCAATTCAATTCTGAAAACATAAGCTAATACCCTAGCTAGTTGATCATTTTCCAAACCTTAATCACTGAATTTAAAGGCACATTTGAGTGAATCAAGCTAGGAATTGAAAATAATACTTGATGTGAGTGGTTGGGTTTAGGGCGAACTTCTAATTGGTTTGGTATTTGAGTACTCACTTGTCATTTTTCATTTGTATTTCACACACCCCTTCAATTATAACAATCAAATAAGTTTGGGGGTATGTTCGTTGAAAAGAAAAGAAAAAAAATAGAAAATAAAAAATAAATCAAATATAAATACGGGTTTTTTCGTTTCTTTTGACAATTGAGTACTTCGGTATTAAATGCATGTTCGGGATTGTTTTCTAATCTATATATGGGGTTTCAAGAGTGAATGTGCCAAGCGTTGAGCCTTGGGTAACATTAAGTTAACAACGTTAACCCATTTTCTATTCTAAATTACCTTTGGCCAACTATTCCTTAACCTAACCAAGTCCTAATGATCTCTACGAACTACTTAACCTACATTAGTGGAGAGTGGACCCCAATCAAGCCTATAGAAATCCTAGTTCTTCACGGTCTAAGTCATGAATTTCATTGGGGAATAATCCAATCCGGTCGTTGTATAGTTATATTATTGAGTCTCGCACTAACACGTTTATAGGATCTAGAATAGCGTTCACCATTATTGCATGTCGAAATTTTAGAACCATATGATGTATTTTACCGCCTGAACTCGATATGACTGGCGGCTGTTAAGGGACAAAAATAAATAGGCCGTTAGAAAAATTTAAAACTCAGATGTCATTAAGTTTAGATTTTATTTAGGATGTTTGTTATTTTATTTCGTTGTGTTGTTTTTTTTATTTCTGTGTGTGTGTTTGGCTCAAGGACTATCCAAATTCCAAGTTTTGGGGTATTTGATAGGTGTGATCCACTTACGTATTTTCAAATCGAATTATGTTAGTTTTCGTGCATTTATATAGTATTTTATTATGTTTCAATTAGTTTTCATACGTTTTGTATAAATCAGGAGTGTGGGGCAAAAAGATAGGAAACTAGAGTGAAAATGATTAGATCGAACCAAAAGCGATTGAAGAACGGTGGAAAAATAAGCTAGGAGGCAAAATTGTGAAACAAGCCCACCACCGCGGTGGTGAAGATGCTGAGAAAAGAACAAAAGTTACTGATGGACCACCGCTGAAGAATTCCACTGCCTAGGCGAAAATCCAGCAGAGAAAACAAAGTAGGATACTGACAGCCCACCGCCTAGGCGGAGAATTCCACCGCTGTCTTCATCGTCGCGGAGGTCACAAACCGACCTACCTCCGCCTAGGCGGTGGATCCCTTCACCTAGGCGGAGAGCCTCTACACAACCTATATATTTTTAGGATATTTATTTAGATATTTTGCTTATAAATACTATCCCCTCTCCCCCTTTCTTGAACCCCCCGGCCATTTGGGCACCTTAGGTCATATTTAGGCTATGGTTTAGGAGTTTTGGAGGTGGAGCTCACATCCCGAAGTGGAGAAGATGGAGAATCGATCGTTGAGCGTTCTTAGCAGTTTATCTTCGGACGAGGCTAAGTTCTTCGATTGTTTTTTCTGATTTATTTATCTTAGGATTATGTAAACATGTTTAGCTTATTATTTCATTTTAAATGCGACTATGTCCATAGCTAAACATGGATTGTAGTAGGGATTAACACTATATTTATAAATACGTTGTTTGGATGATTTCGGTGTTTTGTTTGTGATTGTTCTTTATAGTTTGATTGTATTTATCGTATTGTTTGTTTATCATTCTTAGTTAGATAAATGAAGAATACAGGATTTTGATAAACCCCGAATTCATATTTGGGTAAACAAACGCCACGATTCTATAACCCGATCGGGGTTTGAATTGTGGACAGTCGATGACGTTAGGGCAAGACTCATGCGACTTGGGATAGTTAAGACGTTGAGGTGGACTTCTTTGTTGACACAAAGTTACATTATATCCTCCGTCTTACACTCGGGAGAGGTGGCGAGAGAGTTTTAGAACGGAGATTGTTGATAGGGTAAATACAACACATGATCCAATGACCTAGTCGGGAATTGGATTGTGTGCAATCAATGACGTTGGGTGAGACTCACATGACCTAGGGTCATTAAGACTTTGAGGGGGACTTCTTCGTTGACTTGAAGTCATGTATTCCTCCATCTTACACTCGGGAGAAGTGGCGGTGGAGTTTACATACCAAGATTGTCAAATAGGTCGAACATCGTAAACGTGAGTAAATCGAGATCGAACACGTATTTGTAATCACGTTAATCCCTAGGTAATTCTTTACCCTAAAACATATTAGTATATTAATGTAGTTAATTAAGGATATATTAGTATTAGTTTAATTAATTAAATACATTTGTTTTTCACCTAGATAAAGTTAGGTCACGACAAATGCGGTATTCAATAGTAACGACACCAATCCCTATGGATATGATAACCCGATCTTAACGATCACACAATACTAAAACTTAGATATCGTATACTTGCAAGTGTAAGTAGCTGCGTATTTTTACGCCCCTACCAAACATCAATTTCTTTCTTTCTTGATTCATATTCTTGAGTGATTGTTGTATTATAGCTTCACACACATAGATTCTGAATTTCTTTATCTTGTGAGAGTTGAAGCTCTATTTTCTGAGATGGTGAGAATTTGATTGTAAATCTTGAGTAAGGGTTTTGCTCAAGAGGAGAGATTTGTGAGTGGAACATATTCACTCTAGATTGTAAAGTATTAAAATACGAACTTCTCAAGCGATGACTATAGATGGTTTGATCTTCACCCAAAAGAAGATCAAAGATAGTGAAATCTCTGAATGAGCTCGAGAGAGTAGACTAGGCAAAGGGTTTTTGCCGAACTACTATAAATACCGATGTCATTCTCTCTAACTCTACTCTTTACTTTTCAGTTTATATTTATGTTTGTGATTATTTATTTGATTAAATATCCGTTGTGCACTTTACACTATCACATTATCACAAGTTAAAATTGAGTAGAAATGATTAAGGAAAATTTGCCATACCCAATTCACGCCCCCTTATGGGTAGTTCTTGGGCCATCAATTAGCATCAGAGTTGCACTTACTTAATAGGCTTAAAATCCTAGCAAATCAGTCATGGCAAATTTTGTTGCAATTACCCTTCTCGAAGGTCAATCAATGCATAAACCTCCATTGTTTAATAATAACAATTATGTGTTTTGTAAGGCTAGAATGACAACATTTTTACAAGGTACAAATTATAAAGCTTGGAAGGTTATTAAAAATGGTCCACGTATTCCTATCAAAGCTAATCTTGATGGATCTACAACTCTTAAGATACAATCGAAATTTGATGATAGGGACATAAAGTTAATTTCTATAAATGCCCAAGCTATTAACATTCTTTATTCTGGTTTAGATGTGCATAAATATAATAGGATTTTTTGATACTCATTAATTAAGGAGATTTAGGAGACTTTTATAATTACTAATGAGGGTATAAACTAGGTCAAGGAATCCAAGATTAACATCCTCTTCCACCAATACGAACTCTTCAAGATGGAGGATGCAGAATCGATCATGGAAATGCATAGTCGCTTTACAAATATTTGTAATAGCTTGAATGCACTCGAAAATCCATACTCAATGCCCGACCGAGTACGAAAAATCCTTAGAGATCTTCCCAAGGCGTGGGAACCAAAGGTGACGACCATCTCAAAATCCAAAGATAGAAACAAGTACACCATTGATGAAATCATTGGTAACTTGACCACACATGAGCCTTCAATCAAAAACTTTGAAGAAAAATGTAGAATGAACCGAAAGAAGGGAACAACCTTAAAGGCTATTCAAGATGATGATGATGATGATGATGATGAAAGAATCAAAAGCGATGATGAGAGCGAAATGGATTTCTTGGCGAGATGAATAGATCGTTTTAATTGAAGAATCTTCGAAAAGAAGAGATTCAATAAAATCGACACAAGTAAAGTTGAATGCTACAAATGTCACAAGCTTGGTCACTTCAAAACCGATTGTCCTCAACTTAAGGAGGATCGTAGAAAGCCAAAGAAAGCTTTCAAAGCCACTTGGGATGATACCGACTCAAGTAGCTTGGAAAGTGAAAGTAGTAGCGGAGAAGCCAACTTACTTTCACTCATGGCAAAAGATGATGAGATAATTCCCATTTCCAAAACTTGTTCAATGGATGAATATGATGAGTTACTTGATGCGTATGATGATTTGAAAGAAGAACTTAAAAATTGTTTTTCAAAAATGATAACTCTTAACAAAACAATATCTACTCTTTCAAATTATTTTGGAAAAATAAAAATCTAAAAATATTTCTTTAAAAAGAGAAAATGATTCTTTAAAAAAAAAAAATATCTTGAAAAAGAAAATGCTTCTTTAAAAAATCAAGTTAATGATTTAACCAAAACAGTCCACAAGTTTACTAAAGGTGATAATAACTTCAAACTTCTTTTGGGAAGTCAAAATGGTGTTTTCGGCAAAGCCGATTTGGCTTGTCATCAACATAAGTGATGAGTGGTTTATTCACCAACAAATCAAGTACTTTTAGATTCAAATATTTGTGAGTTTTCAAGCATTTTTGTTAGTTTGATGTATTTTTATGTTGTTTTGTAGAATTTCGAATAATTGGGTAAAAATATGAAAATGTGGTCAAATGGAGATGATATGGGTTGGAATGGTTCATTAGTAATGAAGGTGCAGTACCTTGAAGACCAATTTTGGCCATGCTTTAATCCGATTCAAGAAAAACTAAAAACATGAAAGTTATAGATTTCTTTCTTAAATTTCCAAATCATTTTGAATCACCTCAATCGGGGTTCGTAAGAGAATGTTATGCCCAAAATACGAATAGATGTCAGATTTGCCAAAAACGCGCTCCAGCGCACTAGAACCCCACTCTAGTGCATTTTTGGTAGTGTTCCACGACCCAAACGTGTGCTGCAGCACGCTCAACCCCTTTCTAGCACACCTCTGCAGCCTGGAAACCCGAAAAACCCTACTTTGAGCCCTATTTATACTACCTTATACCTCAAATCAAGGGGGTGGCGAAATTGGGATGAAAACACCATTGGTGGCTAGATTTTGGAAAGAAAAACACCATTAGTGGCCTAACAATTGTTAGAGAGAGAGCTTAGAGTTGAAGATTATTGAAGATTTGAAGCTTTGAAACTCATTTCCACAAAGAATTTTCTCTTCATTTCTCTCACTCTAATCTTTTTATTAAAATTTTGTATTTGTGATATTGTGTTGAACATGTATTCATTTATGAATTTCTGGAAAATATTACTCATGGATTCCATTAAGTTGAGTTAAAGTTTCTATCTAGGGGGATTTGAATAGGTTTGTATGAACTATGCCTTGAGACTTTAAGATTTTGTTAATTGGATTTCATGTTTCGATCATTTGTATTTCTATATGCATATTTGCTAATTTATCCAAAGGGTAAATTAGATATCATAGATTTAAGATTAGACATTCGAGATGTGATAATCTTGCATATTGAGACTGGAGAAATACAACCCCAATTATATTGAGTGCGAGAGGATAATATAATTTGGGTAGCCATTTGATAGGAGAGACTTAAAGATTGGATAATTAGTTGAGTTGAATAGAGATATTAATTCAAATAATTATACAAATTATCTTACTTGGCATTCGAGAGGTAGAAGTGAGGTTAATTTAGACACTCATGGTTAATGATTGGGTATGAATGTAATTAACAAGCTTGAATTAGATTAGCATCGTTTAGCAAAGTGATGTCAAACCGCTTAGAACAATTGTGCATAGGAAGTCCATATTTTATTTTGCTTTTGATTTTATATTTGTTTTAGTTTATTTTTACAAACCTTAAATTTGGATGCCTAAATAAAGTTAGATTATGATAATTGCGGTACTGAGCAACGATTTTAAACCAATCCATATGTATACGATACTCCACTTACCCTATACTATTAAAACTTGACCCGTACACTTGCGGTGTTGCAAAATAATTGCTACCAAATTTTTTGGCGCCGTTTCCAGAGAATATTGTTAATATTGTGAATAAGTAACTTGATTTTAATTTAGGAATTAATTTTTATTTCTAAATTTTGTTTTTGAGTTTTGTTTGTTTTGTGAGGTGCTTGAAGATGTTTTGTTTTGTATTGTATTTTTAAGTTACATGTAAATATTATTTTGAATGTATTTTGTAGTTAAATTTTTCAAGTGTATTTTTAGTTATATCTAGTATATTTTTGTTACATTCATGTAATTTTTCCCTAATCGGCAACCAAAAAACTAATTGAATGTGACTAAAAAATTATAACACAAGTGTGTATTCAAAAATATTATTAAAAAATAGTTAAATATAAACTAAATTAAAAAAAAAAAAAAAAACAACTTAAAAAAAAAACTCTGACTGATGATCTGATTTTCAGTGACCGATTTAGGGGATAGAGTTCGGTGGCTAGCGGCGTTGAATAACAATTAGTGACGCAATTCTCATTGGAACATTAGTATTTCCATGAACTCTAACAGACGGGACTGAAATTATTTAGTATGAAAAATTGGAATATGACTTAGATCTATAGATATGTTGTTAGTTAAAGAAATATTTTCTCTTTAATTCTAAAATTATTTCGCCCGCTCTGTCTCTCACTCGCTTTATAAACTCTAACGGCTGATTTGGTTGGACGGAATGGAATGAGAATGTAATGGAATTGAAGAAGTGATAGAATAAGAGAAGGAATGAAATTGAATTCTTAATGGAATCGCTATTTCATTAACTTGTTTGGTTGGTATGGAATGAGGGAATGAATGAAATACTGACTTATAATAAAATTCACATTATGCTCTTATAATAAAATTTTATTATATTTCACTATTCCATTCATTCCCTCATTTTATTATATTTCACTATTACATTCAATTTTCAGTTTCTGTTCTCTAATTTCTATTTCTATTCTCAATTTTTAGTTTTTGTTCTCAATTTTTAGTTGTTCTCTATTTTCTGTTCTCTAATTTTTTGTTCGCTAATTTTTTGTTTCTGTTCTCAGTTTTTAATTTTTGTTGTATTTTTTTTTTTTTTTTTTTTTGTTCTCAATTTTTTGTTCCCTAATTTTCTGTTTCTATTCTCAATTTTCAATTTTTGTTTTCAATTTTCTATTTTTGTTCTCTAATTTTTAGATTGGGCTAGATCAACGATAGGCTTTTTGTAATTTTAGTTTTGATTCCGTTGGTTTTCATTCCAATAGAATTAAAAAAATGATTCCATTGGAAAACCAAAGAACGGAATGGGAATTGAGGACGTAAGGGCGATTCCATTCCACCCCGATTCTGTCCAACTAAACATACCGTAATATTCTATCGTCTCAATTATTCATACTATGTTTGGAAATTATGCTTAAAAATGAGAAAAAGAAAAGATAAATTAAAATGGATCGAAAATGTTGATTTATGTGATATCAAGGAAAAATAGGAGGGAAATTAGGAAGAAACAATTGAAAGTAAATTGATGCTAGTCTTAATCCATCTTATAGAAAAACATTAAAAGTGGTGTTAATATTTTAATCCAATTATATTCCTAGTGTTAATTTTAATATTAAAACTTTTTTTAAGGGATAAAGTATTTGAATTTTTAGCTATTTTATTTAATTAATTAAAGTGGGACCTATTAATTAAATTTGTTGGTACTGGAAAATGTTCTACACCCATAGTATGGTCTAGTCAGAATCCACGTGGATAGTTATCAATGATCTAGGGGTGGTCTTTTATAGAGGGAGATCATACGTGTTCTTTATCCTCAAATCTACGGGTTGACCGAGCTAACCTGGTCATTGTCCGACCTGAGCTCTAAACGTGTACCTGCACAAGGATCCACCAGGGTTGTGCCCGGTGGATCATTCCTACAAATCCATTTCGAAGTGAGAGTAAACGCTTGGGGAGTGAAATATAGGAATACTTTGAATATTCAAAAAGCGATTACCTTTGTAACATTGTTTACCTTTCTTTTTATAGGCAAAAGTTTGATTACCATTTTGGAGATTAAGGGCCTTAAGCTCGGTTATGAACCTTAACACGGCACATGGTGGAGACAAAGGGTCGTGAAAGGATTAGAGTTATGGGCTTGGACTTTTCAACGATGATGGAGAAGTCCATGGGCCGTGTTGCCAAATAGCCAATGAACTGTCTTAGACACGAGTACGGATGCTGAGATGGGTATACCGACCAAAGCTTCATCGCTTGTTTCCTCCTTGATCGTAAGAAACTTTCACTCGACAGTCGTCTAAGTATCAAGAAATGACTGACCTAAAGGCAATGAGCTGAACAAGAACTCTATTGTTCAGGCTATTGATGACTTATTATAAGCTAGTTTACGTGGCGGTCTTAGGTGAAGTGGTTTTAGGGTTAGTCGATTTTTACCCACATCAGTTGCCTTCCAGCCCTCAGCGTAGAGATGTAACACGAGATGCTAAGGGTTTTTCTCCACTCTGGATCTAATTAAAAATGGAATTTTATTCTTAGGAGGATTTTGCTCGGTAACGAGAAGAGTTCGGCTGGTTTCACTTAGCTTCAGTGAGAAGCCTTGCTATAACTCTTAGGATGTAGGACACATGGTCTGCAAATTTTGATGGGTGTGACGATCGGGGCAGTCTTCGATGTTCGATAAAGCAATGGTTCGATAGGACAACCTGCCTATATATAGACACTTAACCCTTCGCTCATTTCTTCGCACTAAAGTAACATGAGCGCTCTTTCTTCTCACGTGCACAACACTCTTTTCTCTTCTCCCTCATTCGCTAAATGTTTGTCTCTAACTACTCTCCCGAGTATAACCCATTGGTGTCTAGTTCTTTTGAATGGACTCGAAAGATGTCCCTAATCCAGTAGATCTAGCTTAGCTCGTCTCTAGAGGAAGTCAATTGGATGACCTCATCGTCCGGAAGGGCTCGCAGGTCCGCTGGAGTTGGGCCCTCCCAATCTCCTGATGTAACCAACAGTCCTGGTCGACCCAGAGCTTAGAATGGGGTAGGTTCATTTAGGTGTCCCTCGACTGAGCTCGGCATAGGTCTTGCCAACAAGCCTGGTTCTGTGGATCTGGCCATCTCGAAAGCCAACCCTCCTTCTGTCTCTTCTGGTCAGGCTCCACCGACCACTGCCGACACAGACTAACCCGTCTTTTAAGTTCTCCTAAAAAGTTCGGTCTGGGGGATTCAGTTAATTTTGACAAATGATGAGTTAATGAAACTCTGGTCTAAGTATTCCTTTCCCAGATCGATGAAGTTAAGAGTTACCTGAGCTGAGAACCATACTTGTGCACCTCCCAAGGGGTACATCACGGTTTACGTAGATAAACTCTTAGCTGGACTCCCATTTCCTATTCACTCAAGGGTTCTGTTTGGGTCGTCTGTTGAGATATCGGGTTGTGTCTATCATAACTTGCTCCAACAGCATAAGGATTGTGGTAGTAGCCCACATCATCTTCTGTGCTAAGGGCATTCATTCGTCCTTAGACCTTTTACAAGCTTTATTTATCTTCAAGTCCATGCCCAGAAGTTAGGGCTAGTGTTATATAATAGCTCGATAACAGTTCCTGGGCAGCTACGACCAGTTAATCAAAGGTTAGAAACCCAAGTTTTTCTTCCTTAGGGGAACCAGATAGGAGTTCAGCTCGGTCACGGGCATGGACTACCCCATTTAGACGCACTGGGGTAAAGTGGGTAAGTGCCAATATCGATATTTGTTTTACACTTTTTGTTTGGTATTTTTAACTAACTTGTTTTTACCCTTGTATTTGTAGAGCCAGAGAAATCTAGAAAGAAAAGCACCTTCAGCCTAAAAATTATCGTGCATAGAAACTGGGTTCTAAAGATGGTCTTCAAGTGTCTCAAGGAGTTGATCAATTTATCCCTATATAACCTATATTTCCAGAGTGATCCCTCTCTTCCAAATCCAGTTTTCAATGAGGCATCCACCAACAATAAGTTCTTCACCCCGTCTCGGTCCTTTTTTTACACTTTAGAAATTTTTCTTATCTTCTTATTGTGATTGAATCCCCTTTGTTTCCAGTCATATACTGAGGCTAAGATAAGGATACTCACCAAGGAGAGGTAGGCCCAGGTGGTCCTTACCGCTATTGGCTCCCAACAAAGAGGTCAGCTCAGAGAAGGGGCTTAGGAAAGGGAGCTCACCTCGGCTCGGGTCAAGCCCCATGCTACCCCGGTGAGGCTGACACTGGAGAAGATAACCCATGCCCCTATCGTATGCCTTATCCTAGTAGAGGAGGATAACCAGGCCCTATCTAAGAAGAGAAATAAGGGAAAGAAGAAGGTAACGAAAGATAAAGCTGACCCGCCAACAGAGTGGAGTAAGAAAGATGGCCAGATGAAGTAGAGCCGATCCTTATTTATCCCTGACAATGGACTGAAGCTCGGATAAAGGATTATTGACCTTCCCGATCTCTTTCCAAGTTTTGTCCACAAGATCACCCTTCCCGATGATAGACAAAAAGTCATTTCCAAAAGTAATACGAAGCTGATCACCGAGGTCTACAAGGAAGCCACGGTAGTAAGTGTTCTTCTCAGTAAACTTTTATAACATATGAAATTTTTTCTCTGTTATACAATAACATTTCTTTTCCATTTAAATGCAGAACCTCTTCAAGAAGGCCGAACTGGGCCTTCGCTTGTACCGAGCTAATGAGAAGAACAAGCTCCTCACTGAGGAGAAATCCAACATGGTGAGGGGCCTCAATAAAGCTCATGAGAGGGTGTGTAAGCTATGAACTCATAATCTTAAATGATGGCCCAGATTGAGTAGCTTAGGAAAGACAAGGAGCAACTGCGCAACCTGGCTGGAAAGTTGAAGAATGACCTGGGTGGAATGATGGATCGGCTAGGTGCCACTGAGAAGGAGAAGAGTAAGGTTGTGGCCCAGGATGAAAGAGATTTCGTGGACACCTATAAGTAAATCTAGGAGTACAAGGACCTTAAGGTTAGGATTGGGGCCAACATGATGACGGGCAGCCACAATGCTACCATCCGCTCTCTTCGACGTCAGTTCCCCTAGATCCCCTACGAACCCATCAAGATGGAATTCTCCGCGATGGTCAGCTCTACACAGACAAGAAGATATAGTGGATCTTGAAGATCGGATATCGTTCTTACAGAGAAAAGTGTGAATAATTGAATTGAATACCGCAATTGACGTAATCTCATGTTATCCTGATGACGGAAGACATGAATTGAAATTAAACTAAGCTAAACTACAATTAGTGTGTTAATTCTAATTAAGTTGATTAATTAGGGATTGATTTCATTCACTTAATAGATGTTTGATTTCGTTTAGTTAACAATAACGGAGTTTAGGTATCCGATAATCTCGATTCGTAAACTCCTCCGCCACCTCTTCTGAGTGTAAGACGGGGGAATACGCAACTTCGTGTCGATGAAGAGGTCCCCCTCAATGTATTAATGACTCTAGGTTTCGTGAGTCTTGACCCAACGTCATCGATTGCACACTAACTAATGCCCTCCCAGGTCGTTAGGTCGTAACGATGTGTTTACCCTAGTCCGAATCCAGTGTTACCTCTCCCGAGTATCAAACCCTAGATTCTCAAATCCAACTCCAATACCATTACAAGCATATTAAGATCATCATAAAATGATAAACACAATCGAACTTAAAAGCAACAACTGTTAAAGAAACATATATTAAACCAAATGAGTATTTACACAACTACACCTTTCCCTAACTAATCTCTAATTTACACTAACATGTTCTTAGCCAATACAACATTAAATCAATAGGAGATCATCATTATCAACAATAAACATTTAACACAAAGATGGAAACAAGGGAAGAAAAGCCAAATCTCAAAGTGGAGTAGTCCACTTTCACCAAAGAACAATCCTCCCAAGCTTCTCTTTTCCGTTGATGAACTTCCTCTTCTAGCTCTTCAAGGGTTGGCCAAGAACACCTCCTAAACTAATCTAATCTACTTCCTAAATTATCTAAACCTAACTAAGGTGGACGAGAGCTCTGAAGATGTCAACCGGAGCCTCATCTTCCACGTCTAAGGAAAGGGTCTAAGGGTTTTTTGAGGTTTGGTGGAGAAAGGGGTTAAAAGGAGGGATATGGAAAATATCTTCAAAATATCTAAAAATAGATATTTTTGTGCAGAGTGTGATCGCCTAAGCGGTGGTTCACCGCTTAGGCGGTGGCTTTAAGTCGGTTAAGCTTCTGTCGGTAACTTCGCCTAGGCGGTGGTTTTTCCACTTAGGCGGTGGCTGCTGGCATATCAATCTGTCGTTTTCTCGCCTAGGCGGTGGTTTTCTCTCCTAGATGGTGGTTCATCCCTTCAGCACTCCAACATTCTGCCTCTTTTCCGTCTAGGTGGTGGAACTTCCACCTAAGCAGTGGTCTTCATTCACCGAAACCCTATTTTGCACATTTTGTTCACCGTTTCTCCACCGTTTTCACTTGTTTATCGCCCTTTAACGTCCTTTCCTTGTTCTACACTAAAACAAACTAAAACACAATTAAATATAACTAAAACGCTTGAAAACCAACAAATTCGGTTTAGAAATAGATAGGTTTTTCACACCTACCAATGCCACTGAGAAGGAGAAGAGTGAGGTTGTGGCCCGGGCTGAAAGAGATTTCGTGGACACCTATAAGTAAAGCTAGGAGTACAAGGACCTTGAGGTCAGTATTGGGGCCAACATGATGACGGGCGGCCACAATGCCACCATTCACTCCCTTCGACGTCAGTTCCCCTAGATCCCCTACGAACCTATCAAGATGGAATTCTCCGCAACAGTCAACTCTACACAGACAAGAAGATATTTCTTGATATTTTTGAAACCTTGGGCCTATAAAATCTTCTCCCCCACTTGTGAAAAAAAGTTATGAACGTTCCTAACCTTAGCATAGTGTTCCTTAGCCATTCTTGAGAGATCAAGCAAGAGGTTAATCATTTGGAGAAGACGAATCATTTGTGGAGCGATCCTTAGCGACAGTGGACCATTCTACTCTCAGATTTGATCATTCTTCCTTTGATTTTATCTTTGTAATTACTTTTCCATATCAAATAATGTTGAATCCCTCTTATTTTGTATGTTTATATGGCAAAGATCATGTAGTTTAGATAAATATTATCTAGGTGTTGTTGTAAGTCATGTAAATACTAGTTTGATTGAATATATGTTACTTTAATGGTTGTTTATCTAAATTCGATTGTGTTTACCATCATTCTTGATATTATGCTAGTTTAGATAATTAGAGAATACGGGGTTTGACACTCGAGAGAGGTAACCCCAGATTCGGACTAGGGTAATCACAACGCGACGATCCAATAACCTAGGAGGGAGTTGGAGAGTGTGCAATCCATGACGTTGGTTTACGACTTATGTGACTATGCGTTCGAAAAGACGTTTGAGGGGGACTTCGGTGTCAACGAGAAGTTATATATTCATTCGCTTTACACTAGGAAGAGGGCGTAAGCGAGTTATAGATACACAGATTGTTGGATAGGATAAACACCGTTATTGTTAACTAAATAAAGTCAAATATGTATTACATGAAAGAAATCAATACGTAGGTAATCAATATAGTTAGAACTAACCCAATAGTTGTAATTTATTTTAGTTGTTAATTAAAAGACAAACAATTCTTGAAAAATTGAGATAATATGAGACTATGCAAATTACAGTATTCAACTAATTTACACTATCCCTAGTGAAACGATATCCGATCTCACGATCATTATACTAAAACTTAACCTCGTGTGCTTGTGAGTAAATTCATACATGAGCGTCTTAAATGGCCACGTCCACCTACCCAAGGGGCGTTATTGAAGATGTGTTGGTGAAGGTCGACAGGTTTATCTTTCCTATTGACTTTGTGGTGTTGGATATAGAGGAAGACCGAGAAATTCCTATTATTCTTTGGGGGCCTTTTCTAGCAACTGCAAAGGCTTCGATTGATGTGCATAGCGGGAATCTGACCTTAAGGGTTAATGAAGAGGAAGTCAAGTTCCGTATCTATGAGATTATGAAGTTCCCGGGAGAGAATCCTACTTATAATCGGGTGGAAATGATAGACTCTTGCGTTAAAGAGTTTTTTCAGGAGGCGATGAAAAATGCCCCTTTGGAGCATAGCCTCGCTAATTCATTATCTATAAGGGATGTTCATGCGAAGAAATATACAGAGGAAGATAGTATAGCCGATTATATTTTAGCCCTCGACGCTTTGCCTAGTAAAACAGTGAATGTGGTTAAAGTTGATATTCTTGAGGAGAATAAGGAATCTTCCAATCCCTAAAATAAAAACAAAGGTGGTATAGTTTCAAACAATTACCCGATCATCTAAGATATGTGTTCTTGAGAGACAAGTCTACTAATCTGGTGATTTTTTCTGAATCACTGAGTCAAGAAGAAGAAAATAAGCCACTCTTTGTCCTGAAGAAGCATAAATCAACTTTTGCTTAGTCCATTTCTTACATCAGAGGAATCCGCTCAACCATATGCATGCATAAAATTCTTATGGAGGATTCTTACAAGCCCTTAATCGAGCACCAATGAAGGTTAAACCTAGCGATGAAGGAAGTGGTTTGTGCTGAAGTCTTAAAATTTTTAAATACAGAAATTATTTATGGGAATTCAAATAGTCCATGGGTAAGCCCTGTGCAAGTGGTACCGAAGAAAAGTGGCATGACCTTGGTGAAAAACGAAAATAATGAATTAATCTCCACAAAAAACTGTCACAGGATGGAGAGTGCGCATCGATTATTGGAAGTTGAACAAAGCTACAAGGAAATATCATTTTCCTTTCCGTTTATCGATCAAATATTGAACCGGTTAACCGGTTACGACTACTATTATTTTCTTGATGGGTATTCAGGCTATAATCAAATAGCCATTGCACTGAAGGATTAAAAGAAGACTACTTTTACCTACCCATATAGTACATTCGCATACCGCCGTATGTCGTTCGAACTATGCAATGCTCCGGAGACTTTCCAACGGTGTATGATGGCGATATTCTCTAATATGGTGGAAGACATTATAGAGGCATTTACTAACTATTTTTTGATTTTCAGTTCATCTGTTGACCATTGCCTCCATAATTTATCACTTGTGTTAAATCAATATGAGGAGAAAAATTAAGTTCTAAATTTGGAGAAATGTCACTTTATGGTCAGAGAGGGCATTTGTTGGCCCAGTAGAATACCCAAAAGGGGGGGTGAATTAGATAATTAAAAAATTATTAGAATAAAATTCAATAAATCAAATAATTAATTTTAATCCTAAATTAATTATTATCTTTATATCACAGCGGAATAATATAATTACCTAAGTGCACACCCAAACAACAAAAATAACAAAGTAAATATAGCAGCACACCAAAGATTTATAATGGTTCACCAAGCTACACTTGGCTAATCCAATCCCCTGAGCTCCACGGAGGTCGTACCCACTAAAACTAAGATTCCTTTAAAGGTAGGAACCAAACCCTCACACTGATTCTTTTACAGACTCATAATCAACCTTTGCAATCTTCTTTTCTTAGGTTACGGAAGAACCTCTACTTTTTATAGGATAAAGAATAACCTAATTCTTTTTAACAGTAAGGCTCAAGAATCAAAACTTCATAAAACACTCCAACTATCTTTTTTCCAAGTAAGAATGGAACCTTTACAAATCACTCAAATCACAATTCTATCCAAGAAGAATCACTACCTCATTCTCTTTACAGGAAGAGACTGAAATCCAGCTACCCTTGATTAAATACCTCCATCAGTATTTAACCCGTAACACTACTCACAAAAAAAAATGATCAGCAAGAAATCTCACTCGGGGCTTCTACAACCCCAGTTAAATAATAACTCAATTAATATCCCAACTAGTGATAGAAAAACATGAGATAGAAAAATATAATTTTAAACAAGATATGGGTGGCAAATTGGAGCACGTAATCAGATTCAAGAAATTATTTGTAAAAATATTTTCTTCAAAAATCAAAAACAATTTCTAAGATCATTTTCCAAAAAATAATCAAATAATGCAATGAAAGAATATAATTGAAAAGATCTCACCTGGAATCCACTGAAAAAATGATTAGAACGATGTAACTTCAAATCTAGTAACAATAAAAAATAATGGCAATTGATCTTTAAGATCATCTCTCAGAAAAACTCACAATAGCTTAATATAATAACTCTTAGAACAGCTCTCTTGATATTGATTAATTCTCTCTTGTCAATGATATAAGAAATTCACAAGTCTTTATATAGGGATATGAAATCAGTCTTCTAACGGCTAATTTACACGTGTCATGACAATTAATGGCACTTATAGACCCCTTATATCATAATGACTTTACTTAGGTTCAATTTCACTTAAAAACAATTTTCAAATCTCTTAATTAAATCCCCAAATATTTCTCAATCTCAATTAATTAGAATAGAATCAATTTAAAATACCAAATTGAGAAATATTAACATTTAATGAACCATATTAATAGGATTTAATTAATATGTGAACCATATCTTAAATATAGAAAATATCTCCGAAATCTCTTTCAAATCCCAACAAAAAATGGCTACTTTTGGATATAATCTCGGATAAAACAATATCCTGAAACAGTACATCCGGTCGACCAGTCAGTCGACTGCCCAATTCAGGTTGTAGCCAAGCCATCGCTGCTACATTCATCGGTCAACCTGTCTGTCGACTTGTAGATTCAGAGAGTTCATTTTGCCTTCATCGATCGACCTATCGGTCGACTTAGAGATACAGGATCTTTTAGCTGCTTGGTCCGGTTGACTTATCAGTCAAATGATATCCTCTAGATCTCTTCTCTAAACACGTTTTTAACTTATTTTCTTTTATGTTTTTGCCCCTCTAACTATTTTCTCATCTAAATTAGCTCCACTAATATTCTTATATTCTATTTTAGTTATTTAAAATTATTTCTTTTCAAATCACATAGGAGCAAATAAATTTTACTTAATCAAAACACACATAAATAATAAAATACATTTTGTGCTATGTGTGTGTTCCTAATTGGGATATTAAGAGTTAAGATTCACTTGGGTTGTTTTTCCTAATTTCGTCAAACTCTTAATTCTTCAATATCTTCAACATCATCGTTTAGCATCCATTTTGCATCTTCATTACTAGAACTATAAATCACTGAAACACTCAACTAAAGCATTAGTTCCACCACAACATCAATACTTAATTGTTCATTAAAATCTTAGGATCAACAATCTCCCCCTTTTTTATGATGACAATTAATTGTGATGTTTTCTTTAAAATAAAAATATAACCACTGGTAGCATGTAAATACGTCGCTACTTTCATTCGCAAGTGTACGAGGTCAAGTTTTAATATAGATTGGGAGAGTAGGGGTATCATGTCCACAGGGATTGGTTGTTGTCATTATCGAATACAACAATTATTATAACCTAATTTTATCTAGGCAAAAAAGAATGTGTAAAAGTAATATAAACTAAACTAATATAACCTAATTTAATCTATACTAATAAAATAAGATGTTTTCGGGAAAAGAATTATCTAGGGATTAACTTTGTTTACAAACACGTGTTCGATCTCATTTGACTTATGTTTACAGTGTTCAACCCATTTGACATTCTCAGTATTGTAAACTCGCTCGCTCCCTCTCCCTAGTGTAAAGCGAGCAAATATGCGATTTTGCGTTGATGCCGAAGTCTCCCTCGAACACCTTTTCTAACACATAATCACATGCGTCTCGCCCCAACGTCATGGATTGCACACTTTCTAATGCCCTCGGGGGTCGTTAGATCGTCGTGTTGTGTTTATATCCTAGTCCGAATCTGGGGTTACGTCTCCCGAGTGTCAAAACTCGTATTCTCAATATATCTAAACTAGTATATATGCATAGAAACACGGCAAACACAATCAAACTTTGAAGAACAAACCTAAACGAAACACCGAAATCAAATGAATCACATATTTATAAATATATTGTTAATCCCTAAAAAATCCACGTTTAGCTAACGACCATAACCGTATTTACAATAAAGAACGAGCTAACATGCTCACAACTACCAAAGTTAAAGAAATAAAAGAAGAAATGAAAGACTTAGCCTACATCTGAAGATTACACTGTAGAATGATCACTACTTTCTCCCCCTTTGTCATCTTCAAAAACAAAATTTAGGGAGGGGGGATTACACATGTAACTTACTTTAGGCAAACATCATTATGCCTAACCATACCCAAACCACGAATGATTTTCATAAACTGATCTTCCGCTAGTGGTTTGGTAAAAACATCAGCAAGCTGGTCGGAGGTATTAATATACTTAATAACAATATCCCTTTTCTGAATGTGATCACAAATAAAGTGATGTCTAATCTCTATGTGCTTAGTTCATAAGTGCTATGTAGGATTCTTACTTAGACAAATAGCGCTTTTATTATCACAAAAGATCGGGATCTCCTCCATACAAACTCCAAAATCATTTAACTATTGTTTAATATATAAAATTTGAGCACAACAGTTACCAGCTGCCATGTATTCAACCTCAGTAGTGGATAAGGCTATAGAATTATGTTTCTTGCTTAACCAAGAAACCAAAGCATGTCCTAACAAATGACATGATCCACTTGTGCTTTTTTGCTCAACTTTGCAACCGTTAAAGTCAGCATCGGAGTAACTTACCAATTTAAAATCACTCTCCCTAGGATACTATAATCTTACGTCAGTCATCCCCTTTAAATAACGAAAAATTTGTTTAACCGCAATCAAGTGCAATTCTTTAGGACAAGACTGAAATCTAGCACAAAAACACTATATATAATATCAAGTCTACTAGCAGTTAAATACAATAGGCTACCAATCATACCTCGATACATTTTAACACTTTTGCCCGTATCATATTTTTCTATCTTTGTAGCTGTTGCCATGGGAGTTTTGTACTCTTTAGCTCCTTCTAAGCCATATTTCTTTAGCAGCTCCTTGGTATATTTAGATTGGTTTATAAATATCCCTTCTTTGGTTTGGTTAATTTGCAATCTAAGAAAGAAATTCAGCTCTCCCATCATGCTCATTTCAAATTCAACCTGCATTATCTTTGCAAACTCTTGGCAAAGATCCTCATTAGTAGATCTAAAAATGATGTCATCAACATATATTTGTACTAATAGGATATCAGAATCAGTTTCTCAGAGCTTGTTTGAGCCCATACAAAACCTTGCGAAGTTTAAATACGTGATTGAGAAATTTATCACTTTCAAATCCCGAGGGTTGTTCCACATAAACTTCTTCAGCTAGAAAGCCATTTAGAAATGCACTCTTTACATCCATTTGATATAGCTTAAAATTACGTGAACATGCAAAAACGAGTAGCATTCTAATTGTTTCTAGTCTAGCAATAGGAGCATAAGTTTCATCATAATCAATTCATTCCTCTTGATTATAGCCCTATGCCACTAATCTTGCCTTGTTTTACCATACTAGATTCATCTTTTTTATTTCTAAAAACCCATTTAGTACCAATAACTGGATGAGAATTCGGTTTCAGAACAAGATACCACATTTTGTTATGCTCAAATTGAACTAATTCATCTTGCATTGCAAAAATCCAAGATACATCAATTAACGCCTCATTTATGTTTTTAGGCTCAATTTGAGATAAGAAAGCAAGATTAATTATATCCCAAAGAGAATATCGAGTACTTATACCTTTTTCAAAATTATCGATGATTTCTTTAATTGAATGTCTTGGTACTTTGTTTATAGCTCTTGGTAAGGTCAAATCCTTCTCCTTAGGTTCCTCTTCTTCTTGAGACTCCTTAGGTACATCATCACCTTGGCTTTGGTTATTTAAGATACCTGTATCATCATCATCCAAAACCTTTCTCGACAAGAATAGATCAATTTCTTCAAAAACAACATGCATTGTTTCTTCTACTACTAAAGTACATTTAATATAAACTCTATAAGCCTTACTGTTAGTAGAATATTCAAGAAAAATCCCATAATCAGATTTAGCATCAAATTTACTAAGATTATCCTTGTCATTCAAAATGAAACACTTGCATCCAAAGACTTTAAAATAGGAAATATTAGGAGTCTTACCATTCCAGATTAAATATGGGGTTTTGTTAAACCCTTTATGAATTGATACTTGATTTACCATGTGATAAGTTTCACTTACTGCTTCGGCCCAGAAGTAGGTTGGTAAGCAATTTTCATTTAGCATTGTTCTAACTATCTCTTGAAGTGTTCTGTTCTTCCTTTTCACTACACCATTTTGTTGCGGTAATCTTGGTGCAGAAAAATTGTGAACATAACCATGCTCTTCACAATAACTTACTACTTCACCATTTTTAAATTCTCTTCCTCTGTCACTACGAATGTTAATAATAGAACATTGATTCTCATTTTGAACACGTTTACAAAATTTTGCAAGAATAGAAGCAACCTCACTTTTCTTAGGAAGAAAATATACCCAAGTAAGTCTATAATAATCATCAACTATAACAAATGCATAGAACTTACCACCAAAACTAGCAATAGAGTTAGGCCCAAACAAATCAAGATGCAATAATTCAAGACATTTAGACGTGGACGTGTGCATCTTTTTCTTAAATGATGATCTAACTTACTTGCCTAATTGACATGCATCACATACTTTATCTTTTACAAATTTCAAATCAGGTAGGCCATGTACAAGACTCTTCTTAGATAAGTTAGAAATTAACTCCATACAAGCATGCCCAAGTCTTCTATGCCATAACCAACTATTTTCATATAAAGCATTCAAACAAGATAAATTTTGAGAATTAAAATCATCAAAAGAGCAAGTATACACATTCTCAAAACGTGATGCAACTAGCAAAATACTACTATCATGACTATTCTTAATGATGCATCTATCATGATCAAATATAGCATTATAGCCCTTGTCACATAGTTGACTAATACTAAGCAAATTATATTTAAGTCCGTCAACTAGTAACACATCTTTAATAAGGGTAGTATCATTACCGATATTACCTATATTGATAATTTTACCCTTTGCGTCGTCTCCGAAAGTCACATGACCTCCATCTTTAGGTGTGAAAGATGTAAATTTTCTTTTATCTCCCGTAATGTGTTGAGAACAACTACTATCCAGGAACCATTTATCCTTGCTTATTGATACTTTTAGAATAACCTGCAAGGAATACCTCAAATAGTTCCTAAGTGGTACC
This sequence comes from Eucommia ulmoides, assembly GCA_016647705.1. Lineage (NCBI taxonomy): Eukaryota > Viridiplantae > Streptophyta > Magnoliopsida > Garryales > Eucommiaceae > Eucommia > Eucommia ulmoides. The sequence continues at coordinate 26,316,569 of CM028327.1, read as the reverse complement.
CAGCCTAAGTGGGTCCGATCTTGTTAGTCGGCACAATTTTAGTTCTTTTTAGAACCCAAACTTTTCTACGATTAGATATTTTAGCAAAACATCTGTGGATAGTATATCCCACAATATTACATTTAAAGCATTTAACAAGATCCTTGGTTTCAGAAAAGAATTTATGAAAGCATTTTTGTTTAAGATTATTCTAAAATCCAATAACGGCTTTATCAAAAACTCCACATGAACTTCCCAAAAGCATTTTCAAGTTATTTTTACCGCTGGTGAATTTGAGAACAATTGATTGCAAATCCATCAATTTAGATTTCAATTTATTGTTTTCAGATTCGTAGTCCACCACTAGCTTGTTTAATGTGTTAATTGTAATTTGAAGGGTATTTATTTAAGAACACTGGTTTTTATAATCATGTGACAGTTCTTGATAAACATTAAATAATTCATCAAAATTTAAAGGACAAGAACTTGAACAATCAGTTACCTCACCACCAGTGGCCATTAATGCAAGCATGGACGTATCCTCACTATTTGATTCTTCCGAGCTACTTGAATCGGTATCATCCCAAGTAGCCTTCGTTAATTTCTTCTTAATCTTCTTTGCTTTCTTATTTTCTTTCTTCTTCTTTTCCTTTTCTCTATCTTTCTTCGGTTCGGGATAGTCATTTTGAAAATGACCGGTCTTACGACAGTTGTAGCATTCCACTTTAGATATGTTGAGGTTTCTTCTTCCACAGAATGTGCGCCAAGTCATTCTTCTAAAATTATTTGTGAGAAGTGATACATTTTTCTCTTTCTCACTATCAAGACTTTCATCATCACTGTTATCCGCCAAGGATTTTCTCTTTCCATTTCCGATATCATCCTTATAACCTTTAATCACCGATTCATGAGTCATCAAATTGCCAATGAGATCATCAATATTGTATTTCCCAAGATCCTTGGCTTCCTCGATTGCCGTCACCTTTGACTCTCTTATTTTTGTCAAGGACCTTAGGACCTTTCAGACTCTATCCTCCATGGAGTATGACTTTCCTAGTTAACTCATATTGTTGCATATGTTGTTGAAGTGAGTGTACATCTCATGAATCGATTCATTCTCTTCCATTCTAAACAGCTCAAATTTTCTCATAAGAGCATTGATTTTTGACTACTTTGCTTGACTTATCTCTTCGTGGGTGACTTGTAGCTTATCCCACATCTCCTTTGTAGATTTGCAACTTGAAACTCTAGAATATTTGTTAGCGTCTAAAGAGAAAAAGAGAATATTGATAGCTTGAGAGTTAATGGAGAGTTTTTGCTTATCGTAAGAAGTAAGTCGTTTTTTCTTCTTCTCAACTCCGTTTTTCATTGGAATGAATGGACCATCCTTGATTGTAAGCCACACGTCGTAATTTGTAGCTTGAATAAAGGTTATCATCCTGTCTTTTCAAAATGAGTAACTTTTACTTGCAAAAGAGAGTGGTCAGTGCATAGACTGTCCCTCAGCTAGTGTGTCTACTATGTGTGTCATGTGATATTTGTTAGGTAAAAAGTTTGATCTAAACCAACTTTGATGCCAATTGTTGGCCTAGTATAATACCTAAGAGGGAGGGTGAATTGGGTTATTAAACAATTATCAGAATAAAATTCAATAAATCAAATAATTAATTTTAATTCTAAATTAATTATTATCTTTATATCACAGATGAATAATATAATTAACTAAGTGCACACCCAAACAACAAAAATAACAAAGTAAATATAGCAGCATACCAAAGATTTATACTAGTTCACCAAGATACTCTTGGCTAATCCAGTCCCCCAAGCTCCACGGAGGTCGTACCCACTAAAACCAAGATCCTTTTAAAGGTAGGAACCAAACTCTCACATCGATTCTTTTACAGGCTCAGAATCAACCTTTACAATATCCTTTTCTTAGGATAAGGAAGAACCTCTACTTTTTATAGGCTAAAGAATAATGTAATTCTTTTTAACACTAAGGCTTAAGAATCAAAATCTCACAAAACACTCCAACTATCATTTTCCCAAGTAAAGATAGAACCTTTATAAATCACTCAAATCGTAATTCTATCCAGGAAGAATCACTACCTCAATCTCTTTACAGAAAGATACTGAAACCCAGCTACCCTTGATTAAATACCCCCAACAATATTTAACCCATCACACTACTCTAAAAAACATAATAAGTAAGAAATCTCACTTGAAGACTTTACCACCTCAAATAAATAATAACTCAATTAATATCTCAACTAGTGATAGAAAAACGTGAGATAGAAAAATCTGATTTTAAACAAGATATGGGTAGCAAATTGGAGCACGTAATTAGATTCAAGAAATTGTTTGTAAAAATATTTTCTTCAAAAATCAAAAATAATTTCTAAGATCAATTTTCAAACAATAATCAAATAATGCAATGAAAGAATATAATTGGAAAGATCTCACCCAAAATCCACGGAAAGAATGATTAGAACGATGTAACTTCAAATTCGATAACAACAAAGAATAATAGCAATTGATCTTCAAGATCGTCTCTCAGAAAAGCTCATAATATCTTAATATAATAACTCTTAGAACAACTCTCTTGATATTGATTAATTCTCTCTCATCAATGATATAAGAATTTCGCAGATCTTTATATCGGAATATGAAATCAACCTTCTAACGGTTAGTTTACATATGTCATGACAATTAATAGCACTTATAGACCCCTTATATCATAATAACTTTATTTAGGTTCAATTTCACTTAAAAACAACTTTCAAATCTCTTAATTAAATCCCCAAATATTTCTCAATCTCAATTAATTAGAATAGAATCAATTTAAAATACCAAATTGAGAAACATTAACATTTAATGAACCATATTAATAGGATTTAATTAATATGTGAACCATATCTTAAATATAGAAAATATCCCCAAAATCTCTCTCAAATCCCAACAAAAAATGGCCACTTTTGGATATAATCTCTGATAAAATAATATCCTGAAACAACGCATCTGATCGACCGGTCAGTTGACTGCCCAATTCAGGTTGTAGCCAAGCCATCATTGCTGCGTTTATCGGTCAACCTGTCTGTCGACTTGTAGATTCAGAGAGTTTATTTTGCCTTCATCAGTCAACTTATAGATTCAGAGAGTTCAGCCCTCCTAGTCGGTCAACCTGTCGGTCGACTTAGAGATATAGGATCTTTCAGTTGCTTGGTCTGGTCGACTTATCCGTCGATTGATGTCTTTTAGATCTCTTATCTGAACACGTTTTTAACTTATTTTCTTTTTCGTTTTTGCCCCTTTAACCATTTTCTCATCTAAATTAGCTCCACTAATATTCTTATATTCTATTTTAGTTATTTAAAATTATTTTTTTCAAATCACATAGGAGCAAATAAATTTCACTTAATCAAAACACACATAAATAATCAAATACATTTTGTGCTATGTGTGTGTTCTTAATTGGGATATGAAAAGTTAAGACTCACCTGGGTTGTTTTCCCTAATTTCTTCAAACTCTTAATTCTTCAATATCATCGTTTAGCATCCATTTTGCATTTTATTACTAGAACTATAAATCACTGAAACACTCAACTAAAACGTTAGTTCCACCAAAATATCAATGCTTAATTGTTCATCAAAATCTTAGGATCAACAGCATTGTTCTAGGTCATCTGGTTTCTTCCAAAGGTCTTGAAATGGATAGAACGAAAATTGAAAAAATTGAGAAGTTACCTCCACCAATGAATATAAAAGAGGTTCGGAGTTTTTTAGGCCATGCCAATTTCTATAGAAGATTTATAAAGGACTTTTCAAAGATTATTAAGCCTTTATGCAATTTATTGGAGAAATACACTCTGTTCATCTTTAATGATTCATGCTTGAAGGCATTTTATATGACGAAAGAGAAATTAATCTTAGCTCATATTGTTGTTGCACCCGATTAGAACGAACCGTTTGATATTATGTATGATGCGAGTGATTATGCAGTTAGAGCAATCTTGGGCCAAAGAAAAGAAAACAAAATTGAGCAATATACTATGGAAGTAAAACTCTTGATGATGCACAAGAGAATTACACAACTACAGAGAATGAGATGTTGGCAGTTGTATTTGCATGCGATAAATTTTGATCGTACATCATTGGTTCAAAGGTAATTATCTACACAGATCATGTAGCTATCCATTATTTGTTCATTAAAAATGATGCAAAACCCCGTTTAATTCGATGAATTTTGTTACTTCAAGAATTTGATGTGGAAATTTGTGACAAGAAAGGAAGTGAGAATGTCTTAACACGATTCGGTACTCCAAGGGTTATTATTAGTAATGAGGGAACTCACTTTTGCAATGAGGTGTTGGGCGCTCTCTTGGCAAAGTACGGGGTGAGGCACAAGGTAGTATTAGCCTACCACCCTCAAAGAAATGGGCAAGCCGAAATATCCAATCGGGAAGCTAAGCAAATTCTCGAGAAGACAGTCAATGTCCCTACAGTAGACGTACCGCACTGCTTTCAAAACACCAATTGGAATGTCCCCATCTCAAGTGGTGTTTAGAAAGGTGTGCCACTAACTGTTCGAGCTAGAACACCTTGTATTTTGGGCAATCAAGAAGCTCAACTTTGATCTAAAGGCTTCCAGGGAACAACGATTTCTTCAACTCAATAAGTTAAAAACATTCTAAAACAAAGCCTATGAAAACGCCTGAATCTACAAAGAGAATACTAAGAAATGGCACGACAAACAGATCTTAAGAAGAGAGTTTAAGCCAGGAGAACAAGTAGTACTTTTTAACTCCTGACTAAAGCTCTTCCCAGAAAAACTGAGATCAAGATGGTCTGGTCCATTCAAGGTAATTTAAGTGTTCCTATTCTGTGCAGTGGAATTACAAGATAAAGACGAACAATCCTTCGGAGTAAATGGTCGAAGACTCAAACACTATTATGGAAGAGAGGAGTGCTTTGTGGAGAAAATTGTGCTTAAAGATACGAACTAAGACCGCCAGGTGAGTCCAGCTAGGGACGTTAAATTTAGCGTTTCTTGAGAGACAACCCATCCATTTTTATTTTGCCATTTTATTTTGTTAAAAAAAACAAAAAAAAAAAAAAAAAAAAAAAAAAAAAAAAAAAAACTTCTTGGAATTCGGATGAGTATGTTTGGGTTAAAATTGAAGACGAAAAAGAGAGCCAAGGTTTGAGCAGCATTTTCGAGATGCAGATAAATATTTTTGGGCTAAAATTGAAGACAAGAAGGAGAAATATGGTGTTCAGATCAGAAACTTGGGGCTGCCGCATGGAAAAAATGTGAAAATTGGATGTTCCTAGCATAAACTTGGCGCTGCAGTGGAGAAAATCGAGACTGCAGCGCAAAAACGAGGATAAGAATGTGAGAAACAAGTCAGAACATCCGCACTACAGTGCATTGTAGCATGGTACCCCACCAGACATCTCAATAATGCTTTTTGGTGTTGCAGCGCGAACTCATTCGTGCTGCAGCACGAGCCCCTTTAATTAAAAGTAAACCCTAGGCCCATAACGGCATTGCAATGCCATTTTACCCACACTGTAGTGCTATCTTCTTTGTTTCAAACTCCCATTCAGTTCGTGATCCCCATTTCAACTTCCAAATCGAAATTGCTCATTTTTTCTTCTCCCAAACACACCCAAACCTAACCCCTAACCCCTAACCCCGAAACCTACCAATTATTTTTGCGAATCTCACTAATCACCCTCATTCATTCAAGAATTGGTTCAAGCATTTCAAAGTTCATCACGAATCTCAAACCAAGAACTTCAAGTAAGTCTATTTTGTTTGGGTTTTGAGATATTCGTTAGTTAGTCGGTAGAATTGTTACATTTTCGCGTGGATCTAGTTATTATGGAAGTTTTAGTGACAAATTTCACGAATTTCTTGTTGTTGTGTAGTTTGGTTCGCGATTTTGGGTTATTATTGCAAGTGTGCGGTGTTTCTACTAAACTTTTGGGTTGATTTCGGTAGAGGTGGTTCGTGATATACTTATTCGTGTAGTGTGGAATTGTTTATTGTGCAAAGTCTTGATTCTTCATTACTTTCGTTTGTCAAAAATACCATTGAAAAAATCTACAAAGAGGGGCTGAGACACTCAATCTCGCTCATACAAGTCTTAAAGATTCGTATCCGCAGCGGCCGAAGCAAGATTCAATGCTTACGTAATTAAGAGGGTCGGATTGAGAGAAATGGGATTTGAAGTGACGAGATCACAATACCCAGATTTTCTCACCGTTATCTAGTTACATGGATGGAAGGTATACTGTCAACAACCGGGTACCGCAACGACGACAGTTGTGCAAGAGTTTTATGCTAATGCCAAATAAGCATCAGATTTTCCATGATGGTTCGTGGGAAATTAATAAAATTTGATATTATAACTATCAATCAGCACTACAAAATTCTCATTCCCAATGTGCAACAACTCACTCAAATTGCCAAAAACATTAATCTTGACGATGTCACAACCTCAATTTGCAGAAGCGTAGTCGAATTGTTCATTGTGCGAAAGGTTCATACAACTTTCATGACAAAAGAACTTATGACACCATTCAAAGTTTGGCATCACTTTATATATGCCAAGATGTCTCTTACTTTCCATCTAATGGAGGTCACCCAAGAGTGTGCATTAATGCTTTATTGTATCCAGAATAACTATACAATCAATATCGGGAGTTCGATTAGCTCAAACATCCAGCATGCTGCTAATAATCTCGCAATTGACCTTTCATTCCTAACTCTTCAGACAGAGTTGATTGCAGTAGCCAATGTTTGCACAGAGGGTCAAGAAGTCCTCCAGCCTAAAAAGCCTATTACCGACATCTTTATCAATCGGATCTTAAAGAATGAGGCCAAGGTTGAGGACGTGGCAGGTCCATCCAGACCACCTCCACAACGAGCTGCTCCTTGCTCCTCGACGTTTGATATGTATGCCTTACTATAGCTCCACGGCTCAGAGATCGGTGCACTTCATGCTTGACAATCACATTTTGAGCAATATGTAATAGGTTGACAAGATCATTTTGAGTAATACATGACATCATGGGCGAAACAAGAGCACAACTGGAATCTCTAATGAGCCTAATACGATGCTTCATGCTACCTAATGATTGGCTAATCATATCAGACGTTGGGCTAAATGTTCTCGTACCTCGGATTGCAGTTAGATCAAAGGTTGTCGAATTTTCCTCAAATATCACCATTTCCAGACGATCTTGGGCAACCACTCCAACCATTTCAGTCATACCAGTCATATCAACCGTATTTACCGCCACCATACCACGATGAAAACCAGTAGGAGGCGAGATATTAGCTCTCGCCTCCCAAGTATGTTCTCTCATTCTCAATGCAATTTAACTTCTCTATTTTTATCATTGAGGACAATGATTTCTTTTATCCTGGGAGTAGGATGAAATGTTTCGCTGAATATGCAAATTTTTATGTGTGCTTTGTTTTCAAAAATATATGTGTGTATATATATATATATATATATATATATATACGCACACACACACAACTGGTTGCAATTGGTGAATTGTTTCAATAAGTTTTGGTAGTCGTTAACCGATGATGAAATTGTCTCCTCAGTCATTTTCGAGATCCTGTGTAATATGTCTTTTGTGTTTTCTATGTGCTTAACTTTGGGTGAGTATAGGACACTCTCGTTTCTGATTTTGACATGCACGAAAGATGTTGACATTCATCATTTAGTTGACTAGAGGGCAATTATTTATCAAATTTGGATTCATGATGTTATAAAGATTTTAGAACCCGGTTTAGTGAAACTTGAGGCAAAATCACAAGCTAAATAGTCTAGGAGAGATGATTTAGGCATTCATTTGGACGGTTTGAGTCTTTTCAAGCCTACCCATAGAATTTTATCCCTTTGTAGTCCCCTTCGAGCCTAATAGCCATTTCATTTTTCACCCACATGAATTGTTGTAAGCCAAATAAATACTAGTCCCTATACTCTAGGTATGTTTTAATCTTTTCTCTTCTTGTGTTGACTTTGGGTTATACAAGTATGGGGGGATTTGAGTCGTGAAACACTTTGAGGGACTCGGTATCGGGCCATATGGTTTTATCCCTCATTTGATCGATGTTAATGAATATATATATATATTGTTGTATGTTCACGACTCAAGTAATTCAATGTGATATTTTTCTTTGTTGAGAATAAAAAGGTGATAAGGGAGACGATTGTAATGGGGTATTTTGGGAATTTTTATTGGAAATTGATAAAGTCCAAAAAGGTGAGTGACGTGCCTTAGGTGAAACAATCCTAAATATTTTATTCCTTACCTAACCATTATCTTAGCCAAACGTTACAAACCACTAAAGTCATATTGATCTCTGATACTAACTTAACTTACATTAGTTGAGAGTAGAGCTAAATCGGGCCAATGGAATCTTGTTCTTAAAAGAGAAAATAATAAAGCTTCTTGGTAGATAAACTAATCTGGATACCGTTTGGTCAAATGTCAGGGTCCTAGTGCATGCTTTGAGAAACTTTTGTGCTTTGTATACACTCCAATTGTTGAAAATCTGGAACATCACAAGGGATCACTGTATATTAGAAATCAAAGCACCAGGACACGTTGAGGATAAAAAGTTATCATTAGGACAATTTGGGACAATCACCAAATGTTTGAGATTTAGTATTGTTTTTTTTTATTTTGGCGTTTTGCTTGTTTGTTGAGTGCAATTTATTTTCTTGTTTTGAATTTGCTCGGGACTAGAAAAAGCTTAAGTATGGGGGTATTTGATAAGTTGATTTCTAATCATTATATCCCCAAAATTAAATGTTAGTTTTGAGTGATTTTTAGTGTTTTTGGTTGTTAGTTCCTAATTCTATTTGGATTTATTGTGTAGGTCAAGGAAAACGGAGAAAATGAATCAAAACAGTGAAATCAAGAGTAAAAGGCTAGTAGCAGCAGGGCTGCAGTGCCAAAGCAATGGCGCTGCAATGGTGGCCTATACCATCTTTTGGCACTGCAGCGCCATTAACACTGCCCTAATTCTAATTAGGGTGGCACTGCAGTGTGGATTTGGGGCTGCAAAGCTAACCTATGGGTCTGGATTGCTGAAAATTGAGCATTCTTGAATAGATAAGGGGTTAGACACTAGAGGCAGGGAGAAAAATCAGAGGATCACCTTTAGGGAGCGGATTGGACGAATTTGATTTGAAGAATTCACAAGATTAGAATCAAGAAGATCAGGATTGAGATTAAAGACCTGAACCACTCTTGCAAATCTAGTTTTTTTCTTCTCTTATCTCTTTACTTCTTAATCATGCCAAATCTGAGATTTGTGACTGCCATTTTAGTTTGATTCATGAGTTTTTCTTTGAATGATACTATAGTTATATTGATAAACGATATAATCACGTTCAACTAATTTGCTCTTATCTAGGGGGTGTTGAATGATTTTGTAAGAACTATGTTTTAAAAACATAAGCCGTTGTTAGTTGGATTTCCTGTTTAAATCATTTATATTTCTTTGTGCTTATTGACTAATTTATGTGAGAAGTAAATCAGATATCCTAGATGTATAAGATTAAGCATTCGAGAGGTGATAATTTTATATATTGAAACAGAAGAAATACAACCTTGATTATATTGAGTTCGAGAGACTAACATAATCTGGGTAGTCATTTGATGGGTAAAACGAAGTGATTGGATAATTACTTGAGTTTAATAGATATATTAACTCAAATAATTATACAAATTATCTCACTTGGCCTTCGAGAGGTGGAAGTGAGGTTAATTTAGACACCCACGGCTAATGATTGGACATAAATTCAATTAACAACCGCAAGGATTAGTGTAGTTCAGCAAGTGATTTGAACCCCTCCTAGAATTTTAGTTCTATCAAGAATTCCATAAAATCCCATTAGTTTATTAATTTCCTTATCAAAAGTTACTTAATTATTAATCAAAATTCTCATCAAATCATTGTTGATCACTTAAATAAAATCAGGTCATTCTAATTGTAGTACTTAGTTAATTTGTCATTATTAATATCTGTGGAGACAATACTCACTCACACACTTTATTACTTGTTCGACCTCGTACACTTGCGAGTAACCAATAGCAAATAGATTTCGCAACACTCTCTATGAAATCTATCCACGTAATCTCCTAGACTTTCACCGAACTTCTATTAGAGCACCGGGATGTGAGTCATGGTCTTTCGCCTTCGTTAGGAGTGGATGAACCGAGCTAGGAAGAGCTACTTGAGTTGGGAGAAAGTAGAGATTGAGATTGGGGCCAGATCGCGGAACCATGATCGTCCTGCTCCGATAAGGGTGAGGGGAAATGATTTTCATCGCACCGCCACTGTGGCCATGTGCATATCTATATAGGATATAAAGATTGAGAGGTGATCTACTGGGTTAGTGGTCCCATCATATAGTTCTATCTAAGGGTGAGGGAACCTATAGCGTACTACCTCGTCTACGATATCTTCTATGAAATATGACCTTATCTCATCAGGTAATCGAGTTGTGCCCCTTGAGCCTTGCGGTTAGTGGAGAGCTACTTCTACCTTGTCCAGGCGGTATTCCACAACAGCTTTACCCTTGGGTGGTGCCACGGCCTGGCTGGAAACTACCCGGGCCCCTTGCTTCCAAGCTGGTGGGGAATGAAAATCAACCTCACGAGCACGGTAGACCTGGTGCTCACACCGGGCAACGTGGTTTGGTGCTCTACCTAGTAGGGATTCTTTTCAATCCTTAGCTTGGTGACCTTGTGAGGGTTGAGACGATGATCCCGAGACAATAAGGGGGCCAGATCCCTCTCCCTTACTACTGGTTACAAGACCGAGGTCGATCCCAGGGCATATGTCCAAAGGAGTGGATCATACGATCTCTAGACTCTTGGGGTTTTTCCTCTTCCCCTGTGGTTTGGAGAGCCAATCCCCCCTGCACGGGGGTAGGCGACATTCTTTGAAAGAAGAACCTGGAAATAGTTTTCAAATTTGCCAAGGCGGCGTTCCAAGTTTTCGATTCTTGATGCTTCAATGGCCCCGAACATCTAGCCTACCACGATGCCTGAGGACGGAGCTGATGGGCCTGCTTGGCTCACAAGAAGTAAATTTTATTCTTCAACTTGGATGGGGGCTGAAACCCTAGCATTCGACCTGGGGATCCTTGACATTTCTTAGTTTGAGTTGCTATTCACCGCGACGTTTTGATATCTTTGCTGAATAATTTGACCAAACCTCATGATCATCAAGTCTTAGCTAAGCAGGGAGTTGATAATCTAAGGAAACTTTTTATAAGATTCCCAAAGACGGCACCAAACTATTGGTGTCGAAAAATAGTTTACACCCATAGTATGGTTTAATCTGAATCCACATGGAAAGTTATCAATGATCTAGAGGCCATCTTTTATAGAAGGAGATCTTCTATGTTATTTATCTTCAAATCTATGGGCTGACCGAGCTGACCTAGGAGTTGTCCGGCTTGAGCTAAAGGACCCACCGGGGTTATACCTGATGAATCCTCCAGCGTGAGAGTAAAAGCTGAGGGGGAAAAAATTAGGAATACTTTGAATATTCTAAAAATGATTACCTTCATAATATTGTTCACCTTTCTTTTTATAGGTAAAAGGTTGATATGCATTTTAGAGATTAGGGGCCTTAAGCTTGGTTATCAACCTTAAGGCACCGAGCTAAACAAGAACTCTATTGTTGGTCTAGTCAGTAATCATCCAAGTCTCATGAAATGACCGACCTGAAGGTACCGAGCTGAACAAGAACTCTGTTGTTCAGGCTATTGATGACTTGTCATAAGCTAGTTTACATGGCGATCATAGGTGGAGCGGTTTTGGGGTTGGTCGATTTTTACCCACATCAAAATTAATCAAATTTTGTATTCTAATGTGTTCTTCGTCATTTGAGGATAAACGTGGTATATTTATATGCCAAAAATGATAAAGATTTGAATGGAAGTTTAACTCTCAAAGCAACTTATTTGAGGTTGGTTGAAGACTAAAATGGATGAGCAATCTCATATCGCTTTTGCAGGAAGAACTTGAGCACTATATCAAGTTACAAGTTGTGTGCAATCCAACATTAGTTGTGGACAACGAACTTGAGCCTATATCAAGTTATAAGTTGGAACCAAAAGGCAAGTCATTAGGTAACAAACATGCAACCTGAATTGGATAAGGTTGGGTAGAGGTCGGGGTTGGGTCAATTTGATCCAGGTTCAGATCGGGTTTAGATCGAATCAAATCGTGACCCACCAGGAATATTTATTTATATTTAAATAAGTGACAGTTTAAGCAGTTAATTAATTGCTTAACATTTAAGACTAAAACAGTATCAATGAACAGACATGAATGTTCATTGGTGACTATTCGGTGTAAACGTTCACGCGAACATGTGTCTTTTCAAATTGCATCCATTTAATGGCATCTTTCGATATTCTATAAATACAAGACTTCACATTCATTTCAGATTGTATGATTCACAACATATCATCAATTCCTATCACTACCAAATCACAAAATATATAAAAAAATAAAAAATAAAAATAAAAAATTATGAGAGTCCAAGCCCAAGTTCAGTTTTTTGAAGTTTTTAGTTTCAAATGTTTGTACCTGAAATTTGAAAATCATTGTACCCTCGAAAGTAGATGCCCATTCAATCATTAACACCAGTGTGGGGTGTGAATTATTGACACCTAGCGCCATCGGTGGATGGGCAATGAGGCATAATTCACTAAGCACTCATGATGGAGTAGGCAGTATTTCACAGAACGTCACGTTGAAGCATGGATCGTGCGATCCTGGAACCTCACCTGGTTTTCTCTTTGTCATGCGAAGTGCGGAGGCACGATAAAGGGCACGACATCAGGAGCTGTTCGCATCGCAACGAGGACGTTTTTGATATTGGGTGGGGGAGAGTGTCATGGACCATTGTTATCAAGGCGTTCAGAATAAAAAATCATGTTGGCTAGAGGGTTGAGCACTCAAATGCGACTCTCAACCAGCTGTGGGCATCCATTCGAAGTCAAGGCGTACCGACCCGGTTAAGTTTGAAGAATACGTCGCTGGTCATGGACCTAAAAAAAAATGAAGGGGTTAGGCCTCTCCTGCAAAAATTGGTCTGGAGTTGGAGCTGCTCTCTTGATGAGCTCAAGGCAGGGTAAAACTAGTTAGCAACCTAAAGAAGGCAGGCTTACCCCAACCTAAGCAAAAGCATTGGGGCGGCGCATAGGTAAATGCCGCTGCTAAAATTTGAGCCCGTGACAAGTGCTATCAAAGCAGGGCGCAATTAGCTCCACCGGTGAGTGACTCGCTCGAGCCGTGGGGACAACACTCCAAGCGGGAAAGAGTTGAGCTGCAAGAGATATTGCACCTAGCACCATCAGCGGATGGGCAGGAAGTCGTGATTCACCAAGCACTCATGATGGAGCAGACAGGGTTTCACAGAGCGTCACGTCAAAGTGTGGATCATGTGATCCCGGTACCTCACCCAGTTTTGTCTCTGTTGCGTGAAGTGTGGAGGCACGACAAAGAGTGCGGCATCGAGAGTTGTTCACATCTCAACGAGGATGTCTTCGATATTGGGTGGGGGGAGAGTGTCACGAACTGTTGTTATCAAGGCGGTCAGAACGAAGAATCATGTTGACTGGAGGGTTGAGCACTCAAATGTGGCTCTCAACCAGGTGTGGGCGTCCATTCGCAGTCAAGGCGTACCGACCCAGTTAAATACAAAGAATACGCCGTTGGTCGTGGACCTAACAAAAGAAAAAAGGGTTAGGCCTCCCCTACACAAACTGGTTTAAAGTTGGAGCCGCTCTCTTGATAAGCCCAAGGTAGGGCGAAACCATTCATCATCCTAAAGAAGACAGGTTTGCCCCAACCTAAGTGAACAGGTAGGGGTGCTACACGGGCAAATACCGCTGCGAAAATGTAAGCCCGTGACACTATGGTGAACTGTAACTTAATTAAATGATATTTTCTCTTACAATTAATTTGTTAACAAATTTGATTATTAATAAGGAAACATCAAGGTTATTTAACCGGTTTATTAACATTATTTAAAAAAAAAAAAATACTCTCTAGGTCATTTAACTAATTTTTTTACATAACAAAATGGTCAAAATATCTTATCGGGAAGACGACTTTGTAAAGATGAGAAGTTAGGAAGCACAAGCATAGGCACGCAAATCGTGTCCGACATAGGCAGAACACGCGGAAAAAAAAATACGTGTACCCCTAGATACAACAATATATTATTATTATTATTATTATTATTATTATTATTATTATTATTATTATTATTATTATATTTTTATGATTGTTTATGTTATTTATAACATCAACAAATTTCACAAATAATTTATTACATGAAAACAATAAATACATAAATGGATAAAAAAAATACTATAATACTAAATAATTTTTAAAATTATCAACTAAGCATGTCAAGAAATTAATATTATACACAATCAAATAAATCATAAGAATAATATTCATCGTTCAATCCAGTTTGACAACAAAATAACAAAAGTAAACAATCAAATTTCAAAACAACAAAAAATATCTCTTACTTGAAGACAATATTTCATACTCTTCGACTTTTCTTCGTTCCTCTTAATTATAAAAGTATGCTTACATACATTCTTCTCTTTAACTTTATTTCAACTTCTCTATGTGGTGGGACATGATAAGCATCTCTACAATTGAGGAACATTAATACGCTTTCATGCATCATGATACATCTATGATCGTGTACATATTTTTCTTCAGGAGTACACGTGGACAAAACGTGTCTATTACGTATCCGTGGATTATCATGTCCGATACGTGTGCCTATGTGTTCAACACGGGTATGATTAACTTAAGAGAAGTGTTCGAGGAAAAAAAAGTAAAACATATATAACGAAGAAATTTAAAGTAATAATTATATATTGACCTGGAAGATCTTGAATTCATTTTATTTTTTATTTTTTATTTTTTACTTGTTTTTTGTTTTATTTATTTAATTTATCTACAAATGTGAGCTTGAATCCTTACGCTGCGTTTGGTACGTTGAAATGGAATGACGATAGGATTGAAATTAATATGGTAATAGAATGGAATGATTATTACCATTCCTATATTTGGTGACGAAAGGGATTACATGTGGTATTGAAATGACATCAAAGGATAAAATAGTAATTTAATTAAATTTTCAAATGGTATAATAGTTAATTTAATTAAATTTTATTTGAATTTAAATATTTATTTAGTATTTGGTCTTATTTTTTTGGCAAATTATTGATTAAAACCTAATCCTATATAATTGAGATTAACCAATACCAAGTTTATCTTGGTATTGGTTAATCTCATGCTTTGTGGGATTAGAAATTCTTTAGTAATGGAAATGTGATTAAATCCTATGAATCAAACATAGGAATGGAATGACCATTCCCATGGTTATTCCAATTCCATCTTAAATTCCATGTACCAAAGGCCACCTTAGAGAATGGATGTTTCTGCTTCAGGAGGTTGAAATTTCTTGCAATGATTGTTGGATTAGGAATATAATTCAATAATCCAAAATTTGCGAGGTAAAAATAATCATTGTTAATAACGGGAAGTAATATTCCTTAAATTTGGAAAAACAAATAAAAAAAAAAATCTGTCTTTTCTTCAATAGAATTTTTTGCCGAAAAATATTTTATTTGTTCTTCAAATATTAATTTTTAAAATTGGCAAGTTATTTCTTGGGAACTAATTCAACAGTAGGACAATTTATCCTCCCAAAATTGGAAAAAACAAATATAGAAGAAAAATAATAAATTTATAATAATCCCCTTGTATTTAATATTAAAACTTATGTTCAATTACTTTTTTAAGAGTAAAATAGTAAAATACTTGAAGAAAAAAAAATCAATAATAATTGTTGGTGTCTAAAAATGGTGAACATCTCGGGTTGATTCGGTCAGAGTCCACGCATATTTTTCTTACTGAGGTGGAGGTGATGTGTTCTGAACGCAAAGATTGGAGATCGAGATTATTTTAATGTTTTGTTGTCTATAGTCACTTCCATATAATCTGAGCTCACTTGTATTTACACAAAGACCCATCGAGAGGTTGTGCTCGGTGAACTCCCTCCGGCGTGAGAGTAAGATCTCAGGAGAGAAAGATTATTTTATGCTTCAAGATGGTTGTTGAGTATTACCTGGGGCATTGAATGCCTGGATATTTATATAAGATGAGCACAATTAGTGTCGCAGGATTACAGCCTGAGAGAGGTTAATTACGGTAACTCGGCGCGTGGTCAATGAGAGGGTGCGTGAAATGATTAGGACTTTGGGCCTTTTTATTCGGCTTATCCAGAAGAGCCCATGGGCTAGCCCAAGTATCTTAAGAGATTGAGCCTAGCCCATAAGAGTGATGGAGCCTTCTCTGGTGGAGTAGTGAGCTCTGGTAGGAGATCGTTGGTCAGATGCCAGCATGGATTGTCTTGGTGGAGAATCCTTCAACTCTGAATTTTGGACTAAGATCGTTGCTCTGAGCTTGGAAAGATGATGGGATGTTTGGTGCTAGGATGACAGAGCACAAGTAGCTCGGTTGAACTCCTATTGACACTCATGTTGATAATGACCGAGCACAACTAGGTTGGGAGCTCGAGCTCGGTTGATTTAGCTGACTTACAATGTTGACAAGCTTGGCCAAATTGGAAGAGTCTTCATGTTGAGGGGCTCCGAGCACAAGGAGCTTGGAGCTCGGCCAACAATAGACTTCTGAGAAGGTTGTCTATAGCTTGGACAAGATCATGAGGTTGGAGCTCGGCCAGGTCATGGAAGGCCATATAGGAATGCTACCATGAGGTCAGAGCATGACCAGGTCATGAGATCGGAGCTCGGCTAGGTCATGGAAGGCCCTATGAGGATGTCACCCTAAAGTCAGAGCTTGGTACCACAAGGTTGGAACTGGGCAATAAGGTAAATGGGTATTTGGTCCTCCTATATCCTCTAGTCAGAGCTTTGTAAAATCCCCACAGATGGGTATCACAATGTCATTCACATGCGAGGTGGAATTTAAAGAGGGTCAACCTTCCACGTAAGGCTTGCTGATTGAAGTTTAATGGTTGATGGATTTTTCCCACATCAATTGTTGATCCTAAGATTTTGATGAACAATTAAGTATTGATGTTTTGATGGAACTAATGTTTAATTGAGTGTTTCAGTGATTTAAAGTTCCAATAATGAAGACGTCAAATTAAATGGATACTAAATGAAGATATCAAGATAATGAAGAAGAATTAAGAGTTTGAAAAAATTAGGGAAAACAACCCAGGTGAATCTTAACTCTTAATATCCCATTTAGGAATACACACATGACACAAAATATATTTTATCTTTTATGTGTGTTTTGATTTAGTTAAATTGTTTGCTCCTATGTGATTTGAAAAGAAATAATTTTGAATGACTAAAATGAAATATAAGAATATTAGTGGAGCTAATTTAGAAGTGAAAATTGGTCAAATGGGAGAAAACGTCGAAGAAAATGTATTAAAATGAATTGGAAAGAAGTGTTCAACAATAAGGAGTCGACTGATAAGTTGATTGATGCGTATAAGACAAACATAGTGTATTGATTAGTTGACTGATAAGTCAACCGATGAGAAGAAAGTAAAGTCTCTGAATCTGGCAGTCGACTGACCAGTCAACCAATAGAGCTGTTTTATGATTTTGTGCATTCCGAAATCATATATAAAATTAGCCCTTTTTTGTTGAGATTTGAGACAGATTTAAGGGATATTCTCTACATTTAAGATATAGTTTATATATTAATTAAATCCTATTAACATGATTCATTAAATATTAATGTTTCTCAATTTGGTACTTGAAATGGATTATATTCTTATTAATTAAGATTGAGAAATACTTTGAGGGTTTAATTGAGAGATTTGAAAGTTGTTATTAAATGAATTGAACCAAAATGAAATCTTTATGGTATAAAGGGTCTATAAGTGCTATTAATTATCATAACATATGTAAACTAGTCGTTAGAAGGCTGATTTCATATTTCTTTAAATAGACCTGCGAATTTTATTTTAGGACTAATCATTACAAGAGAGAGAATTCATCTATTATCAAGAGAGATAAAAATTTATCAATTGAGTGAACTTTTCTAAGAGATATCTTATTGAGAATTGAGTGAACTTCTCTAAGAGAATCATTTGCTGATCATTGCTGCTACTGATTTGAAGTTACATTGCAATACTATTTTCTTTCGGTGGATTCTGGGTAAGATCTTTTCATATTTCTTATTGTTTGTTTATTATCTATATTTGGAAATTGATCTTATAAATTATTTTTGATTTTTTAAGAAAATATTTTTTACAAACAATTTCTTGAATCTGATTATATGCTCCAATTTGCTACCCATATCTTGTTAAAATTAGATTTTTGTATCTCACGTATTTCTATCACTAGTTGGGATATTAATTGAGTTATTGTTTATCTGAGGTGGTAGAAGATCCGAGTGAGATTTACTTCTTATCAGTTTTTGTATTGGTGAGTTGTGACTGGTTAAATACTATTGGGAGTATTTAATCAAGGGTAGTCAGGTTTCAGTCTCTTCCTGTAAAGAGATTGAGGTAGCGATTCTTCCAGAATAAGAATTGTGTTTTGAGTGATTTGTAAATGTTCTATCATTACCTGTGAAAAAATATCATTGGAGTGTTTGTGAGATGTTTTGATTCTTGAGCTTTAGTGTTAAAAAAGGATTAGGTTAATCTTTAGCCTGTAAAAAGTAGATGTTATTCCTTAGCCTGAGAAAATGATATTGTAAAGGTTGATTCTGAGCCTGTAAAAGAATCGGTGTGTGGGTTTGATTCCTACCTTTAAAGGAATTTTGGTTTTAGTGGGTGCGACTTCCATGGAGCTCGGGGGACTAGATTAGCCAAGAGTAGCTTGGTGAATAAGTATAAATCTTTTGTGTGTTGCGTTACTACTTTGTTATTTTTGCTGTTTGGGTATACACATAGATTGATAATATTATTCCGTTGTGTTATAAAGATAATAATTAATTTAGGCTTAAAGTTAATTATTTGATTTATTCAAATTTTATTCTGATAAGTATTTTAATTATCCAATTCACCCCCTCTTGGGTATTCTACTAGGCCAATAATTGGTATTAGAGCTGGTTTTAGCTCGTAAGGCTTAACATCCTAGCTAAACCGGTCACGTGCACACATAATGGATGATGTATTTTGTGTATCCTCTTTTGATAGTGGTAAATGTGTATATGATAATGTGATTTATGATTCTTGTGATTTTAGTGGTAGTGATGGAGATGATGATAATGAAAATGTCTATATTGTTATGAAAAAATTATTTTTTTTCACACTACTTTTTACTAAAGAGAGTTTTAGTTTAAAAATAAAAATTACTTTTTTTTTTTAAAATGGTGGAAAAAGTGTTCGAAAATGTAAAATGCATTTGGATGGTTATTATGGTTCAAAAGAATTTTCAGATGATGTTTTTGAAATTAATAATTTGCTCCCTAAAGTGAATTCTCTGGAGAAAATAGAGTTTTAAAAAATGAATTTGATATGATTTCCAAGTAAAGGTCAGATTTTGTTTCTAAAATCGATTTACTTAAGAAAAATTTTGAAAAATCAAAATTCGACCTTAAGTCTATTTCGAGAGATTCTCAAAATAATTTTTCTAGGCGAAGTGGATATGCTTCATCATTTTATCTTTCATCACAGGCCAGTAATAGTTATGCTTCTATTGTTATAAATGATTTATGTTTTACATCCCGTGTTTTCTATGATAAATCAGATTTGAGATGTTATTATTGCAATAGGGTTGGGCAATTTAAAGTATCATGTCCATTTCGGAACCCTAAGTTTATGTCTAACAAGGATGGATCCAAAATAAAATTGATATCGAAGAAAATTGTTGAAATGTCGCGTGCAGAATTACAAAATGTTGGAAGTGGACTTGAAGAAACAGTTAAAGAGTTTATATCAAAGCCAAAACCACAAGCCACGTGTGCAAAGCGAAGAGATGCACCAAAGACAAGAGGCAAGTTGTAAAGGAACTACAAGAGATATGTGCTAAGAGAAAAGCTGTACCAAAACCAAGATTGGATATTACCAGAAAACTACAAACAATACATGCAAAGAGAATCATCAATGAATCAAATGACAAAAATCAAAAAAAGAGATGATACGATCAAGCCAAGAAGAATTGCGCATCTAAATCAATTATGGGCTCAAATGAGGTAAAAAGTAAAGTCACCCCAAAAGATAGAAAATGTACTCCTAACCCTCCGCATTTTAAATTTATTAAATTTGTTAAAGAGGGAGAGTCCCAACTTACCAAATAGGTAAGTTGGTAATTATTTCTAAGACCTATTCTAAATGATATATTCTCCTGTTGTCTTAGAAACATTCTATGGTGATTATGACAACCACATTTTGTTAGGGGATAATTACATGTTTTTTATAATGTGCTTATATGCTTACATGTTATTGAGATTTTGAAATTGAAATGAGTTAAGTTTTTTATTAATCTTGATTTATTAAAATACATGATATTTTAATTGAGGTAAATTAAATGATAAAAAATAATTTATTTGATTTGAGTTGTTCAGGATCATGATTGTATGCTTACATGGATATATTTATAGGAATTAAGCAACTGGCTATATACATGGTAATAGGTTATTCTTATATGTCTTATATCCTTTAATTTTTAAATGATTATTATTGTGTAAGGGATTAAGCATGTTACGAGATAACATCCTTAATATGCATGTTATTGATTGAAATATAGTTCATATTCTTGAGCGTTAATGATTATATATTAATGAGAAGCATGTTACTTGAGAAGACTATATCTGAATTGATTGGATTAAGATTAGTTGAAATTGATTAGTGATCATACATGTTGATGAGAATAATTGATAAATATATGGTCACTTGATTTCTACTAATGATCTTCTTCCAAGCATGTTTAAAAGAGTTTCAGGCTTTAAGATTACTCAAGGAGAAACAAATATTCATATCGAAACTCAAAGTTGAGTCAAGAATAAGAACGAGATTGATTCAAGGATATAATTGATTAAAGTTAAATCTTCATTTAACTAAGTGGTAAAACAATCTCATTCTTGCATTATTATGAGAGAAATTTAAATATCATGATTTGATTATATGACTATTGCTATATGAGATTCTCTAAAAGTCATGTTTAAAATATGCGAAATATCTTGTATCAATTCATGACTCGTTTATCATTGAATTATTTGTCAATTTGCATAATCTCTAAATATATATAGTATGTGTTATTTGTTAATAATTATTGTTGAAAAATGGAGCTGAGTTGTTGGTTTTTTTTTTTGTTTTGTTTTTTTAATGAAATAAGTATGCGTTATATTGATAGCTTCATAAATTATCATTGAGAAATATTTCTTATCTTAGTGCGATAAAGATTATATGTTTCTAGATTTTATCTATAAGAAAGATATGTTTTGGTATCATGAGTAAGGTATGTGGACTTAACTGATAATTATATAATTGCATGCTATATTGTTGAAAGATTTTGATTGTCTCAAATTTATTCTCCTAAACATGAATTGACTTGTTTACAATTATATATGGGAAGAAATGTTTATAAGAGGGGTAATATTATGTCATGCTTATATTGAATGACGAGTTTTGTTAAAAAAATCAAAAGAGTTAATATGCTTGTGAAAAATTAATATCATGCTATATTACTAAGATGTTTTGATTGTCTTAAATGGGGGATTACATTTATAAGTGATTTTTGTGTTCCCCCCTCCCTAAATTTGTTTTTAAAGATAATAAAGGGGGAGAAATAGTGATGTTTTATTAAGGGGGAGTATTTTTTATTTATGCAAAAAGGGAGAAATTAATGATGTTTTATTAGTGATGAGGAGAATTCTTTAAAAAATTGTGCTTTATTGAGTGTTTTTAAATTGTGCATTATTGAAACATTCATTATGATACTTTAACGAGTTAAAGAACCCGTTTTCGGATTCAGGGGGAGTGTAATTATATTTTATTTTGAAGAAAATTTCAAAGTTAATTGTCATCATAAAAAAGGGAGAGATTGTTGATTCTAAGATTTTGATGAACAATTGAGTATTGATGTTTTGATGGAACTAATATATAATTGAGTGCTTCAGTCATTTAAAGTTCTAGTAATGAAGACGTCAAATTAAATGGATACTAAATGAAGATGTCAAGATGATGTAGAAGAATTAAGAGTTTGAAGAAATTAGGAAAAACAACTCAAGTGAATCTTAACTCTTAATATTTCATTTAGGAACACACACATAATACAAAATATATTTTATCTTTTATGTGTGTTTTGATTTAGTTAAATTATTTGCTCCTATGTGATTTGAAAAAAATAATTTTGAATGACTAAAATGAAATATAAGAATATTAGTAGAGCTAATTTAGAAGTGAAAATCGGTTAATGGGGCGAAAACGTCGAAGAAAATGTATTAAAATGAATTAGAAAGAAGTGTTCAGCAATGAGGAGTCGACTGATAAATTGTCTGATTTGTATAAGACAAACATACTGTGTTGATCAGTTGACATATAAGTCGACCAATGAGAAGAAAGTAAAGTCTCTGAATCTGGCAGTCGACTGACTAGTCGACCGATGGAGCTGTTTCAGGATCTTATGCATTCTGAAAGCATATCTAAAATTAGCCATTTTTGGTTGAGATTTGAGAGAGATTTTAGGGATATTCTCTATATTTAAGATATTGTTCATATATTAATTAAATCCTATTAATATGGTTCATTAAATATTAATATTTCTCAATTTGGTACTTGAAATAGATTATATTATTATTAATTGAGATGGAGAAATACTTTAGGGGTTTAATTGGGAGATTTGAAAGTTGTTATTAAATGAATTGAATCAAAATGAAGTCTTTATGGTATAAATGGTCTATAAGTGCTATTAATTGTCATGACACATGTAAACTAGCCGTTAGAAGACTGATTTCATATTCCTTTAAATAGACATGCGAATTTTATTTTAGGACTAATCATTCTAAGAGAGAGAATTCATCTATTATCAAGAGAGATAAGAATTATTCAATTGAGTAAGCTTTTCTAAGATATATCTTATAGAGAATTGAGTGAGCTTCTCTAAGAGAATCATTTGATGATCATTGCTGCTACCGATTTGAAGTTACATTGCAATACTATTTTCTTTCGGTGGATTTCGGGTGAGATCTTTCCATATTTTTTATTGTTTGTTTATTATTCTATATTTGGAAATTGATCTTATAAATTATTTCTGATTTTTTAATAAAATATTTTTTACAAATAATTTCTTGAATCTGATTACATGCTCCAATTTGCTACCCATATCTTGTTAAAATCAGATTTTTATATCTTACGTATTTCTATCACTAGTTGGGATATTAATTGAGTTATTATTTATCTGGGGTGGTAGAAGTTCCGAGTGAGATTTTCTTCTTATCAATTTTTGTATTGGTGAATTGTGACTGGTTAAATACCATTGGGGGTATTTAATCAAGGATAGTCAGGTTTCACTCTCTTCTTGTAAAGAGATTGAGATAATGATTATTCTTGAATCAGAATTGTGGTTTGAGTGATTTGTAAATGTTCTATTCTTACATGTGAAAAGGATCATTGGAGTGTTTGTAAGAGGTTTTGATTCTTGAGCCTTAGTGTTAAAAAAGATTAGGTTAATCTTTAACCTGTAAAAAGTATAAGTTTTTCCTTACCTTGAGAAAAAGATATTGTAAAGGTTGATTCTGAACCTATAAAGGAATCGATGTGCAGATTTGGTTCTTACCTTTAAAGGAATCATTATTTTTGTGGGTGCGACCCGCGTGGAGTTCGGAGGACTGGATTAGCCAAAAGTAGATTGGTGAACCAGTATAAATTTTTTGTGTACTGCATTACTAGTTTATTATTTTTACTGTTTGGGTGTGCACATAGATTAATAATATTATTCCGCTGTATTATAAAGATAATAATTAATTTAAATTTAAAATTAATTAGTTGATTTATTCAAATTTTATTCTGATAAATATTTTAATTATTCAATTCACCCTCCTTCTTGGGTATTCTACTAGGCCAACATCAATATTAAAAAATTATTCACCCATTTTTCATCACTCACACCAATTAAACAAGAAAGAGAAAAAAATTATTTCATCCACCAACGATGAATGGGGCAGGGCTACGTATCTGTAATTTTTCCCTTTAATTGTTTATCATTACTACCAAACAAATCATTAAGCGAAATAAGTTTTTACTAAAAAAAAAAAATCTCCCTTAATTGGCAATTAGGTGAAAGGGAGGGTAATACTGTCATTCAAAAAGGTTTTGTCAATCAATGCAAAAGGTATCGATTTGTCAAGAAAACAAAATTATATTTTATTAATATGTAATTTATTTAAAATAAAAAATCCTGTCTCCATCTATCGTCTTCCACTTCACTGTAACCTCTTACCATTTCCACAAAAAGCCCTAAACAGAGGTTGGATTATACTTGCCACTCAGTTACGCTATCATCTCTCTCTCTCTTCTGCCCCCCCCTCCCCCAAACACAGAGGTTAAAACTACAGTTGCTTCACCTTTTCGAGGGAACAATAATTCAACATCTTCAGCAAACAAAACCATAAAAAAGCCAACCAAACATCACATAATCTTTCAAGGGTTTTCTAGGATTGATCAAACAAAAGATTTGAAGCAAAAGAGAGTCTGCAATTCCACTCCTTCACCTTCCAAATCCCTCCAATTAACTTCCAACTCTCTCTTTTTCTCTCACCCACACACACAAATGAAACCCTAGTAGAAAAACTCGTCTTTCAACAGCAGCGGGGGGCATGAGGGTGTGCTCTGCAATAGCCGGTATAGCGTCTGAACCATTCTCGCCGGTTTCCAAAACTCTATCTTCTCTCCCCCTCTCACACTGTCGCACAAACACAACATTCTTGAAACCCAAGTAGGAAAATTATCCAGAATCAAGAGTTTCATCACCTACATCTGAGGCTAAGTTTACCCCTGAACTCTCTCTCCCTCTCTCTCACAGGCACAAAACCCTGAAATTCGATCAAGAAAACCAAACTATAATCAAGGATTACTTGGGTGTTTCAGGATCAACAGCTACATCTTATACTGTTTTCCCAAAATCATTCTCTTCTCTATCTCACACACACACACACACAAGCACGCACGCACTCGTACACACACCGAAGAGACCCGCTAAGAGCATCTCCAACAGATGTTGGATATGGTGTGCCAAAGGAAAACCTATCTACCTCAAGAATTGTAGGGATTTTTTTAGCCTTCATTGACAGCTACATCTTACCCTAATTCATCAACACCCCTCTCTCTCTCTCTCTCTCTCTCTCTCTCAGCTCACTCTCCCAAAACACACACTCATGGACTATTCACTAACCCTAGAAGCTGAATCCTCATCAACCACAGCAAACACATCACTGACCCCTTCTTCATCAGCTTCATCTTGTTCGCTCTCATCTCCACCATCGTCAGCCCCTTCCACCACCCCAAGCCGCTACGAGAGCCAGAAACGCCGCGACTGGAACACCTTTGGCCAGTACCTCCGCAACCACCGCCCGCCGCTCTCCCTCTCCCGCTGCAGCGGGGCCCACGTTCTCGAATTCTTACGCTACCTCGACCAGTTCGGCAAGACCAAGGTCCACTCTACCCTCTGCCCTTTCTACGGCCACCCCAACCCTCCGGCACCCTGCCCCTGCCCTCTTCGGCAAGCTTGGGGTAGTCTCGACGCCCTGATCGGCCGCCTCCGCGCGGCCTACGAGGAGAATGGCGGGAAACCGGAGACAAACCCCTTTGGTGCTCGGGCAGTGAGGCTTTATCTGAGAGAAGTTAGAGATTCGCAGGCAAAAGCAAGGGGTGTTAGCTACGAGAAGAAGAAGAGAAAGCGGCCACCGCCACAGGCCCCGCAAACAGGTTTTCCGCCGCAGCCGCTGTTGCCGCCGAGCTAATGTGAAGAACCTTTTGTGAGCCACTTATTTACCATGGATGATCCAAGATTTACATGAGAAATTAATGATGAGACAAAACTGCAATTATTAGTAGATTTAAATGGTTTATGAATCATCTGCTATTATTATTGCACTATCTTGATTATGAGAACATTAATTTAGTTAAACTTTTTAAATTTAGTTAACCTTTTACCAACATGCTCTCCCCCCAAATTTTGTTTCAATTTTCGTGGTAGGTTTGGTTCTCTATTTTATATATATATACACAAATTTCAACACAAAATTTAATTACAATTATATTTTAATGATTTCTCAATCAATTATTGCATCATCTTGATAATGAGTACACTAATTTATATGACTTATTACCCATATGTTTTCCCCACAATTTGGTTCACTAGTTATGGAATGTTTGCTTCGCTATATTTCTTTTTTCCCCAAATTTTTAACACAAAAAAATATTTATTCATAGAAAATTATATCTAAAACTTTATCTTTGTAATAAATTATTTAAATTCAAAATAGTAGTAATAGCCTTGGCAGTGGTATTTTTTAGTTTATGACTCAGACTTTAATTGAATTACCTGATAGGATTGAATCATTATCCGATTGACTTTTATATTAACTAATCAAATAATTTAGATTGATCCTAATGTCATGTCCCCATTTCAGTGCTTGTTTGCTACTGTTCTAGAGACTGACAATTTATTTATGGTCAAATTATGGATTTATGCATCCTTTTATATTTTTATCATATTGAATTTTCAAATGATACTGTGTGAGAGAGAATATACAATCCTAAATCTAAGTGGATAAAATCTAGTTATCATGTCGGACTTGTTGAATTTATCTCATATATTGAATGTGGAAGAGACTGATGATCAAATTATACGTATGAGAGAACACCTCATCTCGTAAGTTACCTTTTAAATCTGAGAGAGACTTAAGACCATTCTATATTAATATTACCTTTTGGGTTTGAGTGAGTCTGAGAGAGACCTAAGATCACCTTATATTAATATACCTTTTCGCTATGAGGGAGACTTAAGACTACTTTATATTAGTATCAAAGCACAAGTTACAACAACTCTGATATAAAAGCCAAAAAGGAAGAAGAGATTGATAGAGAATTATCCGACCAAAAGTTCGATACGTAAGACGGAGATTGTTAGGTTTATCTCATATGAAATGTAGGTTATATATGTAAAGGAAAAACTTATAAGTTCGATTTTTGAATTTGACAAACAGGTTCAAGATCACTCTACAGTTAAATCCTAGTTATCACCTTGGACCTAACTTTTTTGTCATGGTACACAAACCCTAACGCTTCATGTGTAAAATTGTAACTAATTTTGGTTGTTACCCTATGCCTATAATTTTGTTTCTATGGTATAATTGTTAGCGTCTGCTGGTGCTCCATTGCAATATTTTTATTGAAAAATCAAATTAATTAATTTTAATTACTACAAATACTAGTTGTTTATAATTGCACATTGATATATCATTGTTTTTCACTTTTGGTGTAGTTTAGGTTCATTCTGGTCAGAATAGTTAATTATAAAAATTAAAGTGAAACTTTAAGGAATCATAAAACAATACTATTGAGGCACAAGTAAAAAATATAATTTAATTTATGTTTAATTTTTTTTTTTTTTATCAAGTCTTGTTTGTAATCATGTGTTCATAAAATTTATTTGCCGTGAATTTATGCCATTAATAGTTACAATATTATCAAGTGATTTTGAATGTCTTATATAATTAATGTCTAATTTTTTATGTTTAAAATTATAAATTTGATAAAAAAATGTATTGAAATTTTATAATGATTTTGTTAGTAGTTCGTTCATAATATATATATATATATATATATATATATATATATATATATATATATATATTGTATCTAAAATTATCATAATCAAAATTAGCTGACGTGCCGCTAAAAGTGGTAGTTAACGATTACCACAAGTGGTAGTTTCATGTGGCAGCTGGTTGTATATGGTAGTACATATGAATTCTAGTACTAGTAGTAGTTGTGGTAAGTAATAGTTACATTTATGATATGTGAAGCTTTAACTTCCAAATTGTCATAGACGTGTCACTAAAAAGCTTCTTTTTTATGTCATGAGACAAGTCAGATCTGCATATCATCTTTCATGTCTTTTACCTCTTTTTTTCATAATTTTTTTAATGGCTATTGCCAAATCAAGATCCAAATATGATGTCTTTTTTATTTTTTATTTATTTTTTTTATTTATAGAATAAATAATCAAAGGAAAGACAGTAGTCTGTGGGGTTTAAATTGGTTGCTGCAAATAGGGTTTGTGTGTTTTCTAGCATTGCTTTTAGCGTAAAAGATAGAACAAACCTATAAGCTTTTAATGTGCAATGAAAACCTATTTTGTCACAAGTTTAGGTTAACAAGTTTGGATAAAGGATTTGGAGAGAGGGATTTGATTTGAGTAGGAGATTTTAAAATTAATTTTTTTATAAATATCTTGTTTGAATATTTATAAAAAATAATTTGTAAAATCTTTTCAATAAAAAAATAATAGTGAATGATGGATTTGAAAATCCTTTCAAACTAGGTATCATTTACAAATCTCTCTAAGAAGGGATTTTAGATCTGGCCACCGACCATTGCTACCGGCCACTGGCCGCCGATAACCGCTGACCATTTCGGTCCGCCGGCCATTGCTGCCCCCACCCCTGTCGGTGCCTGCCACCACCACACGCCGCCGACCTCCACCACTTGCCATCGGGCTCCACAATAGTGATGGTGGTTATTCAAACAAAAAAATTATAAAATTTCACGATTAAATTATTTGTCTAAAATAATTATCCAAATAAAAGACAAATCTTTTGAATTTTTTAAATCTTTTATCCAAACGCAACCTAAGTGCAGCTAAACGAGAAGATGGTGATAGGAGTTCAATTTTCCTATTTTTTGTTTCCCATGAAAAGCTAGATATATGATATGAACATTTTGTTTTGTCATCTAGAAAATTAGAGGAAATTGTTTTATCCCTTATTTTTATTTTGTTATTTTTATATCTGATTTTGAAAAAAAGATATTTTTGATTCTCTGTCTATTTTCCACTATAACGTAGTTTATCATTATACCCCTCGCCTGTATTATTCGTGTTATATAGAAAGATTCGTTATGGAAAGTCTTTAAAATGTCATTCCCGTAAACTAATTTCCTTTTCTGTTTTGGCTATGAATTTTGAATTTAATAGGTTATTCTTCTTTTTCGTCCTTTTCTATTAGAAGATGATGTTGTCAAAAAAATTTCCGTTCGTGTAACAGCTCCTCATGTGCCGAAAATTTTCGTAACTTACGATCTAACTTACAAAACCAGCTAGTTTTAAGGGGATACTAGTGTAGTGTCAGCAAAAGAACTTCCGGTGTCCGAATAAGTCAGACCGCTCTATGAATCTAAGAAAGCTTAAGGCCGTATTATAAATGTAATACTGAGAGTTCTTCGTATGATACCTATTTTACCTGCATATATTTGTGTTGGTTTACCTCGTAACTGCATTTCCCATGATTCTCTCCACGTTCCATATTTAGCAGAAGTGAAAGTTGTCCATGCTCCCATTACGGGTTGTCGTGATGATCACGCCAGTGAGTATAGGGGGAGGAAGGTGAGGTAATGGTTATCGTTGACCTACCATCCTTAGATCTAATAATCGAGTCTCCATTAGGAGGCCTCGTTTTGTATCGGATCAGCCCATGTGTGGCTGGGCTTCCTAGGTAGACCAAGTGTATTTACGTTTGGGTTGTTAACACAATCAACCCAAGATCGGTTCTCAGACCACTTCTTTCGGGTTGGATTTTATTGACTGATCTGACCCGACTTCTCTACACCGATTTTTACAATTCTCGAGTGAAAATTTCTCCCACATCATTTGCCCTCTTGACTTTTGTGGCGATTCATCGAAGCGAGACGAAAGATCATTTTTCTTCTATTCTAGTAACGGCCTCGTCCTCGGTGTGAATTTTCCAGAAGATGCAATTTTGGTCTCATTCAACCATAACTCCAGACCTTCTGACTGAGTTCAATTTGGCGGAGACTGAGCTGGATAAGAAGGTTACTGCCCTGCTAGCCCAACTAAGGCAATAGTAGAGACGTTAGCAGCCGTGTGCAGAACTCTTGGGTCCTGTAGTTAGGCTCAGCTCACCCTTGATTAGGCTCAGTTCAACTCTAACCAAATTCGGCTTAACTTTCACTAAGGGTAGCTCACTCCTGACCACGCTCGAACCCCGCCGAGCGAGTTAACCTTGGTGCATGCTGAGCTTTACGACGCACCTCTGCCAGACAGTATAGATTAGCCGAGCATTGTTTGATTAATTAGTCGTCTTTTCCACCTTTAGTCTTATTGGTTTTGTAATGATGACACTCAATAATTATGACTAACTTTAAGAATCTATCGTATTTGATCTTGGAAACCGTTGCCGTCGTTTCGCTCCATATGTCATAAATATTCCGACGATCGAGTTTCACCTTTTCTGTCATTTCATAATCACCAGTTTGGCTATTTAAAGCCAAGCCTTCTCGAGATATCTTCAGAAATTTTCTTTTGATTTATTCTTTTCTTCTTTTTTCTGTCTCCTTTTGTCTTAGTTTAAATATGGCCTTGTCGTCATTTGCTTATGTCATTTTTTATGTTGTTCAAGCGAAAAGAAAGAAGAAAGTAAAACTAGAGTATCGCTTTCGCAAACTTATGATGATGGCGAAGACCCTTGATGAAGGGCTCCTTTGGGTTCGGGTTATCGAAGATACTAGTGCCCTCTTCGCTTCCCTCGATGCTGCTTATTTCTGCGTGATATCCCAACTCCACGAACTTTGTGGTTAGTTGCGAGTCGCAAAGAATTAAATCAAAAAGTTGCGAGCCCAAGTGCATCTCCATAAAACTCACAACGGTGTGTTGAAGGCAAAGAGGGAGAAGCTTTTGGACAAAAGAATGAGGAGAAAAAGGAGAAAATATGCTCCTTGGTTCTAGAACTGAGTCAATATGAAGCGGGTGACTTCTACTGCTCGAGTTCGGACTCTGTAGGATTAGGTTATTTGCCTTTCCTTGGATCAGAATAGGTTTTTTTTTTTTTTTTTTGTTTTTTAAGGAAGCCTGAAGAGTATTTTTTGAACAATACAAGCTTATTAGTCACCAAATAAGCTCCTACATATGTTACTCTCTTTTCCAGTCCGAACTCCATGGTAAGAAGTAATAGGTTCAAGACTGGAAAAGAACAATAATTTGAATAGGATTCCTATGATTGTAAAATCTAATTCTTGTAATTAAGTTTATTTTGTATTGACTCCGTGGTAAGAAGTGATAAGTTCGAAACTTTTTTCTTTGAGATTGTAATGACATATCCATTGTTTATAAGAAACTGTCGAATTTCATATGTCGTGTGTTGAATGGAATTTCAAAATAATACTTGTACTAAAATGGAGCATTTATCGTACAGGAATAAAATATGAATTCTCAACCATCACGTTTAAGAATAAGTAAAGTTTGGATAAATATGAGTAAATCTTCCAATCATGACTTTAATGAGGGTAAGTCCTTGCCCGTGAAGGGGATTAATCAGGAAAGAGTAAGAAGTGTATTCCTATTCCGCAAGAAATATATTTTTATCCTTCACTCCTTTGCCCTCCTCCATATCAAGTTTAGGTAATAAACATGATGTGGACTTCATGGGACTTAACAAGCTAATATAAATAATGTACTTACTGACATGAAATTTGATGAATTGTCACACATTATTTCTTGAAAGAGTTGTTGCAAATAGCTTAGTGCTTTTGCCAAGTCAATCTGAGCAGCTTGGCATCGGCTTTGCCACTAAGCGTTTACTAAGTTGGCTGATCAGAGAAGCTCGATTGGTGTGTCGGGCTGATCTAGATAGTTTGGTGAACTGATGAGCTGATCTTTGCAACTTAGTTTGATTAGCGAACTAATCAAAGTAGTTCATTTGGTCAATGAGCGGATCTTGGCAGCTTAGCTTATGGATAAACTGATCTAGGCCGTTCAGTTGGTCGATGAGCTGATCTTGGCAGCTCAGACAAATGAACTGATCTTGGAAGTTCAGTTGGTCAATGAGCCGATCTTGATAACTCAACTTATAAATGAATTGATGTAGGCAATTCATTTGGTCGATGAGCTGATCTTGGTAGCTCAGATGAATGAACCAATCTAGGCAGTTCAGTTAGTCAATGAGCCGATCTTGGCAGCTCAGCTTATGGATGAACTGATGTAGGCAATTCAGTTGTTCGATGAGTTGATCTTGGCAGCTCAGATGAATGAATCTATCTAGACAGTCCAGTTAGTCAAGGAGTTGATTTTGGCAGCTTAGACGAATGAACCGATCTACGAAGTTCAATTTGATTGATGAGTTGATCTTGGTAGCTCAGGTGAATGAATTGATCTAGGCAGTTCAGTCTGATTGATGGGCTGATCAACTCAGTTTATGGATGGGCTGATCTATGTAGATCAGTTGATTGATGAGCTAATCTTGGAAGCTCAGTTTCAGACCATTTATTAGCCTAAGCGTAGGACTAGTCATTATTTGAAATTCCTTTATGAAAATAAATGGCTTTAACTACTCGTTTAAAAATTAATGATCGAAAAAGCAAACAATTCTTC
This sequence comes from Eucommia ulmoides, assembly GCA_016647705.1. NCBI lineage: Eukaryota > Viridiplantae > Streptophyta > Magnoliopsida > Garryales > Eucommiaceae > Eucommia > Eucommia ulmoides. Next base: position 26,283,903 of record CM028327.1, on the reverse strand, counting down.
TTCAAATCCTTAATGAAAGACCACGTAACGAATAATAAGAAACTCACACAAAGTATTTTCATAAATATGCAATGTTCCATGGTCGAGGAATTAACACACCATCCAAATCTTCCAACCCGTTCATCCTTGGTCTGTTCACCTTAACCATATTGTACGGTCCTTCCTAGGTAGGAGCTAGTTTTCCTAGCCTAACTTCCTGGGCAGTGCTGTATTACCTTATGAAGTACTAGCTCTCTTACTGTGAAATTCCTTGGGTGAACTGCCGTCTTTGCCATCTTTGATTTGTATGCTTCTATCCTCAATGCTGCTTGGTCTCATTTTTCTTCCAGCTTATCTAACTCTTGGTGTATAGCAACCTCATTTTCTATAAGATTGACCGCGCTATTTCGCCTTGAAGGTAAACCAATCTCTATTGGGACCATTGCCTCCATCTCGTATGTTATAGCATAAGTTGTTTCACCCGTGGTTGTTCTTGGAGTAGTACGGTAGGTCCATAAGATCGTTGGAAGTTCTTCCACCCATTAACCTTTGGCATCATCCAATTGCTTTTTGAGTGCTTCTTTGATTGACTTATTCGTTACCTCTACTAGCCCATTTGCTTGTAGATAGGTAGGGATTGATGTCCAATGTTGTATCTTCAATTCGTTATACATCCAAGTAAACTTTCCCCTAGTAAAGGGGGTTTCATTTTCTGATATCAGAACTATTGGAATACCAAAACAACATATTACTTGCTTCCAAAGGATGTTCTTAACTTTATTTTCTCCTACTGACGCGAATGCATTAGCTTCCACTGATTTGGTGAAGTAATCAATCACTACCAATTAATAATTCTTATTTCCAAGAGCCGACATGAATGGTCCTAGGATATCCATCCCCCATTGAGCAAAAGGCCATATGCTATGGATGGGTGTCTGTACTTGAAAGGGAACCCGGATGTCATTAGAGAATCGTTGGCATTTGTCACACTTCTTGATGTATTCATTCGCATCCCTGTGCATCGTTGGCATGTAATATCTAATCGTAAGTGCCTTGTGTGTCAAGGTTCTTCCTCCCTGATGGTTCTCACAAACTCCTTCGTGAATGTCTTGTAATACGTAGTTGGCTTCTTTTGGTCCCAAGCATAGTAAAAACGGGTGTGTAAAAAACCTTCGGTACAACTTGCTATCCATTATGTTATATCTTGATACTTTATATAAGATTTTCCCAACTGATTCTTTGTTGTCTGGTGGTGTTCCTTCACTTAAGTAATGTACCAAAAGAGTTCTCCAATCTTCTTCTTGTCTCAACTCTTCGGCACATGCATAGGATTCAGTTTGAGTTGATATAGATTATTGTTCTAAAAAATCCACCTCATTGGATTGTTGATCTGGACGAAAGAATAATGCCAGCACCGACATCGCATTTGCTTTTTCATTTTCAGTTCTTGGAATATCTTCAATCTTACAACTATCAAAGGCCTTCATCAACTCCTTCACTTTATCAACATAGAGGCGCAACCTCTTTTCGTTGATCACATACGCATCGTTTATTTGATTTACCACGAGCTGTAAATCTAACTTGATTGACCTCTATATTAAGGGCTCCCAACTCCTTCGTTAAGATCAAACCCATAATTACAGCTTCATATTCTGTCTCGTTGTTGGACACTCTGAATCCGAGCTATATAGCCCTCTCGAGCTAATCACCTTCTGGGGTTTCCAGAATTATGTCAACTTCACATCCTCTTAAGTTTCATGCTCCATCAACCCATAATTTCCAAGGTCTTATGGGAGTTAATGAACATTCGTCGTCCTCTATGGATGGTCTTTCCGGAGGTGTTAGCTCAGCAATGAAATCAGCCAAAACTTGGCTTTTGATTGTTGTCCTGGGCTTAAAGGTCATATAGAACTTTTCCATCTCTACCACCATTTTACAAGGCGGCCTGAAGCCTCTGGCTTGTGCATCACTGCCCTAAGGGGGTAAAAGGTCAACACATTGATTGCACGCGCTTGGAAGTAAGGTCTGAGCTTTCAAGCTACAGTTACTAGGGCCAGAGCAAGTTTTTCAAGCTCAGTATAGCAGGTTTCTGTTGGGACCAACTATTTACTTACATAAAATATTGCCCTCGACCCTCTTGTGCATTCCTTCACCAATGATGCACTAACTGTAACTTGGGTAATCGCCAAATACAGGTACAACTCATCCTGACGACGGAAGACATGAATTGAAATTAAACTAAGCTAAACTACAATTAGTGGGTTAATTCTAACTAGGTTGATTAATTAGGGATTGATTTCGTTCACTTAATACATGTTTGATTTCGTTTAATTATCAATAACGGAGTTTAGGTATCCGACAATCTCGGTTTGTAAACTCCTCCGCCACCTCTTCTGAGTGTAAGATGGGGGAATACGCGGCTTCGTGTCAACGAAGAGGTCCCCCTCAATATCTTAACAACTCTAGGCCGCGTGAGTCTTCACCCAACATCATCGATTGCACACTAACTAATGCCCTCCCGGGTCGTTAGGTCGTAACGATGTGTTTACCCTAGTTCGAATCTAGAGTTACCTCTCCCGAGTGTCAAACTTTAGATTCTCAAATCCAACCCTAATATCATTACAAGCATATTAAGATCGTCATCAAATGATAAACACAATCGGACTTAAAAACAACAACCGTTAAAGAAACGTATATTAAATCAAACGAGTATTTACACAACTACACCTTTCCCTAACTAATCTCTAAATTACACTAACATGTTCTTAGCCAATACAACATTAAATCAAGAGGAGATCATCAATATCAACAATAAACATTAAATACAAAGATGGAAACAAGGGAAGAAAAACTAAATCTCAAAGTGGAGTAGTCCTCTTTCGCCAAAGAACAATCCTCCCAAGCTTCTTATTCTTCGTTGATGAACTTCCTCTTCTAGTTCTTCAAGGATTGACCAAGAACACCTCCTAAACTAATCTAATCTACTTCCTAAATTATCTAAACCTAGCTAAGGTGAAATGAGAGCTCTCAAGAACAACCGGAGCCTCCTCTCACGTCTAAGGTAAGGGTCTAAGGGTTCTCTAAGAATTTTGGGGGAGAAAAGGGGTTAAATAGGTAAGGTTTGGAAATATCTTCAAAATATCTGAAAACATATATTTCTGTGCAAAGTGTCACCGCCTAGGCAGTGGCTTTAAGTCGGTTAAGCTTCTGTCGGTAATTTCGCCTAGGCGGTGGTTTTTTCCGCCTAGGCGATGGCTGCTGGCATAACATTCTGTCATTTTCTCGCCTAGGCGGTGGTTTTCTCGCCTAGGCAGTGGTTCAGCCCTTCAGCACTTTAACATTCTGCCTCTTTTTCGCCTAGGCGGTGGAACTTCCGCCTAGGCGGTGATCTTCATTCACCGAAACCCTATTTTGCATATTTTGTTCACCGTTTCTCCACCGTTTTCACTTGTTTCCCTCCCTTTGATGTCCTTTCCCTGTTTTACACTAAAACAAACTAAAACACAATTAAATATAACTAAAACGCTTGAAAACTAACAAATTTGGTTTAGAAATAGATAGGTTTTTCACACCTATCAGTCAACCTTGGCTAAATATTTGTCAGGGTCTAAGTAATCCTTGATGGACTGCAAAGCATGTTCGTTGTTCTCGTCCCATCGAAAATTCTTACTCCCTCTCAAAATTTTGAAAAAGGGAGCACATCTGTCTATAAATTTGGAGATGAACTTGTTTAGGGAAACTAATCTTCTAGTCAACACTTGGACTTCACGTATTGTTTTAGGGGACTTCATATTCTGAACATCTTCTATTTTCTCAACATCAACCGTGATGCTCGTCTTGTTCACCACAAAATCAAGGAACTTGCCCGACGTTACCTTGAATGCGCACTTCTCAGGATTCCACTTCATATTGTACTTCTGCAATATTATGAAAATCTCCTCCAGATGCTCTAAATGATTTTTCTTCTTAGCATTCTTGACCAATATGTCATCCTCCATAGTTGTTCCAATTTTTTCTTGGAATACATGGTTCACTAGTCATTGGTGTGTCACCTCTACATTCCTCAAACCAAAGGGCATTACTCTATAATAGTACGTAACTCTAGGGGTGATGAAAGTTGTTGCTTCCTCATCCTATGATTAATCCGGATCTGAGTGTACCCCAACTAAGCATCCATTATGGATAATAGTTCGTGCCCAGTATCTGCATCTACCATCTGGTCTATCCTAGGCGTCGGATAACAATCCTTGGAGTATGCCTGGTTAGTAAAGTCCACCTAGCAGTTGCGTCTACTATCTGGTCTATCCTAGGCATCGAACAACAATCCTTGGGGTATGCCTAGTTAAGGTTAGTAAAGTCCATCCACATCTTCCATTTTTCATTCTTCTTCTTGACCAGTACTGGATTAGTTAGCCACTTTGGGTAGATCACTTCTCTTATATGCCATATTCGGAGCAGCTTCTATACTTCTGACTTTATCACCTTACTTTTCTCCTGACTGAACATCCTCATCTTCTGCCTTACTAAAGGTTAGGACCTTGAGATATCAAGTCGGTGAACCATGACCTCGGAGCTGATCCATTTTATTTCTTCAGGGGCCCAAACGAACATGTCTAGATTCTTCCCTAATAGTTCCATGAGTTTTTCTTCCTCAAATTTGCTCAGTGATGCACCAATCAATAGCTTCTTGGCTGAAATTGACCTATCTGACCTTTTCAACTGGTTGAAAGACTCCAGGATACTCCCTAAAATCATCGATTTCCTATGCTGAATTGCTAGTCTGAACTCTGACGTGCTCCTAAGCTGGGATGTTGATTTGAGCTCCAACAAGCTCCAGAGTTGGGCTATTCATTTGAGCTTTGGTGAGCCCCTGAATTGGGCTGTTGATTTGAGCTCTAGCGAGCCCCTGTTTTTTAACTGGGCTTCTAATCTGAGCTCTATTGAGTCCCTGCTCCTATCGTTGTTCGATTGTCTTCTTCTTCCTAGTTATTGCTAAACACCGCTTGGTTTCCTTGGATGACAGCTATCTTTCCATCCTTCACGTACTTTACACATTGATGAAGTGTTGATTCTACGACCCCCATTGCACGATGCCAGGGCCGTCCTAGGATAGCAATGTATGGGGACATTGAATCCATTACAGTGAACTCATAGCCTTGGTTGATTTATCCCCATCTTTGCTCATTGCGACGGGTAGTGTAACCTTCCCTGTTGGAGAGCTTAGGTCTCTATTAAAACCTACCATGAGCATTTGGGTTGTCCCAATGTTTGAGCTGGGGACACCCATTTGATTTAGGGTGTTGACGAAAATGACATTGACTAAATTGCCTGTGTCAACCATAATTATTTGTACCTTGAAGCTAGAGATCTAAAGCATTATTACTAAGGATGAGCCACTTCCCCATAGTCCTCGTCATCAAATGTGTTCTTCGGTCTAGTTCCTCTCGTCGGAATCATTAATTCTCTGCTACAAGGTTTCTTCCCTGTCTCATGGACCTTTCTCTTTTGTCTGTGGTCCATTTTCTCGGCGCAGAGATCAACTGCATTTATCACGAAGCTGGTGCCAAGAATGGTGCCAGGGTTATTATCCCAAGTCTCGAAGGGTGTAGTGGTATGAACTCCACTTGAAGCCTCCATGCATATTTTTGTATCAACAGGGAGTGGGATTTCTCCTTCTTGACTCAGGCCTGTTGCGCTTAACTGTAATTGTCTTAACTAATTGGTGAACTTCTTTTTATTCTTTTCCCACAGATGGTGCCAAATGATGTTGCCAAAAAATCTTCGGTACATGTAATAGATCCTCACTTGCCCGAAATCTCTGCAACCTACGATCCAACTTGCAAAACTAGTTAGTTCCAAGGGGGGGCACCGGTGTGGTATCGGCCAAAGAATCTCCAGTGTGAGAGTAAGTTTGACCGCTTTATGAATCAAAGAAAACTTAAGACTGTATTATGAATGTAATACTGAGAGTTCTTCGTATGATAATTGTTTTCCTTGCATATATTCATGCTGGTTTATCTCGTAACTGCCCTTCCCATGATTCTCTCTATGTTCTATATTTAGCAGAAGTGAAAGCTGTCAATGCTCCCATTACAGGTTGTCGCGATGATCACGCCAGTGAGTGTAGGGGGAGGTAGGTGAGATAACGGTTATCGTTGACTTACCATCCTTAGATCTGATAATTAGGCCTCAATTAGGAGGTCTAGTTTTGTCTCAGATTAGCCCATATGTGGCTGGGCTTCCTAGGTAGACCAAGTGTATTTACGTGTGGGCTGTTAACATGGTCAGCCCAAGATAGATTCTTGTACCACTTCTTTCGGTTTGGATCTTATTGACTGATCCGACTCGACTTCTCTACATCGGTTTTCACAATTCTCGAGTGCGAATTTCTTCCACATCATAAGATCAGTAATGTTAACTACTTTGCTTACACTAAGTGATCAATGTTTACTACATGCATTTTTGTGTGTGTTTGTGAGTAGATAGTTATTAAATGTCTATTAATTTAGATATAATTGTATTACAAGAGATTAGTAGCTGTATACTAATCTATATGTTATACTTAAAAGTGGAAGATATACTCTTATATTTAAATGTTGCTCATCTCTCCATTTGTATTTACTTGGTTGAATGAACGCCAGAATTTGTTGAATCCTAATAATATTAATTTCCCACAATAATATATGAACTTTTCTATTTTTAGTTTTTAAAAATAGTGTAATTTTAATAAGATTTTAATGCAAATTAATTGAATCATTCATACTTATACTAATTCTTTTCATTGTAATTAATCATCCAAATAGTTCAATGATTTTCTTCCATTTCAAAATAAATATCTAATAAATATGACATATTAAATTGGCCAAAATAATTACATTTTCTCTTTTGTTGTGATTTTTTTATTCATAATCACTATTAAAATTTCTAATGATAATAACCACTAAACAACACAATCTAAGAGCTATTATATTGTTTAAAAGCTAGCGTTAAAAACAAAATTAAAAAATTGTAAATGAATAAATAAATAAAATTTCTATTCAAACACACATTAAAAAAGTTAAAAATATATATATCTCCTCTTAGAACTTAATACTTAAATTTATGTAGCTCTTTCGGTTATTAATTTTAAGTGTAGAAACAAATCAGAGTGATCAAAAGTGATATTTTTTTTTTCTTTCTAAATTTATTATTATTTTTTTTAATTACCATTAAATTAAAAGAAAAAACACTAAATGTTTTATGTATAACCGTCAAATGTTAAATATTTATTATTATAATTTTTTTATTTTTTATTTTTTTCTAAATTCGCATGTTGTGTGAGTTTAAAACTAGTATATATATACCTATGAAATTCGCTAATAATTAATGAATGTTTGCTAATTAAGATATACATATGCGTAATACGATAACTAAGATTATATAACTTGTGATTGTTACTTGTTAGTGGATATTAACTAAGGCTACGAAAATATATTATTTGACAAAATACACCGATTATGGATGATTTAGATAATTGAATTATTGAATAGTTAATGTTAACTGTTATTGGATTTTTTTGTGCTATGGAAGCTTAGCAATTGTATATTTTGGAAAGATTGAGTATGCGTCTCATTTTAAGGAAACGGGCAATGGTACACTACATCAGTATTGTTAACATAATTACCGTTTGCTGTACTACAAGAATTTTCATTTTTAGTGAGGAAACAATTTGTCGCTAAAAGCAATGGATTCGTGACTAATCGTTTACTCGTCCGGTACGCTCCTAATTTTCTCCAATTCATCTACTGACTCAAACGGTTAGCTGACCCTCTTCATTCAGATGACCGATTCGATCAGTGTGCTCACTTCCTTAACCATTTTAGCTACTGTTTCAAACAGTTGACCGATCCTCTTCATTCGGTTAACCGACTGGATCAGTAACACTTCATTTTAACTCCAAAACACACTCTTTTATTTGGTTGACTGATTGCTTTTCTTGATTGACCGAATTGACTTAAAAAATAACTTTTTATACTTTAAAGCACATTTTTCAATTAGGTCAATTATCAAAATTATTTCACATATGGAGCACATACAATATCTCATTTTAAGATCTTAAACATATTATTTTTTATCATGATACACATAAAATTAACTCATTTTAAGTGTCGTGTATGATCCTAATTTGGGTTGCGTTAAGAGTATACAAGTAAAGAGTTATTTTCACCTATTTTTCTTCCACGTCTTCAAAACTCTTTATATCTTCATTATGTCCATTTTGCACCATTTATGTTTTCTTCATCAAATCTTCTTTTTAATCAAATGCATGGAACTCTAAATCTGAAATACTCGATAAAACTATTATTTCCACAAAAAACATCAATACCTAATTATTCATCAAAACGTTGGGTTCAACACAATAAATGGATAATAATTTTAGGAGTTATGCAAAAAAATAAATAATAATAATTAAGAAGAAAAAAAAAAGAAAAATTTAATAGTAGAAGAACTAAAAACGGGTTGGGTGTCCCAAAGGGTCAAAGGTAATCCCATTGCCACGACAGTTGAAGGTTTATCAATTATCTAGCAATTAATACATATCCATGTTTGTGGCCAAGTATAGGGTGGCATTAACTTTTGAGTTTCATGCCAATTAATCATGCCAATACTACCGCCTATAGTTTACGTTACCGAGATATATTTTGTTTCATTGTTCCCAGGTATTTTCTAGGGAATCTGCTTTTATGCTGCAAACAGTCAAATTTGAACTAAACCTTGTTGCTCTTCTTACTTTCCTCGCGAGACCCTGTTGACAATTGTTGATCCCTAAGTTTTGGTGAACAATTAAGTGTTGATGCTTTTGGTGGAACTAATGTGTTTGTTGACTATTTCAGAAAAGAGTTCCATATTATTGATTATGTTGAAGAAATGAAGAGCTACGAAGATCTTGAAGAAATTAGGTGAAAATAACTCTGTACTTTTATACTCTTAATGCAACCTAAATTAGGATCACACACGATACTATTAAATAAGTTATCTTTTTGTGTATTTGAAATGATAGAATTTAAGATCCTAATTAAAGATTTGATATGTGCTATAGTAGTGAATTATTTGTCCATACGTTATGGCAAGTGTACTGATCAAGTTTTAATAGTATAGGAAGAGTAGGGTTGTTGTATCCATAGAGATTGGATTAAATTGTCGCTAAGTACCGTGATTATCATAACCGAACTTTATCTAGGAGATCCAATTTTGATTTTTTTATATAGAAATATAAAACTAAACTAAACTAATTAAACTAAAATACTAAGAATAACGTCTATGGGAATAAATTATCTAGGGATTAACTTCGTTCACTTAAACGTGTTTGATTTAGTCTAGTTTACATTAACGGTCATTAATCTATCCAACAATCTAGGTGTCTAAAACTCACTCACTACCTTTACCGAGTGTAAAGTGAATGGATATGCAATTCGTGTAAACCCCGATATCCTTATCTAGCATCTAAACGATTACATGAGTCTCGCCCCAACCTCACGAATTGCACACGTTTTAATAATCTCCCGAAACGTTAGAACGTCACGATGTGTTTAAACCCTAGTCCGAATCTGGGGTTACCTCTTCCTAGTATCAAACTCCGTATTTTCAAATCAACCAAAATATCATAACAAGCCTATAATGGAAGTAAAAGAACGGTAAACACAATAGAATAAAGATGAACAACCAATAACGAAACAATGATTAATCAAACAACATATACGTGATCTACATCAATCCCTAGATAATATATGTTTAGCTCATGGTCATAACCAAATATTCAACTAAAAACAATATATACAGGATCAACCAACAAGAACTTAGAATGAAAGAGAGAAACAAGAGAAAACAACTGTTATCTGAAGAATGGATGTTTCCACGTCCGTAAAATCCGCTCCGATCTTGTTCCCTCTTCTCTAAATGTATTCTCCTCATCTTGGTTCTGATCTTGAACTCTAAAAAATGTCCCAAAAACGTTATTGGTTGGAGTGGGAATGAGTGGGTATGAGTGAGAATGAAAAATATCTCAAAAATATCTTAAAATATCAATGTCAGTTGGTGCCGGGTTATTACAGTGATGAGAACCATCGCTGCAGCGACGGAAAAGTTTGCTGCAATAATGCTCAAGGCAGTGCCGACATCAGATTCTTCTTTTGGCCGTAACTTTCTCATCCAGACTTGGATTGAGGTGATTAAAAAACGTATGGAAATCTAAGATGTATATCTACAATTTCCATGGTTTGAGATTTTCCAAAATTGGATTACATTGTGGTAAAAGATGACCTTGAAATTACTATACCTTAACCGATTTTGCATTTTTTCACCCATTTATTTGTAAACCTATAAAACATCACAAAAACATATTAAACTAACAAAAATACATGAAAACACACAAATATTTGAGCCTAAAAATACTTGATTTGTTGGTAAATAAACCACGTATCAAATACCCCCCGAACTCAAATGTTTGCTTATCCTCAAGCAAAAACACACACACAAGAAAACAAACTACCACAATGAATTTAAGAACACAAATACTAAAGACAAAAGACACAAACGAACTAAAAACAATGTGTGAGATTTGAATTTCAACTAATCGACCAAAATGTTTTCCTTCCACGGCCGCCAATCATATTGAGTTCAAGAATAAAACCTCACCATGTAGTGTTCTAGAATTTCAAGATTTAATAACGGTAAACGCCATTCTAGATCCTGTTCAAGTGTATGTGCGAAAACTCTAATTATACAACCATCCAAAACTGGATTGGATTATCCACCAACAAAGTTTATGAATTCAAACCGAAAAGGTCTAGGATTTCCATATGCCCGACTGGGTTCCATTCTCCACTAATGTAGGCTAGGAAAATCAAAAAGATCAAAAGGACTTTGTTTGGTTTTTAACATTTGGCCAAGGGTATATCGGGAATATAAAACAGGTAAACGTCTTTAGATCAACGATACCCAAGGCACTACGCTTGGCACTCAAACACACTCCTACCCACAAAGACAAATGCGAAACAACCCTGAACTTACATTTTAAAATGTTGTACTCACTTGTCAAAACAAACAAAAATAAAACTATATTTACATATGTTTTTTTTTTTTTGTGTTTTTTTTTTTACTCACCACACCCCCAAACTTATTTGATTTGTTCAATTTCACGGGTGTGGAACTACGATAGAAAAATGATAAGTGAGTACTCAAATATCGAACCAATCAAAAGTTCGTCCAAAATCCAACCGCTCACTTCAAGTAGCATAAACAAATGCTAACTTGATTTCAACTCAAATCGTGCCTTAGGTTTAGCGACAATGGTTTGGAAAAATTTAATTGGCCAGGGTATTTGATATATGTTTAGAATTGAAATGGCTAAATGGCTTCGACAGGGTAACGAGAGATAAAAGATATAGCATGGAAGGCTTTAACGGCTCAAGTGATTAAAATGAATGCCTAAATCATATCTCCTGAACTACTTCACCTAGGATTACGCTTCAAGTTTCCCCCAATCAAGTTCTAGAATCCCTTAAATTACCATGAACTTGGCAACTAGATAATTGGAGTCAAATACATTGGATAGCTAGTACATTGAGTCTACATGCTCGTGCAAATTAGGATCCACAACGACTTTTACCAAAACGAAAAGTCAAGCACATAGAACACACATGAATGGGAATTACCCTTGACCTCGATAAACAACTAGGGGATAATTTCATTGATAGGTGTGAAAAACCTATTTATTTCCAATCCGAATTTGTTGGTTCTCGAATATGTTTATAGTTATTTTTATTATGTTTTAATTAGTTTTCATACTTTTTGTATAACTCAGGTGTGTGGGTCGAAATGATAGGAAACTGGAGCTAAAACGATGAGATCGAACCAAAGCGGTTCGAAGTTACGGTGGATAAACAAGCTCAGAGGCTAAAAGATAAAACAGGCCCACCGCTTAGGCATCCAGACCACCGCCTAAGTGTTGAAAATGTAGAGAAGAGCAAAATGTTACTAACAGAAGACCGCCTGAGCGGAAATTCTACCGCTTAGGTAGAAATCCAGCAGAGGACGAAGAAGGGCTACTGACAGTCGCTCGCCTAGGCAAAGTTTTCTTCACCTGGGCGGAATTTGAACGGAATGTTCTCCAGTCCACCGCCTACTTTACCGCTTAGGCAATCAGACTTAACCGACCTAACTTCGCCTAGGCAGAATTTCCACCGCCTAGGCAGATTTGCCCTGCACAGCCTTTAGATATTTTTAGGATATTTTTGCTATAAATATCCCCTCTCCTTCTCCTTGGCCGTGATCTTTCTTCCCTCTCTTGCATTTTTGAGCCCCTTAGGCTATATTTAAACCGAGGGTTAGGAATTGTAGTGGTGGAGCTCGCATCTCGAAGTGGAGAAGACGGCAAATCGATCGTGGAGCGTTCTCAGCGGTTTATCTTCGGACGAGGCTAAGTTCTTCGATCGTTTTACCTTATTTCTTTATCTTAGGAGAATGTGATCATATTTAGCTCGTTATTTCATTGTATATGCCGCTATGGCCCCGAGTTAAATATGCATTGTAGTAGGGATTAACATATATTTATAAATACGTTGTTTGGGTGATTTTGGTGTTTCGTTTGTGATTGTTCTTTGTAGTTTGATTGTATTTATCGTATTGTTTGTTTATTATGCTTGGATTGATAAATGGAGAATATGGGGTTTTGACAAAACCCCGAATTCAGATTAGGGTAAACAAACGCCACGATTCAATAACCTGGGAGGGGTTTGAATCGTGGACAATCGATGACGTAGGTCAAGACACACACTACCAAGGGTTGTTAAGACGTTGAGGGGGACCTCTTCGTTGGCTCGAAGTTGTGTTATATCTTTCGTCTTACACTCGAAAGAGGTGGCGATGGAGTTTTCGAACGGAGATTGTCCATAGGGTAAATACAACGTGATGATCCAATAACCCGGGAGAGAGTTGGATTGTGCGCAATCAATGATGCTAGGCGAGACTCACGTGAACTAGGGTCATTAAGACGTTGAGGGGGACTTCTTCGTTGACTCGAAGTCATGTATTCTCCCGTCTTACACTCGGAAGAGGTGGCGGTGGAGTTTACGTATCGAGGTTGTCAAATAGGTTGAACAACGTAAACGTCAGTAAATCGGAATCAAACACGTATTTGTAAACACGTTAATCCCTATACAATTCTTTACCCTAAAACATATTAGCATATTAGTGTAGTTAATTTAGATTATTTTAGTATTAGTTTAATTGATTAAATACATTTGTTTTTCGCCTAGATAAACTTAGGTCACGACAAACGCGGTATTCGATAGTAACGACAACAATCCCTGTGGATACGATAACCCGATCTTAACGATCACACTATATTAAAACTTAAACCTCGTATACTTACGAGAATAAGTAGCGGTTTATTTACGCACTACCAAGTTTTTGGCGCTGTTGCCGGGATTGTTTTGATGTTATTGTCGAAAAAATGCGATAACGGCTCTGGAGACTTAAGTTTTAGATAGGAGAAGCAAGTGTTTCGTATTCTCGGGATTGGCAAAGTTGTTAGTATTGATATTGTGTGTAAATGACTTAATTTTACTTTAGACATTTATTTTGTATATAATTTTTGTTTGTAGTTTTGTTTCTGTTTCTTATGCAGGGTACTTGGCGATGTTAGATCGACGGGTATTGATGCATCTCTTTCGATGGGATTCCAAGCCGTTTATTGTGCTTGGCCAAGCACATAAGCCGGTGAGGCATTTTGTTATGAGATTGAGACATCCAAAGCAAAATCTCGCCAATCTTGAAGGCGTTATGAAAATGTCGGGCCGAGGACATTAAACCACGTGCTTCTTGGGAGGCAGCCCAAGCAATTCTTTTTGATCCATCACATCCGACTAGATTCGGAGGCGAGATCTTCTCGCCTCCCAAGTAAGTGTTCTAAACACCCTCCGTCAGCATGCTTTAAATTTTATATGTTGAGATTGATGATTGGGTTCGCTGAGGACACTGTCCACTTTGAGTTTGGGGGTGATGTGTAGTAGTAGTATGTTAGTTTATGTATTATTGTTTTCCGTATTGCATGTGTGTTTAGGTTAGAATGTGTTTATGTTTTTGTGTTGTTGTTTATATGTTGAGTTTTGCATTCATCTGGGCCGTCACCAGATGATGAAAATTACCCCTAGTTGTTTTTGAAGTCAAGGGTAATACCCATGCATGTGTGATTCTGTGTGCTTGACTATGCTTTTTGGTAAAAAATATTGTAGATCCTAATTTGCACGTGCACATAGACTCAATGTATAGTTATTCAATTGATTTGAGGACGATTATCGATTAACCAAATTCATGACACATTAAGGATTTTAGAACTTGATTGAGGGGAAACTTGAGGCGAAATCCTAGGCGAGGTAGTTCAGGAGACGTGATTTAGGCATTCTTTTTGTCTCTTAAGCCTTTTTAAGCCTACCTTGATATATGTTTATCCCTCGTCACTTTGTCGAAGCCTAAATGCAAATTCAATTCAGAACACATAAACTAATACCATGGCCAATTGAATTCCTTCCAGTGTTTTATCGCTAAATCTAAAGGCACATTTGAGTGAATCAAGTTAGCTGTAAAGGCTTGTTGATGTGAGCGGTTGGGATTAGGGCGAACTTCAAATTGGTTCGGTATTTGAGTACTCACTTGTCGGTTTTTATTTGTATTTCACACACCCCTTCAATTGTAACAATCAAATAAGTTTGGGGTGTGTTCATTGAAAAGAAAAGAAAAATAAAATAGAAAAGAAAAAATAAAATAAAAATAAAGAACCAAATGTAAATACGGTTTTTATTTCCGTTTCTTTTTGACAAGTGAATACGTAGGTCTTTATTGCATGTTCATGATTGTTTTCCAATCTTTCTATGGGGATTCGAGAGTGAATGTGCCAAGCGTTGAGCCTTGGGTAACATTAAGTTAAACGTTAAGCCGTTTTTTATTCTAAATTACCCTTGGCCAAATTAACCTTAACTGAACCAAGCCCTAATGGTCTTCATGAACTACTAAATGTACATTAGTGGAGAGTAGACTCCAATCAAGCCTATGGAAATCCTAGTCCTTTACGGTTTAAGTCATGAATTTCGTTGGTGGATAATCCAATCCGATCATTGTATAGTTATATTATTGAGCCTCGCACTAACATGTTTCCAGGATCTAGAATAGCGTTCACGATTATTGCATGTTAAAAATCTAGAACATTACATGCTGTGTGTTACCGCCTGAACTCGATATAACTGGCGGTTGTTGAGGGAAAAAATAAATAGCTTAGAAGAATTTAAAACTCGCATGTTGTTATATTTAGATTGTTTTTAGGTTGTTTGTTATTTATTTCTGTTTGTTGTATTTTTCATTTTAGTGTGTGTGTTTGGCTCGAGGACTAGCCAAATTTTGAGTTTGGGGGTATTGATAGGTGTGAAAAACCTATCTATTTCCAATCTGAATTTGTTAGTTCTCGAATATGTTTATAGTTATTTTTATTATGTTTTAATTAGTTTTCATACTTTTTGTATAACTCAGGTGTGTGGGTCGAAATGATAGGAAACTGAAGCTAAAACGATGAGATCGAACCAAAGCGGTTCGAAGTTACGGTGGATAAACAAGCTCGGAGGCTAAAAGATAAATCAGGCCCACCACTTAGGCGTCCAGACCACCGCCTAAGCGGTGAAAATGTAGATAAGAGCAAAATGTTACTGACGGAAGACCGCCTGAGCAGAAATTCTACCGCTTAGGCGGAAATCCGGCAGAGGACGAAGAAGGGCTACTGACAGCCGCTCGCTTTGGTGAAGTTTTCTTCGCCTGGGCGGAATTTTAACAGAATGTTCTTCAGTCGACCGCCTACTTTACCGCTTAGGCGATCAGACTTAACCGACCTAACTCCGCCTAGGTGGAATTTCCACCGCCTAGGCGGATTTGCCCTGCACAGCCTTTAGATATTTTTAGGATATTTTTGCTATAAATATCCCCTCTCCTCCCCCTTGGCCATGATCTCTCTTCCCTCTCTTTCATTTTTGAGCTCCTTAGGCTATATGTAAGCCGAGGGTTAGGAATTGTAGTGGTGGAGCTCGCATCCCGAAGTGGAAAAGACGGCGAATCGATCGTAGAGCGTTCTTAGCGGTTTATCTTCGGACGAGGCTAAGTTCTTCGATTGTTTTTCCTTATTTCTTTATCTTAGGAGTATGTGAGCATATTTAGCTCGTTATTTCATTGTATATGCGGCTATGGCCCCGAGTTAAATATGGATTGTAGTAGGGATTAACATATATTTATAAATACGTTGTTTGGGTGATTTCGGTGTTTCGTTTGTGATTGTTCTTTGTAGTTTGATTGTATTTATCATATTGTTTATTATTTTTGGATTGATAAATGGAAAATACGGGGTTTTGACAAAACCTCGGATTTGGATTAGGGTAAACAAACACCACGATTCAATAACCTGGGAGGGGTTTGAATCATGGACAATCGATGATGTAGGGCAAGACACACACTACCAAGGGTCGTTAAGACGTTGAGGGGGACCTCTTCGTTGGCTCGAAGTTGTGTTATATCCCTCGTCTTACACTCGGAAGAGATGGCGAGAGAGTTTTCGAACGGAGATTGTCGATATGGTAAATACAACGCGACGATCCAATAACCTGGGAGGGAGTTGGATTTTGTGCAATCAATGACACTGGGTGAGACTCACGTGACCTAGGGTCATTGAGACATTGAGGTGGACTTCTTCGTTGACTCGAAATCATGTATTCTCCCGTGTTACACTTAGAAGAGCTGGCGGTGGAGTTTACGTACCGAGGTTGTCAAATAGGTCGAACAACGTAAACGTTAGTAAATCGGAATCAAACACGTATTTGTAAACACGTTAATCCCTATACAATTCTTTACCCTAAAACATATTAGCATATTAGTGTAGTTAATTTAGGTTATATTAGTATTAGTTTAATTAATTAAATACATTTATTTTTTGCCTAGATAAACTTAGGTCACGACAAACGCGCTATTCGATAGTAACGACAACATTCCCTGTGGATACGATAACCCGATCTTAACGATCATACTATACTAAAACTTAGACCTCGTATACTTGTGAGAGTAAGTAGCGGTTTATTTACGCGCTACCATTCATCATTGGGTATTTCCTGGAAGAACTACAAAACTCAACACGCCAAAACAACTACTACAAACACAAACATACTTATACTAAACTAAACAATCATGCATAAAAATAAACAGCACAACATTTAACAACTAGTAAACTTAACTACATAACTAACAAAAAGACATTATACTAGAAAGCATACAAAACATCCCCCCAAACTTAGAACGGTTAGTGTCCACAGTGACCTAACATCCAACTCAACAAATAGCATGCCTTATAGTAACGAAGGGGGTTTTGAACACGTACTTGGGAGGCGAGACAATCTCGCCTCTGAGTGTAGTCAACAGTGATGGATTGATTTATTTGAAAACTTGCGTTTTCTCTCAAGAAGCGCTTGGTTTAATGTCCTCGGCTTGACACGGAGAAAGGCTCGTCAAAGAGCGACTTTCGCCCATAGTATATGTTATACAACACAACATATGGGTCTTGATTCAGAACACCCTCAAGCTTAGCGAGATTTGGCATTGATTGGCATGTACTCCACACTTGATTCAGCCCCAGATTTTGTGCTTGGTTGGCATGAATGAACGGAGTTGGAAGTGGGAGAGGACAGATGAGCCACATCGGATCCTCATAGATATGATCATTTTGGATCTGGGGTGGCATCAAAATTTTGATATCTAATGTTGAAGAATCACAATTATCAACATGTAATTCTTCATCGCCAATCCACACTTTAGTTTTCTCCTAATTAGAATAATTGTCATTGAACGCACCCAAGTGTCTCCTACTCGTATCCAGTTCCTCCTGGTGGCTTTCACATATGGATGAGACTTGTGTGTCTCTCAGTGTCACCACTTCTGACTCGGCCTTAATAAAGAAAATAAGCTGACCGATTTGCGTCTCAAGAGACTTTACAGTCACATCAATTTCAGTGCAGGTCGTCTCAATATTGTCAAGACGATCCTCATGCTCATTGAGATGGTCATTCTTTTCCCTCTAGAAAGCCTGAGTATCCCCCATAAATTCAACGAATATTTCTTCCAGGGTGGGGGAAGACTTTATGTGTTGGTCTGGGGTGTTAATCGATGACGCCGAAACATTAGAACTATCTCCCAAGCTTTGGTAGCTTGTTGAATAATTCCCACTCTGACATTCAAACTCCGCCATGTCTTCCAACAACCAATAGGCTTTGTCCGCGGTTAGTTGATCGAATGAGGTGGTACCATTTCCTCATTCCACCCAAGTTTTTATTACGGCTTGTAACCTATCGAGGAAGTTCAGTAATTGACACTCCCACGGGAAACCATGATTTGGGAAACGAATTAGCAACTCCTTGTATCTATCCCAGGCACAATAAAATGGCTCGGAATCTCGTTGAGAAAATCGCAATAGCACTTGTTATTGATACATCTTCAAGTACCTTGCAAATCAAACAAAACTAAAAACAAAATAAAATAAAATAAATTCCTAAATTAAAATCAAGTTACATTTTCACAATATCAACAACAATCTAAAAACTAATCCCCGGAAAAGGCGCCAAAAACTAGGTGATAGGTGTGAAAAACCTATCTATTTCTAAACCGGATTTGTTAATTTTCAAGCATTTTAGTTATATTTAATTGTGTTTTAGTGTGTTTTAGTGTAGAGCAGGTTAAAGGACGTCAAAGGGCGAGAAACAAGTGAAAACGGTGGAGAAACGGTGAAGTAAATGTGCAAAACAGGGTTTCAGTGAATAAAGATCACCGCCTAGGCGGAAAAGAGGCAGAATGTTGGAGTGCTGAAAGGCTAAACCACCGCCTAGGCGAGAAAAGAACAGATTGTTATGCCAGCATGCACCGCCTAAGCGGAAAAACCACCGCTTAGGCGAAGTTACCGACATAACTTAACCGACTTAAGTCCACCGCCTAAGCGGTGAACCACCACTTAGGCGGTGACACTCTACAAAAAAATATCTATTTTTAGATATTTTGAAGATATTTTCCAAATCCCTCATTTTAACCCCTTTCTCCACAAAACCTAAAAAAGACCTTAGACACTCCTTAGACGTGGGAGAGGGCTTGGTTGTTCTTGAGAGCTCTCTTCCACCTTAGTTAGATTAGATTAGTTTAGGAAGTAGATTAGATTAGTTGTAAAGAGTTTTCTTGGCTAATCCTTGAAGAGCTAGAAGAGGAAGTTCATCAACGGAAAAGAGGAAGCTTGGGAAGACTGTTCTTTGGCGAAAGTGGACTACTCCACTTTGAGATTTGGATTTTCTTCCCTTGTTTCCATATTTATATTTAATGTTTATTGTTGATGATGATGATCTCCTTTTGATTTGATGTTGTATTGGCTAAGAACATGTTAGTGTAATTTAGAGATTAGTTAGGGAAATGTGTAGTTGTGTAAATACTCATTTGGTTTAATATACGTTTTTTTAACGGTTGTTGCTTTTAAGTCCAATTGTGTTTATCATTTGATTACGATCTTAATATTCTTGAAATGGTATTAGGGTTGGATTTGAGAATCTAGGGTTTGACACTCGGAAGAGGTAACCTTGGATTCGGACTAGGGTAAACATATTGTTACGACCTAACGACCGGGGAGGGCGTTAGTTAGTGTGCAATCAATGACGTTGGGTCAAGACTCATGCGGCCTAGAGTTGTTGAAACATTGAGGGGGACCTCTTTGTCAACAGGAAATCGCGTATTCCCTCGTCTCACACTCGGAAGAGGTGGCGGATGAGTTTACGAACCGAGATTATCGGATACATAAACTCCGTTATTGTTAACCAAACGAAATCAAACGTGTATTAAGTGAATGAAATCAATCCCTAATTAATCAACCTAGTTAGAATTAACCCACTAATTGTAGTTTAGCTTAGTTTAATTTCAATTCATGTCTTCCGTTGTCAGGATAACATGAGACTATGTCAATTGCGGTATTCAATTCAATTGTTCACACTTTTCTCTGTGGGAATGATATTCGATCTTCAAAGATCCACTATATTAAAACTTTAGACCTCGTATACTTGCGAGCGTAAGTAGGCGTGCGCAAATTTGCCCCTACCACTAGGTAGCGAATTATTCGTCGCTACGTTACCGCAAGTGTACGGATCAAGTTTTAATCGTATAGGAAGAGTAAACTTGTCATATCTACAGGGATTCGATTAAATTGTCGCTAAGTACTACGATTATCGTAACCGAACTTTATCTAGGCGATCCAATTTTAGGTTTTTTATATAGAAATATAAAACTAAACTAAACTAATTAGACTAAAATACTAAGAATAACGTCTATGGGAATAAATTATCTAGGGATTAACTTCGTTCGCTTAAACGTGTTTGATTTAGTTTAGTTTACATTAATGATCATTAATCTATCTGACAATGTAGGTGTCTAAAACTCATTCACTACATCTCCCGAGTATAAAGTGAATGAATATGCAATTTGCGTCAACATCAATATCCCTATCTAGCATCTAAACGATTACATGAGTCTCGCCCCAACCTTACTGATTGCACATGTTCTAATAATCTTCCGAAATATTAGAACGTCACGATGTGTTTAAACCGTAGTCCGAATCCGAGGTTACCTTTCCTGAGTGTCAAATCCTGTATTCTTAAATCTACCAAAATATCACAACAATCATACAATGAAAGTAAAAGAACGATAAACACAATCGAATAGGGATGAACAACCGATAACGAAACAACAATTTAATCAAACAACATATACGTGATTTACATCAATTCCTTGATAATATATGTTTAGCTCATGGCTATAACCAAATATTCAACTAAAAATAATATATACATGATCAATCAACCAAAAAGAACTTAGAATGAAAGAGAGAAACATGGGTGAATAGTTGTTATCTGAAGAATGGATGGTTCCACGTTCGTAAAATCCGCTCCGATCATGTTCCTTATTCTCCAAATATGTTCTTCTCCTCTTGGTTCTGTCTTGAGCTCTCAAAAATGTCCCAAAAACATTCTTGGTTGGAGTGGGAATGAGTGTGAATGCAAAATATCTCAAAATATCAATGCCAACTGGTGCTAGGTTGCTGCAGTAATGGGAAGGAAGAAACATACTGCTAGATCACTGCTATAGCGATGGGAACCATCGCTGTAGCTATGGCATCATTGCAGTGATGGAAAAGTTCGCTGCAACGATGCTCAAAGCAGTGCCGACACTAGGTTTTTCGTTTTGTTGTAACTTTCTCGTCCGAACTCCGATTGAGATGATTCAAAAACTTATGGAAATATAAGATGTAGATATAAAACTTCTATTTTTGATATTTTCCAAAATTGGATTGCATTGTGGTCATAAATGGCCTTGCAATTTCTGCATCTACACCGAATTTACATCTTTTCACCTATTTATTTATAAACCTATAAAAAAACACAAAAATGTATGAAACCACACAAATATTTGAGCCTAAAAATACTTGATTTGTTGGTAAATAAACCACTTGTCATGCTCCTTATGTGAAATTGAAAATGATAATTGACCTAATTAAAAATGAGGTTTAAAGTACAAAAAGTTGAATTTTAGAGTCAATTCAGTCAACTGAGAAAAACAATCGGTTAACTGAATCAAAAAATGGGTTTTAGAGCAACATTGGTGATGTAAATTACCACCCTAAAGCAATTGGTCAACCAAGTAGAAGAAATCGGCTAACCATTTCCGGTAGTGAGTGTTTCGGAGCTAAATCGGATCACCCTACAACTGTCGGTAAACCAAATAAGAAAATTCAATCAATCAATTGGGTTTGAGGTTTTGGCAGGGTAAGGCTTTGAAGCAATTGGTCAACCGATTGGTATAAATTATTTAACCAATTGGAATTGAGTTTTGGCATGGTTTCGAGGCTGTTTCGATTGGTTAACCGAATGGAAAATTCGGTCAACCGACTAGGCTGGTGCACCTGTTTGTATTTTGGCCATAACATTTTTGTCCAAAATCTAATTGAGATAATTCAAGATGATATAGAAATCTTAGACAGGGAGCTACGACTTTCATGTTTTGAGTTTGTTCAGAATCAGATTGTATCATGGTCAAAATTGGGCTTGAAGTTTCTGCCCTTGCAATCGATCATTCAACCGAATCCTAGGGATCGGTCAACTGACTGTTTCGGTTATAATTTTGAGGGACTTGATCTATTGGTTAAGAACAAGCCATTTTTATGATTCCAGGGGAGCTATTTGGAGTATTTGAACCTATTGAAGATATGGTACATGTATTTTAATGTGCCTATTGATTTGGTCCTCGTAATTGATGTTTCTCTTAATTTAAGTTGTTAAATACTTCCTATCTTTGTGATTTCAAATTGAGAAATATTTCATAAACTTATTTGAGATATTTAAGAGTTAGTTTTAAGTAGATTATCTCGAAAATGAAAGATATTATTATATGGGGTCTAAGAGTGCCTTTTAGAGACACATCTTTTGAAAAGTAGCCATTGGAGGGCTTGTTATCAGTTTATATATTTAAACTTGTGGATTGAGCTAAACAATAGCAAGAACAATTAGTTTTAGGTTTTTCTAAGAGATATTATTACGCCAAGATTTCTGAGAGATAGTTGTGTGAAGTTCTTGAGCTAAAGCGCTGTTGATTTGGCATCACCGACTTGTGCTATATTGCGATTCTGTTTTCAATCTTTAGTGTTTTTTCGGTGAGATCTTTACAAGCTATTGTTCTCTATTTTGATGTCGTACTATTATTGCTTGCTTGGATTTAAGATCATTAGAAAATAATTTTTAAACGTAAAAGCTTGAAAATATTTTTAAAACGATTTTGTGTGATTATATGATTATGTGCTTTGAATTGTGCTACCAACATTGTTTATTAATCAAATATTATTTCTCTCATATTATATCTATCACGAGATAAATTTTGGGACATTAATTGAGTATATCTGTATTGAGGTGGTAGAATTTTCTTGTGGGAAGAAACTTATAGTTTTCTATATTTGTGAGTTTGAGTGGATTAGACATTGTTGGGTCGGTGTCTAATTAGGGTAGCTAGGTTTCAATCTTTTTAATGTGAAAAATATTAGAGTTTGATCTTTGTCCTAAGTAAAAAGGTTAGGGTATTATTTTCCCTTGAAAAGAACTAGATCTTGATTCTCCCTGCAATTGAATTGATTGAACTGTGAAGGTTCCATCCTTACCTATGAAAATGATACTTATGAGTGTGGTGAGGTTTGATATTTAGCTTGTTAAAAGAATTAGGTTTTGATTCTTCTTGTAATAGAATTAGGTTAGTCTTTAGTCTGATAAAAAGATAAAGTTCTTCCTTAACCTGGGAAAAGGATATTTGTAAAGGTTGATTTTGAGCCTGGTAAAAGAATCATTGTAAGAGTTTGGTTCTTACTTGATAAATAAATCAAGGGTTTAGAGGTTACAAATCTCTATGGAGATCGGGGGACTAGATTAGGCAAGGCTAACTAGCTGAATTAGGATATATCTTGGTGTGTTGCATTCTGTACTTTCATTATATTGTGTTTGAGTGTGCACCTAGAATTAAATACTTACCATCTGTGGAACAAAGATAATAATTAATTTCGGAAAATTAATTTTATAATTAAGTGTTAAAGATTTATTTGTTTAAATTTTTGTAACTACCCAATTCACTCCCCTCTTGGGTAGCTCATTGGGCCAACAACAATTTTGGACAACCAACTTGACTTTTACTTCTTTAGGGTGTTCAAATTCTACTTTTTCTTATTGATCCTAAATCGCTTATCAAGATTCAATTTTATTTCTTTGTACAGGTCTTAATGGCTAGGGCGATACTTTCCAATTAGATCAGTATGGCTATTTTGAACACTCAACCTAATTTTATTTTCTTTAAGTGTTCAAATTCTACATTTTCACGTAAATCCTAAACATTTTATCAAAAATTACTTTTGTATTTTCCTACAAGTCTTAATATCCATGGTGGCATAAACCCTTCATTGCACCAATCGAATATTGTTTGTCCTAATCGAATATTGTTTGTCCATTAGGAAGCCCAACACGATGTGCATTCTTTGATACTCGTGACTAAGGTATAGCCGTTAAAACCAAGTTGAAAACTCTTTCCCCTGTAAGCGCGATATACCAAAAATTTGCAAAAACATAAATGTAACACCGAAATCATCCTAACACATATTTATAAATATATCGTTAATCCCTATACAATCCATATTTAACTCGTGGTCATAACCGAATAAACATTGAAATCAATGTAAACATGCTCACATATTCCTAAGTTAAAGAAACAAGGGAAGAAATCGAAGAACTTAGCCTTGTCCAAAGTTTAGCTGCTAAGAACGTTCAACGATCGCTTCGCCGTCTTCCTCCATTTCGGGATGTAAGTTCTCCCTCTAAAACTACTCTACCTACCCTTAGATATATTCTAAGTGACTCAAAATGCCAAGAGAGTCCGAAAATGAGGGAGGAGAGGGGATATATATAGCCAAAATATCTCAAAATATCTAATAAATATCTTCAGTCTATGCAGAGGTCACCGCCGCAGCGGTGGGATTCAACATTGCGGCGGTGAGTAGGTCGGTTAGATGATCGCCTCGACGGTGAAGACAGCGGTGGACTTGGTTAACATCCTACAGTTTCAGGCCGTGATGGTGGTATCGCACCACGGCGGTGGATGTTTAGCAAGGTAAGTCAGTCTCTGCATCTTCATCACCGCGGCGGAGGTCTAAACGCCGCGGCGGTGGGCTTGTTTCACAATTTTGCCTCCGAAGTTATTTTTCATCATTATTCGACCGTTTTGGGTTCGATGTGATCATTTTTTATCCGTTTTCATACATTTTCACCTCAAACACCTGATTTAGTACCAAAAGAATAAACACACATCAAAATATATTAAAACGTACTACACATACTCAAAAACTAACAACGTTCGGATTGGAAATAGATAGGTAATTTACACCTATAATTGATCCAATTTTTACTTCATTCAACTCTTTTGGGGTCCCTAAGTTTATCAACTCAGTCTTGTCATTACTGGGAATCGGCTTATTCTCAAATTCCGTAAGAGCTTTTCGGATCTCACTATCTTTTGACTGGTAAGAGTTATCTTCTATTTCCACTCCTATCAGATTATGGTCTGGTTCTAAATTGTAATCATACTCATTGCACTCTAGCTCAGTTATATCGCATGCATCACACACTGGTAACTTAGGCAACCTGAAAGAGTAAAATTTCAACATTTTAGACCATAGATTGAATAAAAAAGAATTGCATTCATTAAATTTCAAAGAAATCCATTACAAAGTAAAATCCCTTTCCATCTAGAAGACTAGCTGAATGGAAGGGTGAGTACAGAACATTTTCCCAATTTTACCGAAATGCTCTGCGAATCGGGAAGAAATAAGAATCCCAATTTTGTAGCTTTTCACCCCCTTTGGTTCGAATACTAGAGCCATGACTCGGTCTTGCCTCTTTTCCTAGAATTACGTTCACAACTTCCTCAATCAGTACTTTCTCAGGGTGTAACTTGAATCCTACAATCTCCTTCCCTTTGTTGATGGTTTCTACTGAATAAGGGAAGGTAACCTGGCTATGTGGAATTTCCATTGGCTGGTTGTCCTAGAATTCGTCCTTCTTCTTTTGGAAGAATTTCACCATATCTTCTCTTGTCGGCTCGTATCCCAACCCGAATCTCCCCCTCTTCTCCTTGACTTCTATCGGCTCTGTAATTCCATCTAGGTTCTTGCCCAGTCCTCTCCTGGGGATGCAGCCCAAATACGTCATCTCTTTAGCAACAAAGGCCATAGTGTTAGACAATGACAGTGCCATTCGTGTCCTCATTCCTTTACAAAAGTAGCATTCGCGACGTCGAACACATGATAAGAGGCTTCAATCTTTTCTTTTTCCTTTTCTTCATCTATTAACAGGACATATCGGCTTATCGCTTAACTAAAGGGTGCCATATATCCAAATCGACTTTGATCACATACAGTGTGTTGTCAACGATGAACCTGATCTTTTGGTGTAGGGACGAAGCACTACTAGAAAACAACCTTTCTATCACGCTTAATAAATATAATTTATCTCGTGCTTTGAAAAAATAGTGATTATAACACTGTACATGATATTTAATCTCAGTTAAAAAAAATTATGGGATAGAAATTTTTTTTATCTCATAATTTTAATTAACCGTGATAGTATATAAGTGACTTATATCACAGTTTTGATTTTAACCAAGATAATAAAAACTCCTTCCACCTTTTTCTTCCCTCTTAAATTTGACATCTCTTCCTTCTCTGCCCTAACAACCACTCTCCCTCTCTCGCGTACACGATTGATCGAAGCCTCTCTCTCGATCTCGAAATCTCTCGATCCTGAAATCTCCATCGAAATTTCCATCGATCTCGAAATCAAAATCACCATCACATCATCGCCATCACTGAGATTTCTCTTGATTTCGAAATCTCTAAGATCTCTCACTCTCGTCTTGAACCTTCACTTCGTTCTCTCTTCTCTAGCCATCGCGATGACGATTTATGCTTCCTTGAGCAGATCTAAGCCATTGTGGTGGTGTTTGGAGGTATATTGTTTGGTTCGATGGTGTTGAGTGGCTGACAATGGTGATTACTATTCCTTTGAGCAGATCTAAGCCATGGTGGTAGTGTTTGGCGGTGTATTGTTTGGTTTGACGGTCTTGAGTGGCTGGTGATGATGACTCATGATCATTTAACTAGATTTGAACTATTTTGACCAGATCTAAGCTATGGTGTTGTTGTTCGACGGTGTATTGTTTGGTTCAATAATGTTGACTGTTGAGTCGCTGGTGATGACGATTCGTTGAGTAGATCTGAGCCATTGAAATTCGTTGTATTGTTCACTTTGGTAGTGTTGTTCGTCGGTGTATTGTTGGGTTCAATGGTGTTGAGTCATTGGTGATGATGATTCATAGGTAATATCTTCTCTCAATTTTCTTCTATGTTTGTGGAAACAGGTAACATCTCTCGAATTGTGAATCAAATTTTATACACTCTTTTGTTGATTTTTCATTTCAATTTCTTTCAAATTGTGGCGTTTCAATGTGCTTCTCTTCAGGTTCAGCCCTAGCAGTCGATCTGCAATCTCATGTCTGATCTGTGGATAACTTGTCCGATCTATGGATATGGTAACCCTGATTTTATGTTATGAAATTCTACTACTGTGGACATGCATTCAGTTATGTTATGTTCCCTACTTTTATTCTGTTCCCAATTTATATTCCCATATTTTTGTTTTATTTTTGATGTTATGAGCTATCAATTAGTTCTTATTATCTTTCTCGTAGTAGTTAATTGGTTCAAATTGAACCGTTGAACGTTAGCACAAGTCCTTTTGATCACAATTTCTTGGTTTAATTGGTTTAATTTCTTGAACCATCTTTAATTGATTTAATTACATATGTTCTGTTTTTGGTTGAGATTGTATATATTATGGGTTTTCTTGTGAGGGAAAATGATGATGAGCTTCGAAAGAAGGGTTGTCTATGGAAGTTTTTTCTTGGGAGGCCAGAGCTTTTATTTATCACAATTTTTTGGTTAGCTGTGGCTTCCCCCCCCCCCCTCCCCCCCCCATCCCCCTACTTTATTGTGCTTTCTATATAGGATGTATTGTTGAACTTTATTGTTTCACTATATATAGATGGTTAATGCTCATTTGGTATTTGATTTAGTTGACTTATGCTAAAACTACAGCTTGATATGTTACAAAAATACCAATAGCTAAAGCTGCAGCTTCATATTTGATTGAGCATATTAATGTTCCTTGTTATGTATAATCATTATGACTAATTTCTCTACAGCTTTGTCGTGCAGAAGAAAAATGAGAAGAAGCAGAGGCTAGGGCTAGGGAGCTAGAGAAACAGGTAAACTCTTTTTACGTCACTAGCCACTCTGAATGAGTATATAGGTTGTGGGGGGGTATAACTTGAGTTTTGAATAAATTTGCACATTAATGTGACAGAAATTGTAGAATTCAGTAGCCATATTTCCCATTATTGTACTTTTATTTATTTTTACTATTTGAATAATTAACTTTTAGGTTGCTTTTCTTGGAGAAGATGTATCCCTGGAAGCAAAATTGTTGAGTAGGTAAATATAAACTGGGCTATAATTTTCCCTTGTTCATTAAGTTTCTGTATGTGACATTGTATATGATTCTTTACAGGAAAGCAATAGCTTTACCTCAAAGAGAGGTAACTGGAAGCCATTCAAGTATAATATGTCAATTATTTCTAGTTATTTCTAGAAGATGGTCCAACCCCAATGTTTTTATGTTTTTGTGAAATTTAGTTATGTTCTAGTTACTTTTCTTTGTTTTTATCGTTTCAGAGTCTCATAAAGTTGTGAAGAAGTTGATGACAGGGGCTCTTACAGGTCACACCATCAGCATCCGACTTTGTTTTTCATGTTGATTTAGAATTCTTGTGTCAATATTTTATTTGTGTTAGAAATATAAAATTCATTTTTTATTGAATTCTAGACATGTGTACATGATAGAAAATTCAACTTTATGATTATTGTATCGAAAAACAATGTTACTTCTGTTTTTAATCTTATGTAAAGTTCTTACGTCATCAATTTTTTAGTAGTTTTTGAACTATAAAATTCATTTTTTAGCTAATTTTTGATAGTATTTGTTTTATATAATAGTCCTCTAATTTGTAATTTTTTTTTAATATCGATATGAGAAACTATCACAGTTTGTAAATATGATAGAAAATAGGGTGAACTGAGATAAATAGTCCTAATAATCACGTTTTGTTTAAATTTCATCACATATATATGATCTTTTAATCACATTTAAAAAATAAGATATAAAAAATCTACAATCTCGATTTTTAACTGTGATAAAAGGTCTACCATCTCAGTTTTTAACCATGATAGAAATCCTACTTTTAATCACACCGCATACTATCACGGTTTGTTTTGGGACAAAAAATTGTGATAAAAAGCTTTTTATCATGTTTTTTAATTGCGATAAAAAGTCTTTTTTCTTGTAGTGAAGGCACTGCCCCGGCATTATGAATCCATGGCCTCCCCAACAACAGGTTATACGAAGTAGCTATTTCGAGCAATTGGAACTTTACGTTAAACTGGATCGGGCTAACTTCAATTTGTAGGTCAATCTCTCTGCCACTATCTCTCTTGGCCCTATCGAAAGCCCTGATAACTGTTTTTTACGGTCGGATCTATGATAAATCTATCCCCATTTCTTCCAATGTCGACAACGGGCAGATATTCAATGCTGAACCATTGTCAGCCAACACCCGAGCTATGAATATTCCGTGGCTTTCGACTGTGATATTCAGGGACTTGTAGTGACCTATTCCTTCATCGTCAATCTCGTCATCGGTGAAAGTGATGGTGTTAGATACTAGGACCTGCTTGACTAGAGTGACAAACTTCTCCATAGGGATCGTGCTCAACAAATGGGCTTTATTAGCACTTTCAGTAATGCCTGTCCATGTACTTCTGAGGACAGGAGTAGTGAGAGCATCGAGATTTACGTCAGCGCTTTGCTGAGTTGTTCGACTATCTTGTATTCTGAATTCTTCATCACCTTTAAGAAGTCATGAGCCTCCTGTTCTGTCACTAGCTTTTTTAGAACTCCTCTTGGTTCTCTTATAGGAACCCTAATCAAATCCTGCGGCATGTACACCTGTCCAGACCGAGTGATTCCGCCTGTTTCTCTTGCTGAGATTGGAAATTCTTCTCATTCTCCAGTTCTAGCTACTATCCCATAATTTCATGGAACCTTATTGAGACTTTCTATCGGCTTTTGGATTGGGAAATACAGAACCAGAGATTTTTCTAGTTTTTTGGCTACATTTTCTGGATGCAATTCAAACCCTCCATCGAGAACCTCTAGGTGCAAACAAATACCACTGATATCAATCACATCAATTTCTTCCTCAACATCCTCTGTGAAAATCAGATTGACTCCACTTCCTTAGGGGGCGTGTTCAGGCAACGAATTTTGCTGACAGCTTGGCGCATCGGTCTCAGGTTTTTTAGGAAACGTGATGGCTCATGTCCGTATGAACTCTCGGATCTTGTCTTTCAAGTGATAACACTTCTCGGTCGTATATCCTCTAGATCCTGAGTAGTACTCACAGAACGTATTCGAAGAAGTAGCTTTACTCCCGAGCTTACGGTCGTTGGATGGAAAGGGTGTTAGCATCCCTTGCTTTAAAACAATTCTGATACAACTTGGTGATTGAGACCGATAGGTTTAGTAGTTCTTTGTCATCGTTTTTAAAGTTTTCCCCAGTAGTACGAGGTAGATAGCCTTGATGGTATTGGGTTCCTGACTTTTAGGTATGGCTAGGAATTTGAGGTGGGGTATTCAGATTTGGCTGATATGTATGGTGAGGAGGTGTTCGATAGGCCTGGGGATAATATTGGGGAGTATGGTTTTGGTAAGGGGAAGGTATGTTCTGGTAATAGTGGGGATGGTAATAGAGAATACGGGGTTTGACAAGCCCCGGATTCGGATTAGGGTAAACAAATGCCACAATCCAATAACCCGGTCGGTATTAGGATTGTGGACAATCGATGATGTTGGGGAAACACTCACGTGACTTAGGGTCGTTAAGAAGTTGAGGGGGACTTCTTCATTAACTCGAAGTCATGTATTCCCCCATCTTACACTCGTGATAGGTGGCGGTGGAGTTTTAGAACCGAGATTGTCGATAGGGTAAACACGATGCGACGATCCAATGACCCGGTCGGGAGTTGGATTGTGTGCAATCAATGACATTGGGGCGAGACTCACGCGACCTAGGGTCGTTATTACATGGCGGAGGATTTCTTTGTTGACACGAAGTTGCGTTATGTCCCCCGTCTTACACTTAGGAGAGGTGGCGGGGGAGTTTTAGATACCAAGATTGTCAATTAGGTTGAACGCCATAAACGTGAGTAAATTGAGATCGAACACGTATTGTAAACAAGTTAATACCTAGGTAATTATTTTCCCTAAAACATATTAGTATATTAGTGTAGTTAATTTAGGTTATATTAGTATTAGTTTAATTAATTAAATACATTTATTTTTAGCCTAGATAAAGTTAGGTTATGACAAATGCGGTACTCGATAGTAACGACACCAATCCCTGTGAATACGATAATCTGATCTTTAATGATCACATTATACTAAAACTTTGACCTCGTACACTTGCGAGTAGTCAATACACGAGGATGAGAATCCTCCGCCGTACAATCAGTCCTCACGATTCTGGAAAAGAAAGAGTTGACAACGCTCTTAGTTGCCTACCAAGATATCTTTGCCTGGTCCTACAATGACATGGTAGGGCTAGACAAGAGTATCATGACCCATAAATTCCTGCTAAAGCCTGGGAGTATACCGGTTGATAGGTGTGATCTATCTATGTATTTCCAAACCAAATTAAGTTGGTTTTTGAGCGTTTATATAGTATTTTATTATGTTTTAATTAGTTTTTATCTTTTTGTATTAAATCAGGTGTATGGGGCAAAAATATAAGAAACTGGAGTGAAAACGATGAGATCGAACCGAAGGCGAGTCGAAGTTACGGTGGATAAACAAGTAAGGAGGTAAAAATATGAAGGAAGCCCACCGCCTAGGCGTCCAGACCTCCGCCTAGGCAGTGAAGATACTGAGAATGACAAAAGGCTACTGACAGCTCACCGCCTAGGTGGGAAATTCCTCCGCCTAGGCGGAAACCCCAGCAGAAACATTTCCAAATCCATCGCCTACTTCTTCGCCTAGGTGGTCACCGAACTTGCAAAGCCGGTACAGGTGCTGTAACTTCAAGGCCAATTTGGAATTTGATTCAATCCTATTTTGGAAACACTCAAAACATGTAAGTTATATATCATTTTCTTAGCTTTCCATAGGTTTTTGAATTACCTCAATCGGAGCTCGGACGAAGACGTTACAGCCACAACAAGAAAGTGCGTCACCATCGTACACGGCGGTCAAACTGTAGAAACTTTGTAATGGCTCTGTATATCTACCGCTGTGGCGGTAAATACGCCACCACAATGGTCTCTCTATACCTATAAAGTATTTTTAGATATTTTAGGATATTTTTGGTCCTATATCCTTCACTCTTCTCTTCTCTCGGGCCAGGAGGGACTTTCTTAGGTTATATAGAATAGAGAGAGGGTTTTGGAGAGTGCTCATTCAATCCCAAAGAGGAAGATGAAGGAGGAGCAATCGGATGACGGTTTTAGTGCTAAATCTTCGGATATCGGCTAAGTTTTTTCGCTTCTCTCTTTGTTTTCTTCATTTTTGTAGATTGTTGAGCATGTTTAGTTCAATTTTTGTTGTTGATATGGTTAGGGCCATGAGCTAAACATAGATTGTAATGGGGATTAACATTTTATTTATGAAAATGTGATTTTGGTTAAGTTTATGTTTCATTCTTGGTTGTTCTTCATATGTTGATTGTGTGTGCCTTATTGTTTGTTTATCATCCTTAGATTGACATTTGGAGAATAAGGGGTTTGACTCTCAGAAGAGGTAACCCCGGATTCGGACTAGTATAAACGAACGCCACAATCCTGTAACCTGGTCGGGGTTTGGATTGTGGATAATCGATGTCGTTAGGGCGACAGTCACGTGACCTAGAGTTGTTAAGACGTTGAGGGGGACTTCGTCGTTGACGTGAAGTCACATATTCCCTCATCTTACACTCGGGAGAGGTGATGGGGGAGTTTTAGAATGGAGATTATCGATAGGGTAAAGACAACGCGACGATCCAATAACCCGGGAGGGAGTTGGATTGTGTGCAATCAATGACGTTGGGGTGAGACTCACGCGGCCTAGGGTTGTTGGACTTCTTCGTTGACCCGAAGTTGTGTATTCCCTTGTCTTACACTCGGGAGAGGTGGCAGAAGAGTTTACGAATCGAGATTATCATATAAGTCGAGCGCCGTTAACATAGACTAAAACGAAAGCAAACGCATTTAAGTAAATAAAGTTAATCCCTAGGCAATCTACTCCCCAAAACTATCTCAATATTAGTATTAGTTAATTTAGTTAGTATTTTAGTATTAGTATTAAGTAAATACCATTTTTTATCTCCTAGATAAAGTTAGGTTATGATAATCACAGTACTCGATAGTAACAACACCAATCTCTGTGGATACGATACCCGACCTGAAAAGGTTTACTATACTAAAACTTGATCCGTACACTTGTGGTGAAAGTGGCAGCGCTTATTTAGCGGCCACCGCTTTCACTGCAAGCGTACGAGTCAAGTTTTAGTATAGGTTGGGAGAGTAAGGGTATCGTGTTCACGGGGATTGGTTGAGAATATCGTTGAGTATAGTGATTATCATAACTCGACTCTATCTAGGTGATAAAAATGGTATTTAATTAATAAATACTAATATTACAATACTAATTTATCTAATTATACTAATATATTGGTAGGACATTTATGGGAATTATTGCCTAGGGATTAATATCGTTCACTTAAACGGGTTCGTTTCAATCTAATTTCATTAATGGAATTCATCCTATCTGACAATCTTTGTATCTATAACTCGCTCACTCTCTCTTCTGAGTGTAAAGCGAATGAATATATGACTTTGCGTTGATGCCGAGGTTCCCCTCGAACGTCTTTTCGAACACATAGTTACATGAGTCGTGAACCAACGTCATTGATTGCACATTTCCCAACTCCCTCCCAGGTTATTAGATCATCGCGTTGTGTTTACCCTAGTCCTAATCCGGGGTTACCTCTCATTAGTGTCAAACCCTGTATTCTCGGTATATCGTAATAAGCATAATAAACAATACAATACGGCAAACACAATCAGATAAACATGAACGACCACTAACAAAACATCAATTTCATATAAACAACGTTTTCCTGAATTCAATCGAGCCCTAGACAATATATATTTAGTTTTTCATGGTCATAACCGCATATACAATGAAATACAAACTAAACATTTACAAAACATCCAACCAATCTAAGAATAAAAGAGAGAAACGAGGATACTAGCTGTTATCTGAAGAATCGTCGCTAAAACCGCTCCGATATCGCTTCTTTTTTCTGGGCCTTGTGATCTTCTCTTGGTTGAATGTGTTTTGAGCTCTCAAAACCACTCCCTAAAACGTTCTAGGGTCTTTGGAAGAAGAGGAGATGATAAAGGGATAAATCAGAGTCTGCGTGGATTATCGGGATCTCAACCGGGCAAGTCTGAAAGATGATTTTCCATTGCCAAACGTTCGTATCATCATCGACAATACTGTGGGGCGAAAGCTCTATTCCTTCGTTGATGGTTTCTCTAGATATAATCAGATTCTAATGGATGAGAAAGATGGAGAAAAGATAGCCTTCACCATACTATGAGGTGTCTTTTGCTATAGGGCGATGCCTTTCGGTCTCAAAAATACCGGGGTAACATACCAAAGAGCAAAGACAACCCTCTTTCATGATATGATACACAAGGATATGGAGGTATATATGGATGACATGATCATTAAATCTTAAGAGAACGAGGACCACATCTACCATTTGAAATGGATGTTCGACAGACTTCGAAAATATCAGCTCAAACTTAATCCCGCAAAATGCACTTTCGGGGTAACTTCCGGAAAGCTTCTTGGTTTAATGGTAAATTTCCATGGAATCAAGATTGATCCTACAAAAACAAAATCCATTTGTAAGATGCCATCACCGAAAAATGAGAAGAAGATCCAAGGTTTTCTAGGCCGATTGAATTTCATAGCCCGATTCATCTTCAAGCTCACTGCTACTTGTGAGCCAATCTTCAAGCTACTTCGAAAATAAAGTGATGGGTGATGGAATGCAGATTGTCAGAATTCCCTTGAGAAGATTAAAGCCTATTTAACTGACCCTCCAGTACTAGTGCCGTCTCGGGAGGGGGTTTTGTTGTTGCTATATTTGTTAGTTCTCGACTTTTCCATGGGAGTTATTCTCGGACAACTCGATAAATATGGAAAGGAAGAACAAGCCATTTACTACCTCAGCAAGTGCTTTACGAAGTATGAGAAAAATTACACCTTGTTGGAGAGGACCTGTTGTGTATTGGCCTGGTCTGCTCAGAGACTGCGCTATTATATGCTCCCACTGACTACCTACTTGATAGCCAGGATGGATCTCTTAAAGTACATCTTCGAGAAACTGATTCTGTCAGGAAAAGTTAGAAAATGGCAGATACTACTAACGGAGTTTGATATCATCTACAAGACCCAAAAGTCAGTGAAGAGTTAGGTGATAGTAGATCAGTTGGCTAGTTGTCCAGCTCAAATGGATCACCAACCTCTTGAGACGTTATTCCGTGACGAGTTAAATCATGTGGTAGAAAAAGAAGAGGAGGAAATAGTTTGGAAAATGTCTTTCGATGATGCAGTGAACTCTCGAGGGGATGGAATTGAAGCCGTTCTGGTTTCTCCGAGCAAACAGCGTTATCCGGTGGCTTCTAAGTTGAAGTTTCAGAGCACCAGTAACCGAGCTAAGTACGAAGCCTGTATTTTGGGACTTTAGTTGGCTGTCAACATAAAAATCAAGGAATTGCTAGTGTTCGGGGATTCTGAGTTGATAATTAATCAGGTGATGGAGAAGTATGCCACGAGAGATCTGACTTTGACAGCCTACTGATAGGTGTAAAATACCTATCTACTTCTAAGCCAGATTTGGTAGTTTTCGAGTGAATTAGTTATATTTAATTGTGTTTTTGTAGTTTTTATGTAATTCAGGTGTAGGGATGCAAACAAGTGACAAACCAGCGAAAACGGTAGGAAAATGGTAAAGAAACGATGAAGAAACAAGGTTTCAAGATCACAAGAGCCATCGCTGCGACGAGAAAGCCACCGCCATGGTGGTGAGATTGCAGAGAATGCTGAATTTGAACAAGTCACACCGCCGCAGCGCAAGGCCCCCGCCACAGCATTGAAAGATCAGAGAGTTTGGATGTTGTTCCACTGCCGTGGCGGTAAACTATCTTTGAGCTAACCAACTTACCCACGGCTGCGACGGTGGGCTCTGCACAGTAAAGATATTTTCAAATATTTTAAAGTCTTGCACCTATAAATATCCATTCTCCCAAATACATTGAAGCCTCTTGGAGCATAGAACGTCCCTAACCTTTCGGCCTTGATCCTTGGCCATTCTTGAAGAAGAGATTCATCATCCGGAGAAGAGGAAACATCAGCGGATTGATCTTTGGTGACAGTGGATCACTCCATTTTAAGATTTGATCTTTCTCTCTTTGTACTTTAATGTTTTATTGTAAATGATGATGAATATCTCTTGTGTTAATGTTTCAATGGCCAAGATCATGTTAGATTAGATAAATATTAGCTAGGGATCGGTGTAGTTGTGTAAATACTAGTTTGATGGAATATACGTTTTCTTAATGGTTGTTTATGTTTAAATCCGATTGTGTTTATCATTTTATTACAACTTTAATATGTTTGTTAAGGTATTAGGGTTGAATTTGAGAATCTAGGGTTTGACGCTCGGAAGAGGTAACTTTGGATTCGGACTAGGGTAAACATATCGTTACGACCTATTGACCTGAGAGGGTGTTAGTTAGTGTGCAATCAATAAGAGGGACTTTGGCGTTGACACAAATTTGCGTATTCCCCCCGTCTTACACTTGGAAGAGCTGGCGGAGGAGTTTACGAATCGAGATTGTCGGATACCATAAACTCCGTTATTATTAGCTAAAACGAAATCAAACATGTATTAAGTGAACGAAATCAATCCCTAGTTAATCAACTTAGTTAGGATTAACCTACTAACTGTAGTTTAGCTTAGTTTTAATTAGTTTAATTTTAAATCATTTCTTTAACCATTTGGATAATAGGACACTATGTAAATTGCAGTACTTAATTATTCAACCCGTTACTGTGGGAACAATATCCGATATTAAACAATCCACTATATTAAAACTTGACTTTGTGCACTTATGAGTAATGCAAAAGGTCTAGTTGAATGCGTGGAAGTGATATTGCGACTAAGTAGTTAAATATTAATCCAAAAAATTCTTTTGTTTTATTTTCTTTTAATTTTTTTGTATTTCATTTGTTGTGATCAAGTAGTGCATGCAACGTAGAAGAAGTTGGAATTCTTGGCTCTTGATTCGGAGATCGAGC
This sequence comes from Eucommia ulmoides, assembly GCA_016647705.1. Taxonomy (NCBI): domain Eukaryota; kingdom Viridiplantae; phylum Streptophyta; class Magnoliopsida; order Garryales; family Eucommiaceae; genus Eucommia; species Eucommia ulmoides. The sequence continues at coordinate 26,246,683 of CM028327.1, read as the reverse complement.
GTAAGTTGAAAAATATAAGGAGAGAGAGAAGAAACCAACTTCAATACCATGAATCATGATCCAACAGAGCGTACTAACCCTAATTCCTTGTTTATGAGGGATTTTGGTGAAAAATGCTCAACCAAGTCCAGCTAGAGACGTTAAATCAAGTAAGTCACGTTTTTTTGATCCAAAACCGAGGGTATCAAATTTTTACCCGATTTTGCTATTATTTATTTTTTGGAGGCCGAAATGGTCTCGGAACGTGTTTGGAGGTAAATTAGGGAGTGAGGATACTCGGAGATACGTTTTGCACTTAAAAACATTTAACAAGTGAAGGGGAAATGACTGGTGCGGAGCCTTTGTGTGAAAACTTGAAGAAAAAAAATGAAAATCTAGCAGCAGGCTCACCACCGCGGCGGTGAAAATGCGGAATGTCAAGTTTTCAGCAAAAATGCTTCACCACCACAGCGGTGAAATTTACCACCATGGCGGTAAAATCTACCACCGCGGCAATGAAACAACAAAGAGTTAAGTTTTTGAAAAAGACCCTCCACCGCCGAGGCGGTGATTCCTCTATTTGATTAAAGCCATTCCGTTATACAAAACGCCACAACCACGTCTAAAACTCCAAAATTTATCTATTTTCATCCTTCTAAACCATTTCAAATCCTCAATTTCATCATTCCATTTACAAAATTTGTGATTTCCACCCCAAATCATCCACAAAAAATCATGTTAAACCCTATTTTTGCGATTTTCAATTTCTATGGGATTTTGGTTTGATTTTTGGTGATGAACTAAGTTTCTATGGATTGTTAAATTGTGTGAAACAAAATTGCATGCTACATTGTTCATATTTTGTTGAAACGTTGCGATTAGTGTGTGCGCAAGATCAAATCCAACGGTTTTTTGGCGAGCACTTCGACATTGATATGAGTGCTTATTCGCCTATTGGTGGCCGCTAAATAAAGCGCTGCCACTTTCACCGCAACCATACGGATCAAGTTTTAGTATAGTGGACCTTTCGGTCGGGTATTGTATCCACAGGAATTGGTTGAGATTACTATCGAGTATCATGATTGTCATAACCTAATTTTATCTAGGCGCTAAAAATGGAATTTAATTTAATACTAATACTAAACTAAAATACTAATTAAGTTAACTATACTATAAATACTAATTTGAGATTGTTTAGGGGAGTAGATTGCTTAGAGATTAACTTTATTTACTTAAATGCATTTTATTTTGTTTTAGTTAACATTAATGGCATTCGGCGTATCCGACAATCTTGGTTCGTAAACTTCCTCGCCACCTCTTCCGAGTGTAAGACTGTGGAATACGTGACTTTGAGTCAATGCCGAAGTCCTCCTCAACATCTTAACGGCTCTAGGTCATGTGAGTCTCACCCCAACGTCATCGATTACACACTTTTGAACACCCTCCCGGGTCGTTAGATTGTCGTGTTGTGTTAACCCTAGTTCGAATCCGGGGTTACCTCTCCCGAGTGTCAAACTACGTATTCTCAATATATCTAAACTAACATATAATCATAGAAAACACGGCAACACAATCGAAATTATAAGGAACAACCATAAACGAAACAAAAATTCAACAAAAACTACAGTTTCATAAATAATACGTTAATCCCTATTACAATCCATGTTTAACTCATGGCCCTAACCATTTATACAATGTAAAACAAGCTAAACATGCTCAATAACTACCAAAATAAAGATAACAAAGAGAAAAAATGAGCGACTTAGCTGATATCCGAAGAGTTGCCACTAGAAACGTCGATCGATCGCTTCCTCGTTGATCCTCCACCTCGGGTTGAGAGATCTCCCTCAAAAATCCCTAACCCTACTCCTAAAATATGGCCTAAAGCCTTAGGGTCTGAAGAGAAAGAAGGGAAGATGAGAGAAGGGATTAAAAAATTTCCAAAAGATCTCAAAATATCTCATAAATATCAAGGTTGTGCTGCAGGATTTTCGCCTAGGGGACAAAAACTTTGCATAGGAGAAGTTAAGTTGGTTAACTTTCTGCCGGAATTTTGCTTAGGTGAATAAAAATTCGCCTAGGCAAAGTTACTGCATGTTTACAATTTTGTTTTGGCTGTAACTTCTTTATTCGAACTATGATTGAGGTGATTCAAAACCTATGGAAAGCTAAGAAAAATATATACAACTTCTATGTTTTGAGTATTTTCAAAATCGGATTGAATCATAGTCCAAAATAACCTTGAAGTTACAACACCTGTACCGACTTGCCAGGTTTGGTGACCGCCTAGGCGAAAAAGTAGGCGGTGGACTTGGAAATGTTTCTACTGGGGTTTCCACCTAGGTGGAGGAATTTCCTGCCTAGGCAATGGGCTGTTAGTAGCCTTTTGTCATTCTCAGCATCTTCACTGCCTAGGCGGAGGTCTGGACGCCTAGGCAGTGGGCTTCCTTCATATTTTTGCCTCCTTACTTGTTTATCCACTGTAACTTCGACTTGCCTTCGGTTCGATCTCATCGTTTTCGTTCCAGTTTCCTATTGTTTTGCTCCACACACCTGATTTATACAAAAAATATAAAAATATATTAAAACATATAAAAATAACAATAAACGTACTCGAAAACTAACAAATTCGGATTGGAAATACGTAAGTAATTTACACCTATCACCTATGCCACATGCTCCACCTCACCTTTTGCAGCCACCACAATTTCGATTCCTATGTGATAAGTGGTGGCGATGACTTTCCTCCCATCGAACGATAGGGGGTGAGACTTTTACGTCTTAGCCCCTAGGTATGTGTCGGCACCTAATTTTACTTGTCATTGCTATAAACTGTTATTGGGTTCGTTGCTTAGTCAGTAAGGGCACTACATGTTTTTAAGTTTGGGGGGAATGTAAATCACGTTTTCTATTGTTAAAGAAAGATGTGAAGGATGGAAATATGTTTTGTATGTAAAACTTTAATTTTTAGTTAATTTTTATTTTAATTTTTGTTTATGCATATTAAATGCTTAGATTAGTGTATGTATGTTAGTATTTAGAGTAATGTAGTAATGTTTATGTATGAAGTCATATATGCTTGATGAGTTGTTGAATTTGTCTACGGCTGTTTCCCGATGATGAAAATTATTTATTAATTGTATATTGAGGTCGGGGATAATGCTAGTCATGTGTCTTTTGTGTGCTTAGCATGTCGATTAGGTAAAAATTATTATGATCCTTAAATTGCACGATCGCATGGACTTAATGTATAATTATTTGAATGAATTGACGTTGATTATTCAGTAATACGTTCATGACAAAATGAGGAATCTAGAACTTTATTTGGGGTAGACTTGAGGCGAAATTATAGGTGAGGTAATTTCGGAGGCATGATTTAGGCCTTCAATATTTTCTCTTGAACCTTTGTAGCTAACCTGAAAATTTATTCCCTCGTTCCCCTGTCGAAGCCGATAAACTTTTTAATTCTGAACACGTTTCAATACTCTATCCAATTAAATTTTTCCAAACTATTGTCTCTAAGACTAAAAGTTAAAATTGAGTGAAATCAAGTTTCATAGACTAATGCACTTGAAGTAAGCGATTAGGATTTCAGACGAATTGTTATTGGTTCAGTATTAATGTATTCACTTGTCATTCTTTTTGCACACCCTTAAAATTGTACAAATTCGAATAAGTTTGGGGGTGTGACAATGTTTAATTTAAAAAAAAAAAAAACTATATGAATATAGTTTTTATTCTCGTTTCTTTCGACAAGTGAATACAAAGTTCTTCAATTCTCGTTCAGGGTTGTGTTTTAAACATGTGGGATTACGAGAGAGTGATAGCGACAAACGTTTGTACCTCGGTTATCATTTTATCTTAACAATTTGCTATTTTTTATTCCTGTGATACCCTTGGTCATTCTCCTAAGCTTAACCAAGCCCTATTGATCTTTAAGAATGTTTGAACCTACATTAGTGTATAGTCGAGCCCAGTGAAGCGTATGGTTTTCCTGAATCCTTTATGTTTTAAGTCATAAACTTGTTTACTAAATGATCCAATCTAGAGTTTGGTTAGTTATACATTTGACCTCACACACACACACATTTCAATTGGATCTAGAATGGTTTTTATTGAAATTGAGTGTTGAAATTATAGAATACTACTTGGTGTGTATTATTTCCCGAACTTGATCAAATTGAGGGTTGTTGAGGAAAGGACCAACTTGGTTTCTTCGATTGAATTTGGAACTCGCATGCATATACTTCTTCTTTGTTAAAATTTTTAATTTTTAGATTAGTTGTAGATTAATTAGGGTAGTTAGTTTAATTTAATGTTAGGGTGTTTTGCTCGAGGACTAGCAAAATTCCAAGTTTGGGGGTAATTGATAGGTGTAAAATACCTATCTACTTCTAAGCTGGATTTGGTAGTGTTTGAGTGAATTAATTATATTTAATTGTGTTTTTGTAGTTTTTATGTAATTCAGGTGTAGGGATGCAAACAAGGAACAAACGAGTGAAAACAGTGGTAAAATGGTGAAAAAATAATAAAGAAACAAGGTTTCAAGAACACAAAATCCACCATCGTGGCGAGAAAGCCACCGCCACGACGGCGAGATTGCGGAGAGTGCTGAATTTGAACAAATCCTACTGTCGCAGAGCAAGGCCACCACCGCGGCGGTGAAAGATCAAAGAGTTTGGATGTTGTTCCACCGTCGCAGCGGAAGATCACCACTGCGGCGGAAAAATATCTATGACCTAACCAACTTTCCCATAGCCGTGGCAGTGAATCCCATGGCCGCGATGGTGGGCTCTGCACAACAAAGAAGATATTTACATATATTTTGAAATCTTACTCCTATAAATACCCATTCTCCCACATCCATTGAAGCCTCTTGGGGCATGGGACTTCCCTAATCTTTAGGCCTTTATCCTTGGCCATTCTTGAAGAAGAGATTCATCATCCGGAGAAGAGCAAACATCGATGGATTGATCTTTGGCGACAGTGGATCACTCCATTTTAAGATTTGATCTTTCTCTCTTTGTACTTTAATGTTTTATTGTAAATGATGATGAATATCTCTTGTATTAATGTTTCAATGGCCAAGATCATGTTAGATTAGATAAATATTAGCTAGGATCGGTTTAGTTGTGTAAATACTAGTTTGATGGAATATACATTTTTTGAACGGTTGTTTGTGTTTAAATCTGATTGTGTTTATCATTTTATCACAACTTTAATATACTTGTGACTTGATTCTTGCCACTGTCGAGATACGTCGACAACCCTCCTAGGGTTCAGTCGCAATTCATTCATATTTTATTCCTATATTTTTCCATCACGCTCTGAAAATAATCGCTTTTGTCTAATTTTATCTTGTGTTATAAAACTTAAAAAAAAAATGTGCTTTGAAAAATTCCGAAAATTGGACGATCAAAATAACATGATCTTTTGTCTTTTTTAAGCAAGTAGAATTCGCACGACAAATAGGGACAGCTGTAGAGACGACATTTTGATTGCTTCGTAAAAAATTTATACTTTATTTTATAGTTAACTTTGTTTTATTTAATTTTTCTTTATTTTATTCTTTTTCAAAAAAGTACAAAAATAATTGATGAAGAAAAAGAAGAAAAAAAAAAAGAAAATTGAGATAAAATAAAGGGAGTAAAATTGAAAGAATGAGAAAAAAAGGGATTGAATGTGAATGAGAGGAAAGAGAGAGAAAAAGAGTGGGTCCCTTTTTGGTTCAAACCGTGAGGTGAGAGAGAGAGAATAGAAGAGAAAGAGAGAGAGAGAGAGAGAGCTGAGAGGGGAGTGAGATAGTGAAGAATGCGAGAGAGAGAATTATGTACATTAGTGGGCCTCCCTTTACCTTGTTAGCGTGTGTGTGAGAGAAAATTGGTGGGGCCCTTACACATGTCAACCATGTGTGTGTGTGCAAGAGATAAAATATGCAATGGGCCTTCGCCACGTCATTCGAGAGAAAAGTCAAAGATCTCTTTGTGCCTTGTTCAGCCGCCACGTGTTGTAGCCTGGTTGAGGCGGTGATGGGGTGCGTGTTTTGCATATGCCCTGCGTCCAAAATATTCTATTTTCTCATATTTTACAATTTTACCCTTTTCCAGTTAAACTTGGACTGGGTTTGGCGGCCAAACCTAATTTTTTAGGGTTTTCTTGTGTATTTCACGCCACATTTTCTCCTATAAATAGGACCCTTCTCATTCTAATTTATACATTCAAAAATTGAGAGGAGCCACCTCCTAGAAGAGTGATTTCCAAAACACTTTTTCAGGAAGCCGTTTGCGAGAGAAAAAAAGCCCGAGTATCAGGATTCTTGGCCTAGAACAAGTATGTTTTTATTTTATTTTTTAGTTTATTTAAATATATTCGTTGTTTAAATTATTTCAAACTTTATTCCTTTTAGTAGTCCGATGAATTGATGAAAAAATTCTAGGACGAGGTTCTCCATTCTCAATTTGAACCTCTGAGCGATTAGACGAGGACACCATATCATTGTATTTTTTTTTACTTTTTATATTTTTATTTTATTTTATTTATTTTGTTTACAAATTCATAAAGAAAAACTCAAAAAAATAAAGTCATCCGATGATTCGATGAAAACGTCGGGGTAGGTTTCTCATGCTTAAACTTGTCCCTCGATCGTTAGGTGAAGGATGTTTTCATTATTTATTTTTCTGTATTTTTTATTTATTTGATTTATTCTTGTTATCAAAACTCAAAAAAAAAAAAAAAAAAAAAAAAAAAAAAATCCAAAAAATAATAATTAATAAAATCTTTTACTTATAGGAATTAACCCTTACGAATCTTAAGATGGATTCGACGATTCGATAAATCATGGGAGAGTTTTTCGTGACCTCGTTTCCATTCCCCGACTAAAGTGGAATTTAGAAACGAATGGTTTTAGAAAATCTCTTCCATCGGTAAATTTTTCGTAGGATTTCGTTTAAGTTTCGGAACGATTAATTCCAACAAAATTGTTTCCGTGAATCTTCCCTTAATTCTCATATCCATAGAATTTGAGGAAATTTTAAATAGGGATTTCTTTAAATTAATTGGGCAAACTTAAAATAAATATTTTTCCTTCGTTTAGCATATTTATTTTTGTATAATTTAAATGGCATATTTAGGACACTTTCGCCACTTATACTTTTATTATTCTTTTATATTTTCCATCCTACTTTTTTATTTAGTCACGACACGCACACCACTTATTTTTTATATTAAATAAATTAAATCATTGCCACGCATAATTACGTTAATTCATGCAGTGTTTCCATATTTGATTCCCGTTATTCATATCGTTTCGCATTGACACATTTAAATTAAATTCTTTAATTTTTTTTAAACACTTTTGCGTAAAAAATAAATTCATATAGATGTTAGTTTTCACATTCATATTTTACTCTCATTAATCTATTTAGTTTGCCTAATTTAAATTAAAGAAGTCTCTTGGAAACATACATAAAACCCCCCGGGGACCATCTTTGTCGAATCCTTAATATTCGATAACAGGTTATACCGGGAGAACATTCCAAAAAATTCAAAAACTTTCCCTACCTTATTTGTGAAAAAATACCAAAAACAAGTTATAAGAAGGAAATGTTTTTAAAATAAAATAAAACATTCGGACTTAAATTAATTGGATTTAATTGGACATAAGATACCGTTTTCGGACGAGTATCTTGGGGTGCCTAACACCTTCCCCGAGCGTAACCAAGCCCTGAGCCTTTAAATGAATCTTTTGCTTTGACTGTGTTTTTGGAGTCAATTTTTACTTAGGCCTTTTAAATTTTTTTCTAAAAATTCGGTGACCTAGCGCACCATTTAAACCTAATGTTAGATGACGACTCTTTATTTTTTAAAAATGGCCTAAGTATATTTTTTGAGAAAATTAGTGCTTTAAAATCGTCTCTCTCCTTAATTTGTTATTATTTAATATTCTTTTCCTTTCGAAAAAACAAGGTGCGTTAGATCCTCACTATCCTTGGATCATTTTGTCAGAAGCCTTTCATTATGTTTTTCGCTACCTTTAGAACACTGTGTCAAAAACTAAAGAAACCTTTCACTATGTTCTTTTCTACCTTTAAAACACTCTATCAAAAACCAAAGAGCCTGTACTATGTTCTTCACTACCTTAAGAACATTGTGTCTCCCAAAAAACAAGAAATTGTTATTGTGCTCTTCACTCTCCTTCGATCACCGTCTCAAAATCCTATCACTATATATGGTCACAACTTGAAGTCGATTGACCTAGTGTCATCTTCTCTACATCCTTAAGATAGAATGTGTGTCATCTTTTAAAAACATAGTAGTATAGTATATATCGACATGAGGGCTTCTACTAGACAGTCGTCCTCACCGAGACCTTAGGGCCAGGTACAGTGAATGTTGTCCTAAGGTATATTAGTGTCATAACAACCATTAGTGTAATAGCAACTAGTAGTGTAATGACAACCAATAGTGTAATAGCAACCAGTAGTGTAATAGTAACCGGTAGTGTAATAGCAACCAATAGTGTAGTAACAACCAGTAGTATAGATATATTTTATAATTCCGACCAGCCAGTAGTATAATATAATAGTATAATGCTTAGGAGGGCTTACACAAAGTGTCAATCTCACCACGCCCTATAGAATTAGAAATATTACCATCCTTCACGAATGTAGATAGACAGGAACCAGATGTGTCGCCATTCTTTTAGTAGTAGTATCCCAAGGTTGATTGTTTGTCATCCTTCAAAGTATACGATGGTAAAAGTGATCAATCGTCATCCTCGTCAAATCCTCAAGGATCAGGTTTATCCCTATCCTTTAGGATAGATTTAAATGACTGTCTTTATATTTCATGTCTAACATAACAAAATATTAGTGTCTCCTTCTTTGTCATTACGAGTAAACTTGCATGATAAAGAGGGGCAGTTGCAGACATAACATATTTTGTTTTGCCCAGTTAGTGTCGAATCGAGTACAAGTCAGAAAAAATTTAAACTTGGGTTCAAAGGGAATAAATTTCCACCTAAGATCACGCTCTATACTATACAAAAACAACCAAAAAACATGACAAAAACACAAAACTGTTGAATTTGACAAAATACGATTAAGTAAAAGTTTCGGGTCAACCTCGAAATTCCCCTGATTTAAGAAGGTCAGAAATGACTTTACTAAAGTTTGATTTTCATTCAATCATTAGTATAGATAAATCATAGTCACTACACTTCAATTATAGGATGTTTCGAACAATTAATTCAGTTACCCACCCCAACTTTGAAACATTTACTTCTCATTCAATCTTGTCAATTTAACACCAAAAACATTCATTACTTTCATGCATACCACATCACATACTACGAAGAAACAATCCAAGAAACCTGAAACAAGACTTAGAAAGGTCATGACAAAGCCCTAAATCACAAGGTGATTTAAGGATTGGGTTTGACTTGGATTTTCACCAAATCCAAGTAGTCTTGACAAACCACCCTAGGCCTAAGAAACAAAGAGGCATAGACATCATTTAAGGCCAAAAACATAAAGCCTCATAATGACCAAGGATCCTTCCTAGAAGTTTCCTACCAAATAGCCAAAGAAGGGAACCAAGACACTTTGGGTACAACCAACCGTTATCGAAATTAAACTGATTCAATTTGCCAACTAAGTAAGAAATTCAATGAGCATTGAATTCCTATCCCATCAAGAATTAAATGATTGGGATGACATGTCAAGACCACATTAAAGGTATCTAGATATTTTAAGCAAAATATCTTATAACCAACCAAAAACCTTGAATTGTGACGATCCGTTACCGAAACCAAACCAAAAAAATGGACTCCAAGCAATGTGTTAAATGCAAATCCCATCAAGAATTAAATGCTTGGGATGACATGGAATGGCTAGGTTCAAAAGAAGTAAATATTTTCACCAAAATATCTTAAGGGTTAATGGTGGTCGCTAATTAAGCGCTGCCACTTTCACCGCAAGCGTACGGATCAAGTTTTAGTATAGTGGACCTTTTGGTCGAGTATCGTATCCATAGGGATAGGTTGAAATTACTATCGAGTACCGCGATTGTCATAACCCGACTTTATCTAGGCGCTAAAAATGGAATATAATTTATACTAATACTAAACTAAAATACTAATTTAATTAACTATATTATAAATCTAATTTGAGATTGTTTAGAGGAGTAGATTTCCTAGGGGTTAACTTTATTTACATAAATGCGTTTGTTTTCGTTTTAGTTAACATTAACAGCGTTCGGCGTATCCGACAATCTCGGTTCATAAACTCCTTCGCCACCTCTTCCCAATGTAAGATGGGGGAATACGTGACTTCATGTCAACGCCAAAGTCCCCCTCAATGTCTTAACGACTCTAGGTCACATGAGTCTCGCCCCAACGTCATCGATTGCACACTTTCTAATGCCCTCCCGGGTCGTTAGATTGTTGTGTTGTGTTAACCCTAGTTCGAATCCAGGGTTACCTCTCCCGAGTGTCAACCCCGTATTCTCAATATTTCTAAACTTGGATATAATCATAAAAAATATGGCAAGACAATTGAAATTATAAGGAACAACTATAAACGAACCACAAACTTCACCAAAACTACATTTTCATAAATAATATGTTAATCCCTATTACAATCCATGTTTAGCTCATGGACCCAACCATTTATATAATGTAAAATGAGGTAAACATGCTCAAACAATACTCCTAAGATAAGAGATAAAGAGAGAAACGAGAGAAACTAGCCATAATCTGAAGATTTGTCGCTAAGAGCGTTCCAAGATCACTTCTCCTTTGTTGCTTTGTATTCTTCCCCTTCGGATTTGATTAAGCTCCCCCAAAACACTCTCTAATATCATAGGAATCCTAAAGGGTCTCCTATGGCCGGAAGAAGGAAGAAGGAGAGGAAAAGAAAGGGGTATAAATAAGCAAAATATCTTTAAAAAAATGTCTATTCTGCGCAGAGGCCACCACCGCGGCGGTATAGTATATCGATTAAGGTTCGCCTAGGCGGTGGAGTAGGAAAACAATCTGCTAGATTTCTACCTAGGCGGTGGGCTGTCAGTAGCCTATTTTGTTTTCTCTTCTTCTTCACAGCCTAGGTGGTGGGCCTCTTTTCAGAATCTTGTCGTCTTGCTCATTTTTCCACCGTTCTCGATACGAATTGGTCATTTATGCTCTGATTTCATACCTTTTCACTCCATGCACCTGTTTTAATACAAAAAGAACAAAAACATATTAAAACGTATAAAAATAACTATAAACGTAATCAAAAACTAACAAATTCGGGTTGAAAATATATAGGTAATTTACACCTATCAGTTAACTAGGAACTTGAAAACATATCGTCAGTTACAAGATAAGTTAACTCGATTCCATCCAAATCCAACTGTAGGAGTGCCCTCCAAGTCATGACTAACCACATTGAATTAAATACAAAGTGACACCTAAGGACTAGATGTAATGAACCTTTGATGCATTTATGACGACCAAACTAAAATAGTAGATCCAACTGGTACTTAGCCCCTAAACAGAATTGGATCTATTACATCAAGTCATCAATGCACCCATGTGCAAGGATTTTGATTGAAGGAGAGCAAATGATTGGTAATGATTGCCAAATCTTTGACGATCCCACCTCCTATCCTAAATTCATTCCAAGCTAAACAAAACTAAGACAAGGCAAATAGTCCTCTAGGCTAAACAATGCCTAGGGAACACCCCAGAGAACACCCTAGATTGTACTGCGTATTGGCTAATGCGCAGGCCCTCAGATCTACAAATACAAGGCCACCCCTCTCATTTTTTCAAGTCTTGAATGCCTTCTCTCTAAACTCGAGAAGCTCTCTTGGGTCCTAGGCCTCTCAAGCATATTTATCAAAAGACATGTTGTTATTCTACTAAAATCCAATTGTGGAGGGTGTTCTTAAAATTCTGAGAATAAGAACTCTAAAGATCGACGATCAGTGATCTACACCGAGTCAAGAAGAGAAAGGAGGAAAGGAGGTTAACTACTTAGGGAAGACCACATCCCCTAAGTAGGATGTTCTTGAGTTCTTGGCTAAGAACTCAAGGAATTGACGACCACTGACCAATAAGATCAAGGAGGAAAATGAGGTAAACACTAAGGGAAGACTACATCCTCTAGGTAGGTATATTCTTATAAAACACCCTATGATATTTGGTTACTCTTGTATATGTTGCTTGTATATAGTAGGAACATGTAGATGACACACTTTACTTTCATGTAAATAACCCATAAAACCCATAAAACAACCAAACAAGCTTTCAATTTTGTAAAGAACATCAAACAAACACCTAATCTTAACTATAAGAACCAAACTAAGGTCAAATCATACAAAACCACTTAAAGCATCTCAAGAACTTTCAAAAAAATTCAATAACATTAAAAAATGTTCAAAAACATCAAATCATCCGACCACATGTTAAGAACATGTGAGGATTCAAACAAAACTTCTATCACACCATGAGTTGTGCATAGTCTATACGATTCCCCCAAGAACATTGTATTTCTTTTCTTTTCTTAGCTAAAACAAACACCTATATATATATATATATAAACACACTACACCGATAGACCATTGAGGCTAAGAACTCTCTATAAAGAGAGGGCCTTTACTCCTTCGGGAATATATGTGATTCTTCTTCAGAAACCTTTATGTTTTCCTTAGATACGAGTAGGATTGGCCTAAATATATGGTATTTATTTTCACGTTTAACTAACAACTCACACACTAACACTAAACTAACCAAAACAAAGGAGTTTTTTTTTTAAGGTTCTTGACTAAATCAAGGGGTTGTTATGTATGAATTAGGGTTGTGATTGAAGTTGTTCATAACTCTAATAATTGTTAATAATATCCAATTAAGGTTGTGATTCAGGTTGTTCACAACCAAAACTAACTGATAATCAACTAAAACTAACTACTAGTTAACTAAAATTAACTAAAACAAACCACTCTTTAACTAAAATAGACCAAATATTTAACTAAAAACATCCCATCTTTTCAAGCATAAGAACACTGAACTCCGCTCGACCTGATCTTTGGCAACCACCCAAAATATAAGCAACCCATACAGGTTCGATCACACCTTTAATAAGAACCCATTTTCTTTAACAAGACAAGAATGAATTATGTCTGACCTGATATTTGGTAACCACCCAAAGTACGTAGGCAACCCATAAGGCTTCGGTTACACATCTAGTCATAAATTTTTTCCTTTACCTAAATCAGAATGAAATACGTGATGAGATGATTCTCATTCAAGATACGTAGGCAACCCACGTGCGGGTTCGGTCGCCTATCCAAATAACCTAGTCTTAGTTTGCATTTCATGTAGTATAGCCTGCATATTTACACATCTATTTGTATATAAACTGTTATTGCGTGTTGCTGACTAGTAGTAGTTGTAGTATTTACTTGCTTTCCATTAAATCATGTAAAAAATACATAAAAAGAAAAGAAAACTTAAAAAAGGGGGAATTTTCATGTTCAAGTAAATCAAAGAAAACTGCTTGGATAGTGTTTAACAATAAATATCTATTGAAAGTGAGGTATCGTCTTCGGACGGATTGGGGTGTCTAATACCTTCTCTGAGCATAATCAACTTCCGAACTTAAAGAATATATTTGGTATATAGACCAATGGAAGTCAAAACAAGGGATATTTCAAAAAGAAAAATGAATTTTCAAAATTCTGGTGACCTATCACACCTTTAAGCTCATGCTAGATGGTGACTCCATTTTTAATAAAAATCTCGGCTCAGGAAGTTTTTCAAAATTGACACCTAGAAAATCCCTTGAAAATTCATTTTCAAAATGAACGGATTTGAATGACACAGAGAGGAAGGGATGAAACTTGTTTTCATCCTTTTCCCAATTCTCTACTTCTTCCACCATCGAAATTCGGGGTGCATCAGTGCATCTAGTAGTCCATACTACGCCCGAACTAGCCATCTCCACTTGAAGTGACACTCAATCCGATAGATATCCAAGACGTTACGTAATAAAAGAAAATTGAGACGACAAGTGATCTACTATCGACTCTTCCAAGCACGAAGCTTCCATAGGTAGCTTAATCAGAGGAGAGGTTAGCCATATATGTAGTAATGCGCAACTCCCGAAGAAGTAATGATTACTGGCCTGACAAGCAGTTAGTGACTAGTACAACTTCGCCAACTCAAGCAAGACTATCAGAATGGATGAATCAGATAACATCCTCTCAGCCAAGAGGATCATCCGACCTAATAGATTACTTTCCTTTCTAGGGAATAATGTCTCCTGCAACAACAAAGCTATCAACACGATCATCCGACGCTCACGCCAATCTTTGTAGGTACTTCACATAATACCATAACACTGGGATCTATTTATGAGAACCAACAAGCAACATCAAAGGACACATTGCATGTCCCGAGTGGGCCCATTACTAGGGAAAGATCCAAGAAGATCAAAGAAGCGCTTAATAGGCTAATTCAAGAGCTTTGGGCTGAATTGAACACAATAAAGCCCAAATTAGGCCCAAATGACGATCAAGGCCTAATCCATCTAATCAAAGCAAGTGAATGTGTTTGGACATTAACTCAAATGGACCAAGTCATTTGGACCACAAAATTCTCAGCATATTTATTTTATTTATTAGTGTTTTATTTTTAATTTAGTTATTTATTTGATAATTTGTAAGGTAAGATTGCTAATTTAGCCTTTTCCTTTTTAGATTAGGAATTAGTTATTTCCTTTTTAGATTAGGAATAGGGTTTCCTTATTTCTCTAGGATTCCTTAGTCTTCTAGAGTTTCCTTTTAGTTCTATTGTGGCCACCACTATTCATGTACTGTTCACGGACACTGTTCACAGCTGTACTATTCACTAGCTAGGGTTTTTTCTTTTATCTATTTAAGAGACTTGTATCCCATGGAAAACAATATATTATTTTTTATTAATAAAATTGTGAGAGTTTTTCTCTTTAGTTCTTCAGAGAACTTTCCCTGAACTTATCAAGAGTTTCTTGTGGCGTTCAAATTTATATCTTTGGTTCGTGATTCATTATAATCATTTGGTCAAGATCATTATACCATTGGTTCGCGTTTCATTCATAAACGTTGGGTCAATGTAATCTATCTTTTATTTTTCGTATTTTTAGTTTGCTCAAAATCTAATTTAGTTTCGATCTTCGCGAAGAAACCCTAAGTTGGTTTCGGGTCTCACTAATCCTTGGTGAGGTTCGCATCATCTATGGTTGTCCAAAAACCACCACTGGACTGTCTAAAACTTTAGGGAATCCTCGTCAACATTCTGGCAAAGTGGTAAGTACTTCTGCTTGACACCCAAAACCTATGATAGCTGAGTCTCTGACAATGATAGCGAGAAGCAAAGAATCTCTCCTAATTGAGGGAGTCGAAGTCAAAAGGATACCTCATCTAGATATAGAGTTAACTCAATCATCCCAAAGAGAAAACACTAGGACACCAACATTCAAAGGTGTAACAAACTCTTAAGGAGTGGCCTATCCAAAGTAACTTGGTGAAGCTCCATAACTTACCCAAGAGTGGATCGTAGAAGTGCTACCTAAGCTAAAGTTAATGTCTCCAACCAATCAGACAAAAGGAATTGGTTCGGTTATTGGAAGGAGAACTTGAGACAAACTGCTCTAGAGGAAGCACCCTAGAGAAAGTTCACTCAAAGAAAAAATATCATCCACGTATATGCCAAAAAGCGAGGTATGTCATGTACATTATGAAATCGCTTTAAAAATTGCATAATTATTCAAAAATAGTCCTACCTATCAAGATTGTGCTATAATAATACTAGGCCTCCCCACTTCTGGGGAAGAGACTGTGTGACCCGGTGATTGGACTTTTTTGGAAAAAGGGCGAATCGATCTTTTCCTCTTCTCCCCAGAAGAAGGGCGACGCCCAAAGAAGCCGGACATGATATCCTGATATGATAAAAAAAAAAAAAAACTCATGCATAAACTCTTCTTATCATAATTAGGTTTATTTATGTTTTAGAAAAGATAATAGCATAAGGTGATTTAGATAAATACATGCTAGTACCCTAATAAGTGAAAAAGTCTTTTTCTCAGATAGGTATCTACACTACTAACATTCCACCACACTGAACTCATAGGAAAAAACTTCCAGAAACCAGTCACGCTACCAACTCGAGTCAATACACGAGTGTGCATTGCCGTTAAAAAGGATACAAATGTAAAGCTCCCCTAGTCGAACTCTGCAAAGTTATCCAAATCACACAGAGTCCCCATGAAATGAAGAGAGATAGTGGAACTCGATGAATCCATGAAGGTACCACTGAAGAATAAAATAAATAAGACACAGTAATACTGGTCCCTCAACTCTAGGTCCTACGGAGCCGAAACTGTGAAAGTCGACTTATCCAATAGGCGATTATGTCGAACTCGCTCTCCACTCCTTGTCTCTGCTGGAATCTCACCCAAGGGCTACTCTGCCTCTGCCCATAATGTCTGCCTCAATTAATGACTCATCCTCGAAAGCAAACCCCAATGATTATTAACTAATCAAGGGACGTTGGCACTAACTCCCCACAAACCAAATGAAGATAATTTGTAGTAAAAAACCATTGCTTGATCAAAGCATTAGGATACCCATGATCAAAGTGGGAGGCCTGAATAGTGAGAAAATATATAAAACCACATCTCTAGAGGAAGGAATTGTAGTTGGAGTACATCTTCCTCGAGTAGAAAGTATAAAAATATAGCCAGGACCCTCTAAATTTCCCTTTAGAATGGGGTTTCCCTATACAAAAATCAACCCACAAAGCAATAATATATTGTTCTTTTAGAAGAAAAGGTAAATTAAGAAAGGTTTTAGTAAAGAACCTGAGCAGAATAAATGTACATAGAAGGATGATCACGATGGTGTCATACTAGGGACTGATCCTCGAGCACTATATAATGGAGCTGCCTTGCAAATAAAGTGAGGACTCTGTCTTAAAACAGTCGAGGAATAGGGTCTCTAGGCTAAAAAACATCTCTCATGAAATCCTCAAGAATAACCCAGTCAGGCATCTCACACTCTGAATGAAAGTAGTCTGGATCCGGTACCATCCCAATCGCGTTGGAAGGTCCAACAGGCTCATGACTTATGGAAGTACTCAACGACCAAACTATTGACAAGTCAGTAACTCAAGGCTCTCCTAATGTGTCCTCAGCGATAGAAGAAGAAGGGGCTGGCACATCATAAAAAATCCTATGTATCGATTCCCAGGGCCAACCTCGAGAGCGCTTTGAAGCATTCCCTCTGAGTGGGGTACTAGGGGATTTTCCTTTCCCACGAGAGCAAAAAGGACGATGGAGACCACAACCTGAAGAACCTATCACTGACATAGTATAGTGTAAGAAAGAAAAGAAAGAATCAAGTTTTATCACTAGGGCTTTGATTTAAGGAAAAAATTGGAATTCTTAGGATTTGACTTTCGGAAGATATGTCGAACTCACCATTTCCATTATTCCAAAGAAACAATCGTGAATGGTGAACACAAACCTCTAATTATCTATCATTAAACGAACACGAGGAGCAAGGGATTGAATCCAACCCTCCAAAAATAATGGGTACATTTTACTTTCTTCAAGCTAAATATGTGTCATTCATTACTTAAATTAAAGTGAAATCGAAAAAATGAAGTTCAAAACTCCCGCATCCTAAAAGTTAGATATACCAAGTTTTGCAAACCCATCTCACGTTGGAGAAATATGAAAGATTTAACAATGATATTTCACGAATAACTAAATTAAACTATTAAAGAATCTAAGACAATGGGAAGATAATATCTAAGAATCTAAAAGGAAAAACAAAATCAAGGAAAAAAAAGGAAAAACTTTTCATTCTAAAAAATATACTTTGTATAAAAACGAAAAATCTCTTTGAAAATGAAAATATCATTATGATGATTTTTTACATGATCGGAAGATCAAAACCATTAAAACAACAATTGTTTCAAACTAATTTTCAATACACATTTACCCTAAAAAGGGAAATGTGATACAAATTGCAAAAACCACGCAAGAATATTAACCTTGATACATGTACATTTCTTAAACAAAACTGATACATAAATCTCCTTCTAAACATGATAAAAAATGATATACATGTGATAGGTATAAATTACCTATATATTTTCAAACTGAAATTGTTAGTTTTTGAGTATGTTTATTACGTTTTAATACCTTTTAATGTGTTTTTATTCTTTCTGTAATAAATCGGGTGTGTCGGGTGAAATGGTATGAAAACGGATGCTAAATGATGACATCAGATCAAGAATGATGGAAAAACAAGTAAGGAGGTAATATTCTGAAAAGTAGCCCACTGTCGTGGCGTCCAGACCACCACTGTGGCGGTGAAAATGCAGAGAGGGCCTAAATCTGCTGGAAGCTCGTCGCTTAGGTAGTGAAACTATAGAGAGCTCCTAAATCCACCACTAACTCCACCGCTTAGGTGAAGATCAAATCGACCTACTTACCGCCGCGGCAGTGAATCCCATCGCCTCTACGGTCACCTCTGCACAAATTTAGATGTTTATTACGATATTTTTCTTATTTATACCCCTTCATCTCATCTCCTATCCTCTGGTCATTAGAGTACCGTTAGGGTTAGGATATTTTAGAGAGAGGTTTTGGGAGTGCTCAACTAATTCCAAAGGAGAAGAACACGTTGCAATAAAGGAGAAGTGATCCCGAAGAGTTTTTAGCTGCAAATATTTGGACTAGGCTAAGTTTCTTTCATTTCTTCTTTATTTTCTAAACTTCGGTAGTTAGTTGAGCATGTTTAGCTCCATTTTCATTATATAACCAGCTATGGCCATGAGCTAAACGGGTTTTTGTCTTGGGATTAATATATTTATAAAAATATTGATTGTTTGAGTTTGTGTTTCGTTAATGTGTGTTTTATAATAATTTAGATTGTGTTTGTCATGTTGTAATGATATTATGCATGTTTAGGTAATTAAGGAATACAGGGTTTGACACTCGGGAGAGGTAACCCCGAATTCAGAGTAGGGTAAACACAACACGACAATCTAACGACCCGGGAGGGCGTTAGAAAGTGTGCAATCAATGACGTTGGGGTGAGACTCACGTGACCTAGCATCTATAAGACGTTGAGAGGGATTTCTTCGTTGACGTGAAATAACGTATTCACTCATCTTACACTCGGGAAAGGTGGCGAGTGAGTTTATGAACCGAGATTGTCAGATACCTGAACGCCATTAACGTAAACTAAAACGAGACCAAGCACGTTTTTGTAAACAAAGTTATTCCTTAGGCAAGATTTTTCCTAAAACATTTCATATTAGTATTAGTATAGCTTAATTAGTATTTTGGTATTAGTTTATATTAATGTTATATACATTTGTTTTAGCCTAGATAAAGTTAGGTCATGATAAACGCGGTCCTCAAACAACAAAATATAAATAATGCAGCACACAGAAATTTATACTGGATCACGAAGCTACTCTTGGTTAATCTAGTCCCCTGAGCTTCATGGAGAGTCGCACCTACTAAACTCAAGATCCCTTTAAAATTAGGAACCAAACTCTCACAAAGATTATTTTCACAGGTTTAGAATCAACCTTTACAATTCATTTTCACAGGCTAAAGAATAACCTCTATCTTTTTATCAGGCGAAAGATTAACCTAATTCTATTATAGGGAGAATAATGACCTAATCCTTTTTATACCTTAGGCTCAAGAGTTAAACCTCACATAAACATGCTCCAAATATCATTTTATCCGGTAAAAATTGAACCGTTATAATTCACTCACAATTCTATAAAGGAAGAATTAAAACCTAATCTTTTTATACTCTAGGCAAAGATCAAAACCTCAATCTCTTTATTAGAAGAGATTGAAACCATCTACCCTAAATTAGACACTCCCAATAGTATCTAATCTGACACTTAATGCACTAATTATAAACAATTGATAAGTGATTTTTCCACTTGGAGCTTCTACCACCCTATAGAAATTCAAACTCAATTAATGCCCCAATACTAGTGATAGAAAAGTGAGGATTTCAAAATCTGATAAATAAATATGGGTAGCAAGCAGTTAAGAACGTAATCAGATTTTCTCAAGAAATTATTTCAAAAATAATTTTCAATAAAAAAAATAGAAAACAATTTCAAAGATCAAATTCCAAACAATAAATAATAAAATCAAGCAACAATTAATAGTAAGTAATTTGGAATGATCTCACCGTAGCAATAATCTACATCAAATATTTCTCAAGAACAAATCTCAAGAAAGATCTCACAATGCACTCAGTATGATTACTCTTAGAAAGCATGAGAGCTAAATAACTCAGAAGGATTTTGATTGTCTTGATTTTATGTATATTAACATGTGAAATCCGTAGGTATATTTAAGGCCACTTGAAATAAGCCCTATAACGGCTAGTTCCCATAAATAATGACATTTAAGTACACCAATAGACCCTCTATATCATAATGATTCATTCCCGGTATAATTCACTTAAAATATCTCTTAAAATATTCAATTAAGTCTCTCCAACTTTTACTCAATCTCAATTAGAAAAGATAAAAAGAATTACATGTACCAAATTGAGAAATATCAAAACTACTTGAACCATATCTATAGGGATATATAAATATTAATTAAATAGCCTAAAATATATTAGATCACTAAGATATTTCTCATATCTTAGCCATAAAAGGCTAGTCACGACTACTGTTTGATCAGAATCTTCGAAATCCTCTAAACTTGAAACAGATCTATCTGTCGACCGTCCAAGGCCTATCTGTCGACAGCCCGATTCAGGATGTAGCCCAAGACAAAAACTCTTTGCTTATATATTAATAGCCCATATTCATCTGTCGACTGGACGATTCAGAGAGTTTTACAAGTCGACTTATTTGTCAACTTAGAGATCCAGAAAGTTCCTCTTTTCATCATAGGTCCACCTACCTGTCTACCAACCGATTCATAGAGTTCCTTTTAAAAGCATAAGTCGACTTACCTGCCAATTGAACAATTCAGGGAGTTTGCCTCATAAACACAGGTCGACTTACCTGTTGATTGATCGTTTCTGGAACACTTATCTGAAATCAATTTTAATTCATTTTCTTCGATATTTTCACCTCTTTAACCAATTTCTTTTCTTGGTTAGCTCTACTAAAATCTCTTTTCTCGATTAGCTCCACTAAAATCTTAAATTCAATTTTAATCAGTTGTCTTTATTTACTTTTTAATTACACATAGGAACAACTAATTTATCTAATTAGGATCCTATAAAAACACAAATAATTTTGAAAAATATTTTGTGTCGTGTGTGATCCTAACTGGGATACATTAAAAGTTAAAATTTAACCTGAGTTGTTTTCCCTAGGTTCTTCAATTTCTTCAAACTCTTAATCTTCTATCATTTTTGTCATCATCTTTAGCATTATCACAATATATTCATGATCATTTTCATCACTGGAAATAATAAACTGAAACACTCAATAAAATCGTTAATTCTACCAAAAACATCAACATTTAATTGTTCATCAAAATCTTAGGATGAATAGAAACAACGTTTATTTTCATCCCATGATGTAAAATAAAACACTTAAATCAAATTATTTAACACGTTGAAATGTGTGTTGACCTGATTCCCTATGAAAATAAGGATACATAGATAACCTTTACAAGGTTTGGTCATCAAATTAAAAATAATTCATCAAAAGTTTAGAACTACATCTCGACCTGCTCCTTGGTAGATCATGAAGGTATGTAGAAAACCCAAGAGGGTCCCATCAAATTAGAAAAATATTGACTTCACCCTTTTTTTCAACCTCATATCAAGGCACATCTCTGGAGATGTCCCTTGACTTCTTTGAGAAGCCAATTTCAATCCTTTAGTTAGGTAAACAACAAAGGATACATGTGCGTGAACTACGCTTTGACATAATCCTTGGTAGATTATTAACGTACGTTGGAAACCCTGGTTGGTGCGGTCGATAATCTGACAATCAGCCCAGCAAGGGCCGAATTGTATTTATACTAGATTCCTAACTTAGGAAGTGAGGGTAAGGTGGGTTTTGGTATTTTAATGATTGTTATCCAGAACAGCGATATCAAAATTCAAAAACAACCCAACGAGGTTTCCGGACAAATAGAACAGTAAAATCACACAATCGATATGGTATACGTGGCCAAACAATGTGGGTTTTGTCACATTATCTCGAACGCTCAGAGCATAATCCAGTGCCCCAGCTAGATTTGGGTCATATTATATCTTGTTTCTCCATCGAGATTCTGTGATAGGATTCGCCCCAGCTAGAGCTGGGGTACATTATATTAGATTTCTTCATTGAGATTCCTTTATAAGATTCATACAAGCTACGACTGGGGTAAATTCAAAATTCA
The DNA here is from genome assembly GCA_016647705.1 of Eucommia ulmoides. NCBI lineage: Eukaryota > Viridiplantae > Streptophyta > Magnoliopsida > Garryales > Eucommiaceae > Eucommia > Eucommia ulmoides. The sequence continues at coordinate 26,224,280 of CM028327.1, read as the reverse complement.
AGAATTGAAATCCATAACCCCTGGAAAAGAAACAAGGATCAGCATACACCAGTCTACCACTGGGCATATTTTCTTTGAGGTAAATTTCTCACAGGAAGTTTTTGAGTCCTCGTCGGCAATCCCATGTGGGATGTGGCTATAAAACTCCACTAAGTGTCGAGTTTCCTTGAGAGTTTTCTTGTGTGAGAATTCTTTCAGTAATTTTCAATCATGTATTGATATGACGGCCCAAGAATGGTTTCTCTAACCAAAAAATCGATTTACTTTTCATGTTAAAACTACATCTGGCCTGATTCTCATTAATTTGAGATATATAGGAAAGACTTTCTTTAGGTACAGTCATGACCAAGAGTCGATGATGAGTCGTCATTCTCCAAACATCGTAAGATCGGTTTGTCACCATCCTTACCAAATCCTCTAGGATCACGTATGTCATTGTCCTTTAGGAATATAGTATGGTAGGATTGGTATTTTTCCATCCTAAACAATCCACTAGGATCAATTTGTTGTCATCCTGTAGGAATATGGTATGGTCGGATCATTTTGTCACTATCCTAACCAATCCTCTAGGATCAAGTATATCGTCGTCCTTTAGGAATCTAGTGTGGTAGGATCAGTATGTCACCATCCTTACTAATCCTCTAGGATCAGGTATGTCACCGTCCTTTAGCAATATAGAATGGTAGAATCGATCATTCGTCATCTTTACCAATTCTCTAGGATCGATGTGTTGTCATCCTTTAGGAGATAAACGCAGTAGGATCGGTATGTCGCCATCCTTACTTAGCGTAACCCTCTAGGACTGGTCATTTTTTCCCTATTTTAGGAAGATTCCTTCCCGTGTTGGAAGAAATTTAGTCAATTGTATGGGCGATATGGTGGGTTGCGTATCCTTGACTACTTAGGAAACTACGGAGATGACGATGAGTCGTCATTCTCCATACGCTGTGGCATAATCCTCTAGGATCAATTATTCATTGTCCTTTAGTAATTTAGAATCCTTGGATTGATAGATCATCATCTTTAGCAATCCTATAGGATTAGGTATGTCGCCATCCTTTAGGAATATGGATCAGTATATTGCCATCTTCACCTCAGTAATTAATCATCTAGGATTAGGTATGTCGCCATCATTTATGAATCCAACATGGTAGGATTGATCGACTATCATCCTTACCAATCCTCTACGATCAGGTATGTCGCCATCCTTTAGCAATATGGATCGGTAGGATTGGTATTTCTCTATCCTAACCTCAGTAGCTAATCCTCTAGGATTAGGTATGTTGTTGTCCTTTAGGAATCTATCAAGGTAGGATTGATCGGCCTTCATCCTTACCAATTCTCTAGGATCAGGTATGTTACCGTCCTTTAGGAAGATAAATCGGTAGGATTGGTATGCCACCATCTTCTTTAATAGTAGTCCTCTAGGATTGATCATTCGTTATCCTTTAGGAATATAGAATGGTAGGATCGATAGGTCGTCATCCTTACCAATCCTCTACATTAGGTATGTCTCTATCCTTTAGGAAGATAGATCGGCAGGATTGGTATGTCCCCATCCTCTCCCAGTAGTAATCCTTTAAGATTGATTATTCATTATCCTTTAGGAATATAGAATGGTAGGATCAATCAGTCGTTATCTTTACCAATCGTCTAGGATCATGTATGTCACCGTCCTTTAGGAAGATAGATTGGCAGGATCGGTATGTCTCCATCCTCACCTAGTAGTAATCCTCTAGGAATGATTGTTCGTCATTCTTTAGGAATGGTAGAATGGTAGGATTTGTATATTACCATCCTTATTTAGACCGTTCATCATCCTTTAGGATTATGGAATGGTAGGATTTGTATGTCGCCATCCTCATCAGGTAGCAATCCTCTAGGATCGGTATGTCACCATCCTTTAGTAAATTCTTTACCGCTTTCATAATATAGATGCATCAATATTCTAGAACATACCTAACCTTGATTAGTCAATTTGAATTCCTATCTTTACTTTTGATGTCTAGCAGAACAAAATTATTATGTCTCTTTCTTACTCATTACAAGTAAACTCGCATGACAAAGAGTAGCAGTTGTAAACCCCGAATTTTGACCCGCCCAGTTAGCATCGAATCAAAAGTACAAGTTAAAAAAAAAATTAAATTGAGATTTAAAGGAAATGAATTTCTATCGTATAGAAAAACATCAAAAACACCAAAAAACATAAAATTGTCAAATTTGACTAATTTTGGCTAAGTAATTTTTTTGAGTCAATCTCAAAATTTCTAAAGTTAAGAGGGACTAAGATGACATTATTAAAGGTTTATTTTCATGAAATCTCCTTTAATATGAATAAAAATTAGTTAGTTCCCTTTAATTTAAGAAAATTTCACCAATTACCGTTGTTACCTATTTTGACCCTTGAAAAAATTTGGTATCTCCGGTTTCGTCGTTTTGATATAAAAAAAACTTCTTTAAATTTATATTTAGAGTACTAATATCCATTAAAACAACTCAAAGACCTTGATCAAACTAAGAAAATTTTCATGACAAGTCTAAGTTACCCAAAGTAACTAAGGCTTAAGACTTGGTTCCAAACCAACCAAACTGAAGTCATCATGACTAGCAATCAAGACCATCATATCAAGGGCCCCACCAAGTACTTAATGAATCCTTAAATTAGCATTAAATTTCAAGATATTTCCAAGAAATTGTTACCAAAATATCTAAGGAATAAACCAAGTTACTTGGAAAGTAACTATCGATTACCAATCTAACCAATATGGTTTCCATCAAGTCAAGTCATTAATGAGCCATAAAATCAAGCATCCCATCAACAATTTAGTGCTTCGAATGACATTGGGAGACTATGTTCAAGGCATCTAGATATTTTGATCAAAATATCTTAGAAACCAAGATCCTTGAAATGTGACTACATGGTTACAAGACAAACCGAACTAATTCAATTTTATTAGAAAGTATTTAATTCTCATAAAATCAAGTGTAATTATCAAGAATTAAATGTCAAATGACACATAGAGACTATGTACATTGAACCTCCAAAGCATTAATTGCAATCTGACCAGAATAGTTAGAATAACCGATACTTAGCCACCAAACCAAACCAAAAAAGGTTAGATCATGCATTAAATATGCCATGTGCAAGCCAATCATGTCCAATGATTGCTAATGATGAGAAATCATTACAAATTGTGAGTTTTGGTAATGTACAGGGTGCCCAAGCCTATAAATAGGAAATTAGTTTTCATAATTTTAAGGGCCTGACCCAACACTTTCTCTCTCAGGTCTAGGGATTTCGCAAGCTTTCTATTCTATAAACACCTTAAAATTCTATTAAAATACTTTCTGAAAGAAATTCCTGAGGATCTTAAAGGAAGATCTCAAGAAGTTGTCGAAGAATGATCAAGAATAACCAAGAAGATTCAAATAAGGAGAAGAAGAAAATTGTTTAGGGATAGACCACTCCCCTAAGCTAGGTATGTGTTCTTAAACTTCCTTAGATCTCGTCTTAAATACGTTTATTTTTCTTGTACATAGTATATTCATGTAGTTCTTAGACTTCATGTACATAGTATATATATCAAGTAATCAAGTCAAAAATGTCAAAAACATGTCAAAGTCATCAAACCATGTCAAATCGCCGATTTATCCTAGTAGCTATAGACTACTTCATCAAGTGGGTAGAAGTAGTTTTTCCTAGTCATTCCACCCAAAAGAGCATAACGCGATTGTTCAAGGAGAATATGCTATCGCCCTATGGAGTACCCCCAAGCCCTGATCACCGACATTGCCCATAATCTCGATGGAAGTATGATGAAATTCATTTACTCCTAATTCAAAGTAGAACACAAGAATTCCGCACCCTACCGTCCAAAGATGAACGGAGCAGTACAGGCTACTAACAAGAACATTAAGAAATTCCTGAGGAAGATGGTAGACAACCACAAGGAATGGGATGAGATGCTCCTATTTAACTTGATGGCCTATCGAACATTTGTCTGAACATCGATCATATCTATGCGGTATTCAATCATATATGGAACAGAAGTCGTAATCCGAACAGAGGTAGAAATCCCCTTTCTTAGGATTTTATTGGAAACCGAATTAGTTGAAGTCAAATGGGATAGAAGAGACTCGATCAGCTGTGTCTGATAGATAAAAAGAGACTTACTGCTATTTTCCATGGGCAATGTTATCCGATGAGGATGGATTGAGCTCACAATAAAAAGTTTCATCTACGAATCTATAGTGTAGGTGAATTGGTACTAAAGAAGGTCTTCCTATTTGAAGATAAAGGCAAGGAAAAGTTTGCGCCAAAGTGGGAAGGATCGTATGTCGTCGAGAATGTGTTAGGGCATTGAGCCTTAATACTTTAAGAGATGGATGTAGAAGAATTACCGAAGCCCATAAATTCTGAAACGGTCAAGAAGTTCTACCCCAAAAAACATAAACCCAAACTCATAACCGAAAGGAATTTAGGGAAAAAAAGAGGGTATAAACAATTGTACAACCTAAGGAGATGGTAAAAACTCGAAAGGGTACTGCAGGTAAGAAAGTAGGGATCGTAGCAAGATGCAAAACCACTGAACCAATGAAAACTTGAAAGGGTGCTACAGTGCAATAATGTGGTAGCTAGCCTTAGTGAAAACCCGAAATGGCGCTAAGGGCAAAAATGGCAAACATATAAATAATAAATAAAAAACGAGATACATCGAATTTTGGCTATTTTATCATTTATATGTGGTGTTTGGATTCATCTAGAGACCACCGTACTATGATTGGGTTGAGTAAATTGAAGATTTCGATTGGTAATTTTGTTGGTTTGGGATTCGAAAGAAAACAGGTCTGAAGCTATTAGAGATCTTGAAACCTTCGATAAATGGCCGATTTTAAGATTTTACTCCTAAAGAAGAAACAATTTCTAAAAAATGGATATTATACTTGATTATGCAAGATTCCTTTAGTAACTATAATCTTTGATTGTTTATATGTTACGCTTCTTTTATGACTAACAATTTAAATACAAATAAGTAGAAAAGACAAATGATAGGGGAGCAAAGGGATGGAAGCAAGATAAAAACGGGCAAATCACCCTTAGTACAATTCCATTTCAAAGATGTCTGACGTCATCACTGAACCAAGAAAACACAACACCTCAAATTACAAAGATACCCCCAATAAATCAAAAGCCTCATTAAATACTATCATGTGATCCAAACTCATTAATAAGATCACGCTCTATACTATACAAAAACAACCAAAAAACATGACAAAAACACAAAACTGTTGAATTTGACAAAATACGATTAAGTAAAAGTTTCGGGTTAACCTCGAAATTCCCCTGATTTAAGGAGGTCAGAAATGACTTTACTAAAGTTTGATTTTAATTCAATCATTAGTATAGATAAATCATAGTCACTACACTTCAATTATAGGATGTTTCGAACAATTAATTCAGTTACCCACCCCAACTTTGAAACATTTACTTCTCATTCAATCTTGTCAATTTAACACCAAAAACATTCATTACTTTCATGCATACCACATCACATACTACAAAGAAACAATCCAAGAAACCTGAAACAAGACTTAGAAAGGTCATGACAAAGCCCTAAATCACAAGGTGATTTAAGGATTGGGTTTGACTTGGATTTTCACCAAATCCAAGTAGTCTTGACAAACCACCCTAGGCCTAAGAAATAAAGAGGCATAGACATCATTTAAGGCCAAAAACATAAAGCCTCATAATGACCAAGGATCCTTCCTAGAAGTTTCCTACCAAATAGCCAAAGAAGGGAACCAAGACACTTTGGGTACAACCAACCGTTATCGAAATTAAACTGATTCAGTTTGCCAACTAAGTAAGAAATTCAATGAGCATTGAATTCCTATCCCATCAAGAATTAAATGATTGGGATGACATGTCAAGACCACATTCAAGGTATCTAGATATTTTAAGCAAAATATCTTATAACCAACCAAAAACCTTGAATTGTGACGATCCGTTACCGAAACCAAACCAAAAAAATGGCCTCCAAGCAATGTGTTAAATGCAAATCCCATCAAGAATTAAATGCTTGGGATGACATGGAATGGCTAGGTTCAAAGGATGTATATATTTTCACCAAAATATCTTAAGGGTTAATGGTGGTCGCTAATTAAGCGCTGCCACTTTCACCGCAAGCGTACGGATCAAGTTTTAGTATAGTGGACCTTTTGGTCGAGTATCGTATCCATAGGGATTGGTTGAAATTACTATCGAGTACCGCGATTGTCATAACCCGACTTTATCTAGGCGCTAAAAATGGAATATAATTTATACTAATACTAAACTAAAATACTAATTTAATTAACTATATTATAAATTCTAATTTGAGATTGTTTAGGGGAGTAGATTTCCTAGGGGTTAACTTTATTTACATAAATGCGTTTGTTTTCGTTTTAGTTAACATTAACAGCGTTCGGCGTATCCGACAATCTCGGTTCATAAACTCCTTCGCCACCTCTTTCCAATGTAAGATGGGGGAATACGTGACTTCATGTCAACGCCAAAGTCCCCCTCAATGTCTTAACGACTCTAGGTCACATGAGTCTCGCCCCAACGTCATCGATTGCACACTTTCTAATGCCCTCCCGGGTCGTTAGATTGTTGTGTTGTGTTAACCCTAGTTCGAATCCAGGGTTACCTCTCCCGAGTGTCAACCCCGTATTCTCAATATTTCTAAACTAGGATATAATCATAAAAAATACGGCAAGACAATTGAAATTATAAGGAACAACTATAAACGAACCACAAACTTCACCAAAACTACATTTTCATAAATAATATGTTAATCCCTATTACAATCCATGTTTAGCTCATGGACCCAACCATTTATACAATGTAAAATGAGGTAAACATGCTCAAACAATACTCCTAAGATAAGAGATAAAGAGAGAAACGAGAGAAACTAGCCATAATCTAAAGATTTGTCGCTAAGAGCGTTCCAAGATCACTTCTCCTTTGTTGCTTTGTATTCTTCCCCTTCGGATTTGATTAAGCTCCCCCAAAACACTCTCTAATATCATATGAATCCTAAAGGGTCTCCTATGGCCGGAAGAAGGAAGAAGGAGAGGAAAAGAAAGGGGTATAAATAAGCAAAATATCTTAAAAAAAATGTTTATTCTGCGCAGAGGCCACCACCGCGGCGGTAGAGTATATCGATTAAGGTTCGCCTAGGCGATGGAGTAGGAAAACAATCTGCTAGATTTCTACCTAGGCGGTGGGCTGTCAGTAGCCTATTTTGTTTTCTCTTCTTCTTCACAGCCTAGGTGGTGGGCCTCTTTTCAGAATCTTGTCGTCTTGCTCATTTTTCCACCGTTCTTCGACCGTTCTCGATACGAATTGGTCATTTATGCTCTGATTTCATACCTTTTCACTCCATGCACCTGTTTTAATACAAAAAGAACAAAAACATATTAAAACGTATAAAAATAACTATAAACGTAATCAAAAACTAACAAATTCGGGTTGAAAATATATAAGTAATTTACACCTATCAGTTAACTAGGAACTTGAAAACATATCGTCAGTTACAAGATAAGTTAACTCGATTCCATCCAAATCCAACTGTAGGAGTGCCCTCCAAGTCATGACTAACCACATTGAATTAAATACAAAGTGACACCTAAGGACTAGATGTAATGAACCTTTGATGCATTTATGACGACCAAACTAAAATAGTAGATCTAACTGGTACTTAGCCCCTAAACAGAATTGGATCTATTACATCAAGTCATCAATGCACCCATGTGCAAGGATTTTGATTGGAGGAGAGCAAATGATTGGTAATGATTGCCAAATCTTTGACGATCCCACCTCCTATCCTAAATTCATTCCAAGCTAAACAAAACTAAGACAAGGCAAATAGTCCTCTAGGCTAAACAATGCCTAGGGAACACCCCAGAGAACACCCTAGATTGTACTGCGTATTGGCTAATGCGCAGGCCCTCAGATCTACAAATACAAGGCCACCCCTCTCATTTTTTCAAGTCTTGAATGCCTTCTCTCTAAACTCGAGAAACTCTCTTGGGTCCTAGGCCTCTCAAGCATATTTATCAAAAGACATGTTGTTATTCTACTAAAATCCAATTGTGGAGGGTGTTCTTAAAATTCTGAGAATAAGAACTCTAAAGATCAACGATCAGTGATCTACACCGAGTTAAGAAGAGAAAGGAGGAAAGGAGGTTAACTACTTAGGGAAGACCACATCCCCTAAGTAGGATGTTCTTGAGTTCTTGGCTAAGAACTCAAGGAATTGACGACCACTGACCAATAAGATCAAGGAGGAAAATGAGGTAAACACTAAGGGAAGACTACATCCTCTAGGTAGGTATATTCTTATAAAACACCCTATGATATTTGGTTACTCTTGTATATGTTGCTTGTATATAGTAGGAACATGTAGATGACACACTTTACTTTCATGTAAATAACCCATAAAACCCATAAAACAACCAAACAAGCTTTCAATTTTGTAAAGAACATCAAACAAACACCTAATCTTAACTATAAGAACCAAACTAAGGTCAAATCATACAAAACCACTTAAAGCATCTCAAGAACTTTCAAAAAAATTCAATAACATTAAAAAATGTTCAAAAACATCAAATCATCCGACCACATGTTAAGAACATGTGAGGATTCAAACAAAACTTCTATCACACCATGAGTTGTGCATAGTCTATACGATTCCCCCAAGAACATTGTATTTCTTTTCTTTTCTTAGCTAAAACAAACACCTATATATATATATATATATATATAAACACACTACACCGATAGACCATTGAGGCTAAGAACTCTCTATAAAGAGAGGGCCTTTACTCCTTCGGGGATATATGTGATTCTTCTTCAGAAACCTTTATGTTTTCCTTAGATACGAGTAGGATTGGCCTAAATATATGGTATTTATTTTCACGTTTAACTAACAACTCACACACTAACACTAAACTAACCAAAACAAAGGAGTTTTTTTTTAAGGTTCTTGACTAAATCAAGGGGTTGTTATGTATGAATTAGGGTTGTGATTGAAGTTGTTCATAACTCTAATAATTGTTAATAATATCCAATTAAGGTTGTGATTCAGGTTGTTCACAACCAAAACTAACTGATAATCAACTAAAACTAACTACTAGTTAACTAAAATTAACTAAAACAAACCACTCTTTAACTAAAATAGACCAAATATTTAACTAAAAACATCCCATCTTTTCAAGCATAAGAACACTGAACTCCGCTCGACCTGATCTTTGGCAACCACCCAAAATATAAGCAACCCATACAGGTTCGATCACACCTTTAATAAGAACCCATTTTCTTTAACAAGACAAGAATGAATTATGTCTGACCTGATATTTGGTAACCACCCAAAGTACGTAGGCAACCCATAAGGCTTCGGTTACACATCTAGTCATAAATTTTTTCCTTTACCTAAATCAGAATGAAATACGTGATGAGATGATTCTCATTCAAGATACGTAGGCAACCCACGTGCGGGTTTGGTCGCCTATCCAAATAACCTAGTCTTAGTTTGCATTTCATGTAGTATAGCCTGCATATTTACACATCTATTTGTATATAAACTGTTATTGCGTGTTGCTGACTAGTAGTAGTTGTAGTATTTACTTGCTTTCCATTAAATCATGTAAAAAATACATAAAAAGAAAAGAAAACTTAAAAAAGGGGGAATTTTCATGTTCAAGTAAATCAAAGAAAACTGCTTGGATAGTGTTTAACAATAAATATCTATTGAAAGTGAGGTATCGTCTTCGGACGGATGTCTTGGGGTGTCTAATACCTTCTCTGAGCATAATCAACTTCCGAACTTAAAGAATATATTTGGTATATAGACCAATGGAAGTCAAAACAAGGGATATTTCAAAAAGAAAAATGAATTTTCAAAATTCCGGTGACCTATCACACCTTTAAGCTCATGCTAGATGGTGACTCCATTTTTAACAAAAATCTCGGCTCAGGAAGTTTTTCAAAATTGACACCTAGAAAATCCCTTGAAAATTCATTTTCAAAATGAACGGATTTGAATGACACAGAGAGGAAGGGATGAAACTTGTTTTCATCCTTTTCCCAATTCTCTACTTCTTCCACCATCGAAATTCGGGGTGCATTAGTGCATCTAGTAGTCCATACTACGCCCGAACTAGCCATCTCCACTTGAAGTGACACTCAATCCGATAGATATCCAAGACGTTACGTAATAAAAGAAAATTGAGACGACAAGTGATCTACTATCGACTCTTCCAAGCACGAAGCTTCCATAGGTAGCTTAATCAGAGGAGAGGTTAGCCATATATGTAGTAATGCGCAACTCCCGAAGAAGTAATGATTACTGGCCTGACAAGCAGTTAGTGACTAGTACAACTTCGCCAACTCAAGCAAGACTATCAGAATGGATGAATCAGATAACATCCTCTCAGCCAAGAGGATCATCCGACCTAATAGATTACTTTCCTTTCTAGGGAATAATGTCTCCTGCAACAACAAAGCTATCAACACGATCATCCGACGCTCACGCCAATCTTTGTAGGTACTTCACATAATACCATAACACTGGGATCTATTTATGAGAACCAACAAGCAACATCAAAGGACACATTGCATGTCCCGAGTGGGCCCATTACTAGGGAAAGATCCAAGAAGATCAAAGAAGCGCTTAATAGGCTAATTCAAGAGCTTTGGGCTGAATTGAACACAATAAAGCCCAAATTAGGCCCAAATGACGATCAAGGCCTAATCCATCTAATCAAAGCAAGTGAATGTGTTTGGACATTAACTCAAATGGACCAAGTCATTTGGACCACAAAATTCTCAGCATATTTATTTTATTTATTAGTGTTTTATTTTTAATTTAGTTATTTATTTGATAATTTGTAAGGTAAGATTGCTAATTTAGCATTTTCCTTTTTAGATTAGGAATTAGTTATTTCCTTTTTAGATTAGGAATAGGGTTTCCTTATTTCTCTAGGATTCCTTAGTCTTCTAGGGTTTCCTTTTAGTTCTATTGTGGCCGCCACTATTCATGTACTGTTCACGGACACTGTTCACAGCTGTACTATTCACTAGCTAGGGTTTTTTCTTTTATCTATTTAAGAGACTTGTATCCCATGGAAAACAATATATTATTTTTTATTAATAAAATTGTGAGAGTTTTTCTCTTTAGTTCTTCAGAGAATTTTCCCTGAACTTATCAAGAGTTTCTTGTGGCGTTCAAATTTATATCTTTGGTTCGTGATTCATTATAATCATTTGGTCAAGATCATTATACCATTGGTTCGCGTTTCATTCATAAACGATGGGTCAATGTAATCTATCTTTTATTTTTCGTATTTTTAGTTTGCTCAAAATCTAATTTAGTTTCGATCTTCGCGAAGAAACCCTAAGTTGGTTTCGGGTCTCACTAATCCTTGGTGAGGTTCGCATCATCTATGGTTGTCCAAAAACCACCACTGGACTGTCTAAAACTTTAGGGAATCCTCGTCAACATTCTGGCAAAGTGGTAAGTACTTCTGCTTGACACCCAAAACCTATGATAGCTGAGTCTCTAACAATGATAGCGAGAAGCAAAGAATCTCTCCTAATTGAGGGAGTCGAAGTCAAAAGGATACCTCATCTAGATATAGAGTCAACTCAATCATCCCAAAGAGAAAACACTAGGACACCAACATTCAAAGGTGTAACAAACTCTTAAGGAGTGGCCTATCCAAAGTAACTTGGTGAAGCTCCATAACTTACCCAAGAGTGGATCGTAGAAGTGCTACCTAAGCTAAAGTTAATGTCTCCAACCAATCAGACAAAAGGAATTGGTTCGGTTATTGGAAGGAGAACTTGAGACAAACTGCTCTAGAGGAAGCACCCTAGAGAAAGTTCACTCAAAGAAAAAATATCATCCACGTATATGCCAAAAAGCGAGGTATGTCATGTACATTATGAAATCGCTTTAAAAATTGCATAATTATTCAAAAATAGTCCTACCTATCAAGATTGTGCTATAATAATACTAGGCCTCCCCACTTCTGGGGAAGAGACTGTGTGACCCGGTGATTGGACTTTTTTGGAAAAAGGGCGAATCGATCTTTTCCTCTTCTCCCCAGAAGAAGGGCGACGCCCAAAGAAGCCGGACATGATATCCTGATATGATAAAAAAAAAAAAAAAAAAACTCATGCATAAACTCTTATTCTCATAATTAGGTTTATTTATGTTTTAGAAAAGATAATAGCATAAGGTGATTTAGATAAATACATGCTAGTACCCTAATAAGTGAAAAAGTCTTTTTCTCAGATAGGTATCTACACTACTAACATTCCACCACACTGAACTCATAGGAAAAAACTTCCAGAAACCAGTCACGCTACCAACTCGAGTCAATACACGAGTGTGCATTGCCGTTAAAAAGGATACAAATGTAAAGCTCCCCTAGTCGAACTCTGCAAAGTTATCCAAATCACACAGAGTCCCCATGAAATGAAGAGAGATAGTGGAACTCGATGAATCCATGAAGGTACCACTGAAGAATAAAAGAAATAAGACACAGTAATACTGGTCCCTCAACTCTAGGTCCTTAGGAGCCGAAACTGTGAAAGTCGACTTATCCAATAGGCGATTATGTCGAACTCGCTCTCCACTCCTTGTCTCTGCTGGAATCTCACCCAAGGGCTACTCTGCCTCTGCCCATAATGTCTGCCTCAATTGAATGACTCATCCTCGAAAGCAAACCCCAATGATTATTAACTAATCAAGGGACGTTGGCACTAACTCCCCACAAACCAAATGAAGATAATTTGTAGTAAAAAACCATTGCTTGATCAAAGCATTAGGATACCCATGATCAAAGTGGGAGGCCTGAATAGTGAGAAAATATATAAAACCACATCTCTAGAGGAAGGAATTGTAGTTGGAGTACATCTTCCTCGAGTAGAAAGTATAAAAATATAGCCAGGACCCTCTAAATTTCCCTTTAGAATGGGGTTTCCCTATACAAAAATCAACCCACAAAGCAATAATATATTGTTCTTTTAGAAGAAAAGGTAAATTAAGAAAGGTTTTAGTAAAGAACCTGAGCAGAATAAATGTACATAGAAGGATGATCACGATGGTGTCATACTAGGGACTGATCCTCGAGCACTATATAATGGAGCTGCCTTGCAAATAAAGTGAGGACTCTGTCTTAAAACAGTCGAGGAATAGGGTCTCTAGGCTAAAAAACATCTCTCATGAAATCCTCAAGAATAACCCAGTCAGGCATCTCACACTCTGAATGAAAGTAGTCTGGATCCGGTACCATCCCAATCGCGTTGGAAGGTCCAACAGGCTCATGACTTATGGAAGTACTCAACGACCGAACTATTGACAAGTCAGTAACTCAAGGCTCTCCTAATGTGTCCTCAGCGATAGAAGAAGAAGGGGCTGGCACATCATAAAAAATCCTATGTATCGATTCCCAGGGCCAACCTCGAGAGCGCTTTGAAGCATTCCCTCTGAGTGGGGTACTAGGGGATTTTCCTTTCCCACGAGAGCAAAAAGGACGATGGAGACCACAACCTGAAGAACCTATCACTGACATAGTATAGTGTAAGAAAGAAAAGAAAGAATCAAGTTTTATCACTAGGGCTTTGATTTAAGGAAAAAATTGGAATTCTTAGGATTTGACTTTCGGAAGATATGTCGAACTCACCATTTCCATTATTCCAAAGAAACAATCGTGAATGGTGAACACAAACCTCTAATTATCTATCATTAAACGAACACGAGGAGCAAGGGATTGAATCCAACCCTCCAAAAATAATGGGTACATTTTACTTTCTTCAAGCTAAATATGTGTCATTCATTACTTAAATTAAAGTGAAATCGAAAAAATGAAGTTCAAAACTCCCGCATCCTAAAAGTTAGATATACCAAGTTTTGCAAACCCATCTCACGTTGGAGAAATATGAAAGATTTAACAATGATATTTCACGAATAACTAAATTAAACTATTAAAGAATCTAAGACAATGGGAAGATAATATCTAAGAATCTAAAAGGAAAAACAAAATCAAGGAAAAAAAAGGAAAAACTTTTCATTCTAAAAAATATACTTTGTATAAAAACGAAAAATCTCTTTGAAAATGAAAATATCATTATGATGATTTTTTACATGATCGGAAGATCAAAACCATTAAAACAACAATTGTTTCAAACTAATTTTCAATACACATTTACCCTAAAAAGGGAAATGTGATACAAATTGCAAAAACCACGCAAGAATATTAACCTTGATACATGTACATTTCTTAAACAAAACTGATACATAAATCTCCTTCTAAACATGATAAAAAATGATATACATGTGATAGGTATAAATTACCTATATATTTTCAAACTGAAATTGTTAGTTTTTGAGTATGTTTATTACGTTTTAATACCTTTTAATGTGTTTTTATTCTTTCTGTAATAAATCGGGTGTGTCGGGTGAAATGGTATGAAAACGGATGCTAAATGATGACATCAGATCAAGAATGATGGAAAAACAAGTAAGGAGGTAATATTCTGAAAAGTAGCCCACTGTCGTGGCGTCCAGACCACCACTGTGGCGGTGAAAATGCAGAGAGGGCCTAAATCTGCTGGAAGCTCGTCGCTTAGGTAGTGAAACTATAGAGAGCTCCTAAATCCACCACTAACTCCACCGCTTAGGTGAAGATCAAATCGACCTACTTACCGCCGCGGCAGTGAATCCCATCGCCTCTACGGTCACCTCTGCACAAATTTAGATGTTTATTACGATATTTTTCTTATTTATACCCCTTCATCTCATCTCCTATCCTCTGGTCATTAGAGTACCGTTAGGGTTAGGATATTTTAGAGAGAGGTTTTGGGAGTGCTCAACTAATTCCAAAGGAGAAGAACACGTTGCAATAAAGGAGAAGTGATCCCGAAGAGTTTTTAGCTGCAAATATTTGGACTAGGCTAAGTTTCTTTCATTTCTTCTTTATTTTCTAAACTTCGGTAGTTAGTTGAGCATGTTTAGCTCCATTTTCATTATATAACCAGCTATGGCCATGAGCTAAACGGGTTTTTGTCTTGGGATTAATATATTTATAAAAATATTGATTGTTTGAGTTTGTGTTTCGTTAATGTGTGTTTTATAATAATTTAGATTGTGTTTGTCATGTTGTAATGATATTATGCATGTTTAGGTAATTAAGGAATACAGGGTTTGACACTCGGGAGAGGTAACCCCGAATTCAGATTAGGGTAAACACAACACGACAATCTAACGACCCGGGAGGGCGTTAGAAAGTGTGCAATCAATGACGTTGGGGTGAGACTCACGTGACCTAGCATCTATAAGACGTTGAGAGGGATTTCTTCGTTGACGTGAAATAACGTATTCACTCATCTTACACTCGGGAAAGGTGGCGAGTGAGTTTATGAACCGAGATTGTCAGATACCTGAACGCCATTAACGTAAACTAAAACGAGACCAAGCACGTTTTTGTAAACAAAGTTATTCCTTAGGCAAGATTTTTCCTAAAACATTTCATATTAGTATTAGTATAGCTTAATTAGTATTTTGGTATTAGTTTATATTAATGTTATATACATTTGTTTTAGCCTAGATAAAGTTAGGTCATGATAAACGCGGTCCTCAAACAACAAAATATAAATAATGCAGCACACAGAAATTTATACTGGATCACGAAGCTACTCTTGGCTAATCTAGTCCCCTGAGCTTCATGGAGAGTCGCACCTACTAAACTCAAGATCCCTTTAAAATTAGGAACCAAACTCTCACAAAGATTATTTTCACAGGTTTAGAATCAACCTTTACAATTCATTTTCACAGGCTAAAGAATAACCTCTATCTTTTTATCAGGCGAAAGATTAACCTAATTCTATTATAGGGAGAATAATGACCTAATCCTTTTTATACCTTAGGCTCAAGAGTTAAACCTCACATAAACATGCTCCAAATATCCTTTTATCCGGTAAAAATTGAACCGTTACAATTCACTCACAATTCTATAAAGGAAGAATTAAAACCTAATCTTTTTATACTCTAGGCAAAGATCAAAACCTCAATCTCTTTATTAGAAGAGATTGAAACCATCTACCCTTAATTAGACACTCCCAATAGTATCTAATCTGACACTTAATGCACTAATTATAAACAATTGATAAGTGATTTTTCCACTTGGAGCTTCTACCACCCTATAGAAATTCAAACTCAATTAATGCCCCAATACTAGTGATAGAAAAGTGAGGATTTCAAAATCTGATAAATAAATATGGGTAGCAAGCAGTTAAGAACGTAATCAGATTTTCTCAAGAAATTATTTCAAAAATAATTTTCAATAAAAAAAATAGAAAACAATTTCAAAGATCAAATTCCAAACAATAAATAATAAAATCAAGCAACAATTAATAGTAAGTAATTTGGAATGATCTCACCGTAGCAATAATCTACATCAAATATTTCTCAAGAACAAATCTCAAGAAAGATCTCACAATGCACTCAGTATGATTACTCTTAGAAAGCATGAGAGCTAAATAACTCAGAAGGATTTTGATTGTCTTGATTTTATGTATATTAACATGTGAAATCCGTAGGTATATTTAAGGCCACTTGAAATAAGCCCTATAACGGCTAGTTCCCATAAATAATGACATTTAAGTACACCAATAGACCCTCTATATCATAATGATTCATTCCCGGTATAATTCACTTAAAATATCTCTTAAAATATTCAATTAAGTCCCTCCAACTTTTACTCAATCTCAATTAGAAAAGATAAAAAGAATTACATGTACCAAATTGAGAAATATCAAAACTACTTGAACCATATCTATAGGGATATATAAATATTAATTAAATAGCCTAAAATATATTAGATCACTAAGATATTTCCCATATCTTAACCATAAAAGGCTAGTCACGACTACTGTTTGATCAGAATCTTCGAAATCCTCTAAACTTGAAACAGATCTATCTGTCGACCGTCCAAGGCCTATCTGTCGACAGCCCGATTCAGGATATAGCCCAAGACAAAAACTCTTTGGTTATATATTAATCGCCCATATTCATCTGTCGACTGGACGATTCAGAGAGTTTTACAAGTCGACTTATTTGTCAACTTAGAGATCCAGAAAGTTCCTCTTTTTGTCATAGGTCCACCTACCTGTCTACCAACCGATTCATAGAGTTCCTTTTAAAAGCATAAGTCGACTTACCTGCCAATTGAAAAATTCAGGGAGTTTGCCTCATAAACACAGGTCGACTTACCTGTTGATTGATCGTTTCTGGAACACTTATCTGAAATCAATTTTAATTCATTTTCTTCGATATTTTCACCTCTTTAACCAATTTCTTTTCTTGGTTAGCTCTACTAAAATCTCTTTTCTCGATTAGCTCCACTAAAATCTTAAATTCAATTTTAATCAGTTGTCTTTATTTATTTTTTAATTACACATAGGAACAACTAATTTATCTAATTAGGATCCTATAAAAACACAAATAATTTTGAAAAATATTTTGTGTTGTGTGTGATCCTAACTGGGATACATTAAAAGTTAAAATTTAACCTGAGTTGTTTTCCCTAGGTTCTTCAATTTCTTCAAACTCTTAATCTTCTATCATTTTTGTCATCATCTTTAGCATTATCACAATATATTCATGATCATTTTCATCACTGGAACTAATAAACTGAAACACTCAATAAAATCGTTAATTCTACCAAAAACATCAACATTTAATTGTTCATCAAAATCTTAGGATGAATAGAAACAACGTTTATTTTCATCCCGTGATGTAAAATAAAACACTTAAATCAAATTATTTAACACGCTGAAATGTGTGTTGATCTGATTCCCTATGAAAATAAGGATACGTAGATAACCTTTACAAGGTTTGGTCATCAAATTAAAAATAATTCATCAAAAGTTTAGAACTACATCTCGACCTGCTCCTTGGTAGATCATGAAGGTATGTAGAAAACCCAAGAGGGTCCCATCAAATTAGAAAAATATTGACTTCACCCTTTTTCTCAACCTCATATCAAGGCACATCTCTGGAGATGTCCCTTGACTTCTTTGAGAAGCCAATTTCAATCCTTTAGTTAGGTAAACAACAAAGGATACATGTGCATGAACTACGCTTTGACATAATCCTTGGTAGATTATTAACGTACGTTGGAAACCCTGGTTGGTGCGGTCGATAATCTGACAATCAGCCCAGCAAGGGCCGAACTGTATTTATACTAGATTCCTAACTTAGGAAGTGAGGGTAAGGTGGGTTTTGGTATTTTAATGATTGTTATCCAGAACAGCGATATCAAAATTCAAAAACAACCCAACGAGGTTTCCGGACAAATAGAACAGTAAAATCACACAATCGATATGGTATACGTGGCCAAACAATGTGGGTTTTGTCACATTATCTCGAACGCTCAGAGCATAATCCAGTGCCCCAGCTAGATTTGGGTCATATTATATCTTGTTTCTCCATCGAGATTTTGTGATAGGATTCGCCCCAGCTAGAGCTGGGGTACATTATATTAGATTTCTTCATTGAGATTCCTTTATAAGATTCATACAAGCTACGACTGGGGTAAATTCAAAATTCAAGAATTGAAATCCATAACCCCTGGAAAAGAAACAAGGATCAGCATACACCAGTCTACCACTGGGCATATTTTCTTTGAGGTAAATTTCTCACAGGAAGTTTTTGAGTCCTCGTCGGCAATCCCATGTGGGATGTGGCTATAAAACTCCACTAAGTGTCGAGTTTCCTTGAGAGTTTTCTTGTGTGAGAATTCTTTCAGTCATTTTCAATCATGTATTGATATGACGGCCCAAGAATGGTTTCTCTAACCAAAAAATCGATTTACTTTTCATGTTAAAACTACATCTGGCCTGATTCTCATTAATTTGAGATATATAGGAAAGACCTTCTTTAGGTACAGTCATGACCAAGAGTCGATGATGAGTCGTCATTCTCCAAACATCGTAAGATCGGTTTGTCACCATCCTTACCAAATCCTCTAGGATCACGTATGTCATTGTCCTTTAGGAATATAGTATGGTAGGATTGGTATTTTTCCATCCTAAACAATCCACTAGGATCAATTTGTTGTCATCCTGTAGGAATATGGTATGGTCGGATCATTTTGTCAGTATCCTAACCAATCCTCTAGGATCAAGTATATCGTCGTCCTTTAGGAATCTAGTGTGGTAGGATCAGTATGTCACCATCCTTACTAATCCTCTAGGATCAGGTATGTCACCGTCCTTTAGCAATATAGAATGGTAGAATCGATCATTCGTCATCTTTACCAATTCTCTAGGATCGATGTGTTGTCATCCTTTAGGAGATAAACGCAGTAGGATCGGTATGTCGCCATCCTTACTTAGCGTAACCCTCTAGGACTGGTCATTTTTTCCCTATTTTAGGAAGATTCCTTCCCGTGTTGGAAGAAATTTAGTCAATTGTATGGGCGATATGGTGGGTTGCGTATCCTTGACTACTTAGGAAACTACGGAGATGACGATGAGTCGTCATTCTCCATACGCTGTGGCATAATCCTCTAGGATCAATTATTCATTGTCCTTTAGTAATTTAGAATCCTTGGATTGATAGATCATCATCTTTAGCAATCCTATAGGATTAGGTATGTCGCCATCCTTTAGGAATATGGATCAGTATATTGCCATCTTCACCTCAGTAATTAATCATCTAGGATTAGGTATGTCGCCATCATTTATGAATCCAACATGGTAGGATTGATCGACTATCATCCTTACCAATCCTCTACGATCAGGTATGTCGCCATCCTTTAGCAATATGGATCGGTAGGATTGGTATTTCTCTATCCTAACCTCAGTAGCTAATCCTCTAGGATTAGGTATGTTGTTGTCCTTTAGGAATCTATCAAGGTAGGATTGATCGGCCTTCATCCTTACCAATTCTCTAGGATCAGGTATGTTACCGTCCTTTAGGAAGATAAATCGGTAGGATTGGTATGCCACCATCTTCTTTAATAGTAGTCCTCTAGGATTGATCATTCGTTATCCTTTAGGAATATAGAATGGTAGGATCGATAGGTCGTCATCCTTACCAATCCTCTACATTAGGTATGTCTCTATCCTTTAGGAAGATAGATCAGCAGGATTGGTATGTCCCCATCCTCTCCCAGTAGTAATCCTTTAAGATTGATTATTCATTATCCTTTAGGAATATAGAATGGTAGGATCAATCAGTCGTTATCTTTACCAATCGTCTAGGATCATGTATGTCACCGTCCTTTAGGAAGATAGATTAGCAGGATCGGTATGTCTCCATCCTCACCTAGTAGTAATCCTCTAGGAATGATTGTTCGTCATTCTTTAGGAATGGTAGAATGGTAGGATCTGTATATTACCATCCTTATTTAGACCGTTCATCATCCTTTAGGATTATGGAATGGTAGGATTTGTATGTCGCCATCCTCATCAGGTAGCAATCCTCTAGGATCGGTATGTCACCATCCTTTAGTAAATTCTTTACCGCTTTCATAATATAGATGCATCAATATTCTAGAACATACCTAACCTTGATTAGTCAATTTGAATTCCTATCTTTACTTTTGATGTCTAGCAGAACAAAATTATTATGTCTCTTTCTTACTCATTACAAGTAAACTCGCATGACAAAGAGTAGTAGTTGTAAACCCCGAATTTTGACCCGCCCAGTTAGCATCGAATCAAAAGTACAAGTTAAAAAAAAAATTAAATTGAGATTTAAAGGAAATGAATTTCTATCGTATAGAAAAACATCAAAAACACCAAAAAACATAAAATTGTCAAATTTGACTAATTTTGGCTAAGTAATTTTTTTGAGTCAATCTCAAAATTTCTAAAGTTAAGAGGGACTAAGATGACATTATTAAAGGTTTATTTTCATGAAATCTCCTTTAATATGAATAAAAATTAGTTAGTTCCCTTTAATTTAAGAAAATTTCACCAATTACCGTTGTTACCTATTTTGACCCTTGAAAAAATTTGGTATCTCCGGTTTCGTCGTTTTGATATAAAAAAAACTTCTTTAAATTTATATTTAGAGTACTAATATCCATTAAAACAACTCAAAGACCTTGATCAAACTAAGAAAATTTTCATGACAAGTCTAAGTTACCCAAAGTAACTAAGGCTTAAGACTTGGTTCCAAACCAACCAAACTGAAGTCATCATGACTAGCAATCAAGACCATCATATCAAGGGCCCCACCAAGTACTTAATGAATCCTTAAATTAGCATTAAATTTCAAGATATTTCCAAGAAATTGTTACCAAAATATCTAAGGAATAAACCAAGTTACTTGGAAAGTAACTATCGATTACCAATCTAACCAATATGGTTTCCATCAAGTCAAGTCATTAATGAGCCATAAAATCAAGCATCCCATCAACAATTTAGTGCTTCGAATGACATTGGGAGACTATGTTCAAGGCATCTAGATATTTTGATCAAAATATCTTAGAAACCAAGATCCTTGAAATGTGACTACATGGTTACAAGACAAACCGAACTAATTCAATTTTATTAGAAAGTATTTAATTCTCATAAAATCAAGTGTAATTATCAAGAATTAAATGTCAAATGACACATAGAGACTATGTACATTGAACCTCCAAAGCATTAATTGCAATCTGACCAGAATAGTTAGAATAACCGATACTTAGCCACCAAACCAAACCAAAAAAGGTTAGATCATGCATTAAATATGCCATGTGCAAGCCAATCATGTCCAATGATTGCTAATGATGAGAAATCATTACAAATTGTGAGTTTTGGTAATGTACAGGGTGCCCAAGCCTATAAATAGGAAATTAGTTTTCATAATTTTAAGGGCCTGACCCAACACTTTCTCTCTCAGGTCTAGGGATTTCGCAAGCTTTCTATTCTATAAACACCTTAAAATTCTATTAAAATACTTTCTGAAAGAAATTCCTGAGGATCTTAAAGGAAGATCTCAAGAAGTTGTCGAATAATGATCAAGAATAACCAAGAAGATTCAAATAAGGAGAAGAAGAAAATTGTTTAGGGATAGACCACTCCCCTAAGCTAGGTATGTGTTCTTAAACTTCCTTAGATCTCGTCTTAAATACGTTTATTTTTCTTGTACATAGTATATTCATGTAGTTCTTAGACTTCATGTACATAGTATATATATCAAGTAATCAAGTCAAAAATGTCAAAAACATGTCAAAGTCATCAAACCATGTCAAATTGCCGATTTATCCTAGTAGCTATAGACTACTTCATCAAGTGGGTAGAAGTAGTTTTTCCTAGTCATTCCACCCAAAAGAGCATAACGCGATTGTTCAAGGAGAATATGCTATCGCCCTATGGAGTACCCCCAAGCCCTGATCACCGACATTGCCCATAATCTCGATGGAAGTATGATGAAATTCATTTACTCCTAATTCAAAGTAGAACACAAGAATTCCGCACCCTACCGTCCAAAGATGAACGGAGCAGTACAGGCTACTAACAAGAACATTAAGAAATTCCTGAGGAAGATGGTAGACAACCACAAGGAATGGGATGAGATGCTCCTATTTAACTTGATGGCCTATCGAACATTTGTCTGAACATCGATCATATCTATGCGGTATTCAATCATATATGGAACAGAAGTCGTAATCCGAACAGAGGTAGAAATCCCCTTTCTTAGGATTTTATTGGAAACCGAATTAGTTGAAGTCAAATGGGATAGAAGAGACTCGATCAGCTGTGTCTGATAGATAAAAAGAGACTTACTGCTATTTTCCATGGGCAATGTTATCCGATGAGGATGGATTGAGCTCACAATAAAAAGTTTCATCTACGAATCTATAGTGTAGGTGAATTGGTACTAAAGAAGGTCTTCCTATTTGAAGATAAAGGCAAGGAAAAGTTTGCGCCAAAGTGGGAAGGATCGTATGTCGTCGAGAATGTGTTAGGGCATTGAGCCTTAATACTTTAAGAGATGGATGTAGAAGAATTACCGAAGCCCATAAATTCTGAAACGGTCAAGAAGTTCTACCCCAAAAAACATAAACCCAAACTCATAACCGAAAGGAATTTAGGGAAAAAAAGAGGGTATAAACAATTGTACAACCTAAGGAGATGGTAAAAACTCGAAAGGGTACTGCAGGTAAGAAAGTAGGGATCGTAGCAAGATGCAAAACCACTGAACCAATGAAAACTTGAAAGGGTGCTACAGTGCAATAATGTGGTAGCTAGCCTTAGTGAAAACCCGAAATGGCGCTAAGGGCAAAAATGGCAAACATATAAATAATAAATAAAAAACGAGATACATCGAATTTTGGCTATTTTATCATTTATATGTGGTGTTTGGATTCATCTAGAGACCACCGTACTATGATTGGGTTGAGTAAATTGAAGATTTCGATTGGTAATTTTGTTGGTTTGGGATTCGAAAGAAAACAGGTCTGAAGCTATTAGAGATCTTGAAACCTTCGATAAATGGCCGATTTTAAGATTTTACTCCTAAAGAAGAAACAATTTCTAAAAAATGGATATTATACTTGATTATGCAAGATTCCTTTAGTAACTATAATCTTTGATTGTTTATATGTTACGCTTTTTTTATGACTAACAATTTAAATACAGATAAGTAGAAAAGACAAATGATAGGGGAGCAAAGGGATGGAAGCAAGATAAAAACGGGCAAATCACCCTTAGTATAATTCCATTTCAAAGATGTCTGACGTCATCACTGAACCAAGAAAACACAACACCTCAAATTACAAAGATACCCCCAATAAATCAAAAGCCTCATTAAATACTATCATGTGATCCAAACTCATTAAAAGGAGGTAGACCCAGAAAAATCATCGTGCACCATAGAATACTTGGTTTTTGATTTTAGGATGAGTATGGTGCACTTTAGAATTACCTTAAGGATGGAGCTTTCGACAAGAGAAGAAGACTATCGACAGACAAAGATTTGCCAACTTCCAAATAGAGAAACCAACATACACCCTTTAGGTGACATGACCAAGGAATGAAGACGGGGGTTACTTTTGTTTTACCAATACTTTAGCAGTCAAAATTAAAGAAAATAGACACAGGCGGCATATACGATGACATTGAAAGCAAAATGCTTAGGGGAAATAATCATACAGAAATGAGGAGGTTCGCCATCCCAGTTCCATAAAAATAAATCTACAAACATTATCGCTGCAAGTAATCCATTTTAGTAATTCGTGTCTAAAATAAATAAAAATTTTAATGATCCGGGTGTTATGTCAATGGGCAAAACCATAAGAATTAATTTCTAAGAAGTATTTTTTTTTTTTATAAAAAATAAACACATCATCGAGTTTATTTGCGGATTTAAATCAATAATCACGAATTCATTTTTCATTGCCACCGAAAAATATCAAAATGAACTAATTTAGCTTTTCAATCTAGTAGTTAATCAGTCTCCTCCCTAACCCGCAGGCTGGGGATTATTTTAACACTGTCAATAATCACAAAATCATATAATAGGAAGCGTCAGATTAGATTCCCCAACAATTTATCTAATCGCTACCCCAGTCAAAGACTAAGGCACATTTCATTATAATCATGTTTTCCTAATGGAAACAATGTTTATTTCGTCTTACAACGTAAAATGAAATGCTCAAATCATAATGAATTCAATTAAATTCATCATCTCAGGATGAACTACATTTTGACTAGATTTTCTGCAAAGTCAGGGATACGTAGACAATCCTTGTAGGTTATGTTGATAACCTTAAAAAAATCAAACCCCTTATCTCACGATGAATTACGTGTTGACCTAAATCCCTGTGAAAACAAGGATACATAGGCAACATTTTCAAGGTTCGGTCCTTAACTATAAAATCCTTCTTTCAATCAAGGTTGAATTACGTGCTGATTTGATTCGCAATTATCTGAGATATGTAGGTAATCCATATACGGGTTCCATTAAAAAAAAATCCCTCACAAATCAGGATTGAATCATGTGAACTTTAAAATACTCTATTGGTGGCCGCTATTTAAGCATTGCAACTTTCACCACAAGCGTACGGATCAAGTTTTAGTATAATGGACCTTTCAGTCGGGTATCATATCCATAGGGATTGGTTGAGATTACTATCGAGTACCGCGATTATCAAAACCTAACTTTATCTAGGCACTATAAATAGAATATAAAATTTAATACTAATACTAAAATACTAATTTAACTATACTAATTACTAATACGAGATAGTTATGGGATGGATTATCTAGGGATTAACTTTATTTACTTAAACGCGTTGGATTTTGTTTAGTTTACAATAATGGTGTTCGACCTATTTGATAATCTCGATATCTAAAACTCCTCTGCCACCTCCCCCGAGTGTAAGACGGGGGAATACGCAACTTTGTGTCAACGAAGAAGTCCCTCTAAATGTATTAATGACCCTAGGTTGCATGAGTCTTTCCCCAACGTCATTGATTGCACACAAAATCTCAGCTCGTAAACTCTCCTGTCACCTTTCCTGAGTGTAAGATGATGGAATATGTGACTTCGCATCAACACCGAAGTCCCCCTCAATGTATTAATGAGTCTAGGTCACGTGAGTCCCGCCCCAACGTCATTGATTTCATGTGTTGTGTTTACCCTAGTCTGAATCCGGGGTTACCTCTTCTAGGGGTGTTTGACATCACTTTGATAAACCATGCTAATCCACTTCAAGCTTGTTAATTAAATTTATGCTCAATCCATAACCATGGGTCTCCATAGTAACCTTACTCCCTCTGTCGAGTGCCAAGTAAGATAGTTTGTATAATTACTTAAACTAATATGTCTATTCAATTCAACTAATTATCCAATAATTAAGTTTTTCCCATCAAATGGCTACCTAATCTATACTGAAGAAGAATCACACATATCCCCGAAAGAATAGAGGCCCTCCCTTTATCTAGTTTTTAGCTAGGTTGGCAGTACACTAGCCTGAAGACTTAGTGCCAGGCTATGATCTTGACATTTCACATGAATTAAATCAGTTTATTAACAATTATATGGTTGGATTAACAGTTAGTAAAGAGTCGGTTTAAAGTGTTGTTGAGAGAATCGTAGAGACTATACACAACTGCTTGTGTAATCGGTGTTTTGTTTGGATCCTCACATGTTCTTAACATGTTCTCCGATGATTTGGGTCTTCACATGTTCTTGGATGTTCTTTAGATGACTTTCGTATGAAATGGACATGGTTTGAGGATTATAAGAAAAATTAAGTGTTATTTGGTTAATTATGGATTATATGTATTCTATACATGAAATTAATGCATAGATACTATGTATAAGCATAATACATTTGTTGAGCCTAAGACTTTGATGGACAATTAAAGGTTGATATTTTTTGTGGAACTAACAATTTTATTGAGTGTTTCGGTTTATTAGTTCCAGTTATGAAAATGATCATGAAGATATTATGGCAATGCTAAAGATAATGACAAAGATAATAGAAGATTAAGAGTATAAAAAAATTGAAGAACCTAGGGAAAACAACTCAGGTTAAATTCTAACTCTTAATGTATCTCAGTTAGGATCACACACGACACAAAATGTTTTTCAAAATTGTGTGTTTTTTATAGGATCCTAATTAGTTAAATTATTTGCTCCTATGTGTAATTGAAAAATAAATTAAGATAATTGACTAAAATTGAACTTAAGTATTTAGTGGAGCTAACCGATAAAAGAAATTGGTTAAAGGGGCGAAAACGTCAATGAAATTGGATTTAAAACGAATTCAGGAGAGGATTCCAACATCTCTCAGTCGACAGGTAAGTCAACCGAGGATTAATGAATAAAGTTATTGAATCTCTCAGTCGACAGGTAGGTCGACCTGAGCTTAAAATAAGAAGTCTCTAAATCTTTAGGTTGACAGGTGAGTCGACTTGTGAGCAGAGAATGAACTCTCTGAATCTCTAAGTTGATAGATAAGTCGACTTATGAAACTCTCTGAATCGTCTAGTCGACAAGTGATGGATGGGAAGTCGACTGATGGGTAAAGAGATTTTGTCTTGGCTACATCCTGAATTGGGCGGTCGATCGATGGGTCTTGGTCAGTCAACAGATGGAGCTGTTTCAAGATTTATGGAATTTCGGATTTTATTCGAAAAGTAGCCGTTACTAGCCATTTTATGGTTAAGATATGTGAGATATCTTAGGGATCTGATATATTTTGAGTTATTTATTTAATATTTAATTATGCCTATAGATATGGTTCAAGTAGTTTTGATATTTCTCAATTTGGTACATGTAATTTTTTCAATCTTATCTAATTGAGTTTGAGAAAACGTTTGAGGGACTTAATTAAATATTTTAAGAGATATTTTAAGTGAATTATACCAAGAATGAATCATTATGATATAAAGGGTCTATCAGTGTAATTAAGTGTCATGATTTATGGGAACTAGTCGTTATAGGACTTGTTTTAAGAGGCTTTAAATAGACCTGCGGATTTAACATAAATTAATGAGATATCAAGTGAATCCAAACTATTCTGAGTTATTCAGCTCTCATGCATTCTAAGAGTAATCATACTGAGTGAATTGTGATATCTTTTCTGAGAGTTGTTCTTGAGAAATATTTGTTGTGGATTATTGCTACTACCGATTTGAAGTTTCACTGCTATTCTAATCATTAATTTTTTGGTGGAATCCTGGTGAGATCTTTCCAAATTACTTACTATTACTTGTTGCTTGTTTATATTATTTATTATTTAAAATTTGATCTTTGAATTTTGAATTTTTTTCCCGGATTTTTTATTGAAAATTATTTTTGAAATAATTTCTTAAGAAAATCTGATTACGTGCTTAATTGCTTACTACCCATCTTTATTTATCAGATTTTGAAATTCCCACTTTTCTATCACAGTATTAGGACATTACTTGAGTTTGAATTTATCTGGGATGGTAGAAGCTCTGAGTAGGAAGATCACTTATCAATTATTTGTAATTGGTGAGTTATTTGTCGGATTAGATACTACTGGGAGTGTCTAATCATAGGTAACTGGTTTCAATCTCTTCCGGTAAAAAGATTGAAGTTTTAATATTTGCCTAGAGTATAAAAAGATTAGATGTTAATTCTTCCTTGATTGAATTTATGAGTGAATTATAACAGTTCAATCCTTACCGGGTAAAAGGATATTTAGAGCATATTTGTGTGAGGTTTAATTCTTGAGGCTAAGGTATAAAAAGAATTAGGTCGTGATTCTTCCTGTAATTGAATTAGGTTAATCTTCCGTCTGGAAAAACGATAGAGGTCATTCCTGAGCCTATGAAAAGGAATTGTAAAGGTTGATTTTAAACCTGTGAAAAGAATTGTTGTGAGGGTTTGGTTCCAACCTTTAAAAAAATCTTGAGTTTAGTAGGTGCGACTCTCCGCGAAGCTCGGGGGACTGGATTAGCCAAGAATAGCTTGGTAAACCAATATAATTTTTTGTGTGTTGCATTATTTACATTGTTTATATTTTATTGTTTGAGTGTGCACCTAGTTGATAATACATAATCCGCTTCTATAAAAGATAATAATTAATTTTAGGATAAAATTAATTGTTTGATTTTTGAAGTGTTATATTCTTATATTTTTAATACTACCCAATTCACACACCCCCCCCCCCCCCTCTCTTGGGTAGCTCATTAGGCCAACAACATGAAATTAAGACAATATTGAAGAATTCTCAAGACACATACCTACTTTAGGAGAGTGGTCTTTCCCTAAACATATATCTTCTTATCGTTCCTTTATCTTTTTGGCTTAAACTCGACCCATCACTATCAACTTCTTGCGTTCTTGCTCCAAGAACACCATCTGAGATCGAATTGCTATAGAATAATGGTGTGTTATTTAAGAGAAATTCTTGAGAATCCTAGCACTTGAGAGAGTTTCTCAAGTTTAGAGAGAGAAGCTAGGGGTTCAAGTATTGTTAATTATGAAAACATGTCACCTTTACTTATAGGCTAAGAGTGTACGCAATTAGCCATGCATAGGCCATTTCTAGTTCCTTCTTTATGGAATGTTTAGCCTAGGGAACATTATCTCCTCTCTTGATTTTGATCACCTTTGGATAAATTTTAATGATAATGTAGGATTCTGAAAGATTTGGTAATGATTACCAAATCTTTTCCTAAATTTTGTAATGACTGGAAATCATTAGAAATCATTACAATCCAATGAATATTATTGGTTGCACATGGATGTATTAATGGGATAAGGTGACACTTCAAATTTGGTTTAGGGGCTAAGTAGCAGTTAGTTTCACTGTTTCGGTTTGGTTGTCATTAATGATCCCAAGGTGCAATATATATGGACTCAAAGAGTCATTTTGAATATAATGCCTAATGATGACTCATTACTTGGTGGGAACTCATATGGTTGGTTTTGGATTGAATCGGGTTAGTTTACCTTGTAACTGATAGTTGGATTACAAGTGTTTTAGTTAATCCTAAGATATTTTGATGAAAATATAATGATTCACTACATACACCCATTCCATGTAATTAGAATTAATAAATTATTTATGGGATTTTCATTAAATTCTTTGTCTAGGTAGGAAATCGGATTGGTTTGCTTTTGTGATAACGGATACTCACATTTTAGGGATTTCGTTAAACCTAAGATATTTTGATCAAAACATCTACAACCCTTGAATGTGGCCTAAACATGTCTTCCAAATAATTTAATTCTTTATTTTATGGTCATTTAATGCATATTAAATGCCTAACTTAGGTGGCAAGCCGAATCGATTTAGTTTCAGTAATAGTTGTTTACCTCCTAAGTGTCTTGGCTTCTCCTGTAGATATTTTGTGTAGCGAATATATAGGGGATTCTTGGTCATTTAAAATATCATTTTTGGGCCTTTTAACAATGGGTTGGGCCCTTGATTCATTGGCCTGGGGTGGTTTGTCAAGACAACTTTGATTGGTGTAATTCCAAACCAATCCCTAATTCCTTAATCACTTTGGCAATTTAGGGATTGTAATGACATTTTATAGCCTTTATCATGATCTTTTGGATTGTATCTTTGTAGTATTTTATGTAACATGCATAAGTGGAATAATGTTTTTTGCTATTAAAGTGACAAAATCTAGCGACAGTAAATGTTTTAGGGTTAGGGCAGGTAACTGAGGTAAATTATTGAAATATCCTATAATTGAAGGGTAGTGAATAATTTTTATTTATATTAAAGTTTATTTAATAAAAATCAACCTTTAATAATTTCATTTTAGGCCCCTTAAATTATAGGATTTTCGAGATTGACTCGAAACTTTTACTTAGCTAAATAAGTTTAATTTAACAGTTTTTTTTGTTTTCTCGTGTTTTTTTTTATTTTTTTTATTTTTTGGTATTATATAGTGTGATCCAAGATAGAAATTCATTCCTCTTAAACCTAATTTTAAAGTTTATGTGAATTTATAATTGATTCGACACTAAATGGGTGGGACAAAATGTGGTGTCTACAACTGCCTATATTCGTCTTTTGAGTTTACTCGTGATGACAAAGAAGGACACACTGACATTTTGTTCTACTATACATTAAATTTAAAGACATATATTTAAATTAACTAAGCAAAGTCAAGAACTTTTGATATTGTTGCCTTTACCCTACGAGAGCGGTAAAGGGTTTTCTAAACAACGGTGATATACCTAATCCTTGAGGAAATATGGCTAGGATGATGATATATTACTCCTTTCATGACTTGTATTCCTAAAGGATGACCAACAATAAATCTTAGAGAACTTGGTAAAGATTACGATCGATCAATCCCATCGATGACTACATTACTACACTCTTTAAGGATGACCAATGATCAAACCAATAAGACTTGGTGAGGATGACTGATAAATTGATTTTTCTCAATTTATCCCCTCATGAATTTTATGGGTTTTGAGCATTTCATTTGTCCTTTTAATGTTTTTTTATGTTTATTTATGTAGGTGAGATAAATTGGGTGGGATTGGGAGAAAATCAAGGCTTTTGGAAGGAATTAGATATCAACAGGTGCGCTGCAACGAATATGGGGTCCGCTCCAGTGCACTTCAGTGTATACAGGAGTGCTCCAGTGCGTCCCCAATTCTGACACTGCCTAAACCCTGCTCTAGCAAGCCTTTCATCCGCTCCAGCATGCCCCCAAGTCTAATACTACCTAAACCTCGCCCCATCAAGCCTTTGATCAACTCCACTGCGCCACCCATGTAACTCGACAGAGGGAATGAGGTTACTTTACAGACCCATGGTTAGTGATTGAGCAAGAATTTAATTAACAAACTTGAATTGGATTAGCATAGTTTAGCAAAGTGATATCAAACCCATCCAGAGCCCTTATTCTATTAAATTTCCTTAAATGACAATTTCCATTAGCTATTTACTTTCTTTGTTAATTACTAGTTTAGTTATTAGTTTAATTTTCATCACTAAATCTTCGATAGTTTAGATAAAATTGAGTTATTCTAATGGTGGTACTTAGTTGTTTCTAACTACAATCCTAGAGGATGATACTCAATCTTTGGATAACTTTATTACTTTTTCAACCTCGTGCACTTGCAAGTACACATTGCATAAAATTATCGAAATAAGTTTTTAATGCCGTTGTCGGGTATTGAAAGTTAGAAATTAAGTTGATGTTAATACCAAGTAACTCGATATTAATTTAAACATTTTTTTTAATTTTACTTTGATTTTCTATTTGGTTATGGTGGTTGACAGCGTATGAGACAAAGCTGTAGCTTGGAAGTTCTTCTTATTGATCGAGAAGTTGAATGCACACTAAGGAGATTAAGGAGAAAAAGAGAGACCAAACTCAAGAAATGGCCAACGGTAGTAATAACCATCTACCATAGCAACCACCGGTACCTCAAGCACCACCACTACAATAGAAACAGGTCCTTCGAGATTATTTTAGACTTGTTGTGAGTGATAAGTACTCTGGGATTAGAAAGCAACCAATCCACGCCAATAATTTTGAGTTAAAGCCCGCCCTCATCAACATGGTTCAACAAAACCAATATGGTGGGCTTCTACATGAAGATCCCAATGTTCATTTGGTGACTTTTTTTTAGATATGGGACACTATGAAGATTAATGGAGTCCCGGAGGGACTAGCCCAAAAGTTTCTCACTAAGTTTTTTCCCCTATCGAAGACTTCACAATTGAGAGGAGAAATCGTTCAGTTTTGCTAAAAGGATTATAAGCCAATTTTTTAGGCATGGGAACGCTACAAGGATTTATTGAGAAGATGTCCCCAACACGGGTGTCAATGTTTCTTTCAAATCCAACTCTTTTACAATGGGTTAGATGGACAAACTAGAATAATAGTGGATGTCGCACCTGGGGGTTCTATGTTATCTAAAACGTTTGAGGAAGCTCAAGCGTTATTGGAAGATATGGCAGCCAATAAGTTTTAATGGCCCAATGAGCGTAACATGGGATAAAAGGTAGACGGTATTCACGAGGATGATCCTCTAGCAACCTTGTTAGCCCAAGTTTCAAAACTCACGAAACAAATTGTTGCTTTCACAACCAAAGACGCCTCATCAAGTAGAGAGGTGGAGAATATGGCTAGTGTTTCCCAACCAGAGAATGAAAATGAATTTGAGGAATGGCATCTCATTAATAACCGGGCCTACACCTTCAGGCCTGCTAATAACATTCCAACTTATTACATCCCCGGATCCATTACCATGAAAATTTTTCTTATGCAAATGCTCAAAATACATTGCAAGCTCCTTCAGGGTATCCTTTGTAACCACAACGTCTTCCTCCGCAACAATAAACGTGAGATTCATCTTGACAATATTGAGACGACTTGTACTAACATCAACGAAACCATGAAGTCCCTCGAGACGTAAATCGGTCAACTTGCTACCTCCATCAAGGGGCAATATTCAGGAAAGTTCCCAAGTGATATGGAAATTAACCCAAGAGATTACAAGGATATCACTTTCAGAAGTAGAAAGAATATTGAAACAACAAAGCCATAGGAGGATAAGTCCAAGGAAAAGTTAGTTCTGAAAAAGAGGCCATTATGGATGAGAAGCAAAAGGAAGTTCCTAAGGCAACTCTGGATTCCATCTCATTTTCGGATAACCCACTCATGATCACTACACCATTACCGTACCCACAACGGTTTCAAAAAAAGAAGTTATATAACCAATTTGCTAAGTTTCTTGAAATTTTCAAGAAAATTCATATCAACATCCTTTTCGCAGATGCATTAGAGAATACCCAATTATAGGAAAATTTTTAAGGACATCATGGCCAAGAAGAAAAAGTTAGAGGAGTACAAAACCATCAAGCACGTAAAAGAATGTAGTGCGATTCTTCAACGTAAACTACCACAAAAATTAAAGAATCACAAAAGCTTCACTATCCCATGAACCATTGGAAGTTCAAATTTTGAGAAGATATTGTGCGACCTTGGAGCTAGTATCAATCTCATGCTTTTATCTATTTTTCGAAAGTTAGGGCTTAGAGAAGTGAAACCCACTACTATTTCATTGCAAATGGAGGATTGTTCTCTTACTTATCAAAGGGGTGTTATTGAAGATGTGTTTGTAAAGGCAGATAAATTTATTTTTCCCATTGATTTTGTTGTGTTGGACATGGAAGAAGACCGAGAAATTCCCATTATTCTTGGGAGGCCTTTTCTTGCAACTGGAAAGGCTTTGATTGATGTGCATAGTGGGAATCTAACTTTAAGGGTCAATGAAGAAGAAGTTAAGTTCAACATCTTCAAAACCATGAGGTTTCCGAAAGAAAGTTCGACTTGTAATCGGGTAGAGGTGGCAGACTCTTGTGTTAAAGAGTTCATTCAAGAAATTGTGCACCATGATCCTTTGGAGTATAGTCTCACCAATTCTTTATCTTTGGTGGATTTCTACGAGGAGGGATATACCAAGGAAGACAGTGTTGTGGATTGTGTTCTAACTCTTGAAGTTTTACACAGAGAAACGGTTAACGTGGCTCAAGTGGATATTCTTGAGGGGCATAAGGGTTTATCCAGCTCTTTAAATTCACTTCAAGGCAGGTCGATTTTTAAGCAATTACCCGAGCACCTTCGGTATACTTTTTTGGGTAAAAACTCTACTAATCTAGTGATCATTTCATCATCATTGAGTCAAGAATATGAAGATAAGTTACTTCTTATGTTGAAGAAGCACAAATTGGTCCATTGCTGACATCAAGGGGATAAGCCCAACCATTTGTATACACAAGATACTTATGGAAGACACCTATAAGCCCTCAATTGAGCATCAACGAAAGCTTAACCTAGCAATAAAGGAAGTTGTTCGAATTAAATTTCATTCATACAATTTCAGACAGTGCGTGTGATAGGTGTAAATTACCTATATATTTCCAAACCGAAATTATTAGTTTTCGAGGACGTTTAATATGTTTTTGTTAAGTTTTAATATGTTTTTATTCTTTTTGTATTAAAACAGGTGTATGGGTGAAAAGGTATGAAATCGGAGCGCAAACGATCAATTCGAACAAAAAACGGTCAAAAAACGGTGGAAAAACAAGCAAGGAGGCAATATTCTAGCCCACTACCGTGGCTTCCAGACCACCACTGCGGCGGTGAAAATGTGGAGTAGGCAATTCTTGCTGATCATCCACCACCGTAGTGGTGAAACTACAGAATGTCCCTGAAATCCACCGCCTTTTCTACCGCCGCAGCGAACATTGAACTGACATACCTACCACCTAGGAGGTGAA
Source organism: Eucommia ulmoides (assembly GCA_016647705.1). Lineage (NCBI taxonomy): Eukaryota > Viridiplantae > Streptophyta > Magnoliopsida > Garryales > Eucommiaceae > Eucommia > Eucommia ulmoides. The sequence goes on along the minus strand of CM028327.1, from coordinate 26,189,486 downwards.
TCCAACCACCTAGGCAGTCAGCTTTGCACAGTTTAAATATTTTATTAGATATTTTGAGCCCTATTTAAACCCTTCCTCTCTCTCCACTCCTAAGCCCTAGCTATAGGAGATCCCTTACGGTTCCTATGATTTTGAGAGTGTTTCGGGTTGTGCACAACCAATTCCTAAGGAGAAGAATGTGTTACAATAAAAGAGAAGCGATTGTTGGACAGTTTTAGCATTGAATTTTCAAACTACGGCTAAGTTCTTCTATTTCTCTCTTTATTTTCTTAACTTTGGTAGATTATTGAGCATGTTTAGCTCAGTTTTTAATGTATAACAGGTTATGACCATGAGTTTAAACATTGATTGTAATAGGGATTAATGTATTATTTATAAAAATGTAGTTTTGGTTGAATTTGTGATACGTTTATGGTTATTCCTTATAATTTTGATCGTGTTGTCGTGTTTTCTATGATTATATGTTAGTTTAGATATATTAAGAATACGGGATTTGACACTCAGGAGAGGTAACCCCGGATTTGGACTACGGTAAACACAACACGAAAATCTAATGACTGGGGAGGGCATTGTAAAGTGTGCAATTGATGACATTGGGGCGAGACTCACGTGACCTAGAGTCATTAAGACGTTGAGGGGACTTTGGCATTGACACGAAGTCACATATTCCCCCGTCTTACATTCGGGAGAGGTGGCGAGAGAGTTTACAAACCAAAATTGTCGGATACGCCGAACACCGTTAATGTTAACTAAAATGAAATCAAACGCATTTAAGTAAATAAAGTTAATCCCTAGGCAATCTACTCCCCTAAATAATCCCAATATAGTATTTATAGTATAGTAATTTAATTACTATTTTAGTTTAGTATTAATTAATAATTAAATACATTTTTAGCACCTAGATAAAGTTAGGTTATGAAAATCGCGGTACTCGATAGTAATCTCAACGAATTCCTATAGATACAATACCCGACCGAAAGGTCCATTAAACTAAAACTTGATACATACGCTTGCAGTAAAAGTGGCAACGCTTAAATTGCAGCCACCAAGTTTTTGGCGCCATTGCGAGGGATTGGATTGAGTTACCATTGATATTGTGGGTAAATAAATTGATTTTAATTTAGGCATTTTTTAGTGTTTATAATTTTTGTTTTGTAGTTTTGTTTTTGTTTTCCTGAAGGATGCTTGAAGATGTTAGATCGACAGGTACTCTTGCATTCCTTCCATTGTAACATCTCTCCAGTCTTGAGGGCATGTGTCGGGCCGAGGACATTAAACCACGCACTTCTTGAGAGGCAACCCAAGTTCCTAAATAAATTAAATCAATCTCCATCGACTTAAAACTGTGGTGATATCTTCTCACCTCCTAGGTACGTGTTCTCAACCCCCGTCTTCAATATCATGCTATATACTGTCATTGGGATCACTGACGGGTCGTTTTGGGCATTGCCTATGTTAAGTTGGTGGTGATGTGTTAGTATGTGTAGTATGTTTTAGTTGTAGTTAAGTTTTACAATGTTTATTGTGTGCATGCTTGTTTAGGATTAGTTTGTTTAGTTTAATTATTGTTTTGTGCTGAGTTTTGACGCCATCTGGGCCTTTACCCGATGATGAGTCTGTCCCCTAATTGTTTATTGAGGTCGAGTATAACGCTCATTCATGTGTGTTATGTGTGCTTAACGTATCGTCTTAGTAAAATTATTGCAGATGCACGAGCACGTAAACTTAATATAGCACTGACTAATTGATTTGAAACCGATTATCCTTCACTCAATTTCATGACAATAGGGATTCTAGAACTTAATTTGGGGGGACATTCGAGGTGAAATCCTAGGCGTAGTGATTTAGGAGATATGATTTAGGCATTCATTTGATCCCTTGAGCCTTTTGAAGCCTACCATGCAATATCATTATCCCTTGTTACCCTGTCGAAGCCAAAATGCCAATTCAATTTATGAACACTTATCAAATACCCTAGCCGATTGAACTTTTTCCAAACCTTTATCGCTTAACCAAGGGGACAATGTGAATGATTCAAGTTAGCATTTCGCTACTTGATGTGAGCGGTTGGGTTTAGGTCGAACTTCTAAATTGATATTTGAGTAATCGCTTGTCATTTCTCGTTCATATTTTTGCACACTCCAAAAATTTTAGAAATTTGAATGAATTTGGGGGTGTGTTACTTAATCCTTTTTGTACACTCCTAAAATTTAAATATTCGAACGAGTTTGGGGGTGTGTTATGTTAAAAAAAATTACGTTTCTTTTTTACATGATAAGTGAATACGATGTTCTTAAACGTATGTTCGGGGTTATTTCAAGTATATCTATGGGGTTTCGAGAGTAAGAAAGAATCAAGCATGTGCCTCGGGTATCGTCACGTTAACGACGATTAACATGTTTTGTATTTCCGCTATACCCGCGGCCATTATTCAAAAACCAAACCAAACCCTAATGTTCTTCATAAACCTCCGAGCCTACATTAGTGGAGAATAGATCCCGGGTCAGGCGTATGGATTCCCTATACCTTAAAGGTTTTAGTCATGAACTATATTAAGGGATAATCCCATTTAATCAAAGGATAGTAGTATATTTGAGTTTAATGACACACACTTAAACAAGATCTAGAATGGAGCTTACTATTTTTTAACGTTGAAATTCTAGAACAGCACATGGTGTGATTTATACTTGAACTTGATAGGATTAGGGGATGATGAGGGAAAATCTTTCGGTCGATAAATGATAATCAAAACTTACACATTTTTGTTTTAGTGTTTTTTGTTTTTAGTTTTCAATTTCGTAATTAATTTTTATATTTTCTCGTATTGTGTGGGTGTTTTTCTAGAGGACTAGCAAAATTTTGAGTTTGGAGGTATTTGATAGGTGTAAATTACCTGTATATTTCCTAATCGAAATTGTTAGTTTTTTAGTACGTTTAATATGTTTTTGTTATGTTTTAATATATTTTTATTCTTTTTGTATTAAAACAGGTGTATGGGTGAAAAGGTACGAAATCAGAGCGCAAATAACCAATTCGGACAAAAAATGGTCGGAGAACAGTGGAAAAACAAGCAAGGAGATAATATTCTGAAAGAAGCCCACCGTCGCAGCGTCTAGACCACCGTCGCGGCGGTAAAAATGCAGAGTGGGCTATTCTTACTGATCATCCATCACCGCGGCGGTGAAACTACAGAATGTCTCTAAAATCCACCGCCGCGACGAACATTTAACCGACATACCCACCGCCTAGGTGGTGAATCCCACCTCCTAGGCGGTTATCTCTGCACAGTTTAGATATTTTGATCCCTATTTAAACCCTCCCCCTTCTCCTCTCCTAAGCCCCGGCCATAGGAGACCCCTTAGGGTTCCTATGATTTTGAGAGTGTTTCGGGTTGTGCTTAACCAATTTTAAAGGACAAGAACGCGTTACAATACAGGAGAAGCGATCATTGGACGATTTTAGCACCGATTCTTCGCACTACAGTTAAGTTCTTCCGTTTCTCTCTTTATTTTCTTAACTTTGGTAGATTGTTGAGCATGTTTAGCTTGGTTTTTAATGTATAACCGGTTATGACTATGAGTTAAACATGGATTGTAATAGGGATTAACGTATTATTTATAAAAATGTAGTTTTAGTTGAATTTGTGTTACGTTTATGGTTGTTCCTTATAATTTCAATTTTGTTACCGTGTTTTCTATGAATATATGCTAGTTTAGATATATTTAGAATATGGGGTTTGACACTCGAGAGAGGTAACCCCGGATTTGGACTAGGGTAAACACAACACGACAATCTAATGACCCGGGAGGACATTAGAAAGCGTGCAATTGACGTTGGGGTGAGACTCAAGTGACCTAGAGTCATTAAGAAGTTGAGGAGGACTTCGGTGTTCACACGAAGTCACGTATTCCCCCGTCTTATACTTGGGAGAGGTAGCGAGGGAGTTTATGAACTGAGATTGTCAGATGCGCCGCACGCCGTTAATGTTAACTAAAACAAAATCGAAAGCACTTAAGTAAATAAAGTTAATCCCTAGGAAATCTACTTACCTAAAGAATCCCAATATAGTACTTACAGTATAGTTAACTTAATTAGTATTTTAGTATAGTATTAATTAATAATTAAATACATTTTAAGCACCTAGATAAAGTTACGTTATGAAAATCGTAGTACTCGATAGTAATCTCAACCAATCCCTGTGGATAGGATACCCGACCAAAAAGTTCATTATACTAAAACTTGATTCGTACACTTATAGTGAAAGTGGCAACGCTTAAATTGCGGCCACCAAGTTTTTGGCGCCGTTGCTGGAGATTGGATTGCGTTACTATTGATATTGTGGGTAAATAACTTGATTTTAATTTAGTCCACCAAGTTTTTGTGCTCCTGTTGCTAGACTAGAAGCAATTAGAATGCTACTCGCTTTTACATGTTCACGTAATTTTAAGCTATATCAAATGAATGTAAAGAGTGCATTTCTAAATGATTTTCTAGCTAAAGAAGTTTATGTGGAACAACCCTTAGGATTTGAAAGGGACAAAATTTTCGATCATGTATTTAAATTTCGCAAGGCTTTGTATGGGCTCAAACAAGCTCCGAGAGCTTGGTATGAGAGACTTAGCCGATATTTGATCGAAAATGGTTTTCGAATGGGTATTTGTGATATAACACTATTTGTAAAGCAAACTGATTCTGATATCCTATTAGTACAAGTGTATGTTGATGATATCAGTTTTGGATCTACTAATGAGGATCTTTGCCAAGAGTTTGCTAAGATAATGTTGGTTGAATTTAAAATGAATATGATGGGAGAGTTGAACTTATTTCTTGGATTGCAAATTAAGTATACCAAAAAAGGTATATTTATAAACCAAAATAAATACACCAAGGAGCTGTTAAAGAAATATGGCTTGGAAGGAGCTAAAGAGTACAAAACTTGCATGGCAACGGCTACAAAACTTGAAAAAGATGATACGGGCAAAAGCGTTAATGAAAAGATGTATCGAGGTATGATTGGTAGCTTGTTGTATCTAACTGCTAGTAGACCTGACATTATGTATAGTGTTTGTCTTTGTGCTTGATTTCAGTCTTGTCCTAAAGAATCGCACTTGACTGCGGTTAAGAGAATTTTTCGTTATTTAAAGGAGACAACTCACCTAGGATTATGGTATCCTAGGGGGAGTAATTTTAAATTGGTAAGTTACTCCGATGCTGACTATTGCAAAGTTGAGCAAAAAAGTACAAGTGGATCATGTTATTTGTTAGTACATGCTTGGGTTTCTTGGTCAAGAAAGAAACAAAATTCGATAGCCTTATCCATTACTGAGGCTGAATACATGGTAGCTGGTAACTGTTGTGCTCAAATTTTATATATTAAGCAACAATTAAATAATTTTGGTATTTGTATGGAGGAGGTCCTGATCTTTTGTGATAATAAAAGTGTTATATGTCTAAGTAAAAATCCTACACATTACTCACGAACTAAGCACATAGAGATTAGACATCACTTTATTCATGATCACATTCAGAAAAGGGATATTATTATTGAGTATATTGATACCTTCGACTAGCTTGTTGATGTTTTTACCAAACCACTAGCGGAAGATCAGTTTGTGAAAATCATTCGCGGTTTGGGTATGGCTAGGCATAATGATGTTTGCCTAGAGTGAGTTACATGTGTGTTGTTTTCTCCTCTTCGACCTAAATTTGTTTTTGAATATGACAAAGGGGAAGAAATTAGTGATGTTTTATTTGTTTTATTTATGGGGAGTATTCTAAAACTGTGTTTTTAATCAAAAGGGATAAATTTAAAAAATTATGCTTTATTGAGTATTTTTAAATTATGTTTTATAAATCTTCATTATGATATCTAAATGAGTTAAAGAACCCGTCCTCGGATTTAGGGGGAGTGTGGTTATATTTTATTTTAAAGAAAACATGAAAATTAATTGTCATCATAAAAAATGAGGAGATTGTTGATCCTAAGATTTTGATGAACAATTAAGTATTGATGTTTTGGTGGAACTAATGTTTGATCAAGTGTTTTAGTGATTTAAAGTTTCAGGAATGAAGATGTTAAATTGAATTGATGCTAAATGAAGATATCAAGATAATGAAGAAGTATGAAGAGTTTGAAGAAATTAGGGAAAACAACTCAGGTAAATATTAAATCTTAATATCCTATTTAGAAACACATACATGGCACAAATTGAATTTTATCTTTTATGTGTGTTTTTATTAAATATGATTATTTGCTCCTATATGAATTGAAAAAAAAAAATTTAATTACTAAAATGGAATATAAGAATATTAGTGGAGCTTATTTAAAGATAAAAACGGATAAAGGGGCCAAATCATAAAAGAAAGTAAGTTAAAAAGAGATCAAAAAAGAGATTCAGAAGGAGACAGTCGACTGAGGAGTCGACCGGAGAAAGAAGCTGAAACATCCTGAATCGAAGAGTCGACCAACATATCGACTAGTGAAAACAACTGAACTCTCTGAATCTACGAGTCGACCAAGCGGTCAACCGATGGCAGCATGACAAATCTCTGAATCCATGAGTCGACCGGACAATCGACCTATGCTTGCTGCAGCAATGGTTTGACCGCAAGCTGAGTTGGGCAATCGACTAGGTGTTGTTTCAAGATATAGTTTGATCCGAGTTTAAATCCAAAAGTAACAATTTTTTGTTAAGATTTGTGAGATATTTAAGGGATATTCTCTATATTTAAGATATGGTTCATATACTAATTAAATCATTTCAATATAGTTCATTAAATATTAATGTTTCTCAATTTGGTACTTGAAATAGCTTCTACACTTATTTATTTTGATTGAGAAAAACTTTGGGGGTTTAATTGAAAGATTCGAAAGATATTTTTAAGTGAAATTGAACCTAAATGAAGTCCTTATGTTATAAGGGGTCTATAAGAGTTTTTTATTGTCATGACACTTGTAAACTAACCGTTAGAGGGCTGATTACATATCCTTTTAAATAGACCTGCGAATTTTATTAGAAAAGCAAATCATTCTAAGAGTTAATCATTCTATATAATTTTGAGAGAGCTTTTAAAAAAGTTAGTATTCTCTGATATTGTGAGCTTTTCTAGGAGTGATTCTGTAAGTCAATTGTGATATATTCTTGCTGATACCGGATTTAAAGCTATATTGTTCTAATCATTAATTTTGTGGATTCCGGGTGAGATCTTTCCATATTGTTTATTGTTTATTATTTTATTTTGAAAATTGATCTTAGAAATTGTTTTTAATTTTTGAAGAAAATATTCTTTCGAACAATTTCTTGAATCTGATTACGTGCTCCAATTTGCTACCCATATCTTGTTAAAATCATATTTCTGTATCTCACATATTTCTATCACTTTGGGATATTAATTGAGTTTTTATTTATCTGGGGTGGTAGAAGCTCCGAGTGAGATTTACTACTTATCAATTTTTATATTAGTAAGTTGTGACAAATTAAATATTATTGGGGATATTTAATCAAGGGTAGTTGGGTTTCAGTCTCTTCTTGTAAAGAGATTGAGGTAGTGATTCTTCCGAGATAAGAATTGTGTTTTTTGAGTGATTTTGTAATGGTTCAATCCTTACCGGGTAAAAGGATATTTGGAGTGTTTTGGTGAGGCTTTGATTCTTAAGCCTTAGCGTTAAAAAGAATTAGGTTATTCTTTAACTTGTAAAAAGTAGAGGTTCTTTCTTAACTTGAGAAAAAAAATTTGTAAAGGTTAATTCTGAGCCTGTAAAATAATCGGTACCTTTAAAAGAATCTTAATTTTAGTGGGTGTAACCTCCGTAGAGCTCGGGGGACTGGATTAGCCAAGAGTAGCTTGGTGAACCAGTATAAATATTTTGTGTGCTGCATTATTATTTTGGTTACTTTTGTTGTTTGGGTGTGCACTAGATTTATTATAATTCCGTTGTGGTATAAAGATAATAATTAATTTAGCCATAAAATTAATTATTTGATTTATTCAAGTATATTCTGATAATATTTTTTAATTACCCAATTCACCCCCCTCTTGGTATTCTACTGGGCCAACACCTAGGCAATCTACTCCCTTTAACAATCCCAATATAGTATTTATAGTATAGTTAACTTAATTAGTATTTTAGTTTAGTATTAATTAATAATTAAATATATTTTTAGCACCTACATAAAGTTAGGTTATGAAAATCGCGGTACTCGATAGTCATCTTAACCAATCCCTGTGGATACGATACCCAACCAAAAGGTCCATTATACTAAAACTTGATCTGTACGCATGCGATGAAAGTGGCAATACCTAATTTGTGGCCCCTAGTATGGGTAAGCCCTATGCAAGTAGGACCAAAGAAAGAGGGGATGGCGGTGATTAAAAATGAAAACAATGAGCTAATCCCCTCTCGAAATGTCACAAGGTGGCGTGTATGCATATATTATCGAAAATTGAACAAGGATACAAAGAAAGATCATTTTACCCTTTCTTTCATTGATCAAATGTTAGACCGGTAGGGTGGATATGACTACTACTATTTCCTTGATGAATATTTTGGCTATAATCAAATAGCCATCGCACCGGAGGATAAACAAAAGACCACTTTCATATACCCATATGGTACGTTCACTTTTCAAAGAATGCCCTTTGGTCTTTGTAATACTCCCTCCATGTTTCAAAGGTGTATGATGGTCATTTTCTCTCATATGGTTAAGAATATTATGGAATTTTTCATGGATGACTTCTCGATATTCGGCTATTCTTTTGATCACTGCCTCCATAACTTGTCATTTGTGTTAGAGAGGTATGAAGAGAAGAATTTAGTGTTGAACTGGGAGAAATATCATTTCATGGTACGGAAATGAATTATTTTAGGCCCTCGGGTGTCTTCTTAAGGAATAGAAGTGGATCGAGAAAAAATAGCCACGATTGAGAAGCTTTCTCCACCGAAAAATGTCAAGGGGATCTGGAGTTGTCCAAGCAATGTCGGCTTCTACCAAAGATTCATTAAAGATTTTTTAAATATTGTGAAGCCTTTGTGTAATTTACTTGAGAAAGATGTTCCAATCGATTTTGATAATTATTGTTTGAAGCCTTTCAATGTGATAAAGGAAAAATTAATTTTGACTCCAATTATGGTTGCACCAGATGTAAATGAGTCATTTGAGAATATGTGTGATGCCAGTGACCATGCAACTGGAGTAGTCTTAGGCCAACGAAAGGAGAAGATTTTCTAGGCTATCTATTATGAAACTAAAACTCTTAACGATACACAAGAGAATTACACCACTACGGAAAAAGAGATGTTGGCGGAGGTTTATGCTTGTAACAAGTTTTAGTCGTACGTCATTGGGTCCAAGGTAGTTATCGATATGGACCATGCAGCTATTCGTTAATTGTTCACGAAATATAATTCCAAGCCTTATTTAATTCGGTGGATTCTCTTACTTCAAGAGTTTGACATGGAGATTCGTGACGACATGGGTAGTAAAAATATTGTTGCTATTCATCTTTCAAGACTCAAGCTTGAAGATATATGTGGTGACTCGTGCATTACAAAAGTTTTCCTGGATGAGCAGCTTTTCAAAATTGATGTAAAACTTCTTTCATTCACGTATAACGTCAATTATCTTGCTTGGAATGCGTTGCCTCCGTATTTGTCTAGCCATCAAAAGAAGAAATTTTTGTATGATGTGAAGAATTATCTATGGGATGACCTTATTTTGTTCAAAAAGTGCTCCAATCAAGTCATTTGGAGATGTGTTCCTGAAGAACAGATCTAGAATATCCTCCATCACTTTCATTAATAGCCTCATAGAGGACATTTTGGTGCAACTAGAACAGCTGTAAAGGTACTTCATTCGGGTCTTTATTGGCTAACTCTTTTCTGAGATTCTTAAGGTTTTGTGAAGACTTGTGATCGTTGCCAAAGGGTTGGAAATATTTCTAGGCGGCATGAGTTGCCTTTAATGAATATTTTCAAGTTGGAACTTTTTTATGTATGGGGAATAAATGTCATGGGACCGTTCTCTCATTCCTATAGTCAAGAGTATATTTTGTTGGCAATGGATTACGTGTCAAAATGGGTAGAATCTATGGACACATCAATCAATGATGCAAAGGTGGTGTTGAAGTTTCATCAAAAGAACATATTCACGAGGTTAGGGACTCCTCGGGCCTTCATTAGAGATGAAAAAACTCATTTTTGTAATAAGGTTTTCAATACTCTATTAACCAAGTATGGAGTGATGCACAAGGTAGCATTAGCCTACCATCCTCAAACTAACAGGTAAGCCGAAGCCTCTAATCGGGAAGTTAAATAAATCCTTGAGAAGACAGTTCATGCAAACCGAAAAGATTGGGCATTAAAACTTGATAATGCTTTGTGGGCTTACCATACAACATTCAAAACACTAATTGGAATGTCTCCATATCAATTAGTATTTTAGAAGGCGTGTCATTTACTGGTGCAGTTAGAGCACTGTGCTTATTGGGAATTTAACAAGCTCAACTTCGATCTCAAGGTTTTTGGAGGACAAGGACTTCTACAACTCAATGAGTTATAAGAATTCTGATAAGAGGCGTATAAAACTGCCTGGATATGTAAGGAAAGGACCAAGAAATGGAATGACAAACACATCTTGAGAAGAGAGATCATTTCGAGACAACAAGTGATGCTTTTCAACTCCCGATTAAAACTTTTTTTGGGAATGGTCAAAGGCTCAAGCATTACTATGGTAGAGAGGACAGATCAGTGGAACATATCTCGCTAGTTAATTAAAATTGAGGCAAATAGCTGAGTCCAGCTAGGGACGTTAATTCAAGCGCTCCTTGGGAAAGCAACCCAAGTTTCTAAACTTTTTCTTTCGGGAAAAAAAAAAAAAAAAAAAAGGAATCCATGGTTATGTTGTGCAATTGTGGAATGTTGAGAAGATTGAAGACCATTCTGGGATGTTTGGGAAACCTTTACACATTAGGAGTTAAGTGAATGGTGCAGGAACAAGAATTAAACACGACTAAATTCAAGCTCCGGGAAGAAATGTGCTCCAATGTGTCCAAGATGGGTAATACACTGTTAATTTCGCACTACAGTGCATATTGAGCCCGCTCCAGTACAAAAAGACTAATATAGCCCATGATTTTAGATATGCGATCCGGCACATATTAAGCTTGCTCTAGCGCAATTTGGTCAGTATACCCAGGACTCAAACTATTAGACGCCCACTCCAGTAGATAGGACACGCGTTGCCGCACGATTCCACCAAGTCCAAACGTATTGGAAAGCAGCGCCTTACCACGCTCTGATCCCTGCTCCAATATGCTCCCACTAGTTCAAACCTAAATATTGGGAGTTCTTTCTCATTCTTCATTCCAAACCCTAGCCACAGCGGAATCTCTCCGCCCAAATTTCTCTAGATCCTAATCCAACCCTATAACTGACTTTGAATCTTCCAAAATCACATTACATTATCCATCAAACCTGAATCTCTACCCTTAAACACCACAAATCATCACTCAAACACTCCATACACCAACTCTCTTTGATTTCTCAACAAGGGCTCTCTCAAAGTGGAAGAGGCACGAAATGGAATTCTTTCTTCAAAGTTTTTCTAACACAATCATCAAGTAAGTTTATTTTGAGAAAGAAATTCGAATTTGAGAAGCTCTAATCTTATTGTTGGTGGTGTGTGGGTTTTGAACTTGGATTTACATTATGAGGGTAGATTTGGTTAATTGAAGATAGTTTTGTGTTGGATTTGGGGTATAGTTTTGTGTCGGATTTGGGCTTTTGAGTTGCATTGATAGTTGGGTGCTTCGTTGTTGGGTAAAAGGGTATTTAGGGTAGTGAAGCCTCATGTTGGAATTGGGAGGTTTGCTCGTGTTGTTTATCTTTGGCCATTGATAGGTGTGATCTACCTATATATTTCTAAACTGGTTTTGTTAGTTTTAGAGTATTTTTTGTAGCATTTTTATTATGTTTTAATTAGTTTTTATTTTTTTTGTATAAATTAGGTATTTGGGATATAAAGGTAGGAAAACGGAGCGTAAACAATCAGATCGAACCAAGAACGGTTGAAGAACAATGGAAAAACAAGCACGAGGGAAAAATTATGAAAACTAGCCCACCGCCTATGTGGTGACAATGCATAGAGCACCTAAATCTGTTGGAAGCTCACCGCTTAGGCGGTGAAATTATAGGATGGTCATAAAATCCACCGTTGTCTTCACCGCTGCGGTGATCACTAAACCGACATACCTACCACCTAGGCAATGAATCCCACCGCCTAGGCGGTCACCTTTGCACAAATTATATATTTTTTAGGACATTTTTTGGATTTTTCCCTATTTAAGCCATTCTTCTCCCTCATTTTCGGCCTCTCTTGCATGCTACCACCCTTGGGCTATACTTAGGGTTAAGTAGAGGAGTTTTTGAGGGAGATCTTACATCCCGAAGGAGAAGAAGACAACGAAGCAATCGTTGAACGGTTTTAGCGACAAATCTTCGGACTAGGCTAAGTTCTTCGATTTCTTCCTTTATTTCTTTAACTTAGGAATTTGTGAGCATGTTTAGCTCGTGCTTAATTGTAAATACGGTTATGGCCATTAGTTAAACGTGGATTGTTTAGGGATTAACAATATATCTATAAATATGTGATTCGTATGATTTCGGTGTTTCGTTTATGTTTGTTCTTCGAAGTTTGATTGTGTTTGTTGTATTATTTGTTTATTATGCTTAGATAGATATATTGAGAATTTGGGGTTTAACACTCGGAAGAGGTAACCCCAGATTCGAACTAGGGTAAACAAACGCGACGATCCAATAACCCAGGAGAGAATTGGATTGTGGGCAATCGATGAGGTTGGGGCAAGACGCACGTGACCTAGGGTCGTTAAGACGTTGAAGGGGACTTATTCATTGACATGAAGTCACGTATTCCCCTATCTTCCACTCGGGAGAGGTGGCGGGAGAGTTTACGAACTTAGATTGTGGATAGGGTAAACACAACGCGATGATCCAATAACTCAGGAGGGAGTTGGATTATGTGCAATCAATGATGTTGGGGCGAGACTTACATGACCTAGGGTCGTTGAGATGTTGAGGGGGACTTCTTCATTGACATGAAGTCATGTATTCCCCCGTCTTACACTCGAGAGAGGTGGTAGGAGAGTTTACGAACTGAAATTATCAAATCGGCAAAACACCATAAACGTAAGTCAAACAAGATCGAACACGTATTTGTAAACCAAGTTAATCCCCAGACAATTATTTCCCCTAAAACATATCATTATATTAGTATAAATAATTTAGTTAATTAGTTTAGTTTAATATAAATTTTATACATTCTTTTTAGCCTAGATAAAGTTAGGTCATGACAATTATTGTATTTGATAATAACGACAATCAATTCCTGTGGATATGATACTCAATCTTAAAAGATCCATCATACTAAATCTTTGACCTCGTACACTTGCGAGTAGTCAATACACCAGCGTGTAACAAACGCTCGTCGCATAAGTTTTTAGCGCCGTTGTCGGGGATTGTGTCTTAGATTATCATTGATATTGTGAGTAAATAACTTGATTTTAATTTAGGTATTTAATTTGTTTATAATTTTTCTTTTTAGTTTTGTTTTTGTTTACGAGATACTTGGAGATGGATCATCGACAAGTCTTCTTTAGGTTCCTTCTACCAGATTTCGAACCATTTTATTGTGCCTAGAAATGATATAAGGTGTTGCTACTTCGGTTCCCGAATCATCATTTTCCGAGAGAGTGTTAACTGCTGAACTTCCTCGATGGGTTACAAGCTGCAACAAGAAATTGGGTTGAAAGAGAAAACGGTACTACCTCTTTCGACCAACTAACCGTGGACGAGTCCTATTGGTTATTAGAAGACATGCGGTATTTGATTATCAGAGTTTCAATTCTTTTTCAAGCTACCAAAACTTGGGATAGAGTTACAACACTTCGGAGCCATGGATTGACACTCCGGATCACGACGAGGAGTCTTCCCCCGATCTGGAGAAAATACTCACTACTATTATGGGAGAGACTCAGAGATTCTTGAGGGAAACAAATGACCGGATCAACGAGCACGAGGATCATTTTGATTTTATTGAGACGGTCTGCGCCGACATTGATGCGATCGTAACATCTTTGCAGATGCAAATCGGTTAGCTAATTTGCCTCATTGAGACCAAGTCATATGCGGTTGCACTGAGAGACGATCAAGCCACATTCGATTGTGAAAGCCACCAAGAGGAACCGAAGATGAACGGAAAGAGCTTGGGAGTATTCATTCGCGATGAATCGAATGAGACGGGAACCCAAGCATGGCTCGATGATGGTGATTCTCAACCATTGGAGATCTAAATATTGATGCCTCAGTCAATCCAAGAAGATCACATTTATGAGGATCCGATGTGGCTTAATTATCCTTCGCCACCATTTACACTGTACATTCAAGCCAACCGAGCACAAAAGAATGAGAAGAATCTTTTTGAGAACCCGAGCCGAACAATGCCATATCTCGCCAAGCTTGAGGGCGTTCACAACCAAGACCCATATGTTGTGTTATTTGACATGTACTACGGGCGGAAATTGCTCTTTGACAAGCCATTCTCCATGTCAAGCCGACGACCATAAATCAGGCGCTTCTTGGGAGGCACCCCAAGGAAAAAAAATAAGTTAAATCTGTTACAAGCGACTTGATTTAGATGTGAGATTCTCTCGCCTCTCAGGTACGTGTTGTAAACCCCAGTCTTCATTATAATGCTTTATGATTTCATTGGGATCGCTGACTGGGTTAATATGGAAATTGTCCTGTTTTAAGTTAGGAGTGATGTATAGTATGTAGTATGTTTTAGTTGTAGTTTAAAGTTATTGTTTTCTTGTGTGCATGTTTGTTTAGGTTAGTTTGTGTTTCTTTGTATTTGTTGTTGCATGTTGAGTTTTGCGTTCATCTGTGCCATTACCCGATGATGATATTACCCCCTAGTTGTTTTCGAGGTCAAGTGTAATACCCATGCATGTGTGTTCTGTGTGCTTGACAATGTATTTTGATAAAAATTATTATACATCCTAATTTGCACAAGCACATAGACTCAATGTATTTCTATTCATTTGATTTGAGGCCAATTATCGATTAGCCAAACTCATAACAATTTAAGGATTCTAAAACCTGATTGAGGGGAAGCTTGAGGCAAAATCCTAGGCGAGGTAGTTCCGGAGACTTGATTTAGGCATTTTTTTTGTCGCTTGAGCCTTTGAAACCTACCTTGTAACATGTTTATCTCTCGTTACCCTATCGAAACCTAAATGCCAATTCAATTCTAAACACATAAGCAAATACCCTAGCCAATTGATCTTTTTCCAAACCTTTATTGCTTAACCAAAGGCACAAATTTGAGTGAATCAAGCTAGTAGTTGCAAATGCTACTTGATGTGAGCGGTTAGGTTTAGGGCGAACTTCGGATTGGTTCGGTATTCGAGTACTTGTTGTTTTTCTTTCGTTTTAACCATACCCGTGAAATCATACTAATCGAATAAGTTTGGAGATGTGGTTAGTATGAAAAAAAAAATACTTCTTTTGACAATTGAGTTCGTCGGTCTTAAATGTTTGTTTGAGATTGTTTCCAATTTTTCTATGGGGGTTAGAGAGTGAGTGTGCCAAGCGTTGAGTCTTAGGTAACGTTAAGTTTACAACATTAACCCGTTTTCTATTCAGAAGTACCCTTGTCCAAATATTCTAAAATCGAACCAAGCCCTTCGGATCTTTATGAATTTCCAAGCCTACATTAGTGGAGAGTGGACCCCAATCAGGCATATGAAAATCCTAATCCTATACGGTCTAAGTCATGAATTTCGTTGGTGGATAATCCAATCCAGTCTTGGATAGATATATTATTGAGTCTCTCACAAACACGTTAACAGGATCTAGAATGACATTCACCATTATTGCATGTCGAAATTCTAGAACACCACATGGTGTGTTTTACCGCCTGAACTCGATATGACTGGCGGTTGTTGAGGGAAAAATGATTTGGTCGATAGAAAAATGTAAAACTCGCATATCGTTATGTTTAGGTTGTTTGTTATTTAATTTAGACATGTCTTTTATTTTCGTGTGTGTGTTTTGCTCGAGAACTAGCAAAATTCCAGGTTTGGGGGTATTTGATAGGTGTGATCTACCTATATATTTCCAAACTGGTTTTGTTAGTTTCAGAGTATTTTTTTATAGATTTTTTGTTATGTTTTAATTAGTTTTTATTCTTTTTATATAAATTAGGTGTTTGAGGTGAAAAGGTAGGAAAACGAAGCGTAAACGATCAGATCAAACTAAGAACGGTGGAAAAACAAGTACGAAGGCAAAATTCTGAAAACTAGCCCACTGCCTAGGCCTCCAGACCACCGCCTAGGCAGTGAAAATATAGAAAGGCCCTAAATCTACTAGAAGCTCACTGCCTAGGTGGTGAAACTACAGGATGGTCACCAAATCCACCGTTATCTTCACCGTTGCAGCGATCACTAAACTGACATCCTAGGCGGTCACCTCTGCACAGATTAGATATTTTTAGGATATTTTTAGGATATTTTCCCTATTTAAGCCATCATCCTCCCTCATTTTTTGCCTCTCTTGCATGCTACCACCCTTGGCCTATACTTAGGGTTGGGTAGAGGAGTTTGAGAAGGAGAGCTCACATCCCGAAGGAGAAGAAGATGGCAAAGCGATCATTGAACGGTTCTTAGTGACAAATCTTCAAACTAGGCTAAGTTCTTCGATTTCTTTCTTTATTTCTTTAACTTAGGAATTTGTGAGCATGTTTAGCTTATGTTTTATTGTAAATATGGTTATGGCCGTTAGTTAAACGTGGATTGTTTAAGGATTAACAATATATTTATAAATATGTGATTCGTATGATTTCAGTGTTTCATTTATGTTTGTTCTTCGAGGTTTGATTGTGTTTTCCATATTGTTTGTTTATTATGCATAGATAGATATATGGAGAATTTGGGGTTTGACAGTTGGAAGAAGTAACCCCAGATTCGGACTAGGGTAAACAAACGTGACGATCCAATAACCCGGGAGGGAGTTGGATTGTGGGCAATTGATGACGTTGGGGCAAGACTCACGTGACCTAGGGTTGTTAAGACGTTAAGGGGAACTTATTCGTTGACACGAAATCGCATATTCCTCCGTCTTACACTCGGGAGAGATGGAAAGGGAGTTTACGAACTGAGATTGTCGATAGGGTAAATACAACACGACAATCCAATAACCCGGGAGAGAGTTAGATTGTACGCAATCAATGACGTTGGGGTAAGACGTTACCTAGGGTCATTATGACGTTGAGGCAGACTTCTCCATTGACACGAAGTCAGGTATTCCCCCGTCTTACACTCGAGAAAGGTGGCCGGGGAGTTTACGAACTGAGATTGTCAAATAGGTTGAACACCGTAAATGTAAGTCAAACGAGATCGAACACATATTTGTAAACCAAGTTAATCCCTAGACAATTATTTCCCCTAAAACATCTCATTTTATTAGTATAGATAATTTAGTTAATTAGTTTAGTTTAATATAAATTTTATACATTCTTTTTAGCCTAGATAAAGTTAGGTCATGACAATTACGGTACTCGATAATAACGACAACCAATCCCTGTGGATACGATACCCGATCTTAAAAAATACATCATACTAAAACTTTAACCTCGTATACTGGTGAGTAGTCAATACACAACCATGTAACAAAAGCTAGTCGCACAGCCATCAATCACAATGCCAAACTCTATTACAAAGAGAAAGAAGGGTGAGGGTTCTAGTTCAAGAAACCCGGATCATGCCCCAAATTTTGATTCGAGCTGATTTATCTGAAAGAGGGTTGAAGATCATTTTAACAGCATAAAAAATCTTGATCTTGTCTTTGCGAAAGGGGATTCAACACTAAACTAGGTAATTTACTTAACAATATATCATCTATTATTCTTGGAAGGAATAGGGGAAGATATTGTAGTCCTCCAAGACCATTTTCTATCTCCCTTGTTCAGGAATTTAATGCAAATATAGTGGGGCACAATAACAACAGGGCAAAAGTTTAAAATCTTTGGGATACATTCGATGCTCAGACGATTAACCATCACCTAGGCTTATGTGAACCAGAGATTTACGAAGAGTCTGATGAGGAAGATGAGCCTAATCTACAACAAGTTCTGGAGGAATTGTGTTCGAGACAAACAAGATGGATGATTACAAGGAATAGACAGGATGCATTCGAATAAAAGTATCTAAGGAACATCCCCAAAATCTAGTTCTATTTCTTCTGCGCTAAATTATATCCGACAACTCACATGTCAGAAGTGACAAATGATCAGGCGCTAGCACTGTTTGCTATAAAGATAGAAAAAGAGAGCAACCGTTAAATATCAACGCGATTATCAATTCCTCCATCCATTACGACATTAAGAATGTAAATATTGACCTGCCATTCCCATCATTACTCACTAAGCGATTTTGGGCGGTGGGTCTTGATACTACAAATGAAAACATATCCAAACCTATTCAACCTCTAGATTTCAATGCCATGAATAGGATATAGAGTAAGGATGGGAATAGTAGGAAAGTAGATGAAACAGGACCATCAAGGAGCCAACGTTTTGAGGAACAAGGGAAAGCGAAGGTCGCCCTGGAAGACCTCTACCAAAGGGTGGAATATCACGGAGAACAGATCCAAGCCTTACACGCCGAATACACCAAGTCCTGAGCTCAATCCGCCTACGATCATTAGTGGGGGATTAATCATGCGACTTATGAGGCGTCCTACTTCCAAACTATATATCTGGCATTCTAGCACTTTTGCATGTCAAGCGGTTAAGACATGAGTGAATATCCTCCGATGCCACAATTTTTGGACAACATTCACCAGCCCTATGTGTCCCCTTACCAACCACCACAACTGTCTCTCACTCTCAAGGAGATTGTCGAGATAACATACAGGACAATGATCAATAGGAGGTGAGACTTGGACGTCTCGCCTCCCATGTACGTGATCTCATTTCCCTTCGTCGATACTTTCATTGATAGAGTTCATGAAACGTATGACACTGAGTTAGCTGGTAAAAACTTTGCGTATGACGTTGGGTTATTGAGGACAATGCTTGTTTCAAGTTTGGGGGAGTATCCTACATGTTTTCTGTGTAAGGTTTAGCTTAGGTTTAGGTTTCTTTTTTTTTTTTTTTTTTTTTCATGTGTGTGAGTTTTAGTTTATTACGATGACCATGAACCGATGACAATATTATTCCCTAGTTTTCTCCCGAGGTTGATTAGCCGAGTGTTATCCTCCCCACCTCCTATAAGATTGACCGCACATCATCCTTTTGGTGCAATATTTTTTGTTATTAAATGAGACAACCAAAGAGGAATTATTAAAGAGACAACCAATACCATGTTAGCAACTAATACCATAATAGCAACCAATACCATGTTAGCAACTAATACCATAATAGCTACTAATACTATAATAGCAACCAATATTATAACGGCAACCAATACTATGATAGGAACCAATACCATGTTAGCAACTAATACTATAATAGCAAACGATACTACAAATAGAAGCAAATACAATAACAGCAACCAATACTATTGGTAGCGCGTAAATTACGTTGCTACTTTCACCGCAAGTGTACGGGTCAAGTTTTAGTATATATTGGAAGAGTTAGGGTTGTCATATCCACAACAATTGGATTAGACGGTCGTTGAGTACCACGATTATCATAGCCTAACTTTATCTAGGCAATACAAATGTAGTTTTTATAATAAAATACTAAACTAATTAACTTCATTATACTAATATGACATTTATAGGAAATTATTGCCTAGAGATTAAATTTATTTACTTGAACGTGTTCATTTCAATCTAATTTACATTAAAGACGTTCATCCTATCTGACAATATCAATATCAAAATCTCATTCACTATCTCTCCCAAGTCTAAAGTGAATGAATATGTGACTTCGCATCAACGCTGAAGTCCCCCTCGAGCATCTATATGACACTTAGTCACACGAATCTTACCCCAACGTCACAGATTGCACATTTTTTAACTCCCTCCCAGGTTATTAGATCATCGCGTTGTGTTTAAACCCTAGTCCGAATCCGGGGTTACCTCTCCCGAGTGTCAAACCTCGTATTCTCAATATGTCATAACAAGCATATAAACATGGAATAACGGAAAACACAATCGGATAAACATGAACAACCACTAACAAAACATCGATTTTATATAAACAACGTTTACATAAAGTGAATCAAGCCCTAGACAATATATGTTTAGCTACACATGGCCATAGCCCTATATACAACTAGAAATAAGCTAAACATATTCAAAACATTCAACCAAACTAAGAAATAAAGGAGACAAACAAGGAGACTAGCCGTTATCCGAACATCCAACGCTAAAACTGCTTCGAGAACGCTTCCTCCTCTTGGTCTTGATGATCTTCTCTTGGTTGAATGACCTAGGAGCTCTTAAGACTCCCGAAAACGTCTTCTTTCGTTTAGGGAGAAGAGGGATGATATTTATAGGATTCAAAATATCTCAAAATTTCTTAAAAATATCTAAACTATTTTCTGCATAACCGCTGCAGCGGTAGAAAGGTCGGTAGGTTTCTGGCAGATGACCACTGTAGCGGTGGAGCTCTCTACATTTTGACTGCTGCAGCGGTAGAGCTTTTAGCAACTCTCTGTATTTTCACCGCTGCAGCACTGAATGCAGGCTTTAAATATGACATTTTTTGTATTTTTTTTTCTCCACCGTTCTTCCACTGACGTGCTCGTTTATGAACCGTTTTAGTCCCTTTTTCACCCCAAATACCTGATTTACAACAAAATAAATAAAAACGTATTAAAACATAATAAAATGATAGTCCTCAAGCTAAACACTCACACTAAAAATAAAAAAACACAACTAAACTAACTAACACAAAAACTAAACAACAATAAAAACACAAACTACCTAAACATAACGATATCTGAGTATTGAATTCAACTATTGACCAAATCATTTTTCCCTTAACACCCCCAATCATATCAAGTTCAAGGGTAAAACACACTATGTGATGTTCTAGAATTTTGACATTCAATAACAGTAAATGCCATTCTAGATCCTTTCAACGTGTGTGTGCGAAACTCAATAATATAATCATGCAAAGACCGGATTGGATTAGCCATCAATGAAACTCACAACTTAAACCGTAAAGGATTAGGATATCCATACGCCTGATTGGGTTCCACTCTCCACTAATGTAGGCTTGGAAGTTCATAAAGATCAAAAGGATTTTGTTCAATTTTGGAACATTTAGCCAATGGTATATTGAGAATATAAAATTGGTTAATGTCGTTAAGTCAACAATACCCAAGGCACAATGCTTGGCATACAACTCTGAACATACATTTAAGACTGGCGTACTCACTTGTCAAAAGAAATGGAAATTGAACTATGTTTACATATGGGTTTTTTTTTTCAACAACAACCATACCCCCAAACTTATTCGATTATTATAATCTCACGGGTGGTAGAGTAAAAGTTCATGGAACTAGCAAATACAATAAAATTATAAATGAATGATATGTAGACAATAGCCAAGAAATTGTGAGTCTGTGATGATAGTCAGTGTGTATAACTATAGTTCGTGCCCTATGTGTTGTCGGTGGATTGTTTCAAAAATAAGTTACCTCCCAAATCTTAGAAGAGGTAAAGTTGTATTTTGGGAAATGTAATCATTACCCCAGTCAAGTTGATTTTTGGTCCAGGAGGTCAGAAGTTGAGGATACCAGGGATACCTCACGCAGGTGATGGGCACCAATCAAAACAACGTTTTGATAATAGATACTTCAATAGTAAGAAATTGTCCCGATGTATGTCCCAGCAGAATTGTCAGAGTTGCCAGTAAACACTATCGAGTTACTTCTAGGACATGTTCTTATATAAATTCCACCCTATCATAGGATGCATACCGAGTTGACAAAATTGGAAGATCTGTTAACCCGCAATTATAGTAGACCTAGTATTTCTCTCTATGAAAATTAGGTGTTTTTCGAAAAGAAAAAAGGGAGGCACGTTGAGGATAAGTGTTGGCAACCGACAATGGAAATAAAGAGGCTGTTTGGGTAAAATTATTATATCCATTGTGTAGAATTGATGATTTGTTCTATCAGCTGCAGAAGACTAGGGTGTTTTCCCAAATAGATTTTCGATTACTATAGCATCAGTTGGAGGTCAGAGTTAGTGAGGTGGCGAAAACAGCGTTTCGGTCGAGAGTATAGAAAATTATGCAGAGCATCCCCAGACCATGTTGTTGATGATGCCAGAGAAGCAATTGCATGTCAAAAATTCAATAAATGTGAGTTGGGTTTAATCGAGTAGTAATTTTGGGACATGTGATCTTGGGAGGTAATATTCAAGTGAATCTAATGGAAGTCGAGGCTGTGATTTAATGGGAAAGGCAGAAAGGTGCGATCGAAATGCAAAACTTTTGAAGTTGGCAAAAATTGTGGTTGCCTTAAAGTTTTAGAGACCCTACCTGTATGTCGAGACTTGAGGGATATACATCGATCACCAGAACTTGAAATATTTGTTTATTCAAAAAGGGGGCTAAATCTGAGGCAGAGGCGTTAACTAAAATTTATCAAAAACTACAGTCAGACCATCCATTATTATTCAGGAAAAGGCTAATGTTGTAAGGGATTCTTGAGTTGGAAATTGGCAGGTTTGGTTGCGTACTAATTTATGTGTTGAGTCGAGACCCTTGTGAGTGTAGTGGGCTTTTGGTCAGGTGGTAGCGCTGTTTGAGAATTTGATTTTGGAACCGACATTGATCGACTGTGAGGTAGAAGAGTAGAAGTCGGATATCCAGTTGAGAAAGATTAGAGATAATGTGGGAAATGGTCGTAGAGTTGGCAATCGTATCAGAAATAATAATGAAGTCTTAATGATTGGAAATAATCTGTGTGTTCCTAATGATGCCCATTTAACAAAAAAGACCTTAAAAGAAGTACATCATTCAATATACATAATGCAGCCCGCTGATATAAAACTATATCGAAATTGCATGAGATTATTGGTAGTTTGGAGGAG
Organism: Eucommia ulmoides; assembly: GCA_016647705.1. NCBI lineage: Eukaryota > Viridiplantae > Streptophyta > Magnoliopsida > Garryales > Eucommiaceae > Eucommia > Eucommia ulmoides. The sequence goes on along the minus strand of CM028327.1, from coordinate 26,166,355 downwards.
AATGAGAAATCGCAAAAATTGGTAATTAGGTGTCTTGTATGTTAGCAAAAATTAAGGTTGAGCATTATTATTCAGGTAGGTTATTGTAGTCTTTATCTATTCCAAAATGGAAATGGGATTCTTGATACATATGCCAAGTGTATATTGGCGGGATTGTTCGGTTGCATGAGGCACCGGTCCAATGTAATTGTCGAATAAAGTGGGGATAAGATACCAGTTTAAAATAAAAAATGAGGGAAATTTATTGTTAACTTATTCGTTTGATAATTGATAATGGTTCTTGGATAAATTGTTTGGCCATTTTTTTTAATTTAAATTGTTGGGTGTAAGTGTTGCCCCCGTATTGTAATTAGAAGATAATTTTTATCAAAACAAATTAAGTCGTTGTTGTATGAACAGTCTGCAGAAGAACTTGAAATACAGTATTCAATTAATTGGTGATACTATTATAATTACCATCGTAAAAATAAATAATCGGCATGTTGTAAACATTGGAAGTCGGGTAGCAAATTCCAGGTAAAAATTCTCTATCGAAGAAACTGTATAAGAGAAACTATAGTATCGGCATATGATATTTATTTTGACATTCTGGTTGGGCTTCCATACAGCTTCGGGTGCCAAGTTGAAGTTGGTACCTTATTTTATTTGTAGACTAATGGCTAATCGAGAAGTGCAATTTAGATGTTGGAGGATATGTTGAAGAGTTGCATTTTGGAATTTTCTGATAGTGAAGCTAATTATGTGACACTGATGCAATTTGTTTAAAATAATAGATACCTTTTTGGCAATCAAAGTGGCATCGTATAAAGTGGTGTATAAAAAAGGATACATGACTTCAGTCAAATAGACTGAACTGTAATAGGGAAACAGAAGACTATCAAGTTTTGGAAGACAGCCGGTGTGACTATATTTTTATTGAGACGTGGAATAGATGAAAAGAACTCAACTAGATGAATTGATTTACTACCAATATTAGGCGGAGTTGGCATGAGGGATTCATTAAGATTTCATATGGAAATAATCATTTAAATTATCCTTAGCTAGAGTTAAACATAATTGAAGCGCGTGGCCTTGCCAGGGACTTGATTAAATGTGGAGGCAGGAAGAGAATTCTTATAGATGACCCGTTTACAGTATTTTGATACGTATCTACGTAGTTTGGTGTATTGTGAAAAAATTTATTTAGTTAACAATTGGATTATGGTAATATTTATAGAACTTTTATAAGAGTATTGAAGATCTGATGTCGATATTGAGATTGAGGAGTTTTATGCTATCCGTGCTTATGAGATTAGTGGTGAGTATTGTTGGTTTAAATGTTGAATGGATAAGTGTTGGTTATGGAAAAATTATTATTGGAATGAGATAGGCCCAATCAACTGAGATTACCGCGATATTTTAAGCATATATATTGTTCTTGATTGTTTCTTTTATCAGAGTAGCGCAACAGAAGTAGTTAGAAACATGAGATTCTTTGACAGTTGGTTGTCTGTGTTAAGTGTAATCGACCAAGTGCACCCTGTTTGTTGGGTATTGAATATAATATTGACCACTACAAATGAAAATGTTGCAATGGGTGGATATGATTTGATGAAAACTGTTGGTTATAAATTTTGGGCGACTTGTGATTATGGGATTCTACATAGGAAACAGTTGTTCTAGAATCACGTGAGACGAACATAACCTTGTGATGAGACTTTGTCATATTAGTAGCTTGACGAAAATTTCGGGACGAAATTTCTTTTAGGAGGGAAGGGTTGTAGGACCCCGATTTAACTAGTACATCATTTTATTTACATTCTAGAGCATTGGGAAAATTCGGGGTAAATTTTTGTTAATTAAAAATTCAAATCAAAAGTTTAGGGGCAAAAATTGGAAATTTAGAAATATTAAATTTAAACTTGAGATTCAAATTGACAATTAAAAATTAAAAAAAAAAATTAACATATTTTATATATATAAATATAAGAAACCATATGTGCGCGTGTGTTGTGTGCCGTGAAAATTCGCCGGAGACAGGGGAATCGGGAAGTGGGCGACGTGGCGTGAAGAGATCAAAACCCATCCACTATTATCATGCATATATATATGTACATGCATGTAATTCATTATCGGAGCACCTCAAAAGAAGAAATCAGAAAATCGAGAGAGGGAGGATAAGGTTAGGGATGGTGGGTTCAAATCATCGTCGTTGCTACGGTATGGGTACTGTGTGTGTGTCGTCGCCGTCGATTAATCGGCGATCGACAGCGTGTGTGAGGGTGTTTCGTTGTGTGTGGGTGATCAGCTAAGGTTGTATATGTGCCGGTGGATTCCAAACAGAAACAGAGAAGAGAGAGAGAGGTTCACCGGCGATACGGTGCAGTCCGGCATCGGTGGTAGCCTTCCGTTCGGTCGGATTTATGCGTGTGTGTGGTTTATCCGTCGTTCAGACCATCATTAAGCCTAAGGTGTGTGTGTTATGTTCCATTCCGTCGTTGTGTGTGGGTGCTCTATTTTTGTACCGACTGTGTGTATGTGTGTATGTATGTGCATGTGGGTTGCGTGTGGGTATGAGATCAGGTTGTGGGTGTGTTCCGTTTGGTCAGATGGGGGTGTTGGTGTGGTCGCCGATGTCGCTAGAGTTCGCCGACGGTGAGTTAGAGAGAGAGAGTTATGCGTGTGTGTGTGTGTCTGCTATGTGTATGTGGGTGTGTAGACAGTGGGGGTCGTCCGGCGAGGGTGTGTATGACTGTGAGTATTATGTTTGTTGTGATGTGTGTGTGTGTGTGTATGTGTGTGTGTGTGTGTGTGTTCCGATCATCGTGTATCACCGTGTGGGTGTGGGGGGGCAACGTGAGTTCGACCGTCAACGGTGGTGGTGGTAATTTTGTGGGTAGGTACAATTGGTGATAGGGTGGCCAGTGGTGGTTGGTGATCAGTAGTGGGGGATGGAGTAGGGCCGACGGTGAGAGCGGCGAGGCATGGGAGGCCTCCAGTGGATGGTAATAGTAGAAAGAGAGAGGGGTAGCCGGCGGCAACTAAACCAAAAGCAGAAACAGTAAATGCAAGTAGAAAAGAAAAAAGAAGAGAAAAGAAGAAAAAGGGGAAGAAAAAGGAAAAATACACGAACCACCCCAGTAGAATCTAAAAACCCAATTCGTGGCTGGCAGGGGATTCGGAATCAGGTAAAATTTTAATCGGGTATTATTTTTGTTAAATTAAATTGTTAGTATTAAAAATTTCATAATCATGAAATAAATTTCAAAATCATAGTAATATTTTGTTAATCGCCAATCTAAATAAATTGATGCGATGAATATCAACGTAACGAAACGGACAAAATAATAATTTTCCATACTGAAATCTAGGAAATAGAGAATTATGAAATTTAGGGTCTGTATTGCATGTTAGGTTATTTAAAATAAAATATTAATTTAGGTCCTATCGCTATTAAGTTCGCAGGCGCCAACGTCCCGGTAGGATTTGAACAGTGATAGTTTTGCAGCGCGGGAATCGAGGTGAGTGTACTGTCTTCTTGCCAAACTATTTTATATATATGATGAAATATGAGTTTACTTAAACTGTACGATTTTACGAATGATATGGATCAAGCAGGTATTTGGGTGAGTTGGTAAAATAAATTTTCGGGGTATTATGTTGGTTTCTAAAAAGAAAGTTAGAAAATGAGTTTCGTTGGATTTGGTGGTTTTAAAAGAGATTGGAAAATATCTGGTTTTCTAAAAACAAAGGTGGGAGAAATGTTTTTTATTGAAATCGGTGGTACAAAGGTGAAAAATGGATTTTACTAAAATTGGTGGTACTTTTAAAAAGAAGAGTGAAAAACGTGATTTTGAAAATTCTCCCCGAAAGGGGTGTGGTTTATATTCTCCCCATAAGAGGTGTGTATTTTTGACGACGTGGTGTGAAAATGTATTTCTTCCCGTAAGGGATGTGAATTTTTAACTATACTGATGATTTTGACGATGTCATAGTTGTTCTCCCCGAAAGGGGTGTGATTTTTCCCCGAAAGGGGTATGGATTATATTTCTCCCCGTAAGGGGTGTGGATTCTTCCCATGGGATGTGGATGTTTCTCCCCGTAAGGGGTGTGGATTATATTTCTCCCTAGAAAGGGTGTGGATATTTCGTAGGAAGGCATTCCTAGGGATGTTACGGTACCGTTGCAACTCCCGATCGTGAGGTTAAACGATCACTATGGCTAGCCAGTATGTGTTGTGGTGGAGGGGTGTTTTGAGATGTGGTGTTTTAACTTATACTGGGTGATTTATTATTTATTATAGTGATTGGTATTATTTTATACTAGATGGGTTTGAATGGAACTTATACTTATTACTTTATTTTCACTGCTTATATTTACTAGCTATGTGATGTTTATATACTTCCACTTGATCCATTTAGATGTTATAGAATGAATAATTATTTTAAAAATATTTTTACTAAGAAGGCAATACACTCACAGGTGAAATAGTTAGGAGTCGGTCGGTCCCCTACTGGCGCTAGATAGAGTTATGTGGGTCACGCAAAGGAATCATTTGAGAGAAATTTTGAGACAAAATATCAGAAATAAAATCTAAGTGAGGTTCAAGGGATTTGTTTTATTGTTTTTATATTTGGGACGGTATATCCCTATCAGATAGAATTATTATATGTGTTGTATAGATTTACAATTTTGTTTATTGACGTATTGAGGTTGGCTAGTCAGTTAGGCGGTGTCATGTCTACGTCAAGCCGGCCCCACATGACGGGTATCCGGGGTGGGGTGTGACATTTAAAATACAGACTTCAATTGACCTTTGATGAAAATGTCTTGAAGTGGGTTAGACTTAATTACACGTGATTAATTTGAATTCTCTATTTTCCCTAAATGTTTAGGGCTACAACTATTTTGACAACCATTCCATCATGTGGGAAGTACTTTAAATTATAATTTCAATGATACTCCTTCTTAGGACTAAATGGAAATCTTATTTTCTCCTTTTTCCATTATCGAGCCTAAACTAGGTAAAAAGGTTTTGGACTCATTTTTTGACGGTCTACTGGGCGAACCTTAGATGGCTTTCAACAAAAGCTTCCTTAAGTAGAGAAAATTTTGAGTCTTAGCAGTCAGCTTATGTTCTTTTGTGAATGTGTAATGTATGGATGGATCATAAAATATTTCCATTTAGTATGCTTCTTAAACCATTCTTTATTTAAGATTGAGAAAGGATATTTTTTATTACGCCATTCTATCTTATGATATCTTTTAGCCCAATAAGCCATGGCATAAACACCGTAGGACTTCCCTATTTTATTCTTTGTGATGTGTTCATTGTCATTTAGATAAGATCTTGACTTTGAATAGGATCATGGGAGGAAAATAGAAATTCCTAGGTTGGTTATTTCCAAGATTTATTGGTCCTAGAGATTTCTAGTGTATAGTTTCAGGCTATGAAAAATAAAACAAGATAAAATAATAGATATATATATACATGTCTCTCCAATACTATGTAATGTCTTAAAAATTAGAATTTTAGTAGCATTCTATCTGCTGCTCATTATATTGGGCTCTCGGCTTATCCTTCTAATGCATCCTAAAAAGGTTCAACTCCTAGATCATCAAACGTCCAGCGTCCTAAGAGAACATCCATCGTTGGTTGATGATCCGTGCGAGGTGAGTTTTGAGGCTGGATCAAGAAAGATGAACAACGTGTCCTATCCCCTACTAACTCTTCTTTCTAGTCCTATAGGGTTTTCGAAGTTTAAAATTGACGAGTGGACCGCTCGATTTCAACCTCTACTTCTGGCCTCCTAATGAGGTATACGTCTTGGGTACTCAAAGTTAATGTAGATGTAATGGGTGCTCCTGCCTTCAAGAGAATCACAACAAATATACATATATATATATATACCGGAAGTGATAAATAAATGAAATACGTAAAGTAAAATGTGAATATTAGAGGACCAAAATTTAAAGCAGGAATTTGAAACATGAATTAAACAAGAATATGATGTAGTAATCTAAAGCAGGAAATAAATATGCTTATGTACTTATGCATGAAAATGAAATTACGAAATTCTTGCGAAGGGAAAATGCATTATTTTAACTAACTAAATAAAACGAACTTCTTGGACTTGGATTTAAATTAAAACTATTTAAACACCACTAGGCTTGACCCTCAAATTTTCCCAACAGAGTCGCCAGCTGACGTGCCCCAAATTATTCATGAATGACAACACCAACTGAGTATTGCTGTTATATTTGGAATCACATTCATTTTTTATAACAACTTATCCATTTGAAAATGCTTTTGGATAAGCTTTAATTTTGAAAAATATTTTAAGAAAATAAGTTCAAGGGGTTTTCTAAGCGTCAATTTTGAACTAATTTACTTGGGTCGAATTTTGTGAAGACCTTGAGTAGCCATCTAGCATTGATTTTAAAAGGGAGTGCTAGGTCATTGAGTTTTTAAGAAAAGAAAAAAAAGTGAATGAAGGAATTTTTTTTTAAATGACCCAAAATTTGACTCAAAGGATTTTAACCAAAGTAGTCATTAAGTTGGGGGGTCAGCTATGCGCAAGGAAGATGTTAGGTACCCCAAGGCTCCCGTTCGACAATGGTACACAATGTCTAAGTATTTAAATTAAACCAAGTCTAGGTTTTATTTTATTTGGTTAGTTAACACAATATTTTTTCTACCTTTTTTATTTATTTATGACATGCAAATGAAGTAAAACTAATAAACACTTATGCAAAAATAAAACTAATAAAATAAACAAGTAAAATAAAATGATAAAAATGTTCCCCTTTTAAACCACCTATCGATTATGGAAGATCGATAAGTTTGGTCATGGGGGAGGTTTTGATTTTTTGTTCAAGTTATGATGGAAAAACCTTATATATGAAAAGAAAATAAAAATAAAAAGACTTTCCTCTATGAAAAGATTTTCTATGAAAGAAATGTTTCCTTTATGTAAGAAATTAAAGGCTAAGAAAATATTTTTTTATTTTTATTGATGAAGAAAAATGATTAAAAAGTTAAAAGAAACAATTATTTTAAATATTAAAAAATATTAAAAAATATTTTTCAAGAAAATAAATGGATTTAAGAAAATTTTGAAAACAGACTTTTATTTGTGAAGAAAAACATTTTAAGTCGAAAAAGGTGTTTTGTTTCCTTATGAAAAGCAAAACGAACTTGTTTTATATATATCAAGAGTTTTAAGAAAAACAACACTTTTAGCTTTCTAAAAGAAAATAATTTTTTTTTTTAAACAATTTCATCTTCTTATGAAGAAGAAATTGTTCGACAAAAAAAAAAAAAAAAAAAAAAAAGGATATTTTTAAGAGAAAAAACTTTTAGTATTTTTAAGATGAAAACACATTTTATTAAAAAAAAAAATTAGAAAACAAAATATTTTTTAAGTAAAGAAAATATTTTTTTTTTTAAAAATTGTTTAATTTTCAAAGAAGAAAAAACATTTCTCAAAAAAATATTTTTTAATTTAAAAAAAGGAGGAAAGAAAATTTAAAGTTTTGTCAAATAATTTTTTTTAAGGAAAGATCTTTTTTTTTTTTTTCTTACATTAAGGTAGAAACTAGAATACTTTTTGAAAGTTTCATTTGTCTTGGAAGAAAACAAAGAGACTTATTTTTTTAATTTTTTCGCAAAGAAATAAAAAAAAAAATTTTACATGTACTTTTGTCATAATAACCTTAAGTAAAACCACTTAGGGGAATGATCTTTCTTAACCCTCATTTAAAGTTTCTCGCAAGATGGGATGGAAAACCTAAAAACAAAGTATAGAAAATCCTCCCTTTACAATTATTAATTTAGGCAAAAAAAAAATTATTTTTCTTTTTTTGATTTTTTTTACTTTTTTGTTTTAATTTTACTTTTTGATATGTAGAAAAAATATGAAATGAAGAAGTATATATATATATATATATATATATATATATATATATATATATATATATATATAATTCCAGTCCGGGAACTCAACTTAGTGTATATATAAAATGTCAGTCTTAACCATGGATATAAAAGAGAAATGTTTCTGAAGAAGACCGCACTTATCTCGTCATTCACATGAAATGAGGAATATATAGTCTTCCTTTATTCAACCTTTTATAGCTAAGGAGGACTTGACTAAGAAAAAATAAAAAAAATCAGGAAATTTAAAATGCGGAAAGGTGTAGATCAGTAAAGTAAATGACAGAAAAGTAAAATTGCGGAAAGGCGCAAAACAGGAAAGTAAATGACAGTAAAAGTAGATGCAAGAAAATATATATATATATATATATATATATATATATATATATATATATTACTTTTTTGCGTTCTCGGAGAATGGTTTGTATTTGTTTGTCTTTCTTTTGACAAAAAAGATAAAATGTAGAGAAGTTTTGAGAACTTACCTTGTTACTATGGAAGGTAGGTCTTCTTTTTTCTTCTTCTTTTCTTTCTTTTGTGTTTGTCCTTTTTTATCTCTTTTTTGTACTGATTCTTAGACTTCTAAACTATTTTTCCTAATATTTTGAGAGAGTTTTTCTAGAGAGAGAAAAGTCTTTTGGCATGTAAAGAGAGCATGCAATCAAAAGTGTGTGAATTAGCTAATGAAAATGAAAGGTGGGCACCCTATTTATAGGGGAAGCTTGTTTAACCTACCTTTGTAGGTTATGATTATTGCCTCTTTAGACCCCTTATTTTGGGAATTGAGTGTAGAATCTTGATTTTTCACGAAATAAAGTTATACCTTTAATAGAAATGGCCCCTATTTTGAGAATAATTTTTATTTTTCACAAATCAAGTTATACCTTTAATGGAAATGGCCCCTACTTTGGGATTTGAGTGTAGAATCTTGCTTTTTTACCAAATCAAGTTATACTGTTTATGGAAATGTCTTGGAGGACTCCCTACGATGCTAAGGATGATACAATTTTAGGATCCAATGCTCCGTCTTATTCCCGAGAGGTGTACATGAAGTGAATTTTGTGATTTTGGTACTTTTTATCAATTAAATGAAATATTAGATTTTTCTTGAAATTGAAATCACAAAAAATAAATTAAACTATCCAAATTAATATTGGAAAGCTCAATTTTTAAAAATAAAATATTTTCAAGTGTCAATTTGACAAAAGTATAAAAAAAATAAAAAATACAACTTCCGGGATCAAAATGCAAAGTATGTACTAAAATCGAAATTTCTAGAAATTAGAGAGTGAAAACCAAAATTAAATATATTAAAAGTGATATCCAATGAAAAAACACTTTCAATTTAATCAATTTGGAACATAATTAACTCTTAGAAATTTTAATTTTTTGCTTGAAATATTTGTTCTTTTTCTTTTTTGTCGTAATTCATTAGAATTGTCGATTTTTTTTATTTTTTTTGGTTTTCTTTATGAAACACATTATGAAAAAATTTAAATATAAAATATAAAGTCAAAATTTGTCCCTTCAAGTATTGACTTAAAGTTTCTAGAAATTTTACTTTAGACCCGAAACGTTTTACAATGGAAACTTAGGCAGGTCAAAATGCGGTGTCTACAGGGAGCTTACATAATCCGAGTGTAAAGGTATAATTATTACTTGAGAAAATAATTAGTATAAAGGTTTGATTCTTATCAGACAAAATGATCAGGATTAGTTAGTGGATTCAAATTCTCTACGAAAGATCAGGGGAGTAGATGTAAGCAAGAATGGCTTGTCGAACTACTATAAATTTTTTGTGTCAATTTCTCTATCCATACTCTTTGTGTGTTGTAAATTTAGTTAAACATGCTTCCAAATGTTAAACAAGATAAGAATCGATTAGGAAATTTTAATTGGATATTAATTTTTTAAACGACCCAATTCAATCATTTTCTTGGGTAGATCTTTAGGCCAACAGTTTGCCTCATTTTAGTGCATGTGATTTATTCGGAAACATAAATTTGGAGTAAAGTAATCACGACACAACAATATATGCATGTAGAGCATAATCATAAGAGGGTAAAAATAGAGACAATCAATCACATGACACAAGGATTTTTATAGAAGTTTCACAAAGATCAACTTACCTACGTCTACTCCTCTGAGCTCCTAGGGAGAGTTATATTCCAATATATATCCAAATATTATTCCCTAGTGAAGACCAAACCGTTACACTCTCACAAGATTAGGTACATTTATATCTTACTACAATCTCTTACAAGGCAAGCTACGTTTATACCTTACTACTCTCTCATAAGGTAAGCTACGTTAATACCTTGTTACTCTCTATCACAAAGTAAGGTATGTTTATACTTTACCTCAATATCTCACAAGACAAGCTACATTTATGTATTCATACTTTCTCACAAGGTAAGTTACGTTTATACTATTTCTACTTTGTTCCCAAGTTTCACACCCTTGGATTTTCAAATCCCTTTTTCTAGGCATAGATCATTCCTTACCAAGGTTCACTCCCTTGAATTTATAAAGTACAAACAATTAATACAACTCTCAAACAAGCAAATACATTTAAAACAAGTCGAGGTACAAAATTGAACTAATTTGTCTTTACTCTTGAGATCACGAAGATTTATTCTCCCGAATTCATCCTCATGAGATTATCCCTAGAGATCGAGCAGATGTATTTCCAAAGTTATCTCCCTTAAACTTCTTCATTTATCATCTCAAGGAGATTCTACCTATCATCCTTCTTACACAGTTCACAAAATATAGTATGACAAGCAAACTCTTGGCAATCTAGTTTAGTAACAGGTGCTACAAACTTTGTAACTTATCCCACAATGCTTAATGGAACTTTTAAATACTATCTTAAAGATGAATATCAATAGTAAGCCTTCAAGTGTTTGTGCTCATTGATAGGTGTGAAAAACCTATCTATTTCCAATCCAAATTTGTTAGTTTTCGAATATGTTTATATAGTATTTTATTATGTTTTAATTAGTTTTCATACTTTTTATATAAATCAGGTGGGTGGAGCAAAAAGATAAGAAACTGGAGCAAAAACGATGAGATCGAACCGAAAGCGAGTCAAAATTACGGTGGATAAACAAGCAAGGAGGTAAAAATATGAAGGAAGCCTACCGCCTAGGCGTCCAGACCTCCGCCTAGGCAGTGAAGATGCTGAGAATGACAAAAGGCTACCGACAACCCACTGCCTAGGCAGGAAATTCCTCCTCCTAGGTGGAAACCCTAGTAGAAACATTTCCAAGTCCACCGCCTACTTCTTCGCCTAGGCGGTCACCAAACCTGCAAAGTCGGTACAGGTTCTGTAACTTTGAGGCTATTTTTTACTGTGATGAAATCCGATTTTGGAAATTCTCAAAACATAGAAATTGTATATATTTTTCTTAGCTTTCCATAGCTTTTTGAATCACCTAAATCGGAGTTCGGATGAAGAAGTTATAGCCAAAACAAAATTTCAAACCTGCAGTAACTTCGCCTAGACGAATTTTTCTGCGCCTAGGCAAATTTCAGGCAGAAAGTTAACCGACTTAACTTCGCCTAGGTGAAGTTTTCTTCGCCTAGGCGAAAATCCTGCAGCACACCCTTGATATTTATTAGATATTTTGAGATCTTTTGGGATATTTGTTTTCTCCCTTCTCTCCACCTCTCTTCCCTCTCTTGTATTTTTTAGCCCCTTAGGCTATAGTTAAGCCAAGGTTTAGGAATTTTAGTGGTGGAGCTCGTATCCCGAAGTGGAGAAGACAGCGAATCGATCGTTAAGCGTTCTTAGCGGTTTATCTTCGGACGAGGCTACGGTTTTCCTTATTTCTTTATCTTAGGAGCATGTGAGCATGTTTAGCTCGTTATTTTCTTGTATATGCGGCTATGGCCCCGTGTTAAATATGGATTGTAGTAGGGATTAACAATATATTTATAAATACGTTGTTTGGATGATTTCGGTGTTTCGTTTGTGATTGTTCTTCGTAGTTTGATTGTATTTATCGTATTGTTTGTTTATTATGCTTAGATTGATAAATGGAGAATACGGGGTTTTGACAAACCCCGGATTCGGATTAGGGTAAACAAACGCCATGATTCTATAACCCGGTCGGGGTTTGAATCGTGGACAATCGATGACGTTGGGCAAGACACACGCTACCTAGGGTCGTTAAGACGTTGAGGGGGACCTCTTTGTTGACTCGAAGTTGCATTATATTCCTCGTCTTACACTCGGAAAAGGTGGCGAGGGAGTTTTAGAACGGAGATTGTCAATAGGATAAATACAATGCGACGATCCAATAACCCGGGAGGGAGTTGGATTGTGTGCAATTAATGACGCTGGGCAAGACTCACGTGACCTAGGGTCGTTAAGATGTTGAGGGGGACTTCTCCGTTGACTCGAAGTCATGTATTCCCCCGTCTTACACTCGGAAGAGATGGCGGCGGAGTTTACGTACCGAGGTTGTCAAATAGGTCGAACAACGTAAACGCGAGTAAATCGGAATCGAACACATATTTGTAAACACGTTAATCCCTATACAATTCTTCACCCTAAAACATATTAACATAATAGTGTAGTTAATTTAGGATATATTAGTATTAGTTTAATTAATTAAATACATTTGTTTTTCACTTAGATAAACTTAGGTCACGACAAACGCGGTATTCGATAGTAACGACAACAATCCCTGTGGATGCGATAACTCGATCTTAACGATCACACTGTACTAAAACTTATACCTCGTATACTTGCGAGAGTAAGTAGTGGCGCATTTCTCGCGCTACTACTCACATACAAATTACACTTTATTTCAAAGATATTTAATATAATGCAAAGTGTGAACTCAATTGATGATAATCAAGTAATAGCTTAATTCTAGTTTTGGTTCAACTCATTTTATAATATTCATGTTAGGTATAAGTGTTTGACCATATATATATATATATATATATTCCAATCACACAAGGTGTATATAGCATGAAGAATATGATGATTATGATCAAGATACACATGTACAAGTAAGAGTAAGTAAGATGACAGGAGTACTTTATCAATTCTATAACAATAGTTTCATAGTACTCAATTAGCATTTTTCTAAAAGAATCAATATGTGCAACTTTTTACAATCTTTTGATCACGTATAATCAGGTTAGTATATGGTACACATACAATCACATATAAGATGTAATCAAGTCCATCTGATGGATAGAATCAATTCGTCAATTAAGCTCAACATATAGCGAGTATAATTCTTTTCAATATAAATCTAAGATAATTTTCAAGATAGTAATTAACTCATAGAAAGTCCAATGAAAATTTTCAATTAGATTACCTCATGTTAGATTAATACAGGGGGGATTTAATATCTTGATGAATAAATTAATCTCATCGATGGCACTAGTTCTTCTCATATCCTTAATATCAAATCTAACAATTTGTGATATTACTGAAAATGCTTTTTAATTATTTCATAGAAGCTCTTAATTTTCCCAAATGATAGATTTCAATGTATAATGAAAATACTCTTAAAACATCAATATGAAATCTTCACTCATTTTTATTACAAAGTCAACTTTATATAATTAATGATATAGAGATATAAATATGATCAAAATAAACATTGTCTAGATACAAGTGTATGGACAAGTAGATTAATTAATTCAACAAGCATGGATATGTGTAACTTGTCTAGACAAACAAGTTTAAGCATGTAAAGCATGGATCTAGACATATTCTCAATTAAACACATAATCATCACGTTCCAACATTAAATAATAAAGCCTAAGGAAAGACAATGTATATAGAACAAACTTATTAGATTAAGGATAATGATGTGGAATTTTTTAATCTTCCAGGATAAGCATGATTCAATCTTATCTACTTCCTGATAACCTTAGAGTATCATAGATTTTGTCTTGATAGGCCTACTTTAGATTTTGCACTCATATAATCACTCAATTGTTTCTATATTGTGTTTCTCATACTATATCACTCATTCAAGAATTAGTTGGTGTTCCTAAGAGATAATAGATGTATAAATATTAAGCTCGAATTCTCATTCTTGTTTGTGCAACTAATTTGGGTTTATAACGTTTGTCTTGTAAGTAACTGTTACACCAAATCTGGGATTAAAAGGCTCTTAATCCGTTGTAATTGATTATGTGAACATTGTGGGCACGTAATCTAATTAATAACGTTCACCTACAATGTTCCAATTTGTTCAATTAGGGTAAAGAACCTGCTGGGAGTCAAGGTGCACCAAAAAGGCTAAAATTTAGGGTTCAAATATGAAAATAATTTTTTATTCGATTTACCCATTGATCTTGACCCATAATTCGTAATTATGGATTCAAATGATAGATAATATATTTAATCAATGATTGAAATCAATTTGAAATATTTGTGCATTCAATATATAAATCGAGTTTGTATTTTGGTTACTATATCAGATAGTTCGCCATTAGTCAATTGACCGGTTTAAGCCATTGATCTATCAATATTCGACCTTATCTCTTTCAATGTTCATATTACCTCAATCAGTCGACTGACTACAAAGTTTGGTTGACCAATTACTTATTATTGCACTTATTTACACCCTACAGCCATAATCAGTTGGTTAGTGTCACATATCGATCTACCAGATTAAGCTAGTTCTTATTTCAATGAGACTAGTGACTTATTCGCTTGATTTCTTATAAGGGAATCAGTCGATCGAATTCAGTTATTTTTCACTTTTAAGCCTATTTCTATAACTAACTTAATTTTGTTTTCAATTCTTATTTACTTAATTCTTTTTTCGATAATTGTAGACATTTTAACACACATAATTAAATAGATAAATACGCAACTTTAACTTCTCTGTAGATAAATATGCCACGTTCAAATACAAATGTGTGTGTCTCCTAGAGGCTTACTTTCACTTACTCCTCAAGTTGGATAGTGTTATTACCTTAAGACTTGATTTTTCTCGTGTTGAAGCCTTTTGATCTTTGTAGCAGGGAGTCTACAAGTTTCTATTTCCCCTATTTATCTTGTTGGCCTCTTTTGATTCTCTTCAATCTTCTTGTACCTTCCATCTTTTTTGTTGTTTCATTTGTGATTTTGTGCTTTGGATTTTTAGGAAAGATCACTTACTCAATAATGTTGTAATGGTTACTACACAGTTAATACCAAAAATATACTCAATCATATATATATATATATATATGAATCACATATGTACATAAATACAATATCTAAAGATTCTCAAATAATCAATAAACATACTATTTAAAGATCCTTTTGTAAGCATGTTCACGTATGCATGAATCACATATTTTGGTATCTTATGCATTATGTATAATATAGATAATCACATAGTCACATAAGATATGAGCATGTTGGCATATAGCGTGGTACTACTTAATCTATTACATTGACTTTCACTGTATGACATTATTAAAATCTAATATCTCAATAATTTTTTTATATTTAATTTTTTTATATATATTCTACGTTTTAGACCCTACGATGTGCTAGGATCCTAAATGATTTTGTTGACATCAGTTTTTTGACAATAGTGAGTTAGTCGTGCAATTACTTTTGTGTAAATTACTAAAATTGTAATTTCATATTAAAATTGTTATAATGACCACTAAAAAAAAAATATTAAAAGAGAACTGGTTTGTTTATAACTTATAACTTATATTGACCAAATTTTAATGAGGTATTTATTGTTTAAATTTTATTTAAGAGTTATTGAAAAAGAAAAACAATGTATAGAAATTAGTTGTTAATGATTGATAAAATACAAAAAAAAAAAAAAAAAAAAAAGGAACATTCCTACCCTCCCGTAGATCATCGTAACTGTAATGGGAAGTTTCTTATCTTAAATATATAAAAGAGACAGTTTGAAGTAATTTTGTAATTTTATTTTCGATTTTGTCCCTTTTTTTAACCGTCCTTTTTTAATTGCACAACTTCCAGACAATGTTGTAATTGCCTATTCAATTTAGTCTTTTCTTTTTTAATTTTTATATTCTTTTGCAAAATTACAAATACGCGAGTAGAAGTTTTAACATAGTTACATTTTTCTTCCTCACTTTTAATATTTACATATTTCCAAAATATATATTGTTTTTATTTTTTTAATATTTTCATATTAGTTCGAAATAAATCATTTTCAGTCTAATGACTGATCTTATCTATTATTAATCACAATTTAAAAAAAATAACTACATTTTTAATTCTTGTAATTCACATTATATTTTATTTGTTTTTAATTAATTCTCAAATTTAAACAAAGAAAATATTCCAACTAATCATCTCAATTTTGAAATTGAATAAATTATTGACTTTACTCTCACTCTTAAAATTTGAGTTTAATTGGTTTTTACTTCTTAATATTTTAATAGTCATACATTTAAAAATGAACAATCGTATCTCATATTCAACTTTTAAATAGAATATTATAAATTTTACCCTAAAAGTTTAAATGTAGTTACACTTTACTTCTTATTATTTAATGTTTTCATTGTTTATTACGGAATTATTTAATGTTTTCATTGTTTATTAGTCCGTAGTATATAATAGAAACCAAAAACCAAAAATAAAAAATAAAATGAAAAAAATAAATTAAAAATAGAAAATAAAGAACAACAAAAAATGAATAATGGAAAAAATAAAATTAAAATAAAACATACAAAAAAAAATCAACGACAATCAAATCGAAATATATAAAATAAAAAACTAAAAGTAAGAAATATTGAATTAAACTTTTTGTTGCTCCATTCTTGTGGTTCCATTAGATTGTAATTTATAAATAAAGTGATATACTTACAGATGATAATATCAACCAGTTTTGAGACATTATTAATATTTAAGAATAAAAAATAACGATACAGTGAACTTAGAAATCTAAAACCTATTAGAAGTGACTTGTGAATTTTAAATTGGTGTTTATTATTATTTTTTGTGCATATTTTGTACCTAATTAAAGGAATCAAATTAATGTAGCATTGGCACGTGCTTAGCACGTGACCCTCCCTAGTATTCAGTAAAACACTGAACTCCTATGAATGAATATGATATTGGAATAAAATAGTCATTATCATTCCTATGTTTAGTGACAAACAGAATTAAACATGATATTAGAATAATCGTTATCATTCTTATGTTAGGTTACAAAATATATTAAACATAGTATTGAAATTACCGATAAATAAAAATAAAACAATATTCGAAAATTTTAGAACAAAATTTTAGGAACATAACAGAGTTATTCAAAGACACTAAAAAAATATCACCTAGGTTATCCTTTAACTCGACAAACTAAAGGGTTTTGAAGTACTTTTGTGTTTCTATTTTCTTTTTTCTATTCTCAAAAACACTTATAACTAAAACAAAAATAAAAATAAAAATAAAAATGATTTACTTATATTTTGATTTCAGGATTTTGTTGTAAAAATTTGAGATCAGAACAAAACAAATTTTTTTTTATTCTACTGATTCTGTTCCAATCATTTTGTTAACAGACTTAAGATATACAAACATCAAATCCTACTTATGCCGCACTTGTTTAGTGTTTCTGTTTTCATAAAATTGAGAATACAAATAAACATATGAAAAAAAAGTTATTTATTCAAAATTTTATATTTATATTCTACGTTTTTCTTGGAACAAAAACAGAAATATGAGAACAAAATTTTTGTTTCCGTTTTTGTCCCCAGATTTTTTTTTTGTTCCTATATTTCTGTTTTTGTTTTTTTCCCAGATTTCTATTTTTGTCCCAATTTTCTATTTTAGTTCTCACATTTTTATTTTTGTTTTCGTTCTCAGATTTCGTTCCCATATTTCTGTTTCCGTTCCATGTTTTTTGGGAACAGAAACATGAAAGCAACACCATCGTATTTTTATTTTTGTTCCCAAAATTTTATTTTCTGTTGTGAAAAATACGGAAATAGAAGTATAAGTCATTCTTGTTATATAATACCTCATTTCATTTAGAATTAGGAAATCTTAAGATTACCTAATATCTCATTTTATTTGGGATTGACTAATCTCATGAATTGTGGAATTAGTCATTCCTTGGGAATAAGAATGAAAACTAATCCCATCAACTAAACGTAAGAATAAAATGGTCATTCCCAATTTCATTCAAATCCCAAGATGAATCGAATGTAACAAACATCACCTAAGAGTTGATCCACTAAATTCAGCGGCAACTCCGTCTGCAATCATAGTTCTCGTCGTCGTCGCTCTCCTCCGCATCGTCGGAGCCCTTCTCTCCATCTCGGGACTGACCCTCATCCGCGCGGTTGTCTAACTCTCGTAGTTAGTCATCTTCAGCACTGTCATCGTGCCGGTCGTTTTGGCAATTACGCTAACGGTGGTTGTTCAAATACTTCCGACGAAGAAGTGGGTTCGTGGTGGAGACAGGTTCCGATGGGGGCAGAAGACTAAAGAAGCGGGACACCAGATCTGACATCCCTACTGAATGTTTGCTCGTCGTCCTCCAATTGCTCCCTCCTGAATGCTACGCCGAAGAGACAGAGAGGCAGCGATGGCTGTTAGGGATTTGATCACCAAAAATTGGGTGGATCTTCAATTTTCTCCCCTGAATGGTACATCGAAGAGACGAAGAGAGGCGACGACGGCTGTCAGGGATTGATTGCCAAGAGATCACCACAAACAGATCCGATCGTCCATTAAAAACAAGCACCGTCACTCAAGAAACCAGTAGCAATCTAATATGGGTTAGGGTTCGCCTGTATTGAATGTTTTAGGGATAATTATATTTTTCCCTTAGCTTTAATTTTTTAATTATATTTGACATTATTCCTCGTCACCCTTCACAACTATCCAAATAATAATATGAATGTTCACATAGATAATCGCTATTTAATTTTGCTCTATTTATTGTTTCGAAATAGTGTAAATAATCACATTAGTTCACAAAAAGGTGAATGATCATACTGATAACCCTATTAAATTTAATGAATTACAAATTTCTATTTCATAATTTTGTGAACAGTCACAACATTAAAATATGGATAATTTTTTATGGGCCTCAAAAGCCCTTAACTCGTTAAGTTTCTCCCCAACTATTTTTCTTTTAATTTTATGAAAACTCCACTACTAAAATATGTTATTTTTGTGCCAAAAATACCCCTTAGTTAATATTTTTAATAATAAATATTAATCATCCCAAAAATTCAATCATAATCACAGTAAATATTTTTATCATCGACACCACCACAATAAATATTTACTTTCATTGCTACCACTAGTACAGTAAATATTTGTTATCAATGCCGTCAACATTACAATAAAAATTTACTATCACCGCTGCCACCATCACAATCCAAAATTATTATTATCACTATCACCATCAAAATAAATATTTACTGTCACCACCGTCACAATAGTAATTATTTACTATTACTACAAGCATCTACACAACAAACATTGTTACCACCGTCATCAAACAACAAATATTCGAGAATACGACTACCACCACAATAAATATCCACTATCACCATAACGGTTATAACAAAAATGAATTATTATTGCATCACAAAAAATTCTTTATCACCACTGATAGGTGTAATTTGTCTATATATTCCCAAACCCATTTTGGTATTTTTTGAGTATTATTATAGTGTTTTAATATATTTTAATACGTTTTTATTTATTTTGTTGTAAATTAGGTGTTTGGGATGAAAATGGATGAAAACGGTCGATAAAAGAGCAATTCGGTGGAACGTCGGTGGAAGAACGATAGAAAATTGAGCAAAAAGGCAAAGTTCAGGATCTGCAGGCCCACCGCTGCAGCGGTGAAACCACCCCTATAGCGATTAATCCAATAGAAGCCCTTCTGCTTGACGACCGCTGCAGGTCTTATTAAAAAGCCTACTGACTTTCCATCGCTGCAGTAGTGTTTCCCACCGCTGCAGCAGTCCGGCACCAAATGTTTTAGATATTTAGGGATATTTTCTAGATATTTTTTATCCCTTAATATCATCTCTTCTTCTCAACACATAGAGGACATTTTTTGGACCTCCTTGAGAGCTCCAAGGCCTATAAACTAAGTGAAGATCACAAATTCAAGAAGAGGAAACGATCTTGGAGCGATTTTAGCGTTGGTTCTTTAGATAACAGCTAGTCTCATTGTTTCTCTTTTTATTTCTTAATTTTTGTTGATAGTTTTGTTTATGTTTAGCTTGTGTATTATTGAATATAGGGCTATGATCATGTCTAGCTAAACATATATTGTCTAGGGAGCGATTTGTTTATAAAAACGTTGTTTGTTTTATCTTTGTTTCGTTATCGATCAACAAGTACTGTTACATTTCTTTCAATAGGATTCCGAGCCATTTTATTGTGCTTGGGATCGATACAAGGAGTTGCTAATCTGATTCTCCAAACTATCGTTTCCCGAGGAAGTGTCAACTACTGAACTTCATCGATGGGTTACTAGCCGCAACAAGAAATTTGGTTGAAGGAGGAAATGGTCACACCTCTTTTGACCAATTAACCGTGGATGAAGCCTATTAATTGCTGGAAGATATGGCATAGTTTGATTATCAGAGTTGGAATTATTCAACAAGCTACCAAAGCTTGGGGGATAATTCCACCATTTCGATACCATGGATTGACACCCCAGACCAAAATATGGAGTCTTCCCCAACCCTGGACGATATGTTTGCTGAATTTATGGGGGAGACTATACGCGCGAGGATTCACAACCATCCTCCTCGCGGTAATTGGACTACTCGCAGGTATACGAGGTCTAGTTTTAATATAATGGATCTTATAAGATCGGATATCGTTCCACTGGGAATGGCAAGTAATTAGGTTGAGTATTGCAATTTCAATAGTTTCATATTATCTCGACTAATCAAATTTTGTTTGTTTTCTATTTAATATACTAAGATAAACGACAACTATGAAGTTAGTTCTAATTACACTAATTACTTAGGTATTGATTTCTTTCACATAATGCATAATCAAAGTCACTAAGTTAGCTATAATGGTTTTCTATCTATTCCGACAATCTCTGTATCAATAACTCCTCTGCTACCTCTCCCGAGTGTAAGACGGGGGATTATACGACTTTGTGTCAACGAAGAAGTCCCCTTCAATGCCTTTACGACCCTAGGTCGCATGAGTCTTTAGCCAACGTCATGGATTGCATATGTTGTAAGACGGGGGATTACATGACTTCGTGTCAACGAAAAAGTCCCCTTCAACGCCTTTACGACCCTAGGTCACATGTGTCTTTAGCCAAGGTCATGGATTGCATACATTTTAACGCCATCCCGGGTCGTTAGAACGTCACGTTGTATTTACCCTAGTCCGAATCTAGGGTTACCTCTCCCGAGTGTTAAACCCCGTATTCTCGGTTTATCAATACAAGCATAATATCAAGAATAATAGTAAACACAATCGGATTTAGACAAACAACACATTAAAGTAACACTAATTCATTCAACTTAACAATTATATGATTTCAACTACACCTAAGTAACATTTAACTAATACTATAAGATCTTAGCCATATACCATACAAAATAAGAGGGATTCAACATTCTTAGATACGAAAAAGTGATTACAAAGATAAAAACAAGAGAGAAACGATCAAATCTGGAAGTGAAACGGTTTACTGTCGCTAATGATCGATCCACAAGTGATCCTTCATTGTCCGAATGATGAACCTCCTTCTTGATCTTCAAAATATAGCTTAAGAGCTTTCTACTAGGGTTTGGGTTCTTCAACTCCTGGTTTCAGACGTGGGAAAGGGGTATTGATAGGTGTGAAAAACCTATCTATTTCCAATCCGAATTTGTTAGTTTTCGAATATGTTTATAGTTATTTTTATTATGTTTTAATTAGTTTTCATACTTTTTGTATAACTCAGGTGTGTGGGTAAAAAAGATAGGAAACTGGAGCTAAAACGATGAGATCGAACCAAAGCGGTTCGAAGTTACGGTGGATAAACAAGCTTGGAGGCTAAAAGATGAAATAGGCCCACTGCTTATGCGTCCAGACCACCGCCTAAGCGGTGAAAATGCAGAGAAGAGCAAAATGTTACTGACGGATTACCGCCTGAGCGAAAATTCTACCGCTTAGGCGGAAATCCAGCAGAGGACGAAGAAGGGCTACTAACAGCCGCTCCCCTAGGCGAAGTTTTCTTTGCCTAGGCGGAATTTCAACAGAATGTTCTCCAGTCTATCGCCTACTTCACCGCCCAGGTGATCAGACTTAACCAACCTAATTTCGCCTAGGCGCAAATTCCACCGCCTAGGCGGATTTGCCCTGCACAGCCTTGAGATATTTTTAGGATATTTTTGCAATAAATATCCCCTCTCCTCCTCTTTAGCCAGGATCTCTCTCTTCCCTCTCTTGCATTTTTGAGACCTTTAGGCTATACTTAAGCCTAGGGTTAGGGATTTTAGTGGTGAAGCTCGCATCCCGAAGTGGAGAAGGCGGCAAATTGATCGTGGAGCATTCTTAGCGGTTTATCTTCGGACGAGGCTAAGTTCTTCGATCGTTTTTTCTTATTTCTTTATCTTAGGAGCATGTGAGCATATTTAGCTCGTTATTTTCTTATATATGCGCCTATGGCCCCGAGTTAAATATGGATTGTAGTAGGGATTAACACTATATTTATAAATACGTTGTTTGGATGATTTCGGTGTTGCGTTTATGTTTGTTCTTCGTAGTTTGATTGTATTTATCGTATTGTTTATTTATTATGCTTAGATTGATAAATGGAGAATACGGGGTTTTGACAAAACCCCAGATTCAGATTAAGGTAAACAAACGCCATGATTCTATAACCCGGTCGGGGTTCGAATCGTGGACAATCGATGACGTTGGGTAAGACACACGCTACCTAGGGTCATTAAGACATTGAGGGGGACCTCTTCGTTGACTTGAAGTTGCATTATATCCCTCGTCTTACACTTGGAAGAGGTGGCAAGGGAATTTTAGAACGGAGATTGTCGATAGGGTAAATACAATGCGATGATCTAATAACCCAGGAGGGAGTTGGATTGTGTGCAATCAATGACGCTGGGCGAGACTCACGTGACCTAGGGTCGTTAAGACGTTGAGGGGGACTTCTCCGTGGACTCGAAGTCATGTATTCTCCCATCTTACACTCGTAAGAGGTGGCGGTAGAGTTTACGTACCGAGATTGTCAAATAGGTCGAACAACGTAAATGTAAGTAAATCGGAATCGAACACGTATTTGTAAACACGTTAATCCCTATACAATTCTTCACCCTAAAACATATTAGCATATTAGTGTAGTTAATTTAGGTTATATTAGTATTAGTTTAATTAATTAAATACATTTGTTTTTCGCCTAAATAAACTTAAGTTACGACAAACGCGGTATTCGATAGTAACGACAACAATCCTTGTGGATACGATAACCCGATCTTAATGATCACACTATACTAAAACTTAGACCTCGTATACTTGTGAGAGTAAGTAGCGGCGTATTTACGCCCTACCAGGTATATATAGGCCTAGGGGTTCAAAAATATCTAAACAGATATTTTGGGTTGTTCTGCGAATTCCGCTTAAGCGGTAGAATCTTTGCCTAGGCGGAGTTTAAGTCGGTTAGAATTCCACCTAGGCGATGGTTTATTCGCCTTAGCGGAGGACTAACTTCTTGGGCCCCTTTCTTTCTGACGGATTTTTGCTTGGGCAGTAGCTACTTTGCCTAGGCGGATTTACAGCAGTGCGACTCTTCCAGCAGTTCAGCACTTCCAGCGTCCTAATGGATTTCTACCTAGGCGGCGAAAACTTCGCCTAGGCAGATTTCGATACTTCATCCCTTGCAGCCTTCTGACGGATTTCCGCCTAGGCGGTGGAAACTTTGCCTAGACGAATTTCAACTCTTGCCGATTGTTTACGTCTCTACCCTTTTCTCCACCATTTCGCTCGGTTTGCCGATTGTTTACGTCCCTTCTCCTGACTAATAAAAACAGCTAAAAAGGTATTCAAACTCCAATAAAATACTCAAAAATTAGTAAATTCGGTTTAGAATTAGATAGGTATTTTACACCTATCAGAGATGTAGGCTTTCTGGAGGGAAATGAATGATCGTCTTAACGAGTATGAGGATCATCTTGACAATATTGAGATGACCTGAGCTAAAATTGATGCAACCGGAACGTCTCTTTAGATGCAAATCTGTCAGCTTATCTACTTTGTTGAGGCCGAGTAAAAAGCGGTGGCATTGAGAAACGCATTGTTGATTCTAAGATTTTGATGAATAATTAAATGTTGATGTTTTGGTGGATCTAATGGTTTAATTGAGTATTTCAGTTATTTAAGTTCCAGTGATGAATATGCAAATTAAATGGATGCTAAATGATGATGTCAAAGATGATGAAGAATTAAGAGTTTGAAGAAATTAGGGAAAATAACTCAGGTAAATTTCAACTCTTAATATCCCAATTAGAAACATACAAACGACACAAAAAGTTTTTATTATTTATGTGTGTTTTGATAAGATGAAATTATTTGTTCCTATATGTGATTTGAAAATAAATATTTTTAATTAACTAAAATGGAATTTAAGAAGTTAGTAGAGTTAATTTAGAAAAGAAAATGGTTAAAGGGGCAAAAACGTAAAAAAGAATATGTTAAAAACGAGTTCAGATAAGAGATCCAGCATATACAAATTGACTAATGAGTCGACCGGACCAAGCAGCAGAAATAACCTGTATCTCTAAGTCGACAGACAGGTCGACCGGTGAAGAAAAACTGAACTCTCTGTATCTCTAAGTTGACTAGTAGGTCGACCGGTAAAGGTAAACTGAACGCTCTAAATCTCCAAGTCGACAGGTAGGTCAACCGATGAACGCAGCAACATTGACTTGGCTATATCCTGAATTAGGCAGTCGACTGATCAGTCGACCAAATGTGCTGTTTAAGGATTCTGTTTATTCCGAGATTATATCCAAAAATAGCCGTTTTTTGTTAGGATTTGAGAGAGATTTTGGGGATAGTATTATATTTAAGATATGCTTCACCTAATGTTTAAATCTTATTGATTTGGTTCATTAATTTTTAATATTTCTCAATTTGGTATATAAAATTGTTTCTATTCTAATTAATTGAGATTGAGAAATATTTGGGGAACTTAATTGAAAGATTTAAAAGCAATTATTAAGTGAATTGAACCAAAATGAAGTCAAAATGATATAAGGGGTTTAAGAGAGTATTTAAATGTCATGATAAGTGAGAACTAACCATTAGAAGACTGATTTCATTATTCTATATAAAGATCTGCATTTTTCATATATAGTGACTAATGATCAATCAATATCAAGAGAGCAAAAAAAGTTAAGATCATTTGTGTTACACCCCACCCCAGACTCCCGTCACCATGGGGTCAGCGTGACGTCAACATGACATCACCTAACTAACTAGGCAACCACAATATGATAATATACAAACAAATGATCTACACAACATATACATAATTCCAACTGATAGGGACACACCGTCCCAAGTATAAGAACAACCAAACGAATCCCATAAATCTCACTTAGATTAATATTTGACACCTCGCCTCAAAATTTCTCTCAAATAACTCCATCGCATAAGCCGCATAACTCTATTTAGCGCCAGTAGAGGACCAACCGACTCCTAGCTATTTCACCTGCGAGTGTACTGCCTTCTTAGTAAAAATATTTTGTAATAATAAATCATTCTACAACATCTAAATGGATCAAACGTAAGTATATAAACAACACGTAACTAGTAAAATTCTCCATAATACAAGCAGTGAAAATAAATCAATAAGTATAATTTCCATTCAAATTCATCCAGTATAAAATAATACCAATTACCATATAATAAATCACCAAATATAAGTAAAACACCGCATCTCAAAACACCACACCACCACACCACTCACTGGCTAGCCATAGTGATCGTTTTAACCTCACGATTAGGAGTTGCAACGGTACCGTAACATCCGTAAGAATGCCTTCCTACGAAATATTCACACCCCTTTTGGGGAGAAATATAATCCCCACCCTTTACGGGGAGAAACATCGACATCCCATGAAAAGAATCCACACCCCTTACGGGGAGAAATATAATCCACACCCCTTTCGGGGAAAATAACTATGGCATCATCAAAATCATCAGTATAGTTAAAAATCCACATCCCTTACGGGAAGAAATACATTTTTACACCATATTGTAAAAAATTCACACCCCTTATGGGGAGAATATAAACCACCCCCCTTTTCGGGGAGAATTTCCAAAATCATATTTTTCATTCTCCTTTTTAAAAGTACCACCAATTTCAGTAAAAAAACTAGTTTTCCACCTTTGTATCACTGATTTCAGTAAAAACTGTTTTTCCACATTTGTTTTTAGAAAACCAAGCATTTTTAGAAAACCATATATTTTCCACTCTCTTTTCAAAACCACCCATATCCAACGAAAATTATTTTTAATAATTCTTTTTAGAAACCAACACAATTCCTCAGAAATTCATTTTACTAATTCACCCCAAAAACCTACTTGATCCATATCATTTATGAAATCGTACAATGTAAGTTAACACATATGTCATCATATATATATAGAAAATAGTTTGGTAAGAAGACAGTACACTCACCGGATGCTCCGCTCCCAAAAGCCTTTACCGACTATTCTCTACCGCGCTCCGGTGTTTGCGAACCTATTAGTGACAGAGCCTAAATTAATATTTTAGGTAAAATAACCTAATCATGCTATATAGACCCTAGGTTTCGTAATTTCCTATTCTCCAATTATTTTATTATGAAGGATATTTATTTTGTCCATCTCGCCTCGTTTATATTTATTGTACCAATTTATTCAGATTTGCGATTATTAACATATTATTATGATTACGAGGATTACTATTACGATTGCAAAACCGTTAATGCTAATAATTTAATTTAACAAAAATAATAATCGATTTAGGTTTTCTCTACTCCAAATTGTTACTATTTTATGTATACGTTATTGAAATTAATTAATTGTTACGAAATTATTACGATTTCAGGAATTGTAACGCTAAATAAAATTTAATTTAATGAAAATTAATAATCGATTGAAATTTCACCTGTTTCCGAATCGTTTGGCGGCCACGAGATGGGTTTTGGATTTTCCTGGGGTGGCTTCTGCAAATTCCCCCATTTTTCATTTTCTTCTTCCTTTTCTCTTTCTATTCTATTTCTGTTTGAAATCTCGTTGCCGCCGACCCTGCTCCCATCACGCCCATTCCTACTTACTTTCTCTGCCGACCGGCCAAACGACACCTCGCATACCCAAACATACGCGAAACGATGGCCATGCACAAACCACTACTGGAGCGAATAGCAACCACATCGAACAAACACCTCGACGCTGAACTGCTCACATCGCCGGCGAACGGAATACACCTGACCGAGCTGATCAGATCAGCGAACGCACAAACCTCTCCTGCTGATCGTAAACACCCACAACGGATGACGGCCACATTGCCAACTGGAAATGGGAAACGCACAAATACCCTGCACAGCACCGCCGACACATACTCTTAGGCTATGATCACCCACACACAACAGCAGCTCGAAACAAAACATACCCTCTAGGACGAACCCACTTTCTCCCTCTCTAACTCACCATCGGTGATCAAAACCCACACCACCGGATCACAGAACAATCGACGAACAAGCCGAACACATACACAATCATAAATACACACCGTCTGTACCTCTACCATTGGACGAACAGAAAACACACACATGCATGCCGACGAACACACACAACAATACCCACGCTCCAAAACACACATTCACTACATAACAGTTGAATAGAATAGCGACCACACACACCTAGACGCTACACGCAACCCACCGCCGGCGAACCCCACACGATCGGCACTAGAACAATCACTGGCGAGTCTCTCTCTCTCTCTTCCTTTCTCTCTCTTTCTCTGGATTCTCTCTTCGGTTCTGGACTTTTCTTGGGGGATTTTTGATAATTAATCTATGCATTACATATATATATGCATGAAACTAGTGGATTGAGGCTTGATCGTTCGATTTCCATGTCTCTCGTATTGCTCTGCTCCGTCTCCGGCTTCCCACTGTGCACACACTCACTGCTATATTTAATATAAATTAAAATAAACTTTAGTTAAATTACACTTTCCTTATTTTAATCAATTTCAACTTTTAAAAGTTTCTAAAATCATAATTTCATCCTTAATATTATCAAATTTTGATTTTAATTATCAACTTGAATCTCAAGTTTAAATTTATTGTTTCTAAATTTGCCAATTTGACCCCTAAATGTTTGGTTTGAATTTTAATTAATCCAATTTCACCCTGAATTTTCTCATGCTCTAGAATGCAATTATTAATGACGTACTTGCTAAGTCGGGGTCTTACAATTTGTGAGTTTTTATAAGAGTTATTATTCTGAGATATTGTGTGAGTTATTCTAAAAGGTGATCTTGAAGATCAATTGCTATTAATCTTTGCTGTTACCAGATTTTTTCTGTGGATTCCGGGTAAGATCTTTCCAATTATATTCTATTATTGCATTACTTGTTTATCTTTTGAAAATTGATCTTAGAAATTATTTCTAATTTTTATTGAAGAATTTTTTTGTAAACAATTTCTTGAATCTGATTACGTGCTCATTTATTTGTTATCCATATATTGTTTAAAGTCAGATTTTCAATCTTACATTTTTCTATCACTAGATTTGGGATATTAATCGAGTTATTATTTATCTGAGGTGGTAGAAGCTCTGAGTAAGATTTTATGCTTATCAATTTGTATTGGTGAGTAGTGTGATGGGTTAAATACTGTTGGGGATATTTAATCAGGGGTAGCCGATTTTCAGTCTCTTCATGTAAATAGATTGAGGTAGTGATTCTTCCAAGATAAAATTGTGTTTTTGAGTGAAATTTGTAACAATTCAATCCTTACCTGATAAAAGGATATTTCGAGTGATTGGTGAGGTTTTGATTCTTTGGCTTTAGTGTTAAAAAGAATTAGGTTATTCTTTAACCTGTAAAAAGTAGTTCTTCCTTAACCTGGGAAAATGATATTGTAAAGATTGATTCTAAACCTGTAAAAGAATCGGTGTGAGATTTTGGTTCCTACCTTTAAAGGGATCTTGAGTATTAGTGGGTGTGAATCGTCGTGGGGCTCGGAGGACTGGACTAGCCAAAAATAGTTTGGTGAACCAAGATATATCTTGATGTGCTATAATATTTACTTTGTTTATTTTTGTTGTTTGGTGTGTACTTAGTTGATTATTTAATTCCACTGTGATATAAAGATAATAATTAATTTAGGATTAAAATTAATTATTTGATTTATTAAAGTTTTATTCTGTTAAATTTTTAATTACCCAATTCACCCCCTCTCTTGGGTATTCCACTTGGTCAACACGCATGTGTCACATCCAAATGTAAAAGCCACCATGAGGAACCGAATACGAGCGAGATAAACTTGGGTGCATTTTATGATGATTCTACTAAGGAAAAAACCCAAGCATGGATCGACGATTCTGATTCTTTATCATTTGAGATCCACATTGTGATGCCACCATCGATTGAAGATGATCATATCTATGAGGATCTGATGCGACTTATTTGTCCTCCACTGTCTTCAACACCGTTCATTTCGGTCAACCAAGCACATGAGCCGAAGACGAGTCACGTTGAGAGCTCGGGCTAATCATTGCCAAATCTCTCCAATCTTGAGGGTATTCTGAACCAAGACCCATATGTAGTGTTGTATACACATACTATGGGCGGGAGCCTCTCTTTGACGAGCCATTCTCTATGTCAATCTGAGGACAATAAACCAAGCGCTTTTTTGGAGGCAACCCAAGACTTCAAATAAATTAATCCTTCACCTCCAACTTCATTTGGAGGCCATATTGCCTCGCCTCACAGGTACGTGTTCAAAACCCTATTCGTCACTATAATGAA